>OX387916.1:10012500-11397500 GCA_947578465.1 Thera obeliscata
AGTAATGACGTCGACAGACGAAACAAACTCATTGAATAACATCCACAAATAGCTTTGTTGGCGCAATACAGCATATTTCAAATACACGTTGGTATGTAGGTGGGTATGTATAGTCAATACGTGCAGTCTGTATATCTTTATAAACACGGTATGTTTTATCATCAATATCATAAATATAAACATAATTAATACTGATATAGATAAATAAGCATCAATCGCCGTACGAAGACCCGATAATCTCGTACGATTATGCGACTATAAATTAATCTTTATCATTATAAATACCCTTTTATATCAAAACCTTATCATTGGCTTTAAAGACTTTGTTTTGATGGTCACGAACTGAACCCAGATTAGGGTTAAATTGATAAAAGCTATATTAAATTGATATATACAGCTGCGTTTCGATAGTAATCGATTGAAAAATTGCTAGTAGAAATGCCGTTGCTTGCGTGTATATGAAGTACTTATACTAAAAAAAAACTGCCTAAAATTGACCCCTTAGTGACAAGGCAAAAATATAAGGGATACAGAGAGAGAGGGCGAGAGTATTACTCTAGATGAGATGATTCTTACTAATATTATTAATGCGAAAGTAACTCTATTTGTCTGTACGTCTCTCTTTCACGCCAAAACTACTGAACCGATTTAAATGAAATTTGATAGGCTGGACCGGTTTGGCTGAAAACTGGTAGCGAGGCAGCTTAGAAGCAGGAGACGGACAGGATATTTTTTATTCCAAAATAGTAACGGAAACGGGGCGAGTCGCGGGCAGCCGCTAGTTAGTAATAATTTAAGCTTAGTTTATCTCGATTTAAAAGGCTATTAGTCGTACGTACTTAGTGATAGTGCCGTCGATATCAGATATAACGATCTTGTCATCGTGTCGCCATCGGAACACGTTGCATTTGCAGCGCGTAGTGCCTTGGTACGCCGTCGTCACACTGAATACCATCTCGTTCATACCGTGCAAGAGGTTTAGGTTTTTCTGCGGGAAATCAATACATTTTAAATAAATAAATATTGTAGACAATCCACACAACACTATCTAGCCCTAAATTAAGCAGAGCTTGTACTATGGGAACCAGATAATAGCTGTTTTCTTAATAGTCGTTTGAATAAATTGGTGCTTGCTCTCGACACTCGATTCAACCCAACCTAGAATACTATGCTAATGCTCGAATGGGCAATACTAAATGTCTCCAATGTCTTGTCTCAATGACTTTTTCACTTTGTCGATGATTGCCCACCCTTTGAAAGTAAATCACCGGTTTTTTATAAACTTACAATTTGATCTGAAGACAATCGCAGAGTTTTTCGGAATGAGGAATATCTGCGCGAAGGTCCAGTGCCTTCCTGATCCGAATCTGAGGAACTTTGATCCATGCGATCTGAAAGAAATAAGATCATGTCTGAAATGTCTTTGATCTGTCATGATCTGTTGTCTGAAATTTTTTTGCGAAATTAAAATATTTAATCTAACAGAAAAACTAATAACTATCATCTATATAATGTAAAAGAAAGTCGTGTAAGTTACGCTACATAGAACCCAAGAACGGCTGAACCGATTTGACTGGAAATTGGTGGGGAGGTAGCTTAAAACAAAAAGACAGACATAGCATACTTTTATCTCAAAAAAGTAACGGGAACGGGGCGAGCGAAGCAGCGGGCGGCCCCTAATATCTTTTAAACCAATGCATTTTAATTAAAATATCCAGAATAACACATATTTATTATACTGTAGAGGAACATGTCGTATCGCCGTATAAGGCAATATTATATGGAATTGTATAAATAGTTATGACCACACACTTGATTTTCCGGTATCGTGTGGATATGATAAAATACGGACACAAATATGGCACATATCCATATTCTTTACACCCTGAATCGATAAAAGTATTTGGAACTATTTCTAGTTCTGCTGAGGGAATCAAACCCGCATTTTCTGTGTCTTATACAGTCACCAGCTGCGCCACAGATCAGTTATAATTATTGATATAACTTATTTAACAATAATAGACGACGTGAAAAATTGAAAAATTACTTTCACTTAAATATAAATATATATATAAAATAAATATTGTGGACAATTCACACAACACTACCCAGCCCCAAACTAAGCAGAGCTTGTAATATGGGAACCGGATAGCTGATATAATACTTGAATACATTTTTTTTTTTTTTTTTATTTTTTTTGTAAATACATACTTAGAATACAATACAACACCCAGACAGAGAACAAACATTTATGTTACCCACACAAATATTTGTTCTCGGTGGGGACTTCCTTGACTTTCGTGACGCGTGTCGATGATAGGTTTACTGGACTTTTCTCACCTTAAAAATGCTCAAGCCTGCTTTAAGAAGTTTTCAAAAGACTTCAAGGCCTAGCCAAGATCCACTTTCTTTTTAACGTCGTTTCAAAGTCAAAGTAAAAACTGATTTATTCACTAAATCGCAAGGATCACTTTCTATCGTCTAATACACAGAACAAATAGAATGGCCATGTAGCCGGAAAAGTGTCGCCAAAATACATGAGCATATGCTCCTTTCCCCATACAAATTTAATAGTTTTTTCGGGAGTCGTAAGGTGTGCCTTGCAGCAGCGCAAAAATTATTTTCCGAACAAGTTCAGCGACAATATAAAACATGAAATACTTTCTCAAATTTAGTGATATTTAAATATAATAGTGGAAATGTAAAACTGGCGACATCGGCTCCCATACAAACGGCGCATGATCGCCTTCCTACTGTATTCATTATTCTGTGGTCTAATAGCTAGGTGAGTTTAGGTGCCAGAGCCACGCGTACATGTGTGTATGTACCTTGTTCTTGACTAGTCCTAGTTTGTACGGTCTCCGTGAACTCAGCACCGTCGACAGTCTCGGTAAGAGTCTCGGCGACTACTTCCGCATCCGTGATCTCGATCGTGATAGTGGGCTCCGTGACTAGGTTCTCCGGCGCGGATTGCGATTCCGTTACTGCTTCAGCGAGGGACGGTTCTGGGTTCTCGTCGCTTTTGTCGAGGGATGTGTCAGTTCTAAAATAAAATTAATCATGAGAAAAATAAAAAAAATAAGTAAGTTATATTTTGCTGTTTTAAAATGAGTCAAAGGTTTTGCTACATTATGAACAGTTTTATTGATTCACGCCTTGCGCACATCTAGCGCGATGGCGATGGCGATCAGTGAAACGCTGTCACATAAGACAGCGATATTTGACAGCGTTTTACTGATCGCCATCGTCATCGCTTAGATGTGCGTAGGACTTAATAGTGCGCATTCCTTTGCGTGAATCTCCAAACGACCAATACGAAAGGCGTTAGTATTTTCCGCACGTCACTTTCGGTGAAATTAAGTATATGAAACGTCTTAAAAGTACGATAGTTATCATTATAACTTCGTTGCGTTTTTATGATAAAGTGCATCTGCACCTGAGCTAAAAATGAACAAAATAATACGTAAAAATTACCTATCTTTATCTACGTGATTATGATATTTCGCTTCTTTGTGCACTTCAACAAAATAAAAACATTTTTTGTTTTTATTTTATAATAAAACTAGCAGTCGCGTTCTTCGTTACAATATCTTTATAAATTGTAGCCAATGTGTTATTCTGATGTATAAGCTATATTATTGTAAAGTTTCATTAAAACCCATTCAGTGGTTTTTACGTGAAAGAGTAACAAACATTCATCCATCCATCCATACTTAAAAACTTTCGCGTTTATAATATTAGTAGGATATCCTCACTGCCAAAATTCAAATGTTTATTCAGTAACTTAATCTATTGTGACATTTAATGCGTTTGAGATCTCCTTTTAAGTATGTTAGGAGATCGCGCTCTTTCATGACAATTTATCTTTGCTAAGTACCAACATTATTAATTAAAAAATTGCAGCCTAAAAGTGTGTTTAAGTGAGGCATGATATGCTTGTGTGTTCAAGATTTGAGTAACTGTAGAAAATTGTGTGGAAAATTGTCCGAATGGACGCATGCCTACCTTTTAGCCTCAGCGTTGGATCTTCTCCAGCTCCACCAGGAGTACCCGCGTGGTTTAGTGGCGCCCTCTGCCGTGTGCGAAGTCGTCGGACCATCTTTGTCGCCCTTCTCCAGTTCTTCCAGCACTCGCTGTAATACAAATATTGGTTTAGTATGGGATTTGAAACTTGCACACGTCTTTTACAACTTTCCGACTGTATTTTAACTACTGAATTTGTTTAAAGTTAGTCAGATCATGTCGGGGTTACCAAATTAGGGGTTGATGTTGATTACTTATCGACTAATTAGTTGGGTTGTCAGTTAAGAAAAAAAATAACCTACAAACTGGGTAGACAGGCTTCTTTGTCTGAAATGATGTTACCCCTATCTACAATAAATCTTGCGAGAGAGAGAGATGACTGCCAAAGCGACATCCAAATCCTACGCGTCAGACCAAATGTTAGTAACGTAGCCGCTACAGCTCGCCTTTGTAAATAGTTACGCATCAGATCCCTGTTTGAGCTTTGTTCTATTTGAAGTTGCTGCGGACCATCATCGTGTCATCAGTGACTCTTCGTATGATATACAAAAGAAGGCTTACGTTGGGTAGTGGCCGGCGGTATGCGAGTAGAGACAGTAACAGCGGGCCCGCGCTCCGCCACTGCATCCAGCGGTCTCCAAGCCGCACCATCAGTCGTCCGTCGTGAGCCAACGCGCCGCCGCGCTCGCAGAACTCTTCGTATGACAGAGCACGCGATACCATGTCCTCTCTCACGTATACTCCTACTTGACCCCTGGACAGGAGGAATAGACAGGTTATTTGAAAGACCAAGTAAAAAACAACAGTCCAGGAATGCCGACAGAAGTGAAAACATGAAGAATTATGTGTCCCCTCCCCCCCCCTAATTGACTTTCGGCGAACTTTGTCACGAGCCTATAGGAGTTTTCACTTCTAAAATAACCACTCAAATCACAAGGAACACTGAAACTTCCCAAAGCTAGCTGAATCTAGATGCAACAAACATAAAATAAATAAATAAAATTTCCAGGAGGAATGGTTTTAAGCGTCCTTTTTTTTTTTTTATTCTTAAATTTTTTAGGGACTTTTACCTACATGGCATGCCAGTCCCATTGTACCCTAAACTTATATTATCTACACAGACTTAAGCTACATTAAATAAAAAAGCAGCCAAGTGCGAGTCGGACTCGCCCATGAAGGGTTCCGTACAAGAACCTTTATATTATGTTACTTGATGTAACATAATAAGGTTCTTGTAGTTCGTCGAAAGGTAAATTGCGGTTTCCGGTTTATGACGTATAAAAAAAAAACTGCTGACTAGATCTCGTTCAAACCAAAAATCGTTAGAAGTTTACATAGTAATGTACAACATATATTTTTTTTAGTATTATCATTCTCTTACTTTAGAAGTTAGAGGGGGGGGGACCAACTTTTTTCCACTTTGGAAGTGTCTCTCGCGCAAACTATTCAGTTTAGAAAAAAACTATATAAGAAACCTCAACATCATTTTTGAAGACCTATTCATAGATACCCCACACGTATGGGTTCAATGAAAAAAAAATTTTTGAGTTTCAGTTTCAAGTATGGGGACCCCCGAAATTTATAGTTTTATTTTTATTTTTATGTTAAAATCTTAATGCGGTTCACAGAATACATCTACTCGCCAAGTTTCATCAGTCTAGCTCTTACGGTTTCGGAGAAAAATGGCTGTGACATACGGACGGACAGACAGACAGACAGACAGACATGACGAATCTATAAGGGTTCCGTTTTTGCTATTTGGCTACGGAACCCTAAAAAGGGTTGTTAATCAACTATGCAAAAAAAGTATTCGCTAATAATTTAGCGGCCTCTGAGGAAGAATTAGACAAAACACAATGAAAGGCACCTACATCGTACCTACCTAATTGTAATTCTTGCATCATTGATCTCCTACCCTCTTCATATTTCTCACAATCCATCAGGAGGTGGTGCACGTCATCTAATGCTCCACATACCTCACAATTTGGTGAATCAACTTTTTTCATGAGGTACCCGAACTTCCTTGATGGATAGTGAACAGAACGTATTCTATGCATAAACACAATGTGAGACCTAGTACGTAAGCGTTCTCTATACGCTGACTTCCTGCGATCATAAACATTGCAAAATAAAATTGGTCACTGTGTTTAATTAGTTGAACTACATATTACTGCAGTACCTACTATTATATATTCAGTGGCATTGTTTATTCTTTGATAGATCTATATAAGTAAAGTCTTTACCTTGTTGGTAATTGCAATTCATCAAGGAAAAATGATTTCCAATGAAAACGCTCTGCAAACATGTTAGGTAAGAATCTAATTCAAACCGAAGTTTTTGTGCCAAGTTTGTACTGCTTAGGTCAAGGTAAAAGACTAGATATGTGCATGTACGTACCTACACACACGTATAATACGCGATTTGGGTGGTATGGTAATATATAATATAACAGAATACAAAGAAAATTACAAAAACAAGATGCAGTTTTTATTGGTCCATCTTGATTTAAAAGACCATTTTTTACACAATAATAGTTCCAGACCTTATTTAATTAATAACGCGGAAAGGGCAAAGTCCAATAAGTATGAAAATGTACCGTTTTCCTCAGGGAATAAGTAAAACACCAATGTTATAAAGTGGCATCAACAAGGAATTTTGACAGAAAGTATTACTATTGAAATTCGAAATGATGGGTTCAAGTCAACTTACTTGGCGAGTATTTTCTCATCGTCATCAGAATCCAAGGCGTGCGGTTCGAGTGACGCCGGCGATTGTGGTAGGGAAGGTCCATTGCCAGATTCGTACTCCTCCTCGGTCGGTCCCGTTGACTGGTGGGGGTGGGCCGTGTTCGATGTTCCTGTATAAAATCAAGATAAGTTTGAAAAACCGACTTCATGCTGAACCGATGTCAAAATGCAAAAGTCTTTAAGATATCCTAAAAGTCTACAAAAGTCCATAAGAAATTGATCTGAATAAAGATTTTTGTGTTTTGATGAAACTATGGAACCAATCTGAAGTCTAAAAAATTATCTCTCAGAGATTTGTGTTTTTCAAATCGGTTCTTATTAAATGACGGAGCTATGCGGTAACGGTATAAAAAAAACTGAATTGATCTTTAGTCGAAAAAATAAAATTAATCTTATGAATAAATCAATATTAGTAGTATTCTACAATTGTACGTACTAAAATTTTTCTAACATTTTCAGTGGTCTGTGTTATTATCCAAAATTAGGAAAGTAATAACGTTTAATGTAGGGGTCGCTTTATTTATCTAACAAAGAAAAATAGCTATACATATTTATTTATTACCTGAAGGGCAAATCGCAGTTTTAGTCAATCAGTTTGAATAATACGTTACGTAGAAACGATCAAAACGAGTTTGTGTCTCGTCATTTCTCCATACAAAAGAGGGAGACACGTAGGCGAAACTTGTTGTTCAAACTGATCGAATAAAACTCAGACACGGCTACTGATAATAAGTTGTTATGTAAGTGAAGTGGCAGTTTACGATATACGAAAGCTGATTAACACTTTACGCTACTCAGAATACAGAGTCTACTACGCAAACAAGTACTTATATTTTTTGTTATAACACGTAATTCAATGAATCTTTGAGTTGGTCGACCGTGAACTTAACCTGCTACTGAAGGTACTACATTTGTAAAAAACCTATAGTAACTAGTAAAATAGATGGCGGGACGAACTTGCCACCTTAGATCGTGGCCTGTCACTGCGTTGAGTCGCGAAGAGTGGAAAAAGAAACTGAAGGCCTTTGCCCTGCAGTGGGACAAAAATGGCTAAATAAAAGCATTGTAATTTCGAATTCACCAAAACAGTCATCAATCGGACATGAACAACAAAAACTTGTCCTAGCAAAATTGTGTTATCAAGTGAATAACATCAATAAATGCTGTGTCATGCAACATCTGCTAAAAGAAGGTTTGCGTGTCGAATTTTTTACATTTAAATATTCATCAACGGCCTAAGCTTTTGCATACTTTTGCCGTCTCGTTTTATACGTTGAGAGAAAAAGAGAGAACGCTCTTTGAGAAGGGCTCGTCCGGGAAGTACTAAGTTGATGGATGGATCGTATAGGGAACGTTCCTGACGTGCGTGAGCTACGAGGCAATGCGAGGCAGATTTGTTAAAGGCAATGATATCAGTTTGGGCTTGTTGCGTCGGCGTCTTCTTCTTCCTGCCCTAATCCCCACTCCCCGCTTTATGTGGCGTCGGCACAACATGTCTTCCTCCTCCATTCCTCTCTGTCAGCCGTCATCTCTGTATTCACTTCTCTCTTACCCATGTCATCTTTCACACAGTTCATCCATGTTTTCTTTATCTACCACAGCTCATATATCCTTCCACATCCATAGTCCATACTCATATCATACATCATTGCATCAGCTTGTTGTTTATAAAAACGCTGACACTTGAACGTGTCACGCATGACTAACGTCACTAAAATTGAGTGACGAATAAGGGGGAATTTTATTCGCTACCAATAAAATGTGATAAAAACGATATCGTGAGCACTTGCAATTCCACTTAGTACCTACCAAATAAAATGAAGCATTGTGACCATTGCAATATCATAGTTATTTTTAAATACGTTTTCATTACGGACAAGAATTGTATGGAACTTTTTTAGTACCTTAGATAATAGAGTAAATATTTGTAGTTAAAATTTAAATAGAAGGGAAGGACTTTTTCGGCTCAACTGTACCCGAAGTCGGCCCTATTTGTCTCTCTCTTTTATACGGAAAATTGATGAGACAACAACTCGTTTCGATCGTTTCTACGTAACGTATTTTTGCTGTCTCATCTTTTCTCCATATAATATAATAGAAAGAGGCAAATTTATAGGCGAAACAAAAACAACATTTCGTAAAAGTGGGGCTTGCCCTTCTGAATAGCAAGTTTGGTTGAACTAACCAGCGCGATATCCAGAATGGTGTTTAGGGAAGTAAAGGTCCGGATCCACTTGGCCTCGGTCCAGCTGCTCCAAGTAGACTCCTTGCACAGCCTCCTCCTTATTGGACATGAAGCGGAACATTCCGCTGAGCACGCCACGTCTGTGAGGACGTTCCTCATCAGAGCTCAGGGGTTCCGTCGGTGATGCGGGCTCCACTGGCGTTGAAGGCGTGGGGGGTGTCTGGAATACAAAGAGCTCTGAAGAACATGGCTTACCAGCATTGAAGAGGGTTGGTTTATTCCCCTTCCTAGACGTTCCTACGAGTTATAGACCGTCCTTGAACATACCTCTAGTGGGGAGTCCGGTCCTTCAAGCACAGGCATATCTCCAGAACGTACGGGCGGCTCGGGTAGTTCCCCCCAACGCCATGACTGAGAAGACTTGTCGCCAGCCGCCGTCCGGGATAGTTCCACTTCTGTGTCTGACTGTACCGGGGTACCACCGCGGGAACCTCTGCGATAAAGTTGACATGTTAGCAGAAATCGATCTACTTTAGTCAAAGTAAATTGTTCTTTACTAATATTATAAAGAGGAAAGATTTGTATTTTTGTTATGAATAAACTCAAAAACTACTGTGCTGATTTCAAAAATTCTTTCACCATTGGAAAGCTACATTCACCCTGAGTAACATAGGCTATATTCTTGTGTTATAAATGTCCACCCGTGCGAAGCCGGGACAGGTCATTTATAAAACAAGTATAATTTTGAAGTGAGAGTCAACGTCAAGAAAACGTGAATGAATGGAAGGGCGTGCATTATTTTTTTGGACTGGAATATCTCTACATTAGTAACTGGGTCTGAAAAAATTTGATAAATCTCTACTGGTACTGACTAATTATTTACTGTAACTAATTCTAAAGTTTTGTGCTTGATTACGAAATAACAACTTTTTAGACTAAATACAAAGGATAATGTCACTACTTATTTTACATATTGCCTTGGAATATTTTTAAAACAACACCTTTTAATGGGACCCTTTTCATGGGGTATAAAAAATAAGACAACCCATTGTACAAGTAAATTGGTTGGTTTTTAAAACGACAGCTACCATACCCGTGTACCTAATAGTTTCAATAATTATGTGTTATGATCGCAAAAGTGTACAAAGTTCGACTGTTGGCTTCCCCATTAAAAATAGTCCTTTTGGAACACTCACGAGACACAGAGAATAATTTACTGTAGGTAAAGTGTGCTGCCAAATTGGACGTGAGCTTTGATGAATAATATAGGTATTTGTCTTCCGCGAGTGCCAATTCCATTCCTGTACGAACACTTAGGGTTCGTTTACACAGACCGGCTCGGAAAGGAGAGGTGATTCTTATCACGTTGAAAACAGAGTTTTTATTATTTGCAGTACGGTTTATTTTGCATTTGCACTGCTTTTGTCATTAAGAACGCTTGAACGCGCTTGGTGTGAAATAATAAGAGGAGCTGACCGGGTCCGATCGCGTACTCTCGTCGGCTGCGAGCGCATCCGCTTTCAGATCGCTTCTAGCCGGTCTATGTGAAATAGTTGGCGGCTCCGTTCCGACTAACTCCAAGCGTATACGATCCGGTCTGTGTGAAAAGGAAAATACGCGCCGCCGCCGCCGCGCGCCGCCGATGCTCTCCGAGCCGGTCTGTGTGAACGGATCCTTATGGTTGAAACGTGCATGACCGAACATAGCAGTGATAAATCGAGCATGTTCATATACGGTATGTATACTATCGATGTATACGGTCATGAAATAGCAGTGACTTATAATAAAAAATATCGACTATCACGATGAATTTTCAAATACAGAGATATCTTTGTTTTCCGTTCACAAACTCTAAACAATAGATACCTAGAAATATTTCCTTGTTTCTTGATAAAGAGTTTTTATCCTGACTGAAAATCAAGGGTTCTTCCCGCGACCACGGCTGTTGTAACACGGTTGAAAGGTCGGGAATTAATTTAAGTAATCGCAATAAATACCCGTTTGTTCAATATAATTATGCATAACGATCGTGTTAATTTAAAAAGTGCAATCAAAGACCTCTAAAATAAACCATTATGTAGAAGCATGATATTGAAAATGTGTCCCGGAATTTAACTCCTGGGAGTCAAAAAGGTTACACTGTACGAAAATATTATCCGCCAACGCAATTGCGGGCATTCCATAGTAAAAAAATATAAATTGTAGTTTTATGCGCAGTTAATTGTATCATCTAGTCTGGTCCAAATGTAAATTTTATGCAGACGGCGAAAATATCACGCAATTTGTTTGTCTTGTTACGCGTTCTCTCGATTCTACTATCAACTGGCACTAAGTACTAGCACATAGTAATTATCAAACAATAGATGTGTTTTCAAAATATAATACAGACAAAGGAAATTGACTGTTTCATTGGCTGATTAAAAAAGGAACCAACGTACTTATATTCAGGTCATGCAATATGATAAACTACTGACTCATAACGAATATTAGTACTTTCAAATACAATGGCTAATTTGTGGTCAACCATAATGTTTCAAGCAAATGTAATACTTTCCTTTGTCAGAACGAATATTGTGAGGTTACGGTATTGCAGCAATTACTTATTGCATGTTTATTGCATTTACTTGCCCGTTGCATAGATTTTAATGAACAGCTGAATAATAAATTGGCCTTTTGTGGTATAGCTAGTTGGGATTACCTGAATAATTATTTATTCAGGTTTTTCCTTATGGAATTGACTGCTATGCGCAGGAATTCTCCACACTATTCTCCCAACTTCTTTTAACCTCTGGACTTCTAGACTTATGAATAAGTGACACCCTTTTATGGTAGGTGTCAGTTTCGTGCAAAGCGATTTTATTCCTTTTATTGTAACGCTAGTTTTTTTTTTTCGAATTGACAAAATGCTGGTGATCGTCTGACGATTCTTACAGCGCTACCGGACAATGGTGAAAATGTAACGCTAGATTGACACTGCTAGCTCTTTTGTCGTTGCACTAAGCGTCATTTTTCTTTGTTTTTTGGGTAACTTGAGCTGTATGCTATTATACATGTCGTCAGTATTTCCGGATCGCGACAACGTAGGACTTTTCAAATAAAGAGTGAACAAGTGGATTAAAACTAAGCGTACTTCATATTCGTTTTCTATTGGTGTGACACGTCAAACGCATAACCATCAATAGTCTAGATAAAAACGCCTTGCTAAGAATAGCTTAGTTTTGCTTAGTAAATATAACGTGCCTAGTGGCAAGTCATGGTTGTTTACATTTTACACTATCATCAGTCGGTTTACATAATGTAAAAAATAGTGACCCATTCCATTTAATAATGTTCATTTTGTTTATCAACTTACTAAGAACGCGTTTACAATAATAAATAAAATAGCACATAATAATACGATCTATGCTTAAGCAGGAAAAGCGCAACGAATACTTCAACGTTGTATTGCAGAAATGCGATTTAGAATGGAATCTTTAGCCAACAACGAAAAGCGAAAAGTACAGTACCTAGCATATGGATCTATCAGAGCTCATCGTAATTTCATTCATTTCTTAGGATTTCTCACTTTTCGTAATTTACATCTATTTGTTTAGTACCTACAACGCTTTACTTAAAACATTGCGTATGTACGATAAGTTTTATATTATATACTACTGAGTAAGTAATCAAGGGTTACCAGTACCGCACTGACGAAAAGCGGTAACCGTGGACTATAATAGATAAGTTTATCTAGACGCTTGCAACACCAGAGGCATCACACGTGCGTTGGCGACCTTTAAAAGTACGTGAACTATTTACAAGCGAGTTACTCTGTGCTATAAACATTGATGTAGTAATTACGCGTTTCTGGATGCGGCATGCACTTCGAACGCAGTGTCCGACAGTGCCATTGGGATGCGATTCTCTCCAGTCAGGTTCAGGTTAGACATCTCTTCGCTGCAATGAAGGAGGTCTTCAAACTAATACTTTCACTCAACATTATGTACGGGCATACCTACCAACTACATAGTTATAATTAGTAGTTAGGTTAAACACATCCAACGGGATTGGATTATACTTATTATTATGATAGCTTACCTAAGCGTGGCTGCATGGACTTCAGTGTCACTGAAGAAATTGATATCTGTAGAATTGGGAATGGATGTGGGCTGAGACGGGCGCTGTTCAGATCCCGCGCGGTCTGATTGGCTAGAAATAGAGCTAGTGGACGACTTCCGTTGATGCTTCTTCTTAGAGTTCATTTTCCTAGTTTTCTTCTTCTTCTTTCCATTACCGTTGGGTTTTGTTTCGTCGGTTGGTGCCGCATCAATGGGTCGGAAGTCGTTGTGTGCGCTTATTTTCTGCACTGCCTGATTCGCTTCGCTCTCTGCCCCGCCTAACTGCGTAGCTGCGAAAGTCTTGGGGGACCGACCGTCGACCCAGTCAGGTGCACTTTCGTCAAGGCCGTCCATCTCGAATAGGGCATCGTTGTCATTGTTACTAGTATTCTCGTCTTTGGGGATTTTCTTAATCTTAGTCAAATCAGGCTTTTGCATGGATTGCCCATCTGCTGTGTATCTGTGAATAAAATATTATTTCAACCATCAATCTAGCAGTTCAGTTCGGGAAACATTTGATCAAAAAGGTGTTAAAATGTGTAACGACAAATGCAAATACATATACATAACAATATTAGGTGTGAACAAAATGTATAAACGACCAACGCAAATACTTTACTACACGCGGAATGCTAATTTTATTGCGTCGAAACTATCGCTTTCGCTGTGATTGTTTTTGTGTCTATTGTTCTAGTGAAGCATAACGTTCCGATAGATCAGATGTTTTCCATGGCACGCTTCAACCGGAAACATGTTGGGTAACTTTAATTGTAAGTCTGCGATGGTAGTACATACAGGAAGAATGTTTTACCGCATAACTATAAATTACCTGCGCTTTGTATAGTCAGATGCCTGTCCGTGGTCCGGCTCCACGGCAGACAGTGAGTTCCGCCGTCTCGGTTCATACAGCTCCTCGAATCTCGAAGCCGGGATGGGCGAGGTGGCCAGATGCGCTGAACATTCCGCTTCATTCTCGCCAACTTCTTCGACGAAGAAAGCCTCGCCCGATTCTCCCAGTTTCATATGAATCGGTAGCGGCTCTCCGTTGAGCTCAAGATCGACCTGAAACAAGGACACATTTCATTTGCAAAATTGAGGAAGTGCCAATTGAGATACACGCCTCGTGCCTAGTACCAGCATAAAAATAAACACGTGTAAGAAAGAAATTGAGTATTTTTCAAGATTTTAACGCCGAGTATGCGCCGAGTGCGAATACAATTTTCTACACGTGGGAATATTGAATAAAACCAGACACGTGCGCACGTATTTGGGAATAAAACCAGACACGTGCGCACGTATATAAGTAATTGATTTGAAAAGTAGAAGCTATTGAAATAAACAAAGTTGAATAATAATATTCTTTGACTGTTAAATCTCTTCATTGAGAGAACAATATTTAACCTTGAAGATTTCACCATAGAACAAGCAATAAATAATCGAATGGCATTATCAAAACCCCATCGGCTTGTAGACGGCGGCGGCGAGTCATTTCGAAACTCGTATAACGAAGAAATAAAAACCGAATATGATTTGAATCTTTTATGGCAGTGTATTGGAATGTGATTTGATTACTTTACTAACCCATGCAATCTTAAATTTCGTTGTTTTCATGATCTTTGGATTCCGAACATACCTATCTATAACAAAGGTTTATGACTCTTCCCAATAGTGTATCCCAACAATAAGTAACCTACTTATTTTAATATTAAAAAAAACCCTAGGTAACAGACAGCTGGTTGCTAATCGATGATTAAATTATCCCTGAAAACATAACGAGGCCTTCAGTGTTCAGAACGTGCTTCTTGATCCGTTCCTACACGGAAAAGGATTTTCAATATTTATCAATTCGTTGATGTATGTTTGAAATCCTCATCATCACGTTTACAATTTATCAAGACTTCAACAGTAAAACAGGACCCACATTCAAATAGCCATTTGACAATTATTCGGGATATCGTAGTTCTGTCTTGGTGTTGTAAGGCCTATGTAAATGAATGTTAGAGAATTTGACAATATTTCCAGTTCTAGAGCGTTTTCTTCTAAAATTTTGTATGATTACGATAGCGTATATATATTTACAAAACCAATTATTTGACTGGATTCTTTTTTTATTTAAAAAAGCATCGCAGTCGGCTTTTTTAAATATTTCAATACAAAATAATGCGAAAATTTACAATAGCCACGGAATAAAACTTTAAATCTTAAATGATAGCAGCTGGCCGGATGAAGACAAAATATTTGTGCCAAAATTTTGTATGTACCTACCTACTTACAAATTTCTTGGTTAGAATGTGTACCCCTTTTATTGGCCTTCATCCAATTTTCACCCAGTGTGAATCAGTCCAGTCTGGTTTTGGCAATGTTATATTTCTATTTGCTTCCATACATGCACACCAAAACAAATTCAACCTAGGTAAGTACTGTACAGTACACCTACACCTATCTATCAACGTACATGTGACCTATCAGTCTGCAGAGCTCTCACTCAGTCTACATAAAATAATACAAAATTAAGACAAAATCATGTTAATTCATAACAAATAGAAATACTGTAGGTTGAATTTTGTACTGTACAGTACATGCACCTACACCTATCTATCAACGTACAAAATGTGACCTATCCAGTCTGCAGAGTTCTCACTCAGTCTACATAAAATAATACAAAATTAAGATAAAATCATGTTAATTCATAAATCATAACAAATAGAAATACTGTAGGTTTTATTTTGTAGAATAATAATTATCCTTTCCTAAACAATACAAAGAGGTAGGTAGTAAGTTATGTAAATAGATGGTACTCTTTGTTATTATAATCTTGTTATGGATCTAGCTAGAATGTTGTTTGTTTGTTGATGTTTATGCTCATACTTCATTTTATTTATACCTTTTACGATCAAGATTGTTGAGATGATTAACGAATTCCTTATTGTGGAACATTCTAGGCTGGACATTCAACAAGCGTGACTGTGAAGTTGATAATGTCTCCCACGGTGCTAGTCGCCGATGTACGCGTGCAAACATTCTTAGATATTAATAGTTCCTAGATATTACCCACTTTCATCCACACATTCGAGTTTAATTTTCGAATGTGGGATGATAGTGACACTGGCGCGGAATCTCGTGATTTCACGTCGTGTCGTTGGAACCTGTCTGCCAGATCAGAACGAGCGATTTGATGTGATTCATGTTGTTGAGTTTGTAGTTTTATTCATTCAACAAATATGAAGAAACTATTCCGATCTGGTTTAGTGTTTTATTCTGATTTGGAATTATCAAATCCGTTTATAAATACTAGTTTCACAATGCTTTTTAATTATTTAAATTTAATCTCATGTATGTAATCAAGGCAAAAATATTGACATTTGAAATATTAATATAATTCAAACCTAGTAAGTCCAATCAAAGGTTAAATCAAGTTTTTAAAAGATTTATTGATAGCTGACTTAGGTATAAGTCGGCCGCATACACAAGTTTTCCGTATTCGGACATCCGATTATGCATGGTCGCACATAGTATATGGATACAAACCCGCGACCTACGGATCGGGCGGGAGCCAGGATTGTTACCATACTGAACACAGAGTTCAGTATTCTGTGGTTGCCACCATCACCAGTACCCTTATTTTTTGGCATCGCTTATTTTATGCATAACACTTAGTCTTTTCATTGTACCACGTATAAATTCTGTGCCTCCTGTGATAGGTGATACAAGTCAAAAATTGACATTTTACAGGAGAGCAAAAACAAAGTTTAAAAAATTCTAGTTCATTGACTAAGTAGGCTAGGTTACACTTAAGTACTTTTTTTTGTAGATAAAAATATTCACTTTCATTGTGCATTTTAATTTTCGGGGTAAATATTATAGTTTTGAAGTAATTTATTAAAAACCTGTGAGATGTACCTTTAATCATTTATAAATATGTGAAAATAACGTGCTAAATGATACAAGTTCAGTTAAATCATGTTGCACCAATAATATTAATAAAATGTGGTCTTTGTGTAAACAGATATACAAGAAGTGAAACAATTGAATAACTCGTCAGAATATGTTTCAAACACAATGTTGCTCAAACAAATGATAAAAATACTACCCCAAAGATTAGATTGATTTACCTTACAGTGCCTTATTTTGATAATTTACTTGAATTGTATCAGTTAGCTAAAATTCTAGCCTTTTTATAGATGTGTTAAATGATACAAGTCAAGTTAAACCCTTCATTAAAATACCAATTCATTGTGTAAATGAATACAAGTATTAGAAAAATAATTAAGGTTTATAAAACTTTTTCAAAATTATGAATTTACTTGTAAATAAGACACAGATATATCAAAATTATGAACAGAAGTAAATTGAGATCTTTTTGAATGCAAGAAGCTGTGAACTTGACTACTAAAAAATGGCAGAGATCAATTTTACGCAGGTATCACAATAAGCAATGTAAACCTACTCAGTACAAAACATAAGATCACAACCACTGTGTGAATCCTAAAGAATCAATCATAACAAAATTATAAAACACACACTTGCACTTTAAGCACATAAAAGGCAGTAATTCTAATCTATAAGATGGGCAAACAGTCGAAAAAATTAAAGAGGATAAAAAAGTACGTATGTCCTGAAAAATATACTGATCAGTAGATGGACTAAAGCTAACATAGTTTTAACAATGAGATAAAATAGCAAAATCCTTATAGAAGATCTTAAAATCACTCATACTCAGAATCATTATCATTGTCCGGAGCAGAGTCTTTGACACCATTCTTGTGGCATGGACTTCTGTGCTTTATTTATGAGAGCGCTCATAATACTCATAATTAAAGCACAGTAAATCTAATAGATCCTTCTACTTTTGGATTGAAATTATAATCTTGAAGTGGTAGGCTTTCAGTACTTACTTATTTATTGTTATCATATCGCAAGCTTTATCCCGCTTAGAACAATCTATTTTCATGTACTCAACATTCTTGAGTTATTTTTTAAAAGATAAACGGGATATGTTTTCTTTGGCATACAAAACAGATCAAACATTGCACCACAGAAACTTTTCATTGTCTGTATTGGTTTTTGTAACAATATAGCATTGTTTAAAAAAAAATGAAACATATCATGAGTAATCTCGATAACAGTTAATTTTGCAGCTGTCCGCACTAGCTGGTACCAATCTCTTGGCAAGTGAATATAATACTTGTGTGCTTCTTCTTACCCTCAATTTTTCTTTCAACTAACTCTTGGTGTTTGTCAGCCTCCATGTGAGTATGACGGTCATACTTAATCGTTTTGTCGTACCCACTAGAAATTTATGTTAAATAGATTGTAATTGTAGTCATGTATGGTCAAATTGAAGGTCCAAAAGTTGTCACTTGTATGCGTCGATCTATGGCGAGTTCAGACGTGAATAAATTCCCTCAAGGCTGCTGCGACACTAACGCCCGTGCATCTTCGCTAAAGATATATGAATAACGGCTTAACTTTTTTGCTAACTTTATGCTTAAGCTTATTTTTATAAGCGACTTTTGTAAATTGCTTCTAAACTTATCTGCTTTCTTAACTAACAAAACTTTTAACTTTTTATCAACAGTAATTTGGTTTGGTCATCAACTTTTTGATTGTGAGAATCACTAAACGAAAAGTACAGTAAGTCTTTGTAAGTTTGTTTATCAGCTTAACTTAAACAGTCTGTTTAATTAACTGCTATTCGTTTAAACACCCATCTATATCTTCAACCCCGCATCACTTTGTCATGTGAGCACTTGTATCATTTAGCACATCTTTTTATATATAAAAATATGATGATTTGGTTTGAGGTTTAGATACTATTCATATTATATTAACTCACAGTTAAAAATGTATTTGTGTAGAATGATGTAAGTCGAGATATATCACTTATCACATTAGTTAGACACACATTTAGATTTGGATTTGTAGGTACATGTTGAATTGTACCCTAATCAGTATTGAACAAAATCGGTTCAAAATGATATGACTCTACCTATATCGAAATTCACGATACATATCCTGAAAAAATAATTGTGCAAATGAATATAATCGCTCTTATACCACGAAGCACGAAAAACAATGCGTGGAGCCATTACTTAACGGGGTTACAACTTGACATATATCTATATTCACAATTTATTTGCCAAAATCCTGTCAGTTATATCACTTTGCACCAAATTATCTCCGAACCTATAGCAGATAGAAGAACGTGAGTTAGACCCAAAAATTCTACAATTTTTTCTGATCATTTCTATGTAAAAATCTCAAAAAGGGTACAACTCGAGATACATCACTCATCACAGGAGGCACAGAATTGAGTATAGAGAAGGTTAATAAATTCATTGCGATAGATTTTAAAGCACCGATGGAGCGTTCAAATTGCAAGGTGAGGCAATTTATCGAGTGTTGCAAAATAGCACACAAACTAAAGAATGGCAATATTTATGATAAATTTTTTATGTTCTTGAAAAGCTTGATATTTTTAGAATGATAAATAAATTAAAATGCGACTGAGGTGATTATTTTAAAAGCACTTTCGCGAAAGTAATCTATGTGGGGACTGGGTCAAGATTTACATATTTGAGAGGTACCTATCTTAATATGATATGGACATCCTGTGCATAATTTTTTAGAATCCCGATATTACACTACTGAAAATACTTTAGAATACACTACTTTGAAATGCTTCGGTGAACTCTCATCTATAAAATTTACAGGCACCATCATGCAGCTGCACATTGTGCTAACATGTGTTAGCTAGGGTATTGAACTATTATACCCGCTTAGCTTTCTGACCATGTATGACTACGTAATTACTACTCAACACATGGTGACACACACGTAATAAAAACTTAGTGTAACTAAGCAATAGTATAACTAAGTGTGAAGAATATTACGGCCTCGAGTATTTTCGTTGATGCGATGAAGTGTTTCTCACCATGCGGCTACAAAAGAATTACAAACATCAACTCAAGTTGAAGGATTCTTTTAAGTGTCAATGCTTGTCATTAACAGGGATTAAAAACCTTGATATGTTTTAAAACTCACCACTTTGAACCTGGAACGCAGCACTCCCAGTTTCCCAAAGCGTACATGGAAGGGTGAGCAGGTGAAGCTACCGTCCGGCTGTTCGACCACGACCACGTCGATGGCACCCGTCAAAGTCGCACCGTTGATCTCATTATAAAAGTCGCGGAAATTCGCAATGAATTTACCAATATAGTTCATAGAATACATGACTGCTGGCTTATTCACTTCACTTTTATTACTAAATCTTACTTATGCGGTTCAAAGTTTTTATTCACTCTTTAACGTCGAAGCTTCTGAAGATTAACCCATAATGACGTTGGGCCAACGAAGCATCAACCTGTAACAAAAAAGAAAATGATTTTATTGTGCGCATAGGAATCTGGAACCTGCTATGCATTTTCTAGTTCAAAAAAGCTTCATCCAGCTTCTTTTGGATCCCTCAGGTGTTCAATTCAATTTATATCTTAAACCAAGGGAAAAAGATTCAGAATCCTGTTGGCAAGGAAGCAGATCCTGCGAACTGGGACGGGGTAAACGTCCGGTAAATGATACGCCATTCATTTATATATTATACGTATGTATGAGATGGGAATGTTCTGTTCAATGAAGAATAGGTATTCTTAATAAGAATATTCTGAATAACGCCATACCATCATTTTACCCATAAACGTAAATGAAGTTTAAGCATTGCTTACAACTTTTGCCCTGCCTATAGTTTAATGTTGTGTCATTACTTCATGACCCACTCATTTAGAAGGCATAATGAATGTTTATCTTTGATAGTTTTTTATAAGTAGGTCATTAATTACAAACGACATTATTATTTCTCCTTACTGTGTAAAGGTCTCAGCACTTAAATTAACGTCTTCAAGTGTTGTCTGTCACTTTTTGTTTTCCGTTTTTACTGGGTTGGACGTACCTCTAAGTACATTAATCACCAGTTTAATCTTTTTATCTTGTTTCGTATAAATAACGTGGCATGGTGGGTAAAATAATAAATATCGGAATAGCATTCATATATCTTGAACATTTTAGATAAAAAATGTTGACCATATCATTTTCTTTATCTTTATCAAATTAAATAGGTAAGTAAGTACTTATAGTTGAATAGACATTATCAACAATTGGATACAGTTATGCATAAGGAGTCCAAGCGCCAAATTTCATTTTTTGATTTTTTCGCATTTTCGTAATAACTAGGGCATAATTAAGCCATAGAAAAAACACTCTTGCAGCCAGCTTCACTCTAAGTGGTATTTTTTGATACCCAGTCCAAGCGCCTTCTATAGCAAACTAAGTATTTTGAAATGCAATACAAGTCCAACAACCAATTTAAAACTAACAACCAAATTTTATGATGAAAAAGCACATTTCCAATAAACATTACTAGTCCAAACGACGTAGTGTTACGCATCAGTAGTCTACGCGACAGTTGTTTGTAGGTAACTTCTGAACAGAATCTTTGTTTGGTTGGAAGGAGAGGCTGGCAGAAGAACCCAAGTCATGTTTAAGGAAGCACATAATACTAGTTTACCAAAGTCAAAAACTTAATTCTTTGGTCAACTTAATTGTTGCGGAGAACAGAATAAAAAAAATAAAGGCCAGAATACACGTATAAAGATAAAGATAAAAATATTTTATTGTAAAACTGTGTATAAAACATCTTAAAAGTAATTATGTTCCAACAGCTTACCTATTTCGGGCGTACAATATAGCAATTTTTTGCTAAATATGACAACAAATACTTTAATATTACCTTATAATATACTTAATGTTCTCATGTAAGTGACCTCATGTATGTCTTTTTGAGAATAAATATCTTAAACCATAAAAAAGTATAAAAATAGACCTGATGATCTCTCCTCGAAAAGCACCCTATATTTCTGAAACTACAATTAATACTTTATACTCCACAAGACTACAAGAAAGTTATGGCAAGCTGCAGAACAAAGAATCACAAATACTGAAGAAAAGGAAAAAGCTATTGTCAACAGAAAAAAGATAACAGTGGGCGAGAAGGTCAATAATAATTGGTTAAGAATAAACCTGTAACCTAGGTGCAGGGCTCATTGATGGAGGACAGAAATATGAAGGCAGCTGGTCACTAAAAAACTATTTATTTCAAAACTTTCTTTTACGTAATTACGTGGCGAAGGCGGCTCGCAGACTGCCTGCATTTTGTATTTTACTAGACTAAATGCGTCGCTTCCCCACGCGTCTCTCACCTCAGGCCCGGGCTACGCCCAATCCAATCGTCGAGCGGGAAAGCGATGCATTTCCTTAAAAGGGTTTTTTGACAATGAGATAGTTACATAATAAAATAGCTGGATAGTGGCGCTTCTTAACAAAACCAGATAAAGGAAACCTAAAATCATCCATTGCCTCATTATGTCAAGGCAGGAGCAGTAAAAGAGGAAGAAAGCTTAGAAATTGATGTAAAGAAAAGAAAGGGTAGGAAAGGACAAAATGTTTCAGAGAAAAAACTAAAAGATTTAAAATCACTGTTTCATAATATCCCAAACGACGCTATAGCATTTGACAAAGATTTGATTTTTGATGACACGATTGAAGATGATATTGTTGTTGAAGGTGTTGATGGCCATTTAGGTTTTTGATCCAGAACATATTGAAGAAGAGTAGATTTATATATTATTTACCTACTCCATCCTACATCCTACCCGATATGTTCTGGGTTTGGGGTTGGTGTTTACCAATAATATCATCAATCATGATTCTGTCTGTCTGAAAGCTGAAGATAATATCTGAGATAGTCCTTATCTTGTTTTAAATTATTATTGTTTATTAAATTATGATAATTATATTGTTTTATTTTCTGGACATACTATCAGTGCCATTTTAATAGTTTTTTATTTATTTTTATCAATCCTCTGTAACATCTAATATAAGATGCTGAGTAAATACGGAAATTCAAGGGGTTTTTATTAAACGATAGGAAAATAGTCCAGGAAACATTTTTATGTTATACTTATACTCATTTTGCAAAATGAGTACATCATATATTAATTCGTTTCCACGTGCACTTAAAGCTAATCTTCCAGAATAAATAATTATTTTGTCTCTTGGACTCGTTTTGCAAAATGAGAACATCATATTTATTAGGAGTCCAAGTGCATTTTTAACGATATATTCCAAAATAAATCCTTTTTTGGTGTTTTATTTTTGTAACATGTTAAATTACAAATATAAGCTTCGATGTACATAGATTTACTTTCTGACGATGCAAATGCAAATCTTCTACCAATAAAAACGCGTTTATGTAATTTCCCAAAAAACTGAAAATGGCGCTTGGACTCACTATGCATAACTGTATCCAATTTTGGACCGGTATTGTTACACACGAGTTCAATGAATTTGAATCCTTTATTAGAACCAGTTCGTCTTGTAATGATAAGTAATTCGTACTCATTCAACTCAATAAGCCTAATAATTAGGTCAATGGGTATCATACCATTTGAGTTAGTGATGCACGCACGCACTAGACATCTCCGTACGAATAGACAGGATGTTGCTCAATGCATGACCGAATTCAGACCAAGATATAATAAATAACAAGGCAACCAAGAAGAAATAATAGTGCCTAGTTACAACATGCTACCAAAGAAAGACCACGATACACTTTGCAATCGAGGCCATGAGATACCTATAAACTATTTTGATAAAAAGAATAATCTAGGACTTTTTTTGCATTGAGCAGATACTAAAATAAGAACTAGCCAATGCGATCCCGTGAATTCTATCGAGACACGACATTGAAAGCGAGATTGCCGCTGTGATGGACACGCGGTCAGCGCATGCTCTGCTCACACGACGATGCCGGCGGCGGCGACTTCAGGCCGCGCTGACGAGACGAGGACTCTGCCCCCGACACTCCACGTAACTTATGACTAATTTTGCAAGAATAGCCATAATCTATCGTCATATTTTGCCATTACCTTTAGTATCTTATACATATGTATGCAGACAATTTGGCAAGAGTGTACTTGGTGGGTGAAGTAGGTAAGGTACTTATTTATGTTCAAGATCATGAACTCATGTGAGTGTTGAACACTCTACCTACAAGGATGAAAATAGCGAGATCGCGATATTCATAAGCCGAGTAATGAATTTCATAGTTTCATCATTACTCTATTATTGCAATTTGTTAGTTTTGTGGCGAACTGAAGGGCATGCTAGACAAAAACATGAGAATGACATGGAAAAGGCAGGTGGCATGTGTCCAAGAAAACTTGGACAGCCGGTCGCCAGCGCTGGTCAACCGGCAAAACTCACTGTTTTATTTTGAATCAAGGCTTTCAAGTTCAATAGTTGCTAGTTCTTTCTCTGGAAATCAATCTTAGAAATCAAAACATGTTTTAATCGGAAGTAAATTCAGGGTAATGTCAGCTAGCGAACAACGTTGAGGACATACATGTTTTGATGAGTTTCGGAAAAATCAAATTGTTTGTCTACATTTTTAAGGTCATGATGGTAAATGGTAATGTTATCGATTTGTGTACACAGGAAGTCAGTAAAAACATTGAATAGACAGTCAGTCACTACTACTGATGAGTTGAGATGTCAATGCAGATGTCAATGTATATGCAGATGTGCACTGTAGAGCTTTTAGAGGCAATTGTATAATGCAGTCACCACGCTAAGAGATGCAATACATCTCAGTATTCCGCTTTTGTCGATTAAACTGACTTATCCACGAACCGACCAACGTTCCGACCGGAAATGTCCCAAATTCGCTCGGGGCAGTAATTTACCGCTATCTTCATTGTGCCTGCTTTCGCAAAAAATCCGTTTGAAATGTATGTTCATCATAAGCACCTATGGATACAGCAGCATGCGTCGATTTTCATGCAATTAGCTCTGTAGTATAATTTCATATCATGTAAAATACCAATATAATCAAAATAGAACTACTGCCTTTTTGATTGGTTTTCAAATTCTATGCATACTATAGGTATCGATGTCTGAAGTAAAGAAAACAATTCTAGCTGTAGAATTGAAACCTTATCTATCCGGCCTTCGTGAATGCCACCACGAGCGTGGCAATATCGTCACGTGTCATTACATGATACCCGCGTGTTTACATTAGCGAGATGCACATTATCTACTTCTACCTTCGAATACCAGATTGGCGGATCTGTCTTGTCAATTTTAGGAAGCTTTCTATAAATTACAACAAGGTCAAAGTTTTACCTACTGTTGAGGTTTTTCAAGTTGATCTTGGACTATTAAAAGCACATATTTGCTCTGCTTTACCATAAGCAACAACAACAAATTAATGTCTTTGTGTTAAGGCAAATAACTACTGATAAAAATGATCATTTCATAAGACGTAAGAAGACTTTTTTTTATACAATTCGCTGATAGAACAAGGAATACGTATGGAGAATTTATGTAATAAACGTTTTGGTAAAGACCTAGGCACCTTACACCTATAACGATGTTTAAGATATATGTACAAAACAATAGGTATGAGGTAGTAGGTATACTGTAGGTATCTAATATAATAGTACAATACCATCTATTTCTTGATCTTGTGACTTTCCAATTAGCAAGTTTAGGTAATGTACCTATGTACCTAATAGAGTGATTTATTTAGTACCTAGCAAGCAACACGGGATGTGTATCGATAAAATTTTATTGGTTGATAAGTTTGTGATAATTGACTTATCGAAAGACGTCAGTGTTGTCGCTGTATTTTAAAGCAGTAAGTTTCTACTCATCATAATACTTAATAAGTCATTTAATTATTAAGTTTCTTTTCGAAACAAAGGCATACGAAATACTTGCGTAAACCGCCAGCGATATTCCACAAGGAAATGACGGAACCTTCACACAGGATTAAAATAATATAACGACTTTTAATCGGAATTTGTAAAATTATTTTAAAAGATAAATAATGCAATCTTTTACCAATGGGTAATAATGAAAACATTTATACCTAATTTAAAGCATGGCATGACTTTGGTTTGGGGGCAAATGTTAACGATGTCGACACCAAATCACACGCAAGCTAAAAGTTTAGGAACCTACGTTTCTGATTTGCTTGTTGACAATTAATTATCACATGCTATATTTCACTATCTACACCGCAATATGTCACCGATGGAAGTGTGTTATTTTAATGAGTGGTGGTGATGTATACTACTACGTAATTCATGTTGTGGCTTCTAATAATCAAACAAATAATATATAACATGAAGATTTGCTAATCATATTAAAGCTTGTCGTGTGCAATCGCTGGGGAATGAAGATCCCGAATGACTCTCCCCACCCCGCAGATGAGATTGGTAAGATCGTACGAAGGCAGTGGATGGATCTCTTCAGGCATAATAATGGCTTCAGATTATGAAAATAACTCAAGTAGCTAGAGCAATCTCTTTGATACCGTAACAAATAATGTCAAAAGTAATTAATTCAATATCAAGACCAAGGAAAGAGTTTCTGAGCTTCAGTTATTCACGGCAAAGACCTAATTGTGCATTGTGCTGTGCAATAACTGCACCTGCCTGTATAGGTACCTACAAATTTACTACGTAGGTGTACTAACACTCGATTACTTTGCGTAATGTTATAAACACGGAATAAATAACAGTTTGTATGACTCAGATCAACTTTAATTAAGTTCCAACAAACAAGCTATTCTGAGAATAATAAATTCCGCTATCCGATGGTTCGCAGTGGAATGGTTATGACATTCATTACTGTTCTCAGTCGTCACATTTATGGTGTTTTGTTGCACAACTAGGGTCTTGTAACGAGCAGAGAATACGAAAGGAAACAACGCAAGATATATGTACTCGTAAACAATTGCCATTTGTTATGTCGTTCTTCATGGTATTAATCATACAGAGCGCGGTAGAAATTAGGAAGTTGCAAGCGACTTACGAAAGTAACAAATATTTTTCTATTCAATTCTATTCAGTAAAATCACGCACTCACTTGAATCAGAAAGCGATATGATTAGCCACTTCAAGTGTTATTCATTAAGAAGCATTGTTAATCAAATATGCACATTTCAAAACCCAAGTTTTATCGAGCCAAGAGAGCTGAAGAAGTTTATTTACATTTGCATTGGTTTAAGTTTAAACCCATCACGTAATGAGAAACATGTGTTTACAAATCGACGAGTCAGAACGGAAAATAAACAAAAGTAACGATCTGCTTGCATGTAAACGTTCTAAATTCATGGTAGGTTTGCAATGGGAATCCATTGTTTCTCGAGTTAAATTGTTTTCTATGGTCAATGAAACGATTATAATAAATTAGGTCCGTTCATTTTTCATGGTGCCCATCTTGTAGTTCTAACCATACCAAAGAAAGAACCTTAATATAAATTCAATTCATGCTTTTAAAATAACCTGATAAATGAGTGTTTGGTAGGGAAGTACTTAAATGGTTTGCCAAAAATTTGGGAAAACAAAGAACAAAAATAGCAATAAATTATTATGCTCAGTGCAGCAAAGGCAGATATTTAGATTGCCTTTATAATTTTAAATTAGTATTTTATGAAATTTCAATACAATATATGCAAATGTAAATAAAGAATTACCTTGGCAGAAGACTCTGCTTCGCTCTATAACGAACGATTGTTTTCGTCGATTTCACTTCAAATTTGAGGACACAATCGTTTTTAGAGTCTAGTTTTGTCAACAAGTAGACGCGCACGAGCGCACAAACTGGTGAGACTTCGACACGTGGAGTTCGCGTCGACTCTACCAACAAACTGTGTGTGGCAGATACTGGCTGGTGTAGGTGTGGTGTGCCGATACGCGAATGTGTGACGTTACATGACGTCGCCATCAACCCGGCAAAACGTTCATACTACACTACACTCGCCGCCGATATCTAGCTATTAGCTATGGTTCGAGCGCCGAGCTCTCTCCTTCCGTGAACGCAGCCCTGGCGCTGGCAAGGCAATGGCATGCTTTGTGGTTCGATCGCACGGTATGGCGTGATGTCGCACCACCACATTGCGAAAGTTTACAAACCAAACTCGTCATGCAGCAAGACAGATTACGTTTACAAGGAGATAATTGAATCGTGCTGTTCAGTTATAGCCTACTTTAAAGTAAGGAGTTAAAAGTCTTCAAGTTTCCAAGCCGGCTGTATTCATATTAAGTAGGTAGGTTAAGCGCCTCTGCTTTAAGTCTCGCAATATATTCTTTCATGTGCCTGTCGGCTGCCTGGAGTCTAGATTCCGGATGTTCTTCTGCTTTCTTCTAGGCCGCGTTTATAAACCAATCTATAGACGACGCTTTACACTGGTTTTAAAATTTAGTTTTTTTTTTGTCATCCAAAATGGAGGGGCTACAGTTTCCGTCGTACGAGATCCGAATTTGAACGGTCTCATCAAGGTGAAAATCTTTTGAAGATCTGCGGAGTGATGAGCAGAAGTTCGTAAAAGTGCTGTCATCAAAATGGAAGTTTTCTTTATTTTAAACATTTTGGAAATATGCAAATAAGCACACTGATATGACGAAACCACCGACAAATCTATGAGCGCTCATCTTCGGTATTTGGCATTGAACCTTTTAGATTTACAAGACCTTCAATGAAGTTTATGTGCCATTGTATTTTGTCTCAACAATTTCATCTTTATTCGTTAAAAACCTACACGGAGCAGGAAGCTTTTTAAAAGTATAAGCACCTCATAAGACTTTTAGCTAGCTGCTGTTCTTGAACTTTTAAGTAGCATTTGGATTTGACACACCCACCGAATTTTAAAGAACCTTCAACGTAACAAAATACAGCATCCTTATTAGTCTAGGAATGGGTGTGTCATGACGTATGTGTTTACGACTGGCTCCGTCGTAATAGCGCGATGCCTGTTGCGCATTATTTTAAATCAGCAAGGTCGTACTCTTAACTTTGAAAAACAACATCTCGTCGACCTACTTTCAACCGTATTACTATTTATGTAAATACTAAAATGATACTAGCTTGATTTACAAAACCATGCACGCATTATCGCCTGGATGGCCTTCTAGGCTAATACGCATTACTATTTGTCAATTCTGAAAACAATAATATTATTTTGTTTTTCAGATTATTAGGTATATTGACAAGCTACGATTAATGTTTTGGTTCCGTTAGGAAGTAGGTCTTGCATAATTAAATTATTATTTTTACGTGTATATTTCATAAAACTAATGACACTTTTTAGGTCCAATATAAATTAGATCTAGATTCTACTAGCTAGACGGTTATATCATTCACCCAGCTTTTTAGGGTTCCGTAGCCAAATGGCAAAAACGGAACCCTTATAGATTCGTCATGTCTGTCTGTCTGTCCGTCCGTATGTCACAGCCATTTTTCTCCGAAACTATAAGAGCTAGACTGATGAAACTTGGCGAGTAAATGTATTCTGTGAACCGTATTGGGGTCCCCATACTTAGAACTGAAATCCAAAAAACTTTTTTCATCAAACCCATACGTGTGGGTTATCTATGAATAGGTCTTCAAAAATGATGTTGAGGTTTCTTTCTTATATCAATTTTTTCTAAACTTAATAGTTTGCGCGAGAGACACTTCCAAAGTGGTAAAATGTTGATCCGCCCCTTCTAAAATCTAAAATAAGAGAATGATAAAACTAAAAAAAAATATATGACGTACATTACTATGCAAACTTCCAACGATATTTGGTTTGAGCGAGATCTAGTGAGTAGTATTTTTTTATACGTCACAATCACAAATCATAAACCGCAATTTACCTTTCGACGAACTACAAGAACTTTTATATTATGTTACTTGTTGCTACGGAACCCTTCATAGGCGAGTCCGACTCGCACTTGGCCGCTTTTTTTCTAAACTGAACAGTTTGCGCGAGAGACACTTCCAAAGTGGTAAAATGTTGGTCCCCCCCCCCCCCCCCTTTAACTTCTAAAATAAGAGATTGATAAATCGAAAAAATATATATGATGTACATTACTATGCAAACTTCCAATGATATTTGGTTTGAACGAGATCTAGTAAGTAGTTTTTTTTTATACGTCATAAATCGTAAACCGCAATTTACCTTTCGACGAACTACAAGAACTTTTATATTATGTTACTTTTTGCTACGGAACCCTTCATGGGCGAGCCCGACTCGCAGTTGGCCGCTTTTTTTTAATTTCTATTAAAATAAAACTAGTAAGTACTTGTGTTTTAATATCAGCGATAGCTATCTAATTCCCATAGTAAAAGCGTTGCTTAGTTCGGGGCTAACAGTGTCGTGTCGTGATAGTGCGGAATCATGGAATATCCTTAGATATTATTTATATAATATATGAAAAAAAATCAACATTGATGGCAAAGTTCTTTTCACGGAACTTTGGAATTAAGACGAAGACCACCGTCAATGTACTTCTAACTCCTACATTTTGACCCTTAGAAAGATATAAATTTACTGAACTGAATTATCTAACATCGCAAACAACTATCCTATGTGCAATAAGATTGCGCACAGTTTAGTAATAAAATAATTTGCATCCAAACACGTTTTCGAGTTTTAAAAGTTTGCTGGTTGCCGTACATGAGTTAACTTACACCCATTTTCACTAACGACGATCAAGGAGTCACCTAACGAAGTAACGCCTAGTCTAGGCAATTCACTAACAAAATTTTTCGCCTAACGTCGTAGTCATCGCCTAAAGGTTGGTGAAACGTTTTTTTGCTATAGGTAACTCCTTAATATTTAGGCATCCGATTTAGGCGTCGCATATGTTTAGTGAAAACGGGTGTTACTGTTTTATTGTGTTAGGATCAAAATTATTATTTTCCTTTTTTTTTTAGTTGCTTGCAAGTTTGATGATATAGAATGAGTTGGCAATTCCCGGCTGTTGCATAACTATTTGCGTATCTATTTAGGTAATCAGGAAATGTCTGTTTTTCGGACAGGCACCATATTGTATCTTAATGTTGTCTCTAGATAATTTTTGCCATGATAGCAAAAAGCAAAAAGCAAACAGGCCTTTGCATCTATTGTAGATGATTTATATAGCGTCAGGAGCAACTGGTGATCACTCATGCCCCTACTTACGGGACGCTATAGTGCCTGGGACAGGATTTTAGATGGGATAGGCTTGCCCAGCACCTATACCATCCTGACAGCTTAGTCGGCCTAATCCACAGGAAAGACATGGTCAATACGTGCGGAGCTGACTAAGCCACGGGTTTTCTCACGATGTTTTCCTTCACCGTTTGAGAGCACTAGCATTGTGTACTTAAATATTTCGACAGAAAAACTCATTGGTACACGACTGGGTTTGAACCCACGACCTTAGGATCGGAAGGCGGGGCCGCTACCACTAGATCACCAGTTCCATGATAGCACATAATCTAACTAGGATCAAACTGGACGAACACATTTCTGCAGTTCTTTTGACGCTTTTAATTATTGGGACACCCTGTAACAGGGTGTATCTGGAGGGGTGCATCAACAGTGTTAGGGTGATAGGTGACCTTAATGCCATTAGACCCCCTGTATGTTCCCCGATATTAATTCATTGAATAGTTATTTAAGATATTATGAAATTTATGTTCAAATCCGATTTCAGGCTTCATGTGCAAAGTTTAGCTAAACTTATAGGCCTACGACCGTTATTTATTGTTTCCTAGTAGCATAGTAGCGTAGACCTTTTGTTTCACAAAACCATTTTGAGCCATTCATGGGTCAAATTACAAATAGAAATTTTTCTTACAACTTCAAAAAGTCCCAGGCAAACATTCCTAAATTTTTTATAATTCCAAAATTTTTTGAAAATCCTAAATAATTTTGAATGATGGAATACCGAGGCACATACATATATATACATTAATTTAATGGATAGGCATTGAGTTCACCTATCGCCCTGCCACTGTTGATAACCCTCCACTGGCACTGTGTCCATGAATTTTAGAACAGCCTAGTAGTTTGACAAAACCTGGCTACCATAATATGCGCTTTTATGCACATTTTTTAGCGTTGGTGACCCAGTGGTAGCACCGCCTTCTGATCTTAAGGTTGTGGGTTCAAATCAAGTTGTGTACTGATAAGTTTTTCTACCCAAAAATTAATGTACACAATGCCAGTGCTCTATAACGGTGAAGGAAAATATTGTGAGCAAACTGGCATGTTGTAGAACCTAAAAAGTTCGAAAAAGTCAAGTGCACGAAAAGAGTCTCATTGAAGCGGATTTAAGCTCCCCTTACCACACTTGGTTTGAAAGAACCAGTTTCACAATAACAATAAGACCACAACTTGGATTAAAGTAAAGTGAAGAAGCAATGTGTGGAATCCCTTTTAAAAACTACAGGCGTTAACTCCATTATGCTACCAGCTGGATTATGGCCAAGTTTTAAGAATTTCACCAATCACAGACTGACTTATTCCAACCAAATCTTTATTATCTTTATTCAAGCTTTAAAGCAATTGGTTGGAATCAGGACTTGACTATGCTCTGTGAACCTAATCAAACATGACGATAAGCTAGGTAGGTAACTTTTACTCTATTCATAAACTATGATTATAAGTTGTATCAATAACCCAGGTCCAGTGCCTAAACAAAGTTATTATAGGCTTTAAGCTACTGTTTGGTTAAAAATATACTAAACTCTGTGTTAAATAATTATATAAATAAGCTATCTACAGCCACCCGGCGGCGGCGCCCACCTTAAGTGATCTACAACACTACACTTTATACACTTTAGGCAGTTTCTTATATGTACATATGTTCTTCGAGCCTCTCGTCGTCGCAACTCCGCTAGGCCCGCAACATTTGAATTGAGGAATCGGTTAATGCTAAGCCAAATTCCTTTGTCATGTAGACTACCGATAGTACCTACCTATTTATACGTTTATTTTTAGGTTACGTTATGCTAGGTAGTAGTAACCATGTTAATGATTATGTTATAATGAATACTTATGTTCTCCAGGGATTTGATTGATCGTACGTAACTATTGAAGCACTTTGAATCAATTATTCAATATTGTGAGCGAGTTTGAATTTTTATTTGACTGTGCGACAAACATAAACCATTAAATGTTTGAGTTTCCACTTACCTAGACTTTCGTGCTTTTTTTGTAACAAATAGGATTAGTTGTTATTATTTGTTACACAGAACAGAATGAAGAGGTTTCCCATTTCCAGAATTGAACATAATTTTTCACGCTACAAAATTACAAACAAAAGATGAAGTAACAATGACATGACAGAGAAGCCTTGCTCAGCTGTTCTCTTTGGTTTCTGTATGTCAATTCAGCAGTCAATTTTACAAATGTCTCTGGTAAGTCTCTTACTTTTACATAGCAGTTGTATTGTTGTCCAACTTGTCTAAGTCCAAATAGTTGTACTATTGTCTGATTGACGGTACAACTATTTGGACCTGGCCCTGGCTGCCAGCAGGGCTTCGATCTTGCTTCGATAGAAAATATAATGTATTAAAAGTAAGGTTGATAGGGCAGACAATTGGATAGCTTCACAGACCACGATAGTGTTGAGTTTGATAGTTTATTCAACAAAAGCCTGCAATCGCTTTTGCGTTTCATACAATATTCAAATTTTCGCAGGGTATGTAAAAAAACAATGTGACATTGACAAACCTGCTGTCTGACATTCCACAGATAAAACAATTTATTATTTCTCAGTGCGGGATTTTTGAACAGTATGGGCCAGCAGGTTTAGTTTTGGTTTGGGACTTTTGGGTAGGTTGCATACTTCTATTAAGAGACACGTATCTATATTAGTTAATTAATAGTCGTTTCTGTTATTTCCAGAGGAGCGTTTTCTTCTAAATTTTGTTCTAGCTAAGAACATTAGTTTCAGTGACCAACTACCACTACTGCTGCTTATATTTCTGTAGGTATGTACCTAAACTGTTATATCAATTTAACTATAGTTCAAATTAAACACCCAGCCATTGTTTTATTTCAGTAATGTAAGAATAGGATCTTTTCTTAATCAAAACACATTTCAGTAAAGAAAATAATATGTATTAGGTAGAAATAAAAATTAATATTTTATTATTAACAATTATGACGAATGTTTCAGTTGATAAATGTACTATATAACTCGTCTAATAAAAATAAATATTTTCATATATGCTAGGTTAACTGAGGTCTATCTGACGAGCTTCCGTCGTATGTTTCAGTGGAATCTGCAGCGCCATTTGGTAGCATCTCTGGTGACCCCGAGCGCGTTCGTTCTGCTGTCGCGGCATTCTGACTTTTATTCCTCAACTCAAATACTTGAGTTATGGCATCCCGGAAGCACAGGAAGTTGTAATCTATTACACCTGGAATCAATAACAATATTTTGAATGTAATATGTTTTTGTATTTGTATTTGCTTTTCTATTTTTTTAGCTTTCTTTTTTAATTAATCTTTCAATATACACATTGAAAGAATTATTTATATTCAGAGATTATTTATTGTAGGTAATAAAATAAATAATATATCAATACTGATGAAAGCCATGACATTGAAACTGTTCATAGTCATAGACATTGTTAAGAATGGCAGCAGTCAGATGGAGAGGGCTCATGCGGAATCATGCTTTATAGAAATGTATAGAGTAGTCGTCTCCAGCAGTAGGCTGATGATGATGAAAGCCAAGCCAGACATGCTAGAACTTGTAGTTTTAGGATCCACCAAGTAGAAAAGTTTTAGTAGTCAAACCTTGTTTCTGGAAATTCTCTTCTCGTAATATGCAAACAAGAGCCAAAAACTTGTTCACCTCACGCAGATAAAGCACTGTGCCATTATTTAGCTTTATAAGACTTGAGCTCTGGTTGTTGAATGTGTTCACTTCAGTTTCATCAACAGTCCTGCAATGTGGGAAAGACATATGCATAATAATCCTATTAATACATCTCATAGGGTAGATTGTGGCAAATGCAAGTACTAACAGGGGTAATTGTATTAGAAGCAAAAATCGCACTAGTTTTCTTAAAAAAATACACCTTCAACACATTCCCTTTTACCCCGCTAATGCATTTTCCCCTCATGATGATATGATTATTCAATAATCTTGCTTCAAGTATTCTCGAATCTAGCAAGGTACTAAAGACCACACCTAGTTCGCTGGCGGTAGCGATCAGTGAAACTCTGTCAAATATCGTTGTCAAATTTGTCAGAGTTTCAATGATCGCCAACGCCAGCGGCCTAGGTGTGCGCAGGCCTTTAATAAAGAACATGCCACTCAAAATGAGAATGAGATAACTCACCCATAAATACAGGATATATCAATGACTACATCAATCATATCACAGCATAGTTCATAGCTCTGCATGTCTACTGGAGAGCTATCTGTGGCGATATAGATTTTAGACACCACATCAAACAGGAATGCTTTCTCTATACCAGAATTCTGAAAATAATAACAAAATTATTAAATATTATAAATGCACTTGACTAAGTGCATCTAAGATGTTTATTACTTCAATTGCTGAAGCATTGTTTAACTCACACAGAAAAAACAAATTTTGATTTGTTTTTTAACCTTGTATACTAAAAATAGGTTACGCATTTTTTTTAATGTAAGGCCATGAGTCTGGGTTTGTGATGTAATCAAAACTCGTAGCATGTAACTTGAGCTTGCCAAAGTTAAACAAGACACCATTCAGTGGTAATGTTATCTCATTTACTTAACTATACTACTCGCAATATGTACTTATTCAATTAATGAATAAACTTGATATTATTGATATAGGTTATACCCATTCCTGTTAATATTTCGGAATAAAAAGTAGCCATTATATAAATCCAGGTTACAATTATATTTTTTCCAAATTTCATGGAATTCGGTCTAGTATTTAGGGCATGGTTGAGCAACGAACATGCATTGTAACTTTAAATTTTTTTATATTTATTTAGCTACGTACTAGGAACCTGCCCTACGATGCATTCCCCTAAAATTCCTGCAGTATTGGTAGGATTATTAAGATTATAAAATAAAACTTACAGATATCAATATGTTCAATAGGTTTTCTAATGTTGGTAGCTGTGGTATCAGTTTCTGTACAACTTTGCTGAATGCTTCAAATATAGAATGGTCGTATATTGATGTGAGGTGGAATGATAAGTGCACATGTTCCAAGCCCGCCTCGGCCAGATCCTCAGTGGCTCTGTGGTGAATGTCTCTTTGAGATTCCATCTTGTAATCATCATTAAGGCCATCAACCTGCGGAAAAAGTTATAAAATACTATATTTCATAAAGCATTTCAAGATATGAAGTGAGTCACACAGGGATTGTATTTTATCATTTGTTGTGGGTTGACAATGCAATTTATCATATTAATGTTTTTTTTATACAACTGTCTGATGGAACAGGCATACCCTTTGTTAAGTGGTAACCATGGCCTTTAGCAAAGCATTGACTTGTAGGTCACGCACATCAGAAACATGCCCAATGATGCACTGCCCTGCGTCCATCAACTTGAGGCATGCAGATTTTCAGCCTCACATGCCAGTAATTTCACCGGCACTCACACCCTTCAAACCGATGACAACTTATTAATATACTTCATCATCATCATTAACAGCCTGAAGAAGTCCACTGCTGGACATAGGCTTCCCTACACATTTCCAGGAAGAACGATTCTGAGCTCTTTCCATCCATCGATTTCCTGTGATCTTAACAATGTCGTCGGTTTATATGGTGGGTGGGCACCCTACGTTTCGTCTTCCGGTTCGTGGTCACCATTCAAGAACCTTTATTCCCCAACGGCAAATTAATATACTTACTTTGTGTATAAATACTTCAAACTTTATGTGTTCATTTACCCTGTATGCTTTTGTAACAGTGAGATGTAGTTTGTCTAAAGCATCTTGGTAATCATCCTGCAACAAAGTTGAGAGGTCAAAGGAGAATGTTAATGATAGAGGTGACTTGACTTCATAAGGGTTAAGCCACAGACCATAGTAGAACGGCCATGTGGCCGGAAAAGTGTTGGCAAAATACATGAGCATGTGGTTCAGTCTCCATACAAATTCAGCAATTTTTTCTTGGGTTGTAAAATGAAAAATGCATTTATAAACAAGATCAGGGAAAGCAACAAGTTAAAACAAAGAAATACTTTCTTTTAGTCCTTTTTAGAATTTTCATATTGAGCTAGAGTTTAAATAAAACAGTGAAAATTTAAAAACTGGCAACCGCTTATTCTGTGGTTTAAGCCATAATTATTAAGTAATGAATAAGGTATGGAAGAACAAAGGTTACTGTGCAATTATAAATAACTTATAAAAAAAGTCCATTTATAAAAACAAATGTCTGAAATCTTTACAGTTTATCCAAACTCAAATAAAGGCACATGGCACATACCTGGGCATCAATAACAAAAACAAGAGCGCCACATCCTCCAAAAATTGTGTCGGAGTCAAATGTTGGATCAAAGAAATCAATCTGTCCAGGAAAATCCCATATTTGAAATTGTACAAAACTACTGTTGTTTATATCATCTTTTACTATTTTGTTTGTTGATTCTAAGAATAAAGTTTCGTTTGGAGACATTTTGTGGAATACAACTTTTTGTATGGATGATTTTCCAGATCTGAAATAAAAAAAATAGATAAAGGTAGTACATGCAAACTTACTTTGATTATTTTCGAGCCTAACCATTTCTATGAATTAGAAGGCCAAGTAAACTATAAAACTTGTACACAACGTTTTGGAATGAACACTGACTATCTTAGGAGTATTGTTTAATTCTACCTTCTGAGGCCCATCAAAAGAATTCGAGGTTTGTGGTCTTCCTGCAGCGATGTGCTATCTCCATCGCCGTTCTGCTCAAAGGGTCCATAGCTGAAGTCTTTAGGAAATGAACCCACATAGGTACTTGGATCATCCTGATAACTCTGATTCACACACAAAGGTATCAAGTTTAGTGGGTTACAACTGATCTGATTTTAACTACACTGCAGGCTATTTACTCACCATATTGATTTACTGGGAAGTATATATGCTTTAGCTTAAAATTAGCATAAATTCTACGTTACAATTATTTCCATCGTAGTTTCTTCCTACACGCACGAACACAATCTATCAGAAAGAGTTGCGTTGCTTTGCTTTGCTGCCAACGACGAGCAAAAGCCAAAAATGATAGACAGTTCTTTGACTTGACTTTGGCTGATGGGATGACTGGCGTTGATTGATTGATGACATGAGCTGTTTTGGCACTGATTTACTTGTAGAAAAGGACAGATGTCGTTCATTAAGAAGAAGAAGAAGACTTACGTGTGATTAGACAATGACAATTGAGTTTTCTTTACATACCGTAAAACGTGCCTACTTTGCTCCAAAATTGGCTCCAAATTTAGAGAAAGTGTGATTACTTAAAAACCTTCTACATTAAAGCTTGTTTTTTAATGTATATTGAAAAAAGACCATATAGGCTATAGATTTCCACTAGTAAAAATGATTTTTATTGAGTTCTGAAGTATATGTAAAATGCCAAATTTTGAGCAATTTTACCCACCCTTTTGGGGAACAATGCTCCTGGGGGCTAATTCTCGGGCCGATCTCGATCATTTTGCAATTTTATTTTATTGCTTTTTTTCTCAACCCCGCACTTTTTCTACGTGTTCCGTATATCGTAGCTGTCGAGGCTTTTACGATGAGGTCGTTGATGAATTACTCAAGGAAATCTGGCATTCTCTCTTCGAAAAGAAGCAATAAAATAAAATTGCAAAATGATCGAGATCGGCCCGAGAATAAGGCCCCTGCACTATCTCCGGACAAAAAAAGTGTACTAATGAGATCTGGTGAATAGATAGCAGCATAAACTGTTACTATGCTCCTGAAGAAAACTATAAAGTAGTAGATTTAGGTGTTTCCAGCTAATTTTTATGGTCAAAACAAAAAAAACATGTATAAGAAAAATTAGAAACTTTTATGGTTCCGCTAGCTAATTATATACCAAGTTAAATAAAACCCCCTTTTACCTCAAACATATAAGCGGTTATCTCGATCGGAAGTGGCTTTTATCGACTATTTTTTTTTACTTTTTGTTACACTCTGAAAGAATGGCTGATAGTGAGAGAAAAAAATGGTGGATACCGGAAGTGGGTATTCAGTGTTGCCAACAAGTTCAAAGACTACTCGGATGCAATCAAACATTTTTGAATTACTTTGTAAATCTTGAGTTATGAACGAAATATTGTTTTTAAAAAAATGGAGTATTTTTACCCATTAAGGTGCAAAGTAGGCACGTTTTACGGTAATTATAAGTTTAAAAAACTTGAGAAACCGACTTCAATGCCAAACGGCTAAACCGATTTTAATGAAATTTGTTTGGGACAATCTGGACGTAAGAATAACCTTCCAAATAAAAAAATAATTTTCTAAATCGGTTCATAAATGACGGAGGCATGCAGTTACAAACATTAAAAAAATATTTAAAAAAAAATGGCAACACCGATTTTAATATAATTAAAATGGGACCAATCTGGAAGCAGTACCTTTCAGATAAAAAAATATTTTTTCAAATCGGCTCATAAATGACGAAGTTATGCGGTAACAAACATTAAAAAAAAAAAAAAAAAACAACCGAATTGAGAACCTCCTCCTTTTTGATTGGAAGTCGGTTAAAAATGGATTTGTTGCTTATTACGACCATACTACCCTATTATCAAAAAAATCATTTTTTCTCCGCTGTTGTAGTCGGGTGTGTATTGCCATCAATATCTTACTCGAGCATTTGTGCAAGGCAGTGCCGGACGATGCGTCATTGCTACTAGGATATTATTGTTCCGTGGCGCTGCTGCATGCATGTAGACGCGAGCAATACGAGCATGCAGCGTAAACTATGCCATAACTATTATAATACAATACCCTAACCAAGCATGACCTTCCTCCATTTGACGGAGCGCAGAAGCCAGAGCTCTAGATAACTTTGCTAAAACTTATTGATTCTGGGTACCTATATAGTACTTCCGGTCCGGTCTAAGTGCAAGGAAATATCAATTATATTAGTATGCATGCACTTACGTAATAAAACACTTGTAGCTATAGAATTAACTAAACGGATTGTAATAAATTAATTGAATAATAAGTACCTACACAATAATTATTGATAGGCCTACAAAGATTAACAAAGACGGCTGTCATAATATAAGTTGCTAGAAGTTGGTTTTCTAGTGCATTTACAATAGCAGTCTGTGGATGTAGTTGTGAAGCCGGACGGTACCGGACGGAAGGGCGGGTGCATGGGACGCGAGGCAGCGGTCACCAGCCGGTCGGCGCTCCCGGAAGGCACGGTCGGCCGCAACCGTAGCTCACGCTCTGTGCGTGATCTCTCGTAATGCTGTGCGTGCGCGATACTCTTCTGCAACCCCGCCAAACTGTCAGTCCGCGCAGGAAGCCTCTCCATATTATTTGACACTTCCCCTACTTCAGCCGTATCTGTGTCTACAATTTCTTTATGATCGAGCACCATTCCAATGTTTAATTTCAAATTCGTTGTTCCATCTCGGAATATAAGATAGACCGTAGCTTGGTCTAAGACTTTCAACGAGAAATGCTCATTGATCTTCAGAGCTTTCATTTTGATTTGGAACGGTTTGAAAGATTGCGAAAGTTTTTTGCTTTTTTCTTTGATGAAGTTATCAAATTCTATAGCTAGCATGTCTTCGTTGTCAGGTCGAGTTTTGTCGTCGTGGGCTCCGCCAAGTTTCAATATGCCGGGATCTTTGTGAGCCATTTGTGTGTCGATCATGACTTGTTGGAGTACTGGAGGGTCGTTCAGTGTGTGCCATTTCCAGTGGGACACGGGTCCGATGCTTCGGTCGAGCACTACCCCTTCAGTCTGGTTGTATTTGAGTCTGTAAAACCAAAAATAAAAAATCATCAGCGCTATAGAAAAGAGGTCAGAAAAGTTGTAAAAAGCTGTTAATAAAAGCAGTTTCATACTAGTAGTCCGCGAACAGCAGACCTCGCGAGATCTACTACTACTACAGCTACTTTTAGAAGTTCCGCTGAAACTGAAATTGACATTACTATGCCAACTAAATGGGCATTGAACAACTGTTTTTTTACCTTTGGACTAATATAAAAATAAGCAGTGCTCACCTTATTTTACCGCCATGGTCAAAGACTATTCCATTGCCTAAATAGTCAAACGTAGCAAGTAGTGTATAAGGTTGCGCCCGACCACGTTCATCGGGTTCCCCACTGCTGTATATGACAAATCGTTGTTGAGCATTTAGTTCTGAAAGTATAAATAAAATTAAAATGCATTCAAAAACTATTTCCGTGAACACGATGAAAAGCTCTATGAATTTCCATATATCTCCAAAACATGACAATTTAGGAGCTTTTAACATATTCCTTTCTTCTACTACCCACTTTCCCATTACCTGTCTTGTCCAATCGACCCGACGACATTTATAGGATTGCGGGAAGTCGGTGAATAGAGGCTCAAAATCGTTCTTCCTGGAAATGTATATTATGGCAGGTAAGCATGTCCAGCAGTGGATTTCTGCAGGCTGATGATAATGAATACTTTCTTCATAAATTTTACTGGCCTCTCAGCTCAGTTGGTAGAAGCTCTCCCTTTTGCGCCATAGGTCGTGGGTTCGTTCCCCACCGAGAACAAACGTGGTGAACGCAGATGTTTGTTCTCGTCTGTTAAATTGTATTCTTAGCGAGTATTTATAAAAAAAATTTTTTTACTTATTAAGCATATTATTTATTATTTTAACTTACTTTATAAATATAATTTAAAATATATATATATATATATATTAGCAGTATATCAGCTACCTGGTACCCATAGTACAAGCTCTGCTTAGTTTGGGGCCAGATAGTGTTGCGTGGATTGTTTATCATATTTATTTATTTATAAATTACCTTCAGCATCGTAATAATCCAGTGCCATGCGGCCATTCTTGTAAAACCAACGACCACGGCCGTTATCGTCAAACTCTGCCAGTTTCTCCCCAGAGTCGTATTCCATGAGACGTTTATTTTTGTTGTGCTCGAACCAGTCGAACTCCGGATGCGCTGGACGCATGCGGTACACATTCATCTGGAAATCAGACTATTCTATTATTGTCCAATATGATACAGTAAACAAGACACATATTAGGGTCAATTCTAACCGTCTTCAAATAAAAAGTACCTACTCTGTTCAGCTGTGTAAGGTCAAAAAGCTTTAGCTAAGTTTTCAAAAAGAGTTGAATAGGGTAAGTAGTCTAGTATATAGTAATTGGGCGAACACTCTTCATTGAACATAGCTACAACTCTGTTTTATTTTATTACACGGCAAACAATTACAACAACGCATTACGACGCCATGCGCCACCTTCCTTCACCGGATGTGTCCCGTTGCTTGATCCAATTAGGGATGTCCTATTCCCAAAACCGGTTAACAATAGGTAGATAGATAGGTATGGTTCGCGTCACGTAAAAATAATGCTGGAAAAAAGTGGAGGGGGGTGTGTTTGCGCATACGAAATCCGCACATCATCATCAGCCTGAAGATGTTCACTGGACATAGGCCTTACGTGTTCTTAACAATGTCCCACCGCACCTATGTAGTGGTATTAGGTACCTACTCCAGCTTTTATCGGCGTTCTTTTTATTTGACGCGAACGATAACTAATTTAACAAAAAGTTTTTCATCAAACTAGGTTAGTTATAACGCCTCACCTTCCTCACGACTTTCTCTGTAGGTAACATCGTCCAGCCTTTGTCAATAAATGCTCGATCCGATAAAGCATACCGTATAACACCTTTAGGAACTTCTTGCTCTGCCTGAAAATAAAAACAATACATTGCCTGTTGCAGAATACCAACAATATAATACAAACTTCAGTGTAGTTGAAATTCCAATCAAAGTCCTAAGGATCCCTAAAAATGTTAACATTATCAAGGTCCTAAGTGAAGTAAAGATTCAATTAAAGCCCTAAGGAACCCTAAAAGTTGTTTATTTTATCAAGTTCCTCAATGTAGTGAAACCCCAATCAAAGTCCTAAGGAACCCTAAAAGTCGACCACTTAATCAAATTCCTCAGTGTAGTAAAACCCCAATCAAAGTCCTAAGGAACCCTAAAATTGTTTACATAATCAAGGTCTTAGGTGAAGTAAAATTCCAATCAAAGTCCTAAGGAACCCTAAAAGTTGTTTATTTAATCAAGTTCCTCAATGTTGTAAAACCCCAATCAAAGTCCTAAGGAACCCTAAAAATGTTAACATTATCAAGTTCCTAAGTGTACTTGAAACTCCAATCAAAGTCCTAAGGAACCCTAAAAGTCGACCACTTAATCAATTTCCTCAGTGTAGTAAAACCCCAATCAAAGTCCTAAGGAACCCTAAAAATGTTAACATTATCAAGCTCCTAAGTGTAGTTGAAATTCCAATCAAAGTCCTAAGGAACCCTAAAATTGTTTACATAATCAAGGTCCTCTATGTAGTTGAAAGTCCAATTAAAGGCCTAAAGAACCCTAAAAGTTGTTTATTTTATCAAGTTCCTCAATGTAGTAAAACCCCAATCAAAGTCCTAAGGAACCCTAAAAGTTGTTTATTTAATCAAGTTCCTCAATGTAGTAAAACCCCAATCAAAGTCCTAAGGAACCCTAAAATTGTTTACATAATCAAGGTCCTAAGTGAAGTAAAACCCCAATCAAAGTCCTAAGGAACCCTAAAAATGTTAACATTATCAAGCTCCTAAGTGTAGTTGAAACTCCAATTAAAGGCCTAAGGAACCCTAAAAGTTGTTTATTTTATCACGTTCCTCAATGTAGTAAAACCCCAATCAAAGTCCTAAGGAACCCTAAAAATTTTTACATTATCAAGCTCCTAAGTGTAGTTGAAACTCCAATTAAAGGCCTAAGGAACCCTAAAAGTTCTTTATTTTATCAAGTTCCTCAATGTAGTAAAACCCCAATCAAAGTCCTAAGGAACCCTAAAATTGTTTACATAATCAAGGTCCTAAGTGTAGTTGAAACTCCAATCGAAGTCCTAAGGAACCCTAAAAGTCGACCACTAAATCAAATTCCTCAATGTAGTAAAACCCCAATCAAAGTCCTAAGGAACCCTAAAAATGTTAACATTATCAAGCTCCTAAGTGTAGTTGAAACTCCAATCAAAGTCCTAAGGAACCCTAAAAGTTGATCAGTAAATCAAGTTCCTCAGTGAAGTAAAACCCCAATCAAAATCCTAAGGAACCCTAAAAATGTTAACATTATCAAGCTCCTAAGTGTAGTTGAAACTCCAATTAAAGTCCTAAGGAACCCAAAAATTTTTAACATTATCAAGCTCCTAAGTGTAGTTGAAACGCCAATCAAAGTCCTAAGGAACCCTAAAACTGTTTACATAATCAAGCTCCTACGTGTAATTGAAACTCCAATCAAAGTCCTAAGGAACCCTAAAAGTCGACCACTAAATCAAATTCCTCAGTGTAGTAAAACCCCATTCAAACCCTATACGGAACCCTAAATTTTACGTAAAGCCAAATCCTCAACGGGTCGGAACCGCTAGAAGGGACCTTGTCGCGCGACTGTTCTTCGTAGTCGCGTGGCGGCTCGCTTCGCTCGCCGCAACGCTCCCCCCCAGGTAGGGAGGTTCTGGGGGGCGTAGGAAGGTCACAGCATGGCTCGCTTCGCTCGCCGCGCTGTTCCCCGTGGTCGCGTGGCGGCTCGCTTCGCTCACCGCGACGCTCCCCCCGGGTTTCGGAGGAGGGGGTTCTGGGGGGCTTAGGGGGGTAACAGCACGGCTCGCTTCGCTCGCCGTGCTGTTCCCCGTGGTCGCGTGGCGGCTCGCTTCGCTCGCCGCGACGCTCCCCCCGGGTTCTGGGGGGCTTGGGGGGGTCACAGCACGGCTCGCTTCGCTCGCCGCGCTGTTCCCCGTGGTCGCATGGCGGCTCGCTTCGCTCGCCGCAATGCTCCACTCGAAAAAAAAGGCTCAAAAATAGGCCATTTTTAGGTTTTTTAAATAATAAAGGGGTCTAGAGGGGAAAGGGGGGAAAAATTTATTTTGCTTTCAAAATAATCTCACCTTCCCTACATGACCCAAAAAAAAAAATTCTTAGATGTCACTCTGCTTGGAAGATACGAAAGGGGGGGAAAAAAAAGGGGTAGGAGGGGGGAAGTTTTTTTTGTTGTTTCAATTCAGGAAGAAACCCTCTATACGAAACCCCAATCGAAACCCTCCTATCTCGACGGCATCCGGTAGCACTCTCAAAAGGGGGGGTCCTGGGGGGCAAGGGGGGCAAAATTTTTTGGGCAATCAAAATCACTCGTGACCCTCTATACGTTCCCCATTAAAAAATTATGCAGGACCTCTCGGTTGCAGAGCCCCCCTGAGGGGGGGGTTAAGGGGGGGCAAATCTCAAAAAGTCGGAATTTTCCCTAAGTCACTTTTACCCCCTCTACACGTTTCCGTAAAAAAAAACATACCTTCCCCTCCACCATCAAGGAGAACAATCATGTCAATGAGTCAGTGAGTGGTAATTTAGCTTTATATAGTATAATTTAAGATCAAAATAATGATGAAACATAGTAATGAACTAATTGAAGGTTATTTTACAGTGTAATGCGGAACTCCGCGGTGCAAGTTGTATTTGATAAAAAACTACGAGCAGCGAAGCCCGACGCTGCCCAGGTAGTCTTTGAATTAAATTAGAGTATTCTAGAACGCTTAGGAGCATTCTTTTCTAGAACATTTTGGAGAAATAAAGAGGTTTAAAAAAGTCCTGTGATAGAAAAAGATAGACAAAGCAAACCCTATTTGTTAGAAAAGGATAGACATAGATTTCGAGACTTGCTTGCTTCCCAAACTTCCATCAATTACGCCCATCAACTTTACTCATTGCTATGAGGATATCAACGGGCAGCAGGTTATCTACCACCACAACGGGGAGAATATCCTAGTTCGCGGTGATAGAGAAAACCCTGGACATACGTAGGTACACAAACTTGCTTTTTATAATATTATATATATAAATCTTTCGTGTCACAATTTGGAACGCGATAAACTCCGAAACTACTGAACGGATTTCGATAAAATTTTGCAACTGCCTAAAATATGGTATAAACAAGGTCTCTGTCTAAAACTTGCTATGTATAATAAGTTACCTTTAGAAGTGACAAAACTGTCTATAAACGAATTTAAAAACAAACTTAGAACATTTTTCGAATGTCACCCGTTTTACCATTTAAATGAATATTTGAGCTGCTCATTCTCTGATTTGCAAACGTAACGTAATACATATTAAGTTAGTGTGTATTGAAATTATAATATTAATATTAAGACTTATTTGTGAAAATTGACTTACCAATGTTATATTACTGTAACGCAATGGTTCAATAAATAAATAAATAAATAAATAAATGGTCGGACTTAAAATATAGGATAGTTTATATTCAATATTTAGGTGTTATTAATTTATAAGGGGCAAAAGTTTCGAAATCTATGTCTATCCTTTTCTAACACGTAGGGACTTCTCTATGTCTATCCTATTCTGTCACTTATGGATTTTTCTGAAAATTTTTGACTTTGATGAGAACAGAATGCACATAGACGCTCTAGAATGTTCTTTAAGGTTCTCGAATGATCTGGAATAATCAAATATACCCATGCAAACGGTTCTGAATTCTAGATTTGGACAAAATGTTCTAGAAAATAGTGCCCCTAAACGTTATAGAATGTTCTTTCATCATCATCATCAATTGATATCAGTCCACTGCTGGATGTAGGTTCACCTTGAGTAACATAGTCTATATTTGTGATTAAAAAATAAATGTCCACCCGTGCGAAGCCGGGACAGGCAGCTAGTAATATTATATTGATTTATTGATTACCCACCGGTTCTGTTTTTTTATTCTTGGACATCTCTACTAAAAATAGCAATATAAAATTAAAAAATAAAATATCCCAAATAAATGATCATAAAATAAGTCTGTACTTTTCTACGTCAAGTCAAAAGCTATCGAAAATATTGTTGACAGTTGTCATTAAGATTTTTTTTTTTAATTTTAAATTTCAAAAGAGGACTTATTATAATAAATAACAAGCGACCGGCTCGGCTTCACAAGGGTGGATAAAGGAAAACATTTTCTTGACGATCGATCGAAACGACAAATCGTTCCATGCCACTATGCATGCCGATGAAAAATAAACAATAAATGGGACAAAAAAGAACTCATCTTTTTATAACACTACTACACAACACTTTTATAACTACTACTCTATATTAAAAGTACTTTTAGCTATAATAACTTACATGCTTTCCTTGCGGTTTTCCGGAGGTTAAAGGTGATGATAGTACCTCATTATTCGGAGATGTTGCGACTTCGACAAGAGCATTAGTATCATCAAACTGGGATTGAAAAAAAAGCGGTTTATTTAATTCTTCTTGCCTGTTTATCAGCGGCAGTTTGTATTTGAAAATTTTTGTGCCAATAATAATGTCCGCCATTCTGTCGTCATCATGTATCAAATCCAGACTTTCAGCACCTAGCTCGATATTGGAATCCAAACACATAAAACAATCACCCATTTTATTTTTCTTGTGATAAAGCCGGTGGTTTTTTACATCTTTGCTTGTTAACTTCAAATCTTCTAATCGTTTAGGTCTCTGTCTCTCACCAGCCGTAGATTGTTTAATTTTGACAAGTTGTAATATGAGATCATCAGAGGATTTATGAACTTTTATTGATTTTATATTCAAGTCTTTAGTACCGGTCATCTCAATTTTTTTAGCTACTTTTGGTTTTTCAGGCTCCGGTTTAGTATCGATCTCTGTTTCTTTATACTTTTTGAGTTGTAGTTTGGCTTCTTCTCTAGCTCTTTTTTCAGCTTCATCTTTTTCTCTCTTTCCATCATTTTGTGGTGCTGGCTTTTCTTTTTGTTTAGTATCGCCTTTTCCCTTTTCTTGTTGAAGTTCGTCTTTTTCTCGATGTTTATTATCTTTTTCTTTTTGTTTCATTTCTTTTTCTCTGCGAAGCTGTTCCTCTTTTTCCTTCTTGAGCTTTTCTCTTTCTTCCTTTTCTTTTTTTTGTAGTTCTTCCTTCTCTTCCTTTTCTTTTCTTAGTCGTTCTTCTTTTTCTTTTTTCATTTTCTCAGCATCTTCTTTTGACTGTTTTGGCTCCTTTGGTGCCTTGAGTTCTTTTTCTTTTGGTTCCTTTGGTGCCTTGAACTCTGTTTTTTTTGGTTCCTTTGGTACCTTGAGCTCTTTTTCTTTTGGTTCTTTTGGCGTCTTGAAACTGTTTTCTTTTGGTGTCTTGAGATCTTTTTCTTTTGGTTCTTTTGGTGCCTTGAGTTCTTTTTTCTCTGTTGCAGGACGACTGTCTTTCGATTTGCTTTTAGAAGTAGCTGTGGAATCAGTGGGGATAATCATTTCTTTCTCGTCTTTTTTATCTGTGTAACTTTTTGTTTCCTTTTGGTGTTCTTTTTTTTCTAATGCTTCTGAAAGTTTTTTATCTTCCAACTGCTTTTTTCTTGCTTCTCGGGCGATCCTTTTCTTTTCTTCTTCTTCAAACTTTTTCTTACGTTCTTCATCTAGTTTTTTTTTATCCTCTTCAGCTTTGGTAAATAGCATATCTTGAGTATCTTTAATTAACTCTGATGAGCTTTTATGTTTCAGCTGTTTTTTGTCTGGTGATAGTATTTTTGGAAAAATATAACTGAAGTCTTTTTTCAAGACATCTCCTGTAACACTTCCAATATTTGCCAGCAGAGCTTCTTCAGAATGATATTTTCGAATTATATTCGGCATCTCACCTGTTTTTCTTAAAACTCCTTTTGCAGGTTTTGATGAACCAAGTGAATTTTTCGTAGCAAGTTCAGCTCTTTGATCTGCAAGTTCAGTATAATCATCTGGTTCGACATCTGATTCTCCGTCAATTGTTTTGTATCTTTTAGACACATCGCCCCTGCGAGTGTATTTGGCGGTTTTAATAGAAGATTTGGTAATCGCGCCTAGTTCTTCATCAGACTTGTGTCGACGTTTCAGGGTTATTGGTGTAAGAATTTGGCTGAATTTTATGAGATCTTCATCACTTCCTAATACGAAATCTTCTTTACTTTGAAACGGAACAGGCGGTATAAGGTGTTTTCTGTCCACTAATTCAACGTGTTTTTCTCTTTGCCTTTCTTCTTCGGATAGTGGAGAAAAAAACATAGCTCTTAAATCTTCACTGTCCACATCGGAAAAGCAAACTTTATCCCGATCAGGTACATCAATAGATTCAATACCCCTTTTAGGTCTAGAAGTAGAATGCTTTCCCACTTTACCTGAAGAATCTATAAATACTACAGGACGCTCAAGCTTCTCTAGCTTTTCGAAATGTCCAAACGCCTTTTGTTTTTTTTCTAAAGATGGTGGAAATACTCGAATGAAATCAGACCTGTCGGATTCTGGGTGAAACATTTGTTTAACATACGGTTCACGTCCTGGTGTTGGAGATTCGCGGCAAAGTTGATCGATATATAATTCTGAATGTGCTCTAACTCTTTCCTTGCCTGTCCCCGTATCTATAACGGCATCTTTAAGTAGATGTTTTATTTTTGAAAGCCAATGCTTAACTCTTTCTTTTGTATTTTCTGTTCTTTCGGTTTTGCTAGCAACAAACTTTTTGACAACTTCTTTGCATTCAAAGCATGGTGCATCTTTATTTCTACAATGCTCGCAAATTCCTTTAACATCATTTCTATTGATTTTTGGTACTTTTTGTAATAGTTTCTGGGCATGTTCAATGATTTTACGACACCTCGGGCAGTTAATTTTATTTTGTTCTAGAAAAATAATAGGTAATTATAGGTACCTACCTATTTTAAGAAGGGTATGAACATTTAGCTGAAACCCATTTAGGTCCTTAAACCAAATAAAGAAATTTGTTAAAAATTTAGGTCTAATTAACAATTCCCATAGGACACAGTAAATCCTACGTGGATGGGGTGGAGCAGACAGAACTTACATGATTTTGGGATTATGTTATTATTTATTAATTTTATATCTTTGTGTAGCAAGCACTATAAAAAAGAACTTATCTGTGTTTTCATTGTTAGCGATACCACCTAACGATACGTACGTGAACTACAGTCTTGGGATATCGTTTGGTGGCGTTGTTATTAACTTACGAACTGTGTGCCTAGGTAGCTGGGTTAGGTAAGAGTACCTGTGACTGTTGTGTATTTTTTCAAACTCACCAATTTCTGGCAAATAATCCGCTGATGTTATTTCGATAGCCTTAGTATTGTGTAAAATAAACACATCTTCAGTGGTTTTCGTAGCACATTCTATTCTTCCAGTATCTTTGTTTACCTGCAAGATGAATATTTATTTATTTATCGCCATAGGTACTTCGGAACCTTCTCACGAACCAACAGCCATAGCAAAAACCTTGTTGATCTAGCTAACTTTTAGGTACTGACACTGCGAAAACTATCCATTGAATAGCTAGAACTCTGTATAACTTTATACCTAACACGGAAAACAATAATCTACGCCTAACGACGCCATCTTTCTCTCCCGACTAGTGATGTATCTCGTCGCCCGGTCTCCGTAAGGATGTCCTATTCCCAAGTAGATTGGCTAATCGTGAAATCAATTTAGAAATTACTTTTTAACTGTATTAAAAAGGTATCATACATCTTCTGTGCGAGTCGTATGGCGATATATCACAAGTCCAGCATCCTTGAGGTTCACAACTTTTTCAAATCCCGTCTTACAATCTTTACATTCCTTACAGCAAGGGCATTGGGGCCGGTCTCTGTAAAAAAACACATTAGACACCTAAATTGTACAAAACATGAAGCTAACATTATGAAATGGAGAAACAGGAGGACATCAAAAAATACTTACGCATCACTTGGACTCATTATTATACTAAATAAATAAATATCAATATCCTGCAAATAAAACGCTTACAAACAAAAATCTCATAAATCTAATTGTCAATTTGACAATCAGAAATTGATATTATTTTTGCTTTCGCTCTTGGAGGAAGAATATACCTACTCACTTTTTAAATAAAGCGAAATAAAATAAATTATTTGTGTTATACATAATTATATCCATCAAATAAAAAGAAGCAAGTTGTTAAAACACAGCCATTTATTGACAGGCCTAATAATAGGCCGCCTTTATTTAATGGGAAACTCAACTAAATTAAACCTTCTTTCTCTTAAATAAATTCAATATTTTGTGGGCCAAAGAAACTGGCGCACTAGAAGGCTTCAACATTAGTTCTTTGGTGCAAATGTTGTGAAGAGGGCCAAATGCCAAGGCCACCACTGTGCAAGCCAGGCAGATAACATTATATGGCATGCTGAAGTCAGGGGTGGGCAGTGACACCATAGCACCATTTGTTCTGAAAATAGCTGGATACCCTGAAATATCAAAGAAATCCAATAAGTTATTGAACTAAATATTAATTATTTTAAAATAAAAATATGAAAACGCTTACATGGTTTTGAAGCATTAATAACAGACTCGTATGTGGACCCTGTTATAGGTAGTCCAGTATAATTTTTAGCTGTTGGCAAATTTGCTGATATTATTGCAGAACCAACGTAAAATCCATGGTTAGCATCAGGAGGATACTCCTGCCATTTCAGGAATACAAATTCGAAATCTATTGTGATAGTAGTTCTCGATCTAGCAGGTAGTTTAATTAGTAGTTCTAGATGATAAGGTTTCTGTCGACTCCTTCCTGGAGAATAATACTGAGATATGACTAGCTTGCTCTCAGCTTCACCATTCACCCTCAGAGAGCTTAATTGTATCGGCAGCCACCAGGGTGCGTTTTCCATTACAACAACATTAATGGGAGTCCAGAAATTATTAACCAGCTCTGTTACAATACCTCCAAACTCTTTACCATAGCCAAGGATGTATCTATTGAAATGAAGAGGCGGAGGGATTGCCAGTGGTATGTTATTCATGTTCTTACCATGCTTAGCCCCAATATTTATCATTTGATTGATTGGTGGTATGCCATATATTGCTAGTTTGGTCTCACTGCCACCTCTCTGTGACAGTACAATAGATTCTGGTAGTGGTGTCAATTGGAATGAATGGGTATCATTCGATGTGACATCTACAAACACTTTGCTGCCTGAGGACAAAGGGCAAGCCCCAGGAAGACCTTGGCCAAAAAGTTTTCTAAACGACCAATCATTTCCACCAATTATTTTGTAGTCATAGACAAGAGCAACCGTTTGTTTTATCTCCAAATTCACTTCAGAGCACTCAGTAGATTTACAAACATTTCGAACATGGATTCCAATTGAATGATAGTTGGTGTTGTGGATCATTCTAGAGTTCAGCAGTGATGAGAAGCCGCGGCTTGACTCACAAGGGAGCAGCTTCTTCCATGGTGTCAGATTTTCCGTACAGACAATTTCTCTGGGTAGAGATGCATATCTTAATTGCGAGGTTACATTTTGACCAGGCTTTACTGCACTTGTAGGCCATAGGGCCATCTGAGGTGTGACAGTGTTGAAGTTGTCGATGAAATTCAGTGAAGCACAGAAAAGACCAGCTAGAGCGGCACTGAGCTTTCTCCATTGTGCATCAACATGGATGACATCTGGTGAGAACCATGCATAGAGCTCTGCGCCAGGTGCTGCGTCCAGGACTGGATAGCCCCACTGGTCATGCCTCCATTGTCCTTCTGTCAGAGTCAAATGTAATTCCTCCACATGAAATCTAGATATCACTTCTGTTAGTGCCCGGGGCGATAATTGGGAATGCTCATCTGTAAATAAAGGTATCATAGTAGAAAAAAGGGATCTACTACATGGAAACAAGTAGGTACAGGAAGGTAGGAAACAGAATTGCGTCACTTACGAGAAGAATCGTTGTCAACAATTGTTATAAACTGAAAGTTTGCATATAAATGTGTCGGGGGTAAAGGCTTGATAAATAGTTCTTCATTGAACTGATCCCCCTGAACAAATACATTCAGGATAAGCAGTATCACCGTGAATCTCAGTAATGCTCTCCTAGGTATTCCCATTTGGAAGATTTTCATTTTCATAGTTTTATTAAATTAGAAAACTCTGTGTCTTGATCTTCATAGTATTGCAGGAATTACTTGATGAAATAAGTGGTATACTTAGCACTAATATCAGTCGCTCGGTCGGCTTCGTTTCGGTTTTCAACGTGTTTTGTTTGTTTATTTTATCTATGTTATCTGCTTCTTCTTCAATCTGTTTTTCTTCTTCTTCTTTTTAATGAATGGCATCTGTCCTTTTTATATCATTCGACTTGCCAATGTCACTGTCATAAACTGATTAGCTGAATTTTTTGGTCAAGTCTGTCAGTCTATAATGTCAAGTCAGCAGTCATTCCTGATAACTGCCAAAAAAAATCGAATGTCAAAGTCAATTTCAATTTATCTTGGCCAACAAAAACTTCAAAAAATCAGAGGCAGACAGAGCAGAGGCAGAGGGTCTCACTCATTCTCATCTTAATAGTTAGCTTAATTCAAAAAAAGATAATTGCACTCCCTCGTAAAACTCGCAATAAATAAAATACAACAACGTATCTATCAACACAACACCATCGTATTGACCGACGGGGCGACGGCGCGGCTTATACTTTTACGAAAATGACTAGAGTACTTCAACAAAATTAGGATATAACTATTGTGAACTTTTCAGAGGTTTGTGGCACGCAAGCTACTGTTTGCTGCTAAAAGAAGTAAAAACTTTTAAAATGGACAACGAATTCGTAGATATATCAACTAGCTATAAGCTTCAATTTGGATTTGGAATCGGACACATACTGAACGATGTATGTGCAAGTTTGTGGTTCACATACTTTTTAGTTTATTTTCATTTAGTGCTTGAATTTACTGCTACTCAGTCTGGAAATCTGATGCTGATAGGACAAGTGGTAGATGCTCTAGCTACACCATTTGTTGGATATCATTCTGATCACACAGATAACTTGATCAGCGCTCGGTATGGCAAGCGAAAGATCTGGCATCTATTTGGTGAGTTCCTTTTTACAATATACCGACCTTTATAATTTCAACTCTATGATCATGTAGGAAAGGTTTTTTTGTTTATACTAATCATGCTATTATTTTTAGGTACGGCCTGTGTACTCGCATCATTTCCATTCATCTTCTCAGAATGTATTGGATGTTCTACAGCCCACAAATGGGCTCAAATGTTCTATTTTTCTGCATTCATTATAATATTTCAAATTGGATGGGCAGCTGTACAAATATCACACTTGAGCCTAATACCAGAGTTATCAGTAGATGACCGTACAAGGACACATCTAACAGCTGTTAGGTATAATTTAAATTGCTTTAATATTATGTTACTTGGTGCAAAGAGCACTGGTGGTCTAGTGGTAGTGCCGATCTGCCGATCTAGCCTTCCGATCCGAAGGTCGTAGGTTCAAATCCACTCGTGTACCAATGAGTTTTTCTGTCGAAAAATTTATGTGCACTAAGCCAGTACTCTCAAAACGGTGAAGGAAAACATCGTGAGGAAACCGGCGTGTTGTAGAACCTAAAAAAGTTCGAGCAACACGCGTCAAGGGTCACGCAAAAAGGGCCCACCAGCGGCCTACTTGCGGAAAAACCTGCCCGCACATCAAGTGCGCATGGTAAAACTTGCCGATGTTACTTGGTACTTGGTGAGCGGATTAGTTGCCGCAAGTACGCCCTTTTTGCATGATGGGTGGTGACATTGCTAGTTCAACCACGATTTGGGCGCATGCCTTCCTATGCGTCTTTGGTGCTCTAAAATGCTGCTCTCATTGAGGTGCCACGCCTCTGTGCCCATGTGCCTCTGTGCACATGTTTATGATAATCTCATCTAACATCTTACCCAAGGCCGTCTTAAACTAGGCTGGGGCCCTTGGGCACACAAGAATTTGGGGCCCTTTTGGAAAGTAGTAAAAGCTAATTATAATAACATTTATTTACTAAGTATAACCATTTATTATAGGTAATCAAATACAGTAGGGTATAATGGCGTAGTATTGTGAAAAAAATGTAATGTGCCTGACAAAAATGTTTTGAGAATGAATGTGCAGAAATTGTCGGTCCTTCGGGGCCCCCTGAGAATCGGGGCCCTGGGCACGGGCCCCGTGTGCCCTTATGGTAAAGACGGAATAGATCTTACCGACAGTCCTCTGCAAAGAGGAGATGTTAGCAACATCCCAGTGTATATAAAAACTTATCTATTGAGCATTGGGGCGGGGGCTTAAATACCCTTCTCACCTAAGATTCTTTACACACATCTAACACAAAAGTTTAAAAGAAAAAAGCAATGTTTGTATAGTAAAGAACTAAAAAATTAAATATTGTTACAGGTATGGGTTCACAGTATTTTCTAATCTATTTGTTTACCAAATGGCATGGACAATCCTAGAGCTGACTGGAGATTGTGATAAGCAAGTTTGTTTCTATTTTTAATTAACTGTGTAACCTCTTTTAGTTGAAACTGTGCTATGTTTATTATACGTTTTGCCATACTAAACCTATATATCTTAATCTGGCTTCCTTAATGTAAAGAAGCACATAATTTTTACAAAATGCGTTGTAATCATTATGAATAGTAAGATATTTTTTCTTTAGCAGGTGGGTCCGGGCGATGCTTGGAAATTCAGGCAAATAGTGTATATTGTGCTGAGTGTGGGCATTGTTGCGTCACTGATATTTCACTGCACTGTGAGTGAGAGGAACTCATATAGACGACATGAGCAGTTACTTGACCAAAGTGACAGAGGAGCACATTGTGATTTTCTACGTAAACCACTTATGTACCAGGTAAATCATCTGTTTATTGATTCAATTGTATCAAAAATTTCGCCAAATTTTTATCATCCGCACTTGATGTGCGGGCTGGTTTTTCCGCAAGTAGGCCGCTGGCGGGCCCTTTTTGCGTGACCCTTGACATGTGTTGCTCGAACTTTTTTAGGTTCTACGACACGCCGGTTTCCTCACGATGTTTTCCTTCACCGTTTTGAGAGTACCTACTGGCATAGTGCACATAAACTTTTCGACAGAAAACTCAATCACGAGTGGATTCGAACCCACGACCTCCGGATCGGAAGGCGGGGCCGCTACCACTAGACCACCAGTGCTCTCATTCAATTGTATCACAAGGATTACTTTAAAATCTTCCATATTAGTTTTCACCGATCATGTGATTGTGTGAACCAGCTGGTATAGTCGCCCTAAAAAGGCCACAAGGCTATTGTTACACAACAAACATTAGAAAATTTAGCAGGTATTAAGGCTGCAGTCTTGGTCATGTGGTGGCCCTCATCAAATATTAATTTCGTAAAGGAAACAAGATACTATTTTGCTGTTTCTTTAAGTCTCATTCAATGTTTTTTCTTTTGTGTAGCACTAGATTCCAAGTTACTCTTTTTCTCTTGCCTTTTTCTTGATAAGTTGTGCTGTACTTGCGCATTTTTTGGGTCAAATAATAAGTTATTTTATCTTATGTTGTCCGTGGGGTTCCGGCAAAGAATAGGACCTCTCCATCACCTCCCGTGGATGTCGTAAAAGGCGACTAAGGGAACACAACTGGGAAATGGGCAGCAGCATTTCCTAAATGTATATAACACCAACACTGAGGTCACCAATCCGCCAAGCGTGGTGACTATGGCAAACCCCCCCCATGATGAAACGAGTAGGGGAGGCCTATGTCCAGCAGTGGACTTCTTCAGGCTGATAGTGATGATGATGATCTTATGTGAGAAGAGACTGGCTGGGTGTTAATTTCATAGAATAATGCTTATTTTGTTTTCAGGTAGCGAGCATATACATGAGTACAAGACTAGTGGTGAACATATCTCAAGTGCTGATCCCTCTTTATCTCCACCGAACGCTGGGTCTGCCCACCAGGTCCCTCGCCCTAGTCCCGTATGCCATGTACCTAGGCAGCCTGGCAGCAGCGGGAGCACAACGGTGTGCACCTAGATCTTTGACACGGAAACTGAACTATCTCATCGGTTCAGCATGTGCGATGACCGGTTTTGTCTGGATTTTCTTTGGGTCTAATAGCATCTACAAAATATATTTAATTTATTTGGTTGCAGTTTTGATTGGTGAGTTACGTAATATTCGAAATTCTAAATTGTAAAAAAGGGTCTGGATGGAGAGAGAATGGATAGCAGAAGGGTATGTAAAGCAGTGGACTTCTTAAGGATGATGATGATGATGAAAAGAAAAGAGGATAGAATATCGTTTTCCAAAAGATTAAAGTGATGTCATTTATGCCTATGGATCACAGTTTTGACCTTATTTGTCTTTTAAAGGTTCATTAGTCTTTTAAGGTACACCCTTAAGATGGTGACAACCAATCAGGCAATCTCTCACGTCCACACCGCTGGAAACGCCTACCCTGTACATTTCAAGGAAGAACGATTCTGATCACACTCCTCTCCATCCACTGATCTCCATTCTGCGATCTTTTCAAATCCACTCGTGTACCAATGAGTTTTTCTGTCGAAAATTTATGTGCACTATGCCAGTACTCTCAAAACGGTGAAGGAAAACATCGTGAGGAAACCGGCGTGTTGTAGAACCTAAAAAAGTTCGAGCAACACGTGTCAAGGGTCACGCAAAAAGGGCCCACCAGCGGCCTACTTGCGGAAAAACCTGCCCGCACATCAAGTGCGCATGATAAAACTTGCCGAACTTGCGATCTTTTCGAGGATTAGGATTAGGATTAGGATCACGCAGTTGTACAAAATGTATGATAATTTTTTTCTCTCTCAGGTTTTGGTGGAGCAGTAATGCTCGTGACAAGTTTGGCTCTCACGGCCGATCTGGTTGGAGAAAGGACTGAGGCATCTGCCTTCGTCTATGGACTTATGAGCTTTTCTGACAAGCTAGCGTGCGGTGTTGCTATTGCTTTGATACAGATGTAGTAAGTACCTTACTGAGGCCTTGCGGTTTACCTTACTGAGGCCTTGCGGTTCTTCAAAATGTTTTTTAGGCGACTGATCGAAGCGACGCGTGACCTAAGAGCTGATGGGTATCGCAGCGCATTTGCTTTGTTATTCAGCGTGGCAATGCTGTCCTGTCAGCGTCTAGGGACGCTTTCGTATATTTCTTTATGGGTCATAAAAAAAAATTATGAAAGCGTCTCTAGACGCTGATGTTAAGTGGCAACCATCGCCTAATACAAAGCATTGCCTCGAGGGTCACGCACGTCAGGAACGTGCCCTACGATGCACTTCCCTGCGTCTATCATTTTGAGGCATACATAATATGTTTAGCCTTACGGGCCAGTAATTTCATTAAAACCCTTACCCTTCTAAATTTGACACAGCAACGCTGCTTCGCGGTCACGGTCTAGTACTGATTTGGATCAGTTGAGCTATCTGAAGATACAGATAGCTCAAATGTTTCTTGTGTATTTTGTACATTTTGTAAATAGGTACTTGTATTCATTGTAAGTTCCTAACCTATCCATATTCTACTCTGCTAATTTAATAGACCATTTTTTATTGCGTCATGGTTATACTTAATCAATCGTTACATGCATTTAATCAATTGTTATGCGGTTTGGTACTTAACCTACATAATAATATTTGTTTAATCGTAAGTTTTAGTGTAAATAAATACATGCTAACAGAAGATAATTATTTTATTAGTTATAGTGTTATCCAAACAAGGTAATTAACTGATTAGTACAACACATTGTAACGAAAATGGATACAATCATGAGTCACATTACACTCAATGACTAACGTACTTCGTATTTATAACAAAGAGCTACATCTATTTTCTAAATAGACGCTCGTTATATAAATAAATATTGTGGACAACCCACACAACACTATCTAGCCCCAAATTAAGCAGAGCTTGTTTAAAAGAATAAGGGCTATGCTTGCTATAAAAATATAGCTAACTCCGTAACGTCCGAAAACTTCGCAGGGTTAAAGTATTTGCCCTTACTCTTCCACTATAGAAAATTAATAAGATGGGTACCTTGAAGTTTACACCCAGTATGTTATCCACTTGGTCAATGTGCAAATAGGTACCTACTGTTACTGTAGGTACATGTATAATAATAATACATATAATAGCCACAGTAAAAATTACTTGTACCATACATACATATATTACATACATACATAATATCACTATTTAGGAATAACGAATGTTATTTTGATAGGCGTTCCACTTTCTCTTTCGGTTTTACCTACAGCAACGTTTAGCGCGGTGTTTTCCTTCACAGTTGAGTGGCATTTTGCACATTTTACATTTTTAGACAGAAAATTTGTGTACGGTGCATGGCTGGACTTGATTCCACGACGTTAGGGTCGGAAAGCGAGCCCGCTACCACTAGATCACCAGTGATATCCAATAAATAATACTGCATTGTTAATCTTAAATTATAAATAAATATTGTAGACAATCCACACAACACTATGTAGGCCCAGGGTTTCCGCCAAAATTGCCCCAGTCCCGGCGCAAAAGAATTGTATCTCAGATTTTAGATAATCATTAGTAGAAACAATATTAGTTGTCGCTATTTCCTGATTTCGTGGCTAACATGTGTTTTTTTACCCAGAGAAGTTTCATAGGCGCTACATGCAAAAATGACACTTTTTAGGAAAAACTTCATGTTACTTTGCTAATTGACATTGAATTGGCAAAAAATGAATAAAACACATAATATAAACACATTATCACATATGTAATATAATGTACCTATACCTATTATGCCAGTTTTTTGAAAAACTTCATTTTACTGTACTAATTCACTCGTTAACAACATAAACGAGTGGATAATTGCAAAAAATGAATATAATAGGTACATATGCGTACACACTGTTATGTATAGCCTGCATCATACTTATATACATTTTGTAGTTATCTTTATTTTATAAGAAAAAGAATACTGCCTTAAGTAATCGGGGTTTAACTTTTCTCTGTTATATTACAATAGGTTTTCATTATCGTTTCTCAGAATTCAATAAGGGCTTGTGACGTGAGTGAGCGCGCTCTCGCTCCCACTCAATTTGTTAAAGGGAGAAACATAGTCACCCCGATTACTAAAGGCAGCTTTTAAAGGCGATTATTTTCTGTTCGATATCTATGCTGTTGAATTGAGGGTAGATTCACCACTGAACTCACTCGAGAACGGTGGGCGACTCAGGCGACGGCAGGTAGCTTTTGTGCGTTGAACTGGACGGACGTTCCTTCTCTTTTTGACCGTATTCAAAACCTCATCGTTAGACGTTCTAACAACTTTATCGTGTTTGTGGATCACTGCCGTGTAGTGTGCTTCTTCCAAGACCTATTGAACCTAGGTCAGCCGTGCTTGAGCCCTGGAAACCCACCCTGGACTCTGTGGCGTGCCGTGTGTGCCTGGAGCCGAGCTTCAACCCCCTGATCGAACGGAGGTAGGTGGTGTCAATCAGCCTTCTTGGAGACAGCAGGAACGAACTTTTCCATCCTCAAATACTATACATTCATCTATCCAAAATACACATAAACCTGCCAGTAAAATTTCTCTTGAAAAGATTGTAAAAACTGCACAATCAAATTGGTCCTTCGATAGCCGGATAGGTTTTTGTGTATCTAGAACTCGTAGTTCTATTCTAGCCGTGCTAGATTCATTTCTTCTTACCTAGCTCGTAGTTAGTGTAAGTTGTACAGACGTTCTGTACTTCCCTCTATTTCCTTTTCTGATCGTATCAGATACTTATTTGTGTATTATCAAGCTCGTAGCTTGATAATACGACGTAAAGACGTTCTTTACTGCCCTTATTTTATTACAATTACATTGTAAAACTCATTGTTAAAATCCCCGTCATAAGCATCCATTAACCTAAAAATATTGTTTTTGTCTTTTACTGGCAGCTTTATACATATATATTTTCACATAACACACACTTATATCTGTCGTACTTATATTATTTAGTGTATTTGTGATTAATTTGCATCGTTTCATTCGTTAATCTTCGTTATTTTTGAACATTTATTTGTCCACGCTAACTGCGTAATTAGTGACACAAAATGGCGCCTCCCACTAGGAGTGCGAAAAAACTTGATGAACCTGAAGAGGTCCATAGTCATGATTTAACCGTGTTAATTCATAGGAAACAACGAATGTTCGAGCAAATACAAAAAGCATATGATTTATCAATCAGTATTTCGGATTCTGAGTCGATTAATTTCTTTTTGATGCACGTTGAGCTAATCGATTCATTACGTAGTTCATTTGAGAAAGTAATCTTTCAAATTCTAGAAAAAGAACTTATTGCTGACCCGAAATCATCACTTCGTAGTCAGGAATTAAAAAGTTTTGATGAATTATATTTTCGAGTTAAGTTATGTGCATCGAAATGTAAGCCTAGTACCCATTGCACTAAGGATGAAATTTCCGCTCGCTCAGTAGAATCTCGACCACGTCTTCCAAAGTTAGAACTTTTTACATTTGATGGAAACATAGAAAATTTCAATACATTTTACGAGACGTTCTGTTCTCTGGTTCATAATCAGACGAGTATTCCGCAAATTGATAAATTTCACTATTTGTTATCATGCACAAAAGGTGCTGCGTTAAATATTGTAAAAAGCGTACCTATTTCTGCTAGTAACTATGAACTCGTTTGGAAAAGTCTCCTTGATAAATATCAAGATAACAGAATGTTGGTCGGTAGGTATTTAGATAAAATGCTAAGCTTTTCGCCGCTTCAAAAAGAATCTGCTGATAATTTAAACTCGTTTATTGAGAATTTTGACCATTCATACAAAGCCATAGAAGCATTACATATTGATAACTTGAGCAGTTACGTAATGTGTCACGTTGCATTGAGGGCCTTAGATCCCTACACTCGTAAATGCTTTGAGCAGAAATTAGATCAAAAATCTATACCAACTTTTGATAATTTGATGACTTTTGTTCAAAATCATATCAAGATTTTAGATCATTCTTCTTCTTATTCAGCTAGTTCAAGCGTACAACAAACTAACCAACGTAAATTCACTGTACCTAGGCAGGGTAGAAACAATTATTCACATGCATCCTCTTCTAACACAAAACTTGCGTGTTTGCATTGTGGAGAAAATCACATGATTTTCCGTTGTGATCAGTTTCGTAATCTGACCAACGTTCAGCGCATTAGCCGTGCTAATGACCTGAAGCTATGCCACAATTGCCTAAAACCTAATCACACAACAAAAGAATGCAAAAGTGAATTTAAATGCTACGTGTGCAAACAGTCGCATCATATTCTATTGCATCGTGAGTCGAGCGGTAGTGCACCGAAACCGGTTTACTATTCCGAGTCCGCTGCGACGGAGCAGTCTCCATGCGATAAGCAAGCGCCCGCGCTCATTAGTAATAACCACCTTGCGTCTACGCATAACTATGCAGTTATTCTAGGGACAGCCGTAGTACATGTAAAGGATTCATTTAACAACTACCAAACTTGCCGCGTTCTAATTGATTCTGGCGCGCAATCGAACTTTATGACACTTGAATGCTTTCAACGATTAGGATTATCTGCTCAAAATTGCCCGTACAATATTTATGGTCTAGGTGGCGAAAATGTAAAAACGAACGGGATGGTATCGTGTACCATTAAGCCGCGTAACTGCGCGACTCCCTGTTTTGATTTAAATGCTGTAATATTATCTCGCTTAACTTCCGAGCTACCTACTGTTCATATACCTAACAATGTTCTTCATCATTACAAGGATTTAGAATTAGCCGATCCGTGGTTCTATAAAAAATCTCAGATTGATATAATTTTAGCTGCTGACATTTTTCCGTATATTTATGATGGGAAGAAATTAATTATTAATCCCGACATTCCAATCGCGTTAGGTAGCGTTTTTGGGTATGTCGTGACTGGAAGACTAGAAATGCAATCTTCTAGCAACAATTGCCATGTTGTAGCGTCTACAACATCGCTGGTGTCGTACACCGTTGAAGAGAATTCACTTCATGAGACTCTCAAACGTTTTTGGGAGGTGGAATCTTCGCCGTGCGAAGTTCCCATCGATCCGTTAGAAGAACTAGCGGAACGAATTTATGTAGAACAACATTATCGTGATGAAATCGGCCGATATGTTTCCCCGATTTTATTGAACCCTGAGCACAAACCACTTGGTGACTCGTATGACACCGCTCTGAAGCGACTCACTCAGGTCGAGCGCCGTCTTGCTCGATCTCCGGACCTTCGTAAGGCCTACGTCGACTTCATGACGGAGTACGAGACCCTCGGTCACATGGAACCCTATGAGGGTACAGAACCCTCAGGTTACTTTGTTCCACACCACTGTGTGTTACGTCCGTCGAGTACTACGACGCCCTTGCGCGTAGTCTACGATGGTTCTGCCAAAACCACTTCCGGTGCTTCGCTCAACGATATACTTTTAACCGGCAGAAAGCTACATCAGGACATACTTAAAATAATAATTAACTTCCGACTTTATGATGTATGCTTCACTGCTGACGTTTCTAAAATGTATCGAGCTGTGCTAATAAATCCAGTGGACCGGAAGTACCAGCACATACTTTGGCGTAACCATCCTACGGAACCAGTACGTACCTACGAGCTAACTAGAAATACGTATGGCCTCCGTAGTGCACCATTTGTCGCGGTACGCACGTTACACCAGCTGGCGGCGGATGAGCTGGCACGCATTGACCAGTCAATTAGTAACTCGCCTCAGCTAGCCTCGGATGAGCTGGTTCACACTGAATGGCCAAGAACCAAGGCAGCAGAGATACTAAAAGAAGGGACCTACGTTGATGACGTATTGTGGTCGTGTCAAAGCCAGGAAGAAGCTTGCACGTTGCAAGATGACTTAACCTCCCTCCTTAAAAGTGGAGGTTTTGATTTAAGAAAATGGGCAAGTAACTGTCCTGAGTTGCTAACTAGAATGCAATCGGATCAGGTTACTGCTATCAACTTTCAAGACGATACGTTATCGTCATCTCTCAAAGTTTTAGGTTTGACATGGTTACCCTCGTGTGACTCATTCTCGTTTAATTACAACTTGACTGACGCCAAACAAACTAAACGATCTGTTTTAAAATTGCTCGCAAGTATATTCGACCCAGTAGGTTTTATATCACCTTGCACTTTTGTCGCTAAGTGTATAATGCAAGATCTTTGGAAACTTGGATTGGGCTGGGATGACCAGTTACCATCTGAGTTAACTACCCAGTGGAACAGGTTTATTAACGAGTTATCAGCGTTAGGTAAATTACGAATTGAGCGTCATGTTTTAATATCAAACTTTAATGAAGTTCAGCTGATAGCATTTTGCGATGCGTCATCGCGCGGCTATGCAGCTTGTGTCTACCTACGTAGCGTAGATAGGGATGGTCATGTAAAGGTAAGGTTGCTGACGAGTAAATCTAAAGTCGCGCCTTTAAATCCGATTTTGTCAATACCAAGACTTGAACTTGAGGCAGCCGTGCTCCTCTCTAAGCTTGTTAGTTTTGTCGTACAAAACTTGAATGATTTTAAAGTTTCGATCATCGCGTTGGGTGATTCGAACAACGTTTTGGCGTGGCTACAAACGCCACCTTACAAATTAAAAACTTTTGTGGCTAACCGTGTTAGTCAAGTGACCGCTGTGGTCCCATCAAATTGTTGGTTTCACGTGAGCAGCGAGAATAACGCTGCCGATGTTTGCTCGCGTGGTGCGATGCCGGCTCGCTTCGTGGAAGGCGCTACGGAGTGGGTTCAGGGCCCCGAGTGGCTGTATGACGATCAACAAAAATGGCCAATTAAATCATTTTATGTAAAAGACAGTTTCAAAATTCCTGACATAAAATCAAATTGTGATACGTTTGTTTTAAATTCATGGGATGATAAAAATATGATTTTAAAAAATGACTTAGAAGAATCATTTAATAAATTATCATCTTTCAGTAAATTACAACGTGTTATGGCATGGTGCCATAGATTTGTGTCGAACTTGAAATCTAAAAAATCTGATAGGTCAGGTGGGCCCCTCAGGTCATCAGAGCTGAAGACAGCTCATGACACCATCGTTCGGGTGGTGCAAATGAATCATTTTCACAGTGAAATCGCATTGCTGCGTAAAAATAAATATGTAGCGTCCTTGCGTAAGCTTTCACCCTTCGTAGATTCCAATGAATTCCTCAGGGTGGGGGGTAGGCTCGTGCAGTCCGACCTACCTTACAATATGAAACATCCTGTGCTTCTACCTAGATGTCACATGATTAAATTGATAATAGAATATTTTCATAGATTATACCTACACATAGGGCCGCGTACGTTACAAGGCTTACTATGTAAAAATTATTGGATAGTTAGTGCTCGTAGTGCTATTCGATCCGTTTTATCTAAGTGCAAGATTTGTTTTCGCTGCCGACCAATCTCAATTCAGCCCGCTATGGGTACGTTACCCGCGCCTAGGCTAAAACCAGATAAGGTTTTCAACCACGTTGGTTGTGATTTGGGTGGGCCTTTTTTTGTGAAGGAAAGTTTACGGCGTAACGCTAAGGTCTACAAGTCGTACTTGTGCCTCTTTGTTTGTTTCTCAACAAAAGCTGTGCACTTAGAAGTTTTAACTGATTTAAGTTGTGATTGTTTTTTAGCTGCATTTGATCGTTTTGTGGCTCGCCGCGGACTTTGCAGTTGCCTATATTCAGATTGTGGCACTAACTTTATTGCGGCAGCCAAGCATTTAAAAGAAGTCGTAAACTTTTTAAATAGTAAAGATAATAATGATAAGATTATCAATGGACTGACAACTCGTCATGTAGAATGGCGTAACAACCCGCCTAATGCAGCAAGTATGGGTGGACTCTGGGAAGCAGGAATAAAATCTGCCAAACATCACCTGTACCGTGTAGTAGGTGATCGGTCACTCACCTTTGAAGAGTTAAGTACTGTTTTCTGCAGAGTTGAAGCTGTTTTAAATTCGCGCCCTCTGTGTTCCTTATCGGACAACCCAAACGAGTTTGATGTTCTTACCGCGGGTCATTTCCTAGTAGGTCAATGTTTATTAGCTGTACCGGAATATGATTTGGATGATGTTCCTCAGAACAGATTGTCACGTTGGCAATCCATTCAGAAGGCTTCTCAGTCATTTTGGAGGCGTTGGTCAGATGACTACCTTCACACTCTACAGCAGAGAGCGAAGTGGTTTGAATCTCCACCGAACTTAAACATTGGAGATTTAGTTTTGCTCAAGTCAAATCTGACTAAACCTCTTCAGTGGAATTTAGCTCGAATTGACAAAGTACATAGTGGCGTTGACAAAGTAAACCGCGTTTTAACTTTAAGAACGAAAAATGGTTTAATACAGAGACCGACTAATAAGGTCTGTCCATTACCTTATGCAAATTAATAACGTTGCATTAAATGTATTTAGTTAAGTTATATTTAGTTTATTATAGTACACATACTTTTAGGTACACTCCACTTTTGGAAAATTTACACATGACTTTTATTTAAAGCTTCGTAAGTTTATTTTATTTCTATATTATAAATATGTTTGTATGCTTATATACCCTACACTTCTTATTCATTTTAGTGAAATCAATCATATTGATTTCGGTGAGGGGTATGTTCGATATCTATGCTGTTGAATTGAGGGTAGATTCACCACTGAACTCACTCGAGAACGGTGGGCGACTCAGGCGACGGCAGGTAGCTTTTGTGCGTTGAACTGGACGGACGTTCCTTCTCTTTTTGACCGTATTCAAAACCTCATCGTTAGACGTTCTAACAACTTTATCGTGTTTGTGGATCACTGCCGTGTAGTGTGCTTCTTCCAAGACCTATTGAACCTAGGTCAGCCGTGCTTACCCTGGAAACCCACCCTGGACTCTGTGGCGTGCCGTGTGTGCCTGGAGCCGAGCTTCAACCCCCTGATCGAACGGAGGTAGGTGGTGTCAATCAGCCTTCTTGGAGACAGCAGGAACGAACTTTTCCATCCTCAAATACTATACATTCATCTATCCAAAATACACATAAACCTGCCAGTAAAATTTCTCTTGAAAAGATTGTAAAAACTGCACATTTTCCTTATAAAATAAATATAACTACAAAATGTATATAAGTATGATGCAGGCTATACGCATATCAGGCTATACGCATATCAGTGCGTACGCATTTTTTTTTTTTTATAATACGGACAATACCTATTATATTCATTTTTTGCAATTATCCACACGTGTGTGTCGTAAATGAGTGAATTAATCAGTAAAATAAAGTTTTTCAAAAAATGAAATAATAGGTATAGGTACATTATATTACATAAGTGATAATGTGTTTATATTATGTGTTTTATTAATTTTTTGCCAATTCAATGTCAACTAGCACAGTTACGAAGTTTTTCCTAAAAAGTGTCATTTTTGCATGTAGCGTCTATGAAACTTCTCTGGGTAAAAAAACATGTTAGCCACGAAATCAGGAAATAGCGACACCTGATATTGTTTCTACTAATCCATACTAATATTATAAATGCGTTTGTAACTCTGTCTGTCTGTGTGGCTTTCACGCCAAAACTACTGAACCTATTGAAATGAAATGGGGGGAGTGTGGAGGGAAGGTGCGGGGGGAGTGTGGAGGGGAGTACAGGGGAGAGTGTGGAGGGGAGGAGCGAGGGGGGATGCGGGGGGAGTACAGGAGGAGTGTGGAGGGGAGGTGCGGGGGGAGTTTGGAGGGGAGTACAGGGGGGAGTGTGGAGAGAAGGGGGGGGGGAGTACAGGGGGATTGTGGAAGGGAGTCTGGGGGGAGTGCGGGGGGAATGTGGGGGGTTGTTGAGGAGTGTGGGGGGAGTTCGGAGAGGAATGCGGGGGGGATGAGAGTGTGGCGTAGTACGACGCCATATGTCTAAGTTTAGTAAGAGGGCAGACGACTGTGTCACGCGCACGCGAATATGACGTTGTTATTTAATTACTGTTTTCTTCCGCTGCAAATTAAAAATGCTACCCATAGACACTATACCACGCGGACGAAGTCGCGGGCACAGCTAGTAATTATCTAAAATCTGAGATACAATTCTTTTGCGCCGGGACTGGGGTTTTTTTCTATGGGATTTGGCGGAAACCCTTAGCAGTTTGTATCATGGGAACCAGATAGCTGATACAATACTTAAATACTTATTTTTTTTGTAAATACAATATAACAGACAGAGAACAATTATCTGTTTTCACCACACAAATACTTGTCAGGGGGTGTCTTGGTGGTAGTCAAATTAACCCATGGCGCAGAGGCAGAGATACTACCAACTGAGCTGATTCAAAAATATTAATAACAATTATGTTTTATGAATTCCAGTGCCGACGGCGCTGAGTCAAGCTACTACCGCGAAGCCCTAGTGTGGGTGTGTGGGACTGCGACGGTCCTAGGACTCACGTGCACGTTGTTGCTGCCCAAATTTACGACGGACACGCTTAGTGTCAATGGTAAGTAAATGAAGCCCTAGAATCCTGTAATCCCAGGGACGATAGCTTTGATTCACGTGTCTGTTCTGTGAAAATACGTGATACGAATCGGTTTACTGTAATTCAGAAGCAGGTTCAATTTGCGTTCGTATTGGTTGCCGAGAAGCCTTTTAAGATTTGGCCCGTTAGAGCGGCTTATAGACTGCCAGTCATACTTACAAACGCAAATTAAATTTAATAATTGTTTATAGTCAGCCCTGTCACTTTTTGTCGTTACCCAGTGGTAAGAGATGGCAATAGTTTACGCACTGTTTATCTTTTGACATATTTTTGTAAGGGAGGCCTTGCATCTCAAGAGTTAGATCAGTAGTATCGCGAAATATTTTTGTAGTTTATGTATGTATGTGTGTAATGGCGCAAATGAGTACATCTGTCTGTGAGGAATAAAGTACCTAATACCATCTAATACTTATCTTGTTTACACCTTTTTTTTATCCACATTAGGTTCGTTGTTTGAGGGAGGAGATCTGGCTACGATTTTATGTAATAGAGGAGTTTGTGCAGTACAGCCTACTACTTGTCAGTATGCACAATGATGGTGATGATGATTAGCAGTAGTAAAGCTCTTTGTGTGTGGCTCGTCCGAGGAAGTATTACCACCATATTTCTGCCGCCAAGTAGCTTGCTATGTTTCGGTTTGGAGAGTGTGGGTGCCGATTAAATTACTGGCAAGTGAGGCTTAAAATCTGTAAGCCTCAAGTTGATAATAGTGCATTTTAGGGCACCTTTCGGACGTGCGTGACCGGTGAGGCAATGCTTTGTTATAGACGATCGTGTTGTATAAAAATATTATTTTTGTTGCAGATTCATCTATCGGGAATCATGCTGCTGAGGAGGAAGCAATGCCACCGGACGATGACGAATATTGAACATCAAACCGCGTACTTACCTATAACGTATTAATGTAATTTAATTTCTTTAGTTACCTACTATTTTTACGATGTAGAACGATTTTTAATAATAACAATTTATAGGCATAAAATAATTTATTTAGCTCAAATTGTACAAAGCTAATTTTGCATTCCATTGTAGAGTCATGGTGCTTGTAATCGTACCAGGAATCGCGGACTAGCTGTCTTTGTAATCTCATTTACGCACATGGTTCATATATTATCTATCATACCTAGTTAAGGTTGCCTGGGTTGTGTAAAGTATAAATATGTCTTATGATCGCGAAAGTTTAAAAAGTACTATGTATTATAAGTTCGTAAGTAGGACAGGTAAACAGATTATTGCAACATAATGAATTATAATATTTGTTAGAATTTTGTATTGACGAATTGCTGTCTATAATCTCAATGATTTTGTTGCATTCTTGATGTGATATTAATATAATAGTCAATTTTATGAAATATTGTTTTGTTATTGAGCTTGCACTACCCTTAGGTACAAACTAGTAGAGGGGTTAGCCAGAGGCAAGTCTAAACATTGCGTGACTTGAGATTTCAGTTCAATGTGCTCTCCAAGTCCATGCTGACCAAACTAATATTTTAAATTGGATGATGGATGGCTCAATCACGCCAATTAATGGACCAAATTGAATTTAATATTTCAAAGAAATATAGTTTGAAACCTGGATTATCAATAATTAAAAAAAATTACAATAACTGTATAAAAAAACTACCACACGGGCGAATCCGTAGAGCAACCTTCTACGGATTCGCCCGTGTGGTAGTTTTTTTATACAGTTATTGTAATTTTTTTTAATTATGTGATAATAAAAACAAAATCTCAAATAAATAGTTTTTTAATATCACAAAAGCTTGCATGCTCTTTTTGACTGATAATGACATACAAAATACTTTTTAAGCTTGAATAAGTAAAGCTCCGCCACTAATGTGAGTTCTATCTTAGGTAATTCGACACATTTTCTTGAAAAGCAGTAGGTAGTGACTAGTTATAAAAATAAAAAATTTAGTCTGATGCAGTCAGAGCCATTACAGTGAAGCGAACTTCAGATGGATCACGAGCCATGAACTCCTTGCACACTCTAGCAGCATCATCCAACAGGTTGTCTTCAGTTGTAGGTCCGTGATTTATGGGGAAAGATTTACGCCCATCCAACTCATACAGAGCACCATCCTTATGAATCAGAGTAATGAAGTGATGAATCACAACATCAGCTGCCCCCGGAGTGTTGGTTTGGCCTTCTAAAGCTAGTTCCTTGTGAGCATCTATGATGCCAGGATACTTTTCCAACAGTGCTCCGCGGGCCACATAGTCCAATTTCTTTGCTTCTGCCAAAAAATCTTTCATGTGTCCATCGGCAAGCTTAATTTTATCAGCATTGTTAGCAACTCCATGAACCAGGGCGAAGGTGCCGCAAGCGTTGCCCAAACTTTGTTTCATGTAGAAAAGATTTTCAGAGATCTCTTGACCCTTGGCCAAGATCTCGCTTTCTTCATTCTTGTGATATTGTTCGTACACATCGGAGGTCGGGAATAGGAGCAATACTGCGAGGACCGGTCGCGGTACGAACGCCAGCATGTCTGCATCTAAGCCCATCACATCTACCAAGCTCCAGCTGCTGGGAACACCCAATTTTTGAAGAAACTTGTTCAAAACATCGGGGTTGGACTCCAAGGGCACCAAGGTTTCGGCAGACATCGCGTTAGCACTGAAAATAATAGGTTACCGGTAAATGGAAGAAAGTAGAAATTTTGATCGTTTTGTAATCGTCACACTGAAACAATAGGATGGATACCTTGATTTACGCCTAGTTCTGGAGTAGATGAGAAACTTTTAGAAGCCTCGATCGATTATATACGATGCAGGTACTTGTCTGTAGAGGACGCAGAAGGTAAGTAAAGTAAAATAAAAATGCTAAGTCAGCACACGCACAGCAAAATTCACCGATCAATACACAACAAATTAACGAGTGAGTGAGTGAGTGCTGAGTGAATGAGTAAGTTAAAGTGGGAGCCAATAATGTATGACCAGGTAATGCACAGCACAACAGCAAGATACTTCAGGTTATTCAGGTTAATAAGCCTAATGCCCGGGATACACGAGGCTAGTTCTTATCCAAGCTTGAACATGCACGAATACAAACGAACCTGCTGTTCTAGCTTGAAAAACTAGCTTCGTGTATCCCGGACCCGGGCATTAGTATGATGCTTGGACCTTAGAGCATTAAAAGGCTTGGACGAATGATAATTCGCCCAAGGTTTAAAAAAATATATATTGAGGATACTGATACACATGCTAGGGTTGAAAAAAAAATACATGAAAGGGTAGATTACTCCTCATAACCTACTGGTAGTTAAGTAGCTTGATTTATGAAAGTGCGTGCTCCACAGAGTGAGAAGAAAGAGGTGCTACTGGTTTTCCTTGGACGAAGTGTATACAATCAACAAAGGTCCTGCGCCTGCCTGGCTGCCAGACAGATTTACAAAAATAAAAATTTCCTTCCTCCATGCCTATTTTTCTGACGTGACGTCAAACGTAATTCCATTCGCCGCTCACTCATACTCACATATTCATTTCATTCATTCGTCGCGAAATTGGATTTCGCGTAAAAAAAAAAGAAAAAAAAATTTGGATTTCGCGTTCTCCTCTGTGTATGATGTGTTGTTTTTCAGTTTCAGTTGTAATTATTGTTTTTCTGAATTAAAGTATGTGTTGTTCTCTAAGAAAAGCCATTAGTTCCTATCAGATTCAAAAACCAGCTTGAAATATCGCTATACGAGATGGCTGTCTGCGGATTGAGGACACTAATGCTTATTGTTTGTGTACTTGAACTGGTATGTTTTTTCAACTGCTTGCAAATACTACATATTTACAATCTATGCATGCTAAAACTTAACATTCGTACAGATAAGGCTGCGTTTATGCTTGGTCTCCTATCAATAATCAATTCCTGACCAGTTTTAACGTGGGAAACAACTTGCTCTAATGACTAATAATTAGTCATTCAATGAAGTTCATGCATTCTATGATTATAAAAAATGCATGAACCTTGTACTCATTGATTTGAATTTCGAAATAATATTACGATTACAGTGAGATTATACTTGATCTAATGGTCAATCAAACTGTAATAAGTTACCAAAAAACTATTAGCTGTACATACCTGCAAATGCATTTTAGCTCTTAAAATCTTCTGTTACATACCTGCAAGTGCATTAAAATCTACTGTAATTAATCCAAGTTAAAATGCATCCTCATCTTAAGTAATAACTTATGATTACTTGATTTGAGTAAGGTTAATAATCTGAAGGTAATGTTTTTTTTTTCAGCTAATTACAGTACAGCGGCAGGTTTTTGATTTCTTGGGTTTTATGTGGTTGCCGATTATTGCAAACTTTACCAATATTTTATTAATAATATTTGGATCATTTGGAGCAGTCCAATACATAACAAAGTATTTGGTATCAGTAAGTATCAATATTTTATGCTACTGGCTTCTACTCCTGTCTCTGCTCCCGTAGTATCTATTTACCTAGATGAAAAGAAGCATAAGCAGTATTCTAGGTCATGAACTATGTTCATTACAAGTTTCATGAAAATCTGTGCAGCCGTTATAGAGAAGTGTGGGAACAAACATACACTCACACTAACTTAAAAACACTTGCATTTCTAATTTTAGTAGGATTTCGGTCCCAATTTCACCACACATACATTATTATTTTTGGGAATGAAATCCTGCTAACATAGGTACCTTATGAAAAAATGATTAAAGATATACTGTTAAAAAATACTAAATGATATAGGTATTGACTTTGTTAACTGACCCACTATTGCTAATACTTTCACCTTGCTTTGTGTTACATAACCAGTATGTTTGGAACGCTATGGTGGTTTCTAACTTTTTATATTTCATTCCAGTATGCAATATGGAGCTTTATGTGGTTGGCATGGAATGTGTTCTTGTTATGCCACTTCTTGAATGTTGGTACTCTAAATAAAGTAAGTATTTTGTAAGTTAAAATTGAGTGTTGTTGAGCAGAGTGCGACCACTGTAGATATTTGCAAAAATGTGTTTTATAGTTAATTATTTAATAATCTCATTTAGCCAGTTTAAATTCATGGTGAAACATGTAGGCTTAGTCACATAGATCTGGAACCTAGACTCATCTAGCTTTAAGATGTTTTAAAGTGATCCTTGTGATATAACTGAATAAAGAAGATTTTAATTTGAAATTTGGTTTTTAATAATTATTTCATCACTATTAAAGTAATTAATTTAATTCAGTTTGATACATTTTAATTGTAACAACTTATATATTAATGGTTTTTAGGACAATGGTCTGTTATCACTCGGCACTGGGAGTGTGAGTTGGTGGGCAATAAATGGCTGGGGATGCCAGCCCCAATGGGGTGAAGAAGATGCCCCTGGAACTTGGAGACTGCCTCAAGTAGATGGCTGCTTTGTTCAGTGGGATCACATTGAGCTGGCACAGTCTGCAATAGGAGCCTTATTTGCCACCTTTGCATTACCACTTGCCATCCTGCTAGCTTTAAAATCATTCAAGAGGCATAAGCCTAAAGCAGGTAATGAAAATTACACTACAGTAAAGTAGCTATGGTTTGATTATACATAATGATAGAACCTATTATTGTTGCAGATAAAGGCACTCTACCCCGCCGTCCAGTTTACACGATAGAGCTCAGTCCAACTGAGACAACTTCAGTTGAAAACTCGTTGAAGCCGATGACGCCGCGTCGAGTGAAGCGGCGGTCGGGTTCGCGCGGTAACAACTCATCGGTCCGCAGATCGCGACGATCCTACCGAAACGCCGCTTACATGTCGTCCAACGCATCTCTTCCCCGGGACCCACGAAATTCTCGTCCGACTTCAGCGCATTCATCCTACTCAAACTTTCACGCAGCTCGCCCAGCGTCCTATCACACGGTAGAACGAGAAAGGTCTACTCCTACTGAGACGCAATACGACCAGCAACCTGTTTCGGAATCTGTTCCTATCGTGACAAACAGGCACACATTGACCCGGCACAACAGCGTCAAATCGACCGGGTACGACGTCGTTGGGCCGTACAAGGAAGCAGATCCTGTGTGTAATGAGGGAAGTAGTGTGCCGTGTGGAGATTTGACCGCGCGGATAGATAACATAGCGCGGGAATGGGGGGATTGCCACGAAGGGGCGTGGCAGGAGCCTCCGCCGCCCGCGCCGCCTTATAGCGGCAGAAACACTCCGCCTTCGAACCAACCCTCGCAGCAGACGTACAGCGCTCACAACATGAATCACCAAAGTCAGCAGTACGCCCCTTACACGTACTTACCGGCCCAGCACCAACACCAGCACTTTGGTAACCAGAACACGCCACCGCCACCGCCGCTGTCGCAACACAACGCTCAAGCTATGCATCCGCAAAGCCCGCAATACGAGAACCATGCGGCGGCGTATGAGTATCACAATCGATCGTACGCTCACGGTACGCCGGTCTCACCGGGCCCGCCAGCTTACCAAGCAATCAACGAAATCTACACCAATATGCCTCAATGTCAATGAAGTATTCTTCAAAGAAATCCTTATTCACGTGGCATGATTGTTTTAGCCATACAGTCAGTTGCAGACGAATTTGATATTAATCTGTCTTATTACTCTTTGATGTGCCTTATTTTTACGTCCAGTGATTTTATGTTTATGGTAAGAAAAAACACACGAATTAGTTTTTAAATTTTAGTGTTGTAAACACAATACTTCAGTGTCCATGGTATGGGTACTTATTATTCTAAGTTAACAATTTAGTTATTATTCCTATTATTGTGAATTTACTGTTAGTTTTAAGTTTTTTTAATGAGTATACTAAATACAGGGATTCGTTTTGTAATGTTACATTCCGGATTATTTAGTCAAATATCATATTTTTGAATCATTCCAATAATAATCTCAAGTTGATCTGATTTGTGTCATAATTGTTTGGTACGCAAATACCTATCAATACTCTGTAATTAGCACCTGCACTACACAAGATTTAACTGTAATACATTTGATGAAACGCTGTTAGAAGTGCTTTGTAATGAACTTTGTTATATTATAGCTACACATTTTTGGTTCATGGCTAAATTTCGCTCATAATATTTTTGTATTTTGTGTGTGGTTAAAAAGGTATCTACTGTTATTGCTCCGTCCAATGTTTGTGATAATGTAGGTACAGTCTCACAATTAAACTGAATGACGTATTTTTATGAAAAATGTTCAAATTTACAAATAATCCTGACATGATCCATGTGGTCCAATTATTGTTAAGTTTCTATAGAATTCCAAATGAGCTTTAGTAGTTTAAGATTTAATTTAAAGATTAGTTTGGAACAATTTCCAATTAATTTTTATACCAAATATACACATACACTAAGAACAGGTCTTATCATTTCCTTTTAAAATAAAACAATTTAGTTTCGAGCATTGGAATTATATTTTTCTTAAACTATACAATACATATCATAAATATAGATTTGTTTTTACAATAAATATGATAGTAATACTATCGTAAAGTTACTGCGGCTCTAAAAACATTTTGTCTATTCTTGTAGAAAAAATATTCAAAAAGGATTCTGGCCATCTTAAATAATAGTACATTTGGAATATTCTTATACTAGGTTATTATAGTGATGCAAATGCAATGGTTGATTTAAGAAGGTCGAGTAAAGCCTCAAAATTAACTAAAGGAAAGGTAAAAATATCACTCATAAATCTTATAAACACTGGATTCTTTTATCAAAACTATTCTAATATTTACAGTTACAACTTTAATACAAGTATTTTACTAACTGCTTTAGAACCCGCAATTTCGAGCTAACTGGTTTATCGATTTGGTACAACATTTTGACATACCATCACACTTTTTATAAATTTATTATTTCATGAATACAACAACAATAGCAAAGACTAGAATGAGTCATCAAATTGTACCAAATACTTACATTATGCCGCAGTCACCAATCCGGCTTACATCTAATGACTTTCATAACTTAGCTTTTTGGTGGAAGGTAGAATACTATTCATAAAATTCAAATATTGGGGAATCTGGGGATCAAACAACAGATGGTTGATATAACTTTTGAAACTATCATGGTTTTTAACACTATTTTTATGAAACAACGGGACATTTACCATGATTAAATTTTTTTTTTCTCATCAACTCTCAACTCATCAAAAATTTAATCATGGTAAATATCCCGTTGTTTCATAAAAATAACAGATGGTTGGCTGCACACCATGACTGTCGCGCGCCAAAAAACACTGTACATCAATTTTGAACTTCATTAGATTCGTAAATTTGACCGGATAGAACGTCCGTTACTGTGCTTGTTGGAATTCTAATAGCAGTTAGGTGCTCGTACATAATACAGACTTTACTGTGTTCTATGGGTGTACGTCTTAATTTTCTGACGCCCGTTTACTGATAATGTGCGGCCGGTGTTTTTTGGTATGGAAGGTTAAATAGCAGGCAGTTGCCTTCTCTCCGCCGGCGTGAGGTCCGGATGCCAAACGTCTACGATCAGAACCAGTCGAGAGCCCGTGCCGTTATGCCAGACCTCGTGTTCAAAGCTATCGTCAAACATTAGCACCTTGCCCGTCTGCCATTGTCTGTAAAAGAAAATTAAAACTGAAGATTTACCTAATCTATCGCTTATAATATTGGTTGGCGTTCTAAAGTAGGTAAATTTTAAACAGTTTTAAAAGCCACTATAAATGGTTATGAAATTCTGAAAAAGTCATCTACTGCTGATCTGACTACTGTCAGCAGTCTGAGAAAGTAACACATTTTTCGGACTAAAAACGCTTTGTATTTTTCTATAATACTCGTAGTTACCTGATCTCCCGATCCACTCGTATAAAAGTATCTTTGGTGTTGCTCAGTCCTAGATGCATTCGCAGCCTGCAGTTGGTGGGTCCGACATGTGGTCTGACGTGTGTTCCAGCTTCCATCATGCTAAACTTGATCTGCCCGCGGCGACATCCGCTCGCCGCTGCCTCTGATTTCACGATCCCACAGGTGACCGGCGCTCGGGAACATCTGTTCGGCACCTCCCGACCTCGCACGAACAGATCCAACTGCGACCATTCTCCTCGCTCCTTTAACCCTTCCTTTTCCTTCTCGTACAACGCTGTAGCCGCCTCTCCCTCTTTCAGTATCTCTTTCCAAGACTTTTCTAACGCGCGCGCTATTCTAGAATACGGCGTCTGATCTATATTCCACCACGGTTTGCTTTTTAGTCTGTCGACGTTGTATAAGGAGCGTTGGGACGGTGATAGAAAGTGTCCTAATGCAGTGCCGCGTTTGTGTACCTCGTGAGCTTCTTCGAAACGTCCAAGGAGGAGCAAAGCATCTCCTAAGTGATAGTAAAAGCGAGCCTCGTTGGCCGCACCTGTATCTCCTTCAAGGGCTTTTGTGAAAGCCTCCACGGCCTCTTCGAAACGGTTATGCAAAGTTTTCAGAATGAAGCCGTGGTGGGCTAGTGCTATGCGGTCATTGGGCCAACGTTCAAGCGTTTCTTTTAAGACGTTCTCTGCTAAGTCGACTCTGAAATTATTATTATTATTATTATTCCAAAAGTTAGTACATGTGTCATGTACTATGTAGCATTTAGGCCTGGAATTGATTTGCATGGAGTTATGAAAAATTGAGTGCAATTTACCTGTTTGCCATAAGGAGGGAGATAGTTAAATTATTTCGATAGGCCGGATCGTCAGGGAATCTCCGAATTAGAAGTTTATAAACTGGCTCTGCACTCAAGTAAGTTCCTGAAAAACGGCATAAACTAAATAAGCTGGCACGTAAATAAATTTAGAAAAATATGCTCTGCAATTACCTCTAAATTTGATTCTGTCCAGCGTTCGGCTTGCAACTTCTAGGAGCTTCTTATCCGAAAGTCTGTCATTCATCTTGAGTAGTTCGAGGTAAGCCGCAATGGCCTTGTTCAGTAGCTGGTTGTCCTTGTTGGCTTCAGCGGCGGCGTCCAGCGCTTGAGCGGCGATGTAGCGAGCGCGCCCGCTTGAACGCAGGCTTGGGGCGGAAGCCTTCTCGACGGCCGCTGACCAGTCGCCCTCAGCAAGTTAGTAACACACTCACTCACACGCACGCAACAAACAACGGTCGATTATGTTGCCAGTAACCAATCAATTCGTCAAATATCGTAACTGGAATATTTGTATTTTAAGCTTTAAGTTTGCGCTCTAGTTTATAGGTGGTTTGATTGGTTACAGACAACATTGATCGAACCATTGCATAAACATATTCCTATTTTCTAATCTACGGGGTGGAGTCATCGATGATGCGTCAGGGACGATTAGCGCGGGGTGCGGGCGCGAACCGTGGTCTGAAGCATCGTCGACGAGTTAGGGAAATGGCACAACGAGCAAAGTATGAAATTGGATGCAAAAACAGTTAGTCGAGCCAGTCCTGAAATATACATTTTCCTATGTAATTGTTTATCTCTATCGTATTCAGAGTTTTCTAACAATGTAACTATTTCTCGTTTGTCGAGAAATAAGATTTCAATAAAACTCTTTGGTGTTTTTTCCCCTTTGTTAATTCGAGTAAATAAAACATGCACGAAGCTTTGCAAAGCGTAGGATAATTTTATTCAGATTTAAAGAAGTGTTACAAAAACAAAATAAAACTAGGTAAAATACACCAAAGAACTTAAGTTTGTATCATGGCTTTAATATCAGATTTAACGGCTTGTTAATCTTTTGTTTAACTAATTGAGCATGGTGAAATTTAACCTACAGTTTTTTTGTTATCCCAGAAGTTGTGAGCAGAGTAGGATTTGAAATCACAGATCACCCCCTATTTGAACCCACGACCTGCACTTTAATACGAGGATGCGTTAGGCGTACGTAACTTGTATGTATGTATGCGTATCATACAAAAATACAAGTTACGACAACTAGTACACTTTTTGGTAGAAAAACTTGCTTGGATCAAAATAATATTTTACCTGAACCTAGTATAGTATTATCTTATCTGTGCCTGAACTTAGTTTCACGATTTTTAATTAGTTCAGTGATTTTATATCTATTAAAATGTTGGCGTGTGCCTGCATTGAGCGTGCGTGGAACGAATAGTTTGTAATGTATAAATTACTACTTCTCTATACGAATATTATAAAGAGGAAAGATTTTTGCATGTTTGTAATGAATAAACTCAAAAACTACAGCGCCGATTTTAAAAATTCTTTCACTATTGGAAAGCTACATTCACCTTGAGTAACATAGGCTATATTTACGTGTTTAAAAAATAAATGTCCTCCCGTGCGAAGCCGGGGCAGGCCGCTAGTGTTATATATAGATACCTCGCGAAGATCGCGCTGGGCCTGGTCTAGCTGGTCGCTCCAGAACACGTCAGCCGGCTCGTTCGGCCACTCATCTTCAATGCTGTTGCCGCCATCCTCTGAAACAGAAACTATCCATTAGATACGCACAACACCACAGCACATACCTTAGAATATGGCTTTCTTTGACCTTAAAAACTAACAATAAAGAAAATAACATGATAATGTATTTACAATACTGCTGCAGCGGTATTATCGCTGAAAAGACTTAGTCCCAAAGGAAGGAACAAAGTAGCTTTTCCAGGATATATCTACTACTGAATTTATCAGCAAAGTCGTAAGTAACTATAAAAAATCGCAACGCTTCAGATATCTGTGACTCAAACATGTAAGTTTCCACGAGGATCTGCTTGAGTCTCTGATTCTGTCAGTTATGCATAGAGTTTGAAATTCAATGGAAGCAAAACTCAACGCTAGTATAGATAGTGCAATTCACGAAGACGCGCCCCTCGCGGGGTGCGGGGAGTTTGCTCCGAGCGGCAGTCGCGAACCGTAGTCTATTCATTGTAGTGTGCGTGTGCACTCATAGGTAATTAGTGTGTACCGATAACACTCAAACATTGACGGAAGCTTGCACACATATACTATAAACGGTTAGGAGGAATAGTGGGGCGCGCCTTCGTGGATTGCACTATCTATAGGTAGTTTCAACATCACATGCATTATTCTTGCAACATCAAAATCCTAAAACAATCAAAATAAACTCACACAGATTAATCATGCCAACTGTTAGTATGTTATCAAGCAGGGTGTTACTACATTCCACTCTGGTTTACTATTAGTTCGTCTGTCTGGTTCGGGCAGCCTTCCGTATTTCTCTTCCAATCGACTCAGGAGTTCCGCGTCATCAACATCGGATATTTCCTCTTCTTCCAATTCCTCTTCAAGCTGCTCTTCGTCGATTATTTCCACGTCATCGTCTTCATCCGGTTCCGGTGTAACCTCTTTGGTAACGTCTGGTATAGTCTGCGGCGCCTGTGGTACTGCTTGTTGAGGTGTAGCTTTGATTGGTTCAACTATTTCTTCTTCTTCTTCTTCTTCGATATCTTCTTCGTCGCTGTACAATTCCTTATCAATTGTGTCTTTTGGTGTTTCTGCAGGCTGAAATATGACCGTTTTTAAAGTCCTCAAAATCGTATACGTAGGATAAGCTATTTTAACTTTTACGCGTAAACTTTATTTTGATTGAAACGTTTGGGAAAAAAGTAGAGCGGAATATTTTTTTTCTTACCTTTGTAATAATAATTTCCTCTTCTTCATCGTCCTCTATTTCTTCTTTCTCAGGTGAAGAAGACTGAACATTAACAGTAGACTCTCTTATAACTTCCCTTTCTATCGGTCGATAAACTTCTGGTAACGTCGGAGTGACTGAAGTGGAAAAAAACGTTTTTTACGAAGACTGCTATTACTTTATGTTCAATAAAACAATGACGTCACAATAAGCACATAAAGCTTGAAAACATATCCTACCGGTAGGTGGCGGCACTGGTTCCGAAATAAGAGTCATTCTTCTGTCGGATAATGGAGTTTCTTCTCTAAAGTCCTGCTCGTCTTCTTCTGTGTCGGATTCTGTTACGGAAATATTATTCACTATTTTGGAAATCACAACCAATAATCCAATCCGACGCAGTCTATGATAAAATATTTAAGTAAGTAGATATCTCAATGAGTATAGGAATAGTGATTGAACTAAGATTCTAAGATTCTAGAAAGTTCATACAGCATGAAGCATTGTTTGACTGGGCTTGATTTTCATAGTACATTCAGTGAGTTAATTAACCAAAGGTCAAAATCAGAGGGTAACTTTTAGGCAAAAGCAAAAGATGATAAAGGAATTTGTATCTTATTTTCAGGTATGAAAAGTATAAAATAGTACGCACCGCGCGAGGCAGTAGCTCGGCGGAGTACCGCGTGAGTGGCCACCAGAAGAGCTCCGCCGACCGTCAACTTCAGCCACACTGCAACACACATACCATACTCTCTCACTCGTATTATCACATCATTTTTTTTTTATTATCCCCTAGTCTAGAAGAACCGCCCCACTTTTGGCATAAAACTAAAATAATTTATAATCTGCCGCAGCGGCAGCTTAGATTTCCGTATAAAGTCATAATTTGGGTTAATAGTGAGACGCAAATAGCTTCAGCATAGCTTCAGATTTTGATTGGATGATAAAAGCGCCATATTGTTTTATGTGAGCTGTGATTGGTTTAGCCTAAACATGAAGGTATCTCTATGATTATACGCAGTTCTTAGGCATTTTAAAACTATAAAATTGTTGCTTGATAAATGGAGCATACTGAATACTTCCTCCTACAGTTTATATAACCCTAACTTTGCTATACGGTTCGAAACTCATGTCATGTCCTACATATAAATTGTAAAATACGGCCGTAAGGGATATACTTAGTGTTTTTTTTTACAATAAAACACATGAAAAAAATGAACAGCCCAGTATAAGTTTAAAAGCGAAAATATTTTATTACAGCATCAATTGAATTCTCAATCTACGAAGACATACAAAAGGCGAAAATAATTCGGAGTGAAATAAAACATGTTGGTTTTTATGATATTTATTTTTACTAAGCCGTATTACTATCTTATTACTAGAAAATGATTGTGCTGCGTTTAATACAACCATAAAAACACAATAACGTGTTTTGATACTAAACTTTATGTTAAGGGGTTAAGGTTTTAGATACAATTTATTAGTGGCAACCAAAAAATCTACCGCATATGATAACGGTTGAGTGTAACAACATCTAAAATTAAATTTATTTTTACTATCTAGTTAGAAAAAGCTTTCAGTTGCCAAGCTCATGCATCTTTTTATTAATGCAAATTGAAGAAGCATTATACGTGCATCTATTACAAATCTATGGCTCAGTCAATGAACCTTTACGGAAGGGGGTAATTCACATAATGAAAACGCCATGAATTCCAGTTCAATCTCATGCATTTAAATAAATATTGTGGACCATTCACACAACACTACCCAGCCCCAAACTAAGCAGAGCTTGTAATATGGGAACCAGATAGCTGATATAATACTTGAATACATTTTTTTTTTGTAAATACATACTTAGAATACAATATACACCCAGACAGAGAACAAACATTTAGGTTCACCACACAAATATTTGTTCTCGGTGGGGATCGAACCCACGACCTATGGCGCAGAAGGCAGAGCTACTACCAACTGAGCTATAGTCGGATTTTTAATTAGACGATAACGACTGACAGTTGCTAATGTCACTTTGTAAAATAATGTTGCCATATTTAAAGTAATAGTGCTGCGTTCAGTTCTCGTTCAATCAGATGAATGAACAATGAGTGAATAGTTAATCATTTCAAACTATAAAATAATATTGAAATTTGTATAAAAAAATGTATAAAAGTGCTCTGATAGGTATAAGTTACTTGTAGTATGTAACTACAATCAGTTTTTTGACGGTTTATTACAAAGCGAGGCGTGGCGACTAGTGCCAACACCGATGAACGCCACCAATTGTTTGTAATTCGGCTTCTAACCTCTGGTCTGATAGCCCGAATGTTTTTCTGCGCTCACGCTGTTTAGTTATTGTTTTTGTAAAGTTTTTCGTTACGTTGTGTTTGTGGTAATTGTTGTGTATTTTGTTGCTTTATTGTTTCGCGTGAACGATATGTATCCTCAACCAAGCACGTCAAGTCAAGTTCGGCACACTAACTATTCACTAGAAAAAAGAGGCAATCTCATTCATTCAGGAGTTTTTTCAATCATTCACTTTTTCACAACACTATTTTTATTTCATCAAAAACTGACAACACAGTAAACGTCAGCTAGCTTCGTCTAATTAAAAATCCGAGTATAGAGGCCAGTCAATTTCTCAATTTTTCAAATTTGACACTGATGTTCTTAAATACTGTCATGTCAAGGTTGAAAATTGAAAATCTATTCAGTTAACTTTAAATTGACTGCCAGACAAAAAGTGAATTACCCCCTTATGGCCCGAACACACCTAGTTCGCTGGCGGTAGCGATCAGTGAAACGCTGTCAAATATCGCTGTCAGATTTGAGATTTGACAGCGAATATTTGACAGCGTTTCACTGATCGCTACCGCCAGCGAACTAGGTGTGTTCGAGCCTTTAGTATTTAGGGTACTTACTGCCTTGCGAAGCCTGTTCTCTCTCCTTACGCAACTCTTCCTGCTGCTTCTCATATACTTCTTCATCTGCCAACGTGTCTTGGGGCTTTTCCGTAGAAGGGGATTCTCCCACCTTTTGAAAATAATTTATTTATTAAATTATGATGCCACCGCAATAAAAAACAACAAGTTTCGGACCTTCGAAATCGCGAAAAAAAGCCACTCCGATTCCATTATTTTTTTTATAATGAAGATTGGTTGTGGAAATATAATTAAAAAGAGGTTCCATATTTCAATTTTAAATCCACAAACCCTCCCTGTATATTCTGATAAATACATAGTATACAAACCTCAGCTAATGGCTTTCCCTTAGGAGCAGTGATAGGCTCCACAATTGGCAGTTCATCCAGTTCGTCTGGTTCCAAAAACTCGACGTCATCATCCTCTGCAGAATCGTCTTCGTTCGGAGACAATTCTTCTGATACCTCTGTAATATAAACAAATCGAACTTCACACTCAAATCACGCTTTGCTTAGTTTGGGGTATAAGTGTTCTGTGAAATGTGCTTATTTATAACTTCGAATAAGTATATTATATAATGGCCATTCATAGTTACTTGATTGATTTTATTTATTAATCTGAAAGAACTGGTTCTGTTTTGTCTATGATAAAAAAGCATGGCGAGGTACCTATAAATAAATAAGTTGAAATATTTTACCTGATTTCAATTCAATGCGCCAGCTAAAAGAAAAGGTCGCTATCATGTTGTATAAGGAAGACAATGCGACCTGCATTCGAAAAAACTGCATCAATACCCCAACAAGAGCTAAGATTTTAAATTAAGAAGAAGAAGAATCCAAACGATAATAAAAGATAAGAGCTATTGGAGTCGATTCTGTTACAAAAAATGAGCCTCATTCTTAACAGCTGGAATAACAAAGACCGTTATAATTTTAGTTCTGCCGTATTATGTTAGTTTAGGATAAAGCAATAACAAAGACCGTTATAATTTTAGTTCTGCCGTATTATGTTAGTTTAGGACAGGGGTTCCCAAACTATTTTGGACAAGTGACCCCTTTTCCAAAATGAAACGTTACTTTAGACCCCCATGGCCAAATTACCTACTTTTAAGATCAACCCCCTTATTCATAATGGTCCGCTAACTTAAAACAGCTGCTACAGTGTTATTAACCGACTTCCAATCAAAAAGGAGGAGGTTCTCAATTTGGTTGTATTTTTTTTTTTTTTTTTAAATTTATTTTTTTATGTTTGTTACCGCATAACTTCGTCATTTGTAAGCCGATTTGAAAAATATTTTTTTTATCTGAAAGGTAATGCTTCCAGATTGGTTCAATTTTAATAGTATTAAAATCGGTGTTGCCATTTTTTTTTAAATAATATTTTTAATGTTTGTAACTGTGTGCCTCCGTCATTTATGAACCGATTTAGAAAATTATTTTTTCATCTGAAAGGCACTGCTTTCAGATTGGTTTCATTTTAATTTTATTAAAATCGTTGTTGCCATTTTTTTTTTTTATATTTTTTTTAATGTTTGTAACTGCATGCCTCCGTAATTGATGAACAGATTTAGAAAATTTTATTTTTAACTGAAAGGCACTGCTTCCAGATTGGTCTCTATTTAATTTTATTAAAATCGGTGTTGCCATTTTTTTTTTATAATTTTTTTAATGTTTGTAACTGCATGCCTCCGTCATTTATGAACCGATTTAGAAAATAATTTTTTTATTTGGAAGGTTATTCTTACGTCCAGATTGTCCCAAACGAATTTCATTAAAATCGGTTTAGCCGTTTGGCAATGAAGTCGGTTTCTCTAGTTTTTTAAACTTGTAATTATTTTTCATTCTGAATTAGGTCAATAAAAGAAGACAGAGTGAGAATTAGCAATGCTTTAAGTTAGCAGACTATTATAAATAAGCCTATCTTTAGTTTTCTTTCTATTGATACAAAATACCTAAGTGCTAAGGTACAAATTGGAAAACTTGTGATTCGTAAATTCTGTTTCAGCCACTTCACTTCACTTTATTTAGCTATTTTATAACTTTGTGATCTCTTGAAATAAATGAGTACTTATATGAGTTCTTCTACGCTTGGTCGCGTGGAACTGGCACCTAGACTCACCTAGCTTTAAGACGTTTCAAAGTGATTCTTGCATCGTAATGAATAAAAAATTATTGACTTTGACTTTGAGTTATTATCGTTCAAGCTCCAACGAATTTCAAAACGCAAATGAACTTTCAACCTAAGTGCAAGCTCGTTAAATAGTAAAATATCAGGAATATGTTTGGATTTGCAACTTGATCATGAACTCGTTCGTGTTAAATCACGTATGAGTCAAATAGAGCAAAACGCGCCTGAAAGATGTACGCTCGAACTCATTCATCTTGCACAAACTTGTCTACACTGACTTGCCTAGTTTTTCATCTTGTACGAACTTGATACTTTACATTAGGTACTACAACAATGCTATTTCCTACAAAAATATTAATTATTCTTAGTACACGTAACACATTATAAACAATACAGTACCTACCCACCTAAAGTTTTAAATAAGAACGTGTGGTTATTTAATAGGGGGTCGATTTTTAGACCTCGTTGACCCCCAAAATCAGTTTTCGTTTATATCGACCCCTAGGAAACCAATATCGACCCCAAGGGGTCGATATCGACCACTTTGGGAATCCCTGGTTTAGGATAAAGCAAACTTTTATAAGATTTGTATTTTTATTACCTCGGCTGTCGTCTTCTTCTTCTTCATTAGCTGGTTCCTCGGCAGATACGGCATCATTGTCAGAAACCTCTTTCTCTATAGTTTCTATTTCAATGTTGGCTGGCTCTTCTTCTTCTTCTTCGTGTTCCTCTTCGTCCTAGAATTAATTTTCAGTTTTAGAACCAAGAATAGTTCTATCAGTTCCTCGTTTATTTATCACGTCGACTTTATGAATTATCAATAGATTTTCCATCATTATGGTTTTATTTTCAGACCCTATTATCCGAGCAATTGTCACCATTATGATACCCAACGTATACAACAAAACTAGGAAGGCAATAAATATTGCACATCGGCTAATTTCGGCTTCATAGAGCGTAGTGTACGTCAGAAAGAGATGACGCTCTACGAAGCCGAAAAGCCGATGTGCAATATTTATTGCCTACCACTATTAGTCTTTATGTAAATAAGTACCCATACGTACTAGCAAGCTTCATAAACATCTGAATAAACTGCGGGATATATTTTTTGTACTATTAGTAGGATGAGTCGATATATTAGGTACTTATGCCTCATGAAACTTGCAAATGAAATGTAATTATAGATAGTGGTAAATATCACACTCCACTACATCAATATATTGCGATTCTGGCAAGAGTTGCACGATAGAAATAAACAAGGATTGTATTTGACATAAATACTACTTGCGGCGCAAATGTTCTAAGAATCTGAGACAGGTAACTAATAGTTTATATTACCAAAAACATAGGCACAAATAGAACACATTTTAAAACAGTATTATGCATTTTACGACAGAATATTTATTCTGATCAATATGTGCGGAGCCGAATAAGCCACGGGTTTCCTCACAAGGTTTTCTGTGGATTAGGTCGACTAAGAGAGGATGGTATAAGTGCTGTGCACTGGGCAAGTCTTATTCAACCTATAATCCTGTCCCTGCTTTATCAAATCATCTACGGTTACCAAGCCAACAAAGAAAAACAACAATAAAGCAAAAACAGACGTGAATTTCCCATCACTTTCGTTTTCACCATATCATTAGGCCGGCAAGTGTTATTCTAAAACCAATCTAAAAACAAGCATTCGCTTCGCATGCTGTAAAAATTTTAAAACGCGTTCAACAAAATCGCGATTAGATTGCAAAAAGGAGTATAGAACCCCAATATTTTGAATATAAGTAAATCCGGAAGAAAAATTAGATGCACCTTAGTGTTGTACTTTTTAAGGTATAGAAATTTTGAAACAAGCTTTAGAATTGTTAGTGCCAATCAAATCAAACATTTTCTTTAAATTTATTTTTAAAAGAAGCGTCACACTTTAGTGCACCTCTTGAGCCGCGTTGTTTTGGAGATAATCTTCGAATTCGTTGCTGTCATCATCATTTTTATCTTCGACATCATCGTTTTCTTCTACACTATCATCGTGATTTTCATCATTATCAACATCGTCATCATCGGCTTTCTGGTCAAGCTCACTTTGCTCATCACTCTCTCCTTTTTGTTCATCTTTATTATAATCGAATTCATCTTGATCATTCTCGGTTTGTTCATCACTTTCTTCCTTCTGTAAATCGGGATCATCATCTTTGTTTGCTGCATCGTTGCTTTCGTAAAACTTTCTGTAACTAGGTTCTTCAATATCATCCTGTTCAAAATTTAAAAATAACATGAAAGAAACACAACATTATTATATTTTATTCTTAGCAAATTCTGATAATGAAGCAACAATAGCTAAGCAAATTCGCAAAACGAATATTGCTGAGAAAGCTTAAAATCATTCTCAATCCCACCTCATCTTCAGCTGTGTTTATGTTTTGTCCTTCCCTTTCGTAATTGTCTTCATCATCATTGTCATCGTCGTCACCGTCATCAGCTTCTTCAGAGTTATCAACATTTTGATCTGCTTTTTCATTGTCATCATCATCATCGGCGTTATCTACCTCTTCAGAATCATCATCATCATCGGCGTTATCTGCCTCTTCAGAATCATCAACATTTTGATCTGTTTCTTCAGTGTCATCATCATCTTCTTCATCCTCATCATTATTTTCGTGGTCGTCGTCTCCATCATCATCATCGTGACCGTCGTCCTCATCATCATCATCATGTTCTATCCCACTGTCATGATCATCTTCATCCTAATTAAGTAAATGTTTAAGGAGTTTTTTTCTTGTCATATTATGAAATGCAAATGACAAATTGCTTTCACCAAACCACTCATTGGTTTGGTAAGTATAAAAGAGAGTTCTTTAATTTTATTATTATTATTAATAATATTAACTGTCAATGTCTTTTTTTATTCTACTCAATCTCTTAAAAAGACTTGAGAGAATATTATGTAGGTATGGTAAGTATAGTTATATTGTACATAAATAAGTAATTGGTAATCATACTTTCCTATTATTTTTATTCATGTCTGTCTATCTTTCTCTTACTAAATGCTTGTAAAAAAAACTACAACAAGAAAAGAATTTTAGGTTATGTATACCTACTATAATATTTTGTGTATGTTTGTTTACAAATATTCTACACATAATTTTGCTGGAGTACTTATACTTAGTACATTTGGATGTATTGATAGAGTAAAACTGAAATACTGGTTCTAGTGTTATTCTTTAAGTGCAAAGTTCGTGTCCCATATTTAATAGATGTGTCGCTCCTAACTAAATTTAGCTTTCAGTAGCTAGTAAACCAGTGTGATATTTGAATTATCAAATTTGCATAGAACTTACATGGTGCTTCAGTTCCAATGTGTGCTCATCATGGTGATCATCATCAGGAGCATCTTCGATCCATCCCTCTAGCACACCAGAGTATTTAGTTTCCACTGAGTTGGCTTCCACTGCAATTTATATATTTTGAAATCAATATAATTTACTAACTTATCTGCTACTATGATGAATAACTAAATATTATTTTAGAAAATTCTTAGGGCGCTTGTACACACTAAGAAAATTTGCCGTTCCTGCGGCAGACAAGACAAATTCTTCGTGTAGACGACAAGAATTTTGTCTTTTCCACACACGAAAACGCAACAACGTTCGCCGCGTCGTGTCTTGCGCAGATAAGATTTTTTTCGTGCACCGCTGCGAGCAGTGTACACAGTTATTTTCTAGTTACGACACGAATTCTTGGGTAGACCCGGCGTTTTTTCTTAGCGTGTACAAGCGCCCTCACAGAAAGATGAAAATTGGCAGCGTTCACAGCTCATTAGGTAGTAAAACCAATAACAATACTTACATTCTGTAAGGCCTCTATTTTCTAATATAATCAGTCCAATGAGAGTTATCAGCACTGCAAGGAGGGAGAAGAAAATAACTTTGGCACACCAGTGGCCCCCAGTGCCATGCTCGCTTTGTGAGTGCATGAAAACATCGCCTTCGCCGAAAGCGGCTGCCGTGCCACGAGGCTCCTCCACACTAAGATCATCTGAAATAAAAAAAATACCGTTCTAGATGCTCGGAACTGATATTGTACCGTTTAAAGTTCTAGATGGTCATATTACCTTTCTTTTTCTTTTTGTCTTTACGCTTCCTTGGTTGTACGTCGCCTGACATGGTTCACTACGAACTGGCGGTCCGTAGGCGGCAGGAACTCACTTTATTGTTTCATAACCCTGAGTAAACAATGAAGATGTAGATATTATCGTGGCAGATAGAAGGGCATACGATTATCCAAATGCGCAAATTTCATGAATATAGAAATGGTTGGCGCACGTTGGAATGTTAAAATAACCTACGTAGATTGTCGTTAATTTACCACACACAGGAGCTTTCTTGGATTTATTTTCGTTCGCGTAACCTAAAAATAACCGGCGACGACAGCTGACGAGAGGGACGGGACGGGGCTTATCAGATCGGTTTTTGGACGAACAGCAAGAAAAGTGACGCAAACTATCATGTGCTTGTTGTCGATATTTTACCACCATGTTGAAAAATACAAGTGCAAGCCATACTTTGAACTTGGATGAATTGCATAGCAGGCCTCTTACTCACCGTAATCTATTTTTTTGTAAATAGAAAAAGTCTAGACATTTGAAATTTTAGAACGAACCAAAAAACGTCACGCCCTTCACATCATTCTCCATTCGCACATGCAGTCAATCAATCACGTGTCAAAGCAATTTGTCTGTCACTGTCATCGTCAAAAGAATCAGCTGAGCCAGAAAATGTAAACAAACGTAAAAAATAATAAATATTTTCTTTGAAAAATCAAAATAAGAAAAAGATGAGTGAAATTATTGTTTTATATGATGGTTACTCATCTGAGGCTTCTGAAAATCAAATGAATGCTAACTGCAGCTGTACCCTAATCAAGGGCGTGCACAACATAATCGTAGATACAATGACACCATGGGACTCTGAGAAAATACTTACCGGTAAGATAAGATTATTATGTTTACTAAGTAAAACACGCAAGAAATATTATTTTTTACCCATTTACAGCTCTTGAAAAACAGAAGGTCAAACCAAACAAAATAAACTTTGTGATATCTACACATGGCCATTCTGATCATACCGGAAACAACAATCTATTTTTAAAGGCAAGGCACATTGTTGGGTTTAGCATTTCATTTAAGGACACCTATTACATCCATCCATTCGATAAAGGTTAGTAGTTTTAATTACATAAATTTCATTAACATAACTTGGCTGTTTCCTAAAATCTAACTTTTTCTAATCAGGAGAAGAGTATAATATCAACAATAGTGTCAAAATAATTCCAACCCCAGGACATACACTATCTGATATTACTGTTGTGGTCACAACCAATGAACTGCAAACAGTAGCAATAGCAGGTATTATGCACATGTAAAAATACTAGTAAAGTTGTTTATTTTTTCATTCAGAATATAAGTCCTAGGACTTAGGTAGAAAAACAAGTTCTTAAGTGCTTACATTGTGAAGGACTGTTGCCTGATATTGGTTCGTAAGAACCTGGATTACAGGTCACCAGAAATGGACCTATTGCAGGCCAGTGCATCACAAGGCACATTCCTCAGTGCGTGACCCACGCAAAGCTTTGTTATGGGCAATGGTTACCACTTAACATCAGGTGGGCCATATGCTTGTTCCATCAGCTTGAGATATAAAAAAAATATTTAATCAGATGACCTACCTTAAGGTTAGCCTAAAAAAGGTTCTGCTTGCAGGAGATTTATTTGAAAAGTTTGAAGATATTGAAAATCCTAATCTCTGGTTAGAAGCTGGCAGTGAAAGTCCAGTACTGCAAATGAAGAACAGATCAAAAGTGGCAGATTTAGCTGATTGGATTGTACCTGGTCATGGGCCTATATTCCAAGTAACTCAAGAAATAAGGGAATCACTGAAGAGACAAGTTGGAGAACATCCTGAATAACACTAAATCCTTTCGTTAGGTAAAGGAAACCTATATTAATTAAAACACATTACTAGTTTTCAATCATAATACAAAACCTACTTGGTTTGGAATTTAATAAATAAAATAAACCATTTAAATTTTTAGGTAAACTTTTATTAAACATAGGACTAAATCCAAAATTGTACAATATTAAGCAATGCTAATAAAATTTCAATATAGGTATCTATTACATTGTTGTATTCAATATTGAAATGACTGACATAATTATTTATTTTTAATGGAAATACAACATAAGATTTCATTACAAAATATTACCTTTTATAAAATATTGCATTTCATAACAAGGCTGGTTTGTGTATTCATTTAATTTACCTTCCACCCTGATTTGATTTGGTTGTACAGGTTTGTACATTGTTTATATAATTATTAACAATAGTAAACAGAAGATAACCGTTAAAAAATCTCTAATCAAGTTTCCTGTTATCCTGATAATAAAGATGGCGACAAAGTAGCAATTCACATCTTGTTTTCCGCCAACTATAACAACCTCAGGCCCAGACTACACATAAATGCCGTCCGAACCCTGACTCCATTTATGCGTGGCTCGCGCCGTAGGGTGGTTTTACCATTTCAGAGTAACACTATTCGTCAAACACAATAATTGAGTCTTTTTTGACGATTAGGCACTGCGCAAACGTAGACACTTTCTGTTGCAGTCGCGCACAGCATGACAGGGAACCGTAGTTGTTTTACGTATGCGCAGGAAGTAGATGATTTTATACTGGTTTTAGAGAAATAAAATATTCATAGGTAGCTTGTGTCCGACACCAGACTCAAAAGTTCCACGTTGATCCCTGCCCTTAAGTAGAGGCGGAATTATTTTTGCCTGACGTCCACTTACCTAACTAACTAACTAACCAACCCTTACGTCACGCACGATAATGAATCTATACAAGTGCAAAAATAACAATCAAACACACATTGCATGATACAAAAGGCATATTTTTTTACATTTATTTTTATTAATTAAAAATACCAACTTTACGTACACATTTGTGGAAGAAATAATTCTTGAAATGTACACCCACACAATAATTAAGCCGCACCTAAGTGAATAGCAATATAGAAGGTTTTTGAAACCATAATAATGTCAAATAATGTAAGCACAAAATAGATATAAAGTACAGTTAGGTAAGTACCTACGCGCATACCATAAATAAGTAGATGAAATAATTTTAATAAAATAAAAGCCACATTTATTTGAGTGGTCCTATTTGGTGATCGTTTATATTCGGTTTAAAGATATTTATTTTCTCAAAGACTTTCTTTTTTTTTTGCGTCCAGTGGTATAACAGTGATACATAATATTACAGGGCAGCACTGTCTACAATTCCCTTTTGTTTTCTTGACTTAAATTGTTTTTTTTTTTATTAATTTTCCTGATTATTGAAATCAAAACTAGTAAACAAAATATTATAAAATTTCCATTTCATGGAGAAGATAAATCAGAAAATACAAGTTAGGAAAACAATTTCATAAAGAGACTAGATGTTCCCTACATGAGCATAGTCATTATACACTTCAAAGAGTGATAAGAACCCTCGATAGATAACTCTGCGCGTGTCTGATGGCGGAAAATGTAGAAAACACTGATCGGATATATTGGATCTTCCAATCACAAACAACTTCTACTAAATTTTCCGCCATCAGTCACGCGGAGAGTTATCTTGCGCATACTTTAGCACGAGATGTTCTAAACATACGTCATTTGTCTTAAAGTTCAAGTAAATTTTAAACTAACTGTAGAACCATCCTAGAGTGGATTAAAAACTAATTGCCTATACTAGAAACTCCTAGAAAGCAATACATTTGCGTTCTATCATTCATTCTTTTGCTTTCACCTAGTGCTTTTCTTACAAAAATAACTTAAATAAAACCATTATCCTTACAGACTTCTTCGGCAAGTGAGGAGTTCACAACAGATCTCTTACTTTTTATCTCACAATTTTATGTATCACAATCAGTAAATAATACTCTAAACTATAAAAATATAAATTCGCAAATGTGGAACCAATACCTAGTAGAATCATTTCTTCAAAGTATAGTAGATAAATATACTGTTTTCTTTAAAATTGTGGCACTCATTTTAGCTATACAATACACAAATTTACTGTAAGTAAAGACACAGAGCGTAAGCTAGATATTGCTTCCTGTGATACCTTCAACCGATATCCTTGTGTCCACGAGTCCAGGCCACAGTTGCTGCGTGCAATCATTAAGAATTTTCCTATTAAACATACATTTCTAAACTATGCAGAGCAATTTCATATCACAGCCGAGGATCAATATAGATACAAAGCTCAAACATGCCCATATCCGTTCCGAATATTTATTGATAGCTGCAACGAAAACAAAAAAGATACATGATAATACACAAATAGATTTATTATGACCTACTCGATAAGTCGTTATTGAATAATAGAACCAAAAAGTAAAAATAATTATATCACCCAAATAATATTTCGAGGTTAGGTATTTTTTAGCGCAATGAAAAATAAAATATAAATATAGCTTTATTACCTGTGGATCAATGCTGGTGGGTATCGGTTGAGGTTCGTCGAGGCACAGGTCTGAATCAGAATCGGTTCTTCTAAGAGAGCTATCCTGTAAACATAAAAAAATCTGCTGTAGTAAGCTTATACCAAAAAAGTTCGAAAATATGAAGTGCACGGAAGGAGCCTCTTTGAGGCGCACTTAACATCCATTCACCACACTTGGTTCAAAAGAACCATCAGTGACACGATAAGAAGAAGGAGCTTGTATGAGTTCTGCAGGGAGTGGCCGAATTTAGGCCGAGAACGATAGTGGAAGGAAAAGGGGGAGGCTTCTGCCCAGCAGTGGGACAGACCAGGCTTAATAAAAAACCCCAAGATCACCTATTTTCTACGACTCCCTACGATAGATCGAGGGTTCAAATTCGTTCGTGCACCAATGGTTTTTCTGTCTAAAAATGTATGCCAGTACTCTCAAACAATGAAAGATAACGATTGTGAGCACAAAAGAACCTAAAAAGTTCTAAAACTGTGTCAAGTGCACGAAACACTAGTGACGCTACAAGGAAATTGATCTCAATTTATTTTGTTTGATAGAAATGTGTAGTATTTGTAAGTTTTATTTTTGATGTGTACCATAGCTTAAAGTGACGTACTTATTGGATAAGTTTGCGATGTGATGATTAAATTAATGATCTTATCTGTAGAAACTTTTAATTCACCATCAGTGTACATGTTGCACTGCTACATGTTTATTTTTGTAACCTTCCTATTATATACCTTCCCTTGGACTGGCAACTGTCGATCTGGTGGATTTCTTCAAAATCATCACATCTGCGCATCATCCGATTCTTGGATTATCGCACCGTCCTCCACCGTCCTCAGTATTTGTACGAAATTAACGGCATTAACCTATAGCTGCACTTCTCTAACCTAGTCACTGGCTTCGTTGAAGAATAGAGACAGGTAGCAAATGTTCATAAAAATACGGCCAACGGCGACAAAGTTCCAAAGTTCATTTTATTTACGCGCACTTTCGCGGCCGGTCATCGTGTAACAAGTTTGTGTTTTGTTGCTGGTTTACAGGGTAAAAAGTGAATTATTTTGTTGTTGGTGCTATTGTAACGATGAACAGGTAAGTTTTTAATGTTTTTACATTCAATTGGTTTCGGTTTTGATAAGTTTTCATTCAAAACCTTGCTAATTTCATCAGCCACCTATTTTTTTTCTGCGAAGTTCTCCAACAAAATCTCTTTGTTTAGACTTAAAATCTAACTGTCCTTACTAAAAAACCAGTGGAATAGGTCAACAATACATATTTTTATGTTATTTAAGTGTTATATTGTTAGAATGTAATTAGGTTTCTTCAAAATAGTGAAATAAATACTAGCATTCCATACATGATCCAAGAGTGGGACGTTCCGCAGTCCGAGAAATCCTTGGCACTGTTATCATAGAAAATCTCTTTGTTTAGACTTAAAATCTAACTGTCCTTACTAAAAAACCAGTGGAATAGGTCAACAATACATATTTTTATGTTATTTAAGTGTTATATTGTTAGAATGTAATTAGGTTTCTTCAAAATAGTGAAATAAATACTAGCATTCCATACATGATCCAAGAGTGGGACGTTCCGCAGTCCGAGAAATCCACTATGATAACATGGCACTGTTATCATAGAAAATTGCAAGTTTTTGATTGTTGAATTTCTAAATGTTTTTGTATGGTAATAGGTTATTTTTTTATCATGAATCTTTTATAAATATATTCATGTTTTTGGATATCAATGTTTTTGTCTAACTCATTGAACCTACTTTGTACTACATCACATAAATTCCAAGTGTGTATTTCCATCCGTTTTCTAAATCTTTGACTTCGAGTAGCGAAGTGTACATTTGTAAACAAGTAATAATTACTATTCAATTAGTTAGAATATTTCAAGCTGATTTCAAAGAGGTATAATTACTACAGAGTGATAGTAGAAAAATAAAAGAGAATCATCATTTATTTACAAAGCGGCATGCGCGCGCCGACCTCTAACGAAGGTAGTGTGCACATCCGCCATTTTTCGCAAATCGTGGTGCGCAGACGAGGGGACTGTTAGTCTTCCCAAAACATTGAATCAAAAATAAAATGTTGTTTAAGATTTTAAGCAATAAACTGAACTATAAGATAGATTTTAAGAACTTACTCCTTGCGTATACTGGTGGGTAGTGGTCAGCACCCGAGCGATAGGTCTGCAGAAATCAGGTAGCGTTTCAGTGAGTGGAGGCCGCGCGTGCGTCAGTAAAGGCTTCAACAGTTTCGAGTCGACAGCTCCCCACAGCCTGGCGAGCCGAGCCTTCTGCCCCGTGGCTGCGTCGCCGCTGTCTCGAGGCGTATCCTGGTACATTGCATTATTACAAGTGTTGCTAGTTTACTAGATAACGCTGTGTGGAATGTATGTCGCAGCCAACTAGTAAAATCCGCCATTTTCAAATATGTCATTCATTCATTTCATTCATTCATTTGATGAACTGCCATAATAATACTATTTGGTTTAGGCGATTAACCACGTGCCTAGTCAATTATTTAAAAACAACTTAGTAACCTAGCCAAACTTAGGCCTAAAATGCGGTCCGGGGACGCAGGTCTTTATGTCAAATTACCGACCTGCACTTACGACTTTATGTTAAAATAACAACATACCATATCATCTGAAAGTCAAAATGCCTTAGGCCCCAAAATGCCTGAAATTCAAATCGGCTCTTTTATATAATGACTGAATTACTATATACCTGTGGTGTTTCATACAATCGACAAGAAAAATCTTTTTTTTTTTCTTAATTTATTCAAACTTTTTACAGAGTGTCGATGTCTTGACAATAGCCGTTATATCGACGATTGATGTGACGTACGTATGTATGCAAAAATAGATTTCATAATAGATATTTCTTGGTCATGCCTAATAGGTTGGTTAGGTCATGCCTTTTCCTGACGTAAATCTAATATTAATATTTTTAAATGTGATTTTGAAAAAGCACAGATCAACGCTGTAAAGACAACTTTTCCTGACGTAAATCTAAATGGCTGTTATTTTCATTACAACAGGGCGGTATGGAAAAAGGCTAAAAGTTTACGAATATGCGAAAACAAAGCTGGACGCCATATTACTCGTTTATGTGCAAGTCTCCCGTTGTTGCCTGAACATGTGCATACCAGTTGGTTGAAGATAGTTGAAAAAATGAAGAAAAACTCGGAAATGAATAAATTTAAAAAATATTTTAAAAGACAATGGATGAATATGGACTCCGCAATCATCAGCTGTGGAAACGATAAGCTTCGCCGCAGCAATAATGCTTTGTAAGGGAGGAACAGGCGGCTGAATGTTAGAATGCCACACAAGCCTACACTCATTCGTTTTGTCTATATCTTGAAGAGAGAGGCGAAATACCAAGACACCCGTGTAAGAAATGCGTTATTTTCAGGTGCCCGTCGTAAGCGAAATGAAATAAGCTTTAACTACAATTATAAAAAACAATTGAGGGAGCTAAGAGAGGAAAACATTACACCAATTTCATTTTTGGAAAATGTTATATCACTAAGAAAACGATACAGATAAAAAAAAAAATTATTATTAAATAATAAAATAAAGTTTTTTTGCACGACTGTACATTGACGTTCATTTTTTTAATCAGTCTTATAAACATTCAGGCATAATAAATTTCAGGCATTTTGGGGCCTAAGGCATTTTGACTTTCAGATGATATGGTATGTTGCTATTTTAACATAAAGTCGTAAGTGCAGGTCGGTAATTTGACATAAAGACCTGCGTCCCTGGACCGCTAAAATGCACATTAGGTTACTAGATTTCGTTTTATTATTTTAAACGGCGGATTGAAGTAGTTAGCTGCGACATGTCAACCAATATTTTATTTATTTACCCTCTTATTCCCCTTGATACTTAATTGATTCTTTAATATTGCTGTGACTTTCAAGTCAGCAAAAATAGGACTCGGCTATTTCTGCTCTTGGACCGCTCAGCGAATCAGTGAATAAGAGGGTATACTTAATTTTTTTGTTAGTAGTTAGATGATAAAAAGCAGTAATAGTTAATGCTACAAAGATTTTAGTTCAGTCGTCACATGGTTGTATACATGAACAGAGAGATAAGTACAGTGCATCTTCGTTGCTCAGAAGTCCTCTGATTTTGTGTTCCGTTTGCGTGTAAGGTTGTGAGCTATTGAGGAGCGTACGTGAACGAGATTTAATTTTATCGATGAGATAGGCCACTTCAGGGCGACAAAGATCCACTGAAAATATGTATTGTAGCTGTAGTTGGTAGAAAACTAGTGAGTAAAAACTTCTATTCAAAATCTATTAGTTATAGGATGTAACTTAGTACAATAAGATGATAAACACATTAGATTACAGTTGTAGATGTAGAATTCTCAAACATTGTATTTTTCAATCAACATCCACTTAGTTTTAAAACCACTACAATTAATGCTGTTATATTGTAATCATGCTTTTAATTATTGTTACAAATACATCGGAATTAATAAGTTAAAATTAAATATACATACGTGGTCCAGTTGCCAAGGCATAACCACCTCCTTCGCGCCATTAGCCCACTTAACTACCATGCGGCCTCTCTAGATTTTAAAAGGAAACCAAAGAAAGCAATAAAGTAATTAAACATGCTCAGTGCTATACTAGACAGAGGGAGGCATCATTCATTCCGTTGTGGCGTGTGACAAACTACTGTTAATACTGACCTTCAAACTCCATGATCAGTACAAATTATTTTCATTATTATTCCTACATAGTGAGTTATATATAAAAAGACCAAGTGTTAATATAAATGTATTAATCGACAATGAAATGACGAAAGTGAGTTTGAAATAAATAGGTGCCCACGTTGAAATAACGAGTGCAAAAGCACTTGATAAGAGACGGATCAGCCAAAACGCTCAAAGTAACGTCAATTTATCATGCTGTTAGTAACGGTGCAAATAACTCTTAGTGCAAATGTTAGTATTGTTATTTCAATCCGTGCATTGGTAGTCGTAAAGGTCGATTTATATCTACAGACATTGAGTGCGGCAGACACGTGCCGTGACAGACACCGACAGACACTATTTATTTATATGTAACGTATAGAAACGTGCCGTGACAGACACCCCGGCTGCCGACAGACACCGTCATCGGCGTCCACTCTCACTGGCAGTTACTGCATAGCTTTAGAAGAAAAAGCATGTTATAGAAAATGTTCAAACACGCAGTTCCGATACTCTATTTACACTGCCCGGCAAGGAGCCACAGACACGTACAGACATGAACCGCGCAGACAAAATATTCTTTCCGAGAATACTGGCCGGGCACGACACGTGTCTGTAAGTGTCTGTACGGCCGTGTTACGATAGATATAAATACGTTAATAGTTACTGTATGGAAGAATATCATTTTGTCTGCCACGGCACGTCTCTGCCACGCTCAATGTCTGTAGATATAAATCAACCTTAAAGGTCGATTTATATCTACAGACATTGAGTGTGGCAGACACGTGCCGTGACAGACACCGACAGACACCATTTATTTATATCTACAGACATTGAGTGTGGCAGACACGTGCCGTGACAGACACCCCGGATACCGACACCGTCATCGGCGTTTCGTTATCCATTGCAAAAATGCAAAATAAAAAAGAAAGCACGTGTACGCAGTTCCGATACTCTATTCACACTGCCCGGCAAGGAGCCACAGACACGTACAGACATGAACCGCGCAGACAAAATATTCTTTCCGAGAATACTGGCCGGGCACCACACGTGTCTGTAAGCGTCTGTACGGCCGTGTTACGATAAATATAAATACGTTCAACCTTTAAGGTCGATTTATATCTACAGACATTGAGTGTGGCAGACACGTGCCGTGGCAGACAAAATGATATTCTTCCATACAGTAACTATTAACGTATTTATATCTATCGTAACACGGCCGTACAGACGCTTACAGACACGTGTCGTGCCCAGCCAGTATTCTCGGAAAGAATATTTTGTCTGCGCGGTTCATGTCTGTACGTGTCTGTGGCTCCTTGCCGGGCAGTGTGAATAGAGTATCGGAACTGCGTACACGTGCTTTCTTTTTTATTATGCAGTAACTGCCAGTGAGAGCGGACGCCGATGACGGTGTCGGTATCCGGGGTGTCTGTCACGGCACGTGTCTGCCACACTCAATGTCTGTAGATATAAATAAATGGTGTCTGTCGGTGTCTGTCACGCCACGTGTCTGCCACACTCAATGTCTGTAGATATAAATCGACCTTTATGCGTGCATGTATGTATTAGTCTTACTGTAGCCCTGTCGCCACTGGCCGGTTGCGTGGTATCCAAGTTTCGAAGGCCGAAGCCGATATCAGCAGGCTGAATAAACAGTTTCATTTAGACTAGATTTGACTGTATATTAATTTAGAAGCAACGCAAAGGCCAGAACAAAAGAGCCTTTGCACAGTGGGAAACGAGAACGCAAATCAATTGAACATTTACACATTTCTATAAGTAATCAAGTTAAATAAAAAACATTATTTATAGAATATTATAAGATCAGCTATTTCAATAGATTTGCAATCCTGAATTAGAAGGGTTATGAGATTTTTTTATAACACACAATGTACCTACACCTATCACATTTATTTATGTCTAACAACGATTTTTTATGACACATAAAATACATAAATTAATAGTTATATATTTTGGGTTCGCAAACTTTCTTCAAATACATACACAAGTAACATTTTTACTGAACATAATTCCAAAATGTCTACGGTGCCTAGATAGGTAGGTACTTGAATAATATTTGCATGTTAGGAAAAAACAATAAGCTCAATCTAAAGCACCTCTAAACAGCGAATTGTGTACTTATGTACATACGTACCGGTTCCCCAGAGTCCGTGGCTTGGTAGAGCTGCCATAATAACGTATTATTAATACATGCGCGTCAGCACACCACCCATACACGGATAGTTACGTGCCATTGGGAATGAATGAAATGAATGGGGTTCACTATAGTCACTGATCTCTACTAAACCACAGATAAGATAGACATTAGACCTTATGCAAACATGCTTAACTCAAATAGAGCCAAATTGTAGCCATATCATCTAATTAAAACTGTAGATTCAGACTTAGCATTATAGCATAGCTATTATCCACCTACTGATTTTTGTCTTGAAAATAGGTAAAATAAGTAATTTTTAAACTATTTAAAATAAATCAGCCCTGTTACATATTTACATCATTCCATTTAGTGCTTATAATCACCCAATTACAAGCTTTACAGGGTGTGAGACATTGCTCAAAGTTAGTCCTGTCACTTCACACAGATGGCAGTTGCATTAACACTAACTATCTTTTGTAAGTATGGTGGTACATGTTTTAAAAAGGGTCAAATATGCACAATGAACAATGACAATTTCAATTATATTTTACCATTGGCAACAAAGTAGCCACTAAATTAGGTAGAAACCGTTTTAACACTGTAATAATATATGTATGTACTTGCATAAGCAAATATGCAAATGCATGTATTCCGATGTCTATTCATTACCAATTTGTAAGAGATCAGTGACTTCATATTTGCTTTCGATTACTCCTTGTCTCTCTGGCTGATGTTTTTGACTTGAGACAATAACATTATAATATTCGGTCATCACAAAGACACAGCCAGCTTATGTAGTTACATTTTATATACATCTCTTTTACCTCCATTAGAGGTCAAATCAGACAGAGGTTTATATAGTTCAATAGAATAAATGGGAGGTAAGTTTTTAGTAAGTTACTTATTACAACAATATGGAGATAAATGATAATTGTATGAGCAGAAGCATACAAAATGCGATGTGGTTTCATTCATTCATTCGTTCAATGCATATGCACCTTCAACCACAAAATAAAAATTATGGTGTGGGCAGTTCCTGTTGTGGTTTCTACTTCTACAACGTGTATCAAAATATGTGTACTATCCTGAAGGGGGGTGAATTTCCACCCCCCGGGGAACAACTTTTGTTCAACGACTTTTCGAACTTCGATTGGTATCTCTGAAAAAAACTGCAACGAAGTTTCAACATGAACAGCTGACTTTATACAAAGTGACAACCCGAAACTCAGCTACAGAGGTAGTAGGTAGTAGTAGTAGACCTACAGAGGTAGTAGGTCAAGGGGTCAAGGGGTTCCAAGGATAGGGTTGTCAATTTATTTAGGCATTATGAAATTAAATATTTTTGTATGGGAAACTAAAAATAGGAATTTTTAATTATCTCCCCCCCACAACTGATCACCATTGTGGTCTGAAACCCCCCACCTTCGCATAGTACACATATTTAGATACACCTTGTATATTTACATTAACATACAAAATATTAGGCATTTTTCAGCGATCAATTCGTGAATTCAATTCAACTGACCAAAGTCTTTAATTGCATACCAAGTCAAGCATTTAAAAATAGGAATATAAAAGGTGTTGAAGCAGGAGGTAAATAAATGCTTTTATAATAGCCACCATAGCCATTAAAGATTGTTAAAAACAAGGTGTAGGGAAGCAAAAAAACCGGGTGAGTGTTACCTAATCTAATTTCTACTATTTCAGTGAAACTGAATTTAAACTAAATAATAAGGAGGATAAAATATAGCCTTCTAAATAAGTACATAATACTAGAGAAAACATATAAAACTTACGCTTCTGACGTCACGGTACGGTAACGCTTCGTTTTCTTCATTAGTACTTTCTCTGAAACAAAAAATCGTAAGCATGATACATTCTACCTAGTAGCTAGACAATTTGTATATCTTTTTATTGTATTACATTGCGTTCCCGGTCAAAATTTTGACTGGCCTCTGGCTCAGTTGGTAGTAGCTCTGCCTTCTGCGCCGTAGGTCGTGGGTTCAATCCCCACCGAGAACAAATATTTGTGTGGTGAACATAAAATGTTTGTTCTCTGTCTGGGTGTTATATTGTATTCTAAGTATGTATTTACAAAAAAAAAAAATGTATTCAAGTATTATATCAGCTATCTGGTTCCCATATTATAAGCTCTGCTTAGTTTGGGGCTGGGTAGTGTTGTGTGAATTGTCCACAATATTCATTTATTTATTTTATTAAAAACCTTCCTATACCTGTAATAAACTATTTGTATTTTAGTTTTTTTGTGTTTGTGTTTATTCAATATTTTTTTACATTACATTCCATTCCCGGCAAGTGAAGAAAAACTATCATATCCACTTAAAATAGAATTGAATGTACCATGTGTATACGTATATAACATCACGCTACGATTAATAGGAACAGCATCAATGCAAAATGTTGCAAAAATTTATGTCTATACTTTTCTATTATTTTTCTATTTATTATGGATTTTGTCAAAATGTTCTTACACATTCTGGAATGGCAACCCGGGCAACGCCGGTCTTTGCTGCTAGTAATTAATGATAAAATCATACCCAGTAGGTATACGCAAGTAAGCGAGGGCGTGTGAAGCGGCGCCTCCCTGTAAAATGACGGTCGCGATCACGATCAGCGAGGTAGTGGTCAGCATTGCTTGTCGCGCTTCCGATGCCGTGTTGCGGATGGCTAGCGCAAACGACATCGCACCTCGAAGACCTGAAATCATTTTATTAATTGACTAGTGGCCGCCCGTGGCTTCGCTCGCCCGTTCCCGTTGCTTTTTCGGGATAAAAAGTATCCCATGTCCTTCTCCCGGTTCTAAGCTACCTCCCCTCTAATTTTCTGCCAAATCGGTTCCGCCGTTCTTGAGTTATAAATAGTGTAACTAACACGACTTTCTTTTATAAATATAGATATATTGTAAAAGCATTGCGTGTTAGATTCTGTAGAATAACTGCATAATACTGCAGTGCAATATACAAAGAGTTTTTATTTATACTTGATAAATAAAAACTCTTTGTATATTGCAGCGTCTTACGAGAAAAGGTGACTGCTAATATTCATATATTATTATCGTGGACAGTGTTAATTCCTTTTAGACATGCATCTCAACGAAAATCATCACATCATTTTATCAAACAAATCTAATTGAAAAATGGTTTTTAAAATGATGTAGTTACGCGATACCAAACATAATTACCGAATTGAGAACCTCCTCCCTTTTATTTGAAATCGGTTAAAAAAATGCCAGCCTGGGAAAGAGGATTTAAATTCATCCTTCTAGGTAGGACAGGTCTTACAGCTCAATTGATAAGCTCTGCCTTTTGATTAAATCATATAAGCATATTCGAAATGTATTGTATTCCCAAGGAACTATGCATGTTTTAAACGGTAAAACTAAGCAAGTATTACCTGAAAAGAAAAGCATGTGTTGGAAGTTTATAGGTATCGGTGGCTTGCGGCCCAGATTCAGTAGGAACGATAGTGGATAGATGTTCACGGCGCGACCAAGTATAGATGTTATCTGTGGTAAGGCTAAGGAATTCATTCATTCACTCATGACACAAATTATTAATATAATTAAAAATATAAAACCGTCGTTCGGTTTAGTTACAGCATTTGTATGTAACTTAAACTGTAATTAACGTGGTTCGTGGTGGTCCGCTAGGCGCATCAGTGTCAAGAGATGGCGTTGATGTTCTAATTTCATCATTTTATTTATTTTTTAAATGAAAACGTGTATTTTATTTTGTAGTAGTATGTGGTCCGTTTATAGCGAATTATTTATTATGTCCCTAGCTATAATTCGTGTTTATTTTGGTCTGAAAAGTACTTAAAGTTCGAAAAATCAAAATCGCAGGGATTGAAGCAGACTAATTACGCACACGGACAAGCATTTTGTTGTTTTCAAACTATAAGCTAATTTCAACATACTGACATCGGTTAAATTGGACCAGTGGCTAGGCCCCTCGGCTGCAGAGCTACGGTACCGAGTTCAATTCTTATCTACCTAATGACTTTTTTGGCTCAAATTTTTCATTTTGCAAAATGATTTATTCTAGTTGTAATATTCCTTCTGCAGAATATCCAGCTTTGATCGGGTTTCGAAATTAGGTTACCTATATTTTTTATGTTTTCAATAAATTTCATAAATACCTACTGTTTGTCATAATTTCACGTAAAAATGAGTACATACTCTGTAAGTCAATATTTTATTTTTTACATTATTATTATTATGTACACATGTTACTTATTTATTTCTCAACCACAAAGCTTTTATTGACATACACTTGCATCCGCTGGGCTACACAATAAAAAACAAGATATGTATAGAAATAAATAAATAAATGAAATCGGCACCACTGTGTTTTGTGTTTATTCATTACAAACTTATATTTTTTTACTTATAGATGAAAAGCAAGTGTGTGTACAGGGTTTTCTCTATCGCCGCCGATTAGGATCTACTCCCCGTTGTGGGTGGTGGATTGGAATCGTCTGTTTTCATCTTTTTGCACCACACTTCTGTTCACCTGCAACAAGTCATAGAGAGTTTTTGATAGTTAGCCGTAACTATAATTACTTGCGTACGTAGATAAGCACATACTTACGTTTTTATATCTCCATGACATCGTTTTATTTGTCCCAGACTTCGCTAGCGACTTTTCCTGGGACCAGAGTATAGATGATTTTTGTAATCTTTGACCGAAGTTCGTGGCTCCATGGCGTCACGAATGAAAAAAAATATCTGATTTAGATAGTAGATAGCACTCTTTTTTCACAGCAAACCAACGAAATAATAAAGTACCAATGACAACACGATGACAACATTGTGTTTTTGCAAGAGAGGCCACAAGGAGGTTGGAAACTGACAGCAAGAAGTTTAAAAAGTGTTGTTTCTATGACGTACTGCTTGCATAGACTTTTAAACTCCTTGCTGCCTCAGTCAGCTTGATGGCGATCAGAGAAACGCTGCCAAATATCACTGTCATATTTCTCAGCGTCAGCTGATCGCCATCGCAGATCACTAAGATGTGTGCAGGGCTTAAACTTAGCAAAATTTAAAATTATTGAGCCGAGTGAATTATGAAAAGACTGGGATGTATGGCAACAGCGCGGACGTGGATGCCGCGAGCTTGCAACGTCTCGCTCCAACATAATTGCAATGACGTCAGAGCCGTCAGCCACTATCCGTGTTTACTCATACATTGACAAAAATTAACTAAATTTTGATGTTATTTTCACTGTAAATCGACAGTTTTCTTCAACCAAATATGTTGACCCGTTTATAAAGACCCTTATAAAAGCCAACCACTGTTCTTTTAGTCTACATACTGTACTCTCACGCCCATAGTTGTATAAATCAATTTGTATGGGAATCGAGCGAATTAAATTTCGAATTAGAATAGGCTACTGTTATCCCAAACCAAGTGAGGTTAAAAAAACTTACTTCATGGTCAAACTGCTAAACCGATTTTGATGAAATTTCTATGAGATCAATACACAAGTATAACCTTTCCGATAACATATCGGCTAAATGTACTTAGTTTTTTTTTTCAAATCGGCTCATAAATGATGAAGCTCTGAGATAACAAGCACAAAAATATACAACCGAATTGAGAACCTTTTTTTTACTGAACTCAGTTATAAATAACGGGAAAGAGGCGGGCGAAGCCGCCACCAGCAGCTAGCATAAAATAAAAAAGATAGGTAGATATTTTATAAAAGGATACAAATCCAGCGATAATGAACCACGGGTCAAAGTGATGCTTCGGAAAAGTGAACATTGACACTCCAATGTACGTGAATATGAAGTTCTCAGCTAGGAAGTTGAGTAACTCAAACAACTGTTTCGTCCGGTTGCGCGAGTCAGAAGATAAGTTGTTGTACGTGTAGTGCGCTTGGCAGATACCGCAGAATAACACTGCTACGACACCTGGAATTGATACATTACATAAATAAATATAAACAGATATAGTACAGCGCCATCTATCCGCAAATAGAGCAAAGTGAGTTGATTGGCCTCTCAGCTTAGTTGGTTGTAGCTCTGCTTTCTGAGCCGTAGGTCGTGGGTTCGATCCCCACCGAGAACAAATGTTTGTGTGGTGAACACAGATGTTTGTTCTCTGTTTAGGTTTTATATTGTAATCAAAGTATGTATTTAAAAAATGTATATAAGTATTATATCAGCTATCTGGCTCCCATAGTACAAGCTTTGCTTAGTTTGGGGCTGGATAGTGTTGTGTGGATTGTCTATAACATAAATTTTTATAAAAGTTTCAACTCTGGGACACAAATCATGGGAGGGAAAATTCCTGTCTGCTCATTTTAAACAAATCACAATCGACTGATACATTGATGAACCGCGCATGCGTGCAACCGACTAAAACTTTAGCTAGTGTTAGCTAATAGGTATCTGTCATTCTCCATAGATTCAAAAAAGGGAGAGTCGCTAGTGCTGCCATCTACAAAAAGCTTTTATGCTTAAGTTCAGCCGATGACATATTTAGGCTGATGCCGATTTTTGCCATAACAACTGGCTTTACTATCACGTCTGGTAAGTGCTATGGTATAACTCACCTGTTAGCTCGCATACTTCAGCGATGAGGAAGGCAGCATAAGACATGAGAACAAACAGCGCAGATTCCAGCAATGGCCACTCGCGAACATGGGTGAATTTCGTGATGTGTGCAATGTTAAGGAAAACTCAATAGACTTATATTTACGTATACTCAAACCACGTATCGCGGAAAATTTTATAAACCCTATAACTTGGTGACTAAGGTGATGATCATTTAGCTACTAAACATAAATACATAATACTAAATCAAGCATTATTACGCATGTCTTGCTTGTCTCCTTTCTGAATTTTCGCGATCATAACACATAATGAATCTATTACACGGTTATTTATCGCGTTAATTACCTTATTTTATTTATTTTCTACCATCGTTTGGAAGTGGCTATTGCAACATAGCCGAAACGTCGGGAAAATTCAGTATGTCTCCTAGTCTCCTTTCTGTTTCAAGAATTTTAGATAAGTAATATGAATTTGGAAAAGGATATCAATGCAGTCAGGCAGCCAATCAGCGCGCCGACAAGCAGCGACAGACTGAATATACCGATGAAGTCACCAATCGCAGCCAAGAACGCCGTGATCTCGAAACCACCGTCGTGAGAATACCGCGTTTCGTAGTTTTGAATGGCTCTGAAAAAAAAATTGGAATGAGATAGTGTTGAAGTTTCGTGAAATTGGGGACTTCTTATGACTTCGGTCGTTTAGGCCCGTATTCAGAAACAGTGCTTGAGTCTGAGTCGAGCCTCAAGCATAGATTTTCAAAATTTATCAATGGAGAACTGTCAAAAAATTTATGCTTGAGAGTGCTAGTGTAGTGTTGCTGTTGTAGTTAGTAGTGCTGACTCGGGCAACGTTTTTTAATACGGGCCTGATACTGATAATGGATTTCAAGTTCGATAATAAGGCTGCTGTTTTGTATAAATTTCGTTGATTGGTTTATGCATTAATCTGTATAGGTAATTAACGATTTTAAATAGTCTTATCATCACAATAATGTGATGTTCTATATTCCCTTTTAACTAGTTTACAATGGTCAAGGAAAATCTATAGGTAGGCATATAAGCAATAAGGCAGTGTCAATAAGGCTTAAAATATATCTTCATAAAGGCTTTAGGCGTATGACATGGGCCATCAAGAAGAACGAAATTGAGAGGCCAGTCAAAATAAAGTATTTTTTATGTATTTAGTGGTTATTGAAGAAGAGGTAGACCAAAGAAAAGATGGATGGAACGCGTCAGGAATGACATGAGCAGGAAAGGAGTGAGCACTGAGATGACGAATGATAGAGGCCAGTGGAAGAAGCAAACCTGTTGTGCCGACCCCACTTAGCGTGGGATAAGGGCAGGATGATTAAGAAGCAAAATACCAACTAAGCTACTATTGTTGGTTTCACATGTATTCAATTATGAGTTTCAAAGGCTGTTCAGTTTGTTTGGATTCGCAGTCAGTAGTGATATTCGATTTCAAGTTCGTTTTCAAGGTCGAATCATTCAATACCATTGATTGTAAAAAACCTAGGTTAGGTGAAACATCGGGTTATGTATGTTTGTTACCTTGATTACATATATTGGCCAAATAATATGTTATACATTGCTTAATTACCCAGCTTTAAAGAGCCAATTAATACTTCTTATAATAATGTACTGATATTTTAAGGCATGACACGAATCATTTAAACAATATTTTAGAACTTTATGAATATTTTATATAATATGGTTATTCATTTTTAATATTTTTAATTACCTTTTCAATTATAATGTAGTTAAATTATACTAAAAAAAGTTATAATCTCTATCTATAAAAATGAATCAATATTTCCCTTGGTCACGCTATCATCATCATGGTGGGGAGGTAGCTTAGAACCAAGAGACATACAAAGGATACTTTTTATCCCGAAAAAGGAACGGGGCAAGCGAAGACGCGGACAGCCACTAGTAATATATACATAAAGTAACCTGATATAATTATAAGTTTAAAAAACTTGAGAAACCGACTTCATTGCCAAACGGCTAAGCCGGTTTTAATGAAATTTGTTTGGGACAGTCTGGACGTAAAAATAACCTTCCAAATAAAAAAATAATTTTCTAAATCGGTTCATAAATGACGGAGGCATGCAGTTACAAACATTAAAAAAATTATTTAAAAAAAAATGGCAACACCGATTTTAATAAAATTAAAATGGGACCAATCTGGAAGCAGTACCTTTCAGATAAAAAAATATTTTTTCAAATCGGCTCACAAATGACGAAGTTATGCGGTAACAAACATTAAAAAAAAAAATTAAAAAAAAAATAAAAAAAAAAATAAAAAAAAAAAAAAAAAACATACAACCGAATTGAGAACCTCCTCCTTTTTGATTGGAAGTCGGTTAAAAAGATGGCTGACACTTGGTTACGGGCCAACAGTTATATTAAAAATAGTTACCCGCTCAGTACTAGAGCCACCGCATCGTTCAAAACGCTTTCGCCAAATATCATAGCGTAGAGATTCACGTCCACCTGTAATAAAAAAAAACTATCAACTACTATATTCTTTTTAGGGTTCCATAGCAAAATGGCAAAAACGGAACCCTTATGTACAGTACCCTATGTGTCCCCGCCCTTATAACTTCTAAAATAAGAGAATCATAAAACTAAAAAAATATCATTATGTACATAATTATGTAAACTTCTACTGAAATTTGGTTTGAACGAGATCTAGTAAGTAGATTTTTTTTATAGGTTATAAATCGTAAACCACAATTTACCTTTCGACGAACTACAAGAACGCTTATATTATGTTACTTGTTGCTACGGAACCCTGCATGGGCGAGTCCGACTCGCACTTGGCTGCTTTTTTAGGGTTCCGTAGCCAAATGGCAAAAACGGAACCCTTATAGATTCGTCATGTCTGTCTGTCTGTCTGTCTGTCCGTCCGTATGTCACAGCCACTTTTCTCCGAAACCGTAAAAGCTAGACTGATGAAACTTGGCGAGTAGATGTATTCTGTGAACCGCATTAAGATTTTAACATAAAAATAAAAAAAAAACTATGAATTTCGGGGGCCGCCATACTTGAAACTGAAACTCAAAAACTTTTTTTTCATCGAACTCATACGTGTGGGGTATCTATGAATAGGTCTTCAAAAATGATGTTGAGGTTTCTAATATCGTTTTTTTCTAAACTGAATAGTTTGCGCGAGAGACACTTCCAAAGTGGAAAAAAGTTGGTCCCCCCCCCTCTAACTTCTAAAGTAAGAGAATGATAATACTAAAAAAAATATATGTTGTACATTACTATTTAAACTTCCAACGATTTTTGGTTTGAACGAGATCTAGTCAGTAGTTTTTTTTTATACGTCATAAGCCGTAAACCGTAATTTACCTTTCGACGAACAACAAGAATCTTATTATGTTACATCAAGTAACATAATATAAAGGTTCTTGTAGTTCGTCGTGCTACGGAACCCTTCATGGGCGAGTCCGACTCGCACTTGGCTGCTTTTTATTGTTTGATATTTGCACAACTTCCTCTCACCCCAAATTATGGGGTACTTTTAAGTAAGAAAAGTTATGTCATTCAGTTCTTAGTTCTTAATCGGGTTATGAACTAAGACCAAATTTATGTCATGCAATAACTTTCCTGCCGTGTTATATTACAAGTTACAAATACTAAGGACGGAAAACCTGGCTAGAAACTGATACCATATCAAGTTGGATGTAAATTATTTAATAATGTATTCTCGTGCCGATACGCCTACAATGTTTATTATTTATTTATTTTTAATTTAAGTATTTGCAATTTTTATAATATCCTAAGTTTGGGTTTTAAAGTGCTTTAGACAAATCAATGTGGCTTTCTATGGTATAATCTGAAAGGCAGATACTGCCTGGTTCATAAAACACTTATAAAGTAAAAAATAAAAAAAACCACACAAGTGCGAGTCGGACTCGCCCACCGAGGCGAGGGTTCCGTACAAATTTGTGCGTTTGTGCGGCATAAACAGCCGTATCTTTTTTTACTTTAGCTTAAAAGTTTATATGTATTTGAATTTCTGAGTATATCTATTTAATTTCAACTTGATACCTCTACGCGTTCCCGAGATAAAGGGTCTTAACAGACCGACAGACGGACAACAAAGGCACGAGGCACGGAACCCTAAAACACAGGTACATAAATATAACAGGTGTATTTTATCAGATACCTACTTTAGCAACAAAATGCCATGAATGTAGATATTATTTACTACACACAATCTCCACGATTATATTTACCTAATAACCTACGTGATTAAAGTAATCTTTCATTATCTTTGTACGTTCAATCGCAATTATATGAATGACACAGATATAAGAGTTGGAGATCGCGTCACGTAAAACAACGCTGGGAGTAATAGGTGGAGGGCACAGAACAAAGTAGAACGGCGGAAAAGTGTCGCCAAAATACATAAGCATTATGCTCCTTTCTCCATACAAATTCAACAGTCTTTTCGGGAGTCGTAAAATGAAAAATGCCTTGCAGCAGCGCAAGAATTACTTTCCGAACAAGTTTAGCGACAATATAAAACACAGAAATACTTTCTTATCATCTTTTTTTCTTAGAATCCTCATATTTAATGATATTTCAAATATAATAGATGGAGGAAATGCAAAACTGACGACATCGGCTCCCATACAAACGGCGCATGATCACCTTTCTACTGTATTCAGTATTCTGTGGTGGAGGGGGTGAGTTTGCGCATGAGAAAACCACATCTATTTGGTGCGGGTTTTGCATGTGCAAACATACTCCCTCCACCTCTTTCTAGCGTTCCATTTACGTGACTCGAATTAACTGGGTAAGCCATTGAAATACTTAGGTACTAATTAAGAGACCAATCCCTATGAAGTTACAATACAAGGGTGCGGACTGGTTATTTACATTCAAAATAAAAAAGCCCCCGCCACTTTCTTTCGGCGTAATGACTGGCCTGTCAGCTCAGTTAGTAGCTCTGCCTTCTGCACCGTAGGTCGTGGGTTCGATTCCCACCAAGAATCACCATTTATGTCGTGAATACAGATGTTTGTTCCCTGTCTGGGTGTTATATTGTATTCTAAGTAATGTAATAAATAAAATTATATCAGCTATCTATATATCATATTCCATAGCACAAGCTTTGCTTAATTTGGGCCGAGATAGTGTTGAGTGGATTGTCTACAATATTTATTTATTTATTTAATCCGTATGTATCCGTAGTGGTGGATGGACTTACGAGTACCTCTACACTACACTATGACATGACTTAAACCTAAATGAAACACTGATGATTACATCAGCACCAAATATACAATTGAAATGGCTCATATGAGCTAAATTTATATATTTATCATGGTATTCTAGATATTGAATATACACAGTATAATTTTAACAGTATTTGTGTGGTCAATAAAACAACTAGGTATATTTAGACCGAATGCCACAAGGAATATGTAATTATGGAAGAATTAGTATTGACATGATTTTAGATGAGGTAAAATTAGAAGATACGAGTGACACACTTATTTAATTTATCTATCTGTTATGTACTAGCGATCCGTGTTCTAGACACCCGTCCAGATCTGAATCATCCTATGAGTATTATACCTACCACCACTTCAAAATGATCCTTGTTTTCTATGTTTTTTTTTATAGGCAGATTTCGACGAACGCGAACTGTGGGACCGCAAAAGGGTTTGTAAACTTACCACACGCCGAGATCCGCCGAACACACTTGACGAATTTTATAAGCATTCACAAAGTTCTTACCTTTAGTTGCGAGAATATAGCGAGAACTGTCAAAGGGTCGGTGGGTGAGATCAAGGCGCCAAAGTACAGTGTGTCCAGAAAGGTGAAACTGGAGGCGAGTGAGGCCGGCATGAGCTGTACGCAGCCGTACATTAGAGAGCCGATCACAAGTGCCGAAAGCGCCGTACCGACCATGGCAAATGTCAATATTGCTCCCAGGTTCCGGAAGAAATATTTCTAAGGGGTAAATAAACTAGTATTACATGAAGCAAAGATCACGATGAAACGGTAAGAGTACGGTAAAAGGCAGTTCCCAGTTTTACTTGATCAGTTTCAACATTTTGTTTCGCCTAATTGTCTCTCTCTATTGTATGTAGAAAAGATGAGACAGGAAAAATCTATATATATATATCTATATATATATAACTCAAAGGTGACTGACTGACTGACATAGTGATCTATCAACCAACAGCCCAAACCACTGGACAGATCAGGCTAAAATTTGGCATGCAGGTAGATGTTATGACGTAGGCATCCGCTAAGAAAGGAAAATGGAAAATGCAAAATGGATCTATCAAACTTAAACTAAACACCTCTGAAAGAAATTGGCTACAACAGCACTCGCCTTCAAATTCAAAGACACTCTAAAGTACATGCTCAAAACTATGGTAACCAGCAGTTGGTCATGTCAAATTAAAAATTCAGATTCGATTATACACCAACATGCATACGAAACCCCAAATAAGCCACTAAAACAAAATCACGAAAAAAAAAATTCAGCTACCGCAGCATTTGTCACCAGGTTTTAATACACACAAATGTTTACAAAAAAACCGATGATAACCACCAAGACAAAATCGCGGGAATCATCTATCATACTTAAACTAAACACCGCTGAAAAAAAACGGCTACAACAGCACTCACCTTCAAATTCAAATACACTCTAAAGTGCAAGCTCAAAACGATGGTAACTTGCATTTGATCATATCAAACTAAAAAAACAAGATTCAATTGTACACCAACGAATACGATAGCCCAAATTAGCCACTAAAACAAAATCACGAAAAAGAGCTTTACAAAATACGCAAAAAAACATTAAAAAAAATTCAGCTACCGCAGCATTTGTCACCAGGTTTAAATACACACAAATGTTTACAAAAAAACCGATGATAACCACCAAGACAAAATCGCGGGAAGCACCTTTCATACCAAAACTAAACACAGCTGAAAAAAATCGGCTACAACAGCAGTTACCATCTTTCGAACACACTTTATATAGTTTTGAATGCAAACTCAAAACTAAGGTAACCAGAACTTGGTCATGTAAAACCAACGCATACATAACCCAACTTAGCCACTAAGGCAAATTCACGAAAAATAACTCTCAAAATATAAGCAAAAAACAGTGAAAACATATCAATGGTTGTCCGCTTTCCACCATAAAATAGTTTCTTTAAAACGAACTCAAACTATGACTTTATACTAACCACGCGGACGAAGTCGCGGGTGTCAGCTAGTACATTATATAGAGACGATCGAAACGAGATGCTGTCTCATCAATTTTCCATACAAAAGAGAGAGACACGTGCCCACACGTAATAAAATGTTGTAAACGCACTGGGACTTGCCCTTCTGGTGTTCTAGTGGTAGCGGTCTCGCCTTCTGATCCTAAACTCGAGAGTCCAAATCCAGTTGTCCACTATTGAGTTTTTCTGTACTATGCCAGTACACTCAAACGGTGAAGGAATATATCATGAGGAAACTGGCATTTTGATGGTATAAATGCGAAAATCGGAATGTAATGCATTTGCGGCTATACCATGGAGCCGATCAAAACGAAATTTAGCATAGAACATAGTTTACATTTGGACAGACATAAGCTATTTTGGCTCGAACTTCCAATTTATTGATTTGCTAGAAGGAAATAAATTAACCATATAGAATCATAAGTTGAACCATTATACCATCTAATATAGCTGCTAGTTGGTAGGTGTAATATTTACCTGTATTATTCTGTTATTATCATTATTATTTTATATGAAGACAAGGACAATAGACTGTTTAATTAAATAAATTTACTAGATTGTGGGGTATTAGTTAGATGCAATTTAGTAATCTAAATTAAGCCTGATCTTGGTAAGAATATAGCAATTATTCTTTGTTGCAGATACATATTTTTAGTTCACCGTTGAAGGATATAGTACTTAGGAACATTACAGAATGTAGGTCACAAAAAAAAACTAGCGGCCACACCCAGCTTCAAGCCCCTCGGTAATTTTATTTCTGGATAAAGTGAAGCCTTTTATGCGAATTCAGGTTAGTCATCCTTATCATTCTTAAAAACTATATTTCAAATTGCTTCCAAATACACCCAGCAGTTAGGGTGTTAATGAGCTACAAACAATTCTTTGGTATATTTCAATAAGAAAAAAAAAAAAATATAATTTTTAAGCAAACTAGAAAAAATATATACTAGATAGTTACCCTCTTCAAACAATATCCTGCATGGAATATAATTGGGGGTAAAATAATGTTGAAAAATATTTCAGGATCAAATGTTGCTTTCAGATCTATCTCAGTTTGTTCCACATTTACTATTTCTCCTCTAAAGCTGTATGCATATGTCTTGTTTGGTACTGGAGCTTCTGTAAGAAACAATAAGCTTAATTTCCTCCAAAATGATGACCAATTTTTGAAGTTCAAAAATTTTTTAATGTAGATAATAAAATCACTAGTATTTCATAGAATTATCTAACAAAAATCAAACCCAGAAAATCAAGTCTAGAAAATCTTAAATATTAGTAAAGTGATGCTGTTGATTCATTGACATTGTTTGATTCACCTTCTTTTTTAAGGTATTTTAAAGTGATTTTTATGATCATACTCATTAGAACCTGTTATAACTCAACATAATAAATATGGGAATACAAACCTCCTCCAGATATTTGTATTTTGTCAGGGAAGTGGAAGCGTAGCATGTCCGGAGGTACTGATTGGTTGTATTTAGCATCGGCTGCCGGGTGGACATCCAGATACGAGATTTGATTGGTACTGGCTCCATAGCGGATGATGGCTCCAACTATCAAACCTGGGAACATACACGGCTCATTGCAATGTAAGCTAGTAAAACTTCCTAAAACAAAACTAGTAATAAGTGGTTGTTTCTCGTTAAAAATGTTAAAATTTTCAGCAAAATGTAAATAGAAATGATGATTTGTTTAGCACATGAGCAGTACGATATGATTAGATTTACTAACAACATAAAACAACTAGGTATTCAAGGTCACTATTCAATAGTTATTCTGTCACATGACAGGTGTGTGCTGGTGCAATTATGTTTTAGCATCAGTGAGTTTACCGTATATCACAGCCAATCCAGTTTCATGCAGCCAGCTCACTCGTCGGTGCTTGAACACCCAAATTGTGAGCACAGTCAGGGTGAGAAGACTGGTGTAAATCAAGAGGTTCAAGCTATCTATTCGATGTAACAACGTGGCTTTCGCATCTAAAGCAATATCCGCTCCTGATCCTCGGCATACCGTCGCTAAGCCTAACAGGGCAGAAGCTAATCCTAATACGGAGTTCATAGTTTTGCATCAATCACTTGCACCACTTCAATTATCTTTTACGTGCTACACTAGTTTACTAAAATCGGTAGCAAGAATCTTGGTATATAAAGCATCCACAAATTATCAATCTAGATATTTTTTCACGTAAAATCGCATTACAATTTACAAATACAAAAAACGAATGAAAATGAAACGAAGCGCAGAACGAAACGAACAACCTCGAACAACCGACGAAGAGAACAACAATCGATTATCAGCTCAAATCAGCTGTCAACTTGGCTGTCAGTGATTTTTGACAGTGACAGTGACATACTTGAAGTACAGAACAGAGCCATTTCTACATATTTTTCAACAATCTTGTTATGGGAAAAATGCGGGTAAGAATTGAACTTCGATGTTCTTTTTTCTAGCGACAACATGTGAGCCGTTACCAAAGAGTACACACAAGTATTTTGAGATGGAAGTATAGTGGTTTTGCCCCGATCATATCACATCCTAGATAATTCATAATGTATTGGGCTGGGCATGTAGGCAGGCCTCTCCTATACATTTCCAGGAAGAACGATAATAAGCCCTTTCCATCTACTAACTTCCTGAGATCTTAATAATGAAGTAATAATGTCGTCAGTCCTTACTTTAGAAAAACTAATTTCTAGATACTAAAATAAAACATAAGTAGGTAGGTACTTATCTAAACTAAACTATTTTGCATTGCCAAAATATAAGCCATTCCCTTTACTTACCGGTAAGGTCGACTGGTCTGACAACGTAGTTGTTGTTTTCTTACTAGGTACACAACTAGTAGTGGTAGGTTGGTTAGTACCTAGGTACTTAGGACTGGTTACACAATAATACTTTTACCAATATTCAACAAAATTATAAATAGACGCCGCGCCAGCGTCGTCAGTCCGGTAGCTATTTTTTTAACTAGGTACCTATTTAATAAATGTCAAGGTTTTATGTTTTCCTATGGCAAAGAGGCCGAGACCATTCTAGGGTCACTAGTGTCTATTGTGAATCTATATTAGTATTGTCGTTGGTAATACGATGGCAGTTGTCTTGCGAGTTCTTGTAATGGCGGATAGGCCTATAATAATAAAATGTGTGTGATATAAAAACTATACTGCGTTTGCTATCTAGAAAATCTCAATAGGTTATGGGCCAAGTGAGCTAGAGTGCAAATGCATTAAATTAATTAAAAACATAAAATTAAGAATTAAAAACAGTAAAAATAAAACAGGAAAAATGTCCGGTAAAACAGATGAAGATACGGTAGAAAAGTTGACGTCGTCAAAGAATTTTCACCTATGGAAATTCGAACTAAATGTGCATTTTCGAGCAAACCAGCTGGAAGGTACTGTAAAAACATCAGAAGAAAAAATTGATGATCTAAAAGATGCCGAAGCACAGAAATTAATACTATGCTCGATCGATAGAAAACTAAAGGCGCATATACTTGGGTGTAAAACGGCTGCAGAAATGTATACAAAGTTGTGTAGCATTTTTGAGGGAAATGAAGAACGAAATAAATGTTCGTTACTTCAGGAATTCTTCAATTTCCAATACAAAGATCAGACAATGACGCAACTAATAACAGAAGTCGATAATTTGGCAATGAGACTGAATAGCTTGGGTCAAAAAATCGATGATGACTTGGTGATGTCGAAATTGCTGACATGCTTGCCAACCTCATACAAGTTCTTCGTAACGGCTTGGGAAGCTACATCAAAAGAAAATAAAACACTAATAAATCTAACCGCGCCTCCACACTACTCGCGAAGTTGAACGAGGTTAGACGAATAGAATAATGTAGAGAGGCAGTTCGGCTTACTTCGTCCAACTTTACCTCGCCTCGGCCGACTTCCGTTTGTTGTCGGTTTTTGCGCCCGAGTCAAAGGGCACGAAGTTACCCGAAGTGCGTTCTCGAAGTACCTCTCTACACTACTTGGCCGAGCCGACTTCAGTACGCGTCAAGACGCCGTTGTGAACGCACTTGTGTTTAATAGATTTTATCGTTGATGTGCGAGACTCTATTATGAGCGGCATACAGTGGTCACAGGAGCAAACTATGTTGTTCCTTGAAACACTTAATAAGTATGCACGTAGTTATAATACGCTAGAGAGCACATTGCTACGGCAGCTGCTACTTGAGCGTCCATTATAATAAACGTCCGCAGGGTACCGGTAACGCTACACGAATGCGCTCCTCGCGAAGTTGAACGAGTGTGTAGTGTAGCACCGCGGACTTCAGTCAACTTCGGCCGAGTACTTCGACGAGAAACTTCGCGAGTAGTGTAGAGGAGGCATACAAACAGGCTGCTCATGGAAGAGTCTAGAAATGAAACAAAAGAAGAACCAATGGCCTATAAAGCTTCAACACACAGGATGAAATGTTTTAAGTGTGGGAAGTTGGGGCATATTAAAATAAATTGCAAAACGCATAATGAGAGCAGTAAAATAAAAAATAATAAAACCCAATGTACCATTTGTAAGAAAACAAATCATGCGGAAGAAAATTGTTTTTTCAGGAAAAACAAAGGAAAGGCTGAAACATCATTTTTGACAAGCGCTGATAAAAAGACAGAATCGATATTTGTGGTTGATTCTGGAAGCACAGTTCATATGACAAACAATCTAAATCTGATGTCAAGGTATCAAGAAAATAAAACTGAAGTTGCAGTTGCTGATAACAACACCATGATCTCAGAGGGTGTTGGAGCTGTGAAAGGTACCAGTTGCAATTTAGAAAAGACATTGTTTGTTCCTGAACTGGCACAAAACCTGATGTTGGTGAGTGCAATAACTAATAACCAGGGTTCAGTATTATTTACTGGTAGTAAAGTAGAAATATATAAAAATAAAGAGCTCGTTTTAAAAGGAGTGAAAGAAAATGGATTATATTATGTCGATATAAATAAAAATAATAATGATGAAGTTTCTTTGCTTATGCAAGAAAAAGGTACTGCCCTTGAGTGGCATAGAAGACTGGGACATCCAGGTAAAAGAATATTACAGACGTTAACAAAGGTGGCAGATGGAATAAAAATAGGTGGAAATGATAAAATTGAAGAGAACTGTGAGGTATGTGTAAAAGCAAAGCAAACAAAGCTACCACATAATAAAATAAGAAAAAGAGGAGAAAGAAATCTGGAAATAATAAACACAGTCGTATGTGGACCATTTGAAACTGAAACGCATGACGGAAACGGTATTTTGTCACGATGATTGATGACTTCAGTCACTTTACCAAAGTATACATCATAAAGCAAAAAAGTCAAGTTCCAGATATAATTAAAAATTATGTTGTAGAAACAGAACGAGAAAAAAATGAGAAAGTTTCATGTATTCGGTGTGATAACGGAAGAGAGTACTCAAACAATGATTTGAAGACTTGGTGTCTAAATAAAAGTATAAAAATGGATTTTACAGTTCCATACACACCAGAATTAAATGGCAGGTCAGAGAGATTTAATAGAACTATTCTAGAGAAAACTAGAGCAATGTTGTTAAACAAAAACATTGAAAATGAGATGTGGGGTGAGGCTGTACTGAGTGCAGTTTATTTAATAAACAGACTACCCAGTGATGCTCTACAGAAAAGAACACCATATGAAGTATGGAATAGAAGACGTCCTGACATATCAAATATACAAGAATTTGGAACAATTATGTATTTAAAACATCAAGAACATCTAAAAAAGTTACAACCGAGAAGTAAAAAACTGATGATGGTGGGATACACTAATAACGGCTACAGGCTGTGGAACCCTGAACAACGTAAAATTGAAATAAGAAGAGATGTTGTTATTGTTAAAACTGATGATGAAAAAATGGAAAATGACGAAGAAAGAGTAAGAGTTACTACAGATGAGACAATAATAAATGACACAGAAGAAAATGTAACAATATCAGATGTTAGTGATGAAGACGAGGTTTTCTACAGTGAAGAAGAACAGGAAAATAAAACTATAAATAACATAAATACTGAAACTGGTCGAGTTGAACTAATAGAAAGACCTGATGATGATTCACTGATACAACAAGAAGTTGAGGAACAAAGAACATCAAAGAGAATCAGAAAACTCCCTGCTAAGTTTAGTGATTATGCGTTGAAAACCTATAATGATGCTATTTCAGGTACCGAAAGAGACAGTTGGAAGAAGGCATTCGATTCGGAGAAGGAGTCTTTTCTAGCTAATAAATCGTGGGAAATAGCTGATTATAGCAAGAAGAATAGGGTAAGGAAAAAAAAAAAAAAAAAAACCAGTAGTCAGAGGTTATGAGCAACAATGGTTTAGAGTATTAAACTTTAAAGTCTCTGTTTGCTATAGCTGCATAAAATGATTCTGAAATAATGAGTTTCGATGTAAAAACAGCATTTTGTATGGGGAACTGTCTGATAAAAATATGTAAAGAAAATATTAAGATATTTAAATGGCACAAAAGATAAAAAATATTTATATGAGAATACCAGGAGGTTTCGAAAAAGAATCTAAAAAGGTTATAAGACTAAATAAAGCTTTGTATGGACTTAAGCAAGCTCCTATTACATGGAACAACACATTCACAAATGTAATATTAAAATTAGGTTTACTACCAACTAAAACTGATCGATGTGTGTTCACAAATAAAAACAAAACTGTAATCATTGCGATTTATGTAGATGATGGTTTAGCTATTGCTAAAGACAAGTAAATACTGATAAATATTTTAAATTGTATAAAATAACATTTCGAAATTAAAATATATGAGGATCCTAAGAATTATATTAGAAGTAAGTAAAGGCTCAGAAGGTATAAATAAACTTAAAAAATGTAAATTTGAGCTTCATAGTGGAAAGCTGTTGAGCAAATGAATATTAACAACTAGGTATGTTATTGTATTAATAATAATGAATTTTGTTTTGTATACTAAAAAGTTGTTGAAATGTGTTATGTTGAATGCATAGTAGATAAATGTTATAAGATATTTTGTTTAAAAATATGTGAATGAGATTCAGATTATTTTTTAAAAAATAGGAGAAGGTGTCAAGGTTTTATGTTTTCCTATGGCAAAGAGGCCGAGACCATTCTAGGGTCACTAGTGTCTATTGTGAATCTATATTAGTATTGTCGTTGGTAATACGATGGCAGTTGTCTTGCGAGTTCTTGTAATGGCGGATAGGCCTATAATAATAAAATGTGTGTGATATAAAAACTATACTGCGTTTGCTATCTAGAAAATCTCAATAATAAATAGGTAGGTATACTTACATATTTGCGAAAATGCCACACAGCCTAGAGTCTAGACCCAAAATAATCAAGGCTTGTCTTTTTTGGAATATGTACATACCTACGTAGTTAGAATACTTACACCCAGGCAGAGATCAAAGAACTGCGTTCGCCACACAAATAAGTATTTGTTCTCGGTGGGGATCGACCTACTACTAGCAGCCTACAGCGCAGACAACTGAGCGGTGACGCCTGCCTGTCTTTACCTTCAAGGTATACCTAATTTTCTAGAAGGAAGTTGTTCCCTGATATCTCATATTGTCATATTGTAGGTAGTTATCGCTCACACACAGCGATCTCTACCAGGCAACCTTGGTATGGACAGAACTGAACATAAACAAGAGAGGGGGGCATTATTGACCTTCCAAAGTGATCCTTGTGATTCTACTGAGTAAAGGCCGTTTATATTGTACCTACATAAAAAAACATTTTGCTTTAACTTTTATGCTGATGCGGACAGCCAAGGAGTGGAATTTCTTGCCAGCATCTGTCTTTCCGAGCACCTACAACTCGGAGGTTTTCAAGACAAGAGTAAATAGGTATCTTTTAGGTAAGCGTCGTCGTCACCGTCGACCGCATCAGCTGCTGGTCAAATGCAAGCCTATAATTGTAAAAAAACATCCTCAAAGAATCTTGAGTTGTTACTTGGTAACCAAGAGATCTGAGGAGTTATCTACCGTCCCAAGGAATCAAAGTCTTGAAGCTGTTTCGTTTAAAAAGCACATTACCTAGTTATTTATGTTCCACACTGCTAAGGTCTTCTTCTTATCGTGTCACTGATTCTTTCGAACCAAGTGTGGTGAAAGGATTATAAGTGCGCCTCGAAGAGGCTCCTTTCGTGCACTTGACACATATTTTCGAACTTTTTAGGTTCTACGATATGCCGGTTTCCTCACGATGTTTTCCTTCACCGTTTGAGAGCACTGGCATAGTGTACATAAATTTTTGGGCAGAAAAACTCATTGCTACACGACTGGATTCGAACCCACGACCTTAGGATCGGAAGGCGGGGCCGCTACCACTAGGCCACCAGCGCTCTCACTACTAAGGTAAATCCCCCACTTTGTCAACCAACTTCGTTGGTTTTTCCAAAAAGGAAAAAAGGGTAAGGCGAATAACATTGAATGTTTTTATGAGCAATGCTTGTTTAGCTGTTGTTTTGGTAAGTTTTATTTCATTTTTTTTTATATTCTTAGGAAACGCATAGTTAGCTAAAAATAGGATACAAAACAAGGATGGATACATAATGCTAATTAAAAGTTTCCACTTCTAATCATTTAATTCTAAGAGTATTTTTTTATGACTTAAAAATCCATAGTGAATTTAATAAGTAGGTTTGATATCTGGGGGCTAATTCTCGGGCCGATCTCGATCATTTTGCAATTTTATTTTATTGCATCTTTTCGGGGAGAGAATGGATTATTTCCTTGATTAATTCATCAACGACCTCTTCGTAAAAGCCTCGACAGCTACGATATACGGAAAACGTATAAAAAGTGCGGGGTTATGAAAAGAAGCAATAAACAAAAATTGCAAAATGATCGAGATTGGCCCGAGAATTACCCCCCAGGGGGCTAATTCTCGGGCCGATCTCGATCATTTTGCAATTTTATTTTATTGCTTCTTTTCACAACCCCTTACTTTTTCTACGTTTTCCGTATATCGTAGCTGTTGAGGCTTTTATGATGAGGTTGTTGATGAATTACTCAAGGAAATCTGGCATTCTCTCTTCGAAAAGAAGCAATAAAATAAAATTACAAAATGATCGAGATCGGCCCGAGAATTAGCCCCCTGATGATCACTGAACATAATTTAATTTAGTTTACAAAACTTAATTTTAATAACATTTTGACACAGAACTCTATGTTACAATATAATTCATATTTAAGTTTAACTCACTCTTAGCAAAAAAAACCATATGGTTTTTTTTGCTAAGAGTGAGTTAAACTTAAATATGAATTATATGAGTTATATAGAGTGTGTTATACCTACCTACTCATGCACCACCAAGCACCCATAAGCGACGACAATTACAGTGTTAGTAATAAATATGTTATGACAAAACAAAACATTAATTACCTGAAAATTCCCTGTTGGATAAAGCCAAGATGACCAATAGGTACATAGCATCAGGCATAGCACTGAATGTATCATATATTCTGTGGGAACAGGGATGGAACCAGGAGAGGGGCATACCAAGATCCTTCGAATTCTGTTGTAAAAAAGACTACTGTCAGTAAGTAGTTTATTTTATCAAAAAACTTTAATTATATTATACCAAATTAGTAAAATATTTTTTTTTACAAAATATAAAAGAATAAGTTGAGCTATCTGCAGACCGTTACAAACGATCTAGAAATAGCTCAACTGTACCAAATCAGTACCAGACGAAAGCGTCCCCAAGACGCAAAAAAGTAAAATTAGCACGCAATTGAAAATAAGAGATTATGATAAATAAGGTGAAACAAAGAAATTACACTACGTAGTGCACGATGTTTGTATAGGAATTGGAAAGCAAAACATGCACCAAAGGGATATTAGCGTATCGGTCACATTTCCTTGTCAGACAAGGCTCAAGTCAGCAGCCTGAGATGACGCGCTTGGCATTCACGCTGATTACAGCCGTAATGACGACATAAGGTATAGCTCTACCACCACTTAAATTCGCTACAGTCTCCGCGTCAGCATCAGAACTCAACATTGAGACGGATAGTCTGCCCACAACTGCAGTGCTTGCCGTCTTTTCGCGTGCGTTGCACGTTCAAATCCCTCGAAGTATTGTGACGAACCAAAGGCAAAGTGATATAATTTCTAAGATTTTTTATTTTTAAGGTGATATCAGAAAGTGAGATTTATTATTAAACTAGTTCATCATTTTATAATGATGTTGTTAACTAGTTTAATATTTATATTAGCAGCTACATGCAAGGGGTGAGTAAATTATTCTATAGGTATTTATAACACTAAAATCATTTTTTCTTTGTATTGAATAGCTTAGTATAACTCAAAACTTGCGCCTGCGCTATCAAACATAATATACATTTATTTTATAGATTATTTAGGGATGATTTTTCCATCTACTGAATTTATTCGTCGAATAAAAAATTACAGTAGGTAGGTACTCTTGTTCTAGAGAAGCCTAAAAAAGAGAAGACCGAATAAAAACTATATATTGAAAAATTTGCCCCTAATTCATAATTTTTCATTTTATTATAGTAGCGGTATATAATTACCTTTTTTTTTTTTTTTTTTTTTTTTTTTTTTTTTATACAACTAAGTTGACAAACAAGCATACGGCCCACCTGATGGGAAGCGGTTACCGTAGCCTATGGACGCCTGCAATACCAGAGGCATCACAAGCGCGTTGCCGACCCTTTAAAACTTTAAAAACGCCCTTTTTGAAGAACCCCATGCTATAGTCCTTAGGGAAAACCTCAGCAGGGAGATCATTCCACAGCCTGAGTGTTCGCGGGAGGAAGTTCCTCTGAAACCGAACGGTGCGCGACCACCCAGGCTCTAAGGTGTGAGGATGAACTCTCTGCCTATGGCGAGCAGTGCGATGGTAGAATGTAGCTGTTGGCATGATTTCAAACAGTTCTTCAGAGCATACCCCATTATACAAGCGGTAGAACACGCACAATGAGGAGAAGTCTCTCCTCAGACTGAGGGGCTCAATACCGCTTGTGAGCTTGGGATCGTCTACAATTCTCACAGCACGTCTTTGGATCGAATCAAGGGGTCCAAGCTGGTATCCAGGTGCTCCTGCCCAGAGGTGACAACAATACTCCATGTGAGGCCGGACTTGCGACTTATAAAGAAGTAGTCGCTGGCCTGCACTGAAGTATGACTTCGCTCTGTTCAGCACACCGAGCTTTTTGGATGCCAGCTTGGCCTTATCTTCCAGATGACGACGGAACTGGACGTCACTGGAGATGTCGATACCCAGGATCCCAATGCTCTTGGATGTTGTGAGGGGCATGTCTTGGAACTGTGGAGCTATAGCGAATGGGGTTTTTTTAGCAGTGAACGCGCAAACTTGTGTCTTGGTAGGGTTAAACTGAACCAGGTTTAGCTCTCCCCAATCGGAGACTCTGGTTAATATGCCCTCTATGTCAGACACAAGTTTACTCCGGCTTTCCTCCACTATGGCACGAGGGATGTTAGCACGACCCGTGTATAAAGTGTCCCCCGTGCTGTCATCTGCATAGCAATGGATATTGTCAATTGACAACATATCATTGATATGCAGCAGGAACAGTGTTGGGGACAAAACGGAGCCTTGCGGGACGCCAGCGTTGATGTCCATGCAATCGGAGCTACCGCCGTCTACAACGGCTCGTATGCTTCTGCCGGACAAAAAGCTAGCGACCCATTTGCACAAACCCTCGGGCAGTCCGTACGATGGCAACTTCGATAGAAGACCCCGGTGCCAGACCCGATCAAATGCCTTCGCTGCCTTCGCAAGCTGACTGCTAATGCCTCGCCTTGACTCTCAATGGCCTGAGCCCAACGATGTGTGAGATACACTAGAAGGTCACCAGTCGAGCGACCATGGCGGAAGCCGTACTGATGGTCGCTGATCAAATCGTGCCCCTCTAGGTATCTCAGAAGCTGTCGGTTTATAACACGCTCCATGACCTTAGAGAGCAGGGAGGTTATAGCGATTGGCCTATAGTTTGATGGGTCTGATCTATCGCCCTTTTTGGGCACCGGATGGACGTGTGCAGTCTTCCACGAAGAAGGAAACTGCCTAGTGGAGTACGAAAGCTCGAAGAGACGCGTTAGAACTGGACACAGTTCCGGAGCACACCGCTTTAGCACCACTGCCGGTATACCGTCTGGCCCGCTCGACTTATGAACATCCAGAGAAAGCAACTCCCGCCGGACCTCCCGTTGTGATATGGTGATTTCCGGCATAGTAATTCCACACCATGGGATGGGAGTTGGTACGGCTTCTCCATCATTCAAAGTCGAGTTAGAGGCAAAGAGATTTCCCAGAAGGTCGGCTTTCTCTTTAGAACTATGGGCCAGATTACCGTCGGTATATCGAAGCGGTGGTAAAGACGACTGACAAAAATTTCTTTCGGCAGCTTTAGCAAGCGACCAGAAAGCACGAGTCCCAGATGGATATCGTGCCAGCCGCTCACCAACTCTGCCAACGAAATCAAATTTGGCCCTGGCAATCATCCTCTTATTGAACCTCGAAGCAGCATTCAATTTGCGTTTCACGTCGGAGATGTTTGGGTCCTTATTAGTTCGAGCCGTGGTCCAGGCCTCATAAGCAGTTTGCTTGAGCGATCTAGCTTCTTTGCATAGCCGATTGAACCACGGTCGTCGTTTCATTCCTATAGCTACTGATGGATTTGGAATGAAACATTCCATTCCTGCCATTATTGTCTCAGTGACAGCAGTAGCGCAGGTATCAGGACTTTCCGACGTGAAACAGAGCTGCTTCCATGGGTACGACGCGTAAAACTCACGCAGTCCATCCCAATCTGCTGAATTGAAATGCCACATATGACGCCATTGTGCTGGCCGAGGTGGAGCAGACCGAGCACAAAGCACCTTCGTCCGAACGAGACAGTGGTCTGATGAACCAAGAGGTGCATCCACTGCAGTAGAGTACCCGTCCGGACGCGTGGTCAGCAGAAGGTCCAATAAGGAACTTGCATGGCTCTCAATATCAGGGATTCTGGTTGGAGAATCAACCAGCTGCGAAAAGCCATACGCCAGGGCAAATTCATAAGCAGATCTCCCCGCGAAGTCAGTGGACCGAGAACCAAGCCATTCAACGTGGTGGGCATTAAAGTCTCCTAGAATCGCTAACTCCGCAGAGGGATACTGCTCAATGACTTTGTCAGTCGTCAGTTGCAGGTGCTCGATGAGTCGCTTAGTCTCCGGATCACCGCTGTGAGACCTGTAAAGGCACGCGTAGATGCGGGTGTGGCCACCGTGGTCTAAACGCACCCACAAGATTGACAGGTCTCTGTCTTCAAGGCCGGTAAGACGGCGACAGCAAATATCCTCCCGGACATACAAGCAGACCCCGGCTCGAGGCACAAATTTGTGCTCCAGTCGATATCCGGGGTAATGCAGGTACGATGTATCGGCCGGGCTAGATATTTGCGTCTCCGTCAGGAAAAAAAGGGTCGGCTGCGCAGTTTCGAGATGTTGGTGAACTGCGTTGAGGTTAGCATGAAGTCCTCTTATATTGCAGAAGTCCATATTCATTGTGGACGAGGATGCCGCTGGAAAACATTCTTTCTTTTTGTGTTTAGCCATTTTTTTTTAAAGGGGGTTTTGAAAGTTATAGGGAGTCACTGTGTTGACAGCACATTGGACAAAGGGTGCAGTGACATTTCACTAAGGGTTGCCACTGGTTTTGCAGTTTGCTAGCACGACGGGCGGAAGGGCCCCCGGTCCCCCCCTGGAGTAATGGTCGGGTCCACTCCGGTCTCCTTCTCCGGCACCACCACTACTCCAAGGACTTTACACAAACTGGCGATTCAGCCTCCCAGGGCGGAGATTAAAATAATCCCTGGGTTCGGGAACCCGTTCAGTCTGCGGGCGGCCAGCGGACAGCCGTTTCACCGGGTCTCCCTGACCGCCGTGCTAGCATGCCGCGCCTGCACACAACCATTAGCGATCTACTCACCGCTGGTCCCCCCAGCTGTCAACACTGCGCCTCCCCAATAGAGCTCTGGCGACCTTACTCACTGCAGGAACACAACACTAAGAACTAGTGTTATTTGGCTGCAGTTTTCTGTAAGGCGGAGGTACTTCCCCAGGCGGGCAGCTCAGATTTGAACGAGAAAGTCCCGTTATGCCCTACCTCCTCCGAATAGAATGTCCTTCCTATGTATATAAATTAGTTGTCGAGAGAGTGTTTATATATGGATACAGGTAAAAGAAAGATAAAGCTGCATTGCAGCTGGGGCAATAAAAGTGATGCAGATTGCACCAAATATTTGATTAGTTTCAGTACTAATAATGTTTCTTGTTATCAGACAAAGCAACTACCTAATTGCATGCAATTATCGTTGATAGTAAAATTACTGTAACTGAAACAGTTTGTCTTGAAAGTATCAGGTAGGTACCTCATTTTCACATTTACCTACGTATACCTATTGCAAAACTTTTTAATTTTATTTATTTAAAATAAACTAGTTGTCTTTCGAACTCTGTATAGCTTTTTAACACCAACATGAACTATACAAAGCGTTCCTATTGTTATGTAAAAATATGTCTATGTAGTATACCTATTTTGTCTTATAAATAATACACTTCTTTTGTACCTGAGGTAATGTCCATTGCTGAGTTTATGGAATGAAACAGAGTGCTCAAAGGATTTTGATGGTCCATATCCTCTCGCTGATTGACTTGACCTGTCGCGAGATCTTACAGGGTCTCTAGCAAGAGTTGATCGCACGTTCCTCAGAAGTTGATTGCATCTCTTTTTCACAGTGTATAGTGTGGTGGTGTGGTGTACATACAATTTTATATGGGAAAACACTAACTGCGCTCCTAACACAAAAAACTTCGCGTTTCCATAATAATTAAAAAAAATTGATGGCACCACACCATGCACTGTCAAAACATATGATCAACTCCTGCTAGGCCAACGTTGTTTATCAGTTGGTTTATTTGGAACAGCTAAGCATGCTATGAGTAGGTTTAAGTACTTTTTCGATCGATCTAAAACCGATCGAAGTTCGATGCCTCGATCCATCGATTTGCCTGCAGAAGTTCTAACTTAAATATTTTATGCTGATTCAAGTTTTTGGCATAATTTATGAAGGTGCTAAAAAAACACTGTTCTACCTGAGACCAAGAAGATGTTTTTATGCATGACAAATAATTAATGGCAGTGCACTGTACCGGTCTAACTCGTACTTTTCACCTTCAATTAACTTAGGTTAATAATCTGAGCAACTTTTTTCTACCTCTCATTTTATAAAAAGTTGCGTTTGGGGTCTAATAATAAAATAAAGGTTTCTAACTACAGCGCGCGTTGATGTCTTTTATATGAAAAGTTGGTGCGCGCCAAAAACAATGTCACTCAGAAATAAATAAAATACAACCGAATTGAGAACCAGCTTCTTTTTTGTTTGAAGTCGGTTAATAAAGCAATAAAAAAACAAATCCTGATTTTTAGCCTTTCGTCCACTTTTCCAAAGATATTTTGCCTTTGGGGTTTTTGACCAGTTAAAAGGCTATAAGTGCATTCATCCTTGAGCCAATCATAGTCCAGTAGGTTACAAATACAGAGTAGTCATCATGTCTGTAACGGGTGAACGTATTATGAAAAGGCATGTCTCTATCATTCATTTGAAGAAGCCCACTCTTTCTTCTTTTGTCGATAAATATTTTCACTACTGAATTACTCAGCGCCGTGACCTTTGTACTGGACTCTAGTGGACTTCCATAAAACGTTACCAGGAGGCAAGATTTGAGCCTGCTCAAGCTGCCGACTTCCCGCGATCTTTACTTTATCGTTCGTCCACTGCTCGGGCGGCTTATATACGCTTCATCTTCCGATTCGTGGTCACCATTTTGGGTAGTTTGGAACTGGTGAAGTCTTATTTCATGTTCTGTGCTGTCATTTTTACGAGTTATAATGCCTGGCCATTGCCACTTCAACTCTGACAGCTGTCGGTGACCTTGGATTTTCCACGGATTTCCGTGTTGCTGATTTTATAAGTACTTAGGTACGCAGTAAAACTTATAGCATAGCTATGGCGTAGGGGAGAAGGAGGTATCTTAGAGCAAACAAGCTTACGATGTAGGGTTGCTTGGTAGTGTAGCAAAAGTTAAGTTTATAACACCGTTAAATCAATCTCCACGTCTGTCATTACATTAGTATCATCTGTTTGTATAAGCGTAAAACTGAGTATTACGCCAATAAAACCTGGCAGTTTTATTAGTATCCATTGGTCAGATATTAATTATTTTAGATTTTACAGAAATGAATGTTAGTTAATAATACATGTAGTATTAAAACCTACATACATAGGTACTTGCTTACTCTACATACCAACGTGGTTAGTTTTTTATGCATACCTACTTACTTCATTAAGCCTTTTAATTAAATGGTAGTTAATGGACTATAACCATAAATAATAAATTGATCATTGATCAACAATTACAACAAAATTATGAACTAGGTCATAATAATCACTTTACATTGGCCCTTTCAAGACCTTGCCGTTTTTTATTAGGGTCATAATGTTACCAAGCGATTGTACTCTATTCGTCATAGCGGGGAAGTTGGAATGCATTTTTCGCTCGTTGCAAACTTGATACGGTAGCCTTTGAAGGTTTTTCGTCCGGAAACCAGCGGAAACTCACCTGTTTCATTGACAATGACATAGTCTGCGAGATACCAATTATTCAATGAGAACTTTTTAAAAGGCAATGTCTGGTTTTATTTATCACTAAACGAACTAAGCTATGTACTTTGAGATGCGTGTGAACTTAGCAGATCATTGTCCAGCAGATCAAAAAAAAAAGTGAGTTCTATTCGCATGCAGCATAGTTCTACAGTTCCTGATACTTTTCAGGAATAGTTCTGGCCTGAAAACCTGAAAAAAAAACAATTGAAAATATGCTCTGCCAACTTCCCGTAGCAGATCATTTTTCACCAATAAAATAAAAAAAAATATTTTCATGTGCCTAAAGCTCTGCTCTACAGTTCCTGATACTTTTCAGAAATAGTTCTGGCCTGAAAACCTGAAAAAAGTGATTTGAACAAAAAATATTAATATTTTTTTTATGGTTTTAAACAGTTTGCAAGAGCTAGAACTCTTTCGTCTCTCATAGATCCATACTAGAGCTACTACCTAGAACTTGAATGAAGTCTGGAACTCACGCAAAAAAACCAGCAGAGCAGGGTTGAAAGTTTAAAATATTTTTTTTATAGTGTTAAGGGGTTCGTAAAAACTAGCACTCTCGCGTTTATCATAGGTCCTTATAAGACCTATTACCTACAAATTGAATCAAGTCTAGAACTCACGCAAAAAAACCAGCAGAGCAGGGTTGAAAATTTAAAATATTTTTTTTATAGTACTAAGGGGTTCGTAAAAACTAGCACTCTCGCGTTTATCATAGGTCCTTATAAGACCTATTACCTACAAATTGAATCAAGTCTGGAACTCACGCAAAAAAACCAGCAGAGCAGGGTTGAAAGTTTAAAATATTTTTTTTATAGTGTTAAGGGGTTCGTAGAAAATAGCACTCTCGCGTTTATCATAGGTCCTTATAAGCCCTATAACCTACAAATTGAATCAAGTCTGGAACTCACGCAAAACGTTCAGCAGAGCAGGGTTGAAAGTTTAAAATATTTTTTTTATAGTGTTAAGGGGTTCGTAGAAACTAGCACTCTCGCGTTTATCATAGGTCCTTATAAGCCCTATAACCTACAAATTGAATCACGTCTGGAACTCACGCAAAACGTTCAGCAGAGCAGGGTTGAAAGTTTAAAATATTTTTTTTATAGTGTTAAGGGGTTCGTAGAAAATAGCACTCTCAAGTTTATCATAGGTCCTTATAAGCCCTATAACTTACAAATTGAATTACGTCTGGAACTCACGCAAACCGTTCAGCAGAGCAGGGTTGAAAGTTTAAAATATTTTTTTTATAGTGTTAAGGGGTTCGTAGAAACTAGCACTCTCGCGTTTATCATAGGTCCTTATAAGCCCTATAACCTACAAATTGAATCACGTCTGGAACTCACGCAAAACGTTCAGCAGAGCAGGGTTGAAAGTTTAAAATAATTTTTTTATATTGTTAAGGGGTTCGTAGAAACTAGCACTCTCAAGTTTATCATAGGTCCTTATAAGCCCTATACCCTACAAATTGAATTAAGTCTGGAACTCACGCAAAAAAACCAGCAGAGCAGGGTTGAAAGTTTAAATTATTTTTTTTATAGTGTTAAGGGGTTCGTAGAAACCAGCACTCTCGCGTTTATCATAGGTCCTTATAAGCCCTATAACCTACAAATTGAATCAAGTCTGGAACTCACGCAAACCGTTCAGCAGAGCAGGGTTGAAAGTTTAAAATATTTTTTTTATAGTGTTAAGGGGTTCGTAAAAACTAGCACTCTCGCGTTTATCATAGGTCCTTATAAGCCCTATAACCTACAAATTGAATTAAGTCTGGAACTCACGCAAAAAAACCAGCAGAGCAGGGTTGAAAGTTTAAAATATTTTTTTTATAGTGTTAAGGGGTTCGTAGAAACTAGCACTCTCGCGTTTATCATAGGTCCTTATAAGCCCTATAACCTACAAATTGAATCAAGTCTGGAACTCACGCAAAACAATCAGCAGAGCAGGGTTGAAAGTTTAAAATATTTTTTTTATAGTGTTAAAGGGTTCGTAAAAACTAGCACTCTCGCGTTTATCATAGGTCCTTAAAAGCCCTATAACCTACAAATTGAATTAAATCTGGAACTCACGCAAAACGACCAGCAGAGCAGGGTTGAAAGTTTAAAATATTTTTTTTATAGTGTTAAGGGGTTCGTAGAAACTAGCACTCTCGCGTTTATCATAGGTCCTTATAAGCCCTATAACCTACAAATTGAATCACGTCTGGAACTCACGCAAAACGTTCAGCAGAGCAGGGTTGAAAGTTTAAAATATTTTTTTTATAGTGTTAAGGGGTTCGTAAAAACTAGCACTCTCGCGTTTATAATAGGTCCTTAAAAGCCCTATAACCTACAAATTGAATCACGTCTGGAACTCACGCAAAACGTTCAGCAGAGCAGGGTTGAAAGTTTAAAATATTTTTTTTATAGTGTTAAGGGGTTCGTAGAAACTAGCACTCTCGCGTTTATCATAGGTCCTTATAAGCCCTATAACCTACAAATTGAATCACGTCTGGAACTCACGCAAAACGTTCAGCAGAGCAGGGTTGAAAGTTTAAAATATTTTTTTTATAGTGTTAAGGGGTTCGTAGAAACTAGCACTCTCGCGTTTATCATAGGTCCTTATAAGCCCTATATTATACAAATTGAATTACGTCTGGAACTCACGCAAAACGTTCAGCAGAGCAGGGTTGAAAGTTTAAAATATTTTTTTTATAGTGTTTAGGGGTTCGTAAAAACTAGCACTCTCGCGTTTATCATAGGTCCTTATAAGCCCTATAACCTACAAATTGAATTAAGTCTGGAACTCACGCAAAAAAACCAGCAGAGCAGGGTTGAAAGTTTAAAATATTTTTTTTATAGTGTTAAGGGGTTCGTAGAAACTAGCACTCTCGCGCTTATCATAGTTCCTTATAAGCCCTATAACCTACAAATTGAATCAAGTCTGGAACTCACGCAAAACGTTCAGCAGAGCAGGGTTGAAAGTTTAAAATATTTTTTTATAGTGTTAAGGGGTTCGTAAAAACTAGCACTCTCGCGTTTATAATAGGTCCTTAAAAGCCCTATAACCTAAAAATTGAATTAAATCTGGAACTCACGCAAAACGACCAGCAGAGCAGGGTTGAAAGTTTAAAATATTTTTTTTATAGTGTTAAGGGGTTCGTAGAAACTAGCACTCTCGCGTTTATCATAGGTCCTTATAAGCCCTATAACCTACAAATTGAATAAAGTCTGGAACTCACGCAAAAAAACCAGCAGAGCAGGGTTGAAAGTTTAAATTATTTTTTTTATTGTGTTAAGGGGTTCGTAGAAACTAGCACTCTCGCGTTTATCATAGGTCCTTATAAGCCCTATAACCTACAAATTGAATCAAGTCTGGAACTCACGCAAAACAATCAGCAGAGCAGGGTTGAAAGTTTAAAATATTTTTTTTATAGTGTTAAGGGGTTCGTAAAAACTAGCACTCTCGCGTTTATCATAGGTCCTTAAAAGCCCTATAACCTACAAATTGAATTAAATCTGGAACTCACGCAAAACGACCAGCAGAGCAGGGTTGAAAGTTTAAAATATTTTTTTTATAGTGTTAAGGGCTTCGTAGAAACTAGCACTCTCGCGTTTATCATAGGTCCTTATAAGCCCTATAACCTACAAATTGAATCACGTCTGGAACTCACGCAAAACGTTCAGCAGAGCAGGGTTGAAAGTTTAAAATATTTTTTTTATATTGTTAAGGGGTTCGTAGAAACTAGCACTCTCAAGTTTATCATAGGTCCTTATAAGCCCTATAACCTACAAATTGAATTAAGTCTGGAACTCACGCAAAACGTTCAGCAGAGCAGGGTTGAAAGTTTAAAATATTTTTTTTATAGTGTTTAGGGGTTCGTAAAAACTAGCACTCTCGCGTTTATCATAGGTCCTTATAAGCCCTATAACCTACAAATTGAATTAAGTCTGGAACTCACGCAAAAAAACCAGCAGAGCAGGGTTGAAAGTTTAAAATATTTTTTTTATAGTGTTAAGGGGTTCGTAGAAACTAGCACTCTCGCGTTTATCATAGTTCCTTATAAGCCCTATAACCTACAAATTGAATCAAGTCTGGAACTCACGCAAAACGTTCAGCAGAGCAGGGTTGAAAGTTTAAAATATTTTTTTTATAGTATTAAGGGGTTCGTAAAAACTAGCACTCTCGCGTTTATAATAGTTCCTTAAAAGCCCTATAACCTACAAATTGAATTAAATCTGAAACTCACGCAAAACGACCAGCAGAGCAGGGTTGAAAGTTAAAAATATTTTTTTTATAGTGTTAAGGGGTTCGTAGAAACTAGCACTCTCGCGTTTATCATAGGTCCTTATAAGCCCTATAACCTACAAATTGAATCACGTCTGGAACTCACGCAAAAAAACCAGCAGAGCAGGGTTGAAAGTTTAAAATATTTTTTTTATAGTGTTAAGGGGTTCGTAGAAACTAGCACTCTCGCGTTTATCATAGTTCCTTATAAGCCCTATAACCTACAAATTGAATCAAGTCTGGAACTCACGCAAAACGTTCAGCAGAGCAGGGTTGAAAGTTTAAAATATTTTTTTTATAGTATTAAGGGGTTCGTAAAAACTAGCACTCTCGCGTTTATAATAGTTCCTTAAAAGCCCTATAACCTACAAATTGAATTAAATCTGAAACTCACGCAAAACGACCAGCAGAGCAGGGTTGAAAGTTAAAAATATTTTTTTTATAGTGTTAAGGGGTTCGTAGAAACTAGCACTCTCGCGTTTATCATAGGTCCTTATAAGCCCTATAACCTACAAATTGAATCACGTCTGGAACTCACGCAAAACGTTCAGCAGAGCAGGGTTGAAAGTTTAAAATATTTTTTTTATATTGTTAAGGGGTTCGTAGAAACTAGCACTCTCGCGTTTATCATAGGTCCTTATAAGCCCTATAACCTACAAATTGAATTAAGTCTGGAACTCACGCAAACCGTTCAGCAGAGCAGGGTTGAAAGTTTAAAATATTTTTTTTATAGTGATAAGGGGTTCGTAAAAACTAGCACTCTCGCGTTTATCATAGGTCCTTATAAGCCCTATAACTTACAAATTGAATTTCGTCTGGAACTCACGCAAACCGTTCAGCAGAGCAGGGTTGAAAGTTTAAAATATTTTTTTTATAGTGTTAAGGGATTCGTAGAAACTAGCACTCTCGCGTTTATCATAGGTCCTTATAAGCCCTATAACCTACAAATTGAATCACGTCTGGAACTCACGCAAAACGTTCAGCAGAGCAGGGTTGAAAGTTTAAAATATTTTTTTTATATTGTTAAGGGGTTCGTAGAAACTAGCACTCTCAAGTTTATCATAGGTCCTTATAAGCCCTATAACCTACAAATTGAATCAAGTCTGGAACTCACGCAAAACGTTCAGCAGAGCAGGGTTGAAAGTTTAAAATATTTTTTTTATAGTGTTAAGGGGTTCGTAAAAATTAGCACTCTCGCGTTTATCATAGGTCCTTAAAAGCCCTATAACCTACAAATTGAATTAAATCTGGAACTCACGCAAAACGACCAGCAGAGCAGGGTTGAAAGTTTAAAATATTTTTTTTATAGTGTTAAGGGGTTCGTAGAAACTAGCACTCTCGCGTTTATTATAGGTCCTTATAAGCCCTATAACCTACAAATTGAATCACGTCTGGAACTCACGCAAAACGTTCAGCAGAGCAGGGTTGAAAGTTTAAAATATTTTTTTTATAGTGTTAAGGGGTTCGTAGAAACTAGCACTCTCGCGTTTATCATAGGTCCTTATAAGCCCTATAACTTACAAATTGAATCACGTCTGGAACTCACGCAAAACGTTCAGCAGAGCAGGGTTGAAAGTTTAAAATATTTTTTTTATAGTGTTAAGGGGTTCGTAGAAACTAGCACTCTCGCGTTTATCATAGGTCCTTATAAGCCCTATATTATACAAATTGAATTACGTCTGGAACTCACGCAATACGTTCAGCAGAGCAGGGTTGAAAGTTTAAAATATTTTTTTTATAGTGTTTAGGGGTTCGTAAAAACTAGCACTCTCGCGTTTATCATAGGTCCTTAAAAGCCCTATAACCTACAAATTGAATTAAATCTGGAACTCACGCAAAACGACCAGCAGAGCAGGGTTGAAAGTTTAAAATATTTTTTTTATAGTGTTAAGGGGTTCGTAGAAACTAGCACTCTCGCGTTTATCATAGGTCCTTATAAGCCCTATAACCTACAAATTGAATCACGTCTGGAACTCACGCAAAACGTTCAGCAGAGCAGGGTTGAAAGTTTAAAATATTTTTTTTATATTGTTAAGGGGTTCGTAGAAACTAGCACTCTCAAGTTTATCATAGGTCCTTATAAGCCCTATAACCTACAAATTGAATTAAGTCTGGAACTCACGCAAAACGTTCAGCAGAGCAGGGTTGAAAGTTTAAAATATTTTTTTTATAGTGTTTAGGGGTTCGTAAAAACTAGCACTCTCGCGTTTATCATAGGTCCTTATAAGCCCTATAACCTACAAATTGAATTAAGTCTGGAACTCACGCAAAAAAACCAGCAGAGCAGGGTTGAAAGTTTAAAATATTTTTTTTATAGTGTTAAGGGGTTCGTAGAAACTAGCACTCTCGCGTTTATCATAGTTCCTTATAAGCCCTATAACCTACAAATTGAATCAAGTCTGGAACTCACGCAAAACGTTCAGCAGAGCAGGGTTGAAAGTTTAAAATATTTTTTTTATAGTATTAAGGGGTTCGTAAAAACTAGCACTCTCGCGTTTATAATAGGTCCTTAAAAGCCCTATAACCTACAAATTGAATTAAATCTGAAACTCACGCAAAACGACCAGCAGAGCAGGGTTGAAAGTTTAAAATATTTTTTTTATAGTGTTAAGGGGTTCGTAGAAACTAGCACTCTCACGTTTATCATAGGTCCTTATAAGCCCTATAACCTACAAATTGAATCACGTCTGGAACTCACGCAAAACGTTCAGCAGAGCAGGGTTGAAAGTTTAAAATATTTTTTTTATAGTGTTAAGGGGTTCGTAGAAACTAGCACTCTCGCGTTTATCATAGGTCCTTATAAGCCCTATAACCTACAAATTGAATTAAGTCTGGAACTCACGCAAAAAAACCAGCAGAGCAGGGTTGAAAGTTTAAAATATTTTTTTTATAGTGTTAAGGGGTTCGTAGAAACTAGCACTCTCGCGCTTATCATAGTTCCTTATAAGCCCTATAACCTACAAATTGAATCAAGTCTGGAACTCACGCAAAACGTTCAGCAGAGCAGGGTTGAAAGTTTAAAATATTTTTTTTATAGTGTTAAGGGGTTCGTAAAAACTAGCACTCTCGCGTTTATAATAGGTCCTTAAAAGCCCTATAACCTAAAAATTGAATTAAATCTGGAACTCACGCAAAACGACCAGCAGAGCAGGGTTGAAAGTTTAAAATATTTTTTTTATAGTGTTAAGGGGTTCGTAGAAAATAGCACTCTCGCGTTTATCATAGGTCCTTATAAGCCCTATAACCTACAAATTGAATAAAGTCTGGAACTCACGCAAAAAAACCAGCAGAGCAGGGTTGAAAGTTTAAAATATTTTTTTTATAGTGTTAAGGGGTTCGTAGAAACTAGCACTCTCACGTTTATCATAGGTCCTTATAAGCCCTATATTATACAAATTGAATTACGTCTGGAACTCACGCAAAACGTTCAGCAGAGCAGGGTTGAAAGTTTAAAATATTTTTTTTATAGTGTTAAGGGGTTCGTAGAATCTAGCACTCTCGCGTTTATCATAGGTCCTTATAAGCCCTATAACCTACAAATTGAATCACGTCTGGAACTCACGCAAAACGTTCAGCAGAGCAGGGTTGAAAGTTTAAAATATTTTTTTTATAATGTAAAGGGGTTCGTAGAAACTAGCACTCTCGCGTTTATCATAGGTCCTTATAAGCCCTATAACCTACAAATTGAATTAAGTCTGGAACTCACGCAAACCGTTCAGCAGAGCAGGGTTGAAAGTTTAAAATATTTTTTTTATAGTGTTAAGGGATTCGTAAAAACTAGCACTCTCGCGTTTATCATAGGTCCTTATAAGCCCTATAACCTACAATTTGAATCAAGTCTGGAACTCTCGCAAAAAAACCAGCAGAGCAGGGTTGAAAGTTTAAAGTATTTTTTTTATAGTGTTAAGGGGTTCGTAAAAACTAGCACTCTCGCGTTTATCATAGATCCTTATAAGACCTATTACCATATATTTGAATCAAGTCTGGAACTCACGCAAAAAAACCAGCAGAGCAGGGTTGAAAGTTTAAAATATTTTTTTATAGTGTTAAGGGGTTCGTATAAACTAGCACTCTCGTGTTTATCATAGGTCCTTATAAGCCCTATAACCTTATATTTGAATCAAGCCTGGAACTCACGCCAAAAAACTAGAACTCAGTATAAAAAAACACAAATAAAAACACTTTAAAAACTTAACTTAACACTATAAAAAAAATATTTTAAAAATATTTTAAACTTTCAACCCTGCTCTGCTGAACGGTTTGCTTGAGTTCCAGACGTGATTCAATTTGTAGGTTATAGGGCTTATAAGGACCTATGATAAACGCGAGAGTGCTAGTTTTTACAAACCCCTTAACACTATAAAAAAAATATTTTAAACTTTCAACCCTGCTCTGCTGAACGGTTTGCGTGAGTTCCAGACTTGATTCAATTTGTAGGTTATAGGGCTTATAAGGACCTATGATAAACGCGAGAGTGCTAGTTTCTACGAACCCCTTAACACTATAAAAAAAATATTTTAAACTTTCAACCCTGCTCTGCTGAACGTTTTGCGTGAGTTCCAGACGTGATTCAATTTGTAGGTTATAGGGCTTATAAGGACCTATGATAAACGCGAGAGTGCTAGTTTTTACGAACCCCTTATCACTATAAAAAAAAATATTTTAAACTTTCAACCCTGCTCTGCTGAACGGTTTGCGTGAGTTCCAGACGTAATTCAATTTGTAAGTTATAGGGCTTATAAGGACCTATGATAAACGCGAGAGTGCTAGTTTCTACGAACCCCTTAACAATATAAAAAAAATATTTTAAACTTTCAACCCTGCTCTGCTGAACGTTTTGCGTGAGTTCCAGACGTGATTCAATTTGTAGGTTATAGGGCTTATAAGGACCTATGATAAACTTGAGAGTGCTAGTTTCTACGAACCCCTTAACACTATAAAAAAAATATTTTTAACTTTCAACCCTGCTCTGCTGGTCGTTTTGCGTGAGTTTCAGATTTAATTCAATTTGTAGGTTATAGGGCTTTTAAGGACCTATTATAAATGCGAGAGTGCTAGTTTTTACGAATCCCTTAACACTATAAAAAAAATATTTTAAACTTTCAACCCTGCTCTGCTGAACGTTTTGCGTGAGTTCCAGACTTGATTCAATTTGTAGGTTATAGGGCTTATAAGGAACTATGATAAACGCGAGAGTGCTAGTTTCTACGAACCCCTAAACACTATAAAAAAAATATTTTAAACTTTCAACCCTGCTCTGCTGATTGTTTTGCGTGAGTTCCAGACGTAATTCAATTTGTATAATATAGGGCTTATAAGGACCTATGATAAACGCGAGAGTGCTAGTTTCTACGAACCCCTTAACACTATAAAAAAAATATTTTAAACTTTCAACCCTGCTCTGCTGAACGTTTTGCGTGAGTTCCAGACGTGATTCAATTTGTAGGTTATAGGGCTTATAAGGACCTATGATAAACGCGAGAGTGCTAGTTTCTACGAACCTCTTAACACTATAAAAAAAATATTTTAAACTTTCAACCCTGCTCTGCTGGTTTTTTTGCGTGAGTTCCAGACTTAATTCAATTTGTAGGTTATAGGGCTTATAAGGACCTATGATAAACGCGAGAGCGCTAGTTTTTACGAACCCCTAAACACTATAAAAAAAATATTTTAAACTTTCAACCCTGCTCTGCTGAACGTTTTGCGTGAGTTCCAGACGTAATTCAATTTGTATAATATAGGGCTTATAAGGACCTATGATAAACGCGAGAGTGCTAGTTTCTACGAACCCCTTAACACTATAAAAAAAATATTTTAAACTTTCAACCCTGCTCTGCTGAACGTTTTGCGTGAGTTCCAGACGTGATTCAATTTGTAGGTTATAGGGCTTATAAGGAACTATGATAAACGCGAGAGTGCTAGTTTCTACGAACCCCTTAACACTATAAAAAAAATATTTTAAACTTTCAACCCTGCTCTGCTGGTTTTTTTGCGTGAGTTCCAGACTTAATTCAATTTGTAGGTTAAAGGGCTTATAAGGACCTATGATAAACGCGAGAGTGCTAGTTTTTACGAACCCCTAAACACTATAAAAAAAATATTTTAAACTTTCAACCCTGCTCTGCTGAACGTTTTGCGTGAGTTCCAGACGTAATTCAATTTGTATAATATAGGGCTTATAAGGACCTATGATAAACGCGAGAGTGCTAGTTTCTACGAACCCCTTAACACTATAAAAAAAATATTTTAAACTTTCAACCCTGCTCTGCTGAACGTTTTGCGTGAGTTCCAGACGTGATTCAATTTGTAGGTTATAGGGCTTATAAGGACCTATGATAAACGCGAGAGTGCTAGTTTCTACGAACCCCTTAACACTATAAAAAAAATATTTTAAACTTTCAACCCTGCTCTGCTGAACGTTTTGCGTGAGTTCCAGACTTGATTCAATTTGTAGGTTATAGGGCTTATAAGGACCTATGATAAACGCGAGAGTGCTAGTTTCTACGAACCCCTTAACACTATAAAAAAAATATTTTAAACTTTCAACCCTGCTCTGCTGGTTTTTTTGCGTGAGTTCCAGACTTAATTCAATTTGTAGGTTATAGGGCTTATAAGGACCTATGATAAACTTGAGAGTGCTAGTTTCTACGAACCCCTTAACACTATAAAAAAAATATTTTTAACTTTCAACCCTGCTCTGCTGGTCGTTTTGCGTGAGTTTCAGATTTAATTCAATTTGTAGGTTATAGGGCTTTTAAGGACCTATTATAAACGCGAGAGTGCTAGTTTTTACGAACCCCTTAACACTATAAAAAAAATATTTTAAACTTTCAACCCTGCTCTGCTGAACGTTTTGCGTGAGTTCCAGACTTGATTCAATTTGTAGGTTATAGGGCTTATAAGGAACTATGATAAACGCGAGAGTGCTAGTTTCTACGAACCCCTTAACACTATAAAAAAAATATTTTAAACTTTCAACCCTGCTCTGCTGGTTTTTTTGCGTGAGTTCCAGACTTAATTCAATTTGTAGGTTATAGGGCTTATTAGGACCTATGATAAACGCGAGAGTGCTAGTTTTTACAAACCCCTTAACACTATAAAAAAAATATTTTAAACTTTCAACCCTGCTCTGCTGAACGGTTTGCGTGAGTTCCAGACTTGATTCAATTTGTAGGTTATAGGGCTTATAAGGACCTATGATAAACGCGAGAGTGCTAGTTTCTACGAACCCCTTAACACTATAAAAAAAATAATTTAAACTTTCAACCCTGCTCTGCTGGTTTTTTTGCGTGAGTTCCAGACTTAATTCAATTTGTAGGTTATAGGGCTTATAAGGACCTATGATAAACTTGAGAGTGCTAGTTTCTACGAACCCCTTAACAATATAAAAAAAATATTTTAAACTTTCAACCCTGCTCTGCTGAACGTTTTGCGTGAGTTCCAGACGTGATTCAATTTGTAGGTTATAGGGCTTATAAGGACCTATGATAAACGCGAGAGTGCTAGTTTCTACGAACCCCTTAACACTATAAAAAAAATATTTTAAACTTTCAACCCTGCTCTGCTGAACGGTTTGCGTGAGTTCCAGACGTAATTCAATTTGTAAGTTATAGGGCTTATAAGGACCTATGATAAACTTGAGAGTGCTAGTTTCTACGAACCCCTTAACAATATAAAAAAAATATTTTAAACTTTCAACCCTGCTCTGCTGAACGTTTTGCGTGAGTTCCAGACGTGATTCAATTTGTAGGTTATAGGGCTTATAAGGACCTATGATAAACGCGAGAGCGCTAGTTTCTACGAACCCCTTAACATTATAAAAAAAATATTTTAAACTTTCAACCCTGCTCTGCTGGTTTTTTTGCTTGAGTTCCAGACTTAATTCAATTTGTAGGTTATAGGGCTTATAAGGACCTATGATAAACGCGAGAGTGCTAGTTTTTACGAACCCCTTAACACTATTAAAACATATTTTAAACTTTCAACCCTGCTCTGCTGAACGGTTTGCGTGAGTTCCAGACTTGATTCAATTTGTAGGTTATAGGGCTTATAAGGACCTATGATAAACGCGAGAGTGCTAGTTTCTACGAACCCCTTAACACTATAAAAAAAATATTTTTAACTTTCAACCCTGCTCTGCTGGTTGTTTTGCGTGAGTTTCAGATTTAATTCAATTTGTAGGTTATAGGGCTTTTAAGGACCTATTATAAACGCGAGAGTGCTAGTTTTTACAAACCCCTTAACACTATAAAAAAAATATTTTAAACTTTCAACCCTGCTCTGCTGAACGTTTTGCGTGAGTTCCAGACTTGATTCAATTTGTAGGTTATAGGGCTTATAAGGAACTATGATAAACGCGAGAGTGCTAGTTTCTACGAACCCCTTAACACTATAAAAAAAATATTTTTAACTTTCAACCCTGCTCTGCTGGTTTTTTTGCGTGAGTTCCAGACTTAATTCAATTTGTAGGTTATAGGGCTTATAAGGACCTATGATAAACGCGAGAGTGCTAGTTTTTACGAACCCCTAAACACTATAAAAAAAATATTTTAAACTTTCAACCCTGCTCTGCTGAACGTTTTGCGTGAGTTCCAGAGGTAATTCAATTTGTTGGTTATAGGGCTTATAAGGACCTATGATAAACGCGAGAGTGCTAGTTTCTACGAACCCCTTAACACTATAAAAAAAATATTTTAAACTTTCAACCCTGCTCTGCTGGTCGTTTTGCGTGAGTTCCAGATTTAATTCAATTTGTAGGTTATAGGGCTTTTAAGGACCTATGATAAACGCGAGAGTGCTAGTTTTTACGAACCCCTTAACACTATAAAAAAAATATTTTAAACTTTCAACCCTGCTCTGCTGATTGTTTTGCGTGAGTTCCAGACTTGATTCAATTTGTAGGTTATAGGGCTTATAAGGACCTATGATAAACGCGAGAGTGCTAGTTTCTACGAACCCCTTAACACTATAAAAAAAATATTTTAAACTTTCAACCCTGCTCTGCTGGTTTTTTTGCGTGAGTTCCAGACTTAATTCAATTTGTAGGTTATAGGGCTTATAAGGACCTATGATAAACGCGAGAGTGCTAGTTTTTACGAACCCCTTAACACTATAAAAAAAATATTTTAAACTTTCAACCCTGCTCTGCTGAACGGTTTGCGTGAGTTCCAGACTTGATTCAATTTGTAGGTTATAGGGCTTATAAGGACCTATGATAAACGCGAGAGTGCTGGTTTCTACGAACCCCTTAACACTATAAAAAAAATAATTTAAACTTTCAACCCTGCTCTGCTGGTTTTTTTGCGTGAGTTCCAGACTTAATTCAATTTGTAGGGTATAGGGCTTATAAGGACCTATGATAAACTTGAGAGTGCTAGTTTCTACGAACCCCTTAACAATATAAAAAAATTATTTTAAACTTTCAACCCTGCTCTGCTGAACGTTTTGCGTGAGTTCCAGACGTGATTCAATTTGTAGGTTATAGGGCTTATAAGGACCTATGATAAACGCGAGAGTGCTAGTTTTTACGAACCCCTTAACACTATAAAAAAAATATTTTAAACTTTCAACCCTGCTCTGCTGAACGTTTTGCGTGAGTTCCAGACGTGATTCAATTTGTAGGTTATAGGGCTTATAAGGACCTATGATAAACGCGAGAGTGCTAGTTTCTACGAACCCCTTAACACTATAAAAAAAATATTTTAAACTTTCAACCCTGCTCTGCTGAACGTTTTGCGTGAGTTCCAGACGTGATTCAATTTGTAGGTTATAGGGCTTATAAGGACCTATGATAAACGCGAGAGTGCTAGTTTCTACGAACCCCTTAACACTATAAAAAAAATATTTTAAACTTTCAACCCTGCTCTGCTGAACGTTTTGCGTGAGTTCCAGACTTGATTCAATTTGTAGGTTATAGGGCTTATAAGGACCTATGATAAACGCGAGAGTGCTATTTTCTACGAACCCCTTAACACTATAAAAAAAATATTTTAAACTTTCAACCCTGCTCTGCTGGTTTTTTTGCGTGAGTTCCAGACTTGATTCAATTTGTAGGTAATAGGTCTTATAAGGACCTATGATAAACGCGAGAGTGCTAGTTTTTACGAACCCCTTAACACTATAAAAAAAATATTTTAAATTTTCAACCCTGCTCTGCTGGTTTTTTTGCGTGAGTTCTAGACTTGATTCAATTTGTAGGTAATAGGTCTTATAAGGACCTATGATAAACGCGAGAGTGCTAGTTTTTACGAACCCCTTAACACTATAAAAAAAATATTTTAAACTTTCAACCCTGCTCTGCTGGTTTTTTTGCGTGAGTTCCAGACTTCATTCAAGTTCTAGGTAGTAGCTCTAGTATGGATCTATGAGAGACGAAAGAGTTCTAGCTCTTGCAAACTGTTTAAAACCATAAAAAAAATATTAATATTTTTTGTTCAAATCACTTTTTTCAGGTTTTCAGGCCAGAACTATTTCTGAAAAGTATCAGGAACTGTAGAGCAGAGCTTTAGGCACATGAAAATATTTTTTTTTATTTTATTGGTGAAAAATGATCTGCTACGGGAAGTTGGCAGAGCATATTTTCATTTGTTTTTTTTTCAGGTTTTCAGGCCAGAACTATTCCTGAAAAGTATCAGGAACTGTAGAACTATGCTGCATGCGAATAGAACTCACTTTTTTTTTTGATCTGCTGGACAATGATCTGCTAAGTTCACACGCATTACTTTGAGGACATTTATTGACTTACTATCGAACTCAGCTGTTTCCAACCTCAAGTAGTGTAAGATCCGTGGTAGAGGTCGTCCACAAACTCTTGTTTTTATTTCTTGAAGATGATTTTGCATCCTCATACAGAGTTCTTTAAAATTTAATAGGTAGATACAACTTAAATAAAAATAAACTTGTTCACCAAAAACCAAGGAAAAATACAAAAACTCAGTCGATGACTCCTCTTATTTTCTTCTATTTTCCTTTTCATACTTCCGATGCAATCATTCTCAAAGGCAAACTTTCCTAATCTCCAAAATTGGCCTTTGCCCTAACTCCGGAATAGAACCCGCTGCAACTGTCAAACAAATAGTTGCCAAGTTGCGGTGAAGCGCCTAATCTTGGACAAAGCTTTGTTAAGAAACTTGTTTCTGGGATTTGCTTCACCTTGATATTGAGTATTGCTGTATTGTATAGAAAATACACTGAATATGAAGTCTATACCATATAAAATGCTACACATTGTATCTCTCTAGAATAGCACTGAAAACCAAGATGAGGATCTTAGTACTTTTCGAAGGTTAAAAAGTCGAATGGTATCATTCAAACTATTCATATATCTTACCTAAGTAGATAAGATAAAAACATATTTCAACAAACCCTATGGACCAACAGCTACAGTCTTTCGAAAAGATCGTATAGATATAGACAGTCTGTTAAAACCTACATATAACTCGTTTACACGAGCTAAGTAGGTAACAAGGCATTATTAGTATGATGACGACTAAGAAAAGACAATGCCAAGTTTTGTTTGAAAGGTGGAGTCTTTTTTATTTTATTTTATTATTCTCGTGGCCATCAACCAAATCTTGATTTCTAGTAGGTATCTAGTATCTCTTAACTCAGGCCGAACTGAAATGAACAGTTCAAAGTTTGTATGTATTTTATTTGAAGCAGGTAGAATAGTAGAATTTTAATTAGGTTAAATGTAGCATGTAGTCATGTCTACACGCAAGTAGCACGCAAGGTAGGTCTGCCTACTGAGCATGACTGAACTTTTGTCAATATTTTGAAGTCAACACGATTTTCTGCAAATAAAAACTAAACACAAAAGTAATGGCAAATCAAGTCTTAAAAACCGGTATCACAATGTCATAAAAAAAAGTTTAATATTTGAATACGTACCTACCTACAAAACAACCTCGCTATAGAAAAAATAAAAATAAAATAAATTTGTTGAATTTATTTTCAGAAATGCAGAAACACTAAACTTGGCTGGAGGCTCAAAATCAAACTACACTTTCCCAAAGGATTTCTTATTTGGAGTTTCCACGGCAGCTTTTCAAATAGAGGGGGGGTGGAATGCTGATGGTAGGTACTATTAGGTTACAATACCTCATTTTTTGCAAATTAATGAAGATTTAACGAAAATTCTTTCTGTTTAGGAAAATCCGAAAGTATATGGGACCATTTGGTGCACACAAATAAAACCTTTGTCAAAGATGGAAGCAATGCTGATGTTGCCGCGGATTCCTACAACAAGTACAAGCGGGACGCTGAAATGGTGAACGAATTAGGCGTGGACATCTACAGATTCTCTGTATCCTGGCCACGGATCTTGCCCACTGGGTTGACGAATGAAATAAATGAAATCGGTCTTCAGTATTACGATAATTTGATAACAGAGCTGGAAAAATACAACGTTACTGCAATGGTGACGATATACCACTGGGATTTGCCTCAGAAGCTGCAGGCACTCGGAGGTTGGGCGAACCCACATATGGTTGACTTTTTCACTGACTACGCAAAGTTGCTGTTCGATCATTTCGCCCATAGAGTGAAGTTTTGGGTGACATTCAACGAGCCTATGCAGACGTGTTTGGAAGGCTACGGGGGCACGTACAGGGCGCCGGCATTGAACCGCCACGGAGTCGCGGAGTACCTTTGCACGCACAACCTTCTAAAAGCTCACGCAAGCGTCTATCATCTTTTCGACAAAGAATATCGTCACATAAATAACGGTGAGTTTACTTACTTTATCATAACTACATACCTATATGCATAGAGCACTGGTCTAGTGGTAGTGGCTCCGCCTTCCGATCTTAAGGTCGTGGGTTTGTATGTGCACTATGCCAGTACTCTCAAACAGCGAAGGAAAACATCGGGAGGAAATCGGCATGTCGTAGCATCTAACAATTTTGAAAACATGACTGTGTCAAGTGCAAGAAGAAGCCTCTTTGATTCCTTTTACCACACTGGTTCAAAAGAACTAGTGACATTATAAAAAGAAGACCTATAACTGCGTAAGTAGTAGGTATTTATTTTGTTGCGAAGTGATGCGACTCTTTTGCAATTTTCTGATCTTAGTTTTTACGATTTCCAGGCAAGATCGGTATGTCACTGGACTCAAATTGGGCGGAACCTAAAACAGATACCGATGAAGATCGCAAAGCTGTTGAACTCTATATGCAAACACACGTAAGTTTTTATGGGGTTTCGAACATGTTCCTTATGTTTTTTTTGGCGGAAAATTTTTAGGCGAGCCGCTGCCCCGTCATGACGACCACGACCACTCTCTCAAGAGTGTAACGACAAAGAAAAAGAGATCTTTTTAACGATATACTTTACCAACAAATGTTATTGTCCAATTGCGAAGGAGTGTGATGAATATGCATGTGGATAGATAAGTGACAAAAGTAAGGCAAGAACAAGGCAGAGAAAACAAAGAAAAAGAAGGTGACATGGAAATAGATGGTAAAGAGAGAGTCGACGGCTGACAGAGAAGAATGGAAAAAGAGAACATGGTTGTGCTGACCCCACACAGGGCAGGAGAACAATGAGGCTTTATTGCCCAATTACCCTACAAATAATACATTTTTAGAGGACCTTATTTTGAATAACACTCGTGTTACCAATATAAAAAGTATAATGTAGGTGAATGACCAAATCCATTACCATCATTGTCCATTTTTGTTTTTTATTGCAGTAGGTAACTATAATGTAGCACGACAACGGTGTGATTATTACTTAGCCTTGACACTTATTCAATGTTGTTACGAGTACGTACTTACTTACCTGTTCATTCAATATAGAGACGCCTCTAGACAGATTTTCCTGTTTTTTGTGGCGAGGCATTTTATTTGATGCTGGTTTTAAATAACTTGACCTCTGTTTTGGAATTTTCGTTTGAAAATGAAACTTATGGTATGGTAGCTTATAGTTAAGAAAATGTCATAATAAAAAACGTGACGGTATCAAAAGTACGTCACGGTATAATTAATCTCGGACAGTAGGCCTACCACAAGCTCTGTCTGGCTCTGTCTCTGGCTCTGCTTTGAGTCTGGTGAGCACTCAGCTCACCAGTGTATTATACTGTGTGCGTGACGTTTCGACGTAGGATTTATTTAGTCAACACTCACCCAGGCTCAAAACCAGGGAATGCGACAGAGCTAGACAGAGCTTGTGGTAGGCCTACTGGTTAGAACGACGCAGAATAATAATTTTTGATAGTCTTTTTTACCCAGTATATTATGTTAATAGTTTTTGTTGCATTTTGCTCCTTACACAGTCGCAATACTTAGGTACTTATTGCACCATAGAAAACATTATTGCGTTTAAAAATCTCTGGGAGTTCACCGCAACCATGCCACTCCATTGAAAATTACATCACAGTGGTCTCATTCTTGATTCTATCACTTTCGTTTCACTCTTAGTTTTACTTCCGGGTAGGTAATATAAATTCATTGTCATAATGATACAGTCATTTTACTACGTGCTTTGAGATCTTTTAAAGGACATTCATTTTACTTTCCTTGAGCTTTGAACAAGTGTTCTTCCTGTGTATCCCACTTTAGGTGGGGTCGGCACAACATATCTTCCTCCTCCATTCCCTTCTGTCAGCTGTCATCTCTGCATTCACTCCTCTCTTATCCATGTCATTTATCACACAGTTCATCCATTTTATTTTAGGCTATCTCTTCTCACATATCCATCCACATCCATACTCATTATACTCATTACTCTCCTAGTCACATGACTTTCATCCCTCCTCATGACTTGCCCGCACCACGCCAGCCTATTGCTCCTCAATTTTTCTGTCACTGGTACTTTCAAACTTTTGTTGATATATTTTTACTTGATCAAGTTAGAAAAAGCGAATTAAAACGCTTTGCATCTACAACATTTATGTTCCATTGTTCTTTTCCCTTTCATAAACTAATAGCTTACACTATGTTTCTTTTCTTCACCTATTTCGTTCCACAGCGCACTGCTGGGTAAAGGTCTTTCCCAGAACCTTCCAACCATGATTTTTATATCAAGTTTTGTTTTCAGTTGGGCTGGTACGCAAATCCCATATACTCCGACGAAGGAAACTACCCAGCTGACCTCATCAAATTGGTAGACGCTAAAAGTGCTCAGCAAAACTACACCACTTCTCGTCTTCCCAAATTCACTTCAGCAGAGGTGGAGTACATCAAAGGAACTGCAGACTTCTTTGGATTAAACCACTATACAACGTACCTTCTCAGTATGGCCAATAAAGAAGTAGGGGCTATACCCTCGCATGAGAATGATGTCGGGATAGTGAGGGTGCAAGACCCCAATTGGCCTTCGGAGTCTTCGTCTGCTTGGCTAAAGGTGAGCAAACGCGCAATTACATTGTAAACTTGGAAAGAGCAACCGTATAGAATTGTATTTAAGGAGCTATAGAAGAATAGCTACCATAAATTCAATGGAAGAATTAGTCAGGGATGTGGAAATCTAAAATTAACGTCTTCTCCTAATCTTGTCATTGGTCAAGAGGCAAGAAGACACAGCGTTGAGAAAAAGGATCATAAGACAATAATTATTGTCTATACTTTTTACATGATATCACTCGGACGAAGCTCGGACGGATGCCAAGCCGTAGTTTTTTGCCTGTTCTTCAAGGCTTGGTCGCGTGGAACTGGCACCTAGACTCATCTAGCTTTAAGAAGTTTCAAAGTGATCTGACTATAAAGGAATTTTTGATTGACTGATTGATTAATTGATGGGAATAAAAAAAGTCCTAGACCAGTGTAGGTGTGTATTTACTAATTTACCTACGACGCCATAAGTAGGTATTAATTTTGAACTATTTGGTTATCTACAAATTAATATAACCTGTGTTCATGTACGGGTAGTAACAGTTCTATGGTAATTTTAAAACTATTAGATCCTGGTAAATGCAGGGTGTAAAAGACTACTTCTGAAAACTTACACCACAATCTCAGGTAATGTCTCTATAAAAGCGAGATTTCTTTGGTCAGGTCATACTATTAGTAAATTGAATTAAAAGTACAGGTTTTCGAATAAAACAAATGTTTTTTTCTGTAGAATTTGATCTTATGCAGTGCTCACTCATAGTTTTCGGAAGTACTCTTTTTACACTCTTCCTAGTAATTTAATATCGATTAGTCGTGATCGGCTATACCTATATTTTTACATAATTAATGTTAAATGTAGATTGACGAATCAGCCTTGAAAATATTTATAACAAACGTATTTTCCATAAATAATATGCTGCATAATTTAATTATTATTGTAAATAATTTTCAATATCTTAATGAAATTTTGAACGTAGGTAGGTAGAGGTCAGTGTTTCTTCAAGTCAAGGAAAATTAACATAAAATTAGGTACACTTTCAACCAGAGGTTTGTACGTGATCAAAAATAGTGCTAAAATTATAAATTCCACAAGATATCTCGAATATATTAGTAGACAGAAACCGCATACCTTTTGAGTCGTTGATACGACATAAAAAGACACGAACAGTAGGCCTACCATGAGCTCTGTCTGGCTCTGTCTCTGGTTCTGGTTTTGAGTCTGTGTGAGTGTCGATCGACTAAATAAATCCTACGTCAAAACGTCACACACACAGCATAATGCACTGTTGAGCACTCACACAGACACAAAAAAACCAGAACCAGAGACAGAGCCAGACAGAGCTCATGGTAGGCCTACAGATTGCTCTAGTCTAGGTATACTTACTTAGTTGAATTGTTGAGCGAATGTTTGAGATGGTTTGTAGATGATGCAAGATTCCGTTTCTTTTCGCCATCTACAGGACAGAACTATTGAAAATAGATGGACAAAAATATACTCAAGATAGACTTAAAACAGGTTGTGGGTAAATACCAATTACTCGGCATATAGTCCTACAAAGTGATTACATCCAACTCTAAACCAAAAGCTTCATGCCTGTGGCAGTTTGCGATTATATTTTACCTGCTTGCCGTTTTTATTTGAATATAGTATCCATTACTATCGATTTTTTTTAAAAAATAACCGTCAGAAAACAATCATGGCATTTCTTAGGCCCGTATTCAGAAACAGTGCTTGAGTCTGAGTGGAGCCTCAAGAATAGATTTTTGTCATTTTTCAATGGAGAAATGACAAAAAATATGTGCTTGAACCTCGAATCAGACTGAAGCACTGTTTCTGAATACGGGCCTAAGTAGTAAGCCGTGCGCAAGCGGTTACTGTAAGGTAAGATGATAATTTACTCAGTCTCTATACTGGCGTCAGTATTTACGGAACGTTTTAATTTAGGATTTTTTAAGACAAGATGGTGGAATGGCTAAGCATAAGGATGCTCCATGTTAGGCTGTATCCTAACTTACCATCAAGTGTTCTAGCAGGCAAATGCTTATAGCTGTATTTATTAAAAAACAAACTATTGCTGTAAAACTTACCTACTCACATGTTAATACCCAGACTGGTCCCAGACACTGACCAAGCATCTATCTTCATCATACAAATGTTTGATCTTAGTAGGACTCGAACCCACATCCTACAGCACTTAGGTAGAGATAATTCATCTTCTTCTTCTTATTGTGTCACTGATTCTTTCAAACCAAGAGTGGTGAAAGGATTTTAAGTGCCTGAACTGTGAGGTCAGTCTTTCATTATTATTATGAGGTGAGGCGCGCCTTGTGAAATATCTCACAAGGAAACATTATCGCAAAAGCAAATACATTATTCATTAAATTGTCCTTCGCGTTACACCTGTAATTTTGCCTATTAAATTTTGTCAATAAAATAATTTGCCTTATTATACGTGCGTATGCCTTATTATACGTGTGTATAATAAGACAAATTAAGGTACTTAATTTAATGTTGCCTTGTATGAATAAAGGAGCATGCATTATTATAAAAAAATATTAATAATAGCACAGAAGAGGTAATTAGTATTATGTACCTGCGTCTACAGTTCTGACATTTTCTTCATAATAGTAGTAGCCTATATTGTGCTAATTTATATCCCGATTTATATTTATTCTTAGTTTTATATCACAATCGGGGGTGTGAATGAGTCACAAAAATTGAATCTAACCTCCGCATTTTTATAACGCTTTTATTAGCTTCACCTGTATGTATGTAACCGACCTCTTTGAGCCCGCTTTTGTCCGACTTTGAACGATCTGGGGGCTAATTCTCGGGCCGATCTCGATCATTTTGCAATTTTATTTTATTACTTCTTTTCGAAGGGGGAATGGATTATTTCCTTGAATAATTCATAAACGACCTCTTCGTAAGAGCCTCGACAGCTACGATATACGGAAAACGTACAAAAAGTGCGGGGTTGTGAAAAGAAGCAATAAAATAAAATTTCAAAATGATCGAGATCGGCCCGAGAATTAGCCCCCAGATTTGATTCAAACTTTGCACACCTGTCAAAGGCCGATGACAATGCAATAATATTAAAAAAAACTAAAAAAATGAGAAAAAAAAGTAAACAATAAATTATAGTTTAAAAAACTAAAAAAAAAACGCTTTTATAACTAATTGAACTAAAAAGTTAAAAATAAAACTGTAATAATCAATTGAAAAATTTATATTATTGTACAAAAAGCGTGGGGGGTTTGATTTTGATTGTTGTAAATATTTTATCAATAGTTTATTATATCTGAAGTTATTATAAAAAGCACCCCACGCTTTTTTTTTAATTGATTATTACAGTTTTGTAACGTAGGTTTACTCAAAACAGAACTAGATGTCGCCGCTAGTAGATTAGCACGCGCTATCGTTGCGTTTTGCCATCGGAATGACCTGTGGACGAAAATATTATTGTATCGAGCTCTCTCACATAGCGAAACTAACTCGGATACGGTTTCTCCGGACCAGTTAGTTTTCGACTCATACCACCCCTCCCTCCTGCGTTTTGCGGACCGGCTCCCGGACCCTGACGTACGGCACGAGAAGTGGTACTTCGCTCCCTTACAATTGGCGCTCAACGTACGGCCGTGGGAACATGTCCCAGGACACCTCCGGTGCCGGGACTCCACACGGACCTACACTTAGGACGAGGCCTCGGCGGGTTATAAAATCGTCATCATCATCAAAACTGACGGCGAAGAAGCACGTGAAAATGATGTCGACCAACGTGTACATATCACCGGAGCAACTGCAGGAGCTAGTGGCATCAATCACTTCAGCTGCGATGCAGGCAGTTTCGGCAATGGCGGCAAGAGGAACAACGATGGCTGGCGGAAGCGGTTCAAAAAAGTCATTTTCTGACTTAGCGACAAGCTTCAGCGGAGCAAGAGACACCGCTCAGGTGGAAGAATTCCTGGCAGCGGCTTCAATTTTTAAGAAGATCCACAGCATAAAAGATACGGATGCAATAATGTGCCTACCGTTAATTTTGAAAGGTGAAGCTAGCACCTGGTGGCAAAGTGTGAAGAGCGGCATCGAAACTTGGGCTGAGTTTGAGGCTCGTCTGCGCCACGCTTTCGCACCGAAAAACCCAGCTTACCTGATTTATCAAGAGCTGTTTGCGAAAAGTCAACCAGCTGACACGCTGACGCTGGCGCTCCTCACGCAACTACCGACACCAGCACACACTGAACAGCAACAGCTGGACATGATTTACGGACAGTTGCAAGTAAACATTCGAAAACGGGTACCACGCGAAAAGGTTCAAACCTTTGATGAACTGCTGACTGCTGCAAGAGAAGCGGAACAGTTGGCGAGGGAGAAAGCGGTAGCTCAGGAATTGCTGAAGGATGACATTAGCATACTGAAAGAGGTTACTACTGCTGATGTCGCAACTACAGAGGATCCTTCTCCATCACAACCTACCTTCTCTTGCTACGGCTGCAGTGCCCCAGAAGTCATAGAAAGTAAGTGCATGACATGCACAGCAGATAGAGGAGCTAAAGATAAAGAGGCAAAGATAGATTTCTGCGCACTTAATATCAGCACGGATGCTCAGCCGAGACCTACCATTGGAATTGGTATCATTGATATAGTAGGCAACGCTTGCCTGGACACCTGCACGAAATCCAGAGTTACACTACCTGGATGTACCAGTGATCACATTGGACTGAGGGCTATCCCACTGGAGATAGCTGCAATGGCGACCACCGACCCGAAGAAACGAGGCAGACACAAGAAGAACCAATAAGCGTTTCGTATGTTTTACTCGTCGGGACGCCATCATAAACATAGGGGGAGAATGTAACGTAGGTTTACTCAAAACAGAACTAGATGTCGCCACTAGTAGATTAGCACGCGCTATCGTTGCGTTTTGCCATCGGAATGACCTGTGGACGAAAATATTATTGTATCGAGCTCTCTCACATAGCGAAACTAACTCGGATACGGTTTCTCCGGACCAGTTAGTTCTCGAGTACTGTCACCCTCCTTCCCCTGCGTTTTGCGGACCGGCTCCCGGACCCTGACGTAAGAGTGGAGACGTGACTCTTCACTGTCCAATTATCGGGACATAATTTGTAACCGCGCTTGCCTCCCTCTGGTTTATTTATTAATAAACGACCGACGTCAAAATAACGCGCGTTTTTATTTCCCGCCGGACACCTCCCTTACAGTTTTATTTTTAACTTTTTAGTTCAATATTATAACAGCGTTTTTTTTTAGTTTTTTAAACTATAATTTATTAGATTTTAAAAGTTCCTTATTAGGATTACAGGGTGAGATAGGTTCGGTTCGGAAATTAGAACATTTTATAGAAGAACTGCTAAGTAGGTACTTACCTACTATCATAGGAAACTGTGCTTTCCTTATTCTATGCTACTAGGAAGCAGCAATAAAAATAATAAACCCCATAGTCTCATTTCTAGGTGGTTCCGTTCGGGTTCCGTCGTCTCCTCGCATGGATAACCAAAACCTACAACAACGTGCCTATAATCGTCACTGAAAATGGCTACGCAGACTTCAACGGCATCGAAGATAAGACACGAGTGTCTTACTACAGCCACTACTTGAATGCTCTTCTGCATTCAATTCACGAAGACCGCACCAATGTGATTGGTTACTTCGCCTGGAGTTTGATGGACAACTTCGAGTGGGATGACGGATATGTGTAAGTATTTTAGCTTTAAACCAAAAAAACAATCGACTGGCCTCTCAACTCAGTTGGTAGTAGCTCTGCCTTCTGCGCCGTAGACCGTGGGTAATGGCAAATATTTGTTTGGTGAACGCAAGTGTTTGTTCTATGTCTAGGTGTTATATTGTATTCGAAGTACCTACCTATATTTGCAAAAAAATGTATACTTATAGGTACCTATTATATCTGGCTATCTGGTCCCCATAGTACAAGCTCTACTTAGTTTGGGGATAGATAGTGTCGCGTGGATTGTCTACAATATTTAAATTGAGGCAGACAACTCTGGAAATGACACAGCAGATAACCTCAACAGAGCAGAACAAAGTCAGTGGCGGCATCTATATTCATGCAGTTTGAACTTTTCAAACATCTAGGTAGCAAGGTAGCAGCATTAGCCCACGCATGTTGACATTTGACAAATTGAAATTTGACTCTTAAAAGTACCTTGCAGAAAAACTAGATGTCGCTTTTTTATGAACAACGGAAACTCTACACGGTTTGTGAGTTTTGAACCATGATAGTTATAAAAGCTAGATGTTGCTAGTAACAAACAATTATGTGAGTAAACAATTATGTGAGAATTATGTGAGCATTGTTTCTCTAATAGGTAGGTACTATTAGTCTAATTACTATGAGATTTCATCACGAGCAAGCCAGAAGCGGGCCAAAGGTTATAATTAAACTACACTTTATAAAAAATGTGTAATTTAGTTTTTTGAGTAAGCAGGTATATATATACCTACCGAACCTTTTTCCTCCCAAACAACGTAACAGGAAAATAACATACCTCTTACTTAAAGCTTTTTGTTATTGTTATCCTTGACTCAAAATGGTTCGAGAAGGTACTTCCACATAATAATATTATGACCGATATGGTATTCTAAAACATATTTTTAAAAGACTGAGAACGGAAGGGTCTACGAATTTCAAGATTGCGTAGACGCTGCGTAGACGGCTAATAACTTTAGGGCTCATCCAAATTATCACCAAATTGACAGAAGGTTGATTAGAATTCTCCTTTCAAAAAATATTCTGCATCGTGATCATGGTGCATGCAACTGTGCCGAAATATCGGGAATCAAAACTCCCAAATTAAATCATGATAAATATCCGTTGTTCATAATAGTTCATAAAGTTATAAACAGTAATTTGTTCTTTAACAATGTTATAGAAGTTAGGTACTGAAGATTGTGGGTTCGATACCCACCACCAAGGACAAACGTTTGTGGTTTGTTGTCCAGTATTTATGAATAGTAATTTCTCACAGTAGGTACAAGCATTGCTTAGATTGGGACTAGGTGACGTGTGCAATGTCTGCCATTAGGTATTTATTTTTATTAATTTTATTAATTTATTTGCAAAGTTAAACAACACAGTCAGTCAGTCATATTTAGGTACCTATTTTGACATTCTCGATATTAAATAAGTAATGCAATGCTACGTGTAGTTACGAAATTAAAGGTTCTGTAGGCCTATCACAAGCTCTGTCTGGCTTTGGCTTGGCACAAGCTATGGTTTTGAGTCTGGTCGCGTGGAACTGGCACCTAGACTCACCTAAGCTTTAAGACGTTCCAAAGTGATTATTGCGATTCTACTGAATAAATACCTACAATTTTGATTTTGATTTTGTGTGCTCACCAGTGTATTATACTGTGTCTGCATATGCGTTTGCTTACAACTGGCGAAGATCTTACAAGAGTTTACAATAAAACAAAACATAGGTCAATATCATCCACGATATAATTTCACTCGTCACGTTTGTAAATGCAATAACAGGTCCCGCTTCGGACTCTACTTGGTGGACTTTGAGAGTCCGAACAAGACGCGCACGGCGAAGGATTCAGCCAGGCTGTACTCCTCGGTGATCGCCTCAAGGGGCCTACCACCAGACTACGACCCCGATGACTTCACCGCCTTCTCCGGAGCCACCTTCCTCGCGCCTACCATAATCCCCATCCTATCCCTACACAGGTTCCTAATCTGATCTCTTGTACAAACAATACTCTTGTATATAAAATAAGTAGCTAAACTATATTAAAGTTTAAGTAATATCCTTAAGTTTCATTTCAACTTGATCCCTTAAAGTTAAGCTTACGCTAAACGCTAGTGAGAAATCGAAAGTGAGAAAGAGTTGACAGTCCGCTATCGGCTGGAGTGAAGATGTGGTCAGTACTCGACGGTGGCAAGCTTCTTGGCGTTGTCTCGTGCCACCTCGCGCTTGAGTTGCGCTTGGATGCAGGCGAATGACTTGCCTTTGGTCTCAGGCAGCACCACCAGCATGAATACCAGCCCCAGCAGGGAGAATACACTGAAGCCCCAGAATACTGTGTATATTCCGTACGCGTCTTTCACAACCTGAAATTAAAGAGAATCATTAGTCGAATTGGGTTTGTTACTGTTACTGTGATGGTATCGATATTTCTATGAAACCATTATAATTATACAATTGGGCTCTGTAGGCAAAGTTCTGTAATGAGCTAATTAGTCCGACACACAGTGAATAGAAGGAAATGGCACTTCAAGGGTAAACGACAATAGACAAGTCTGTTCTATGTCGTGGTTCGAGTATTTCTAATATTACATTGATAAGTAGACTATTGTTTTATGCTAAGACCCGACGCAGCAAGCATGTGTTACCTCTTTTTAGATTGTTGTATAAATTGAAATAATGTATGCACATACGTAGAACACACATTTATCGCCGATTTATCCAAGTGACTTGAAAAATCTTCGCATCAACGATCAATCAGCCCCTGAATCGAATTTCTTACCATCATCATCATTATCAGCCTGAAGAAGTCCACTGCTGAACATAGGCCTCCCCTACACATTTCCAGGAAGAACGATTCAGAGCCCTTTCAATCCATCGACTTCCCGCGATCTTAACAATTTCGTCGGTCCTTCTGGTGGGTGGATGGATCCATCTGGGCGCCCTACGCGTCGTCTAGACGAATTTCTTATACCAGCAGATAATATAGTGTTAGTAATGATTATAATTACCTGGAACAGTTTTTGTACGGCGAACATAGCGATGCCCGTGTAGATATGAGCTATACAAGAGGCGTAGAGTTTGACGTTTGTTGGGAATATCTCTCCTATGATAACGTAGGGCACGGTTGACAGTCCGATAGCGTAGCACACGATGTAGATGAGAAGAGACGCGAGCGGCAGCCAGTGGAGATTCTCTATCGATGCTTTCTTTGTTATATCGAAGAAGAAATATGTTCCAATAGCTCCGTTCATGAGCCCGACGCCAAGAGCCGATAGCACAAGAAGAGGTTTCCTCCCAACGCGGTCGACAAGGCACACAGACAGCACGCAAGTGGCTACCTGAACGCATCCGAGGATTATAGATTCTTGGTACGGTAGTATTCCTTTTACACTTTGAGTAGCGTTCAACGTCGAGTTCTGAAGTAGCGTATTGGTTGTACCGGTGGTAGCGTTGAATATAACTTCAGCGTAAGCGACCACCGCAGCGCTACCGCACAGCTGTTGTATGGTAAACACTCCCAGAGTTATCCACATAGCTTTTCGGTTAGTAGCTTCTGTGAAGAGGTCTCCCCACGACCCTTTGTTTTTCATGTCTTCTTGTACGTTAAGTTCTATGTTTTTCAGTTCAGTTCTTATGTCATCGCTTCGTAAACTTCTCAGGGACCGTTCTGCTCTCTCAGTTCTTTCAAATTTAAGGTAGTAATACGGAGATTCTGGTAGAAATATGAAAGTTATCACGAAAGTAACGGGCAGGATCAAGTTAATGCTGGCTAAGACTTTCATCGAGACGAAGGGTCCGATGCAGTACTGGGCAAGAATACCAACCTGGAATAGACAAAAAAAATATGTTAACATTATGTGCAAATAGCTGTATTTTTAAGAAGATTAAATTTATCACAAGAAAGTACAACAAATGCAACTGAAAACCTTAACAAGATCCTGTTTCTCTCACCGAGAAATGGGAAATATTTAGATAGGTAAGTACAGGTTTTGCTTTGAAAACACATTCTAGAACATGGAGCTGCATTCAAAACAGCAGTCTACGTGTTTATATGAAAGTGCGGGATCCTATGCTCAATGCGTAATTAAGGCAATGAGTCACGTCCCGCTGTGTCGGCCCGTGTGTGTTCAGTAATTACGTGCCAATGCAGAACGAATTAATGCTGAGACTCTGAATAGCGCCAATTAAATGATAAACTTCAGGGCCGACTCATCAAAAACATTCTTCTTTCGATACGAAATAGGCATCAAATGATATCAAAATAATGTATTTGTGACATCTGAGATCATCAGATATAGTATCTTGACGGTAAATTTAAAACGCAGAAAATGTACTTATGTACAATTTTATTGCATTTTTGCGTCCTTCGTATAAATTTGCTGTGAAACGAATAATTGCCAGAATTTAACTAAGAGCCTTTGTATTTATTTTACATCAATGCAATCAAAGTAAACCTAAAATGTACAACTCAAAGGAACTAGTACTAGGGAAACCTGTTAAATTTCGCAACGCATACAGTAGAAAATGTTTCTTGGAAAATTACTCAAGTAATACTTGGGCAAAGGCAGGTTGGTTGCAAGGTTAAAGGTGTTTTAGTATTTAAATTAGAAACAAAACAAGGTAAAATGATAATAAGAAAAATATATGGGTACGTCGTCTATTTCTCAGGTACTTCATTGGTTCATAGGGTCTTTTTAGATAACTTGAAAGATTCTTGCATTTGCGAAAGTGAAAGATGAGAGGAAGCTCAATGCCAATGTAATGACATTGTATCCCAACCACAGGATATCGAACAATTGAAGTAATAACCACGCAAATGGATAATTGTTGTAGGTAATAGGAGCATGTAATTGTACATCTCCGTTTCAAGTTTACTGGCTTGGAAGAGCACATAAATACCTACTTACAATACAATTACTCAGTAAACCATACATTAGTTCTACAAAATAATGTACCGAGATTGATACCAATCATTCAGTTTAAAGGCTATCTACTAAATAATAAGAATAGGTCAAACTATGTTCATGATACTTATATGCGCAAAATAGGTAGCAATAAAAAATCTTAAATTAATTCAATGGCCATTGTTTCATGTTTGGCGCACATCTAGATCGTATGCGATGGCGACCAGTGGTGTCACTGTAAAAAACGGCACTGTCAATGTTCGTGGATGTATGCAAAACCCTATAATTATAATTATATGCTGAAACTGATCGCTATCGCCATTACAGATCACCTAGATGTGCGCAAGGCTTTACTCAATCACTAAAGTGATGTCATTTTGTATGGGGATGGATGACTTGACATAAAACTTAAGATAACATTGCCGAATCTACTCACTTTATTCATCAATGTGATGAGTGTAGAGAGCGCGCCCCTGACTTCGTTAGTGGCGATCTCCCCCGTGTACATAGGAGCGACTGTGTAGACGATGCCATAGCCCAGCCCAGAGAACATCCGCGCCACATACAGCATTGTCACAGAGTTTGCAGTGATGACCAGCACCCAGCCGAGGATGAAAGGCACCGCCCCGAGGAGAAGCGTCGTCTTCCTCCCGAAGCGGTCGGCGAAGTAGGCGGAAGGAACCGGCGTCAGGGCCGAGCATAAGATCATGATCGAGACTATCCATGACCCTTCATCTGCAGTTGTCGGTATCGCGCTGTTAGGTGACGTGAGTTTTGGAAGCGTTGGTGATGGCCAACCGTAGCAGGTACCCGCAGTTGCGGTAATAAGCGTTGCTGAAATAGAAGATACAACTCTAATTAGTTTCTGGCAATCTGTGTAGAAATACAGGGTCAACCGGAATTACATCAAGATCATTTTGGACATTATTTATATGTCTGCCTTTGAACGGTTTTAGGAAGAGGATTTCCTGGTTACTTTAAAACACATAATGTTGGTAACCGTTATTTAGTATTTCACCTGTCCTCTGTTTTAAAAATAAATGTAAAGACAAAGGGTTCTGTGGTGCCAAATGGTGTTAATGAGATGTAATACGCCTTGCCAATTACGTAAGATGTGCGAAATTCAGCACGCTTGCTGAAAAAAGTCGTGCTCTAATTGGTGATGATCACATAGACCACACTGAGTGCAATGTCCTATTTTAAGGGTTTCGATGCAGAAAGCTTAACGAAGCCTAAATGTTGGTTCCTACACACTTATATTGCTTAAGACTTTGTCACAAATGTACCTATAACTAATCAAACTGTAACACTACCACCACTATAATACTACTGTAACTGTAAGTATTATTTCATGTGAGCTTGGAGATTATAAATTAGTGCATAGTAATTTTATTTTTATTTTTATAAAATAAAAATTAAACATACATTCTACATTTCCGGGACTTTGAAATCTTGCTTGGGTCTAATTTTTCATAATACTAGTGGTTTTGTGAGCCGTAGAACTCGCGAGCACACTAAAAGTGAGCAATTCATTTACGGTTTTTTGAGGAGCTGCTGCTCATCCATGCCGAAGAGCCTCATCAGATCTTAGCCTCAAGCATTCATGATGTATTGATCGATTGCGAAACCCTTAGCGTGTGAGTTAAACTCACACTTGGCGAGTTTATTTCTATGAATCAACAGTTTGTTTTGTTTACCATCGCAAATAACTTGACAGTTTGTTTCTTGACAATCTTGTGAAATAGGTAAACGAAATTGTTTACACTTTAAAGATAAAACAGTACGTGTACCTACGTAGAAAACTGCATTATTATATTAAATATGATGTTGCATTGTCATAAGTGCGGAGAGTCAGCGAATATTGTACGCTTTACTACAATTTTTGTGATCCTTTAATACTAGTAATGTTTAGGAAAGGGTCCAGTAACGAAAGAAGAAAATCAATGACTTCCAAAAAACTCGTGACTTTTATTTGGCTAAAGATTCAAAGCTATTTTTAAAGATTTGTCTCTATCATGCATCGTTAGCGTGTTTCTATTCTATGGCAAAAATAAATTAAAATAAATGTATCATCAAACTTGTTTAGCACGTCAATTAAAGCCTTGCGCACATCTAAGCGCTCTGCGGGGCGATCAGTGAAACGCTGTCAAATATCACTGTCATATTTGACATCGTTTCACTGATCGCTACAGCAGAACGCTTAGATGTGCGTACTCAAGCTTAACTCAAGTTTTCTCGTAGCAAACGATGTTCGCGAAAGAGGGTTATCATCCACCAGGATACTTGGTATTTTTTACATACTGACTTCGGAAGCTTTGTGCGTCCAACACGCGTTTGGCCAATTTATAACCTACACTTTGATAAATCACAAGCAAATCCTTGGCTTCAATAGATATGGAGAAAAAACCTTGTAAAACTCCTACGTTTAAGTAATTCCGTGTGTATATACTGCAGACATTACTTCCCGATAGAACTGTTTCTCATCATTATCATTACCAGCCTGAAGAAGTCGACTGCTGGACATTGGCCTCCCCTATACATTTCTAGGAAGAACGGTTCTGAGCTCTTTTCCCCAACCGACTTCCCGCGATCTTAAAAATATCGTCGATCTATGGGGTATGGACGTCTTACGTTTCGTCTTCCGGTTCGTGATCCGGTTCGGTAGAAATGTTTCTTTTAGGTAAATAAATGAATGGAAAGTTTTATCGGAATGTCAACATAAGCGATAGCATTGCTTTAATTTGACGTTTTTTTACTCATGTAAAGTACTGTGTAGTTTAGATGTATCGATGTGGAAAAAAACGTTCGGGAGTGGTGACCAATGCGATGGCCGTTCGTCACTATCGCCTTATCGAAGCACTCGTGGAAACTTCTGACCATTACGAGTTCCTTTGATAAAATATCTAATCCTGATACAGTTATATCAGTCTGGAATTGATGTTTTTCCACAACTTTTAAAAATACGTTGCATGTTTGTTTACAAAACAACAACATGATTCCAAGAAGTGGAAATCACGTCAGGCCTTTTATGTAGAGTTTCTGCATTTGAGCCTTGTTTGTTTCCATATACGAGTACATTTGTCCTTATTGAAAGTGAAGCGTGATAATTAAAAGGCAACAAATAAACATGGGGAGTTTCAGGAACGCGACGACGAATGCCAATTGGCACACCAGCAAGTCCGGAATCCACAGTAATGTATACGATAGTACGACGCGTCTCCATCAGGAGAGTTTACATCACGTGTGGACGCTATTCTGGACTTTTTTATGAATATACAAACGAGATTACGAGACGCTCTTCAGATAAACTGTTATTTATAACCTGATAGCACATGGATACTCATTGGTCATCTAGGGATTTTCTGTGGAAAGAGGAACTTTATTAGCATTTCGCCTTATCTTGGTATTTTTTTTTAAAAACGCAAGCTGAAATGGTACAACATGATAATATAGTATTTTGTAATCGATTAGTTGGTACTTTAAAAATATATAGACACCAAAAAATATGGGTGGTCTGAAAGAAGAATCTGACGGAGACATCGACCGACGGACGCCCTTTAAAAATGACTGGAAATATATAATCTTTATTTAACATGAATATTTCATCAAAACTGTTTCTTTAAAAATATGTTCCGCGAAATGTAAGTTCGAATTCAATATGAACCCTGTTGACTCCGTTAGCTCAGGCACGTTTCTGCCAAAATAATTTGAGTTAGTGTTATTTTTTACAGGACAAAAACTGATCTAGATCTGATATTCTCTCTGTAAGTATTTTAAGAATGTTTGCGTCTGCGTAACTGTGTCATAAAGATAGCTACATTTTGTAGCTAGTTTGTAGTCTACTTTTACTTAAAGAGGTTTGAAGGGTCGTTCAATATCATCAGATCCATTATGTGTAAAGCAAGTGTGTGTAGTATAGGGTTTTATCACCAGCAACTAGAATCTACTCCCCTTTGTCGAAGTAGATAGATACCTACCACTTATTAGTCTCCCGCTGTGAGTGTGAGAAGAGAGTTTGGATGGAAAGGGGTGAAGTGGGTGGTTGTGGTTTATAAAGTTTCGAAATCTGTGTCTAACCTCTTCTAACACAAGGATTATAAAAATCTAGATTTTGGCAAAACGTTTTAGAATAGAATGCTCCTAAGCGTTCTATTCTAGAACGTCAATAATCTAATTTAATTCAATAATTTTGGATAGTAGTCACCTAGAATGCTCCAGATGTTCTAGTTTGTTCTTTAACGTTCTGGAATGATCTAGCTAGAATAATAGAAACAACAATTCAAAAACTCTACTTGGGCAATGCCGAGTGTCGCTGCTAGTAATGTTAAAAAGGTATCTTTAATAAAATAATGCTTGTAGAAGCTCGTAGAAGCAACTTTAGTACGCTTGAAACAACTACTTAGGGGAGAATACGTTTAGTGCCGTGTATCGGTAAGTATATCAGTATAACAGGGAAAGTAGGCCTTTGCCCTTACTGCGGATTTTATTAAACAAAATGTACTTACCTATCTATTCACAACTATGTAAATACATAGGTACCTAGTTTTTGTTCCGATAAGCGGTAGACATGTACATGTGTGTGTGAGTTGTTGTGTATGACCTGAGAGGGGAAGTGCGGGAGGGGATACGCCGCCGGTGACGCAAACCTGGCGTCGTGTTTATATTAAGGGTATGTTCACATTGAACCATAATATTCGTTCTTTTTTTATACCAAGGGGATTTACCATGTCAGAGTAACGTAAAGTATTTTTATCTTTAATTTTGACAACTGACAAGAGACAGAGTGCAACATTTTTGGCCGACTTTACTCTGTGAGAGTAAAAGAAGAGTGCCCCTATTGATATTGTAGCCTGCTTTGTTCTCTATGCCCTGGCAACTCTACTATGTTCTTTATATTATTTTTTCTTTATGTGAATTGTCCACAATATTTATATTTATTATTATTATTGTGTTAAGATTTTCATCTACTCGACTTCTATGAGTCGGTTATAATAAATGACGAGCACGGGCCTAATATTATTATTATTATTATATGGCTTAAAAATGCTTAGCATGTCGCAATATACCTATCTGATTTAGGTATTTGACGACCCCTGAATAATCACGTGCCAAAACTGCGCAGAACGCATTTTATATGAAATTTTGTTCTGCGCAGATCACGTGGTTCGTCAGTCAGTTTAAAACTGGTTTGTCACCAATAGGTAAAGTATAACAAGGACATGGCAGGTATGCAAAATTTAAGATCATTCGGTTACGGCCAGAATCAGTTCGGAGAATATTTGCCACATATTCAAGGAAATATCAAGATCGATATCAATCATGATTTCATTATGCAAAAAAAAAATAGATACACTATCCCTGTATCAGATGTATTACGATATTCATTTGACGATACCAAAGAGCAGCATTGGGAAACACAGGCAGGTGGCCAAAGAGGAATTAGTTTCTCTTTGTCATTTGATTTCGCTTCCATAACAGTTTTGACTTTTGTTATTACACAATTTGTGACGGTGGCGCCCCCTTCGCCAAGTTGAAAGCATAATAGCGGTAGGAATACCGAATAACCACAACTATAGTTCGGCCGTTCAGAGAATGCGTTTGACAGTTTGATCAGTTATTCACAGTTAGTCACATAGTTAGTACAGCACTACAAATATAAAGCGCTGACATAACCTTGTAATAGCGCAGTATAGATTTAGAAAAATATTGTAGGTATAACAAGTTATTTGACACTCAGTTTGGCACAAAATTATAAAATTCATTGATTTTTGATATAATAATGTTGTTTTAATGCTCATCAATTGTTAAAACGGTATACAACCAGCAAACATATTTTTATCGTAACTGCAACGCCATTACAAAGTTTCGTCGTCAGTTCAATCGCGACGTGTCAGGAACGCATTCTCTGAACGACCGAACTATAAACCAACACTATTTTTAAAATCTCTAATTAAAACAGGAAACGTTTGTGCAAACCCCACAATGCTTACTTCTAAAACTCAGCTATTTTATTATTAATTGCAAAAAACATTTAATTTTCATGCAATGACTCACGATTTTTTCTTGAGAATGGTTTAATTGTTTTAAAGACTGTCCTTGAAGTATTCAGCTAGTTCAAATAACAAGTTTTATTTTAAAGTAGGAAAAGCCCATGAGTGAACAATCTCGTTATTATATTGGTTTAGGTAATGCAACTCTACGTCATGTTAGTTAAAGGAGAGCAAAGCGCACCCTATCATTGTGCAAACATACATACATATAAGTACAACCATACCAATTTATAAATGCAAAAGCGTGTTTGTCTGTTTGTTACGTTGTCATGTTTATAATATCTCCACACTGAGAACTGAGACTGACTGATCGAGATAAGAGAAGATGGATGGAAAAGGCTCCAAAATCGTTCTTCCTGGAAATGTGTAGGGATCCAGCGGTGGACTTCTTCAGGCTAATGATGATGATCTACTGCTCACACTATAAATATAGGTAATAAATACACTTTCGTAGGATGATGTAGGTACTGTTTTTACATAGCGGATACGCGGATACAGTACCGTGCCTTTGTAGCGTATACCATTTGTCCTTTACTTAAAACGTTAAACATGACGGCAAAAAAAAACGGAAAATAAAAAAAATCTACTCTGTTCCCTCTCTATAAATCTACTCTGTCTGTTAGGTTCTGTTTTAAGTACAATTAAATTACTATCTCTACTTTTTACTTGTCAAATATTAATGCGTACCGAAATAGTTTTATCTGGTTTCCTCATGAATCTTCTAAACATTGTCTCTTGTCTTTACACTTTAGCTTTTGAGTTTTATTTTGACAGTGCCAGCTTTTAACCCGTGCGTAGTCACGCTCGGTCAACTAGTTTCGGTATAAAAATATACAAAAGTAGGTTAGGTATGTAGCTATTCAGATTGTGGTACACAAGGACACATCAGACTATACACCGCTCGCTCTTATGTCCTTGTGTTAAGAGCCATTTTTCTTTGTTTCTTGTAACTTGAGCTGTATCTTTTCTGTACGTGTGACGAATCATTTTGGTATAGGAAGCTTGTTTCCATTGTTATGTTTCATGCTGGCGATTTCAGATAATTAGCCATAGAGAGTAGCTAATTATCTAGCCCCAAACTAAACTAAGTTTGTACTATGGGAACCAGATAGCTGATATGTACATTTTTTGTAAGTAAACACTTAATATAATAGAATACAATACACCAAGACAGAGACTTTTATAACTGATAGCTAAGCATTTGGCTGCCATCACACCTGATGGAAAGTGAGGATGCAGCCTAAGATGGAGCATGCTTAGCCATAATCCACCTGTTCACTCTTGTCTTGAAAATTCCCAAATTATAGTGTTCCGGAAATACTGACGCCGGTAGAGAGTTCCATTCTTTGGCAGTTCGTAATATAAAAGTGGAATCAAAACGCTTTGTACGCGAGTGTGGGATATCCACCATAAAGGAGTGGCACTTATCCGTGCGTCTAGAAGTCCGGAGGTAAAAGGGCGATGGGGGTATAAGGTCGTGCAGTTCTTGTGAGCACTCCCCGAAATGTATGCGGTAGAATACCGTTAGACAAGCCACTCGACGACGGTGTTCCAGGCTGTAAAGCTTGGAGTCAAACAGCTCGTCGTTGCAGATGAGCCTCCTGGCGCGCCGCTCAATAGAATCCAAGGCCTCGAGCTGATACTTGGCAGATCCGTCCCATAGGTGACAACAGTACTCCATGCCCGATCGGACTTGAGCTTGATACAGAAGCAGAAGCCGATCTGGCGTGAAGTACCGTCTAACCTTAGAGAGGATGCCAAGTTTTTTAGCTGCCACTTTAGCCTTAGATTCTATATAAGACTAAATCTATGTTCACCGCAATAGTTGTCGGTGGGGATCGAACCCACGCCCTCCGGCACAGAAGGCCGAGCTACTACCAACCGAGTTGTGAGGGTTTTCAAGCATAATATGTAATACCTATATTTTGCCTAACAAGAGGAAAAACATCACAATAATTCATTTTGTTAGTTAATATTTTACCTCTTTTAAACTATGTTAGTTTGAAAATACATTTTGAGTCTTATATGCCGCAAACATTTATTCGTATGAATGAATCTATTTCAGGTAAGTACTTGCTATCACAGAATCTTGTTTTTGTTTGTCATAGAATTCGTAGGTAATCCTATTTAATGAAAGATAAAAAACTTTCCAAAGGTTAACCTTGCTATGTCATGTAACAACAATATTATAATTTTAGTCCGTTTAACATTTACTTATACATATTAATTACCAATCTTCTTTACAGTGGTATTAGGGTGAGTTATTAGATCGCTCTCTGAGCTCAAAATCTAAACGGGGCGGTAGTAAGCTCGATTTTGTCATAATTAAGAATGAATTATTTTATAGAGAAACAATATCTAATAAAATAATTCATTCTAAGGCAGCTTATAAACCAAGATTACCGTCACAAGTACTATAATATAATTATTACAGCTCGCAGTGATTTCGCCGACATCACGTGACACCAGCACGTGTTTCTACGATACGTAACGGCTATTAATTTGCTAGACTTCAGCAATAATAAAGATTGTCTCCTTACTTGGCACAAAACTTTGCTTGTAGAAAATAATAATAAAGTTATCACAAAATTCTCGTACAAAATATTGCGAGCTAGACATAATTTTATGTCAACGACGTAAACATTATCTAGTTTGTGTTGCAACGTTTTTGTATAACGATTTAATGCAACGTATTATAATAATTTATTATAAAAAATATGATTCGGTGTGTTTTATGGACCGGAGGTGTAGGTTGTGTTGAGCAATAGCGTCCGCCTATTTATAATATTTTATAAAATCGTGCTAGAATATTTTGATGGAATTTTGAATATGTTTAGAGTTATAAAAGTAAACTATGGTGGCGTGTTAATATGTTGGTATTTGATTGAATGCGTATTGCGTACCGATAAAAAAATCTATTTTAGCGTATTCAAATGTCAAGATTTTTCTTATCTTAATTTGCATCACAAAACAATCTTGAATTTGTTATGCGAAACTTCCAATGTAAAAACGTCTCCTATAACTTTATGCGTACCTATACCACGTTTTGTACTCATAATGTAATGAAGACATGTATTAAGAAATAGAGTTATTTCTTGATACGTGTTTTTTGTAATTTAAATTTCCCTATAGCCTTGCGCACATATATTATCTAAGCTTCTTCTGTGGTGCTTCTTCTTCGGCTTCTTCTATGATGGCGATCAGTGAAACGCTGTCAAACATGACAGTGATATTTGACAGCGTTTCACTGATCGCCAGCGCAGAACGCTTAGATATGCGCAAGGCTTAACAGAATAACATATATCGTTCAACTAGCCATATGAAGCTGAAGGCTATCATGACGGGACTGGCTTTGGGCGAGGCTCCCCATGCGTCACTTCTACGAACTCAACGATTTCAAGTGGATGCACAGACTAATTAATAGTTAGTAATGTAAGTGGACCATTGTTCCATGAGCTATTGTTTATAAACATTGGCACTGCCCGCTCTCTCCGGCTCGACCGAGCGAATCGCAGAAAATCGCAATGCACAACATATCGATGTCATTGACTTTCGTAAGAGCTTCTGTATAGTTTGACCCGGAAATGAACCAAAAGACCACCGTCGGCGTCGGTGTACTTCTCGAACGCATATTTTGACCATTTGAATGATATTTAATACCACTGAACTTATTTAACGAAAATCACGAGCAGTTTTCTTGTGTCTAATCCGATTGCACAAGTTTAACAGTAAAAAAAAAATATTCTAGCTTGTTTTCCAACATAAAGTTTTCCTAAGTGGTACGTAAGTAATTTTATACAATTATCCCCCCAATCCTTATTAATATTATAAATGCGTTTGTAACTCTGTCTGTCTGTCTGTCTGTCTTCCTGTCTGGCTTTCACGCCAAAACTACTGAACCGATTGAAATGAAATTTGGTACACAGATAGTTGAGGGCCTGGGGAAGGACATAGGCTACTTTTTATTGCGAAAAAAAGGTTGTAAGGGGTTGAAAATAGGGGTTGAAAGTTGTATGGAAGTATCGTCATTTTTAGAGCTAGAAACTTAAAACTTATTTTTAGTCTGTTGATTTGATATAAAAAAATATGACATTCAAAGTTTGTGCGGGGGGGGTAGAGGGAGGGGAGTACAGGGGGGAGTGTGGAGGGGTGGTGCGGGGGGAGTGTGGAGGGGAGGAGCGAGGGGGGATACGGGGGGAGTACAGGAGGAGTGTGGAGGGGAGGTGCGGGGGGAGTGTGGAGGGGAGTACAGGGGGGAGTGTGGAGGGGAGTACAGGGGGGAGTGTGGAGGGGAGGTGCGGGGGGAGTACAGGGGGATTGTGGAGGGGAGTCTGGGGGGAGTACGGGGGGAATGTGGGGGGGTGTTGAGGAGAGTGGGGGGAGTGTGGGGGGAGTTCGGAGAGGAATGCGGGGGGGATGAAAGTGTGGCGTAGTACGACGCCATATGTCTAAGTTTAGTAAGAGGGCAGACGACTGTGTCACGTGTACGCGAATATGACGTTGTTATTTAATTACTGTTTTCTTCCGCTGCAAATTAAAAATGCTACCCATAGACACTATACCACGCAGACGAAGTCGCGGGCACAGCTAGTACGTAATAAACAACTCTTTGTCATATTGCTCAATCTTTTCACACTTTTAATAAGAATATTAAAAAATGTTTCAATCTTGATAGTTGAAAACCATTTTAGACCAAACAGAATGAGGTGAGTAGGCACTGTACTAACTAATAAAGATTTATACAATTTAGTAAGTATAAAATTATTTAGTAAGTATACTCGTAGTTAGATTCCATTAGCTCCTGCATAAATGTGTGTAGATTCTGAAAATGTGAGGCTTGGTAAAGTGGCTTTCATAATATAATTATTATGGTAGACAAGGCAGGCATGCATGGTATTCCTTTGAAACCATGAAGCATTCTATGAATATGTATGGTTTGTGAATTAGTGGGACAGAAGGCTCTCGAAAACATAAACGGGACCAGAAAGACTGAATCCCAGAAGAACAAATTACAAAATTCAACTTCAAAGAGGTATAACTTAGGAACGATGGTCTTTGTACTTACTAACATTCAATTATTAGACTAAAAAAACTCGACTATTCATCATTACAACTATGAAATCATGGTAAACAAGACAATTGCTCGCATCATAATCACCAGTATAGTACAGGAGCCGACAGTCAACCGAGAGGCTGACTGTTTACAAAGATTATTATTAGGACCAAAATTACAATTTCCAAATAAACAATAGCTTTTTCGTAAATAAAATCTTTGACAGCAGGCAAGATGATGCTTTTTCCAAACCAATCAGAAAAAGTTGACAAAATTGACAGAAAGTATCAAAAACTTCCGGTGAAAACATAGGGGCATTTACGGTTTTTGGTACTTTCTGTCAATATTCTGATTTCTGAACTTTTCTGACTGAATCGAAATTCAGCATTATTTTGCGGCCCTGTTGCTATGGATTTCATTTTTGTACTATTGTGTAAACTAGAAACTGTATTTTTTTGTACTTTAGGGCAGTTTTTTTTCGTTTTAATTTTTTAATCAGCGTCACTTAGCGGTCTTGATGCCATAAGCAATCTGACTGTCGGCTTCCATACTAGTAGTTGAGAAATGATTCACGAACAAAGTTTTCGACATCGCAGTTTGGAAAACATATGAAAGTTTACAAAACTCAATCGCTAATTCATTGAAATGTACATTCTTGGTACGCTCATGATTTGTTCAACAGAGGGACGAAACAGAATTGCCATAAATCAACGGAATGGCTAAGTTATAAAGCGAAACAAAGTTATAAATCAAATTAATTATACAGATTTGAATATAACTCGCAAGTATAATCAATAAAATATTATGTAACTGCAAAGGAAATGGCCTATTCTCTTTTAGTTAATGGCCCTAAAAGTAGTAAGTACACAGAATATATTAGTTGTAAATGTATATTTGTAACTATATACATATATGCATACAGAATGAAGTCTAGCCAACTGCTGATGCGTTTATAGTTGGGCTCACAAGCGCTATAAAATGTACATCCATCCATACTAAAATGTACATACAGAAAGATAATCACGCTTAGTCCGAATGCGATGGAAAAGAGTTTTGAAAAATAAAGATTGACTTTGTCCAGCGACTTCTTTTTCTCGTGGGATCAAATTTTGCGAGTCCTAAAATACAAAATTGATCCGTTCCGTGACTGAATGGTTATGCCAAATAAGATTGAGAATTGAGATCTTGTTCAGCAGATAAGCAGTATAGATAAGTTCGTAGCAAACCGTTAGACAGACAGACATGCATTCGCAGTGTGGCAACACAAAAAATAAACAGGAAAGTCTGTATCTACCTAGAGATTTGTAGGTGTTATAAAATAAAGTATTTTATGTACTAGGTATTCATGCATAATACATTAACCGTCGACTATAAGTCCTGAATTAACATTATTTATGGCGAAAGTTAAGGATATAAACTAGATAATATCTTTTATGGTTTTATCTAAACTTTGAACAACCGTCCACAAATCGCAGAATCTTTTCGTTTTGAATTTGTTGATGGATCTAAAGGGTTTATAACCAATAGGTATTTATAATGTATTTATGCACCTAACAGGAATTCATTTAGGTGTTCATTAACCTAAGTTATAATAGGTTTTTCTTGCGTAGGTGTATAAAATAAGTATTCGGCAGAAGTACAAAAAAGCCGTGTGTCAAGATTGTTTCTTAACGGTTGTTTCACGGTTCTTTTACCTGGACAAAGTGGCAATTTGGAATTCCCGGAACTCAGGCCGCAAGGACTCCCAACATAGGCCTTCTTATAAGTGCATTCTCTGCGTCATTATTATCGGGGCTCATTTTGTTTGAGAATAAATGCGTATACTGGGCGAATTCATGTTTTTTCTTGTAAATTCAAAATACAATTAGTTATATTCTTGAACTGAAATTATTTGATAGAGTATGAAGACTATTGTAAGCACAGAAGAAATTTAACTGTATGACGTTGTGTTCCATGAAATCAAAGATGTGTAAATCATTTCTGATATATTCAATCGAAGTGTTGACATGTATCGTGTATAACAGCAGTTTATTACAAAGATCAAGAATAATTATTCAGAGAGAAAAGTACATGGTAACACTTTCACGATTTCACAGCACAATGTCACTAGGTACTAGGCACTACTCCACTGCACGTTTTTCATTATTGCAAAAAACTTCATATAGGTAACTCCAAACTAACTTAACTTCATATAGCTGTTCAAAAAATGGTGTCCAAATGTGTAGGTTTGTTCTACGTATATTAATATATGCCTAATTTGAAGGATTGTTTTCTTTGAAACAACTCCATAATGATTAATTCCACAAGCTGCTTGTTGAAATAAGTACTTTTGGGTATTACTCGATGGTAGGTAGGTTCTACAAAATGTATGTGGTAAGAATATAGACTTGTTTTGACAAAGTCTATACCGTTACCGATGAGCTTAACATGTGTCACAGTTGATAACCTATACTAACCCTGCCAGCGTAACTAAATGTCTTTCTAAACCTTTGCGGAGTTTTTAATGAGCCATTTTTGTTTACTTTAAAATAAGGTAAGTACACATACTATATTTGAAATTATTGAGTAATGAGTAAGCACATAATAAGAACGAATGATTTGACGATGTAAGACCAAAATATCATTTCTGTGTTTCCAGTCTACTTGAATATAGATAATGAGCGTTGACTACACCTACGAACTGTTTTTAGGGTTCCGTAGCCAAATGGCAAAAACGGAACCCTTATAGATTCGTCATGTCTGTCTGTCTGTCTGTCTGTCTGTCCGTCCGTATGTCACAGCCATTTTTCTCCGAAACCGTAAGAGTTAGACTGATGAAACTTGGTGAGTGGATGTATTCTGTGAACCGCATTAAGATTTTAACACATAAATAGAAAAAAAAACATAAATTTTGGGGGTCCCCATACTTGAAACTGAAACTAAAAATTTTTTTTTTTCATTGAACCCATACGTGTGGGGTATCTATGAATAGGTCTTTAAAAATGATGTTGAGGTTTCTAATATAGTTTTTTTCTAAACTTAATAGATTGCGCGAGAGGCACTTCCAAAGTGGAAAAAAGTTGGTCCCCCCCCCTCTAACTTCTAAAATAAGAGAAAGATCAAACTAAAAAAAATATATGTTGTACATTACTATGCAAACTTTCAACGATATTTGGTTTGAACGAGATCTAGTCAGTAGTTTTTTTTTTATACGTCATAAATCGTAAACCGCAATTTACCTTTCGACAAACTACAAGAACCTTTAAAGAACAAGAACCAACCAACAACAAGAACCAAAAGAAAGGTTTTACAAGAACCGTTACTTGATGCTACGGAACCCTTCATGGGCGAGTCCGACTCGCACTTGGCTGCTTTTTTAATACTGTATTGGGTAGAAGGTTATATCTATTTTATAATATATACATATTTTAAAAGATGTAACCCAGTGAGACAAGCTGCAAAATACTTTGTGTAGGCACAAAATGTTTATTTAATAAAAATGATTGTGAAAAAGCTTTAGGCCGAATGAGATGGTAAACATATTGCCAAGTATAGCACAAAATGTAAGTGATGTAGCGTTGAATCGGGTTAGCTATTTATAATGATGCGGCGAAAATGACAACGTAAGTACAAACGTTTAAACTGTAAATAAGAAATAGTCAACACTAAGTTATAATATATATAAGTTTGGCATTGCCGTGGGAGGCAGGTAGAGATTGTAGAATTCTTTTCAACTTTAGAAGTGGACACATGGCCGCTCGTATGAAACGATAGGTTATAAATTCAACTCACCACATAGTGCTGTTCCATATTCCTTCCAATGTGAACGAGTTTTGGCTGTCATCGCAACTGTATTAATTTTGACTTTTTGTTTACTGCGTGTTTTGGAATGAGATTATATTGAGCACTGACTTTAATTTAAGAAAAAAAATACTAAATAAAATTCGAACCCATGGTAATGGTTATAAATAATAACAAATATACAAGTAACTAACTAAATATCACAATGCTATATATATTCGATCTAAAATTTAATAGGGTGTTGATAACGAAACGTTATAACCGATTGCGCTTCATTTTGGATGGTTTATGTGTTGTTGGTCTGGTTCATGGTGCGAGAAGAACGCGTGCAGTGTCGTGTTGTCGCGACGGAGACGAGTGAGCAACTGAACGAGAGGGACCGCGGCCGAGCGAGGCGAACGAACTAACCGCAACCTACCAAGACGGATAGAATGAGGCAAAACGGCGCGGGCGCACGCTTTTGCTGCTTGTTTATCGGTTGGTCGAGTAGCTCTTGTTGAGATAAGAAGAAGGTTGATAACGCGGCGACGACGAAGCACGCGGGTGATGTCGCGTGCGTGGACCACTGCCACGCTGATGCCGCCACTCTACGAGACATTATCCGCCGAACAGATATTTGTAGAGACAAATGTATTTATAGACTTTACTATAAAAATAGTACCTACTGACAATCGTTAACGGTATTCAATACTAGACGTTGTTGGCATCGAGTTCGATAATGCCGCAGGTCATTTTACATTGACAAATGAGATATAATGCTCAGAAGTTTCGTACCTTACAGTTATCCATCTCTACTGTAATTTTTACATAAATAAATTAATATTATTTTCGTAGCTTTTCTGCATTATAAAAGCTAATATTAATATGTAGAGAAATCGCCACATTCCGCTATGACGAGCTCAACAAATTATTCAAAACATCAAGATTTTCAATCAAATTGTTCCTAAAATTATACGGATGTAGGTAAACACTATCATATTACACTACTGCAGAGTAATAACGTAGGTACTTATTACAATCTTCGATGACAAAATTTACATCATGAGTTTATGACTGTGATACCTAATAACCGTCACAACGGACATCGCTTTATTCTATTTGACCTGCTGACCGTTATTGAACCATACGTGAACTGATAATTTAAACATAGCCATAGATACTGATCACAAAGCCAGCTGACGACATTGTCAAAATGTTGCAAACACTGATGATGTCAGATTTATAATCAGTCTCAAACTTTAGAGCTCTCCGAAATAATCTATCATGATGTTCTTGTATGCTGTGGGTCCTCTTATCTATGATATAATTATACCCACGCATTAATCTTTGTCAAGAAATAATTAAAGTTAGGTGTGGCTTCCACCTGGTGACTTGCGGAACGCGTCGACGCACATTTTACCAAGTTAAGAATCATAGATGATGTTCTCATCGTGGTGGGTCTTGATGTGATGTATCACTTGCTATAGGCTAATGCCCAGCAATTGAAAATTTGGTACCAACGATAATGCGCGGTCTAATGTTACTGATGTGCTCCGTTGGGTGGAAGTTGTCCTTTAGGCAGATAGGCAGTAAATATCAGGAATCAAAATTATGAAATGAGCAACGGTTATCCATCATGAGCTTCAACATCCATCAAGATTATTCGCGAGATGGCAAAGCCAGGGTCTTTGAACTCTCAGTGAGAGTTACCTATGTGAACTGGAGAATCGGTGTTGGCAAAAAGTGATTTGCGCAATATAGCAACCTCTTGATGAGAAGGTAAAATCTTCCATGCTTAGGTTATTTTTGAGATAGCTACAATTGATGCTATTTGATAGCATTTGGTGGTACTTCTCTGCAAACCCTTTACAAACAGCCCTAAAAAAAGACTGAGGACCATAAAGTCGAGATTATGACATTTGATCATTCCAATTTCAAAAAACTTACCTCAGAAAGCAAGACTTTATTGCCCCTCTGCTCCATTTGTCATGACTGTAAAATTTTCTTGATTTATTGATTGTACAAAAGCAGCAGTTATTTTCGAATGACGTGGGTTTTGTATGAGTACGTTAGTACATACCAAGAGCGATTTGTAGGGATGTTTATTTGCCATGATTTAGTCGTGTGCTTATTCAATCTATTAAAATACTTGTAGCAACGTACGCAATTTCATGTATTTAAGCTTTTTATTGTTTTAAGCTCCTTTCTTTAGAAAATAAGAAGTGATATGTGCAATCTATTGTTCATCATATAGACTTTCTTAAATATTATATCATGATGATATGCACAAATGCGATGACTCACTAAGTCGGTAGTCGGTGCACGTAATAATAGGGCGTATTTACTGATTTGTATATTTGCATATTAGTTAAAAGTATATTATGTTAACTGTTTTTTATCACTAATATGATTATCTTAGTTTCTCATTATAAAGAAAATGTCTTGATCAGCAAAAATATTGTACTTATATGCTAACTTTGCACATGGCTAACTTTAAGCAATGATAAAATATAAATTGCGTTTATAAGTAGGGCTGTAAGTTATAAAATATTTTGACCATAAAGCTATATTCATCTACTTTTGTCACACACCAGCCTGTATAGTTCCTGTGGGTGTATTTGCTAGGTGTAATTGGAATGGATATAGTTTGTCCTTCTACCTACGCTCCGTATGCCCCAGAATATTATGTTGTATGATAGGCACCTGTGCACATGAATTTGATTTTTTTTTAAATAAGTAATGTTTTTAACAAAATACTTATACTAAATTATAAACAAGTGTACTTTTGTATATGTATAGCATACAAATTTTGTAGAAAACTGTGGATCTGTTTCAGAAACTGTTTTGCGAATATTAACGCTCTCCTCAAATTAACCAAAATCTGTACCATACCATTCTTGTATAAATCTTCAACAATAGATGCTAAGGCATGTTTACTTTTACTTAATCTTCAAATGAATTGTTATGGTGTAAAGTGACGAAATATGCAGATTATCTACTATTTACCTATAAGTAGTTATAAAAACTAGATAACTAGGTTATGAACGCGCAAAACAATACAATTTTGTTCATAAAAAAAACAATTGCTCAGCCAATCAAGCAACTAACTTCAGGCCAGTTGATAAATCGTTCAAGTCTGCACTGTATAGGTAGGTACTGTATGTATGTGATAAGTATAGTGTATGAATAGATAGATAGATAGATAGATAACACTTTATTGTACACAAGGATACATCACAAGTAACAGCGTATTATAATAAAGTACAATGGGCGGCCTTATCGCTGAAAGCAATAAAAATAAATAAATAAATGTTAAAAATAAATAATAAATAAATGTTGGTGTGGTGAATGAATGTTAGAAACGCCCACTCAACTCCAATCACAATCTCAACAATCATTTTAAAAAGATTAGTCATCATTCACCACACCAGTCCGACCAAAATGGACTTTTGTCGGCTGTTTCAGTACTTTTAAGAAGGTTGGAATGTGGACATTGATCAGGCGGTCGCCGCGTGAAATGCACACATCCACACAATGCTTGCGTGTGTGCCAAATGCCATGTACGCATACTTGGCACATGCATCAGTGTGAAACTTTACAGAGGTTAAACGCACACATGCACGTACAATGACGAATAGGCTGTATTTTCAAGTCAGTCGATATTTTTATCACTGCTGCCGAGCCGAGCACTACATACAGTTTTATTGCTTACGAAAGTTCATCTAAAAACCCTTTTTAGGGTTCCGTAGCCAAATGGCAAAAACGGAACCCTTATAGATTCGTCATGTCTGTCTGTCTGTCTGTCTGTCTGTCTGTCTGTCCGTCCGTATGTCACAGCCATTTTTCTTCGAAACCGTAAGAGCTAGACTGATGAAACTTGGCAAGTAGATGTATTCTGTGAACCGCATTAAGATTTTTACATAAAAATAAAAAAAAAACTATAAATTTCGGGGGTCCCCATACTTGAAACTGAAACTCAAAATTTTTTTTTTCATCGAACCCATACGTGTGGGCTATTTATAAATAGGTCTTCAAAAATGATGTTGAGGTTTCTAATATCGTTTTTTTCTAAACTGAATAGTTTGCGCGAGAGACACTTCCAAAGTGGAAAAAAGTTGGTCCCCCCCCCTCTAACTTCTAAAGTAAGAGAATGATAATACTAAAAAAAATATATGTTGTACATTACTATGCAAACTTCCAACGATATTTGGTTTGAACGAGATCTAGTCAGTAGTTTTTTTTTTTATACGTCATAAACCGTAAACCACAATTTACCTTTCGACGAACTACAAGAACCTTATTATGTTAAATCGAGTAACATAATATAAAGGTTCTTGTAGTTCATCGTGCTACGGAACCCTTCATGGGCGAGTCCGACTCGCACTTGGCCGCTTTTTTATTTTACATAAAAACTGCAGAATTTACCAGACGCCAGTTGTCTTATAAACTGCTCTACAAAATGACGCTCTACCCGTCTTTACCACGTACGATTTGCTCCAAAACTGTTTCACCCAATAGTTGTTTGTTTCGTCATTTAAAAATATAGAATGTCAAGTTAATAGCCCCTTTCAATACCTACCCACTTGCATGGAATATTCTGATAAAAACCAACATAAACCTCCTGTATAAGTCTGTAGGTAGCTATAGATTTATATTTTGCTTGTATGTTACGTGGTAGGTGAGCCATATTAGTTACCAACACAGACTTACCAATTATTTGCATAAGTGAGTACAGAACGCGCCACATCAGAATGCATGTGAAGAAAAAAGCAAGCAGGAAAGTAGAATAGTAAGAAATACCTACCATTGAAACGTGTGATGTTGATGCGTAAGTTTGACATAGCGACAAACAAATTGATATGGGAAGTAGTAACTCTAGCCAAACTCAAGATGCAATATTTACTAACATTGGAAATCAGCTGATTTTTAGGGTTGTCACCACGAAATGGTTGGGGCTTATTGAATTACGATGATTTTGCCTATAAATTCTATCAAATTTGTTACAATTTTCATTAGTTACGTCAATTCTAATGTAAAATCTAACTACTTGTATTTACGAATCTTCACTATGTTATCATAAACGTAAATTAAAATCACCAGAGATTTTTATCTTTCTAGCAGTGCCAACCATAATGAATCTCAGCTTTGACGTCCTGGGTAGCAAACAATTGGTTACATATTGACTATGATTCGGAATTATGAATAGCACTACAAACTATACACTATTTATAGAAAGAGTATAATTTTTAATTTAGTTTTTTACGTTCGTTCAATGCATTGTACCTCTCTTTCTATGGTAATATCGTTCGTTTCGAATGTTCGAAACGGTGGTCGTATCGGTCACGATGTATCTAAATCGTTTTCTATATTAGGCCTACTGATTTTGTTTCATTTATCTTATTTTACCTGCGGATTGTAAAATAATGACATTTAATGTAATGATTTCCATGTAAAATGACTGTTGAATGAACAATAAAGTTAACATTAATTTTTAATGCAAAAAATTCAGCCAAAAAGTGCATTTATTCAGTTATCAAATCATTTTCCCCATTTTTCTAACTGGGTTGGTAACACTACCTACGCCAATCTCACTTTCGCACTTTTTATAATATTAGTAGGATAGGATGGTAAAAACTGTTATTGATGATGATGATTACCTACATTACGAGCACAGCCCGAAAAATGTTTTGCACCCCTGCTATCAGCTGATTCACCTGTCAGTTCAATGTTAGTAAATATTGCATCTTGATTTTGGCTAGCGTATAGTAACTTTTTTTTGTAATTTTTATATTATTTTAATACCATTCTTTGACCACAATCTCACCTGATGGAAAGCGACGATGTAGCCGACGATGGAACAGGATGGTCTAAAAGACACCTATTAACTCATATGGCTATTTATATATTTGTGATTATAAGATACTGAAAAACGTTATGCAAGTTAAATGTCGTGAGGAAACCGGTATATCGTAGAACCTAAAAAATTCGAAAATATGTGTCAAGTGCACGAAAGGAGCCTCTTTGAGGCGCACTTAAAATCCTTTCACCACACTTGGTTCGAAAGAATCAGTGACACGATAGGAAAGAAGGAAGGAATGTCTTTGAGAGAGCAAAGACATTTAGACACAGAGAAGTAAGTTAATGTCTTTACTCTTTCAAAGACATTCAACTTCTCTATTCCTGTAAAGTAAAGTAAACGCCGACAGCAAGCTTCTACGCATATTCAAACGGCGCGCACTGTAACAAGTATAAACGGAACGATGACGTTTATACACACCCACATAGATAATATCGAATTAATGATGTGCTATTCGTGCTATCACACTGTTCCTTAATTACTGTGAGCTCAAGTATGTCTGTTTAGTGTGTCACTATTAGATTTTACCTACTAACAAAGGTATTAAAACCATAATAGGATTTACTTTAATGACGAGCTAAGCTCGTTATGCTTTGCTATCTGAGGCCTCAACTTTAGTATCCTAGACGTACCTACTACCTACATCAAGAATAATTTAGCGGTTCTTTATTTTTAAATCGTGAATATTGTTATGTTGAGGAAATTTTTGAAAAATGACAGTGTCATGAGGTATTATTATGCAAAACAACCTACCTGACTTAAATAATATTATTAAATAATAAATATTGCGGACAATCTATCTAGCCCCAAATTAAACAGACGTTATAACTATGTACTATGGGATCCAGATATATAGTTGGTATAAAACTTGTATTATATTTTTTAGTAAATTCATACTTTTTTTTTTTTTTTTTTTCTTACGACAAGTAATTTTTATTTACAACAGAATATACATTATTTACAAAAACTATTATTATACAACATGAAATAATTAAAAAGAAAATATAAAAATTACATTTTATAAGAAACTAGAAAATTTTATAATGAACTCTGTTTTCCACCTGAAAGTATTACAGGTAGAAAACAGAGTTCAGATCACCGACCGCAGGCAATGTGCCCAAAAGGCTGGCAACGTTACCTCTTTGAATAGCTAAGCTAATTCTTTGCCCTAGGTAAGCGCCAGCCCTTTGGTATAATTCATACTTAGAATACAATATAACACCCAAACAGATAACAAATATCTGTGCTCGCCGCACAAATATTTGTTCTCAGTGGGGATTGAACCCACGACCTTTGGCGCAGAAGGCAGAGGCAGAGCTACTACCAATTGAACTGAGAGGCCAGTATTTTATTATTTTTGAGACTGTCCTATATCTTTCTTAACAACACTCAAAAGGAGGTTTTAAGAAACAATTAAGCCCATGTAGGCTTAATTGTTTCTTAAAACCTCCTGTCACCAGCAACGTCACTGTGACGCATGATGATTATGAACGACTTAAAATCGATTCAAAGACATACATTAACATAATATTCGGTTATTGAACATGCAATGATGCTATAGCATGTTTTGCATTCACAAAAAGTAAAGGATTTTTACTAGATAGCCTGTCTATAATTATAACATACATACCAAACGATAATATTTTAAAATAAATAAAATCCTTCGTTTAAACTGACAACTAACGTACATATCCCTCGACTAAGCCCAAGAAATCCTTCGTCCTGAAGTCTCGAGAATGTAATATAGAACCTGCTATATAGCCTGGCTTCATACCTACTGTTGTAGTATAAGGTTGCACTAAAAAAGGAATTCTTAGACTCAACCCAAGGTGCAGTATTTAGAATGTAAGCTGTTATCCTGTGATTCGCTTGTTTGGATACCTACGACAGGTAAATAAATTGGAGCTCAATTCAGACGCGTTACCCTGTTTGAAAGATGTAATTTTTTTTTTCAAAGCTTATTAATGTTATACAGGGTGTCCCATTAGTCAACGTCCAACCGAAAATGGGTGATGCGCCAAGTCATGACAGTTATCAGAAAAATATAAAAAAAAATATTTGTCATGTAACTTTTGAGCTATGATTATTTAAAAAAAACAGGAAAAACTGACGCCCTGTGATGATCTTTTAAATCCTGTGACTACAAATATTAACTTTTCATGAAACTTTTTTCTGCAACGTAAGCATGAATAACCCTTCTGTAAATTAAAATTTAAAATTAAGCCATAACTGCCTCAGTTTTTAATGAAATCGTGGAGTTTTGGCCAACATTTCATTTCAGATAATTACATCATCCAACTTTAATCGTCTGTACCGCAAAAAAAATGTACTACACTATCATGGCAAGTAACTTTAAAAAATGGCGCATTTATCCAGAATTCCAAAATGGTATAATACTTGCTAGAGTACTCTTTAGTTTTAGAAATAAAAAATGTTTTTTTCAACAAAACCGTATTTCCAATCAATTTTATTTCATGAGATAAAATGTTTGTACCCTTTAAATTATGGACTTAAAATGCCTACGCTGCGTTTTTAAGTCGCTCACATATTACAGGTACAAGTAAATACCGTATTCGACAATGCAAGTAAACCGATAGAGCCACCATCTTGTCGAAAGAGTAATAACCTTAGGTGTTCAAGTAATTTGTTAGTTTTAGGTGAAAGATTGAAATAAAATTCAATCATAGGATTTCTTCATTCGTGATTTTCATTTAACTACATCAAGGATTTACAGCAAATGTTCAAACTGTTACCCTTCAGCAGTAATGCAAGCTCTACATTTCCTTAAAAAAATCAGCTGTCTGTAAAGTCAGTTAACTGACGACAGTTGAACGTGACAACGTCATACAGCTGTCCACGCAGACGCATCGCTCACTCAAGTAAAAGAGAGACAGATGTCGAACGCTGCCGAACGCGGAGGCCGCTTGTGCCTCTTTGTCACTCTTTCCACGCTCTCACTTGCACTTCAAGTATTAGATGGAACGCCTCAGAGCGAGGTTACGCCGCATGAGTTATGTTTTTTCGTGCGTGCAGCCAGCTCCATCGAATTATAAGACGTTGTCACGTCAATAACCATGTAATAAGACCGGCGACGGGCGAAGGCAAACTTTAGATTAAAATTACGATTGAAGTAATCCTATGATTGAATTTTATTTCAAACTTTTACCTTAAACTAACAAATTACTTAACACCCATGGTTATTACTCTTTCGACAAGATGGTGGATCTATCTGTTTACTTACATTGTCGAAATGGTATTTACTTGTACCTGTGAATTATGAGTCACTTAAAAACACAGCGTAGGCATTTTAAGTCCATTTTATCTATTGAAATAAAATTGATTGGAAATCCGCTTTAGTTGAAAAAACATTTTTTATTTCCAAAACTAAGGAGTACTCTAGCAAGTATTATACCATTTTGGAATCCTGAATAAATGCGCCATTTTTTAAAGTTACTTGCCATGATAGTGTAGTAAATTTTTTTTGCGGTACAGACGGTTAAAGTTGGGTGATGTAATTATCTGAAATGAAATGTTGGCCAAAACTCCACGATTTCATTGAAAACTGAGGCAGTTATGGCTTAATTTTGAATTGTAATTTACAGAAGGGTTATTCATGCTTACGTTGCAGAAAAAAGTTTTATGAAAAGTTAATATTTGTAGTCACAGGACTTAAAAGATCATCACAGGGTGTCAGTTTTTCTTGTTTTTTTAAAATACTCATAACTCAAAAGTTACATGACAAATATTTTTTTTTATATTTTTTTGATAGCTGTCATGACTTGGCCTATCGTCCGTTTTCGGTTGGACGTTGACTTATGGGACACCCTGTATATCATGTAAACTATAATATTATTGAAGTCAAAGGCAGGGCAAATTAATTACATGAATATAAGTTCTCATGTTCGTACCTAATTGTTGAGAAATTCATAAAGCTAACAATCCATAATCGATACCTAATTGCAACATTGCTGATAAGTTTTCATCGACGAAATGCTGATTGTTAAATTATTTCCGAACAAAAACTAAAGTTCTAGAAGAATACACATTTATTACAGGTTATTTTTAATGTTTACATATTAAGATCAATAAGGTGGCTTAACATTTGCCTATCAATGACACGAGCCTCCGTGGTGCACTGTAAAGGAATGTTAAAATCACAAAATTACTAGTAAATGCAATTACACCCATACACCTAGTCATTAGTAAGGTGGTTAAATGATAAAATAAAACCCTTTTTTGGCTTTGCCAGTGTTGGGCAAATAACTTAGGTGCTTCGTCTAGTTTTAGCACGTTGACAACCTATAAAGTACTTCTCGCTCGTATATTTAAAACATTCTGTTCGAAAACTAGTAAAAAATGACTGAAAAGTAGTTGGATCAAAATGTATTAGAACCTTTGCAATGCTATTCTCTAGTTCTTGGTTATTTGCGATTTTTCATAGACATTTAGTTACTTTATACCTTATATTCCAACTCTTCGAAATGTGCGAACGAGTATTTGACGGTTGTCAGCGTCATAACTTTTCGGGACGCAAGGTATAGCTGTTCGTAATATATATGTACATATTTTATATTGCATAGGCTTACATTTAAATAAGAACTTATAGACTAAATTGCAAAAAAAACATTGTTTAAGTTGAAGTTATTAAAAAGTTATAAAACAATCTTCGTCTTATTGAAATAAACATTAGAAGGTAACCTGCAGACAGTATTTTATACATTTTATAACCAAAAACCCAATAGCAAAATTTTAATTTTAATAAGAGAGGCTTAATAACAATATTGCAGGCATTAAGTTTTTTTATAAATACAATTTTTAAGGCCATCACAAAACAGAATAAGAAAATATCAATAAGATATGTACCTACGTTCGGGCTTCAATAAAAATTAAGAAGCCTTGCCTTGTAGACATGCCTTGTTCAAACGTGTCACACGATTAGTGTGCGTCTGAATAGGCACTTAGAACATTTTAGTTGGCCCCTACTTTTTCCATCCGTCTTGTTAGACGGGAAATTTTTATTTCTAAGACATTTTTTAATAAGTATTTTGCTCTAAGCTAGCAATACTAAATAACATTCTAACACAATTTGTATACAATAACACACAAAAATACACATTTATTTTCAAGGCATTAAGTTTTACTTATATGTTAAAATTGTATTAAGTATAAGCTCGTGTCGGTGCAATTACACACAACGAACACTATAATTTGTACTTAAATGTTAAACAATTATTTACTAATTTAACTATGAAGGCACTGACGGTAAGCCACGACAAACGGAGAACCTCTGCCTGCTATAATTATTTTGACATTTGATAGACACTTCTGCCGCTTTGATAGAATAACGCTTTTTACAGCACTTACACTACCCCCTCATTAATAATGCCTGATACTTTTTAACGGCTTGCTATAAGTCTCTTGTCACTTTTATGCCAACAAATAGAGATGGCAACAGATTCAGCAATCTGCTAAGCGAAATGACTGCTATAAGAACATTATGAACATGAGCCCTAGGTTTTAATTTATCCCGTGTATGTCGGTAGCGTTGCTGATAGCGTGACTGTCAGCGTGGTCACCCGATTACCAAATCCGCGCATAACCTAGTTTCCAGCATTGGCAGGCAGCGCAGCAGTGTGCAAAGCTAAATGACTAATAGAAGACCATTATGAACGAGCCCTAGGCTTTAATTGATCCCGTGTATGTCGGTAGCGTGGCTGATAGCGTAGTTTAGCGTGGTCAGCGGATAACCACATCCGTGCATAACCTAACTAGGTTGCTTAGTTGCTAGGGTGCTGGAAACTTCCAACATTGGCATAGACAACGCTGGATCGGCATAGTGACCGAGCAAGCCAGCAAGGTATGCGACGCAGTTGCCAATAAAAAATGTGAATAATTACTTAACATCTACTCAGTAATCCTATAATCGAGACAAATAAGTACTTTTAGTAAATTTTAAGTATCTTTTTAAGTTTAGAAATAACTACTTCTATATCTGTTGCATCATTATCTCGTTTAAAAATATTGGTTCTCGTGTAACCATTTGATTTAATTAAATAATATTATAAGAGTTACAGTTAGTTTTATCACAGTCTTTGCTTAAGTAGCTCCCTAGAGATAGGCGTACACCTACTCATGGCTATAACTATTAGTACATATTGTGTATATTTATACGGTATACTAAAATCAATTGTGCAGTAACCAATTACTTCGGATGTTGACTCAGTACCATGTGTGAATTCAGCCTATATGTATTTAGTAGATATATGTATGATGTCAGTAGTTTATATTATGATCTTTTATCAATTTTGGTTCCTGTGGTAGGTTGATTTGATACTATGCCGGACGGAATACCTAAATAATTACTAATCTGAGTATCGGTGGAAAATATTTTAGGCTATATAATGGTACTTAAGGTTGTTCGATTTCATACAAACTAATTTCTACCATTTATGGGCGATTATAGAATAATTGTAATTTGAAATAACTGTAGCTAGCTTTCATATTGGTCTTTATTTCCGGCAAACTTTATTAAGTTGAATAATATTGAAGATTGGCGGTAGTAATAATAAAAAACTGAAAAATGCATTTATGTATTTATTTATGATCATTAACGATGACTTTACTGTATTCGATAATAACTTTGTAAATGAAAATAAATGCATATTTTAGTATTTGGCCATTATCACCGTAAATATACAATTTCTTCAACTTTATAAGGTTTTCTGAATATAAAGACCAATATGAAAGCTATCCACATTTATTTCAGTGTGTGATTTGATTATACTCTCACCGCTCATAAATGGTAGAACTAATTTGTTAAAAATAGTACCACCTATCACAAGTTAATTTTGACCCTCGCCATGTGATCATCACTCTTTTCATACATAACCCTGTCACTTCTATACAGTTTTTCTTGTATCGCGGCAAATGATTGGCCTTTCGTTTCTGGAAGCATTATCAATATGAACACAACTCCAGCAAACGATAACACGCCGAACCCCCAAAATGCCACGTACTTCCCCAAATTATCGGCCACGACCTGGTACAATTTAGTGACCGCGAATGTCATCAAGGCCACGAATATCTGTATCACGCACGTGGCTTTCGACTTTATGTTAGTTGGGAATATTTCCGACGTGATAGCAAAAGGCACTGTGGCTAAACCTATCGTGTACGAAAATATAAATATTGGTATAAAAACTATAGGAATGAAGTTTAAGTTGACGACATAATCGCTTTTCTCGTGCTGCAAGTAAAAATACGCGCCTATGATGATGTTGGCTATACAAACACCGACGGAGGAGAGCAGCAGCAGTGGCTTTCTTCCTAGCCTGTCCACCAACTGCGAGGATATGGCCGATGTCAGTAGCTGCACTGAGCCGAATAAGATACAAGCTTCCTTGGCACCCATACCACCATCCACAGCTCCGAATATCTGCTGTGCATAGGATATGATGGCCGTACTCCCACAGAACTGCTGTGTGAAGTACACGCCTGCGAGAATTATAAGGCCTTTCCTATTTCCGCCGACGGCGACTAAGTCGATCCATCTGCCTTTCTCCTTCATATTTTCTGTAACTAAACTAGTCATGCTTTCTAATTCTTCTCTAACGTAATGCCTTCCTCGTAGCTTCTTCAGTGATGTCTCTGCTTCTTCTTTCTGACCCTGTTTAATGTAGTAGTAGGGAGACTCTGGCATCGTGCTGAATGTTACCACGAAGAGGATTGGAATGGCGATGTTGAAGCTGGCAAGCCCCAGCATGGTCACGTATGGACCGATGCAGTACTGCGACAATATACCGAACTGGAATAAAAGAAACAGTTCAATTAGTGTTTCATCAACAAACCAATCATTGTTAAACTAGTGTAGACCAATGCATAAAAAGTCATGGCCAAGAGCTTATAAAAGAGACATTGTTGTGGTCTCATAGATTGGTTTCATTAGCAGAGCAGATAGTAGCTATGCTATTTGATAGTCTATAGTATCTTAGCTACGACATAGTTTCAATTAATATGATAAAAAGGTTCGTTTATTTTAATTATGACTAATATAGTTTAACATAAGAACATCGTGAAGTGTAATGGTTTAGAAGATTCTAGATCTCTTCAATGTCACAGTTTATTGATGGTTATTAAATTTACTGAGAATTACTTGTTTGTTTTTGCCACCACGGTGTTATCAGAGCATATTTTTATGAACTCAAAAGGTTACGCATACAATTAGGATCAAATTACATAATATAAAATGTCTCAAGCTATTTTTACTGTAATATAACTGAGGCACCAACTTATGAAAAAATATGAAAAGCCATTGATTCGCAGTCGTGTTATTTTTAATCGAGTGCTGAAAGTTTTAGCTAGTCTAGCTAGATGATTCCAACGTTTTCATAAAATAAAATCATGATCAAGGTTTTTAGGTTCGTCTGCAATCCAGTACCAATTTAGGCATAGTCTTATGATTTAATAGGTCAGAGCAATCCTTTATCACCAGTCTCGTTTTAAATTAGCATCTTTAACTAAGTTTTTGCCTCGTCTTGACAAATCAGTTGGCATGGTTACTTTTTTGCTGAATCAAGTCCAAAGTGCTCTAAAAAAAACAATCGTTTAGCCTAAAAAGCTGTTTTATATTATAAATCTTAATCGTCTATTCGTCTCCAAATCGACGATTAGAGCTGCATTGCCGGTTAAGGCTTTGCTTAACTTGAGACGATGTTAAGGCCTGCGCACACCTAGGCCGCTGGCGAACGCGATCAGTGAAACGCTGTCAAATTTGACAGTGTTTCATTGATCGCAGTCGCCAGCGGCCTAGGTGTGCGCAGGCCTTTAGAGACATGACAGACTGTAGATTTAAGATGTAACTTGATAAATTAGTGATATTTCCAGCTGGCCTTGTAATTTTTTTCATTCGGAAATCGGGTACACGATTCTGTCTAACACTTGGCAACACGTAGTTTTCCTAAGCTATCAGAGATACGTGCCTAATCTACAAAGCAATAACGCACAGCTAATTTATTACGTAAATTTATAATCATTATTTAAAATGTGTATTAATGAGGAAGCAACTGAAATGTATTCAACTGTGGCGACCTTTATAATTTTGCAATTTTGCAGTTTTGAATTGAACAGCGTCAGCGTTAAAACTGGTAAGTATTCTGATGTTTTGGTTCGAACAATAAATATTATATTTTTTTTATTTTATTTTATTAGAAAACCAACAGCAGTTAAGCTAAAACAAATTAAACTTAAATATATATTATATTATATATCGGGGGTTCACTTCACACGCATGAAATACCATATAATACCGGATAACCGAGAACCGGAGAAACGAGGAAGAATTCTTCATTGAACTATACACGTATGACGTTTTGAATTTATTGGTTTCAACCACACTGGAATCGTAAAAAACTTTGGTCGTAAAATACCAGAATGTCACAAATTATCATAAATCGGTCACTACCCGTAGTCCGCCAACATATACGAGTATATCGAAAAATATAGTCAAAACAGAAGGAAAAATGACTAAAATGTTACAGACTATGATGCAACTGTGTACCTACCACCACCATACTAATTCTTGTTGCCAAGCAGTGATGCGCGTATGATCCCATTTGAAGGTCATGGGTGCCGATAAAATTACAAGTAACATGAGAATTGAAACCTTTACGCTCGGAGTGAAGAACTTAGTGTAATGCCACAATGACACGTGCTCTGTGACGTAATACAATTGTTATAGGGAGAAGATAGCCAGTCAACATCAGGTGAGCTATCTCCTTGTTTCATCACTTTTTCACATTTAAAAAACACCGTAGGTTTAATTATGACGTAATAACAAAATAAACTTATTATTGGTTTTAGTGTTATCTAAAGACAATAAAAGCAATCTTGATGTGACAAAGAGATATCGTAAGTTAAATAAGGTAACTGACCTAATTACTAAAATATTTAAGATTTCCTCACCTAGATTGTTGAAAAATATTTTGTTTAGATTTTGGTACAGTGGGATACAGCTCAAGTTACCTAAAAACAAAGAAAAATGACTCTTGCTGCAAGGACATAAGAGCTAGCAGTGTATAGTCTGATGCGTATCCTTGTGTACATGCGATAGTGTTACTTAAACGTTACAGATGCACTCTTCAGCTCCCAATTTAGCACCATCTGTGTAAACTGCAGCATTTTCAAAGAAATTTAAGCCGTACATCAATTTAATATGTCTTCACTTTGCTCATAACGAAATAGCTCTGTATAGCTCCACTTTGACTTAGATTTAATACTTGTCCACGATATGAAAATTTGGTAGTAGACGGTAATACTAAGTATTCAACTCTGCTCGTAGTTCTTATTTTAGTCTAAGCTACTTTTTCTTGATCGAACTGATATTTCAGTTCGAACTGAATTCAGAACTCAGTTCAAACTGGCCCAAGTTTACACTCAAACGTCTACGAATCACGAGATACGCGAGCGCAGTATCAATTAATGAAATCGTTGGCGTCGCCAGAAAATGTAACGTTGCCAACACGTTTGTCATTGAAAATGATGGCTCTGGAATATTTTTGTTAGTTCTCGTACTAAACTAGCATGCAACCGCCTATATCATGGTGCAATCTTGTTTTTGAAATATGATGTAACGAGTTCCTTAATCAATGTTTTTTTTGAGGCATCAACCAATGATGATCGGTTCAAAAGTAGGTCTTTTTAGTGTAGTAATGTGTATAGTACTAAGATTATTTTCTACATTATTATAGGTACATAAAGTCTGACTTGTAGAAAGTAGCTTGACAAAAAATTATCGTATGAATGAGATGAGACAATTTAACTCCCTTGACTCCACTCAATCACGCGGTCCAATAATAATTGAGATCACGTCAATCAGAATATATCTACAGAATATAATTGGCATAAGTAACAACCTACTTTCTCCAATTACAAACAAACCGACTGATGCATATACATACTTTATTGATATTTTGTGTAGAACGCAGATATAATAAATATGGATCTCAGAACCAATAAATTGACATTAAATTGAGAACAAAATTGAATGGTTAGCTTGAAATCATCATCATCAGTCTGAAGAAGTCCACTGCTGGACATAGGCCTCCCCTACACATTTCCAGGAAGAACGATTCTGAGCCCTTCTCATCCACAGACTTCCTGCGATCTTAACAAAATCGTCAGTCCATCTGGTGGGTGGGCGCCCTACTTTTCGTCTTCCGGTTCGTGGTTGCCATTCGAGAACCTTTATTCCCCAACGGTTGTCAGTTTTCCGAGCTATATGACCTGCCCATTGCCACTTCAACTTACTAATTCTAAGAGCTATGTCGGTGACCTTGGTTCTTCTACGGATATCCTCATTTCTGTTTCTATCACGTAGTGGAACCCAGCATAGCTCTTTCCATAGCTTGAAATACTACCGCATAATATGATCATGAGCAATGTATGTTTTAAATTATATAGTTTATGTTACATACCTTTGACATAACAGTGATGAGCGTAGCCATCGCACCACGCACTTCATCAGATGCTATCTCGCCAAGATACATTGGCGCTGCCGTATACGCAATGCCGTACCCCAAGCCCGATATGAGCCGCGACACGTAGATCGTGGGCACATTACCCGCCAGCATCACCAGGATCCAGCCGATGATGTACGGCACCGAAGCGAGGAGGAGAGTCTTCTTGGTCCCGATGCGGTCGGCTAGGTACGATGCGGGGATCGGACTGGCAGCTGGAATAATTAAAAGTTTGTATTACTTTTAAAATATAAAAAAAGCGGAGGACGGCGTCAACTTTATACCATGTAACTGGGGTTAGTCCCACCTGGGGGATCCGGTTGGGTCCCACAGTGTGGTGGTCAAGTGATGCTTCCGGGTAGATGATTGAAATTCTGCAGTGGACTGTACAAATTGTTTTAATTTTCTTGCCCAGGACTTCTTTATTACGTTAATGACAAAAAAAGCGGCCAAAAGCGAGTCGGACTCGCGCAAGAAGGGTTCTTGATTTGCTGAATAAATTAGGTCGTTGAGCGAATTATAGGTTCTAAAATAACGGAGTGACCGCAACGGAAACTGCGCGCGCGGTGCGTTGCTCTGTCGTCAAATTCTATGGTGATCGTTATAACTTTCACAAGTTTTTATTTATTCAAACGTCTTTGGCCCTGTTTCACAGATGACGTATTTGGCGGTTGTTTTTCTTAAATTTTGTAAATTTTAAGAAACTGTCAAATTTTTGATTGGTCAATTATCCGTGCCTTGTTATTACTAGTTCATACGCCTGCCATTTAAAAATGCATTGCAATTTAAAACATTTATATTTATTAAAAGTTTACTTAGAAAAATCAATTTCCTATCCGATAGCTATCTTCGCTATAAATTTTATACCAGGAAATAGATAGCTGGGTATTGTTCACGAAAATTCTCCGAAGACAGCACGAGTATTAGATTCGTTTCCAATAATAGGTGCAGACTCTCATTCTATAGAACGTTTTTAGAAATACCTAAGCGTATAGACTTATAGACAATATTGTCTATAACTTTTCATTAGAACTATAAAGTTTGTTATACTGCACCATATCCTGCATACATTTTGGAATATATTTATTGAGAAAGAGTCTTAGGAAAACGTCTTTACAAAAATACACCTCAAAAATATGTTTTAAATGGAGAGATTATAAGTCGGATACGTTAGGTAGGTATAATTTAGTACGCAAGTTCTCTGAATACAAACAGTTTAGACGCAAAGTCGCAAAGGTTTTTTAATTTAGCTAGGTAGAGGTACCAAGGAAGCTATAGGCACAGATAAGATAATACTATACTAGTACTATAGGTAATCTAGAGGGAATTTATTGTACAACTACTCCATTTTCCCACCATTTCCTTCATTCAAGATTGATGATGTAATACGCATGGAAAACTAATAAGGAAGTTAAAACTACCACAAGATAAGATTGTGTTCTATGCAAGAAAATTATGATAAAACACATCGAAACCACTTTATTTGAATAAAACTCACTCTTCAATTTCTAACTTGATACTAGATTAGGACACAAAACACGTAAGTATGTGATCGACAATTTTAAAACTAACAAAATTAAAATATGGGCATATTTTGAACATAAATGTCTTGTATCCTATAAAAAATCTAGTTTGAAATCTTTAGTTTGTGAATTCTCGACAAAAAAACTGAAACTATTAAGAAAACTTAGCAAAACCATTCTACGAGTATTATAACATTAATTAATGATGTCCGATATTGTTTTGAGATTTATGTTATCTAATGTAAAATTTGTAATTTGAGGAAATCGCAAAGATTTTAATGATGTCCCAAAACAACATTTAAGAGCTGAGCGGAAAAAAAAACAACGTTATCTAATATCATAAATCCTAGCTAAAAAGTTAAATAAGGTTTTGAACTTGACTACTTATTCTAAATTCAATTGGTATGTGACATACATCACGTTAATAACGTTATAAAGTCAAATGGTCTAGTGCCGAAAACAAAAAGCTTTAGGACCTTATAAAAGAGATTACATTCAGATTATCCCATAACTAAGCTGTTTAATAATCGGGAACGACCCAGTAAAGTATCTAGGTCATGCAGGACAACGAACTGAATCCTTAATTTTAAGCCTCGATTTGGGGATACTGAAATGGCGATTTAAATGTGGTTTGTTTGCTAGATGACTTCATTACTTCTACAAGAGAGTTAAAATTAAAGAGGTTGAAAATCTAACTATGTATTTAACTATTTGACTAGACCACTTTGTAAAAATTACTACCAAAAAACATGTAAGCGAACGCTACGCAAATACTACGACACCACTGCGATAACAGTACGCATCAGCTGCCTAACCAATACGCATCCTTTACAAACCACTACGCTTCTGCTACGCACCCACTGCGCAACCGTTACGCTTCTTCTACGCAACCGCTACGCTTTCTTTGCGTAGCTTCTACGCTTCCCCTACGCAACCGCTATGCTACTACTACGAAATAACTACGCCACAGCTATACAGTCTTTTCTTTTTAGGTACATGATATAGATAGACCTTCTGCTACAATCTTACCTGATGGTAAGCGACGATGTGGCTGAAGATGGAGCAGGATTGTCTAGAAGAAACCTACTCATTCTTGCCTTGAAGAGGCCCAGATTGTAGTGGTCAGGAAAAACAATCAAACAAAATAACACACAACGGCAGTGCGTTCCATTCCCTGGAGGTTCGCATAATAAAGGTGGAGCCACAGTCGACGCATACTATTCTTTATGCAGTGAGATTTTTGCCTATTCGACTTGGTCGTGTGGAACTGGCACTTTAACTCAACTAGCTATAAAACGTTTCTACCAAGCGATTAAAAAAAAATGATTACAGCTTTGACTTTACCTGAGCACAGGATCATGATCGAGGCGATCCAAGAGCTCTGATCTGGCGAGGTAGCTATCGGCGAGTCTTTGTCCAGGAGTATGGGCAACGTGGGTGATGTCCATCCTACTGTGGTCCCAGCTGCTGCCGTAATCAGGGTAGCTGAAAACAAAAAAAGTAATTTAGTTTCTGTTATTGATGATGTCAACACATTTTGGATTGATAGTTTTTGATAACCTCGTACACTTGTGTATGATTACATATCACCTTGTATTGAGGGAAAAAACCACTCGTAAAAACGGAAATAGCATAAACCATAGCCTATTATAAAAAAAAATGCAGTTGCAAAAATAGAAAGAAAGAAAGAAAGAAAACATATTCAGTGATCACAACTTTTTTTTAACAATAATATGCATGTAGAGGTCGTCCAAGCTTAAAATGCACGTCCCGCTACTCCAGTCAGTCTAAGTAAATTGTTCTTTATCCCTTATATTACAAGGATCATTTTTAACTACTTTGCTGTGAGTCAACGTCAAGAAAACGTGGTGGAGGGGCGTGCATTTTTAGACTGGTTTATCTATAACAAAATTCAAAGTTAATGGCTGGCTCAGTATTTGTCGCACTGTGTAGGTCACTTGACAGCACACTCACAGCGCAACCCTTGAAAAACGATGTATGCTACTACTGTCAATAAAATAGAGGTTCATGGTGACCTCAGATAAACAAAAGTTACCACCACAGCGCCACCTAATACTGTCACGGCTAATCATCTTTGATATAATATAATGTCAAAGGCCGTTGATGATAGTGATGAATTAAAAAAATGACTACTTTCGTTCACTAGAGTTCATAAAACTTACACATTACTATCTGGTCCAGCAAGCAAAACCATAGACAGAAGCTATTTCGCAATAAATCCTCATTGCGATACCACCACGCCGCGATATGTAACCACGTGTAGTTACGAGCGGCAACGACCAGACGACCATGCCAAAATACCACGTGACCACAACCCGGTGTTTTATTTGACCATGACCCTACCCTACCCCATATATCTGTCTTGTCTACACCTCACAGTTCCATTGGCAACACTGGAGCTTCGTTATAAGATGCGTATTGTGTAAAAAATAAGCCTAACAAAAATAGTACGGTGTAATTGATTCTTGCATGTCCTTGAAGGACTTATCGGCTTGGTCGTGTGGAACTAACGCCTAAATTCACTTCATTCATTCATCCAAAATATTCGAATTTGTCTGAGCCCTCACCGATCAATATATCTCTTTCTTCTTCCTGCTCTTACCCCACTTTATGTACGGTCGGCACACCATGTTCTCATCTTCCGTTCTCCTCTATAATCAGCCCTCATCGCTCTATTCTCTTATTTCTTATCCATATCGTCTTTCACACTGTTCAATGTTCATCCATCTTTTGTTTGGCCTACCTCTACCCACATATCCATATACATTGATGCTTATCACATGACATTTATGACATAGCCCGTACCACGCCAGCCTGTTGATCCTCGACTTTTCTCCGATTAATATATAAGACAAGTAAGTTAATATAGGAGATGGTTTAGGAGTTACAGGACGGGTTACCCTGTTACTTCTAAAATAAGAGAATGATAAAACTAAAAAAAATATGATGTACATTACCATGCAAACTTCCACCGAAAATTGGTTTGAACGACATAATAAGTAAGGATTTTTTTTAATACATCATAAATCGTAAACCGCAATTTACATTGCATTCAATTAACTCAAATATTAAGTAATATTATGTTATACTTGCTGCTACAGAACCCTTCATGGATGAGTCCGACTCGCACTTGGCCGTTTTTTTTATACCCGGAAGCAAAGTCTTATCGAGTGAAAGCAAATTCCAACGAACTGAAAACGTTTACCTACAGGTAAACATTTCTACGAAGTGGGAACAAATAGGTTAAATTAAAGATAATATTTAAGCTTCTGTTTTCATAACAAAATAAGTATTGCCGTGATATCTATGCATTACTCAAACGTAGTGATGAATAAGCAGAAGATAGTCTTTACACATCACAATTCATGCTAAAACGTAAATAGGTATTTAGCCCAAATACCCATTTAGTATGTAATTGGTAAAAAATATACATCAATTTATGTATACAGGGTGTCCCATAAGTCAACGTCCAGCCGAAAACGGGTGATGCGCCAAATCATGACGGTTATCAGAAAAATATAAAAAAAATATTTGCTAAGTAACTTTCGAGTTATGAGTATTTAAAAAAAACAGGAAAAACTGACACCCTGTGATGATCTTTTAAGTCCTGTGACTACAAATATTAACTTTTCATGAAACTTTTTTTTGCAACGTAAGCATGAATAACTCTTCTGTAAATTACAATTCAAAATTAAGCCATAACTACCTCAGTTTTCAATGAAATCGTGGAGTTTTGGCCAACGTTTCATTTCAGATAATTACATCACCCAAATTTAATCGTCTGTACCGCAAAAAAAATGTACTACACTATCATGGCATGTCACTTAAAAAATTGGCGCATTTATCCAGGATTCCAAAATGGTATAATACTTGCTAGAGTACTCTTTAGTTTTGGAAATAAAAAATGTTTTTTCAACTAAACCGGATTTCCAATCTATTTTATTTCAATAGATAAAGTGTTTGTACCCTTTAAATGATTTACTTAAAATGCCTACGCCGTGTTTTTAAGTGACTCACAATTCACAGGTACAAGTAAATACCATTTCGACAATGCAAGTAAACAGATAGATCCACCATCTTGTCGAAAGAGTAATAACCATGGGTGTTCAAGTAATTTGTTAGTTTTAGGTGAAAGTTTGAAATAAAATTCAATCATAGGATTACTTCAATCGTGATTTTAATTTAACTACATCAAGGATTTACAGCAAATGTTCAAACTGTTAGCCTTCAGCAGTAATGCAAGCTCTACATTTCCTTAAAAAAAAATCAGCTGCCTGCAAAGTCAGTTAACTGACGACAACTGATTAAAATCACGATTGAAGAAATCCTATGATTGAATTTTATTTCAAACTTTCACCTAAAACTAACAAATTAATTGAACACCCATGGTTATTACTCTTTCGACAAGATGGTGGATCTATCTGTTTACTTGCATTGTCGAAATGGTATTTACTTGTACCTGTGAATTGTGAGTCACTTAAAAACACGGCGTAGGCATTTTAAGTAAATCATTTAAAGGGTACAAACACTTTATCTATTGAAATAAAATAGATTGGAAATCCGGTTTAGTTGAAAAAACATTTTTTATTTCCAAAACTAAAGAGTACTCTAGCAAGTATTATACCATTTTGGAATCCTGGATAAATGCGCCAATTTTTTAAGTGACATGCCATGATAGTGTAGTTCATTTTTTTTGCGGTACAGACGATTAAATTTGGGTGATGTAATTATCTGAAATGAAACGTTGGCCAAAACTCCACGATTTCATTGAAAACTGAGGTAGTTAAGGCTTAATTTTGAATTGTAATTTACAGAAGAGTTATTCATGCTTACGTTGCAAAAAAAAGTTTCATGAAAAGTTAATATTTGTAGTCACAGGACTTAAAAGATCATCACAGGGTGTCAGTTTTTCCTGTTTTTTTTAAATACTCATAACTCGAAAGTTACTTAGCAAATATTTTTTTTATATTTTTCTGATAACCGTCATGATTTGGCGCATCACCCGTTTTCGGCTGGACGTTGACTTATGGGACACCCTGTATAGTATATATGTATATATATCAATTTAATCAAGGTTCCAAAAATTTGACAGTTGCTTATGTCAAATTTTTGCTTGATAAATTTGAGCCAAGCAACTGTCAAATATTTAATCGGTCAACTAGCCATCTGTAAAAACAGGCCATAGAGTGTATTTAAAAACTTTTTCGTTAAACGTCTTTTAAATTTGTTATGAGCAAGTATAAATCTTCAAATATTAAGAAAGCCAACCGATGATGTAATTCTTGCTCGCACACATTGACCATTTGAAAGATGCCTCTGGTGTTGCAAGCGTCCATAGGCTACGGTAACAGCTTTCCATCAGGTGGGCCATAGGGTTCTTTGCTAACTTATTTGTATAAAAAAAAAAATACGGGTTGCACTCCGGGAGTGCCGGCAGAAGTGAAAACTTGATTATTAACGTTGAGCATGTTTGATATTTTGGAATGGTTAGGGGGGGCTTGTTTGTTATTTGGCACGCTGTAACATACACGAACATTCGCGCAAGCGCCCTGCGCTGCCTAAACGAAACAGTAGGCCCAGGCATACATTTTCGCCGCGCCGTAGAGAGGGGATAGCTGTCTACTCTCCATCCGTCTTACGCTTTTTCGATCAGGTCACGTGTCCTGACGCGCTGACGCGAGTTTAAGATTTTATACCCATTACAGAAAAAGTGCTCAACGCCGCTAAAGATGTTTTCACTTCAAAAAATACGGGTTGCACTCCGGGAGTGCCGGCAGAAGTGAAAACTTGATTATTAACGTTGAGCATGTTTGATATTTTGGAATGGTTAGGGGGGGCTTGTTTGTTATTTGGCACGCTGTAACATACACGAACATTCGCGCAAGCGCCCTGCGCTGCCTAAACGAAACAGTAGGCCCAGGCATACATTTTCGCCGCGCCGTAGAGAGGGGATAGCTGTCTACTCTCCATCCGTCTTACGCTTTTTCGATCAGGTCACGTGTCCTGACGCGCTGACGTGAGTTTAAGATTTTATACCCATTACAGAAAAAGTGCTCAACGCCGCTAAAGAAGTTTTCACTTCAAAAATACGGGTTGCACTCCGGGAGTGCCGGCATAAGTGAAAACTTGATTATTAACGTTGAGCATGTTTGATATTTTGGAATGGTTAGGGGGGGCTTGTTTGTTATTTGGCACGCTGTAACATACACGAACATTCGCGCAAGCGCCCTGCGCTGCCTAAACGAAACAGTAGGCCCAGGCATACATTTTCGCCGCGCCGTAGAGAGGGGATAGCTGTCTACTCTCCATCCGTCTTACGCTTTTTCGATCAGGTCACGTGTCCTGACGCGCTGACGCGAGTTTAAGATTTTATACCTATTACAGAAAAAGTGCTCAACGCCGCTAAAGAAGTTTTCACTTCAAAAAACACCTCACTTATTTATCGAAAATTGCGAGCAACTAACTCTCACTATCACAGTTGAGCAAATAAATAATTTTGAATTTCAGTGTTTTTTATCTTTCAAAAGGTGTGTTCATTGAAGATTGTCTTTGCCTTAATAAACTTCCGGAATTAAGTATTCTCAAGATTTAAAACCATAAATAAATGTTCATAGACTTTCATTGCTGCCTGTCCTCTTGTAGTACATACTTACACAAATATTTTGTTTTAAAACTATAAACAAGAATTATAATAGAGATAAGGATGAAAAACTCATAAAGAAAGATACACAAAGATATTGAAAGTTTGGAACTGTTTGACTGTTATAAATCATGAATTCATGACTGAGAAAGTTTAGCTATGATGGATGTTTTTTACTCATTTTCAGTAGAAAATGAGTAAAAAACATCCATCATAGCTAAACTTTCTCAGTCACGAGAAGAAGTAGTAACTTCTTCTCGTCGTGTCTCCAGTTATTTCAATCCAGAGTGTGGTAAAAGGATTTTTAGGCGCGCCACAAATGTTTTCAAACTTATTTTCTTTTTTAAATTATTTCTATGACATGCCGGTTTCCCTATGTTTTCCTCAAGTTTTCCTTCACGGTTTGAGAGTACTGGATTAGTTTACAAGTACATTTGCGTAGTTTCAATGCAAAAACTCAAAGATCATGTTATCACATATTTTTTAGTATTTTAAGCGCGTTTGTCCATTGTGATGCTGTGAAACTTCTGCGAACTGTATACATTTTAGTGCAGCCGACTGTACTTACATACAGTGTGTCAATGGTATTATTTACCTACTGTGCATAAGTAACGATAGTGAGGTTATAATCTAGGTACGATAATCTAAGTAGGTTACTCATTTCTAGGTTAAAATACATGTTATCAAACATGTTGTACTGAACAAACAATTTTATTTTATTGAGGATAATAATGCATTTTTTCAGGTTCACTATATAGGTATAGGTACTACGACAAATCTACTTCATCTAAAACTATGCCTTCAGATCAGAGTCCCGTAAATGACTATCAATCTGGAGTCATGGCATCCAAATGCTTAGCTATCAATCATAAAAAAAAATGAGAGCACGGGTAGAAAGTGGTCCCTCATTCTGCATAAATCATTTATGAAGACAAATCGCGGGCGGATGTTAGTTATTTTATGAAAATAAGTTAGAAGAATCATAGTTGTCAGAAGTTAGAAGTTCAGATAGGTACTGTGAAATCTATTGTATCTAATGCTGAGCAAGAAAGGCTCTGAATACGAACTAAAACGTATAGAACTCCTTATTGACCCAAACCTCAACATTCAGATCGAATCGTTCTTCCTAGAAACGTAATTGTAAGGGAGGTATTATGTCCAGCAGTGGACTTTATTCAGGCTGTTGTTAGTTGATGTCTTTGTGGCATGCTCCATCTTGTATAGGCTGCATCCTGACTTTCTACCAGGTGTGATGGCAGACAAACAAAATGAAACAAAAATTGATTTTTTTGGACCATACTCATTCCTTAACAGTAGTACACTTCTTAGTTCATCGATGGATGGAAAGGGCTCAGAATTGTTCTTCCTGGAAACGTGTAGGGGAGGTCTATGTCCGGCAGTGGACTTCTTCGGGCTGATAATGATGATGATGATGATGACTTAGTTCATAAACAGTAAACACTTAAAAAACCTAGCTAGCATATCTAGCAAATGCTTAGCTAATCTATACTAATATTATAAAGACGAAAGATTTGTATTTTTGTGTAAGTTTGTAATGAATAAACTCAAAAACTACTGTGCCGATTCAAAAACTCTTTCACCATTGGAAAGCTAGATTCACCCCGAGTCCTAGCGGCCTGTACCGGCTTCCACCCGTGCGAAGCCGGGACAGGCCGCTAGTCTATAATTAACAAAAGTTTTTCATGACTCATGAAAATTAAGTACTGTGTGTTTTTGCTGAAGCATTGAAGTAATTTACTTGTAAGTGCTATGTAATAGTCGTAGATAAGTAGGAGGTAGGTTCTACAGTTCAAATTACTAATGGGTTTGTAGCATGTGATATGTGTGACATGGTACATTATGTGACCACTGAAAGAAACGTGATCGTTACAGAGTATTAAAATCATGTTATGTATTGTTAGTTTTACATAGAATGGGCATTGGGCAGTCACATGTTCTCATTTCCTTCAATAAATTATACATAAGTTTTATTACTGCCAATTTACTTCACACAAAACGAATAAAGGTCTAAACTTAAGGTTGAAGTTTTTGAAACAGTTTTTCCGAAATAGTATCGGAAAATAAAGTCACAGACGAAATTGCGAGTAACTATATACTCGTTTATAATTATAAGAGATATCAGATATACCCATGTGTTAATTTGATACGAGATATCACAGTTTATTAACAGCATTTTTGTGGAAAAATTAATAAAGAGAAATAAATGTGGTGCCAACCCGTCGCCTTGCTATTAGCGATGTCAAGGGGACGGGATAATGATTTTTTGCCGCAAAAGAGCTGACACGCCTATTGTCGCCTATCACGCCGGCTGCTTCATTAGTGCCTGTCGCTAACCCTCGCTAACCTTTGGCCGCTGACAAAAGCTGACCACAGCGATCTTCTATTGCAGCGCGTGTTCAGCGCTGCTTCAGTTTTCATAAAATATTTTGATAGAATATGGACCTTATCACGATGGATTAAAAGTCATCATCTGTCAAAGGGAAACGATTTCAGGTCTAGAACTAAATTGTAGTGGACGTAATGTTGGCATGAGGACCATCATTTCGTTAGCTTAGCGGCGTACGGAGCCTATTATTATAATGAATGAAAATGCCACTCCTTTGAGCAAATATTGTAGTAGTAACTTAGTTACTGTAGCTATGTACAATTTTTCGTAGTAGCATAATTACCTTCAATATGTACCTACGTAGGTTAATTTGTTTTTTAAAAGTAAAGTTTTTTGAAATCTTGCACAGTGTTCTTCACTCCGGACAGTCCGGACACGATGTCAAAAAGGAATAAAACAAGATTCATATATACATACCTACGTGCGTACGAAAAACAATCGATTTAATCTAAAGTCCAAAATGTAGTTCACTTGAGGCTTTGCTGATATGAACGTGTTACAATAAATACTGTTATCCTATTTAACCGGATTATCAATCATTTATTCAATTTATTGATAAGCTTGCGTTGTATAGTGATTGTAACTCATTACAATACGTCAGTTCATCCATTTGCATCTCTCAGCTCAAGTGATCTGAGTCAAGTCAATCTGAGATTTGCGGAATGAAGGTGTTTATTTTTTATCTCGACGTGATACTAACAAGAATAACTATCATTTTCTCTAAATCCTGAAAAAGTTTAACAAGATTAATCAAAACCTGCGCAGCCGTCAACAGTGGGAAAAAACCAATCAAACTCTCACTCACAAATAATCGCATTTAGAGGAAGTAGAAAGGGTTTATTATTTCTACTATAGACTTGTCAATATTTAAGACCTTCCTATACTTGTGTAGGTTCTAAAACCTTGGCCTACCTACATGATGCTATACCATAAGCCTGAGTAATGCCCATGAAATACCTTTTTATTCTTGTAAATGTTTGTAAACGAACTATTAACCATAAAAGCCATACATTTATTAGAAACTAGCTGTTACCCGTGACTTCATCCGCGTGGCTAGTATGAAGTCATAGTTTGAGTACGTTTAAAAAAGACTATTTTATGGTGGAAAGCGGTTGATACTATTGATATGTTTTTACTGTTTTTTTGCGTATTTTGTAAAGCAAGTTTTTGTGAATTTTCTTTAAACTGTTTTTCCCTTTTTTCTTCTTTTAGGGAAATAATTTTCCGATTTTCTTCCTTAGTGCACCTCTACGTTATAAGAGGAACATACCCTTTAAGTTTCATGCTTCTAGGACTAACGGTTTAGGCTGTGCGTTGATTGTCAGTCAGTCAGTCAGTAACGTAAGAGTTTTATATATTTAGATTATTGTTTAGTTTGCTTATAGTTACTTGTATGGCTACATGGTTATTTTCGCCACCTAGAAGGAGAGCAGAGGCTACAACAAAAGTCATATGACTTTGTCTGCATCAACGTGATAGAAACCAAGCTGAAATAAGATGTGTATTGTGAAAATTATTTGCTAAATTGTGACGCTGGAAATAAATAAATAAATTGTTATTCAGATTAAAAAGGAGGTTTTCTACTTTTTCAGGTTAGGAGCTTTAACTAGAAGTCGGTATTCGAATTGGATGGCAAGCCAAATTGATAAGAACCAAACTAAAACTGTAAACAGAAAATGTAATAACCTTCTATTGTCATACAAATAAGCAGCAAAATGTACAATGCTACCAATTTATCTGTTCAGCTCACAACAGAGAAACAAATATCGCTGTTTCATTTAGTGTTGTTGCCAGTTGCTATCTTTTGTTTAATAATTTTGTTAATAGGGTACCCCTGTTATAAAGTATACAAAAATTGAAAAACAAAAGATAGTTTTAGCTATAGTTTTATTGTCTACAAAATAAATTTATTCATAATTCATAATTCTTTATTGCACACAGAGACATTTACAAATAAGTGATAACACAGGACATGTACATAGGCGAGCTTAACCCTAATAAGAGTTTTCTTCCAGCAAACCTTTTAAGAATATCTCTCGATGGTCACGATGGAAATAAGTTGGCACAGTATAGTTGTGGTCTTGCACTTATAAGCATTTGACAACGTTTCACTGATCGCCACTAATATTATGGCAGCGATATTTTACAGTGCTTCACTGACCGCGACCGCATATGGCTCAGATGTGCGCAGGTCTTAGGCTGCCTTCCTACGGTGCGAGGTTCTGCAGATCATCACGCACCGCGCACGACAACGCACGGCAACGCACACAGAAAAGACTCCTGTGCTACCGCGCACCTCGGCGCACGTGACCGTTCCTATGGTGTGTCGTGCGAGCTGGTGCAGGCCGGTGCGCGATATCACGCACCGGTGGGGAGGGGCTATTACAGTTCAACTGTCAATTGAAATGTCATGTCAAAATAATTATTATGATTAACACAATAATAATACGTGACCTTTTGTGAAAGATTGCAACAAGGTTGTGAAATGCGATAATTTCACTGTTCTTTCGTTATTTGTGTTTCTAATGTTATTAAATAAATAATTGATCATTAAAAAGGTGTAAGTGGACGAGAGCCAAATAGATTTTTCATTATGTTGTGTTCAGTGCAGAGCCAGTGTTCTGACAGATTCAGTTCAGATGATTATTGGGCCAAAGTATCCAAGAAATCGTTATTTATACCTATAATAGTCATACATTTTACTCTATCGGCAGACAAGCTACATTCTAGTTTTACATTTACTTGATCTTGAATCTTATCTTGTCAATGTATCAATGAAACTTGAATCTTGAAACATATTTGCTTGATTTTCATTTTTCATTACAGAAGCAAGACTATTAGCTTATTTTAATGATTGTTTGAATATGAATGAGTCATTTTAAATACACGATAATCATATGTCATCTAAAAATAAAACAAAGTTCAAATAATATGCAAAAGAGTATTGAAGTTCAGCATATTTTTTTAAAAAATGTTTGTCTACTTTGTTGTTGCCTGTACCGTTTATTCATGACCATAAATTGAAGATATGGTTAATCTGATGTGAAAAAACAATTCACTTCTGCAACGGTTGAATTATCGTACAAGGCTACTTAAAATGAAACGAATTCGATTAAGCACATTCTTGTTAGCACTGAACAAAAACTCGTTAATATTGAAAGAAGCAATTTCAATACAAAAATCCATTATTACGATGAATGAGGTTATTTCATATTTCGTTGTTCTATTGAGATCGGTTTAGATGTTGTGTTCGGTGAGAAAATGCAGTATGACACACAATAAATCAGCGAATCATATGCGGCTGCGCATGTATAGTAATACCTAAACTTTGTTGACATGTAAACACTTGGCCGTCAGCCGAAGTCAGTCATTGGAAGACAAAAGAAGTACAAATCTTCGGAGCAGATATTTATGTAAAAGATAGTTGTGTTCCCTGACAATACGACATTCTCCTATCTTCATTGCCCATTTAATTCATTAAAACACGCTTTTATCACTGGTTTTGTGCTTAAAATGATTAAGGGCTCATTTTTCCATCTAAGTACAGATAAAGTCCGTCAGAAAAAAAATATCTATCTCTTCCTTACGCCTGTCAATGACAACGACTGTCATTTTTTATTCGAAAAATACCGTTACTCTGGATGCTTATCACAATGATCTACGAGTATAAGTTGTTAAGAGTTTCACGGCTACGACAGACTTCGCGAGAGTGACGCGTGGCTCAAATACAGGTTGTCCCGTAAATAATGGATCAAACGTAACGGGTAGGTAGCTTACCTCATTTCCAACAACTAATTTGAACAGTAAAAAAAAAACCGATAAGGTAACCAAGATATTTTTTTTTTTCGATTTTTACTATGTTCTGTACCAGCATTCAGTGTTTTTGATGCTGTTGCTGCAAATGGTATCATATTTAGGTGTGATTTTTGTCAAACATTTCTGAATAGTTTACTAATGTTATAAGATACCGTTTTTTTAAATAACTATTTGTTTGCCTTAGAAAAAAAATCTTGAATTGAAAAGTTTTGTTTTTACGATGAAAAGACCAGAATTGGAAAAATTCTCCTGTAAAAAAAATGTATGACAACAAAGTGTACCATTATTTTAAAAACTTGTAAGATCACTAAGGTTTGCAAATTGGTATAAAACTTACGTCTAGTCCTTGCGGTTACAAAGATATTGCTATGAATCTGACAGAGGGGCCAAATTACGAAATAAAATAAAATTTGAAAAAGTGTGCACAATTCAACTATTTTCTTAAAAATGTTTAGGTAGCTCAGCGTATGAAAAAAATTAGGAGGTTAAATTAAAAAAAAATACAAATAAATCGTTTATTTTGTTTTTACAGTAAATGTTCAAACTGACGTCCCTCTACGTGAATGCAAGTCTGCACCTCCTAATAAAGGAAGCTCTTATCCGACGGACAAACTGGCTGTTGTTTATTTCTGATACAGCAGATTGGATGCGCTGACGTAATTCTTCTTCCGACGTTATTTGTTGTTTGTAAACTTTGTCTTTTAAACATCCCCAATAAAAAAATTCTGTTCCGCATCCAATCTGCTGTATCAGAAATAAACAACATCCATTTTGTCCGTCGGATAAAAGCTTCCTTTATTAGGAGGTGCAGACTTTGCATTCTCGTAGAGGGACGTCAGTTTGAACATTTACTGTAAAAACAAAATAAACGATTTATTTGTATTTTTTTTTAATTAACCTCCTAATTTTTTTCATACGCTGAGCTACCTAAACATTTTTAAGAAAATAGTTGAATTGTGCACACTTTTTCAAATTTTATTTTATTTCGTAATTTGGCCCCTCTGTCAGATTCATAGCAATATCTTTGTAACCGCAAGGACTAGACGTAAGTTTTATACCAATTTGCAAACCTTAGTGATCTTACAAGTTTTTAAAATAATGGTACACTTTGTTGTCATACATTTTTTTTTCAGGAGAATTTTTCCAATTCTGGTCTTTTCATCGTAAAAACAAAACTTTTCAATTCAAGATTTTTTTTCGAAGGCAAATAAATAGTTATTTAAAAAAACGGTATCTTATAACATTAGTAAACTATTCAGAAATGTTTGACAAAAATCACACCTAAATATGATACCATTTGCAGCAACAGCATCAAAAACACTGAATGCTGGTACAGAAAATAGTAAAAATCGAAAAAAAAATAATATCTTGGTTACCTTATCGGTTTTTTTTTTACTGTTTAAATTAGTTGTTGGAAATGAGGTAAGCTACCTACCCGTTACGTTTGATCCATTATTTACGGGACACCCTGTATACAAACAAACATTCATGTATATACAAAGCGATCACTTGATACAGACTTAGCTAGTAGGCTAGTAGTCTGAGCTAGTGACCTATTGAGCGTGTGCAATTTTGTTACCATACCTATTTTTATGTTATTTGTTTTTTTGGTAAATAAATACATTATCTTTCTTTCTTTCTTAGACATGTCCGACTGAGGATATGTCCAGTTGCCCCGGAGGCGTTCAATTGAATCAAAAGGATCAATTAGTAACATCACATAAGTAAATCTAACGATGTGACACGACAAAATTACAGGAGTACCATGACCACATTATCACTTTAAAATCCTAAAAGCAGTTGGTATGTACTTAATACATGTATGTTGCTAATACTACAACGAATGATAATTTGTAAATAATTTAAACACACGGACGTTGCGGCGAACGGTTCGGTTTTGTTCAATTATGTAAACCAATAAAACTTGCGAGTTCTGTGTGAAAATTATGTTGGGTAGGTAAGTAACTAAACACCATTATAACGTTTGCGTATATAGTCTGTAGAATTCAGTGTGTTTATAAATAATTTATTTCGATTATAGTATACCTATTTATGCAGGTAGGTATATAAGGTACAGTCAACAGTCAAAGCTGGTCTTGCACAAAGTTTTAATAATATATTTTTTTATTAATACCACCTTTTTAGGGCACGATGGGCACACCCACAACCCTAATACATAACTTGTGACGTGTCCTTTGTAGGAATGCATTTTGTCGATCATCCACGAGTAAGTCGATGACTCTTGTTGCCCGATTTTCGGATGGGTTTGACCTCAACCTTTTTAGAGGGCTGGATACACGCCTGAGTGTTAGGTATATTTCTACCTATACTTACATAAAAAAAGAAAATTAAGGACAAGCAATTTTGAAATTCTGAAAAAACCTATTCATGATGTACCTATTAACCTATGTGATGTGAATTATTCGGGTAATAATGTTAAATAATTTGCATTACAACAATAGTAGCTCTGTTTTTTTATTCGTACGTAAATGATTAAAATTAGTTTATTGCTTATCAAGGTTAACTAGGGAGACAAAGTGATATATTTTATAGTAACTTGTAAACTTGGTTCACCGAAAAAACTTCCAAGTACGAACAAAGTCATTGAAGCGTATTAATAATATTTTTATTATGATATCCCGTTTTTCGGGATATCATAATAAAAATATTACCTTTTGTTTCCCGGAAATATTATAATTTAAGAGCCAAGAAAATATTTTTTTATTGAAATGAATAAAACTAACACTTTCATGTGACTGCATGAAATATTTGAAAACTACCTAGTTTTGTTTTATTTTTACCACACAATATCTTGACAGACCGGTGTCCGATTTTGGCAAAAAAAAAACAACCAAGCAAGTTACGACGACCTATCAAATTTGATAGAGAACGGATTAAAGATTCGACAGATATTATAAAAGTCTAAAAATAAAATGCTACTTTGCTCAAAGTTTCAATCGCTCGATTAACAACGTCAAATCAAAAGCAACGGTAAAACATTTTAAAGTCAGTAAGAAAATAAGGTACTTATTAAGAGTACTACCTAGTTACCTACTGACTCAAAATAAATACTTTTTCATTACTCATACTCCGAAAGTAGGTCTGAAGTTGCCTGAGGGGCCTAATTGAAAGTAAAACTTTCAGCCCTAGGGAGAATCGCTTTCTACTGACAGCTGTCAAATTATAAAAAAAAAACAAGTTCTATTTTATTCAACCATGTTCCAACTTTCTAAAGTCTTTCTAACTGCAAGGAGGTCCTTGAACCAAATTCCAACTTTTTATTTAGCAAGTAGGTTGGAAACCCATTACAACGGTAAGAAGTTTAAAAAGTCTAATAAGATAGCGCAATGTAAAATTTAAATTTAAATAACCTAAAGATAAATAAATAATATATCTTCTAAATTACTTGATTAATATATAGCTTCAACTATTTATTTAAAATAACATAGATTTGAGCAAACAATTTACCATTTTTTAAATTATGAGAATGAAAATAGTGGCTGAATAATGCTGGCGAGCCGTAGCCGAAGGCCCGCCAGAGAAAAAGAAAAAAAAAAACCGGGAAGGCGGCAATTCAATCTTCATTTTCACAAATTTTTCTTTCATGTTTTTATTTTTACTTTCCTTGTATTCGTAATGAAAAGCACAGTGTTTACCTCGGGTGAAAGTCTTTTAAGTCCCTCAAGCTCCATTGGCGCCCTCGCTAACGCTCTGGCGCCAAACCCGTCTCGGGACTCAAAAAAAGTGACTTTCAACACTCAGGTAACAATGTACTATTGTTTAATAATAACCTATATATATTATGTAGCGGAACGTGCAAGCAACGCAGGCTGAGAAAAAAAAGAGCACCCGTAGGTCTGAAGTATGTTTTATTTATTGGTATGCTTGGCCCACCAGGTGATGAGTGATTACCTTGGTCTATAACTATGTTATTCGTAATTTCTGATATTACACGACTTAAGGAGTCCTAGTGTGAGTTTAGGGCTATGTGTGCATAACACTCTCTGTCATCTGCGGAGTTTAATTGTTATTTATTATTATAAACTGTTGTAGTAGATATGTCTTTAACATTGTTATAAACTGACTGAATGATTTTAGTAGGGTTGCATAACTCCTGCAATCCTCTCAAGTATCAAGACTCACGTAGTTTGAAAAATGTTTCTATTTTTTTTTCAAACTGCTTTCATAATTAATCATTTTTCATAATCTGACCCTCGATTATCTACAGTAATTTAATTTAAGTAATCTTAACCATAATAATCCTTAAAAATAATACGGGCCCTATAGCTTGAATTTATGTAAATTAAAATACATGATATTATGTAGAATAACATAAAAAAGAGACTCATTAGTTGGGTATGTCAGAAACAATATTGAACATTATTTTCGTAACAATATCATTATCTCAAACATGTAGTTTAGGGGTTATATTTATTTTTCCTTTAACCTCTTTTGATGATCTTTTTGACATTGCTAATTGGAATGTCATCGTTTTAGCTTTGACAACCTCTTTCCCAACTACCCCCAATTACCAAAAATAATATAAGAAAAAAAGAAGTAGATATTAACGTTCAAAAAGCGTACAAAAAAATAAATAAATAAAAAATAAACACGAACCGCTCAAAGCCGTCACATATTCCCTCCACTTGTGGCTGCCGCGGCTGTTGCTCATTGTTGAATCTCAAACGCACTTTAGTTGCAAACATTTATGTTTTGTGTGTGTCTATCACGTTCCGCTCCGGGCACTATCACCGAGTTGGGGCAGCGGAGTCCGCACCGTGATACATGCCGCTCTAATATTAGCCGTCCGCGTGCTGTTCGCGTTTCGCCGTAAGCGTGAATGCTTCGCCCGACTGGCACTGACTTCCCTTTTGTTGACAGTTTCAGCTGTCAATGTGCGTTTGTACACGGCCATAGATTAAGTAGGTACTTGTGGGTAGGGCACGATCGCCCGCAGCGGGGAGCCGGACTGCCTGTGTGCCGATAGCACACACGCTGCAGATAATGCTATTTGCTTTATCATCCATGTGTGCGTTCGTCGACGCGACGCCTGTCGAGAGTCGAGACTGACAACGTCATTCCGGTTCGCGTGAAACTTCAGAACGTGTCAATGGTTTCGAACAAACAAACGACTAATCAGCAGAAAAGTAATAAACTTAGGTCATGAAATTAATTAATTCCTTGATTGAGGTTGAAGTGGCTACCAGCGACGACAAATTCCAATCCTCAATCTCGATTTGATTTTAAAAAATTTACAGACTTACCCGTATCATTTTTTTTTAATTTTGACAAAACTTGAGATTAGGATTGGAAACGAGGTTCCGTAATAACCTGCCTGATTATACGAGAATAACAAATCGTATGAATAATGGCAAGATTTTTTGACCGAAATGACAAGGCACTTATATTTTGCTATCATCAACTTCTGTAAAGTAAAAAAGCATAGTAAAGTTAGTTCCCATCTTTGTTTTTTCGACGAAACTATTTTATTAAAACGACAGTGGTACTGAGAAATGGTAAAACCATTAAGTATAATTAAACAAACATTAAGTAAAATTAAACAAACATTATGTACCTATTACCTTGGTCGCGTGGAACTGGCACCTAGACTCACCTAGCTTTTAAGAGTGTGAGTAAGCGTTTCAAAGTGATTCTTGCATCGTACTGAATAAAAAATTATTGACTTAGGCCCGTATTCCGAAACAGCGCTTGAGTCTGAGTCGAGCCTCAAGCATAGATTTTATAACAGTTCTCCATTGAAAAGTGTCAAAAATCTGTGCTTGAGGCTCGACTCAGACCTAAGCACTGTTTCAGAATACGGGCCTTAGACTTTGACTATATTTTTAATGATTAATCAAAAAATAGAAGCCATAAAATCAAACATGAAGATGACCATTAGATATGCCAGTTTATTCCAGTTCTTGTTCAATACACGAAAAATATAAGCATGCATAAAAATAAAGAAACGTTTCATTTTTTATCACACATCTTAAAACAGGATGAGTATGACCTCAAGCAACCCAAAAGACAACACACTATTAATAAGATAAAACTGCCAAGTATAATCTTTTAAATCTTTGATTGCACCATATTATAAAACTTTACGAAGAAAATAAAAAGAAACCATGTTATAAATAAAATACCGTAGATTGCACCAATAACATAAAATAGGTACCTACTTACTAATACTACCTAGAAGGTAGGTTCTATAGTGTTTGTATGGAACGCCTAACCGGTCTAGTTTGTATGGACATAGCCCTGACAATAACAGCTTGAATTAAATATAGAAATAAGAGCATTATATTATACAAAACCGGAAGTGCACTGTATACATTCTGTAACAGCCTGGCATCGACCGGAGGAAGGTTACTGAGCACGGTGAAGGTTTTCGACAACCTAAGGCGGTGAGCTCAAAGGCTACCTAGGAGACGAGAGTACCTTGCCAATTTCCATAGTCGTAAGTCATCAAAAACATGCAAAAGTTCAATGAATACTTACTTGGCGTTGATAGTGTTGGTTCCTAAGAAAAAGTTATCTTATCTTATAGCTTTAAACGAGAAAATCTTGTATATATGTATATTTAGGATCTCGGAAACTGCGCCAACGATTTTCACGAAATTTAGTATACAGGGGTTTTCGGGGGCGATAAATTGATGTAGCTAGAATTCTTTTTTAGAAAATGACGAGAAATTGGTTTTTTGCAAAGATCAAACATAAACTCAATATACGACTGTTCTTGCCATCTATTGGCGATTGTGAGCAACTAACTGCAAGCTTTTCCAGCAGATGGCGTTGTTAATAAAAAAAAAGCCAATAAACATACGACTCTTCCTGACATCTATTGGCGAATAATAATACTATTATTTTTAACCCCGAGCGAAGCTCGGACATACCAGCTCGTTAATATTGATAGGAAGTTCTCGAAAGTAGTCTTTCTATAAAACCCTGTATAATTGGTAACCCTGTATAATTGGTTTATCAACAACTCGACATAATTATTATCATACCATGAAACCATGCGTCGTTATTGACCGCTGATCAGTTTGAAGACCTGATTGGTTGAGATTATTGAGAAGTGACCCTAAGGTCAATCGGGTCTTCAGCACTTAAAGACCAAACAAAAGAAGATATTATAATAAGCTTCAATCACTGGTATGCCTATAGCAGCATGCGGGTAAGGGCCAAGAAGGGGTAAGAAAAGGTAAGGGGTAAGGTAAGGGGTAAGAAAAGCTGATGCTTTTCAACAGAGCTGTAAGACACTAAAAATAAAAACAAAATATCCCAATACGTTTTCATAGAACTGTATCCAATTATGAAAACCAGAAAGGCCTTACTGCAGTACTTTTATGTAGAAAAACGTGTTAGGATCATATTTTTTTTGCTCAGCTGTGTGTGATCGGATGGCATACAAGATAGTTGTTCGCGATTTTTGATAAATACATACAGCGATTTTATATCTTTCAAAATGTGCGAGACATCGACGGTCATCTTCGCCTTAATTCTCTTCTGGGTCAATCGATTCAGATGAGAGAGTAGACTTGACTTCGTAGGTAACTGCTATGTTTTTACTATGATCTAAGCAAACTAGTTGACTCAACCAATTTCTTATTCCCCCAATCGGTACCTAATTTATATCCAAACTTCCTTCGACCAACGATGCCTAGAACGATAATAAAACGATATTCTTGTATCTGTAAGTAACAACATCCTGATGGTAATCATGTAGCAACATTTCCTTAAGTGTGCTTCGTAGTTTCTTTCTGCAATAAAAATCACATCAGCATGATAATATTCAGGAATAAGTAGATGTTTATGATACAAATGGAGAAGCGCCATATATTGAATATTAAATACTAATTAGCAATTAAAGCTGTAGGCAGTGTAGGATTACTAAAAAATCCCTAGGCTATAGGACGACTGCCATAGCTATATCATCATCATCATTAACAGTCTGAAGAAGTCCACCGCTGGACATAGGCCTCCCCTACACATTTCCAGGAAGAACGATTCTGAGCCCTTTCCATCCACCGACTTCCTGCGAACATAACAATGTCGTCGGTCTATCTGGTCGGTGGTGCGCCTTACGTTTCGTCTTCCGGTTCGTGGTCGCCATTCGAGAACCTATAATTCCCAACGGTTGTCGGTCCTCGAGCTATATGCCCAGCCCATTGCCACTTCAACTTACTAGTTCTACGAGCTATGCTGTGTGTGTATATTTATAATGCTCAAGCATAATTATGATAGGCCAAAATGTTAATTCAAATTCTATATTAAGACACTGAACTCCGGGAAACAACTTTTCGCTTGCACAACCTTTTGCAATATATAAAAACACAAATCTTGTGTCCAATCGAATTGCACACTGTTACGCAACGAACCAATTTTGATCCTAACCTAATACGCTTTTCTAATCAAAAGTTTACGTACCTAAAGTGCGAAAACCAGTTAGGCAAACTTTAAACGAGTAAGTATTACATGTATAAACCAGATTGCACACAAGAAGATGATCGCGTTTTACGTTCGTTTAAATAAATTCAGTGATGTTAGTCTTTCAAAGCGTCCGAACACTTGCAACAATGTACAAGTGAGAAGTACATTGAAGGTGGTCTTCGCTTTAACTTGTGGTTATTGCAAGCCAAGTATGAGTGGCCAAGTATAATAAAACCCGTTTCTAGATTATAGATAAAATAAATCGCCAGTTTATTTCAGTGGAAGATTTTATTCCTTTAGTTTAAGACCACCTACTTTGTGGTTAGCAATAATTAGTGTGATGGCTTAGATTATTTATTTAGTCAAAGCCACGCGCATGCACCATCAATTAGATACAATTTAATTAGATACAAACTAGTTTTCAATGAGATTAAACATAACTATGCCTTCTGCGCCGTAGGTCGTGGGTTCGATCCCCACCGAGATTAAATAATTGTGTGGTGAACACAGATGTTTGTTCTCTGACTGGGTGATATATTGTAATTTTAAGAATGTGTTTACAAAAAAAGGTATATAAATACCATATCAGCTATCTGGTACCCATGGTAAAAGCTCTGCTTAATTTGGGGCTAAATAGTGCAGTGTGGATTGTCCACAACATTTATTTATTTATTCATATTATTTACAAAAAAAAAAAAAATTACACAACGTCCAATTATAAACTCAAAAAAGCTTTGTATATCTATAGACATAATAGCAAAATTCAGTAATAAACATTTGTAAATTATTGTAATCAAAAAAAAAACACGAGGCAAAGGTACGAGGTATACCTACGATTAAAATCTATAGGTAGACTGTAGACTGCAAAAACAGGAAGTTGCGATCTCTACAAGACCTGAACGCATGATACATTATTTTACATTAATTCAGTCAAGGTCACTACTATTATTGTTTTGCTCGTTACGCTGTTGGTATGTGGATAGGTCGTACATCTGTTTCAATAATCACCTTCTTTTATGTCTTTTACAGATGAATTCCTATTCCATATGTTGGTATGCGAATCTTATATAATTATATACTAAGGATCCTACAAAAGAATGGAACGAAGCCGTTAGTCTGTTGCTTGTTTTTATAGAAATAATCGCGTGGAACTTACGCCTAGATTCGACGATTTTTTTTTATCAGGTTCAACTGAGTCTAAGTGGTAACTATTGCCTACATAAACTTCGCCTTAGCCATAGCCTCGTAGGTAATGCACGCTAGGAACGTGGCCAACGTTGCACTGCCCTGCGTCCATCAACTTGAGGAATAAAGGTTAATTGCCTTGCCAGTTATTTCACCGGCACCCACACCCTTCGAACCGAAACACAGCGATGCTGATTTTAACATACAGTTCTGGATTCTACTCCTAAAAAAAATCAGTTTGCAGATTCGTAGATTTGTAAATATCCCGGTACTTAGGTGATCGATAGGTAAAATACCAAAACGAGTTCTATTGAGTGATGGAAAATGTAACTTCAAAGGATATTTGTTATAATATGTATTTCATCTACGAAAGTACAAACTAATGTTGCAGGTTCGTATTTAACCCTTTTCTACTCCGAGGTAAAATTTAATACGAGGAAAATATATATTACGAAATGTGTCATAATCAGCAGAGACAAGCTGATCTCATTACGTTTACCTACCGCACGCGGGTATATAATATTTTTTCATTATCTGAAAAGATGACACCAACTGGGATTATATTCTCGGCCCCGAAAGTTAAATCCATTGAAAATTATTCAGGCTGTTCTAAACTTCAAATAAAAGTAAAATGTTTTGCAATTCAAAACGAAATCTCGTGGATTATTTAAATGTATCTGATGACAATTTGGTTATGGAAAAGATTTTAAAGTACTCAGGTCCTTGATAGTTATTTTACCGAATACACAGTAAGTAAATAGGCATCTATTGTAGATGATTTGTATAGCGTCAGCCCTACTTACGGGACGCTATAGCGCCTGGGGACAGGATTTTAGGAATAGGCGTGCCCATATGTATACCGTCCTGACAGCTTATTTGGGCCTAATCCACAGAAAAGACATGGTCAATACGTGCGGAGCTATGGGTTTTCTCACGACATTTTCCATCACTGTTTGAAAAAAGATATGATGTAAGATTTATGAAAGAACGAGGTGGTGGTAAATACAATCTGTTGTTTTTATTTGGTTTTGTGAATATTTCTGTTTTTTACAATGTAGAATAGGCATAGGTAGTAGATGTTGAATGAGTGTAAACACAAAGGTCTGCTACGATGTTTTAATATGCAGAGCCCCGTTTACGATTCACACAACATGCAAATTATGGACCGTAATGCAAACAATATAAACCCAGATGTAAAACAATTCGCTTTTCCTCCTTCACATTATAGGAGGAAAATTAATAAGTATTTAAAGAAATAAAACATCCTCTAGAAACATAATTATCTTTCTTTGACACAAGTTCCTAGAAGGATTGCTAGATTTTTTGATGAAGAATGAATGTAGCTTGGCTTATGGTTTGCCGCCAAATTATTATTATTTACAGATAAACATATTTTTTTTACTAGCCTAATATCGTACCACTGCTGGGCAAAAGCCTCCCCCCCCAAAGACTTCCAGCCCCCGATTATATTTATTTTGAGCCTCATCAGGGTTTTGCCAAATCTTTTTGAGATGAACATAAAAAAATATTTGAAACCGTATTGCCTAAGGTGGAGATATCCAGTAGCCCCTTTTTAGAGGAAGTAGATAGATAGATAGATAACTCTTTATTGATATACTATGTAAGTAGGATACAGTTTTTAGTTTAAAAATAAACAGTCACAGTAATACAATGGACGGCATTATTGCTAACAGCAAGCTTTATCAAGCACCAGAAATTTTTGATTGGAAGGGTACCAGGAAGTTCCCCTTCAATCAAAAATTCTCCTACAACAAAAAATCTACAACGTCATACAACCCGTGCCTACCAATTTTCGTCTAGTTGAAAAATGCACAAACAGCGGGAAACAGCATTTTTGGCCAATCTCAAAACTTAGATGCTTCGCTCACTCGGTAAAAAGTGCCTTCGGCAAGATTGAAATTTTATAAAGAAAAAATAGTATTAAAATTGTGTTTATCAATATTGAGATAGAATTAGACTATTTGCGATAAAATTCACACTCGTTTTATGTTTTTTTTTACCAACAATATAAGGTCAAGAGTGCATGAGTCAAGGATGCATTTTGTAAATGATTTACAAGGTTTGTAAGTTGCAGTGCGAATTCTATCACTATCATAAAATTCATTGTCAAGTTTTTACTTCTGAGGGTTACAATTATTGTTTACTCGTCTTTGTCATAATCATACCTATCTGTAATTGGTTAGAGTTTGTAGTTAATAAATCTTATACCTTTACACGAGAAAATCTTGTATATATCGTCGTTGTGGTGCGAGAAGTAACTAAGTGCAAAAAGCTAGTCTCGAGATAATCGCGTTTTAAAGTTTTTTTGTTCTTAAAATGAGTGTAACTTATCAACACTTATAGTTACAAAAGAGGTTTCTTCATATAAAATATAGATAATTTTACCTTACACACTAACATTCAACAAATTAATTTAAGTATTTATATGGTTACTGAGATACATAACAAAAAGTAAGTTAGTTAATTCTGGCATACACATTAACGTTATACCTTGATTAAATATTGCTTAATTATGATCTGTTGATGACTCTTACCGACAACAGAATTTCATTTCATTCAATAGCTTTTTATCTGCAAGAAATCACTAAGTGACTTTAGTGAGCAGTGCAACCCCAAGTCTTGAAGAATATTGTAAGTAAAGTGATTGAATTAAACTACTTAAGATCCCTTAGATGATTTTTGTAGACAGATTTTTGCCTCTACGGGTAGTTATGCACTTCTGACATTCTTGTATTATCTATAATTTTAGTAAAATCTACTCTTTTACATTCTGAGAAGGTACATAATGGGTTTCAAAACACTTTGGCGTCAATAACTCATTTTGGCAAAAAATGTCACTTAGTGACTTCTCGCACCACAACGACGATATATATTTAGGATCTCGGAAACTGCGCCAACGATTTTCATGAAATTAAGTATAAAGAGGGTTTCGGGGGCGATAAATCGATCTAGCTATGTTTCATTTTCAGAAAAAACTCGGGTTAAAAGTTATTTTAATCATAAAAAAAATTTGCGCCATCTCTTGCCGAGTAGTCGGAATCACGAATTAGTGTCACGGAGAACGCCATCTATTGAACTTCTACGTAAACACTCGACACAAAAGTTCTTAATTCTTAATTCTTTATTGTACACAATATAAAACACAGGAAAAAAACAGAAATAGAGGACATTTTCATGAAAATTAGAATACAGAAGGTTTCGGGGGCGATTAATCGATTAATATAGCTGGGATAATTTTTTAGAAAATCTTTTTTTATTGTTTTTAATAATCAACTTTATCTATTAATCAACTTATAAGTACATAAACTTATTTTAGCTATTCCAGCAGATGGCGCTGTTAGTAAGATCGAAAAAAAATTTAAAAAACCGAGCAAAGTTCGGGCATACCAGCTCGTATTAATACTATGTGTGCCACAAGCACACTGAGAGAAAGCGAGTTTTTTTGTAGCAGGGAAAAAAGTGGTCGTTTCAACGATCCTTTTCGACCTTATTTGATAACCAAGTAATGGCTACATGATGAGACCTGCTGAGGAACCCATCCAACGACTCGCTCAACGTAAGCGACGGTGGCGCCAAACGAAGTTTACCCTAACTAAACTGCTTAAAAAAAATTTTTATGGATAATCATCGAACAATGCAAATTTAATTACCAAAAAACAAATTAAATGAGCTCCGTATGTACCAATACCTACTCATACTGTAAATCCATACTATAACAATATTTATTACTGTATTCAAAAACAAAGGGTCTGTGTAGGGCTTTTGAAAGAAGTAAACAAGCGAGTCTGCTGCCATACAAATAAAATAATACATTATACTTATTGAAAAAACAATAATTCATGGTAATTAAGCATAATGACCAGCTGAAATTCAGTTAAAACATCAGTACGGAAATGTTTCTACATTCTCGAAGAGCATGCCCATTTTTATAATCCACCAAAAATCGTAAATACATGCAGGTTAACATCCATTAGCCCGAAATTGCATTCGAACGAAATTAAACGAGAAAATCTCGGGCTTTGTAGTCGTTGTTGCCTTTTTTGGGGCAATAATGGAGCTCGAAAACGGCAGTAAAGAACACAAACGACCAACGAGAAATCCGGACGTGACACTTAATTTTGTAGCTTGTTTCTGCTATATGAAGGCACCTGCGGACCTCAAGTCTGAGTTTCGATTTTGGTTTTTGAATACAGCCTGTTTCTTCTATTTTCTTTTATCATTTTTAGTTCTTGGCTACAGCTTTTCTCTAGTATTTTCAAATTTCGATATCATCTTTCCATCGTTTCTATTGTCTCCTTATATTTCGTTTTCAGGTTCTAAGGACCTGCGTATTTCGTTGTAATTCTGAGCCTTAGTCTTTAAGGGTTTTATTTTTAAAAATCACGGCGTCACGTATTCCGAATCTCAGTATTTCGCTCAGGGCTCGCAGTACAGTAGGTACCTATACTGTTCACGAAATACCAAGAACAAAACATAAAACTTTGACTTGAAGGGCAATAGGTACTTACTTACCTATATTCGTGGTATATCCAAATCAATAAGCGCAGATGATTCATTGTTACTAGTTCAAAGTCATTGTTAATTCTATGATGTACTAATAGATACAACAATTAAACAACAATGCGTACGAAACAACAATGGCTTTTGCTCGTCAGTCTTAGTCAGCTCGTTAGGCTTATATGGTTTTATTATAGGCAGTTACCATCTTTTTTTAGGTGTGTGTTATGTGACTGTTGTTTTTGCATGTGACTCCCCAGAAGAAGGTTATTGTTTGGGCAATGATGCAATGTTTTTGTTATAGGATAAAACAATATTGGCAAACATTTCACTTCGTTTATGATAAAGAGAGCAAAAATGTACCTATGTTAATTAAACAAATGTTTTGTTGGTGGCAAACGAACCCCAATTAAACAGCACAGAAGGCAGACCAAGTTGTACTACATTATGATAATGAAACAGCCACTCAGCCTATCTGTACAGATATTGCATAATTAGTCACACAAAACACAGACAATCCATTAGAAAGCCTGTTTTAATGTTCCTATTTCACTGACTTGCGCGTCAAGGTAGAGTTCCATAAATTAGCATAGTAGCTGACTGAAATGGACTTTTCATGCACACTCGCTGTCAAAATTGGGTCATAAATAAAACAAAATGTGGGAATTCGTAGTGAGGCTATCACAAATCATTGTAATCGGGATGCGGTAAATTTTCGCTTATCAATGACTGGTTGCATATTGGATGCGTTGTTGGCTGAGTTTTGATAAAAATCTATGCATTTTTTACTCTAAAAGTCTGTATCACGGCAAGGTGCAGTGCAAACAGATGTAGTTACTAAATATAAGCAAGAGACACAAGTTTCTGTTTCATTTTATGGATCAGCAAGAAAAGAGATTTTGCAACCACGCTAACGAAAAACAGCCATGTGGTGCGTAGGTCTCTGATAAATCTCATTTTTAATTTCCTAAAAAGTATGCACAACCCTAAAGTTTTGTTTTATTTACAATATATTTAGAACAGTCCTATGATTACAAAAACACATAGTAAAACATCACATCTCTATAATCACTCTCTATAATTTACACTTTATTATAAATATTTTTTATTTTTATTGTACTTACATATTTACTTACTCATTAACTAAGTATTCCATACCAATATATTATATTATACTGATGCATCATTTTATTTATTTTAATAATCTAGTGTACCAGCACATACCTAAACCTATCCTATCCATTTTATTTATTTATTGTGTTCGTGAAGCCACCAAGGGGTAAAGAGCACTGGTGGTCTAGTGGTACTGGCCCCGCCTTCCGATCCGAAGGTCGTGGGTTCAAATCCACTCGTGTACCAATGAGTTTTTCTATCGAAAAATTTATGTACACTATGCCAGTACTCTCAAAACGGTGAAGGAAAACATCGCGAGGAAACCGGCGTGTTGTAGAACCTAAAAAAGTTCGAGCAACACGTGTCAAGGGTCACGCAAAAAGGGCCCACCAGAGCGGCCTACTTGCGGAAAAACCTGCCCGCACATCAAGTGCGCATGATAAACTTGCCGAACTTGCCACCAACGGGTTTCGTCTGAAAAACAGCGTTGTGTTCCATCTCTGGATGGTTCGCAGCATCGAGCTGAGACGAGGCCTGTTTGTCACACCCCCCACATGAAGGACCATTCTCTGCACCTTCTTTTTTTAGTTCCTTTTTATTTTTGTTTTCTGTTTTTGTGACTTAGTTTTAGCACTAAAATGTTCTCCATTGGAGGTGTGGCAAATAAACGTTTTTTCTTTCTTTCTTACTTGTTCCTTGCAGATCCGACGCTATACTGGTGTCTGATATTGAAGCTTTTAATAGGGTTGTCAGAGTTCTTCTTCTTCTTGTGTCACTATAGTTCACTTAAAATGCCACCACACTTGGTTCGAAAGAATCAGTGACACGATAAGAAGAAGAAGCACCGTTTGAGAGTACCTACTGCACATACATTTTTGAACAGAAATACTCATTGGTTAAATAAATATCTACTGATCGTTTCTGAATCTGAAAAAACGAAATTCAGAACTCATTCCATACCGTTGACGCGCACGACCTCTTTCCACATTACTTATAAGCTCAGGAACGCCGTATAAAAACTAAGTGAAATACAAAACGACGAATGCCTCCCCACGTAAAATATAGCACTGTAAAGCAAAAAGCCTGTATGGGTTTCTTACAGAGACATAAAAATAACACTTCCTCGGCTTTGCACGTAACAGTCGTGTAAAAGAGAAACTGTAACCGTAAAAAAGTACGAGTATTTTGTACTAAAAAGGAAAATTCTGTTTCATACAATAAAGTGGACTGTGTTCGTTTTATAGGGAGCGGCATTTCTAGTAACGGCTGTATGATTTCAACCTAATCGGCAAAATGAAGTCACACCTACACTCTCACTCCACTCCGATGTAATAAGATATCTTTGTGGACTTCGCTTGATAAACATGATGCTATGATTGGCCTAATGGAACATCATTGGCATGGGGAAATTGAACTGAAACAATTTGAAGAAATAGAGGTACATTATTTAGAGTTTTGGGTATAATACCTTATGTATGATAGGTAATTGTACATAACAACATTATGCTATTTTATTTTGCTCAGGCGATATAACGATCTAAGACTGTATTTTTCCTTGTTATACGCAGAGTTATCACATAGTTATCATCAGTTTGGATAATTTGCTCATAAGCATAGGCCTTCCATATACCCAAGAAAACTATTTTGACCCCTTTCCATAAATATCACCTACTAGCCCCCTATACAAAAATCACAAAATTGCCACCACCCATTCTGGCGAACTTTCTAAATTAAATACAGAAAGCTGTTCCACCAATGCTCACATAAAGCGGGATATCGATCGACGGGCTTTTCCATTTAGGGGGACTTTGGTTTTTACTTATGGTCGTTTTTCTTGGGAATATGTATGGGCCGCTTATGTCCAACAGTGGGCTTCTTCAGGGTGCAAATGAGCATGTTTATTCCTCAACTTTTTTCAACAGCTGATTTGAGAACCCTTTTTCTTTAAAGATCAATGTAAATTTTAAGGCTTCTGTTTTTTGTCCTAGCTATGACTAAACATGAAGCTATCCCAAAGCATGTTTTGAGCTTATGCTCCGCGAAAGTTTGGAACATTGCAATTTATATGCAATCCAGTGTAAGCCTGAACTTCAGTGCACCAAAGGACGAAATCTCCAAGTTTGTTAATTTCACATAGTGGTTGGTGGTAACCACAACTTTACCAACCTATGGCGGTGTCACTTTCAAAGCCAGAATCCTAAGCCATGTTAGCTTTCCGCGAACCACGCGCGGCGTGGAAAACTAAGTCACAAAATACAAGAGCCTATCATATTTTTATTTTGATAAAAAGTCATGAAAAACTAGTTCCCGTGTATTTTCTTTATTTGGCTAACCGGGTCCGGTTAATGTAGGTACGGCCAGTTATTGTACACCCCGTTCCCTGAAAAATTGTTAAGGCCCATGCACATTGTAGTGTGTGTAAAGATTACTTTTTTAAGGATTATAACTAACTTACTATCACTGTGAATCTACAGTTTATTTCAACTAAATAAAATTTTCCGTAAATAAAGACCAATAATTTATGAAAGGCAACCATTATTTCAGTGCACAATTATACTTTGAGCACTCTTATATGGTAAATTTATTTTTTATGGAAATCGGTGATAACCATCGCCTATAACAAAGCATTGCTATGCCGGTCACGCACGTAAAAACGTGCCCCGCCATGCACTGCCATGCGTCCATCAACTTGAGGCAAACTGATGTCAACTGTATGTTGGATTAAAGTATTAATATGAGTGATATAATATTAGTATTATGCTCTAAGTGTCGTATTGGATATCTCTGTAATGTTACCTAAGATATTTGCAAAAAACTAAACTAAACTAAAATATAAAAAAACACAGTTAAACTAGTACCTTTAGATGAAGAGGATTGACGGTACTCCGTCAATATTACTATATTATTTTTAAATATTATTAATAGACTGGCCTCTAGCTCAGTTGGTAGTAGCTCTGCCTTCTGCGCCGTAGGTCGTGGGTTCGATCCCCACCGAGAACAAATATTTGTGTGGTAAACATAAATGTTTGTTCTCTGTCTGGGTGTTGTATTGTATTCTAAGTATGTATTTACAAAAAAAAAAAAAAAAAAGTTTTCAAGTATTATATCAGCTATCTGGTTCCCATATTACAAGCTCTGCTTAGTTTGGGGCTGGGTAGTGTTGTGTGAATTGTCCACAATATATTTATTTATTTAAATAAAAAAGTCCAATACTCATGCACTGACGAAATCGCCAAAACTAGAAGCCTAGTGGTTTTAAATTTGGCACAGGCACTCTGTGAAGGACGTAGAGGCACACACTGTGAAATTATTTTTGAAAATTCACGCTTAAATATACCTAGTTGAAAAGGTTCAAAAAAATTTTACAGATTAAATAATTAATAGTATTTGATACTTTGGTTTAGCGATGTATGTACCTACGAGTAAATAATTAAACCCCAATTTAGATGGCTCGTATTCGAGAGTGAACCATATCATAATTATCATATGTGTACCTGCTCTTTTATCTTGCATGAAAATATACAGAAAATAAATTTTGATTCTTAAAAACGAGCCTTCAGTTAGGGTATCTCAATATTTGGGAGTGAACTCAGCCTTTGTGAAAACTCTGAGACTAAGGCGTGGGCATTTCAACTAGGACTATAAAAACAACCGATTTCAATTCAAATACATTTGAAATCTCAATATTTCAACGTCAGCTTTCCTCGAGTGAAAAGCAATCAAAAGGCAAACAGCTCCTTTTGAAAAGGCACTTTCTAGAGCTTCAATTGCATGGATAAAGTAGAACGAGCTACGGACGCGCTTGTGGAATAAATTCTAAGTTTATTCCAGGTTTATTCTAATACATTTACAATATAGCTTCATTGATATCTATTAGGATTCACTCAAGAGGAATCACTACGAATGTAATTGGAATTCAAGAGACACTCTGACTTTTTCCTATTAAGAGTAATAAAGTGAATACTTAGCAAGCTAATAAATACTTTCCCTCATTCCTGACACTTTTTAGGAGCTCGCTAGAAGTCTCTTGTCACTGTCACTTATAGGTGAACAAAAAGAGATGGCAACAGACTTAGCGGCCTGCTAAAGCTATATTCCTAGTAATCTAGTGTTCTGTGGCTATAATGGTTTGACTTGCAGGAAAACACGGCAGCGCAGATTACGTCATCTACCATCGAAAAGGAGCTTCTGATAACCAGTGAAGACTTCATTCAATACGCCATCAAAAGTTCAGATTCAAATTCCGATGTATGCTGATCTCTATCGATCATTGCAGACAAGTGGAACTGGCACCTTGAGTCTAGACTAAGACTCACTTAGTGATCTTTGTGATACCACTGAATAATTACATTATTAATTTAGACTTTGACATTGATTCGTGTATGTATACGTATAGGTGCCGTCGACTCCAACGATGATGTAAATGTAAGTAGAACACAGGAAAATATAGATTTACTACGCCAACATTTTACATGCGAACGTGGATTGCTCCTAAATTGTAGGCAGGATATTTGCATAATATTCTAAACGATACGGAGGCAAGGAAGTTGCTCTATGTGAGTGTATATGTGAATAAGGCCTTTGTTGATACCATATTTAGGCGTTATTTTGGGCGGAGGCGGCTGAGTCCTGTCTGCTGGCATGGAAAGGTGCGAGGTATTTACTGCATGTCTAATTAGTAGGGATATATTGAGTTCCTCTGTATTATTCTACTCTTTATGGGTAACTAATACATCAACTTTTGAATCTGAGCATACTCAATAAAGTTTGGAGTCAATTTGTAGAAAAAGGTTGGTAAATATAGAGTCAGCCAATAGTTTCAAACGGTCGGCTGTAATTTTGTAGCACATCAGCTATACTATAGTATTTATACGTTTTATCGCACTATATTTCAAACATTCGAAGCGTAGTGCGCTTTCTTTAAAATTCTACTTATTATTTATGCTCTCAGCATTACCTGGCGTTTCATATTTTTCTCTTGCCTCACTAAGTTAAAAAGTCTTTGGAGCATTAGAAACAATGTTTTGTAAAAAACATTATGTATACAAAAAACCCAAGCCCTACGTTTTGTGCCTGCTTTTCTAGAGCTGCACGAAAATGGTGGCTAGAATTATCCTGTCTAGTTTATAAAGTGTTTAATGTATCAATCGATCCCAATATAAATCATTTTAAAGTATCGTCGCCTTACCTGGGTCCGGTCATCCGGACCTTGCTTTTGTTCCGTTCTTGTAGGTATATCGTCTCCCTTGGAGCGCCGTCCGTCACGTTAGATTTATTCTCCCAATTTCTCTCACCCTGACGTGACAGGACTTTCATTTTGAATACTCCTCGTCTCCAATCCTATTTCGTCCTTTCGATCGCACATTGAACTTTATTTCTTTACAACCGGTCCGGGGTATTTTACGTCCGGTAACAGAACACTTATTCAATGTTAGCTCGTTGGGTAAAAAGATTCTTCAGTTTTCTGTTACCGGACGAAAAGTGTCACTGGAATACTTTGGTTAGACTACTGTAGTTTTTCTTTTTAACCCCGCAAAAAGAGTGTTTAAGTTAGACAGTTTAGTATGTTCTTCCTTCGGGATGTTTGTCTCGGAACTTTTGTTAGTCTGAGTCCGCAATTTCAATGCGGTTTTCTTTGTTAGGCACCTGCCTCTGTACTGCAACACGCTTAATTAGTGTGATCACTGAATTATTGTTTGATTTTCAATTTGTTTTTAAATTCTTACATCTTTTCACTGCAGGGAAAAGATCTCCCTCAAAGCCTTCCAGTTCCCTCTATTCTGAGCCTCATCCCATCATCCCCTCCCCCTTTCAATTTTCATATAAAAAAACAGCGGGCTCAGCGATAGTCTAAACAATTTGTGTTGCAAGAATATACCCGCTGATCTTTGAGTAAGATGATTCTAAGATTCTCAACCATGTTTTGCATAAATTCATGAAGCTATTTCCAACATCATCAGTTATGAGTACTTACGTACTTTTTTTAGGTCAGGATAACCTCCGAATGAGTTATGTTCATACTCCAGAGTCTGATGATATCAGACACGCTCAAATATTATGTTCTAGTTTTTGCTTTTCCTAGCAAATTGACTGCCCGTATTTAATTTTGTTGTTCCAGAGATAACCCCAGGCTGTTCTGCGTACTAGTTTGGCTTTGTAGAATGTGTGAACATTCAGAGCATACACGGGAAACAAGTTTTAAGCGGGATGAAGTTCGTTCGCTATAAGCAGAGACGGCGGAAAATGAAAAAGACGGGCAAATCTCTTGAGGCTTACTAAAAAAAGGTACCCAGCTTAAAGATACGCACAGCATTTAGAGAGGTTTAAAAATGGTTGTCATAGGAACAATTTATTAGATATGAACGGAAAGGACGGGTGGACAAAGGTTTGATGTAGACAGACGGTTACTTGCCCGGCTATTAGCAAGACTCTGGAAGTTACTCTGTCTAGTGGTTAACTATGAGTGGAACATAGTTGCAGTAGGTATTATCAGGTGAGGCCACAGTGGAACAAAAGCCCCACCTGCCCGGAAACTGCTTTAAACTTGTCTAACTAATTCCGAATGCCGTATCGCGTCGAAGTTCTGACTTTGGGATATCAAGTTTGCGTGATTATTCAACGTGCGCCTGTTCCAGGCGTTTTCATTATCACACCTTTCATTTTGATGTGCCGTATTTGCATAAATTGTTTGTAAATGTTCTGACAATGTTTGTAATACACGGATCTGTGAAAGCTTTGCGCGGAAGTAAGTATTGTTGCAAGTTTGTCAAAGCGTCTTTCAGTGCGAAGATTTGTTCAAACAAGTCACTGAACGGAACGGAAATCGTACAAAAACTTTCTGCTTGTTCGGGGTTTGTTTGAGACTTTAAAATACGAAAAAACATAAAAAAATCACAAAAAATTGTTGGCCTAAATCTGAGGCCCGTACTCAGAAATAATGCTTGAGTCTAAGTCAAGTCTCAAGCATAGATTTTATAATTTTTCAATGAAGAACTGTCAAAAAATCTATGCTCGAGGCATGCTTGAGGATGTGGCAAGCACTGTTTCTGATAACGGGCTTATGTCAGTCTATACTAAATAATCAAAGAGTTCAATAGTCAACCAGCAGTATTTTACAGTAAGATTTCATTGAGATTGCGATCTTTTTATTTTAAAATGCTGCACTAAGTTAGCGCTCCGCACAGTCAGTGAGCAGTCTGCCGTCATGTTTGAAGTTCTAGATACTACGCCCGACTCTGCGTCATAGCTTTTCAGCTGCCACTCCGTATAATTAGTTAAGAGACTGACTGAGTACCTACTTTCCGTGGACTTTGAATTTTGTTCATAATTAGCTAGAAGTTAAGTATTTTACTATCAGGAATTATTATGAAGGAAATGGCGAAACGGCATGCAACAGTGTTATATTGGCGGTGTGATCAGATAATTTCGGAAGTGCCCGCGAATGGACACCGTAAATTTCACCTTTTATGAGCCATTATATTGCCGATAATTTTCCCCCGACGTTCCTACAGATAGGTAGCTATTTAAAGTACGAAGCTTCCGTTTTACGGTTTTTATCTTTCGCCATTCAAAGAAAGAGATTTCAAAGAAATCTCGCCGGGAAAATAAATAAATCCTTGTGACAGGATGCGTCTACTTTAAGGTACGAGTAGGTAATTACTTTAGTATTAATAAGTTATTTTTTACCTAGGGTATGATGTACCCTGTGATGCACACAAGCGTAGCAGGGGCGTTTTTTTTTGCAGACAATTCACACAACACTATCTAGCCCCAAACTAAGCAGAACTTTATGAGAATCAGAGAGCTAATATAATACTTCACTAGTTTTTTCTTTTTGAAATACATACTTAGAATAACTACAATATAACACCTAGACAGAGTAGAAATCTCTGTGTTCACTACACAAATATTTCAAAGATTTTTATAGTATCCCAAAAGTTAAGAGCCGAGCAGGATTTGATTCGATCTAAAATGTTTGTGATATTATTAAGTGTAGTTAACACTATAAATATCAATAAAAACACAAAAAATTGTCCTCGGTGGGATTGAACCCACGACCTACGGCGCAGAAGGCAGAGCTACTACCAATTGAGCTGAGAGGCCAGTCGTTTTCCTTTGCTACTCTTTACCATTGCAATACACAGAGGAAGAAACTATTCTAACTCGTACTAAGTATTACCCAATTCTATCTTAATCCTATGGCATTGTAAAATTCCATGTCCTCATTATTTCAGGAAAAGGCGGAAAGGGGAAGCCAATAAATCGTTCTCGAAGGGGTCGCCATCAACAACACAGCACTTAATGTTTGTCTCGTTTCGGAACGATAACAAAGGACTAAATCGTCTATTACGTACCCATTTGTACGCATACTAATGCCGACAAACACATGTATAAGTAAAAGGTATTTAAGTATTCTGTCAGTTATTGGGTTCCCATTGATAAACAAGCTTTGCTTGATTTGAAGCATGCATGCAAGGTTTGAAAATATTGCACGGTATAATAATTACACAACAAAATAAATCGTTCATTTTAAATTAAGACATAAATATTGTGGACAACCTACATAACACTATGTATTTCCAAATTAAGCAGAGCTTGTACTATAGGATGGCTGATATAATACAATATAACACTCAGAGAGAGAACAAACCTCAGTTTCAGCTCACAAAAAAAAACTATCGGTGGGGATCGAAGAGACAGAGCCAGACAGAGCTTGTGGTAGGCCTACAGCTAATAATGAGCGCTCATGAAAATATTAAACGCTGATGAAATTACGATTTCTCAAAATTTGTCTTTCAAAACCAGTTCAAAGAGAAATCAGAATCAAAAATTCATTCCAATTTTGTTCGAGAGGCGTTTTTCAATTTGCAACTTTCTGTATGGTTCGTTGTGGCGACAGGGTCCAAAGTTTTCTTATTTGTCTTCAGTTTGAAGGGAGGTCAAACACAAACAGTAAGTTATACATTTTGGTACCAAAATTAAATCGATTCTTACTGATCTTATAAATGGGTTATATTGGGTACGTATTCGGATGTTGTGTTGTGAGATTCGCAGTAGAGGCTTAATAAATTTAAGTGAAATTTGAAAAAAATATATAAATGTAATTCAATATTTTCAGTATTTCTTGAATAAACTTTAATTAAACACCAAGTATGCTTTGATTTCTCATGCGAACTTTATTTTCCAGTTCAGAGAAACTCACTAATATATTTAGTATTCTAGAAACTCTCGACCCAGTCAGAACTCACTAGGATTTAAAATTAAATCATGTCTGCTGCAAGGAGTACCTATACCCTCCTTGTGCCTTCCGTTTGCCTTTCGCTCATCTAAGGGTTCTGCGGTGGCGATCAGTGAAAGGCTGTCACGCTACAACAGAACGCTTAGATGTGCGCAAGGCAGTAAGTCTCTAGATCCAGTGGTTCAGGTTGTGCGTTTCATTTTAATCAGACCCGTTTCATCTTCATCGGTTTAGCCGTAACCATCTTATGGGGCCAAGTATTTCCAACTTGTAATGTCGGTATACATCACGTTGCAAAACTAGATTCGCAATTAGCTCAATTATTCCACTAACGTCAATTGCTCGTACGTGACTCAAGAGCTTACGTGCTAGATTCCAATTTATACAAGAACATAGTTAAAAATTTACTTGGAATGAGATAAATCCCACTGGACGGGATTAACTGTTTGCGACTCTACTTAAGCTTTTGCTTTGTGACAAGCGGCTACCGTAATATCAGAATCTTTCAATTAGATAAATGTCTCTATTCAGTTGTATCACAAGGATCACTTTGAGTCTAGGTGCCAGTTCCACGCGATCAAGCCAAGAAGAAGAAACAGCTTTTTTATGATCCGTTTAGCAAAAATAATAATAGCAGTGAAGTTCCAATGTGGTGCTACTCCACTTAGTGAAACGTAGGCAATAACACAAAAACAAAAGGTTCAAAGACGACACATGCTACGCTTCAAAGTAAGATACCAAAATAGTAGGTACATGCATTGCAAATTGACACGTTAGCTTCCGATGGGCAGAGTAACTGGGACCTTAGACCACTTTCAGCTTGCAAGAGTCTACTGCTGGTTTTAGGCCTCCAATGTACTATTTTCCTACTACTACTACTACTTTCCTGGAATAATGATTCTGAGCCCTCTACATCCAACCAATGATTTCAATGATACTTAATTTAGCGCATGTTATGACGCACTTTCAATGATACTATATTTTTTTAGCGCATGTTATGTTATGACGCACGTCGTGCGGTTACCGCTTCTTCGGAATTGTAAGCTGGAGAAAGTCGACCAAGCCGCTATTAGGTTCCTGTGTCTGTAGATACTCGTAGCTCGCTAACATAGCAGGTCTGTGTATAGACAGTCAGGCTTAACTTACTACTTTTGATTGAAGTTATCCCTAGTATTTTTTCGATTTAATTATCATTCGATTCCATTTCCACTCTATTAGATCATTTACCAACATTTGCAATATATATTAGCGGAAGTATGAATAAGTATGTATTCGACGATTTGATAAGTAAGAATAAATAATTAACTAGAATTACTTCAAAGAAATATACAGCTTTACTTAGAATCAGCGTCAGGTTATAAGTCATTTATTTATTTTCAAGAATAATGTTCCCGGAAATTATCATTCAGTAGATATACTCGTAGCTCCAACTAAGTAGGTGGTACGAAAATGTCGTAGTCACTCAGGTACATAAATAATCCGGTCTTTGTCAGAGAAAAAGCTTTCATAAAGTGCAGATTATGATATTTTAAAACACAAAAGCAAAATAAAACCGAAATGGTAATGAGAAAACAGTCACGGCGAGCGATTACTCGCCTAAGATCCGATAATGCCGTCGTTTCTCTTCCATAATCCTGAAAAAGTGATGCTGCCCGAGCATTACGGGAATGGCTACAAAAACGATTCCCTGACTAATATAAATAAAACCTTTCGGATTCCTGTTTTAAATCCATTCTTGTCTCGAGAATTCTCTCACGAAAATGAATCGTGAAGTCAGTAAAAAATACTTGTATCGATACTTGATAAATTACTGGAATAATACGATTTTAGGTTGGGCCGTGTTTTATACATCTGGACGCCCCTGGTATCCATAATACATATGGATACTCAAGTGCTGCAATATAAATGAATGAAATTAAAAATTATACAAAAAACGCATACATTTTCGTAGCAGTTTGCTCGTAGAGGCGCTACGATTTTTAAAAGTGAGACAGCTACTTGATAACTCTTTCGCTGTGGCACTATGTTTATTATTCAACATGGTATTTGCGCATACGTACAGATGCAGATCGTAATCAAGCTTTATTACCATAAACCAGACTAGAATTGACAAAGGACCCTAACTAGCCCGAGCTGGGCCCTTCAAAGACCACAAGATACATTAATTATTGAATTTGAATTGCCTGCCTTTGATATGCAAGATTAGTTACACCACATCGTCGGTGAGAATCATTAGTGGAACATCTCAAAATTATACGTTTTGAGTAATTGAGGGTTAAAGTTTTTGAAAACGGAACGGATCGGAACTTTTCTTTAACGGAATAAGTAGTTTTCTGTCAACTAGAACCAAAATTTGAGTTATACCGTTAGTGATTTGGATAGAGTATTCAAATTCCAACCATTCTGCATATTTATCTCAAAAAACGTGATTTCGGAAATGTTCCGGTAATGAATCCGACCGACGACATATCATCCCGAATTACAGAATGATGATTTGGTTATAAATAATTTATACACAGCAAGTTTAAATACTAACTAATACGGGTAACTATTAAACGTGCTTTCAAAATACAATAAAGAAACACAGTTATCATAGTTTTAATAATAATAACTATGGTATGGTATTGGTTCCGAAGAACCACTAGTAAAATACATTCCTACTAGTCACACAAGTCAGTTTGATGGTCTAACTCTAGTGTGGTTACAGTCAACAGTTAAAATAAAATATAAAAGTATTTTACAAATAAAAAAGCTGGGAAAGTAAACTAAAACATCTAGATATTTCTACAATATGTAGCTTGTTTATTGCATGTGTGTAGGGAAGGTAATTGTGGGTTCGGTCGGCCAGCATAGAGTGGAGAACAATGAATCAACATTGTAATTTGTCGGAAGAATGGCTGGGGTCTATTGCGGTCTGGCCGGTCTACCTTTAACGACTAGAGCCTGATTTGGCTCAGTGTGTTTTTACCCAACTGCCCAGAACGAAGGTAATGTTTTTTGAGTGTATTGCGAACATACTTTTGTAATCTAATGGATTTTGATAAATGTCGTTGGATGAGGAGGACTATTCACTTACTGAAAAAGACATGAATTCCAGTTTACTCTCATACATTTGACACAAAATGGTTTTCACTATAATGTGTTTCAATACTGTCATCTAAAGGTTCATATTTGAAATGACTCGATTCAGTTAATTCCAAATTGTTTGTCCGATTAATACGTAAACCATCCCTCAGTCTTGAGCACGAAACTGACTCTGGTAGATATAACATTAAAAAATTAAAAAGTCAAATGAAATCAAAAGTTATGCCCGTCGTTGCGGCTTAGGGCTGTCTCAATTTTTTTCTTCGTATGTTATCATTTTACTTAGATTTGAATAGACTAAAAAGCTTTAAAAGAAATAAAGAATAAAGGATAGAATCAAGGAAACCACACCATGGATGAAAATATATTTCGAACAAGTATCGAACATGAAATATTAACATCAATTGATATTATTGGCCGTCGACAACAACGACTAATTAAAATAATGATTGCATTTGCTCAATTTGGATAACTGTTGGTATACTTTCCACTCAGATACAATATCTGACGCATTGTAATAATAAATGATGAAATAGTCACTTTTGTGGTGAGTTTTTTTTTGTAGACGATCCTTTTAGTCTCTGGAAAAAGTGACGGGAAAAGCAGATTACCTACTCTACAAGTAAACCAAGCTTTAACTTGAATTCGAAATTTCTTTTTGGACAGATCTCAGAGTTAAATATCAGTCAAGCATCTCATGAATCAATTAATTTTCAATATTTCTGAGTGCTCTGCCAATTTCGAAATCTTCAAGTTCTGACTCGGCAATTAGCCGTTTTTTCATAACATTTTATTGAACCTTTTGCTTACGTTTAATTTATTTTGATTGAACCTATAAGGGTTCCTCTTGTTATTTTGTTGTTTGCCTAAATATTTATTTTGAAACCTTTTTTATGCCAGAAAAATGATGATCGTGCAAGTTTTAGTAAGGTGGTGTATTTCAGCTGCGTAAATATTTTTAGAATCGTCAATCGTAAGGCGCCGGAAGGAAAATAGCGAAGCTCCAAAGGTTAGAAAGGTTTTATGACAGTAGGAAGCTTCGTCATAAATTTTAGCGGTTGACACTCCTTCCGCCCGCTCGCGCTGAGCTGAGTCAGTGTTGCAACTTTTTATTTTTGCTTCCTGAGCACTGCACTAGATACTCCATTGCCGGAGAACACTGTAGTGCATTGAACATTTTACCACAAAGTAAGTTGTATTGTTATCCATTTTCGACAAAGGAAGCAATTAAATTCAGAGCGAACTTTTCTGTTCGTCCGCGAGAATTTTATTTTTCAGTCCAATTCGGAAGTAAAAAGGAACCCTTGGGTTCTGTGTGCCAAATTTAATCGAAATTGGTCCATGATTCGCCGTACCAACCAAAAACAGCAAATAGGCAAAATACTTGTAGATTTTTTTTCTATTTTAAGAACAAATTCGCTATTAGTAATTAGTAAGAAATTGAAGTGTTCGTCTCGTAGGTAGGTATTCAACCCACTTCTTTTGCTCTAAGTGTCAAGTATACGAAGAGAACCTCTTTGAGGCACACTTTAAATCCTTTCACTACACTTGATCGAGTGAATCATTAGGAAGAAGTGATATAGTGTGTTGTAGTATGAGGATAGGTACCGACTTAAATTTGGGATACTGGAAATTGATAACGTCCTATTTTATTAGCAATCGTCTTGAAATCGTGCTTTACGATTCAGCTTTAGAATCAATTCTCGTGGGGGTCCAATAAAATATTTTCATATAGGTTAGTTTATGGCAATGGATTCTCCGTTTTAGATCTGTCGTTAAAACCAAATCACTATCCCGTTTTAGTGTTGTCTCTGGAGCGAGCCCATGACTAACGTATTGCGTTTCCTTCGTTTGCATGCACATAGGAAATATCCATTAAAACTTGCGATTGACTTGAATACTAGCAGTAAAGTTAGGATTAGTTTCGCAAACTAAAATCATTAATCTTTCAAAAGTAGAACGTTCTTCATGGAGCGGATGGGGCTCGTACAGTGAATGGAAGTTACTTACTTTGAGACTCACGAAACGTTACATTAAACTGCTAACGAGTAACTAAGTAAACTAACTACAAGTATTTTCAGAAATGCTCTTACTGTAGCTTAGATGAAAGAAGAACTTCTATGCAATGATGTTTCGCCATCTTTTTTTAACCTTTAAGATCAGAATTTTTACAAGTTTTCAAATAGCGATTTATTCATAAAACTCACAGTCAAATCCTTCTTCGTTAGATAAATTAAAGATGATAGATGAGCTGTCATAGGGATTTATCGAAAATCGAGCATTACCGTATTACCTAACTAAGAGTAATAAAATTCGGGCTTTTTGAAAGAGTTTGATCTAAAATATTTTATGTCCTTATCATTGTTGGAAATAATATTTCTTATCTTAGGAGTGGATAATGGGATTTTTAGTTACATTATGATACTATACGTTTTTATATTTAGCTGTTGAAAAACACTCCATCACTTTACTATAATGGGAATGTCAACAACATCAAAAGTCAATCATTATCAAGAGATAGTTCTTAAGTTTACTCAGGATTTCCTGAGAGTCGCCTAGGTTTTAAAAAACCCAGAATTCGTTGTAAAATGGTCTTAAATCGATTTGACTCGTGTTCCGCCGCGCCGCCGTTTGCCGGCGAAGAGGGCCCTACACTTTAATGAGTTTTTCTTCAAGTGTAGCCGAAAGCAATTATTTTATTATTATCTCTCCTCCGACTTTTATAAAGTGAATTCACTTGTGAGCTTTAATTGATCTTTTGATATTAAATGGAATTTACTTTTTCATTAATTTATAATTTATGTATGGTACGATGTCTACTACAGTTAGACTCAGGCTACCTTTAATATGACATTTATTATAATGTCACTCGGATTTAAACTAAGCCCACAATATAATAAAGCCTAGCCTATTAAGGAGCCTCTTTGAAATGCACTCAAAAGCTTTTCACCCCTGGTGTAAAAGAACTGACACGATAAGAAGAATTAAGAAAAACAGAAACAACTTCAAGGTTATAATCCCGAGAGCAGTAGATATCCCCTCAATGGTATATTTTATGTAAAATACAGAAGTGTTTTAAAGGAAAACAGAAGGCAGGATGTTTGGCGAATTTTAGAGCAGTGATGCAATAAAACTATCTTGGCAGAAAGAAAGGTTAATAAGAAAAAGAACAACGTGCAGAATACTTAAAACTTCTTTCCGAAGTCGAGAGTATAGGCAAAGTTTCAGATGTGCAGCCTAGTGAAATATTCAACTAGTTAGAAAGCCGGAAGAAGCGAGGCTGGAAGAATCAATAAGCAGCCACTCATTACCGGAAGACGCTTACTTCATTATTTAGAGGAACTGCAAATTTGAAAGCTCTTTATCTAGAGCACCAGGGAATAGTAGCTACCGTAATTAACGAATAAATATTTGTAAGCTGTAGTCATGGGATTTCCATAAAATAAAAACTCATATATTACTCCTATTGGCATTGAAAACAGGATAAATAACTTTGTAAGTTGATTAATAACAGGTTATCAAACAGTATCGGAGGTCGGCAAATATCGACGAAATTCGTAACGAAAAAACGTAGTAAAAATACCAACGTCCTTGCGACGCAAAAAGTAGTACTAATGAGCTACTTATATGGTTTGATGATGGCATGATATTATTATTCCGTGTTGGTTATTGCTGACATTTTCGTTGAAAAAACGACTAGAAATTGGGATATGTTTAATTTTTCTACTTCATCTTCTTGCAGAAAATAGTAACTAAGCCGTGCCGAAAGCCTAAGCTGTACGTGATCTGATCTGACACATCCTTGGCTTCATCAATCATCATTTTTATGCAGGTACGTAAATAATGGTGATTAGAATCATGTTATTCACACAGGTAAGCAGAAGAGCAGTAATTTGCTCAGAATGACTGACGGTAAGACAAAATGCGGAAAATAAAAACTCAAAGAAAAGCTTTTTCGACGCTGAGCTTTAATGTTAAAAACTTATTTCACCAAAACAAAAAGATTACAACCGATTACAACTTCAATTTTTTTTTTACAGCTTTGCTCATAATGCATTGTAGTAGATATCTTCTAGACTTTAGTGGCGCATGGCCACTGATGTCATAAAGTGGCGCGGAGGCATTTCATTAGCATGTGACATTATAAGTTGTGAATTGCACTCACCATTTGCAATCACTCATATGCTGATTTGGAAACACAAATTTGTTTCAATAAAATAATATGGAACATGCATATTTTTAACTGTTACCTATTTTTACAATCATAACTTTAAAATTTCAATGCAGTAGATACTTTGAAGTAAGACTAAGTAATAACTTAGACAGCAGCAGCTTTATCTAATGTTACAGTCTTCGGGTCCAAAGTATTTGGGTATCCCAATAAACTATAGTTTCAAGGCCGTCGAAACAGGCCGACCCGTTTGTGTTGTTCCACAGTTTTCTTTGTGCGTTGATTCAACCCGTGCTCCATCAATTTGCATCTGTCCCATATTTCGACCTATTTCCAAGTTTGGAATACTTGCGAGGCCTTTTCTTTTCCTCGAGTTATGTGATTGAGCTCATTGGTATTCCGCCTACGATTCTTCAACTTTTACATTTAATAAAATAGCAAAAAGCCGCACACGACACTAATAACATGAAAGCTGTTTCCTCGTGACAAACCATTTCTTTTCCACTTAAAGGAAAAACCTTAAGACTGTACCCAAAAGTTTTTCTAAACGAGTCACGAAATAAACATACCAGTACTTCATTTTTGTCGTCAAGTTTCCGGAAATATAATTTTTAGGAGGACATTTTACATCAGAGTTGTAGCTAATAATAGACACGTAGGAGGGTAATAAATTGTGTGGGCTCTGAGGAAGGAAGTTAACCCTCTTCAATGGTGACTGTTGCTTTAATTCCTTTCAGTTTCAATACCTACAAAGTAAAGTCTGTTTTTACTTAGTTTTTATCTGTTGTTGGTTTGAATTTGATAAGAGCTATGTTCAGAAAACTCTTTTGCACTCAAACAAACACATCCAATATTTTGGCATCTGCGTAGATAGATCAATTTAAATTTCACGCTTGACTTCATATAATAAGGAGGCACGAGTTCCCTTTCCTGCGAACGTTACGAACGAGCGTAAATGGAATTACCTAGACAGTAAACGATGCGTAGGTACTCTTTTACGGTCCAAAGATCGGTGAATAAAGTCGTTTTTATTGCACGCCTGTTTTACTGCAGCGGTGATATGAATTAAGCGTGCTCAGCACTCGCTCGCGGTTGATGTACGCAGAGTGATTTAAGGTCTTGTGCTTACTTCACTTAAAATACTCAAACTGGCTTGAATGCCAGCTTGAGTATTTTCAGTGTAGTAGAACACTTTACTAGCGTTTTTTAAAAATCACCAATAGGTATGTCGTATTTATGTAGGCTGAAATATGAGATTGAAAGAGAAAATATTATGCAGGGCACTAAATTGCAAGATTACTTATAATAGTTCTTAATTCTTTATTGCACACAATATAAAACACAGGAAAAAAAACAGAAATAGAGGACATGTACAAAGGCGACCTTAACCCTGAATAGAATTTTCTTACAGCAAACCTTTGAGGCTAGAGAGAGGTGACTATATAGGCAGGTTTGTGTACATTAAAAAGAAAGTAAAAATAACAAGGAATGCTTAGATGAATAAATTTACTAGTATGCAAAATAAATATAGGCATAGTAACAACATGTTTTTTATATTTTTTATATTCATTCATTTATATGTATATTTCATACATGTTACATTTATTGTTTTCAATAAAATAATTGGACAAGTTGTACTTAATCAACAAAACTAGGTTAGGTACACAACGAGTCGAATTGATTAACTTTTATACTTAAAAACTCGACAATTTGACTGGCCTCTAGCTCAGTTGGTAGTAGCTCTGCCTTCTGCGCCGTAGGTCGTGGGTTCGATCCCCACCGAGAACAAATATTTGTGTGGTGAACATAAATGTTTGTTCTCTGTCTGGGTGTTATATTGTATTCTAAGTATGTATTTACAAAAAAAATGTATTCAAGTATTATATCAGCTATCTGGTTCCCATATTACAAGCTCTGCTTAGTTTGGGACTGGGTAGTGTTGTGTGAATTGTCCACAATATTTATTAAAAAAAAAAAAAAAAAAAAAAAAAAAAAAAAAAAATTATATTAAAGTTTCCTCATATATTTTAGAAACAAGATTAATGCTATCGGAGCCAATAAAACTAGTTTTCTAAAGAAATATGTACTTACTTGCGATGTTATTTCAAATTATTGAAGTTTATTTACCTACCTACAGTCAGCTCCGCGATGAAGCAACCTAGGAAACGACATTCTATATTACACATATTGCAAAATATAAATGACATCAAATTAAATCGACCATGATTGAATAAAAAAGCTACAATAAAAATCATTAATATGGATAAATTTGACCTCATTATTTTTTTATGTATACTTTTCCTCTACGCCTATGATAAGTTAATCCTCTGTATAGCAACTAGATGAGATAAAACCTTTTGAAACACGGTTCCTGTATCCCATAAAAAAGTGCATTATACTGAGCTAAAAAAAGCCTCTCATTTTCTGACCCTTTGGTTGACAAATCAACATCGAGCTATGCTGCGCTGTACTGCAATGTTCTGTGCTGTGTTTTTAGAAAAATCAACATCAAGCTGTGCTGCGCTTTGCTTAGCTCAGTATAAAAGTGCAGACAAATCGAAAAGACACAGCGCAACATGGCAGAGCTCCATAAAAAAAATAGCACAGATCTTGGCTCCATCATCAGACCCGGTCGTTTTCACCATTTTAATGGCAACTGAGTACCTCCTTAATCTATTGCAAGAAAAAAAAAATAAGAAAGAGCCAACGAATTGAACGACTAGTTGAAAAACCTTGATATCAACTAAATTCTTAAAGGGAGCTCTCGTCTCGTTGGTGATCTTAATTTAACCTTTTATTTTTTATAGCAAAAACTGAGCGTCCTAAAAAAAAGTTACAACTGTTTTGGTATTTTTTAATAACCCCCTCATCCGATTTTACTCATATTCCAGTAAATTTCTCATACTACATATACATACATACATACATACGCACATAAAATGCCAAATCGACCAAGTTGTTTGAAAGATCAAGTTCGCTTCGCTCACTCGATCAATAAATCCATCCCACGCCTTTGTGCTATTTCTTTGTGACACATTTCATCCAGATCCGTTAATGCGTTCGGCGTTATTGAGTAACAAACATCCATCCATCCATCCAAACTTTCTTATTTATAATATCAGTGGGATTATATAATGGATCAAATAAACTCAATAAAATAAAAAGTTTAAAGTCATGATGTCAACATAATCATACTAACTGTACTTCTCTCGAACGAAGCACTGAAATTAAATTCCGATGCTATTGGCTTCGAACGAGAGCCGTCATAAATAAATTCAAAAGTAACTTAGTTTACTCCTACGGGGATTGCAAATAATAAGTTTGCTAAATAAATACTGTTTTATTTTATTTACTTCCGATCAGGAAATATTTGAAGTATATGTGTTAGTTACGTATATAGGTTTATAATACCACATTCGTATAATTAATACAGTACCAACGAAGTTATTCATAAGTTTGTGACAAATTTTAAAAAGGTTTATCCCGTCATACATGCAGACGGCACGAGGAAAGATGGGAAGTTGATTTCATACTCTTAAACTAATTAAGTAGCTGTTGCAACATAGTCGAAACGTCAGGATAATAAATAAAATAAGGTAAATACTATAAAATAAGGTAACGCGATAAATACTCGTGTAATATATTCGGTATATTTAAGTAGCGCCTTAGTTTATGGAACCTCCTACCGGGTTAAATGCTTTATGATAAGTTATGGAGGCTGAAATTCCCCGTGAATGATCTATATTAATGAACCAAAATGCAAAATTCACGGAGCAAATCTGTTAATTCACTTGAGTTGATCTTCTCTAATCTCTTTGAATGAAATTCTGTTTAAACAAGTCGGTTAAGTAGCAACTCAGTTAGGAGCCACGTCCGAACTAAAAAGGCTTTACTTACTTGTCAACCTGAAGGTAATTTGCGTTACAAACGGGATTAACATATTGTCATACGAAGTTGAGGGTTCATACAAAACCCTTACATACTTAAGTATCATGTGTAAACATAACGTATATATTCGTAAATATTTGCACATCTTGCGATACACCTTTTCCTATCCTACTTTTGACAAGTTTCTATCGTGTTACACTATTTGTCGTGACTATCTTTAGTGAATCAATTAAATAGCGTAGTGTAGATTTTCATTAACTGTTAACTGCTATCGCTAATTGTTATTTCTTCAGGAATAGCCCTGTCAGAATACACAGAGTTTGATACTGTATTTAGTATTTAGTATGTTTATTGCTTTATTATGTATGTAAGTTTAACATTGTCAGAACATACCATATCATCTGAAAGTCAAAATGCCTTAGGCCCCAAAATGCCTGAAATTTATTATGCCTGAGTGTTTATAACTGACTAATTAAGAAAATGATTATGTAGCTCTAATAATCTGGCATTTCTAAAATTTGGAATGCGCAACGAGGAATTTATAATTATATTTCTACCTAATTACTAGTCTACCTCTTCTAAGCTTCAAGAAACGGTGTCTGCAATTACTGCGATTGTCGTGGTCACGATAATTGGGGAAGCTTTATTAAGCCCCTGCTCACAAATACTCGGAAAATCTCGGGTTTGTTTAAAAAAATTCTTATACCCATCTCTTTCATCAACATATAAAAAGAATGAGACGTGCTTTTCTTTTTAATTCCAGAAACCTTCGTGAATAAGGGTATAGTGTTGAACCCTGCTGACTCAACGTAAACTCATAATTACGGAGAAAGTTGGAAAAGATTTGAGCTGATAAGTTAAAAGTGATGTTCAACTAAAAGTTTATCTTTATATTGCTTTAAATACATACTTTAAAGATTGCAAGCTGGATTTAATAGGTAGGCGCGGAAAATCTTTACCTAGAATTGAATCAACAAACTTTAAACTTCTTCACTACTCTAGGTCTTGAGCCAAAGGAGAATAAACTCCTTCGCACTTTAAATACAGCAAAGTAGTGCTAAATGGTCGTGTAAGTGGTGGCATAGAAAAAGCCTTAGCTCGATGAAGAGACTATCGGAAGACCGGCAGCAACAATTGTTCATCTGCTAAGAGTGGTGGATATAACGGAAAAATCATCAAATATGGACTAAGTCTTTATCAGTAGACTCTCGGCTGATGAAGATGATGAGTTGAACAGTCACCAAATCTGCACATCATCATCAGCAACCTATATCAGTCCACTGCTGGACGTAGGTCTCTCCCCAAGACGCGCCACTGAGCCCACCGTCGGCTCTTGTACTCGCAGTGCTTGCCAGCTACATTTCGGAGATCGTCGGTCCAACTTGCCGGAGGGCGTCCTACACTACGCTTGCCTAAACACGAACTCAACTTACACATAGAAAACAATAAATTTAAGTTTTTCATTGTTATTTATTTAACTAAAATTACCTGCATCGACGCGTTATTATTTCGCAAATCATTTGGTATAACTATTCCCCTCCTGTTTCCACAAATCATTAGTTATCTTTTTCAGACTGTAATTGGCTGGTGGTGCTTATGAATGGGTTCTGTTTCATTTCATATGAATAAACAGTATTTCTAAATAAATTGGTCAGGACGATGTGTAATGTACCTACGGCCAATTAACTAAGCCCGTACCAACGATTTGTGGTCGGGATTCAACTAAATGCTATGTCCAAACTGTCCAACTAATACCAATGAACCACCAATTAATTGTTGGTATTCGGTGTACAATTTGTAATTCTCTGAAAACCTGTCTGTACCTGGTACAATATACCTATAACAGGTTTTCACGTAAAAAAAAAAATGACGGGTTGCACTCCGGGAGTGCCGGCAGAAGTGAAAACTTGCCGCTCGTATTAAAACTTATTAAATTTTCATCTAGTATATTTATAAAGTACTCACTCATTTTCTTTCGCTATTTCTTCATCACTTTTATCATTAATAGATGCACGAACCGCACGCGCCGCCCTGCCCCCATCGTAGCAACAGTGCCGGCCGGCGAGCGAAGCGGCAACGTCGCACACCGGGTACGGCGCGGTCAGTCGAGCGGAACGGCAACGTCCTCTCCATCCGTCTTACGCTTTTTCGATCAGGTCACGTGATCCTGACGCGAGTCAGGTCACGTGATCCTGACGCGAGTAGTCACGTGATCCTGACGCGAGTTTAAGATTTTATACCCATTACAGAAAGTGCTCAACGCCGCTAAAGAAGTTTTCACTTCAAAAATACCAAATACGTGACAGCAAATCTACCTTTTGTAACGAGATTTCAAAAGGCAGCTCCTAATCTATAGGTAGACGTTTAAACTGCCACCACAAAAATAAATAAGACAACAACAGGATTCACTTCTTAGATTAATTTATAAACTAGATAAAAAAACATGAAATATCGGGTTTATTTTATTTATTTCACTAACAATTTTTAAATCGCATCTGAAAAACTTAAGAATAGTTTAATTTTAGTTTTTTATAAACAGTAGTATATAAAACGATTATAGTAAATAGGTAGATAAATAACATAGTGCGTAAAGTATAACATAGTACATAAATACCTCACGTTCAATTGAAATCTATGGTTATATTGAAAGTGAGGGTTTTTGTACATTATAAACCTATGTTCAATTGTTCATCTACTTTTGACGCCATCGCCATCGCCTAGATGTGCGCAGGCCTTTACACCTTCTGAAAGGACAAGCTTGCCGTTCCGTCGAGTGGGTTATTACCATAAAATAATGCTGAAACATAAGTTCTGGGAAAAAGGTACACGTAGGTTCTTGCGTAATTAGCACGTCAAGTAAATTAGCCTGGGAGGTAGGTCAGGCAAGTACCTAGTATTACTAGTATTTGCCTTCATTTTCAGTAAGACTTTCACAACTAGATGATTAGTGTTAAAATTCAGTTTTAAATTACCTTCATTTTTGGGAAAGTCGTCGACAAAAGTAGATTAACAATTTCAATTAACCAATGAATTTGGTTATTAAAGCCAAAGTCAAAGATTTCTATATTCAGTAGCAACTCAAGGATCACTTTAAAACGTCTTAAAGCTAAGTGAGTCTAGGTGCCAGTTGCACGCGATCAAGCCTGGAAGAACAGGCAACAAACTACACCTTGGCTCCTACCTTTTTTGGTATGATCCTTTTACAAATCAAAAATAATAATATAGCAGTAAAGGAAAAACCTCGGTGTTCAGATAGTTATGGTTCAAGGTTTCAAGTTATGGTAAAACCTATGAATAAAAGTAAAACCTATAATAATCTACTTTTGTAAATGAATATATCTAAACATTTCCAAAGTCATGGTTAGAATAAGCATCAATTCTATTTTAGGATCATGCAATCCATTTTTATTCCCTACCATAAAATGTACAATCTAATAAATAACGGACCAAGTTTAATGGTCACATCGTAAATGCATTTTAATGCGGCCACATGACCGCGTGACTACTAAACTTTTACGTTTATCCGTTGCTATTTAATTTGTGCGCTGTCATCTATGTACAATATTATTCGCTATAATACTTACCTACATACACGATACTGTATGTCGTGTATGACTGTGTGGTCGACTGAGCTATGTTTCGTGTTATTAATATGCACGATAATAATTATGATGTGATTATTATTATTAATAGTCAATCAGAAAAGTGACATCAAAAAATTATAGCATTCATTTTTCGAAACTATCCCTGTTTAAAGTGCTTTGTTCCTCTCGTAGAGAGTATTATATTTATTTGCCTCGTTATACATGAAAAATTCAATTATGGGAAGAAATGATTCCTTTTCCCTGAATTGGGCTAAGCTTCTGCTTTATTGCGAATTGTTTCGATTAGTTTTAGTTGAAGCTTCTCTGCCTTCAGGCTCTTTTAAAGTGACTTATTTTAAAGACCCTGTTAGTTATTCATCGTGCTTGCCAAAAGGTTTGTTTTGAAATTGGTCGGATATTTGCGGGTTGTATTGGGTCGCTATAGCGCGGCAACTTTATGATGGCCGGGTTGTTTAGTGGAGTTATAGTTCGAGTGTTGTTATTGGATTTGGTCGGTTATGCGGTCGTCTTATCTCGATGCTCGCGTTGCGTATAGTCGGTGCGTAACGACATGCCACGCCTCCGCGACCGACGTCTTCGCACTCGACTGTTGCGCGCGCATTCCTACACTTGCGTAAGGGTGAAACCACATGGATTGATCTAAATTCTTATTATCAACTGGTAAGTATTGCTGGCCCGTATTTTCGACATCAGCTAAAATTTAATAATAAGACCTTCTGAGATTCAAAGCAAACAATTGGGAACTAAGCAGACACCAAATAAAATGTCATAAATACCTTATCAACTATTTCAATGTTCCAAATAATTACGCCGCTATATTAATAAAAGTTGATATTTTAGATATAAAAGAGGATCAAATAACAAAAACAAACACATAACAGGAACATCCAGACAGGTAGCAGGTGGACAGGTATCTACATACCTAAGCTATTTGATCATTTAGTTAGATTTGTTCCATTTAAACTTGATCATATTACTGTATGAAAGTAATATGACCGTACCCTAACGTCATGACATTTTGCGTGATGCGTTGGAAAAATCTGTAGTAGAATCAGAATCGCAGCGCCGCCACGGACGCTCGCGGAGACAAACGTACTACGCAAGTACTACGTCACGAAAAAGCGCCGTCTGCGGATCACGCCATCTAGCGGCAGCTATAGCAGCCTTCCACTTCCCACCTGCCCGCGAGACCAACCGCGACATTTCTCCGTCGCGCTCGCACCAGTGGCACGTAGAATATAACCTCAAATCGTCTATCGAAAACAACCAATCACCAAAATAATCACGTTACGAGACATTTATAACAGTGACACGGGCTTCAAAGACAATAAACAGTGACATGAACGTGACGTAATCTCTCAAGCCTCAGGATCTACCAGTACAGTGTTGATTAACAGTGGTTTATAACGATATCGAAAGTTTCTAAAGGACGAATGTCCCTTTTGGTGGGCTGTCGCTGGGCAGCCCCCAAATTGTGTGCCAGTATGTGGTGGTTGTTGTTTATTTGTGTTTTAAATGTAAATACTTTTGATGTCTTGGCTTCTAATAGCAGTGGTCCTGTTTACGAAAGTGAGTATTTTATATTAATAAAATTATTTTCATTTGTTTACATTCCATAAACATACCTGCTATTTGTTATTAACAATGAAACTTAACAACAGTTTTTGTTAAATCTTCGTTATGGCAATGTAAACAAGAATGTTAATGAAAAATTGAATCGTATGATCTTTTCGACGGCCTAGAACGCTACTGTTCGTCAGCAGTGCGGTTCTAATTATATTTATAAATACGAATAACTGGTTTGTTACGTGTAGTGTAGGTAAACTAGACACACGTGCATTCTCAGCTGATTTAGTTGCATTTGTTTATGTTTACTTACTACCCCTGCAGGTATCTACGTAGTACCTAACAGTTCTTTTAAAATCTGATACGATAGCTATAATGATAAGCCTCGTTTATGTCACAACAGAATAAGTAATAGTTCCTACCTACTATACACGCCACCCACCTTCACCATGAAAAAGATAAGAATAAGATACCTACAGATAACTTATAGTAAAGGTACTGAATCGTGAATCACGAGTTACTGAAGAAATTACGTGCCTGTTACGTGGGTGTATACCTAAACATGCCTATTCATGGAATAAGTAATTAAAGAAGGCGTTTGATATTCGTCTTATTGATTTAATACTCTTAAGTAGGTTAACTTTTCACAATAAGTATAACAGTGGTCTGTATAATTACGTGAGTAGGTGGTATAAGTACCTACCTACTTTACCTCTACCTAAATAGGTTAGGTAAGTAGGTTAGGTACTTAGGTACCTAAATCATCACGGACATGCATCATTAGCAAAATTATGATGAGCACGTAGTATAAATAGGTAAAATAATATTTTTTGATTGCTACCAATTATTTAATTATCATGACATGACGCACACAAAATTTAGAAAATTAATCAATGCATCCGCTTATAATTCTCCATTTATTGACTTACCTACCTTACTTACTTACGTAAAACGGTGCGGCGCAACCTACCTTACTTACTTACGTAAAACGGTGCGGCGCATACGCCGCACCGTTTTACTAGATGTTGACTTGTTGAGGTACATATGCTTTTTTTTGCTAGTCAATCCTTGGTGGCCATAATTTTCATTTGCTTTTGTTTAAACAAAATCAAGTTTGTGTTGAAAACGAATTGCGTTTGTTTGGCCAGAATTGTCATTCATTGAGAATGTTTTGACATTGTTAGACATGGATAGCTGGGGTAGGGTAAATTACTTACGAACATAGGTCATAAAGTCTTTACAACTTTGTGTCAAAGTGTCGGGTGCACTGCATGCACGTCCTAGGACGTGAATCACAAAGGCTTGTAGGTAGGTAGTGCAATTCTAAGTAAAAGTCAGTAAAGTTGTAACAAAATGTTGCACTCACAGATCCTCGTCTCAAAGGCTGTGAGTTTATTGCTTAGTTCTTCTTAGTTCTTGAAATACGTTTAAGCAGATCATGAACACAGGGTATAAATTAATATACTACAGGGTATTTTTGATATCAGAAAGGAGACGAAATTAGATTAGGGAAATGTAGGTATTTCTAAAATTGAATTTTTTTTAACATAATATATTTGTTATAGGCTTGCTTTAGACCGCAATCTCACCTGCTGTTAAGTGCTGATGCGGTCGACAGTGTAGCACGAGAAGTAACATAAGTATTACTAATACTTAGCAATTCGTTATTTGCAGAAGCAATCTACGCAGAAGTTGTAAGTCCAGTACCGGATGTTTGTTTGATCAATAAGTTTGGAGAAACTAGAAGCGTGCTCAGAAACGTGTTCTAATTTCTGGTCGATTCATGGAACAAAATTAATAAATATTTGCATAGTGTATTTAGGTAGGTATAAGCACCTGCATTTAGATGGTTAAACTTCATTATTAAGTGAATACAAATATTCACGTAGATTTTTTGGTAGATTCTATTCTTAGTCGTTTTTGTATTCACCTCGGGAAGGTTATTTAAATAATAGACGTGATAGAAAAGTACCTACTTAGAAACTGTGACAGATGTAGATAATAATAATAAATATTGTAGACAATCCACACAACACTATCTATAGCCCCAAATTTAACAAGTTTGTGCTATGGGAACCAGATAACTGATAGTGAAGTGGCACCACACTGGAACTTTACTGCTATTATTTTAGACTATTTTTGATTTGTAAAAGAATCATATAAAAAAACGGTAAGAACCGAGACGTAGTTTGTTGCCTGTTCTTCTACGCTTGGTCGCGTGGAACTGGCACCTAGACTCACCTAGCTTTAAGACGTTTCAAAGTGATTCTTGCATCGTACTGAATAAAAAAATTATTGACTTTGACTGATATAATACACATATACATTTTTTTTTAATACATTCCTAAAATACAATAGATAAAGAATAGAATAGATGAAATGCACACAAAATAATATCGAAATTTATGAAGTCAAGCCATTCCAGTTTAGACTGAAATGACAATATCAACGTTACTGCTGTGATAGGTATAATTTGATATCAGCCAGCAGCGATAGAATACAGACAATACCCTCAAGGCCTTTTGTGGTTTGTGCTAACTTTGCCTCTCTGGTTACTGTTATTAGATTGTCCACAGGTCTCACAGCCCACGGCTCTTTAGTGATATAATTTATAAGTAATAAATAAATAATTATTTGTTTCCCAAACAAAAGACCTAGAGCCTAATTCTCGGGCCGACCGAGATTTTCAATGTCCCTTAAATACACATTGGCTTGCACAACCCCGCACTTTTTCTACGTTTTCCGTATATCGTAGCCGTCGAGGCTTCTACGATGAGGTCGTCGATAAATTACTCAAAGAAATCATCCATTCTCTCTTCGAAAAAGCAATAAAATAAAATTGCAAAATGATCCGAGATGAGCCGAGAATTAGGCTCCTGTTCGTGATTTTATCCAATAAAAATACACCAACTTCCAACGAACTGTCTACTTAATGAATAAAATAAGAAATCAGAAATATTTATTGTATAACTGTTGGGCAAACTTTATTGTTGTAAGAACATTATTGAGAACAGTATTTGCTAATCTAAACTATAAGGCACACATCTAGGCGATGGCGATGAATATCAGTGGAACGCTGACGCTGTCATATTTGACAGCCTTTCACTGATCGCCATCGCAGATCGCTTAGATGGGCACAAGGCTTTATCATACTAAGTATACACGTATTAATTTCTAGCAAATCACGTAGTTTGATTCATTATATTGAATTCAGCGCTTCTGATAATATTTATCAACATTTACACTTTGCTATTAGGTGTAAGTAATACCTCAAATATATAGGTAGGTAGGTACTAATCACGTCAGTCACTATAACTGATTACTGACAAACATTTGTATTTAATAATTGCGTGTGTACGTAACGTATACAAATCTTATTATTATAAAGCCAATGATACTAATGAAATTTCGCTTAGAGAGGTACAGTTGCCTGCAGCAATTTCCAAATTATTATTTTATTTTGGTCTATGAACGTGAATTACAAAATAACATGGCTAAAACGAAAATTAATAAGACGTAGAAAAGGCCTAGCACAAGCTCTGTCTCTAGCTCTGGTTTTGGGTCTGTGTGAATGTTGAATAAATAAATCCTACGCCGAAACGTCACACACACAGTATAGCACACTGGTGTGCACTCACACAGACTCAAAATCAGAGCCAGAGACAGAGCCAGTCAGAGCTTGTGGTAGGTCTACTGATACAAATCATTTTAAAATTGTAAATCGTCATATTCATTCAGACGAATTAGGTTGAGATACACTTGACTAGAAACTATTTATGGTAAGTTGGGTTACTATGTATTTAACCTTCTGATTGTAAGTACTCGTATGTACAACTATGCAAAAACAATACTTCAGTATCGGATCATGGTGCCAAAAGATCAAAATAGAGACGCAAACATACGAAAGTAGCTAAAGACGAATATCCTGAATCAGTGCAAAGTTCGAAACAACGTTATGCGGTGGCAGTCAGCCAAACTCTGAAACCGGTTGCAGTGATGTTTACAATTTTGTATTACTTGGTGACGCTGATAACCGCTGCGTTTGAATCAACCGGAGTTATTGTTGCTAGGTACCTACAACAATAAAAGCTTGTTACAAAACGACTGTTGAAGCTAAATGGGTGGTCGAGGGTAAAGTAGTTAGTTACTGTCTCAATTTTGGCGGGCCTGGGGCAGCTGACGCGACGCCTATAAAAGTCCCGCTGATGAAAGAACACAATCCCATTGTGATGGCTATAAAACGGGCTTTGTGCCCGAAGGAACCGTCATTATGTGAAAAATGAAAAAGGAATCGCACTTGTCATACCCAGGCCAGTTTTATAAGAGACACAGCCGTTACATCTTGTCAATTTGCCCTTGCTAATAACATTTTGTCATTTTCTTTCTCTCTAAATTAACTGTTTTGTTTATGACTGACAATCAATATTATAAATAAATATTGTGGCCAATCAACACAACACTATCTAACCCCAAACTAAGCAGAGGTTGTACGATGGAAACCAAGCATCTCATATAAAACTTATATTGTGTATGCGGATGATGATTAGATGACAATCATTATGATTTTGGGGTTTCATCAGTCCAAAGGTAAACGAATCCTAGAAGTTAAACTTTATTGAAGACCAACTGAGTTTCAAGTTTGTAAGAAAATAAGACCTGAAACTTTTAGTCGCGATTACTAATTAAATAATACTGCTATAAATTTTATTCAAAGTAGGTATATGATTCAAAAGAAACATTTGCATCGACGTAAGTTTGACTTTTGTTCGATATACTTTTTAAAATATGGTTTTTCTCTTGGGATAGGTGCTTTATTTATAAATATTTTTTTGAACTTATAAGAATCTTTGAAGAAAGCTTTGTATCACGGGAACAACTTCGAGACTAACAGGACTTAAGGGAATCGAGTTTTTGCTTTCAAAATGATTGACCAAAACTCCAACAAAACCTGTACAAGTACATTGTTAGGAACTTCAAAGTGCTTCAACGAAACAATTTCATTGTTACTGAACTATGTGATTGAGAGATCAAAATCCCACGGTACGTGATGAAAGGCGCTTTTCAAATCTTATAGAATCTACATCTACATTTTCTAAATTTAATAAAACCTTTCTATGTGCTTCTTGTTCTTATTTTACTATTGGATTGGCTAAGCCATGGGTGGTGTCATATTGTTTTGACCAAGATATAACTCTGCCGTTGCACAGTTCTTCCCAGGACGGAATTGAATTACCGAATCATTATTTATAGATACATGATTTGAAATATCGAATGTACGCAAGCGAAACCGCCAGAGAATGGAAAGGCTAGTGGTAAAATAAATGTGACAAATAAACTGGTGCATTTATTATTTTTGTGACGGGTATTTTGTCATATGCGTTCAGTATAATAATATAACCGCAGCTGACAGCCTGACCGCGCCAACGCAACCTATCCATTATGAAGTGAGGTGAGATAAGGGTTCCGTATGGTTTAATTTGGCCAATAAATTCTCATATGCCCGTCAAATATTATTCGCAAAAGCATTATTTAACATAATACATTAAAGCACTGTTCTTTTCACGAACTGATCGGAACACATCAGCATGGGTGTTTCATGTGTGTTTAGGTACATTCTAGACAAATAAATGCTTGGTCTTATCTTACCTTATCTAAGGCAAATCATCAATATCATCTACCGATGGGGTTGAGGCACTATTACACGTAGGCATAGGTATTTGAGGGAACGAAAATGATATGTCAAATCAGCATGCGCTTCGGTGTGGCGCCTGTGCCCGTTGCAAAGTCCATAGCCTATCTCTATCTCAATCACCCATCTGTGCCCGAAAACATGTGTCGAGTGCACAAAATGAGCCACTCTGAAGCGCAAAAAGTCCTTTCACCACACTGGTTTAAAAGAAACAGTGACACGATAAGAAGATCTATGCCATCTCATGTCGATAAATACGTTTAAACTATTTAGATTGTGTTTCATTATGAATCAGTTTTGTTCGACTTTACCATATAAAGTTTAGTTGTACAAGTGCTCGCTTCATGCAAAATCAGTTACCTACTGCGGCTGCAACCGGCTGACTGTACTTTACTGTGTCTATGTGCTTATTGTTTGCGATAGTTCCGCATTGTCATATTGCAGTACTTCTACTTTCTAAGAAAAACGAGCGGTGATAGGAATCGAAGGCCGTTCTGCTGTGCGTTGTTTTCAGTTCCGTTAATTTAATGTCTTGAAAATTTTGATGACAGTAGTGCCAACAAAAAGACCTTAAATTCAAATTTAAAACAAATGAATAATGCTCACGCACGGCTTTTATACGAAGCACATCAAAAAGAGTGAGTTTTAAAATTCATATTTCCCATGCATGTTAATTGGGACTCAACACCTAACACGTAGGTGGGCCTACCTATTGTAGCTAGTAACGAGTAAAAGATAAATACAAAAACATTAAAAATGAAATTAAATAGGGTTAGGTGTGGCTGTAAATCCCAGCACATCAAAAATAAACAGATATATTTAAAACCACCATTTAAAACCTGTTGTTCATAATAATATTGAATTAATGTAATTAAAATAGTATGAGCGTCACATAATATACGGAACTGAGATGTGGTCGCTAACTATTGGTCTCGTACACAAGCTCAAAGTCATGCATCGAGCTATGGAGAGAGCTATGCTGGGAGTTTCACTACGTGATAGAATCAGAAATGAGGATATGCGTAGAAGAACCAAGGTCACCGACATAGCTCTTAGAATTAGTAAGTTGAAGTGGCAATGGGCAGGTCATATAGCTCGAAGAACTGACAACCGTTGGGGAATAAAAGTACTCGAATGGCGACCACCGAACGGAAGACGAAACGTAGGGCGCCCACCCACCAGATGGACAGACGACATTGTTGAGATCGCAGGAAGTCGGTGGATGGAAAGAGCTCAGAATCGTTCTTCCTGGAAATGTTTAGGGGAGGCCTATGTCCAGCAGTGGACATCTTCAGGCTGATAATGATGATGACGATGATGATGAGCAGCGTCACATAAGTAGGGAATACAAATATATGCTACCGCCATTGGATATAATCCGAGATTGATTAATCACACAGCTTTAACAATTCATTCATCATTGTATTACTCTGACAATGTTAGCGAACCAATAACCAGTCACGGACAGGAAATTTGTTTAATTAAATTATCGACTTTTATTTAGCGTATTGATGATAAAATTCGGCAATGTTTGAAATCCTCTATAAGGTGCACTTGACATAAGACAGTGACAGTGACACGATAAGAAAAAGAAGAAGCAATGTTTGGAAATGTCTGTGACTTCCTTTCTCCTCTAATGGCCTAACTTATAAAAATATGTCAAAAGATAAACAGTGCTTAAACTATTGCCATCTCTTACCACTGGGTAATGACAAACAGTGACAGGGCTAACTTTAAGCAATGATTAAATTTAAATTGCGTTTATAATAAATAAGTAGGGCTGTAAAATGTTAGTAAGTGCCAAAAGATGTAAGAGGCTGTCTACGTGCATAGTACCTACAAGTTACAGGTGTTAGTTTTTTGTTGTAATAAATCTTAAAATTGCAAAAAACCTGATGATTATTCGAATGGCTGACCTGACAATGCTTCTAAAATTTGTCAAAGAGTAAAAGATCTGGAAAAGTTGTACAATAACAAAAAGCGTATAATAGCGGCGACTTGTATGCAAAGACGCTCAAATGCAACCAGTCAATTGTACAATAATAATTAGAGTGAGCATTGATCGATATTAATTTTATTGGTCAGCCGTTCCAGTACCGGCTAGTCTATGCTATAACCGCTCAATTAAGGTCCGCTGCCAAGTCCAATGCGACACTTAGCGTTGACCTCGATCCTGCATTCGACCGTTGTCATTAAGCCTTACTGCCACCCTATGCTGGACGATACAGACTCCTCCAATAAGCGAGGGTTAGATCGAGAATTGGAGAGCGATTCGATATGCTCAGGCGATTTTAATACCTCGTCATAAACGGCTAGGTTCGAATATTGTCTGCACCTCAAACGCACTTTCGATGCTTTTGCTGTACGGGCATATTAGGTTGGAGAGTGTATTGCTCGTATTTCCATCCGCCCGGATATTTGAGAATCTGATTTTAATTTGGTGTTAGTTTGTATTCCGGTTCGAGCCACCACTGGAAAATTGAGTCATTATTTAGATGACTACCAAAGTGTAGGTACTGTCGTCGTAATGGTATCCTACTAATATTATTGTTATAATTTGATTGGCCTCTTAGCTAGTAGATCTGCCTTCTGCGCCATAGTTCGTGGGTTTGATCCCCACAAGAACAAATATTTTGTGTGGTGAACAAAATAATATGTTTGATTTCTAAAAAAATGTTAATATAATAAGTATTATATCACATCTATCTGGAACCTATCCTATAATACAAGTTCTGCTTAATTTGGGACTAGATTGTCTACAACATTTATTTATTTTATTTATAATGTATAAGTAAAGGAATAACTTTCTCAAATAAGCAATAAACTGGGGGACATTTATTTAATGTTTTATTACAAAAGAAGACTTTGTTTGATCGGAAGAGTTCAACCATGTTTCACTGTGTATCTACAACACGGGACATTACGTATTTTTTAATACAATTTTACTCCATTTCTTGCGAAATTAAACTTTCAACTTTGAAACATTTGTCTTGTACTTTTGCACCTGCACCTTTGTTCAATGTCGTTAAAAACAACTGCTCCTTCACCATGGCAATAACGCAAAGTTTATACTTTTCTTACATTTTCATAAAAAATTGAGAACACCCATCTCGACGAGTCTTCTGGGAAGTTTGCGCATTAGCGGAACCGGAAAAAAGAGATGAAAAACTTGACGACAACTTTTCGAACAAAGATACTAAAATAGCACAGCATTTTTAAGGCTTATTTAATAGAAAATTCAAACTATTTAAGCTCTTTAAGGGGATACCTAGTCATAGAGTTCCAGGATCTCAAGAACGTTGACACGAAATTGCACACAAGAGCGCTACTATGAATGAGAGGAACCGTGAATAACGAGGGACAAATTTCTGTATCGCAGAAGACAAGAGAAACAAACGTCATCTCAAAGGATTGAGAGTTTAGAACCAACTGAGAATGAACGTTCCGAAAATGAGCAACTAACGAGAATAGTTAAACGGACCTGTAATTTGCATACAGATTGGCTTTCAGGGATAAACGATCCATTTGTATTCAAACGTAGGAACCCGGCTCAGTGGCCGACGAGCATTTATCCAGTTTAGGATTTGGAAAGCCGGCTGTATCATCCGCTTACCGATAATCATCAGTCCGCTAAGCACTGCTCTTATTTCCTCTAACTGTATTAAGTGCACGATAAGACAATGCATAAAGTTTGATCGCAAGCCGTTTGGTATGAAATAATTATCGATGGAACTGTAATCTTACGTAATCGCTTATTTTGAGAAGGTTATTGTCCCATTAGTAATTCGATAAGCGAATAAAGTGATGCCATACAACGATCTAGTCATAGTGAGTAGAAAGACAATGCTCGAACTGTGGGCTCAGATGAGGTGAATGACACGCGAGTCCGATGGTCGAGACAGTCAATGCAGTCGACGCAAAAATAGTCTAAATTGAAGCTATTAAGCTCTTTTGCCGCACAAAGCTTGGATCGAATATGCTTCATTGAATTTTATGGAACTAATTCTTTATTATGGATTTCAGTTTCATCTATACATTATATAAGCAACATTATAGCAATGAATATGACAGCGATATTTGACAACGTTTCATTGATGACCACAGAACACGATGCGCGCAAAGCTTTACTAAGGTTTCTCGAAAAACCATTTTGAAAATAGTTATTATTTCAACAATTTTACAAACTAACTTTCAGACAGAAAAGTCAAAAAGGATTAAAAAACATGTCCTAGTTAAAGGCAAAATTAAATTAAAAAGTGTTCGTACACGGACTTGTTAAAGGAATAGTAATAGGGACTCAGTACAGTTGACACAATTTGGGTACGCAACCCTAAAAAGAGCAATCACTAAGCTAAACAAACTTGAGTTTTCATTTCAAAGTTTAAAGAGGGTAAACAAAACAGCCTGAAGCGCAATGTGAGCGCTCCGACACACGCGACTCGGAGGAAGACGTATCTTTAGCAGCAACTCGCTTTAATTATGCGTATAATTTGATCAGACTTCAAGTAAATAAAATTAAGAATATAAACCAGACCTGGTTGGAGTTTCAATTAATATTTTTTGAACTTTCTCCAAGCTTCTGAAAGTAATTAGGTTTCTACATGGAAGGCAATAATTTAAAACTTTAGCAATCTTGTAGAGTTCGGCGTACTAATCGATATTCAAGATCAAAAACCCGTGTTCTTTGAAAGGTACGCATCCAATCACATAATTCGAGTGGAAACTTCGGATTGACATGTGGGCATGTGCTCGTTCGATCCAATATAGGGGGATTGATTTAATCGCCTGCCAGCCGCATAGCATCCTAACCGGCTCTGTTGACGTAGGTGCGCAAAATACGTACATGGATTGCTTGACCTGGGATTTTGGACCGTAAAACAGCCCTTGGTTGGGTTCGAGTGTGATATACAAATTTGTTAAGCCGGTACCCTGACGCGGGCGATTTGCCTCTCAATGAGACAGACGCAAGGGTCCTCTACGTAGATTGGATGTCAAGCGAACCGCATGCCTCGCGCTTCATCAGTTACACGGGCACTTCGACGCATACCCTGAAATTATTTCTTAAATTAACTGAATTTACTGGTATAGGGTTTTCTAAACTACGACGAGCGTCTGTACTTGTAATTACATTTTATCAGAAAAGTTCTTTGAAATTTAATAAATGGAGTTTGTAATTAAAAGGAAATTCCGTTGTCTGCTGCAGCTGGAAATACAAACAAAGCCGCCAGCTAATTAATTACAAAAACTGAAAACGTTTTTCGATATCTTACAATTATTTATAGCTCATTATTTTTTAATCTATTTCATTGTTCATTCGAACACCGCAAAAGTACTACGATAAAACATTTGTATGCTTAGAAGTAGATTTATACTTACAGAAGTAGAAGAAAAAGTAACGATAGCCTTATAAATGTATCGCAACGATGTAGACTGTCTTGTAAAATTGGTGTAGGATTGTGCGAAGTTTTTTTGCTTTCAAATTACTCAAAAAAAACTTAAAAAACTGTCTAGGCATAATAAACTTTCATCTAAAACAACAAGGGAGCAGCAGTCAATCCGGCAAAGTAAGAGAAGCAAGAACACTTAAACGTTCGTTTCCACTTCATTGGTTTCAGGAATCATCTGACCCTCTGGCTATAAACATTATGTAAATTATTTATGGTGACACCCAATATTCCCTATGGAGTGGAATCGTATCTTGGAAAATATTGGAGCGTAAATCAGTTCAGTGGACACGAGATAGCCTCGCTATTGTGTTCAACATTCTGACTCTTGTGTCCATTACATAATGGTCTTTATAAGGGCTGTTTAGGATCATGGAAATGTACCGATCGTATTCTACCGCCATACAGGCGTTTGAGTTATATGCCAAGTTTTGATAGGCTATTTCCATCTTTTGTTGCGTTTTTGTAGCCTCCCTCTGAGATTTTTGTGAGTGCCGTGCATTACTCTTGTTTGTGATGTGAATGACAAGTTTTATTATTTGCTTTTTATTTTGCAACAACAAGCTAAATATTGTGGGTAAATATGAATTCGTGCTAGAACTCGGATGTTGTTGAGCTTGTTTTTTTGGGGTCCTGAGGACTAGAACTGAAAATAACATTATTTTATAGGTAGGTTTTCAATTTAGAACTTGAGGATTGTTTTATTTCAACCAAAAAACAAAACATCTCATCTTATTGTTTGGTGATTGGTGAGAGGTATTTTTTTTTATACAGCCTGAAATTAATAAAAGATTTTATGGTATAACTTTTGAACTAGTTAAAAACTAATTCAACTTAGATACTAAATTTATAATAGCGTAAGGCGGTTACTACAATATTTTAGTGTTGGGCTCATACCAAAATTAAAGTTGGGGTTGGGTGTTAGACTGTACTTTAGCACGTAAATAATTATGAAACAATAAATACAACTATCTGAATAAATCTCAAGATGATGAACGTTTGTAACAGCACGAGACGATTGCGGAGATTGTAACAGATGTCCCAGCTATTACATAAGTTTGAATAGTCAAGAGAATCTACACCAGAAAACATAAATCAGATACCTTAGAAAATGGCTAACGATATGCTGAGAAGTTCGACTAAGCTTTTACTTATTGTTGTGCCAATGCGGAAAACGTTATAATTATGATCACAAAAATAGCAGCATTGAGTGGCTTTAACTTATTTTGTAGAGAGTGTGGGCTGGCCCTAAGGTTTTGATCTCTTGATTTGGCATTTATAATTTGAGTTTAAACTTTGTTTTTACCAACTCCAACCATTTCACGTTAAAACAAGTTTTTAAAATAGTGGAAAATTTGGTTTTGTTTCTATTCACTGAAATTCAGTAACTTTAATGTTTTTGTTTCAGCTGTGTGTCCGACCAAACAATTCCAATGCGGGAACGGGAAGTGTATACCATTTTCGTGGGTGTGCGAGGGAGAGAACGACTGCGGTGACAACTCCGACGAAACCATAGCAGAATGCAAAAAAGGTCAGTGAGAACAATGAAAACCTTTCATCACTTTTGTAGGATAAAGTTCTGCAAGTTCGTAATCTAACATTCTAGTACTGTCGCCCACAAACTATTTTGTGTTCACGTTTAGATTTATTCCTTATTTAGATTTGTTTAGATTATTTTGAACTATCATTATTTTTGTATCAGTATCTTTGGGTATATATATAGGCCTCTATGAGAATACCTATAATGAAAAAATCTACCGTTAAAATGTAAGTAGTTTTAAAAACTATGAAGTGTGATCATTTAAATAAAGACTACTGTACCAACGTCTCCAATACTGTACTGATGTCTGCATTATTTATTTATAGTTACAATAAGTAGGTATTTCATGGTACTTCAATCTATTCAAAAAATTGGATATTTTTAATAACAGGCATGGTGGAAAAGAGCATCTAAAAGTACTCAAAATGCTCTCAGACTTTTAACAATGCCAATAATTTCAAGAATCTCCAGTTATGCACATTAAAAATATTGAATACATACGGCAATTTGTACTATCAACGAAATAGCATTACCTGAATACTCAGACGAACAAACGATTACGAGTCTCGGTTCAAGAATGACTTCCATTTATAATAATTAACGTTCAGATATCGACGTTGAAATATGTTTCAAATTGCCATAACAAAGCAGCGCGTTGTATTTGACTACCTCTCAATATTTATTGGAGGAAATAACTTCGGTAACTTGAAGGACTGCGCCTAATTTCAGATCAATTGGAATCTGTCAAGTTAATTCAATTTCATTTCCTGGCGCAATTTATGAAGATGGCAACATCGATACTGGGCACTGTTCGCCAGAAATTAAATTAGACCCATCATTGGCTTGGTCCTTTGATTTTCATGGCAAAGTTTTCGTTCAAAAATAAAAACAATATTGACAAAGGGTTTGGTCTCAGTAATTGAATAATGTAAAAAACATGAAACAGTTCACCTAAATAAGATTTTTAAAACTTAATTTACCTTTTTTATTATAATTTTCTTACAAAAGCAAGTTGTTTCCCTTTAATTCAGTTTATCTAGCTTTCGCGAGAAGGCCAAAAATTTTTTTTCTTATATAATTCTCTTCAAATTGCAAAAGAATTTCGTCCTAATAAATATAGCAGGTAGCGATTAGACCAGTTTAATGTATTACTAATGCTGTTTATGTTTAGGTGAAAAACTACTACTATAATTTTCGTGGTAAATGAGAGCACCTATGCTATATAACTGCTGTAAAATTCTTAGGAGTTAGGTAAAAAAATATCTGAACTTAGAATAGTGATCCGTATCTCGCCCACTATACAATACAAACATGACATAGACATGCTTGAGATACGCGGGTTTTATTAATATAGGCATGGTCTGATTCAGAATGATTGCTGGGTACTTGGCTTCCTATTGATGAGTTCTTGCGACTTCGCGGCGCCTACAGACTTCTCTATGTTCGTTGGCGGCGATTTTAAAATATTGTGTTTTCATTGACATAAACGAAATGACGGCTGAGATACTGCCAGTGTGGCCATAAGCTTCGTTTATTTAGAATAATTATCAAGAAAACAATGTTTCGAGAGTAATAAAAAACTCGGGCTGATGATATTAATACATAGTACATTACTTCATACTCACATAAGTAAATCCAACAATGCCTAGTTGTGGCCAAGGCTTTTGTATAGTATTTTATACTCAAATAATGCGAGGAAACTCATTTTGTACAGTTACGACAAACAACACTATTTTTTTCTCGCGTGGTGTTAATTAGTTCTTTTTTCAATAAACAGCATTCAATTCTGAAAGCCAGTTCGAAATTTAAATAAAATCTTTGTTAAGTTACCTAGCCGCTAAACACGACAGTAATGGAATTTCATAATGTTTGCCGGCCGTTGCTCGCATGTAGCTTTGGCATTTGGTAGCAAATTTGATTAATCTCGAAGAAAATTGTTAAAATAATGCTCAAACCTCCGATTGACCGAGCTGAGCTTGATCCGTCTCGATTGAGTGATCGCTGAATCCGCGTTCTATTTCCAAATTTTTAGAACAAAAATTGACAACTCACATCGATTTACGCGATCGCTTGAGTGCTTTGTGTTCTGGAATCGACGCCCATGGTTGAGAAAATGTTATCTATTGTCAGTTGGTATGCTAGTAATATAGTAAGCACACAATCCGTGTATCTATTCAGACAACACAGCTCACACACATCATTATATTGTATCAATTGTAGTAATCAGTTGTATTGCCATTTATTGTAGTTTTTGCGTGTGGTCACAGAACATAATGTGGTGTTCAGTCCATTGCAGGTCTAAACAAGAACCACATTCTGTTTGCTTTAACGCTAGCACAAAGATAAAAAAAGCAGCCAAGTGCGAGTCGGACTCGCCCATGAAGGGTTCCGTAGCATCAAATAACATAATATAAAGGTTTTTGTAGTGCGTCGAAAGGTAACTTGCGGTTTACGATTTTTGACGTATAAAAAAAAAACTACTGAAATATCGTTGGAAGTTTGCATAGTACAACATATACAACATATATTTAATGTACAACATATATTTTTTTTAGTTTTATCAGTATCTTATTTTAGAAGTTAGAGGGGGGGGACCAACTTTTTTCCACTTTGAAAGTGTCTCTCGCGCAAACTATTCAGTTTAGAAAAAAACTATATTAAAAACCTCAACATCATTTTTGAAGACCTATCTATAGATATCCCACACGTATGGGTTCGATGAAAAAAAAATTTTTGAGTTTCAGTTTCAAGTATGGTGACCCCCAAAATTTATAGTTTTTTTTCTATTTTTGTGTAAAAACCTTAATGCCATTTACAGAATACATCTACTCACCAAGTCTCATCAGTCCAGCTCTTATGGTTTCGGAGAAAAATGGCTGTGACACGACCGGACAGACAGACAGACAGACAGACAGACAGACATGACGAATCTATAAGGGTTCCGTTTTTGCCATTTGGCTACGGAACCCTAAAAATGACATTCTATTCACAGATGCTTACGCTAAGCTAATGTCATTTTCATTCAATTTTATCTCTCCGCAAGCGTTAATGCAACCAGAAAGTGGATTATCTCTAGAGGATTTCCTTCTCTACAGAACCTAGTAAATTTTCCGGGGAAAAAATCTTCGCTAGAACTCCATCACAATAAAAGCAAAATGGTATCAACACATAGAATTAAAACCGCATCAAAGGAACCGACTGGGTAAGTGGGAGCCAACCGGAGAACGCACGCACAGTTGAAAAGTTGCCGAACCGCACCGTCTGCCTTTTTCCCCGTTTCCGCTGGTTCCCATTATCTTCCGTGCAATGTAATTTGCGGTTGGAACCGGGAATCAGTGATTGTTCTTGAGCGTAGCAACGCAGTGAAGGCAGATTGGCGACTGAAAAAATATCTGTTTAAAATAGCCAGCATGATTTTGTAAAATAAAATCAAAGTTTTCCAGGAAGCAGACTTTAAAAACGACTAACCCGAAATGAAATGTAAGTGGTATTTTGATAGTTCAACAGAAAATATAAGTCAGTAATTGTTTATTTTGGGGACAAATTGTTTGTTATTCAATAAAGGGACGCAGACGACATTATTAAAAAAAATTAGGTACAGCAATTTATACTTATTAGTCTAAGAACGAGGTTCATACAAAATGTATTCTTGATTGGATCAGAATGTTTGTCTTATCCATCTCGACTATGCCCCGGGGAAATTCAGCAGATTGATCCAAACAACTGAAAAACAAGGTAGGATAACTTCTGATAAAAATATTTTCTGAAGTCTGATTCATATAACCAGTCTTTATTTGTCTCAATAAAACTATACATAAAACGAAAATCAAATCCAATCAAATATTAGTATTTATTCAGTAGTATCATAAGGATCACTTTGAAACGTCTTAAAGCTAGGTGAGTCTAGATGCCAGTTCCACGCAACCAAGCCTAGAAGAATAGGCAACAAACTACGGCTCGGTTTTTACTGTTTTTTTTGTATGATCCTTTTAAAAAACAAAAATAACAATAATAGCAGTGAAGTTCTAATGTGGTGCTATTCCACTTGAGACGTAGGCAATAATACAAAAGCAAAAGTTTCAAAAACGCTACGCTTCATAGTAATAATAAAGCACCTACACAAAAGGAATTAATATTTTTACTTGTTATTACTTGCCTTTCTCGAATGCATCAAAACGATCAATAACCATTGTGAGGAGAGATTGTGGAGTTTATAATGCTCAGAGCGGATACTTTGATGGATGACCACTAACATAGCACAGACTTTGGGCGGTATGGTGGTGGCATATACTTGGATAAAGTACCCACAATCATAGCTTGTGGTCGTACTTTATTCAAGTATATGCTATGCTCCCGGTTCATAGATCTGAGTGGATAAAACCAAATTTTGACAGAAATTCTAATAAAACCGGGATTGGGATTGGAATCGTGTGTCGGTATAGTACCTAAAGCCACGTTAATTTATGTAAATGACCTTATTAAGAATACCACAAAAGTATTTCATTACCAAATGAAAATATAAAAACTCAGGGAACCAACACAGTAAAATTTAATTATGGATTTGATTTAATATTTGGCGGTGAATCGAGAAAATTTCACTCATTATTTCGCAAGCCAAGCCATAAACTTTGAATGAAGCCCGCCCTTTTGAGCTAAAGTGTGATAAAAGTTTTCGCCTATCTGATGGAGGCGTTCCGGCCATCTTGGAAAATTGCGTGATCCTTTATTTAATAATCTTTTGCAGGATTTAGTAAGAGACCCCGTTATTGATAAGGTTTTTTGTCGCTTCGGCTTTATGAAGGATGCTTAAATTATACTGCAGAATCAGTATAATTTAAGCATTTTCTGTCAAGCCGCTTTTTCTGTACAATCATGAGTGTAGCTACTTCATGATGATAGAGATTGTATTATAAGATTGTGCAGACTGAAACAATAGAGCTATATTTTATACTACCTACTCATAGACACGGTTTACTTCACTAAAATATAAAAAAACTCGTTTTACAACTACGAGCTACCTAAATAGGTAAAAAAAAAATAACCCGATGATTCCAATGAGTTTTCACACTACTACTATAAAATATTAATTAAATTAGTGCAAGACAAAAAAAAAATAGTGTTGTTAAAAAATAATTGAGTTTTCACACAAAAAATTGATTGGGTGACACATTCATTATTCCAATTTAGTAACCCTTAAATGGCTAGGCTTTTTGGTATTGCGGTTGTATTCAGATTTGAATTTACACGTAAATAAACAATACTCTCACCAACTGTGCTTTAAATTGGAGCTCCCGAAATTGAAAAAAATATTCTGTTAATTAAAACTTGGAGATCTGGTTCCAAAATATTTTGTTCCCCGAATATTTATGCGTATATTTGGAAGTGCAAATAATATTGTATGCTATATTGTACACTGGTTTTTAATTCTGCTTTTTAATTTCCAACTAAAAAAGCAGCTTTTCAACTTTTTACTGGTCGTCATAAAAAAATACGTGACCTCAGCTTCTTCTTTTTTAACCGACTTCAAATAAAATAAGAGGTTCCCAATTGTTTTATTATCTCATAGAAATTTAATCGCTTAAATAGTTTGGCGTTTAAATCAAAATACAGACAATGTAGCCTACCCATGTTAGGGCTTAGTTAGTCATCATCAATGTCATCAATAGTTGCATAGTGTCATAATACATTATACTATTCTGGGTACTTATTTGGTCAAAAGATTTTTCCATCAAAATCGGCCCAGCAGTTTGGCCATGAAATCGGTTCTTCAAGTTATTTAAACCCATATTATTATTTGCTGTAATTCAGTAAAATATCTTAGTGAGAGTGTCTGTGAAGTTTTGCTAGGATTATTATCATCGTTCATTAGATAAACCTCACACAATCGCATAGGTGTAATAAAGTGGTGGTTATTCTGAATTCTGGTCACGCACGATCCTACATCCTCCCTGTCGGAAAATTGTGCGTCTAACATAACTCTACCTATGTGTGTATGGATGGATATTCTAGATAGGCACAATATTTTTTTCACACATAGCGAATAATTTTGAGTCATTACCATAAGTGTGCCCAATTGTCTCCTATTGTCCACCTAAATTTATTTTATTACGCACAGACAGACCGATTTGTGCACCATTTATTTGTGTTTATTCTTTGTTCTTTCTGTTTATTATTTTCTGTTTTCTTACATACCTACCTTCTTTCATATTTTAATTTTAAAATCTTATTGCTACTCTGTTTGTGTGCTTTGTGTCCAAAATAAATGGATTTTCTTTCGTATTTTTTCTTAGTTTGTATGTTTTTCTAAATAGTTGGCTATTTTTGAATGTGAGATTTTCAGGGCTAATTTAACCTAAAATCTTGTTAACCCTTTAATTGGCAAAAAAAAATAATCAGTTTTATTGAAACAAATACTGAAATAGGAATGTGTAGAGCCTAAATATGCCCAGAAAAATAGTAAAAGAAATCTAGGGTTTTCAGTTTTCCTGAAAAATCATGTATGCTACTACATACATTGCCAAGTGGGCAAAGAAATATGTATTCATTTGAATGTATGTTGGGACATACCTTACCAAAACTAGTAAGAATAAAAATAGTAAATATGTATTGTAAATTTAATTAAAACAATCATTAATTCAACCTCCTTATAAAAATGAGTCGATGGACATACGTTATGAAAGCAAAGTAGCGGGTATAATGGCTCTGCAACACTGTGATTGGCAGTAAATGCTAGAAGTAAACCCAGAAACTCTACTCATCTCTGAAAATGATAAATTGTTGACAATTCCTGAGTTTACTTCCGGTAACGAAACCGGTGTAGAGGATGTAGTGGGGGTGCTAGGTATGGACACTGAAAGTTGTGCAGGCGAAGCTTGTGATGCAGAAGCGACTTGAGATACAGGATTTTGAGTAGAAGGAGTGGCAGGAGTTGCAGGCGTGGCAGGGGTTGCAGGCCGTGTTGGAATGTCACTTATTATCGGAATAGTGCTGCAATCAGGCTCAAGCGATGGATTCGGGTATACTTCTTGGAATACAGAAGTAAGACGAACATTCTCATCGGTTGAGGTTTCATCATCGGAATCTAATATATTCAGTCTTTCTAAGGAAATCGCAATAGATGGGGCTGGGGAAGATGAGTCTGAATGCGAAACTTGAGCGCCCAATAATCCATCATCGACGTCAGATGCATTACCATCATCAGAGAGTGCATTTTCAGTAGGGATCAAAGCTAAAATTCTACCACCACGTGTTGTGTTGCGCGTGCTGTAAAACAGCTTGCATACACCAATTCACAAGCCCAAGCAAACATAAACCCATAAATCGCAAAAAAATATATCACAAAAAGAAAAAAAAGTTTACATACACCAAAACTCAAGCCCAAGCAAACAAAAACCCATTAATTTCAAAAAAAAATATCACAAAAAGAAATCAAATAAATTGGCAATGTATGCTGTGACATACAGGTTCGTTATGCAGTAATTCATTACTAAGTTGGCAATGTATGCCACGGCATACAAAGTTTATTATCAAATAAAACAACAAATACCCACAAATATTGCCAAAATTATAACAGAGAACACTTCACTATAATGTCACGATCGAATTATTAGTGTTTTATTAGAAATTTACGAGGAAAAAGTAATATAAAACAAATAAATACTTTAGTGAGCACAGCCGGCTTATTTCGGACAGATATTTTTAAAAAAAGTGACAGCACCAGTATTGCTAACACTCAAAAACATTTTTTTTTTCATAAAGTGTGACTAGTTTTTGAGATTAAATTAATAATTTTATTGAAATCATAAAATTTCTTTAACATTTTATTTTTTTTAAGAGTTTGTTTGGCACAGTATACAATACCAAATTAAGGGTTAATGTCAATGTTTGACCGCTATTCAAAGTAATTCATATTGTTGACATGATGGTGATGTCAGCGAAGGGATGACCACATCTTATATTTTTTAAACTCTACGTGCATGCAGAACACAGAATATAACTTATTTCTCTATATCATTCGACCAAATTTAAAAAATAAAGATCTAATAAATTCACAATGAGTTTCAGTAAATAAAAAATTGGCACACCTAGTTCGCTGGCGGTAGCGATCGGTGAAACGCTGTCAAATATTCGCTGTCAAATCTCAAATCTGACAGCGATATTTGACAGCGTTTCACTGATCGCTACCGCCAGCGAACCGAGGGGCTATTCTGACTTTTGCAACACCATTTTTGGTGTCGTGTAAGACATAAGGTGTCGTGTTAGCGTTTTGTAAAGAGGTTTTAACCTCTTTACAATCCCGATTTTGTATGAAAAACGATGAGCGCCTCTGACGGGCTTTGCGAGAAATAATATTGCTACGTATCTTCACTTACTATTGCTAATAGTCTATCGTCAACACCAAAATCGTACTAAATCTTTTCGTTAGCTTCACGATTCTGACGGTTTTTGTGTAAAATGCTATTCTTAGTTTCGGAATGTATTTGACAGCTTCACGATCGATCAATCAAAATGAATTAGTAAACAAACATTTATTTGTGCATTTTTGAAGTCAATAATTGCTTTTGAGAATGTCTGCAAGATGTTATTTTGCAATGCGGATGGTCGAGAAAAACCGGGTTCGTAAATTACGGGAACTGCGGGCTGGTTTACGGAAAGCTTTCAATCCTATCGAAGATCTTCCGGAGACCATATTTTGTCGTCGGTATCGTTTGTCCAAGGTTGCCTTCGCGTTCTTATGCGAAGAGTTGCGACAGCATAACGACCTAAAGTCTTCGCAGCGCGTGAGCTTTGAATTAAAGGTGAGTTATGTTATTTTCATTAATGTGTACCTACCACCTAAGATTACCAACCCGGTATTACTGCTTATGTAGGTACGTACAAAGGTGTCCCTCAGGAAAACATCCTAACTATATGGTAACTATTTAAGTACTTTAGATTTTTACATAGAAGATACCTATTTTTGTTTGAGCTTCGTAATAAAAATTATCAACATCATTTCAGGTGACTCTGGATACCCACAGTGGCCTTGGCTCATGACACCATTCTTAAATGTTACTGCAACTCCCCAGAAAGAATGTACAACCAGAAGCATATGAAAGCCTTGGTCACAATAGAAAACACTTTTGGCTGGTTAAAAACAGTTGGCGTTGGGCAAGGATAGGGTCTTGCACTACAAGCCAAACAAATGTGCACAGATCATACAGGCTTGTTGTGTACTTCTCAACTTAGGCCTTGATTTTGATTGTTCAGATCCCGAAGAAGATCTAGTTATCAAAAGCCAACATGTGAATTATTTGCAATGTCTGTACCTACCTACTATTTTCGTATCTTATTTTTATATGCTGTGTAGGTACTTTACTATTACTAAGCGTAGCGTGTGCGTGTTTTGTAAAAAGATCATACAAAAAAAGTAGGAACGAAGCCGTAGTTTGTTGCCTGTTCTTCTAGGCTTGGTCGCGTGGAACTGGCACCTAGACTCACTTAGCTTTAAGACGTTTCAAAGTGATCTTAGTAATACTGCAGAATAAATTCTTTTTTTTTATTTGAGTTTTAATTTAAATACGCCCTATACTCCAGATCGGTTTTAATAAATAAGTCTCCTGAGTTTGCTCGTGCGCGGCGTCGTGCTGGTGAGCGGTGGTGGCGGCGACCACGCCGTGGTGAAAAGCGCCGGCGAGGTGATGGTGCTGGATAGTGAAGTATTACATAACATCAGTGTAAATGTCTTTAGGGATCCGTAGTTCTGGATATCAGAACAGAACATATATATAGAGTATATAGCGTCTCAATTCATATTATGCTGAAAGCCCGCAGAATTCTAAGGATTTTTGGTAAACCAGATCTTAAAAAAGTCGAATACAACAAGAGTTACCTACGATTTGGCACGAAAAAAACTTCAAATGCTTCTCCTGTAGGCCTACCATGAGCTCTGTCAGGCTCTGTCTCTGGTTCTGGTTTTGAGTCTGTGTGAGTGTTGACTAAATAAATCCTAGCTCAAAACGTCATACACACAGTATAATGCACTGGTGAGCACTCACACAGACTCAAAACCAGAGCCAGACAGAGTTCATGGTAGGCATACTGAACAATCGTGAATTGTCAGTCAATTGAACCAGCAGTCATCTTTATGGTCTTTATTTTGAGGAATCTATGCCCGATCCATGTTGACAACTTGCTAAAAAAGAAGACTTCGTGTTAGATTCATTGCGGCCAACATCGAAATGTTTGCGTCTTATCACCATGTCAATTTGCCTAGGGTAGCACGAACACGAAGTAAAAAGTGAAGCTAACACCCAAAAGCTTGTCAATTCTTGGAATAAGCCCTCAGGTGTGTTCGGGCCATAACGCATTTTCAAATGTAATAAAATAAATAAATAAATATTGTGGACAATACACACAACACTACCCAGCCCCAAACTAAGCAGAGCTTGTAATATGGGAACCAGATAGCTGATATAATACTTGAATACATTTTTTTTTGTAAATACATACCTACTTAGAATACAATATAACACCCAGACAGAGAACAAACATTTATGTTCACCGCACAAATATTTGTTCTCGGTCGAACCCACGACCTACGGTGCAGAAGGCAGAGATTTTCAAATGTATCTAAACTATGTACTCACATACCTATTACTTTAAATGATAACAGTAACATTAATAACATAATTATACTGTGTCAGGCTTACTGCGAATTTAATGCGCCATTAACTGTCGTTTGCGGCAGCGTCAGCTTTATATAAAGTGACAACCCTTTTCCGAGCTGGCCCTGAATATTATACGGAATATTGAATCCTATAACAACTGATCTAGTACAGTTTTTCCTCTGCACTCAGAATTTAAATGAGTTTGTACCCTTAGATATTGCTTTAAGAAGGTACAGGTAATGAGGCAGAAGCTAAGCGCATTTTATATTGCGGTCTGAGGTAGTTATTCATAAAAATGTCGATAACATTTTCCGTCTCACAAAGTTACATGCCCAATAAATGTGGTTCAACTTCGACTTTCAACGTCAAAGCCTTGCGAAAATTGGCGCGTTCTGTGGTGGCGATCAGTAAAACGCTGTCGAAAATGACAGCGTATGCAGACCAAAACAGAGCCGTAGATATAGATAGGCAGCATACTATATATATAGACTAGATAGGTACTTAACAATATAGCTAGACGGTTCTCGTCCCTATTTAGAGAAAAGCATTAATGATCCAGCAATGTCAATTTCGCATACATTGAAAGGAAAGATAGGATTGATTTTCTCATCAGGCAAGTCTCATATTCTAGACTGTGAGTAGGTAGTAGTGATAGTAAATAGGCTCTGAGAAGTAGCTGAGGTCATGAACGTTTAGATGTGCGCAAGGTACAAAACAATCATGTATAAGAACGTACAAAACACCAAATCGAAAATGTTTTTTTTAAACTATTGTTTATTATAATAACGAGAAGATATGATAGGTAGGAAGGTCTTGTAAAAATTAAAGCAAAATATATTAATAATAGAGAGGTCGTATCTACTCGTATGATATCACTTCTAACTGGAGTTACTGGTTCACAAATAAACTAGCAGCAAGGTTGCATGCAATGCCATCGGCATCTGTTGATAAATCACTTTATATTTGCGTACAAAACCTTCGAATATTCACCTAAATAACTTATTAATCGGTGTGTGTAAAATGATTTCATCTATATAGGTATATAGGTACGTATAAATCAATAAATACAACGTCAAAGCTAGTACACTATATAGCGCTATTACATGAAATTCAAAGAACAAATATATGTCTTTATTCAGTAGTAACTCATGGATCACTGTGAAGCTAGGTGAGTCTAGATTCCAGTTCCATGCGACCAAGCCTAGAAGAACAGGCAACAAACTACGGCTAGGTTTCTACTGTTTTCATCCACCTATACCACCACCGTACCACTGCTTATTCAAATACAGTTTATTTATCATTAGTGTAATTTCTTCTTCTTCTTATTTAAGAGCAACGCTCTTGTCGGCGTAATGTGTGCATTGTTCTCCAGGTATTTCTTTTTAGGGCAACCTCCTTGACCTACTATTATATTAGTGTAACACTACATATTATTTCCAATGCGCTATACTACGTACTTAATGTAGGTATATGATGCTTCGGTTAAGAAGGTTAAACATTGTAAAATAGTACATTGTTACCCGAGTGTTGAAAGTCACGTTTTTTGAGTCCCGAGACGGGTTTGGCGCCAGAGCGTAGCGAGGGCGCCAATGGAGCTTGAGGGACTTAAAAGACTTTCATCCGAGGTAAACACTGTGCTTTTCATTACGAATACAAGGAAAGTAAAAATAAAAACATGAAAGAAAAATTTGTGAAAATGAAGATTGAATTGCCGCCTTCCCGGTTTTTTTTTATTTTTCTCTGGCGGGCCTTCGGCTTCGGTTCGCCAGCATTATTCAGCCAAAATTTTCATTTTCATAATTTAAAAAATGGTAAATTGTTCGCTCAAATCTATGTTATTTTAAAGAAATAGTTGAACGTACGAGTACGAATATAATAATTAAGCCGTATAAGGGATCAACACACGAGGATAGTAGGCAGTGCTAATTTTTATCATATTTTTTATAAATATATTGTTGACATGGATGATATATTAATAAAGTAATTTAGAAGATATATTATTTATTTAATACTATCTTTATGATATTTAAATTTTACATTGCGCTCTAATTAGACTTTTTAAACTTCATACCGTTGTAATGGGTTTCCAACCTACTTGCTGAATAAAAAGTTGGAATTTGGTTGAACAACCTCCTTGCAGTTAGAAAGACTTTAGAAAGTTGGAACATGGTTGAATAAAATAGAACTTGTTTTTTTTTATAATTTGACAGCTGTCAGTAGAAAGCGATTCTCCCTAGGGCTGAAAGTTTTACTTTCAGTTAGGCCCCTCAGGCAACTTCAGACCTACTTTCAGAGTATGAGCAATGAAAAATCATATTACAGCAAGTTCATCCAGCTTTACGACTTACGCCGCAAATTCAGATTTTATTTGTTCGAGTTGGCAAAGTTTGTTGTAACCCCAAAACCTATAAAGCGAAACCTATCTACGACATTTCAAGATGAAGGGTAGTAATTGCCGCTATAAACTGTGGTGTCCCCTGAATGGGATGGCCGATATTAAATTTAAGTGCTTTGAAGTTTTTAGCCTTAAATTTCTTATCGATTCTATTGTACCGTTTAGCAAGAATTTTTTGCTAAAAGTGCAAAGAAGCAAGAAAGAATTTTTTGATTTTACAACATGTATGAGCGACAATTACAAGTAACTTTTTTTTGTTATTGTACTCATGGCCTTACAATATTTAAATAAAAAAAAAATATTTTTATTTATCTTAAATTCGCAATAGAAGAAGAAATAATTACATTTAAATAACTTATTTTTTTTTCATTTGAATGTAGATTTACTTCGTAAACCATGACCTACATTTAAATAGTCGTATAGATAGGACAAGAGAGGCTAGAAAACGATACCATGGACCATACAAAAAAACGGTAGGAGCCAGCCCTAGTTTATTGCCTGTTCTTCTAGGCTTGGTAGCGTGGAACCGGCACCTAGTCTCACTTAGCTTTAAGACGTTTCAAAGTGATCCTTGATAAGCTTCTGAATAAAAGTATATTTGACTTCACTTGAAATAATATATTCCCCAGAACGAAATTGTTTTTAATAAATATTTAAGTAATTGAATTGTCCTTCAAGGACACGTGATTACAGTTATCCAGATCAAGTTTTAGTTGTGAAATATAACCAAATGGAGCGAGAAAATGTTATAGCATGAGTTTAAGCATTTGTGTAAACAAGTGAACTTTAAAAAACTTGAAAAATCGATTTTATGGCCAAACTGAACCTCTAACGAGCTGGACCGATTTCATACATATATTTTGGTAATATAAAATAAAATCCCACATAAAATGTTTGTGGGACCAATCTGGACGTATTAACTTTCTGATGAAGAAAACAATAGTTGGATATGCGATAAAAAATATTCATCCCACCTCAGCGAGGAAATGACTAATAATGCAAAAAAGAACATGGCGCGATGTGCATGTCTCCAGCTTCCTCATATGGAAATTGCGAATTCTGAAAACGCCAACATTTAAAGCATAATTGGAGCAATCATTGATTTGAAGGAAAATTTAGCAGCAAAAAAAACAACGACTCTATGAGACTTTATAGGTGTGTTAGCTGGAGAGCGGCTCCACAGCTTCCTCATTCAGTGTGGGCAAACGGCTAACGATAGAGCTATATAGTAAACGCCAAATTTTAGAGCATAATTAGAGCACCCGGCATAAAAAAAATCAAGTCTCTAGCTCGAAAACTCTTTGAGTTAGAAGACTATAACAACGTGTTTGCTGGGAAGCCATTTCTCCAGCTAACACATGTGGATCTCAGGAATGGCTATAGCTAGAAAGTTGCTTGATATCTCCAAATTTAGAGCAAAAAATATCATGGATGCTCCAAATATTTCAAGTGTCTAGGTTCAAAACTCACCGAGTTAGAAGCTTTGATGACTGTGTTAGCTGGAGACACGTTTGTCTGGCACGCACATGCTACATCTGAGGATCTACAATAGCTACAGATTCGGTTGACGTGTCCAAACCGAGCTATGAATTAGAGCACTCGGCTCCAAAATTTTGGACTCTCTAGGACAAGTAGTTTCCTAGTAATCAACAAAAGAACATTTTGCCGCCAGAATTTTCAAATATTATGTTCGCACCCGTAAAAATGCGGCGTTGCCGCTCTGAAAGTATGGTATCAGCGTAGGAATTTGTCCCCGTCAGGTTTTCTCGTCGCCGATCCCACAATGTCTGAAGACAAAAGTCTTCAACCAGTGCGTCCTACCTGTAATGACCTATGCTGCCGAAACGTGGACACTAACAGTAGGGTCGGTCCACAAACTGAAAGTCGCTCAGCGAGCTATGGAAAGGGCTATGCTCGGAGTCTCTCTGAAGGATAAAATCCGGAACGAGGTTATCCGACAGAGAACCAAGGTGGTCGACATAGCTCAAAGGATTAGTAAGCTGAAGTGGCAGTGGGCCGGTCATGTTTGCCGTAGAACGGACAATCGTTGGAGCAAACGAATACTAGAGTGGAGACCGCGTTTAGGTAAGCGTAGTGTAGGACGCCCTCCGGCAAGGTGGGGCGACGATCTGCGAAATGTAGCTGGCAAGCACTGGAGGAGAAGAGCCGAAGACCGGGCTCAGTGGCGCGTCTTGGGAGAGACCTACGTCCAGCAGTGGACTAATATAGGTTGATGATGATGATGATGATGATGTAGGAATTTGAACGTTAGTCGGATGGAGTTGTGTGTTGCCCGTGCCTGGTAAATAGTTACCCTAGGATTCATGTCTTAAACACTCATTACGTAGCTCAAGAAGCGGAATATAGGTTAAAATGAAACAAAAAAACACCAAAGAAAAGTTTTATAATGGTTAGTTTAAGTTTAAATATGTATTTATTAAGAAACCTGACTTCAGATTTTTGACGTGATAACGTCTTATAAATCGATGGAGCCGGCTGCACTCACGAAAAAACATGACTCATGCGTCGTTACGTCGTTTCGTCGTTCCATTTACCTGAGCCCGAGCCCGGGTCGGGTAATGGTTAAGGGTAAATGAGGGTAAGGGTAAATGAGGGTAAGGGTAAGGGTTCGGTCGGGTTCCGGGTCCGGGTCCGAGAGTTCGAGCCCGAGTCCGAGTCCGAGTCCGAGTCCGAGAGTCCGCGAGTCCGCGAGTCCGCGAGTCCGCGAGTCCGCGAGTATTTTCTTATGACGTTATCACGTTCAACTATTGTCAGTAAACCGACTTTACAGACAACCGATTTTTTTTATTTTTAGTTTTAAATATCATGAAATTATATCTCTAAGTCTCTCAACTAACCAACAATGTTTTCAAATCATGAGTTACCTACTCTTGTCACACTAGGTGTAAATGGCATCGTGCGAAACTATCATTGTGTCTGTGAGTACGTACATAACTATAGATAGTGCAATTCACGAAGACGCGCCCCTCGCGGGGTGCGGGGAGTTTGCTCCGAGCGGCAGTCGCCAACCGTAGTCTATTAATTGTAGTGTGCGTGTGCACTCATAGGTAATTAGTGTGTACCGATAACACTCAAACATTGACGGAAGCTTGCACACATATACTATAAACGGTTAGGAGGAATAGTGGGGCGCGCCTTCGTGGGTTGCACTATCTATAGCGAGCTGCAGTAAATACTCACGGGAAAGCGAAAGGAAATATTATAAATATAATAATTATGAAGAAAAGTGGGGGGGCTCTATTCCGGAAAACGTTTTATTTTTTTTCTTCAAAAGTTGTTAACGTAGATACCTATTGTTCTAAAGGTTTTTAGGGCTCTAATTGTGAATTTGACATTCATTTTTGAATTCAAGATGGTGGCTTCATTTTTTTTCTTAAATAATGGATATGGGTATCGTTTAATAGGTTTTTGGGGGCTCTGATTGTGAATTCAACATTAATTTTTGAATCCAAGATGGTGGCTTAATTTTTTTCTCAAAAAATGGATATGGGTATCGTTTAATAGGTTTTTGGGGGCTCTGATTGTGAATTCAACATTAATTTTTGAATCCAAGATGGTGGCTTCATTTTTTTCTCAAAAAATGGATATGGGTATCGTTCAATAGGTTTTTGGGGGCTATGATTGTGAATTCAACATTAATTTTTGAATCCAAGATGGTGGCTTCATATTTTTCTCAAAAAATGGATATGGGTATCGTTTAATAGGTTTTTGGGGGCTCTGATTGTGAATTCAACATTATTTTTTTAATTCAAGATGGCAGCTTCATTTTTTTTCTTAAAAAATGGGTATGGGTATCGTTTAATAGGTTTTTGGGGGCTCTGATTGTGAATTCCACAATATTTTTTCAATCCAAGATGGCGGCTTAATTTTTTTTCACAATATATTGATATGGGTGTCGTTTAATAGGTTTTTGGGGGCTCGGATTATAAATTCGACATTGTTTTTTCAATCCAAGATGGCGGCTTCATTTTTTTCCTTAAAAAATGGGTATGGGTATCGTTTAATAGGTTTTAGGGGGCTCTGATTGTGAATTTGACATCATTTTTTGAATCCAAAATGGCTGCTACATTTTTTTCCTTAAGAAATGGGTATGGGTATCGTTTAATAGGTTTTTGGGGGCTCTGATTGTGAATTTGACATTTTTTTTTTAATCCAAAATGGCTGCTACATTTTTTTCCTTAAGAAATGGGTATGGGTATCGTTTAATAGGTTTTTGGGGGCTCTGATTGTGAATTCGACAATATTTTTTCAATCCAAGATGGCAGCTTAATTTTTTTTCACAATATATTGATATGGGTATCGTTTAATAGGTTTTTGGGGGCTCGGATTACAAATTCGACAATATTTTTTGAATCCAAGATGGCGGCTTCTTTTTTTTCCTTAAAAATGGGTATGGGTATCGTTTAATAGGTTTTTGGGGGCTCTGATTGTGAATTTGACATTATTTTTTGAATCCAAAATGGCTGCTACATTTTTTTTCTCAAAAAATGGATATGGATATCGTTTAATAGGTTTTTGGGGGCTCTGATTGTGAATTCAACATTATTTTTTGAATCCAAAATGGCTGCTTCATTTTTTTCTCAAAAAATGGATATGGGTATCGTTTAATAGGTTTTTGAGGGCTCTGATTGTGAATTCGACATTATTTTTTGAATCCAAGATGGCTGCTTCATTTTTTTTCTCAAAAAATGGATATGGGTATCGTTTAATAGGTTTTTGGGGGCTCGGATTATAAATTCGACATTGTTTTTTGAATCCAAGATGGCGGCTTCATTTTTTTCCTTAAAAAATGGGTATGGGTATCGTTTAATAGGTTTTAAGGGGCTCTGATTGTTAATTTGACATTATTTTTTGAATCCAAAATGGCTGCTACATTTTTTTCCTTAAGAAATGGGTATGGGTATCGTTTAATAGGTTTTTGGGGGCTCTGATTGTGAATTTGACATTATTTTTTTAATCCAAAATGGCTGCTACATTTTTTTCCTTAAGAAATGGGTATGGGTATCGTTTAATAGGTTTTTGGGGGCTCGGATTACAAATTCGACATTATTTTTTGAATCCAAGATGGCAGCTTCATTTTTTTTCAAAAAAAATGGTTAAGGGTATCATTTAATAGGTTTTTGGGGGCTCGAATTATAAATTCGACATTATTTTTTGAATCCAAGATGGCAGCTTCATTTTTTTTCTTAAAAAATGGGTATGGGTATCGTTTAATAGGTTTTTGGGGGCTCTGATTGTGAATTCGACATTATTTTTTGAATCCAAAATGGCTGCTTCATTTTATTTCTCAAAAAATGGATATGGGTATCGTTTAATAGGTTTTTGAGGGCTCTGATTGTGAATTCGACATTATTTTTTGAATCCAAGATGGCTGCTTCATTTTTTTTCTCAAAAAATGGATATGGGTATCGTTTAATAGGTTTTTGAGGGCTCTGACTGTGAATTCGACATTGTTTTTTGAATCAAAGATGGCAGCTTCATTTTTTTTCTTAAAAAATGGTTATGGATATCGTTTAATAGGTTTTTGGGGGCTCTGATTGTGAATTCGACATTATTTTTTGAATCCAAGATGTGGGCTTCATTTTTTTTTTCTTAAAAAATGGATATAGATATCATTTATATCTTATAGTCTTGTAATTCAAAAGAGCCAAATGCACGCAATGCAAACGAGAGCGTGGAAAGAGTGCCAAAGAAGCACAATCGGCCTCAGCGTTCGGCAGTGTTCGACATCTGTTTCTCCTTTTTGAGTGAGCGATGCGTTTGCGTGGACAGCTGTATGACGTGGTCGTTCATTTATCGTAAGTAAACCAACTATACAGAAAACCGTTTTTGACGTGATAACGTCTTATAAATCGATGGAGCCGGCTGCACGCACGAAAAAACATGACTCATGCGTCGTTACGTCGTTTCGTCGTTCCATTTACCTGAGCCCAAGCCCGGGTCGGGTAATGGGTAAAGGTAAATGAGGGTAAGGGTAAATGAGGGTAAGGGTAAGGGTTCGGTCGGGTTCTGGGTCCGGGTCCGAGAGTTCGAGTCCGAGTCCGATTCCGAGTCCGAGTCCGAGTCCGAGTCTGAGTCCGAGTCCGAGTCCGAGTCCGTGAGTCCGCGAGTATTTTCTTATGACGTTATCACGTTCAACTATCGTCAGTAAACCGACTTTACAGACAACCGATTTTTTTAAGAAAAAAAATGTAGCCGCCATGTTGGATTAAAAAATTAATGTCGAATTCACAATCAGAGCCCCCAAAAACATATTGAACGATACCCAAACCATTTTTTGAGAAAAAAAATGATGCCGCCATCTTGGATTCAAAAAATAATGTCAAATTCACAATCAGGGCCCCCAAAAACCTATTAAACGATACCCATGTTCATTTTTAAAGAAAAAATGAAGCCGCCATCTTGGATTCAAAAAATAATGTCGAATTCATAATCAGAGCCATCAAAAACCTATTAAACGATACCCATATCCATTATTTGAGAAAAAAAAGCAACCATATTGGGTTCAAAAAATAATGTTGAATTCACAATCAGAGCCCCCAAAAACCTATTAAACTATATCCATATCCATTTTTTAAGAAATAAAATGAAACTACCTACCATCTTGGATTCAAAAATTAATGTTGAATTCACAATCAGAGCCCCCAAAAACTTATTTAATGATACCCATATCCATTATTTAAAAAAAAAACTGAAGCCGCCATCTTTGATAAAAAAATAATGTCGAATTCACAATCAGAGCCCCCAGAAACCTATTAAACGATATCCATAGGTATACATTTTTTAAGAAATAAAATGAAACCACCATCTTGGATTCGAAAATTAATGTTGAATTTACAATCGGAGCCCCCAAAAACTTATTAAACGATACCCATATCCATTATTTGAGAAAAAACTGAAGCCGCCATCTTTGATAAAAAAATAATGTCAAATTCACAATCAGAGCCCTCAAAGACCTATTAAACGATACCCATATCCATTTTTTGAGAAAAAAAATGATGCCGCCATCTTGGATACAAAAAATAATGTCGAATTCACAATCAGAGCCATTTAAAACCTATTAAACGATACCCATATCCATTTTTTAAGAAAAAAAATGAAGCCACCATCTTAGATTCAAAAAATATTGTCGAATTCACAACCAGAGCCCCCAAAAACCTATTAAACGATACCCATATCCATTTTTTGAGAAAAAAATGAAGCCGCCATCTTGGATTCAAAAAAGAATGTCGAATTCATTATTAGAGCCCTCAAAAACCTATTAAACGATACCCATAATCGATTTTTTGAGAAAAAAAATGAAGCAGCCATTTTGGATTCAAAAAATAATGTCGTATTCATTATCAGAGCCCCCAAAAACCTATTAAACGATACCCATATCCATTTTTTTAGAAAAAAAATGAAGCTGCCATCTTGGAGTCAAAAAATAATGTCGAATTCACAACCAGAGCCCCCAAAAACCTATTAAACGATACTAATATCCATTTTTTGGGAAAAAAAATGAAGCCGCCATCTTGGATTCAAAAAATAATGTCGAATTCACAATTGTAGCCCCCAAAAACCTATTAAACGATACCCATATCAATTTTTTGAGAAAAAAAAGGAAGCAGCCATTTTGGATTCAAAAAATAATGTCGTATTCACAATCAGAGCCCCCAAAAACCTATTAAACGATACCCATATCCATTTTTTAAGGAAAAAAATGGAGCCACCATCTTGGATTCAAAAAATAATGTCGTATTCACAATCAGAGCCCCCAAAAACCTATTAAACGATACCCATATCCATTTTTTAAGAAAAAAAATGAAGCTGCCATCTTGGATTCAAAAAATAATGTCGAATTCACAACCAGAGCCCCCAAAAACCTATTAAACGATACTAATATCCATTTTTTGAGAAAAAAAATGAAGCCGCCATCTTGGATTCAAAAAATAATGTCGAATTCACAATTAGAGCCCCCAAAAACCTATTAAACGATACCCATATCCATTTTTTAAGAAAAAAAAATGAAGCCGCCATCTTGGATTCAAAAATTATTGTCGAATTCACAACCAGAGCCCCCAAAAACCTATTAAACGATACCCATATCCATTTTTTAAGAAAAAAAATGAAGCCGCCATCTTGGATTCAAAAACTTATGTCCAATTCACAATATAGGAATATAGTTGAAAATGAAACAAAAAACCCCAAAAAGTGCTTTTTCTTCTTCCTGCCCTTACCCACCAGGTGGGGTCGGCACAACATGGTGAGATGCCCCCCCTATCACTTGCCATCTGGTGAGATGGCAAGTGATAGGGGGCAAGTGTGCGTGAGTACGCACACAACTAGCAAGCCGCAGTAAATACCTATTTTCCGTCCGCCTGGTTTACTCGATACGCTCATAAAAACCTGACTGAATACAGTAAAACACAGAGAACAGACGGCTAACAACAGGCAGAGTAGGTAGAATCATCAACACTGGCCTAGCAGGTACATATTTACAGAACCAAATAAAGTTTTTTTTCTAAGAATACCTAAAAGACACGCATTACTAAAGAAACTATAAAACGAACAAGAACGGGCAACACACAATTCTCATATAGATAGAGAGAAAGCTCTCAACCTAACAAAAAGAGAAAATATGAGTTTGAGGTTTCAGAAATCAAAACCGCTAAGCGCATACGAAAATGACTCGTATCGCGATCTAAAATAAACCGAATAACGTTCAAATTCCTACGCTGATACCAAACTTTCAGAGCGGCAACGCCGCATTTTTACGGGTGCGAACATACATTTGAAAATTCTGGCGGCAAAATGTTCTTTTGTTCATTACTAGGAAACTACTTGTCCTAGAGAGTCCAAAATTTTGGAGCCGAGTGCTCTAATTCATAGCTCGGTTTGGACACGTCAACCGAATCTGTAGCTATTGTAGATCCTCAGATGTAGCATGTGCGTGCCAGACAAACGTGTCTCCAGCTAACACAGTCATCAAAGCTTCTAACTCGGTGAGTTTTGAACCTAGACACTTGAAATATTTGGAGCATCCATGATATTTTTTGCTCTAAATTTGGAGATATCAAGCAACTTTCTAGCTATAGCCATTCCTGAGATCTACATGTGTTAGCTGGAGAAATGGCTTCCCAGCAAACACGTTGTTATAGTCTTCTAACTCAAAGAGTTTTCGAGCTAAAGACTTGATTTTTTTTATGCCGGGTGCTCTAATTATGCTCTAAAATTTGGCGTTTACTATATAGCTCTATCGTTAGCCGTTTGCCCACACTGAATGAGGAAGCTGTGGAGCCGCTCTCCAGCTAACACACCTATAAAGTCTCATAGAGTCGTTGTTTTTTTTGCTGCTAAATTTTCCTTCAAATCAATGATTGCTCCAATTATGCTTTAAATGTTGGCGTTTTCAGAATTCGCAATTTCCATATGAGGAAGCTGGAGAAATGCACATCATGGCGCGACTAAAAGTAACACACCAAGAAGGTTCTGAGTATGAGTTATTAACAAATTTAAAAAGGTTGTATGATAAGTTCGGCACCATGGAGGTAGAAGTAAATAGGTTGTGTTTTCACAAACTTATTGAACACGATATTCTAAATTCAAATTTACTTTATCCTCTAGCGGATAAAAACGGCTTTTCCAGTCAGAAATTAAACAGCAAAAACACACTTTCAGAGCTGGTGGGATGAAAAAAATATTAAAAATAACACAACCGAACCTTTTCTTTTTATATTTGAAGTCGGTTAAATAGAAACCCGACCAGGGAAATAATAGGCGTGATTTTATGTAAGTAATATAATATAGGAATATTTTTTATACCAAGTAATTCCGGCATATTCCCAATTCCCGGTAATTTGGCCGAACAGGAAAATAAGCTAATTACACAGATTTAATAGCAACAGGAAGCTACGAAGGTACTTACTTTGTGTTAAGCTGGCAGGGTTATTCCTGTGAGGGTAAATACTTTTGGAATTGGTTTTTCAACTTTCACAAAAAAAACTTTGGTAAGGTATCATACTATCCGATCGAATGAGTAAGTTTTTAATGAACAAGATATTTAGTAAGTGTTTGTAGTAGTGGTAGCTTTTTGTGTAGGTTTTGTCAGCATTGCTGTATTTCGGTTTCAAGAGTACCGGTGATTATTACTGGCACGTGAGGCTGAACATCTGTATGCCTCAAGTTGATAGACGTAGGGCAAGTTCCTGACGTGCGTGACTTACGAGGCAATTGTTATAGGTGATGCTTACCACTTAAAACGAGGTAGGCCATATGCTTGTTATCATCTAGTTGTACAATAAAATGGCATTTAACCTTCGTGAAAACTCATGATTAATTTATTTAAGTTTCAATAAATTGTTATCTTAACTAATCGCATGGCCATAATGTCTTCGTTGCTCAGTAACTCACAATTCTCCTATCAAAATATGTCTTCTCTATCTCTCTCTTCTCTATCTTAGAATATGTCACATCCTTCACCAAAACTCATTTGCAACGAGTCAGGAAACAAACAAAGCATAATGCATTCTGCCTCCAGACAAAACGCTCATCCAAGCGCAATCGTAATGTGAATACTCTAAGGAATACTACAAACGTATGGAAATAGTTTTGATCGTGTGTGACGGTTTGTTGACTGCTAAAATGTCCATGCTGAGATTATGTATTTGCATTACGCAAGCGTTGTGGACGTTTGTCGAAAGGCTTTGCCGCGAGCGTGACTGCGCCGCGAAAAGAAACACTTAAGTGTACATGGTGTACCGCATTTGTACCTCTTGTAGAGTAACAAGGAGCCGCGGTCCCTCATTGTCACTCGAGTCACGTCTTACGACGGGGTTGCCGCAAGTAAAATTGAACGCAGCTGTAACAAACCTAGCCTACTCTAGGTAACGCTAGCGACCCACTTTGAGCAAAAACCTGGTCTTCATCTCATTGTGAGCACTGGTGATTGAGTGGTAGCCTTCCGATCCTAAGGTCGTTTGCTCAAATTCAGTCGTTCACTAATGAGCTTTCTGTTCAAAAATGTATGTGCAATATCTGTACAACAAACGGTGAAGAAAAACATCGCGACGCAGCCGGAATGTCATAGAACCTAAAAATTTTGAAAACATGTGTCAAATGAAAGGAGCCTCTTTAAGGCGCACTTAAAATCCTTTCGTCGCAAGAAGATCTCATTGTGCAAATTATGAACCACGAAACTATAATAACCAATTTGTCGCTCACGGGCGGTGCCTGCTGATGACATTAGTTGAGAGCAGCAGCCGTGAACACACTTCAAGTTGAAATAACCACGCATAACTTACTGTGATAGTGAAACTGTAGACGTACCACAAGCTCTGTCTGGCTCTGGTTTTGAGTCTGTGTGAGTCTTGACTAAATACATCCTACGTCGAAACGTCACACACACCAGAGCCAGACAGACCTGATAACTTTACTATGAACAGTTGCATCTGTTTAGATAAATGAACTTGAGTAGGATTGTGGATAAAAGACAGGAAAAGTCACCATTATACCTAATAGTTACAACAAGCTTATCCAGTAATACGTAATTCAACGGAGAGAAGAAAAATCAAGATGGCGTTATATTAAATCAAAAGTTATTTATGTTTGAATGTTATATGTTATTTATATGGTTCAATAATGAATTGAACTCGCCACCTCAACCTTGTTGATTAAAAGTTTTAGGATCATACCCTACCTCGAAACTCTGTTCGATAAGTACTTTATAAAATAGCAGCCAGTGATCGATCTCTAAGTCAATAACTTCTCCAACGAAATGAACTAAAGCCATTCTACGTGAGGTTGAGGATCAAATAGGTAACGTAAAGTGGTTTTACATTTTGTTTGAGCTAGAACTGAATTACTGAACTATAATTTTATTCCGAGCATGATATTCACATAAAGTATTGACTAGTAAATTGTGACTTTATTGGAATATGCTCAAGGCATAGGGCGCACGTGGAACGTATTTCTAGTAAAATTTCGATACCAAGCCGCACCATCGAATAACGTTCGAGCTTATAAACATTCGACTGCGCTTTGGTTCGGAAAAACGAATTGCATTTGTAGTTCTTTGGAAATGAAAATATCAGCTTGGGCTCAAAACAAGAGCTCTTCGATTTTATTTTAAGTACGGTAGCTAAATTAGTTTAAGTGCTACTCGCGACTTGATTGGCTCCGGTGATAATATTGTTTTACGACGTCCAATAACATTACCCTAGAAAGCGCCAAGACTAATATCCAAAGTGAAACAATTTCAAGAGACAGCTTTTTACAGAAATGAAACGATCAAATTAACTTTTCTCAGTGACGAACCGTCTGAAGATAGTAAAATTGTAAGGACATTCCTAGCTCCAATGAAATTTAAAGAAAGCAAAAGTCGGCTTGTACTTCGTCTAAATTTACATGAAATTTCCGGCATGGAGAATATTTTCTTTCTTTCTTTTGCCTCCGAATGGTAATGAGGGTCGGCTGGAAATTTCACGAGCGGATTAGATTTTGCTATATTGTCTGCATGATGGGTTGCGGGATGGCAGGTTTTTTCACTTTTATATAAATCACTGGTGCTAACGCTGATGTAAAACATAGTCTTTTGTTATAAACGTAGGAACACACAAACATTGAAATACAACCTAAAAGTTCTTACTATAAACGTATGAAACGGGTTTGTAGTTTCTATACATTTTATAAACTTTTTTTGGTTTTGTCAGTTTACAAACAATAGTCACAAACATAATGTGAAATTCCCAGTCTGAATTGAATAGGCTGTGGCCCGTAGATTCATTAGCGGCCATTCTAAACAGCCGCTGTCGCTGTATCGAGCTAGTTAACAAAACAGTTGAAACAATTAGAATTAATAAAACATTAGGTTCATTACGTATACAGGACAAATTAGTTGGAAAATAAGCCCAACGCGCCGCTCACAGGCAAGTTTTAGGGAGCTGAAAATTTGAGTTTATACTATATAGCAAAGGCTTTTTTATTACATAAATTATATTACTTTTTGAAAGTACCCCACTTACCTGAGGCTACCACTGCCGACGTAATGTTAATTGGTAACCATGACCTACAATAAAGCATCTTGTAGGTCACGCAAGTAAGGAACGCACCCTACCTGACCCTATATACTATGCGTCTATCAACTTGAGGCATGATGCTTAGCATCATGTACCTATAATTTCCAAGCACTCACACGCTTCAACCCGTAATAATACTATTATTATTTAGCTATTGTTATCCCATCGTAGGGCCTCTCTTCACACTCTTCGCACTTCAAGAGAAGTACAACATTTTCGTAAAAAGCTTGTTGAGAACGTACTACACATTAGACGAGTTGTTAATTATAAATATCCTTTGTTATCTTTTATTAACTTGCTAACAACCTGCATGATTATTCATATCGGTCCGCTTCTACTGTATTGCAGCACCCTTACAGGGTAAATTATGTATTGATTCAAAAACTAGTCCTAAGATCTGACAATGTTAAATTAACATGCATGCCTAAGGTGAGAGTCAAACTTCCGTTCCGCTCCGCCATGCATCGCAATAAAGGAATAAAACAAAATTCTGGCCTGGATCTTTTAAAATCCCGATTAAGTATTTCAAGTTTCATCAACATCATCAATTGGATGTGAATTTATTAATTTATTTAAGAGTTGTTCTTATTCCGTCTCTGATTGCTCATGCTTTTCAATGAATAAATACGCTATAGCTACATCATTTTGGGTTTTTGAACGAATCATTAGTAATTAATCATTTACTCATTAGTAACTAATGAATGAATCATTCAAAACAGCATCATTCATTTTATAAAATTACTCATATTTCCAAATGTAACTTTTCCTTCCTTTATTAATGCAACATACCTCAGGCTGTACGTACAAAGAGATGAAACGCCATGCTTTTATTCAATTTGTTGTGACGTCACACGTCTTGGCAGCGGAGTGAGTAATGCCACGAAAGCTCTCTCTGTAATATTGTTACTCTGCATAATCTAGCGTTTTGTTCAGGGATTCTACTTCGCACGAGCATAGTAATATCAGTGGTTGGTATTATCCCTTACTTCTGACATACCCTACTCGCACCAGCATTTTTCAACAGGAAAACTAAGAAATAGTTTCCTATCAAATACATTTTCTGAATATCTAGTATTCCATTGTTATTTGATTTTAAAATATGTATGTAGGTATTTAAGATATATTGAGATAGGACCATACAAATCGTTTGAATTTTTTGTTATCCCGTGGGTGTTTAGTTTTTTGGAAGTTTACAAACCAGATGTCGCAACAAATATTTCTGTGCACCGACGGACCGATCTTCAAACTGACCATAATGATGATAGGTATCAATATAGGTAAAAGCATACCTTATAGAAAGAAAGAAAGAAAATTTGCTGTTACTTAAACGTTATACTTATGAGCAGGGCAAGTTTTAACATTGCCCAAAGTACACCCTGACACTATGGATCATTGATCATCTTTTGATAAGGGGTAATAACAATACATGTTTACTACTATTTTATAACGCTTTTATTAGCTTCACCTGTATGTATGTATGCATGTATGTATGTATGTAACCGACCTCTTTGAGCTCGATTTTGTCCTACTTTGAACGATCAGATTTGATTCAAACTTTGCACACCTGTCAAAGGTAGATGACAATGCAATAATATGAAAAAAAAAAAAAAAAAGTTAAAATAAATTATAGTTTAAAAAACTACAAAAAAACGCTTTTATAACTAATTGAACTAAAAAGTTAAAAATAAAATAAAATATTATTGTACAAAAAGCGTGGGGGGCTTGATTTTGATTGTTGTAAATATTTTATCAATAGTTTATTATATCTGAAGTTATTATAAAAAGCACCCCACGCTTTTTTGTACAATAATATAAATTTTTCAATTGATTATTACAATTTTATTTTTAACTTTTTAGTTCAATTAGTTATAAAAGCGTTTTTTTTTTAGTTTTTTAAACTATAATTTATTTAAAAGTATGGCCAAGAAACTGTTTGTTTCACTTGCTCCGCTAACCGCTCAGCTATTGCAGTACCGAGCTTTAGCTTCGTCGCAGTAAGCTGTTGAATTTTCCGCATCATTAATCGACTGATGCTGCGTAGCCAGCACCGATACAACCCCCTGGGCTTTGCTTCATAGATCACTCAGGATTTACCGCTTACACCTGTGCGCGACTTCTTGAGCTGCTATTTAAGATTTGAGTAGTTTTATTTATGTAACTTCTCTTGCAGTACAAATAGCAAACGTGAATCACCATCCATTTGAATCATGGGATGGCAATTGAAACATTCCCGGAGTCTAGACTTTTCCTGGATTCAACCTCCGAATTTTCAGCACCTATACTCTATTTTCCTATAGTTATACGTAATCAAGCTTCGTAACCAGTTACACAGAAGGAAGTTTTGGTTACGAACTAAGAAAAAAATCCTGTCATACAGTTCTTACTTCGTAACCGGGTTACGAAGCAAGACAAGAATCACGTCTCATTTCAAAAGTTCATTCAAGTTTAAAGTTTCATTTTAAACTTGTTCTAAATTACTCTTGTAAAAATAGCAGCTTATTCATGTTCAAAAAGTATATGCATGGGTAAAATATAAATCTCGTTCCATAATTAATCTGATCATTATTTGGTTTGAATAACGTTGCTTTTAACGGTTTTATTCGGATAATTTTAATGCGAATGATAGGCAAACCGGCTTATCTAATGCTATTAAGCGGTCCCCGTCGTCTATAGAGACAAACAATACCAAGGGTCCTGTCGTTGCGTTGCCTACCCTGAAGGATTTTAAGTTATTTGTTGTGACTCTGCTTCTTCTCGCTTCCTCAAAGATCCAAATCGGAACTGTCTTTATTCATTTCAATTATCACTTAAAAACAACAAATCTCTTACATTGCGCTCTTCAATACACAAATAAACCTGTAAATTTTATTACTTTTTTTGACCACTATTTAGCTGCAAGCAGTAAAGTTGCATGCAAACAAAACAATATAAACTTGAAATTCTCAGTGTGTAAGTAGGTGAAACTTGGGCTAGTTTATTTACCAAGGAGCCAAATGCCTTCGGTGATTTTCGGCTCACGTCCCGAGAACTCCCGGGGCGCTTGAAAAAAATCGCTTGTCTACGAACAAATTTCCGCAAATAGCGCCTGCCGCGATTGGCTTCGAGAGAACGGCCGTATAAATTAAGTTACCTACATCTACCTGAGATAAACTTCCAGGCTTCGTTCTACTTGAAAACTTCTGACCTTTTTAAAGCCACGCTGTTTTCTACATTTTTACTAAAAAAACAAAAATGGTTGCTGAATCTGCGGAATTTGTGATTCCGCTCTCTATATTTGCTACATAATTTATAAGCAGATGAGATGCACTCGCGTTTCAATGGCGGGCAGCGAGCGGTCTATTCACGATCCCTATTTTTCAGCTTTCAGAACGCTATCGTATGCTAATAAGCCTCTCAGTGCGCAGCTTAAAATGAGATGGTAAATATTTTTTCATTTTTGCCTCAATTGACTCTGAAATTCCTGGATATACATTATGTTTATGCATGCTATAAAGCCTTTTTGTAACTAATGAAGAATAACTTTTCAACTTTGTTTACATTACTAAAGTTATTATTACAAATTCCCACAACATTTTTCGACGGTGAATAAATCCGTGCAAAAAAAGTAACCGCCAACAACACTCAATTCGAGAGTCTATTGGCTAATTGGAAGTAAAATTGCTCTCGAATTGATCGCATGCAATTTATGTACCAAATCGTAGCGTCGATAGGCACCGCTGCTGAATGATGAATCCAAAAGAGGAACAGACAATCGAAAACGAACCTGGCAGAGATATATAAATTGGCATCCTATCAAAAAGCTCTAGAGCTTTTTAATCGAAAAAAAGCTGGTGTAAACATTTACAGAAAGTATACTACTATTATGATGTTTATGATAAAATAGTATGTAGAGGATGTCATTAATAGATAGTGGGTCAAATATGCATTGGATGCATATTTGATACCTCCGTGATGATATGTAATTGCGAATTTCATGGTAGATTTAGGTTTAGCAAACCAACCAGAATGCAATGTAATAAAGTAATGAATTGAACGCGTGGAGTTAATGTCCAATGCAACAATTCGTGTGGCAAATTGAGTGAGTTTCAGGGACGAATAACGGAGCGAAGCAGAAAGCAAAGCGAGTGATGTTTGTCGCGTAATCACTCTTATTTTGTCACATCCGCGTCGACAAACGTGACGGAGCGCGACAATAACGGAGGCTATGCTGTAATGGCCATCGCCGCTGATTTATTCCTATTTTTTTATGTGACAGCCAAATAGCTTTCTTTACGCTCCCTTTGGGGTCTTTTCAGGCTTCGTTCGAGTCAGTGTTGTGAACGGGACGCGTTAAGTGAGTTACAGTCATCATGATTTTATATTAAACTTTGCTTTTGCATAAAAGAGGGAACATTGGACTAAACCAGAGTTTACGCGTTGCTCAGAACATTAGAAGATAATATTTTTGCTAGATTGTAACATATTCACGAAAATACGTTCTTTGTTCTTTTTTGGTGTGACATGGAACGATAAATCAAGCGTGAACAGCAACCTCACGACGGAGATAAGAGACATGGAACAAAGGGGTTCCATAAATCGTTATTAACTACCGCCTCCCTACCCTTTTCAACTGAAGTGTATTGAAATATGTCGATAGTGTTATATTCGTCCGACTTTGTTCTAGTTTATGAAAATAGCCGCGATGTGAATTTAGATCGGTAGACAATTGGAGAAGATAAGGTTAGGTTAGGTAAGGTTGTTTCTATTTATTGTTCTAAGATACCAGAGCTATAAATGTGCATAAATGAGTTTGAATTTACAACATATTTGATTTTATCAGCTAGAACCTTTCTCTTGTTTAACTGTGTCGTTTGTAAAGAAATAGACACTCTTACAGCCAGGCGAGGTAGCTAAGTGGAAACATTACCCACATTACCCGCGGGCTTAACCTTGTTGGATTTTCCAGTGAATAATGTAACCCATGTTCACATTAATCACTTTTAGACTTTTATAAAAAATGTTATATTCTGTCGTGAAATCATCATCACCCTAAATTTATTCGTTAGATACCGATATCCTTTATGTTTTTGCCATTTTTACTAAATGAAATAAATTCGTTTAGTGTAACTCACATTTTCCTGCTACGCCGTAGCAGCTACGGCCGACATCCGAACATCATAACGTAAGGGTCAGCTTACATTGATACGCTAGCACAGCGCGGCGGCGCGTCTACGATGCGAGGCATACTTCAAACCCGATCTTGTATACTTTTTTTAAATTTGAATTTTTTGCATAGGTATACTATTTTCTATTTTTGTTATATGCTGTGTAGGTAAATTATTATTACTCGAACTTTGAAGCGTCACGTGGGCTGTCTTTGAAGTTTTTTTATTGTACACTAGAACTTCACTGCTATTTTTATTATGTAATTCAAAAAAAGCAGCCAAGTACGAGTCGGACTCGCCCATGAAGGGTTCCGTAGCATCAAGTAACATAATATAAAGGTTCTTGTAGTTCGTCGAAGGGTAAATTGCGGTCTACGATTTATGACGTATAAAAAAAAAACTACTGACTAGATCTCGTTCAAACCAAATATCGTTGAAAGTTTGCATAGTAATGTACAACATATATTTTTTCTAGTTTTATCATTCTCTTATTTTAGAAGTTAGAGGGGGGGGGGGGGACTAACTTTTTTCCACTTTGGAAGTGTCTCTTGCGCAAACTATTTAGTTTAGAAAAAAACGATATAAGAAACCTCAACATCATTTTTGAAGACCTATTCATAGATACCCCACACGTATGGGTACGATGAAAATTTTTTTTTGAGTTTCATTTTCAAGTACCTATATATTGGGGGGTCCCCCAAAATTTATAGTTTTTTTCTATTTTTATGTAAAAACCTTAATGCGGTTTACAGAATACATCTACTCGCCAAGTTTCATCAGTCTAGCTCTTACGGTTTCGGAGTAAAATGGCTGTGACACGGACGGACAGACAGACAGACAGACAGACATGACGAATCTATAAGGGTTCCGTTTTTGCCATTTGGCTACGGAACCCTAAAAACGGTAGGAATCAAGCCGTAGTTTATTTCCTGTTCTTCTAGGTTCGCGTGGAAGTAGCATCTAGACTCACCTAGCTTATAACGTTACAAAGTGATCCTTGTGATACAACTGAATAGTTATTCACTCGCCATCTTATAAGCTACCTACGCGCCATGGTGACGTCACGTCTCAGTGTGATTTTCCCCTAGCTCGTTAACATTATGATATCTCGCACGTTGAAATAATTCTTTATTTGTTAACAATATCAATTTCCGTACAAGGATAACGTTCCCCAGAACAAATGATGTAAAAACAGAAATGGGGAGTGTAACATAATTTTATGTGTCTACGACGGTGATGCTTCGATAAATCTAATGTAAACAGCACATACGCGAAGAAAAAGAAACAAAGGGAAACGGATACCCGTTTTGGGTCATATCGCCTTTTTATAAGCTCTTCCAAAGAAAATTATCTTCGCTTGTTAGACGGTTGGATAAGCAATTCGTGTTTTTATTCAATTCCAATTATAATCAACATGCTTTGTGCTATAAAATAATTGGAATATTTTATAATGAGGTTGAATGCTTGTTTTACATCTGTCTGGTTTTTTTACAATTTATATGCTGACGCTTTACCGCAATCTCATCTGATGTTAAGTGATGGTGCTGCCTCTTGATTATTTTTCTGAACATATTATTTAAAATGACCACGTTACTGTTCCTATGACCTAGATTACTCATCCATATTGTGCATGACACATTATTTTCTCTTAGATCTGCTGTTATTAAAAATTGTTCTTCAAACCAATGTTCGAAATCGAGTTTCGTGTATCGAAGAGTCAAATCGTAGATACTAGCACGATGAGTCATAGAGCTCTGACCCAAATGTATCATTGACAATAAACTAATTGGAGCGCCATCGAGCGTCAGACACAGTCGTTAAATGCAAGGCGCATTGTTTGAATATCACTGTCAAATGGCTGATACTTTGATAAATTGTTCGCGTATTAGAAATAATGGCTCGGATGATATTCGGATCAAGAGTGAAGAGATTTATGACCCAATAATTTCAAACAATTGATTTTCATTGATGCTCGTCACAGTTGTTCCAGTAAATCGATTTTACGCCAATTTGATGGGCCTAGTCACCAGGCATTACGCACGTTGAAATTTAGGGTCAAATTTCTGAGGCTACTTGATTATTTAGCACTTTTTACCACCACCACCTCGGCTGTTGTAACACGGTTGAAACGTCGGGAAATAATAAAGGTAATCGCGATAAACACCCTTTTTTTCCATATAATTACTTGATTATTTATTAATTACTAGCTGCCTGTCCCGGCTTCGCACGGGTGGACGTTTATTTTTTAAACACATAAATATAGCCTATGCTACTCAAGGTGAATGTAGCTTTCCAATGGTGAAATAATTTTTGAAATCAGCGCAGTAGTTTTTGAGTTTATTTATTACAAACATACAAAAATACAAATCTTTCCACATTATAATATAGAAGAACAAAACTCTTGTCAATGAGGAGACGAAAACTATTCAGTACGTCACGTAAGACGCACACTAATGTAATTAAGTCCTAATGTACACTAATATAATGATAAGTTCGTGGAATCTGAGCTTTTACTACCATTAGGGTATATCACTGTACATAATGGATCAATTCGTTTAATCTCGGCCATTGTTCGTCCTCTGATTATAGCTTCAAAGAGATAAGACGTACACTACTAAGTAGCATCTTTGAAAACGTATTCAGTGATCAAATATTCTATGAGCTGCAAAAAGTCGTTGCTTAGCAAAAAGTTCTTGCTTAGCAATAACAGACAATCGCAGGAGATTGTTTTAGTCAGAAATTTCACTTTCTTACCAAAACGCCAAAACTAACTTTTAAAAAACACATCTCTCCGTAATTTCGGAAAGGGCAAAGCAAGACGATATAATATGTAAGTGAGCTGGGTAAGCGGCTTAATAAGTCTTGACTGGCTGTTATTACAGCTAATGACTCGTGCTAATTGTTCTGGCTCTGGAGCTTAGGTAAGAGACTCGGGCAAGTGTACGAGGTGAACACCGATAAATGTGATTAACGCTTAACTTACAGGCGATGCTTTTCGCTTTCGAGAAAATGTGGCAATAGTAAAGACGGGTAAAAAAACCGTGCTCACTAATAGTGTTTCAAAGAATACAATGAAAAGCTACGTGATCTACAAATAAAAAAAAGACGGGTTGCACTCCGGGAGTGCCGGCAGAAGTGAAAACTTGATTATTAACGTTGAGCATGTTTGATATTTTGGAATGGTTAGGGGGGGCTTGTTTGTTATTTGGCACGCTGTAACATACACGAACATTCGCGCAAGCGCCCTGCGCTGCCCCTACTCTCCATCCGTCTTACGCTTTTTCGATCAGGTCACGTGTCCTGACGCGCTGACGCGAGTTTAAGATTTTATACCCATTACAGAAAAAGTGCTCAACGCCGCTAAAGAAGTTTTCACTTCAAAAAAAAAAAAAATACGGGTTGCACTCCGGGAGTGCCGGCAGAAGTGAAAACTTGATTATTAACGTTGAGCATGTTTGATATTTTGGAATGGTTAGGGGGGGCTTGTTTGTTATTTGGCACGCTGTAACATACACGAACATTCGCGCAAGCGCCCTGCGCTGCCTAAACGAAACAGTAGGCCCAGGCATACATTTTCGCCGCGCCGTAGAGAGGGGATAGCTGTCTACTCTCCATCCGTCTTACGCTTTTTCGATCAGGTCACGTGTCCTGACGCGCTGACGCGAGTTTAAGATTTTATACCCATTACAGAAAAAGTGCTCAACGCCGCTAAAGAAGTTTTCACTTCAAAAAACTAGAAAAAGCTGGCGATCTTCAAGCGAAACAGTTTTTTATTATCAAACACATTTTGTTTTCGGTTTTAATAGAAGACTGCTGGCAACATTACGAACAAACAACAGTAGGTGACACTTGCCCTATAATGATAAGATGAGTCATGAATTCCTCACAAGATCAATTCATATCTTATGCATTTAATAGTCCATTACTACTCCCATCAAAATAACTGTGTTACGACCTCTATCCATATTCAGTCCATCGCAATCCAGGGTATAATAATGTACGAAACCCAGTTATATAATGATTAATGGACTACCATTCCAAATAAATTACAACGACTGTTAACACGATAGCCTTTTTGCGAAGGTCGGCTAATTTTATTTCGGAGCTTGTTTTATTCAAGTTTGATAGCAAAACATATTTTATGCTGAAACTGAGTTTCTAGGTCAAACATAAGCTACAGTGATGATTTTCCAAAAAATGTACGAGAAGTTTGTATTTAATGAAAATTTACGGCTTGATTTTATACATGAGCTTGCTGTTGGAAAGATGTTGAAAAAATGGGTATGTTAGGTACATACCCATTTTTTTAGTTAGTACTTAGTTTTCTTTGTAAAAAGCCTTTTTATACTAGCATATTTGTTCAAACTAAACAAAGAGAAAACATGCATTCAGCAAGCTTTTTAATGTTAAGCATTATTTGTTTCTCTTGGTTCTATAATCATGATTTACAAAAAATAACGAAAAGTAAGTGAAACTTGAGAAAAAAATATAGACACGAGAAAATAATTCACCTATCGGATCTAAATAAGCAGATTGTATCATTCTACATCAGGACATTCAAATAAACCTACTGCTAGTACCTTGTTTGCTGGCTGGGATTGAAGAGACGATTTACCAAAAAGAGACATCTTAAAACTCCGATCTCCGAGCATTTTAAGCGATTGATTGAAATCGGGATACATTTCGACTTGGCAAGGGATTTTAATGGATGTTTCTCGGCAATCCACCGCTGATAATTGAGACAGATAAATAAAAAATGTGCCTCTTTTATAGCTGTATATTTCACTCATCGGTGATTTCATCTCAGGTTTGTATTTGGGAAAGTAAAAGTATATTTTTAAATTCTGAAATGCCTATTCAGCTCTAACCTTTTCAAGTGCTACGAGCTACGCTTACTACGCCGTAGCTGATTGTAGTGCCCCAAGTGGGGTTTCCGCGAGCGCAACGCAGTCATAATGATTATTGCGGAAGGAAAATTACTAGGTGAAATCATGTTTTTGTATAAATATTGTTGAAAGCTTTCTATATTTGGATTAAATTTTTTATGTCGGTAATAACTTTGCTTTGCATTTCAGCCAGATTATATTCAACATTAGGGATGGTTAGTTAAAGAATAATAAAAAATGTGCGATCAAAAAAAGACTTATAAAATCCTCTCCATATATTAGTCGATTTTTTGCTCATAATAATGTTCCAGAACAAATAATATCAAAAGCTAAATTGCAGTTGAATTTGGGTAAACCGCACTCTTCACGTTGCGTTCTAGAGTTCAAAGCGTTCATTGAAGTAGCAGTCAATCAATCTGAGGTTGAGAGCACGATAGTCACTCGAAGCGTTCCAATATGTACTATTGGAACGCTTAATGCCAGTTTTTATAAAATTTAAGAATTGGCTAGCACTAAAACCAAATGCTCTTTGGCTTTGATGGCTGAGTCTCTACTTGCGAGGGTCTTCTTAAAACCCTGCGTCTGTTCTTCTGTGTCTAAAAAGAATACCAATACCACCCCTGGTTATTTAACTAATCGTTTTAAGCCCTTGCTATGCTATATGCGTAATATATACAGTTTAAGCACAGAATATAGAAAATATAATAATACGGTGTAGGCCAGCCGACAATCATTGCCCGCTTTCTATTCTCCATTGAATTAACTAAAAAAAAATAAAGAAGTTCTACTCTTATATTTTTTACAAAAACACGCCACGCCATCGTTTAACAAAGAATAACTAGAGTGAGTGGTAGGTTGGTGGTTGTGCAAAAGTTTTAAATAAATTACTATGCGTAAGAATAAGTAATTTACTTTGATTAAAATGAGTTTCATTATGCATGAAAGATCCTATGTAATTACAGCTTATGACAAGAACTAACGTTTGAGAACGTTTAAAATGACGTATTTGATATATTCTATTCCCCTACTTTATCAAACGCGGTTCTATTTCAAATAAACTTCGAGTAGAAATGGTAGTACTCGTATGTTCCCAGTTTTCCATTTCATCGAAACTTATTTTAGTTCAAATGAAATTGTTTACTAACTTTAATATGCAAACGTTTCAGTAGGTGCAAGTAATATGCGTTTGATAAAGTGTTTTATTTCAGCGATTTATATTTCTACTTCCTTCTAAACCTATACTCATCATCGTCAAATTCAAGCTGAAAACGACCACTGCTGGACAAAGGCATAAAATGTCATAGTCAAAAACAACAGTACTATTCTACTTCCTACTAACATTATGATTACAATATTTAGGTGGTCAGTGACTCAATCACGCCATAAGAGCTGGTCTGATCGAAATGAAACATGATAATTATGCTACGTAAGCAAAGCCGCGGGTGAAAACTAAGCTTGTAATTTATATGCTGAACTGGCAGCCCGCAAGCTTTTTCAGGCCACCAAAAATATTAAATTTCAGTTTCAGTCCAATGGAATGTACGTGGTAGGCCAACGTTCTCGTGCATAGCAAATTTTGCAATACTTGAACTGAGTTTTTAGACGTGTGTGGCACAAATGTAACATTTGGGGAGAATTTTTGAAACGCAGACAACGTCTATACAAATGATTAGTTTGAGTGTTTAAGTGCATATAATTATATAATGTAATACATACTTGCAAAAAGATACTAATTTAAAAATCTCTGCTTCTAATTTAAATGACATTTAAATAAGGTAAATACGCGAACCTCTCATTAATTCCATTAGGTTGAGTCACGCGCTGCTCGTAATTAACACGGTTCCGAATAATGGCATTCTTCTTTAGATATTATACTATTTACATTTTAGTAATCTGTCTCTTTTTACACACTTTTATTTAAAACACACACAAAAAAATAGTACAGTAGGTACCTCTAAACTAACCTAAGGGCTTTAATATAATTTACCTAGTTCGGGACGAATAATCTGTACTCACGCTTCTATATTTATGCAATGCTATAGTTACTACCTGGGGCAACGTTTTAGCTGGATTAGTCTTGACCTGTAGGCCTACCATGAGCTCTGTCTGGCTCTGTCTCTGGTTTCGAGTCTGTGTGAGTGTTGACTAAATAAATCCTACGTCAAAACGTCACATACACCAGTATAATGCACTGGTGAGCACTCACACAGACTCAAAACCAGAGACAGAGCCAGACAGAACTCATGGTAGGCCTGCACCATTCACAAAGCTGAAATACGTTGAAAATTTAATGAAAAATATTGAATTTACAATTTTAAAATATTGTTTGTATAGAACCCCTTTTGTTCCAAAAATCAGTCCGGCGCGGTACATGCAATCCGATTTCAGTTTTATAACCAGCGCCCGATAAAACAAAGCCCAATTAGGGCAAAAAACTGCTGTTTCCAAATACAATAGTACGGCCATCTCATTGCTCGCACTTCTCTAGGAAATACAACACTTTTATCAGAAATAATAAAGTAAAATTGGAATAATGGATAAAGTTTAACACCAGTTTAATACCAGTTTAATACCAATAAGATGGTACATTTTTGTATTTAGCTATATTTATTTTAAGGTCACTTTTGACTACAGCTTTTCCCCGCGTCGTATTTTGTAAAAGGGACCTTAAAATAAATTTAGAATAACGATAGTCACAGGGAGAAGACGCGCACCGTCTGCTTTTACAAAAAAAATATGCCCCATTTCACAGAACATAAAATAACCCATAGGCTTCTGGCGCACCACGACACGCTGGACAAGCGTTTAGTGAATGCTACCTTTAAAACATTTTTTGTTATAAGAACCCATGTGTCCAAAACGAGAGAAAAAGAATATTGCGAATATTTACGAGTTTGTTTCGTTCTCGCACAAACGAAAAATGTGTGTTTCCGAGTTTTCCGACATTTCTTGCAACTTGCTTGAGCTTTGTTTACCAAATGAAAATGAAACAGGCGTTCCCGCCCATGCCCAGTATTTGCGTACCTAGTTATTAAATATTGTTATTGTCAGAGTTATTTTTTTAATTTTTGCTTTCTTAGAAATACATGAACAGCTTAATAATTTGCATTTAATAAGATAATATTTTGTCCCACTGCTGCACTGTGGGGAGGTCTATGAAAACTTCAGGGGGTTAGAAAACACGTAAATATGAATAATCAATGCCATAGCAGCAAAAAATAATCGATAAGTAGGTGCCAAAACGAATAACCAAATTTTAACTGGGTTAGTAAGTAGATGTCTGGTTCTCATAGTAATAGTTCAAGCTCCGTTTAATTTGGGCTAGATCGTGTTGTGTGAATTGTCCTTATTTTTTATTTATTTATTTAAATAATGCATAGGTACTTTCAGTAAACAAGGTTCTATGTTTTACGATTATGAGAAGAAAAACGAACTAGCCATAAATATTCCATCTTTTTTCTTGAAAATTACGTTGAAGTACATTAATCTTTGATAAGATCTTATCCATATAAAAGGCTGACCCTAAGCTTGTTAATAAACAAAGCAGCAGACGCAAAGGGTATCGATCTCATTTATTATGCAGACGGACATCTAATCCTGGGGTAAGCGATAACGCCGACCATCGCTTATTGGGTACTACGAGTTTTCTTTTGTATAGAGCTGACCGACCATGTATGACCCGCGCCAATAACCAAACAAATATAATAAAAGCCATCGCTAATTTTTCTTCTTGCTCTGTATTATTGCAAGCAATAGTGTGTGAATGAGAGATACGGTGTCGCCATTTTGGATTAGTTTTTTTATTGGTGCGGGTTATTATGCAATTACCTATCTACACTATTGTATTAATTTGGTCTTCACCTTCGGGGTGATCTGACGTGGTGATCATGATCTATACATCTATAGGTAACAAGGTCAATAAATCTTTGTTCGTCCTATGATAGGAATGCAATACAACCAGATCCTGGGGCCAAAACTATATAATTTCATACACACTTTTATCAGTCTTACCAATAATACTCCGATAAGTGATCAGTTTATTTTATTTATCTTATTGTGATAAAGTTTGCATTAATTTGGTGTGATTGTTTATTTTATGATCTGTAAGCTAAACAAGGGCATTTCTTTTCTGTTGTGTGTGTGTGTGGTACTTGATATGGAAACAACACGTCCAAAACTCACGGATGTATTCACTAGAGAAATAAGTAATTTTTAAAACCCGAACTCTGTTACAAAATATATGCATTTTCAGGTGAAACGAAAAAATTACATTTTAAAAAAATATTTTGTTGGCCAAGAAACGTTACTGGGAATACCCAGTGCAAAAATAAAGTTAAATATTTGAATACCAGTACAGTTTCAGTGAAAATTGGTGTTTAAAAACTTTTTAAACCCGCTTTCCTACTTTTCTCCTATGGGAGGAAAGTAGTTTCTCTTTGCAGAGAGGTTTTGGTAGATTTTCACTTACGTTTTGAAGCGAATAAATTACAACGTTTGCGCGCTTCACTATCCAGTTTGTTCTGCTTAAATAACGTTATTTTTTAATTCATTCCGCTAGTAGGTACCCCTCTTCACCCATGATACACTGATGTAACTACCATATAACTGACCTACACACAGTTATTTTCATCGTTTAGATGCACTCAATTTTCATTCAATATTTGCGTTATAGCATGCAAGGAGAACTAGGAAGCTATTTAGGACCAATCAACTCGCAGAGAAATCAAAAAGAAATACATTGTTCTCTCATTTCATTTATTTTTACGTATAACCTTCAGCATGATATTTGTCATAGCTCAAGGTAACATACCTCGATTTTTCACCTCTAATGCGAGTGCCAGAGTCCCAGATACTACGTGACATGGTAGCCTAAGTTCATAAAGAGACTGAAGAGCTCTCACGTAGATTTGGAGGCAAAAAGCAAACTTATTTATATGGCCAATAACGACTGTCCTATTTTCTATTTTGGGGATAAAGGATTTGGAACAATCTCTTTGTGAACGATGCTTATCGATATAGATGGGCTACTTTCGTGGATAGTACCTATTAAGGGTTTATTGTGATTATCCATGAAGTCATCCGATTATCATGAATATTGACCTTATTTTTTAAGCACAAATAGTATCACACAAACTTTCACCCCGTACATGTTATAAAATATTCTGTTGCGTAAGCTTTCTGTTGAGTACAAAGTGTTTTGGAACCAAGGTCGAGTTCCATCAATTCAAACGCTTTGCATCTGTATATGAAGGGAGGCTGGAGTATTGTTCGGAGCCGGTGACGTAAGGGTCGCTCCGGTCCGGTTTAAGCCTCGACAGTGATAAATGTTTCATTAATCCTCCAGTATGCACGCAGCCGTACTTTCAAATCTGCCTCACGAATTTTATTGTTTAATTTGTTGTTTGTTTTTATTCGTTTCTTGTTAGGCTGTGCGTACATGGGTACTCATACAATCAGCTTTTGTCGTATTGTTTGTAGAGTACCTTTACGTTGGATTTACAAATATTTATTTTGGGTGTTTTGCTAAATCCTGTTTTCCCTGTAGGTCCTACCTTCTTAGGAATATGGTGGTGGATACCTATTTTTTTTATAATAAAAAAATAGAATGTACGATAGAACAATAGAATGTATTAATTTGCGTAATAAAAGAAATATACAAACTTTATTTTTAGGATCTGCTTGTCTTAACTATGTATTTAATTTGTTTTAGGTAAGTTCTCGCCAGCCAAGAGCTGTAATGAAAGTTTGGAAGTCACCTGAGTTGTAAGTTACCAAGAGACGAGTGGATGTGACACGGTTAATCAAGGAAGTTTTGAACAGCCGCTATCGAGATAAAATTCAACTATCTGTTAAATGGTGAAATACGGGCTTGTCCGGATGAACTGTGTCATTTTAGACTTTGAAAGTACAGATTTGTTAAAATTTGGGAATATTAGGAGATGTAGGACGCCCTCCGGCAAGATGGGGCGACGATCTGCGAAATGTAACTGGCAAGCAATGGAGGAGAAGAGCCGAAAGCTGGGCTCAGTGGCGCACTTGGGAGAGACCTAAATCCAGCAGTGGACTGACACGTTGGACTGATACGTTGATGATGATGAGGAAAAAATTTTGTTTTTTCATAAAAATATGATAAAAACTTTCATTCTAGCTGTGACAATGGGCTTTAAATCCGTCACGTATGGTATACCAACACTGTAATCTGAAAGGATACCTATTGTAGCTGGAGATAAGAGTCTTGGAGAGGGGCTGTCTTCTCTGTTTTCAGAGTTTTAATGCACTGTAAGCAACATTATTCAAAGTAACGTTTCAAACAAACATAACACACGAGCCACGAATATCATGAGATAACATACGAATACGGAACTTCAAAAACTCTGGTGAAAGAGGGTGCTCGGTAATCTGATATGGTAGGTGTTAGGGAAACAGGAAAACTTTGGGGTGAATGTAAAATTTACGCACTGACAGTAAATAATGTGAGAACCGGGTCTCGTATGAGTGGTCGCTAGGGACAGATCGGGCCCTTCGGCGTATATTTATTGTTTATTTTTACTGCTAAGCTGGTTTTATGCAACGTTTGGATGCCACTCAGCAAATTATTTGAATTCGCTGACGAGTATTAGAGCCAGGTTGGTATTTTTTGAACTGTGTGTAAAAAAGACCACAATTATTGTTTTTTAGCTGCATAAAACCATAAAGATATATAAAAAAAATAACAAAATTGTATAATCAACCCTTTGAGCAGGTAAATCTTAAAAATTATTAAAATATTAAAGAAGATATATTTCTTAGTGGTTGGTTTGAATCAACCAGACATTTCATCAATTTGCTGTCAATCAATATGCTTTTTCAGCATGAGCAAAAATAAGGTTCTATAAGTATTTATTATTATCTTCAATAGGTCGTTGAAAACACGTGGACAATTATTTATAATTCTTGTAAGTAGGAAAAGGATGAAAGAAGAAAATCATAACTCAAAATAAATAAACATATACCACTTGGTTTATGGTTCAGTCGGGAAGGCCACCTAAAGAGGCCCGCTGCCATAAATATAGATTAATATGGTCTAATTAGCTAGGTAGCTGTTACCCACACACGCTCAGTTGCCCAGACTTTCAGATCACGTAGCTATGCCACATAAAACGGCACACCACACACAGCTTTTACTAAACAGCTATGTACCTAATAGTACCACCAACTTATCCGTTCAGTCTTCTAAGCCAAGTCGTCTTTTAAAAGTCGCTAATGCTCAGAGAATATTTTTTGATTAATACAGCAACATTGAGAACCGCTTTTTCATTTGAAGTCAGTTAAAAATTCTCTTGAGTTGTTGTGGGCATCCGTCATTCATCTGTCATTTTTAACCGTCTTCCAAATAAGAGGAGATAATCAATCTGGTTGTATATTTCGTCATCCATTTGGTTTGTTTCTCGGACTGTAGAAAGACAACTTGGCTAAGCCACATTGACCAAAGATAAACTAATGATGGTTATTTCAATTTACTCGCTAACAGTTCTATCTTTTGTTTCACAATATTGTGATGATGGAGCCATCTACAGCCTAAACAGATAAGTTGCTGGAACTGTACTGCTTTACCGACCATAAAAATTAAATTCGTAGATGCCTGTAGACCATCTACGTGGCTACGCCATTTTAGTAGAATTCAAATAGTTTCCACAGTAATGCACTTTCCACGGTAAATGTTAATTCATAGTTATTTCGAGAAGCTTTTCCGTGAAAACGCTGGAGTTGGTAATTTAGCAAATACGGCTGTTCCCAATAGGTATTCAATCTTCGGCAACAGATAGACAATTCCCGTCAAAAATCTTTAATAATTGACAGATGATAGACATGGCATCTTTATTAGGACAAAAAAAGAGAAAGATTTTTGGTGTATATTATGTTAGATATCAACTGTTTTGACAGTATTTTTTTGGGCAGGAGAGCCGTATAATTCACTGCCCCGACAAACTTTCAATCTTTGATCGAGCTTCTGATCTCATTGATGGAATAATAAATTGTTAGTTTACTGTAGGGTTTTATTTACCAACCATTCGGCTCAGTGTTGGGTTTGAATTAATGATTGAGGATAAGGGATGAATAGAATAGCGTCAAAATAGACATAGAGCTATAGAAAACATGTTTTGCTGGCCGTACATAGTGGACTTAAGCTTAGGGCTCATACCGATAAAGGGATTAGGGACACGTTTTCCTCTCATACAATAAAACCGACAGGTCTAAGTAAAAGTCGCGTTCTGTGGGAGTTATTTTTTTTGTAGTTACGTATTTACAAAAAAAAGAATAAGTATTATACCAGCTCTCTGGTTCCCATAGTACATACAAGCTCCGCTTGATTTGCGGCTAGAAAGTGTTGTGTTGATTGTCCACATTGTTTATATTATATTATTTAAATCGAAAAAACCAATCCAATTATTTAATACTTGTAATAAAAAAAACTGAAATGCATAAAAGATGTGATTGTAAGAAAACTGACAGAAGTAAACTACCTAAGTACTTAAGGTTGTTCGATTCCGATACAAACTGAATTTACACAACTATGGGCCAACAAAGTATAAATGTACACTGAAACAGCTGTAATAGAATTTTACAGTGGTCTTTATTGCCGGCCAGTTGTATAAAGTTGGAGAAAACTGTAGGATAACAGAAATATTAATAAAAAACCAAAAAAGTAATTTTTTCGTCATTCTTTCTAACGGGTACTCGGCATTGAATACGTGAATGAGCTTAAAACATATGTCTCAAAATAGTCGTAAAAGTCTGTTAGTTCTTTTTCTGAAGCCCCGACTGCCACGACCAACGGCTGACACTCCAACTTTATATAACTGGCCGGTAATAAGGACCACTGTAATAGTAGATTGTTATACAAAGGCAGTAAGTGAGCTTTTGCAGAACAAGATCCTTTTTGGCGCCCGTGCGAGCGCAGCTCGCAAAGGGCGCTAATGGATCGAGTGTACCCGAGATATTTAGATGCCCGAGCGAGCAAAGCGAGCGAGGGCAAATATAGTTCGAGGGTGCAATAGCTACTTATGACCGAGGTAAGCATTCTACTTTACATCATTCATGCGAGGTAAATTTTTAACTAGCTGATGGAACAAACATATGGTCCACCTGATGTTAAGTGGTAACCATTGCCTATAGCAAAGCATTGCCTCGTAGGTCAAGCACGTCAGGAACGTGCCCTACAATGCACTGCCCTATGACAATCAACTTGAGGCATACGGATGTTCAGCCTCACGTGTCAGTGATTTCACCGGTACCCATACCCTTCAACTCGAAACACAGCAATGCAACAGCAGCAGAAATAGGCTTACAATACAACACTAACACAACATTTATACGGGTATGACGAAATGTAATTTTAATTTGAGAAAAATAAAATTACAATAATAATATAAGTATTATTATAATTATACTATTAATTTTATTAAAATTAATAGTAAAATATTTGTACCGGTAGATATCTGCTAAAACAGTCGTAGACGCACACTTATGCACACATCTGTGAGCTACTATATCTTTTCAGTAAAAAGTTTTCATATCATTTTGTAAGAAAAAAGATTGTTTCACCAAGGAGGTTTGCATAGCTCTTGAACTGTAATGAACCATCACCAAGGAGGTTTGCATAGCTCTTGAACTTTAATGAACCATTACGTATCAAGCATAGTGTGACGGTAAAAGTGATTTGAAAATGGAACGCATTTACAATGCACTGGGCTGCACACGCCTACTTTCACAGCCTCTTTGTGCTAAAGTAAATCCTATTTACTGAGCATGTATGATGTAAAAGTCTATTACAGCTATTTCAGTGTACATTAATACTTTATTCGCCCATAGTTGTGTAAATTAAGTTTGTATGGAAATCGTACCCCCTTAAGTAGATAATTTTATGATACGAGTATAACGAGACAGTAGGCATAAAGAAGTTCGAAGTGGTTTATTACTCGTGTGGTTTAGTACATAATTATGCTGTTCATTACATCGGTAACGAGATTTACGATCGCAATTTCGGTTTGCAACTTTCTTTATAAGAGCGGTATGGGTACAGTTGGCTGCACACTTTTTATCATCGTGTCACTGGTTCTTTCAGATCCATGTGGTGAAAGGATTTCAAGTGGGCCTTAAAGAGGCTGCTTTCTTGCACTCGACACATGTTTTCGAATTTTCTAGATTCATACCGGTTTTGCGATGTTTCTTCACCGTATGAGAGTACTGGCTTAATGCACACTAATTAAACACACATTCTTGTGCAGCCGACAGTACCCACGGTTTTATAGATTCAAAATTTGTGCAAATTCGAATCAGTCGGTGTGAGTGAACGATAAATGAGATCTTGATTAATACATTTACAAGTTCGCTCTTCCGAATCTCGCTCAACAATAGTATTACATTTCGTGCGGAACCTTGACAGGTTTCGATTGGCCAGAGATGCTGAAACTTTTTTATTTATTTATTGGAAGGGCTTTGCGCCTACGGGTCAGCGCAGACAGAGAGGAGCGCAGCGGAGGAAATTTTATAAGACCATACTGCCCTATAATATAAATTATCTACTAGGCATACACACCAAACGATTTAAAGGGTCGGCCTCCGTGCCACATCGTTTGTATAATTAATTATTTTCCTTGCTATAACTTTTTCATAATTTTCTGCATATCCAATTTAAAGGCCAAAGGAATAACGTCAAATTGAATCACATATATGTAGGTAAATATTTACGTTCACCTTCATACAAATTCCTACAATAACTATTCGAAACAAAATTGCTTGTCCCAAAAATGTATTTGAATAAAACTTTATTGCTCCTGAGATAAAGCTGTTGATACAAACTATTTCTGAGAAAAATTGCTTTTCCTAAAGAACTTAATAAAAACTTGTGAAAAAGGATACAAAAGTATGGTAATATCAGATGGAAATGGAAGTCGGGCGTAGACATTCCAACTCGTGTCTAATGTGTTTTCAGGTACAATTTTTCTGAAAAATAAATAACAGACGGCAATAAACAGTTCCAGCAGTGTCTGGGAGCTGTTCATTCGTTTTATTTTTTCACAAGAAATGCGGAGAAAGTTTTAACTTTTATTTTTCTTCATGACATATGCTTGCAGATACTGTTTTTATAGCTGTTATAAGTACTGTTTGAAACTTTTATACCTATCGAATACATGAGCAAGTAGGAATAAAGCACAGACTTAAAAAAACTCGTTTATTATTATTTAATACACGGATAACAATAGATGAGCTATCGTTTTGCAAACGATCTACAGATAGCTCAACCGATCCAAGTCGACCAAAAGAGACTAACTGCAAAAAAATTTTTCGTATCTCGTCTAAAAGTATATAGCACAAACGCTGATTATTCGTAATACAGAGTACTTAATAATGAAATTCAGCATAGCAGAAGTACATATTCGCGCCAGCAAAATTCTTCTGCGGCGGCTTCAAAGTTAGAACTGTTGGAACTAGTGGTTAAGCCGTGCTTGAACTTTGCGGTCGACCCCTATATATTACGGTAATAATACTATGGCTGTAGGATACACAACATGTCTACCCTTTAGACAAAGTCTGGTACTGGTTCGTGTGTTTGTTGCTTTAAACGTTGAACATTATTTTTGGGAGAGATAATTTTGTATGAGCTAGTGGCTAACTTTAAGCCACCCCGAAACCTCTGTCATGGTTTCATGACCGTTAGAGCCAAAACTGAGAGTTTAACATGTACATGTAGTTGATAATGGCCTCTCAGCTCGGTTGGTAGTAGTAGCTTTGCCTTCTACTCCGTAGGTCGTGGGTTCGATCCCCATCGAGAACAAGTATTTGTGTGGTATTTTTAATTAATTAATTATTATTTTGAATCTAAGCTGGCAAAATAATTCTTTATTCCCTATTCTTTCAATTTATTACCTTCCCTGCGTTCATTAACTGGAAGCATACTGGAACAAATGAAATGATATAGAATACTGAAAGGACGTCATTGCTCGCTATTCAAAGAGATCAGAAGTTCATCAGAAACTATTCCATCCTTTAGAATTACCTTGAATCACTCAAATCAATGGACGATCGTGCTCTGAATAGAAGATAGTTGGGCTTGGACTTAGTGCTATGACAGTATTGGGTATGCTCTCTCTATTCATGGATAATCGATCAAAATAAGTTCAGGGGTGATAATCACTAACCGATTAAACGGATGGTATATTAATTGGTTTGAAATTTTATCAATTTATTCATTATTTATGCTAATCAGCCGATAATCGGTCAGCTATAATTGGTAAACCTCTTTTGTAACACACACACACACACAGAATGTGTTACAAAAGATAGTCAGCATTCATAAGCCACCCATGCCAACTATCCCACTAATATTGGAAACACGAAAGTTTGTAGGTGAGGGTGTGTGTTCATACGTTTATTTTGTTCCCACTATCTTTGTTACGGCTGAACGTCAAATATATTTAGATGAACTTTTACTTGGAAGAAATGTAGCTCGTGTCCTAAAATAACATTGTAGACTACTTTTTACTTACCCGACTAGGTAACTACCACGCAAGAGCCGAGGGCAGATGCTAGTAATTTCTAGGAGAGCACTGGTGGTCTAGTGGTAGTGGCCCCGCCTTCCGATCCGAAGGTCGTGGGCTCAAATCCACTCGTGTACCAATGAGTATTTCTGTCGAAAAATTTATGTGCACTATGCCAGTAGCGTTTGGAGAGCAAAACGGTGAAGGAAAACATCGTGGGAAAACCGGCGTGTTGTAGAATCTAAAAAAGTTCGAGCAACACTTGTCAAGGGTCACGCAAAAAGGGTCCACCAGCGGCCTACTTGCGGAAAAACCTGCCCACACATCAAGTGCGCATGATAAACTTGCCAATTTAGTAATTTCTAAATTATTTAGACATTATATTTGTATTTGGTGGCAATTTCAATTCGCGTACACCTACGGTTGTTTGTCGCTTTTTTTCTTTTTCCGCGTTTGTAGACAAATTTAAAGACGGAGAAGTGAGATTTCCAAGTTAGTAGAGACGTGTGTACATTAATACGTGATTGGGTTCGAAATCTTGATTACAGAAGGTACCCTTGATCACATGACTCGGTACTCATACCCCTCACCTATTAATTTAGACCCAGTCTCGGAATGTATTAGTTCGTCATTGGTAGCCGAGGGACCCTGAATTCCGTGGGTGACCGCAGGCATTGCTGGCATGCTCCTCAGGCGGAATGTCTTTGAACTTACTGAGGTCAGCTTCTCAAAGATTTGATAGGCTTAAATGAACCACAAAATGTTTTAAGGAAGGTGGCCACAGTAAACAAAACGAATTCGAAGACTTCTGGAACTCTGAACTTAAATTAAACTTCTTTGGTCTTATCTATTTATCAGCACATAATAATTTAAGCTCATTATGGAAACTTATGCCACAGGTATAGGTAATACCTAGGTAAATAGAATAAACAAAGCCAGCTTGATAGCCTACTGGTTTTTTTTGGAGCCGGTCAGAAGTACTCTTCAAACATTTTCGTGTATGATGATATGATATAGTTTTCGAATTAGTTGATGTTGTAATTTTTTTATCAGTTGGTACAGTTTCACAAAACAATATCGTCTACCAGTGCTAAGTACTTCGTTATTTATATCTGGATTTTCATTACAAAAATAACCAGGAGCCCATCATTTATCTTTCATGCATAATTAATTTCCGCTTCAATGTTTTGTTTCGTACTTAGCTTTTTGTTAAAATGCGAAAGTAACTCCAATTAAAATGTCTTTTGACAAGCAAACGCTTTTCTGAAACCGTGACCTTGTTGTGAGATCGTAGGAAAGCTTTTTACGTGACTAATTGAATATTTTTCTTGTCTGTTCATTTCCGTGTTGAGTGCTAGATGAATAATGAAAGAAATTTCATTCTTCCGGATCTTCTTTCATTTCGTTTTAAGACTCAAGAGCTTGTTGGAGTTGCCCTTTGTGATATACCTACTTGTTCTGTGCATTTTACGACTCAAATGGGCGGATGAGCAGCTGTCCTCAATACTCGTAACACTTAAACTCAGGAATGCTTTTTGTCCATTTACCTTCGTATGCTCTTAAAGTTACGTCTGACAAACACTTTTGTTGTTCGTGATATAACAATGAAAACGAGGCACTTGCAAAAGAAGATAAAATAAAATAAAACTTATAAAACAGTAGTTTGTGAATACTAAAGTTTCTGGCTAATACATTTCTCATATCTTTGTATGATTTAGGTACGTAGGTATAGTAGATCGATGCAGGCTATAAAGCCTTTGAAGCAAGCATTATCTTGCCATTATGACCAAATGGTGGACATTAGCGAACGTGTGAAAAGCTCCTGCAGTACATAAATCATAAAGTTTCAGGCTGCCGGAGAACGAACTTTCAACGAAGCAGCTGCCTCGATTGTTTAATACTTTTTAACCCACCACGGTTACTGATAGTATTATCTGAAGCTTGTTTATACTTTTTAAAACCGGGGCTTAACCCCCGACGCAAACTACGAAGTGTTAGAAGTTTGACGTGTCGGTGTGAATGTATATGTGTGTGTGCCTGTCTGTGGCATCGTAACTCCCGAACGTAAGAACCAATTTAGATTATGTTTTTTATGAAGAAGAAAATGTTTAAAGAAAATCGGCCCAAGATTACCGCCACTACAAAATGGTGGCCATAGAAGCATGCAATTTAGAGGGAGTTCCTTTTGCATAAGCATAAATTCCCGAAATTCAACCATGAAGCGGGTTTATTTAAATAACACACACATAGCAAAAGCGTGGGCACTTCACTAGTCTACTAAACACAAACGATGCTTTAAGTTTACATTGCATTATGTCTATGTGTTTATTGTCTGTGTGTTTGTATTTGAGAAGCTGTGAATTACAACATTAATTAAAATTGCTTTTGTGTGCGCGTTAAATCAAACTATAATAACAATGTTTATTTGCTAGAACAAATTTTGAATTACTGCTTTGTATTGTAAAGCTCTGTAGCTGAAACACAACTCAAATAATAATTACAGAGGTTGAATGACAACCTTATTATCTCTAACTTAGGAGCGTGAAATTGCGCTGAAGCTGCATAGATAAAAAACATATACCTACCCATGTATTATACATAGGTTTAAGTTGGTATTTATAATGTATGTAGTACCTACTAATTATAAATACCAACTTAACCCTTCTAAATTACCACCCCACGCCCACTAAATTTTACTTAACAAATCTATAGTGGGCGTCCTACTTTTCGTCTTCCAGTTCGTGGTCACCATTCGAGAACCTTTATTCCCCAACGGTTGTCGGAGCTATATGACTAGCCCATTACTAATTCTTAGACCTACTTACCTAGTGTATCATCGTAATCAATAAAGAGCTATCTATCTATGTACCTAATTCCGATTTAATATAACAGCTAGGTGAGTTATCTTCATGATATCGTCTTGTAAGATGCTTGCGCCTGATTAATTTAACTAAGCATGTAACTTAACCTGAGATCAGCGCGACCGCACTACGTCTCAGTATAATGGAGAACAAGGCAATTAATCAAGTAATCCGAGCATACTTTACGGTGCCCGACTATGCATGTACTGTTGCTGTGCATTAATGTTGTAGCCTACGAGAATGTCCTTCCAGTTTACTTCTGCTGCCTGCTTCCACAGCTTAGTTTGTGGTAGCTCTGCTTTCTGTGCTGGAGGTCGTGGGTTTGATCCCTGCTGAGAACAAATATTTATATCACCCAGACAGAGAACGTTTGTTCTATATTGTAGTCCAAGTATGTATTCCCAAAAAATAAATTATAAAATGTATCCAAGTATTTTATCATCTACCTATCTGGTTCCCAGCTTTGCTTAGTTTGGGTCAAAATTTTACCTATTACTAATTGTGTCAGTCGTTCTTTCGAACCAAGTGTTATGAAAATATTATAAGTGCCCCTCAAACAGGCTCCTTTCGTGCACATGACACCATGTTTTTCTAACTTTTTTAGGTTCTACGACATGTTGGTTTCATAGCAACCACATATTTTTTATCAGAAAAGCTTGTGACTAGAAAATGAGGGAAAGAGGAGTGATTTTATATATCAAACAATATATATATTAAGTTTAGACTTAGAATCCAATTTATCGAGCAATAATTTGATTTGAGCTTATTTTCTCGGTAACGCAAATAAAACAACTGCAGAGTTTACAGTTTAGTCTGCAGTGCAGACAAAACAAAATATGAAGCGAACTTTCTAACTCGAAAAATATATATAAAAGAAGCGTAAGCTATTTGCAGCGAGCTCGATTATTCGAACCATTAACATCGTGATAGATAACCGACCAAAAGCAATTTCAAGTATGACAATATAACCGGTGAAACATAATAGCTACATGCATCATGTAGTTTGTTATTATATGCAACGGATCCGGCGGATGGCACCTCAAATAAATCTTGCTTTGTCCAAGCGCATTATGTATGCAAACACCGGGATGTAGTCAGCACTTCAAAGAACAGCTACATCTATGAAACTGTGCACAGTTTTGCACGCGGACTAATAATTCAAAACAGAAAAAAACAAACTCAGCATAAAGGCAGCATGGTGAAAGATTTTAGTGATAGTACACAACATGCGGGAAAGAAATAAAATAGGCTCTTGGCTGCATCTATTTGTATGGTAAACTCTGCATATCTCCGGCTATGAAGGTACCTACTCAACATTTTTGAGGCTAGATCTTCGTTTAAAGATAACATTTGGCGCATAATCCTGAGATCTCTAGAGCAGCAAGAATTATTTCAAATAGAATTTGAACAAAAATTATACTAAAGTCAGTTTCAAAGCTAGAAGTTTTTAATCTGTTTAGACATGGATTTGTTGGCATCCCTTAATTTTTGACACTAATTATATGAGTTTATAAATCATGCTTGTTTGTGGTCCGTCAAGTGTCACAGCCAGAAATTTGGCGGGGCCTAGCCATGCATGATGTAGCTATTTTCTAAATAAGCTATGCCCGCAGACACCCGCGGCTGCAATGTCTCAAACCGCACTGAAGTCGCGATTAAAGTAACGTCGCGAAAAGCTTTGTTTAACCCACAACAGACAATGGAGGGAAGCTTTGTGTGTTACAGGAATGTAGCCGTTGAACGTATTCTTTGTAATATAACTACGTGGAAAAACACTCTTTAGAATCATAAAATGTAGTTATACCGGTCTTTTTTAAAATTACGGTCAACGTCAAAAACGAAAGGGATGAAAATTACTGGTTTGTAACATTTAAATATTTTGAGAAACAGTTGTTTGACAATATAATTTACATTTGAAGATCTGTTTTAACTATCTGCAAAGTAAAATTAAATATTTTTAGTTGCAACCGAAGATAAAGAGCGCATTCTACTTTTGCCGCTGACTGTAGGTAAATGTAAGAGAAAATACTAGGCCAAACAGATTTTTTCTGTTGGCACCGGTTGTAAAGAATACTTCATAATTAACGACCATAACTTTTTTTCAACAACCTTTTTGCTTCGTTTATGCGTGATTTTTTCATATTTGTAATACTGTTACGGGTTGTTATCTAATTGTCGGCTTACATTCATTCAACAAAATGATGAGTAAACCTTTATACAAAAGCTTTTCATTTTACATAAGTCTTTTATAAAAGCTTTGGAATTCAGTTTTAATTTTAATTGTGCCCTTTATTTTTAGAGTTCATTGCGCCGCTGACTTTCTTGGTCGTCCTAGTTTTGTTAACAAAGATTATACCAACCTGTCAACTAGCCTATAAAACTATTTAAAAGATGATTCCACCGGCTGGCTGCTCTGAATCCGTATAGATCTTTCGAGTGAAGTGAAGTGAAACTAAAACTTGGCTGGCACGCATGAAATAAATTGAACGAATTCTTTAAGAATTTTATTGCTTTCGAAAAGGTCTAAACGACGTCTAGGCTTCGTAAATTTTTCAAAGTTGAATAACCTGTCTTTTTACGTTTTATTAGAATGGTGGTGAGCACATTATCATCCATTAGCAATGAGCAAAAAACATTTTAAGCATTTACCTATTCGATAACGTGCGATTGAGGGACATTATGCAGGCTTTTAGGAGTGATGCTGCAAACACAAAACATACCTACATAGCTCTAAATCACTATACATAAACAAAAAGATACTACTAATGTATGTAGCTAGCGCATTTGGTTCATTGTGTGTTGTTTCAAATAAATCGTATTGTACCTATTCCATTCAAACAATAAGCGGCTTAACCTGACTTCGTTGAATTCTTAAAGTAGGTTTTCAACCTTATAAAAGCTAAAGTGCTATTCAATACCAAACTCTCAGAAACGAGATCAAGATCCCGCTTAACTATTAACGATCTTTCTCTGGCTAGAATTCATCCAATTGAATTTGCGCTGAAGCTACTTCGTGTTCATGTAGCGTTGGTTTCTATCTAGTTGCACATAATAAATTTATTACCACCACCAGCTACTTGAACAGAAATAAAATGATCGTAAAACCACAATTGCTTGGAAATAAACGAAATAACCAAGGTTACTTCAGTAAAATTTAATATGCATTTCAATTCGTAAGTAAATTTATGAATACTCGCAACAAAGTCATGAAAAAGAAACAGAGCTTTTTGCGATATCTTTTACCATCTGCTAGTCCTATCAGCAAATGATATAGGATAGGAATACATATTAAATGTCCTATGAAGTTCCATGCTTTGGCCCTGGCAGTATTTTTAAAAAGAAGCCAACATTAAACAGCAAGCTTTCCGACTCCCTACCAATAGACGGAAAAACTAAATAACTCTGCTTAAAGAAACGTCTCAGATGTAATTCCCTGGCTAGCCCGAGTCACTTCACGTCCGTCGTGGTACGTTTATTGGCTCTCGCGACGTTGACTGACGACCCGGTGCGAACGAGACCCGCTGGTATTTACTGCATGCACAATGGGAAGCTTCTAACAGAATGGGTATTCTTATTTTATCCCAAGATAGATAGCGGAGGCGGTACACGCGATTCGGCTTAGAAAGGATTTGCTTGATTGTTATAGACTTGCTCCGGCTTAACCTTTGTATTCAGCTACAGTGTATGTACAGTTAGTTTATACAGTTCCTCAATTGATTTATAGCGTTAGAACAATTAAATTAGCATTAATATTTTTGAATGGCAGGCCCATTGTAACCAAAGATCGAGAGGTGTGGAAAAAGAGGAAGAAGACCTTTGTCATGCAGGCTATAATATGTTTGAAGGTAGTAAAATTTTAATGTAATGTAACCCCGTTTTATATATGTCATCGAAAAAAATCAAAATAGATATTTTTTTCGGCTCAAATGAATAACGAATTTTATAAAATGTAGTAAGTACGTAGCACAAAAAGAAACTGTAGATTTATGGCTTATTCCAATTGCCAACTGTCCTTCTACTGAAAACAAAATTTCAGATTCGAACTGTTTGCTGGAGTTTCAGTAAAGCTAGATTTCTCCAAAGCCATTGATGCATATATCAAATTCCAGCTATGCTCCAGCCGGGATCTGATAAATGTATGAAAGCAAACAGGCTGGGCAACGGAAATGAAAGTCGGAGAACGACAGGGGTATTTAAACAAAAGCCGCTGGCTAACAGTGGTGGCACCTGGGCCCAGCAGCCCAGCAAGTCACGGTGCAACTCGACGTTATTGGCTGCGACGACCGACCACCGACAGTGATGTACGGCTGGCGTGGTGCAAGGCTGCTAGACTTATTGGTGACAATTATTTAATATGACAGTCTCGTTTTACTCGCGTGTGTTCTAGTAGATTCTCGATGTAGTTCTATTTTTGTTTTCTTTCTGTAACAAAAAATTAATGTATCATTAAAAATACTGACAATTCCAACACTATACACTTCTTCCTTTTCATTTACCAGGAACCTTGTATCTATGTAGGTAATACTTACCTTCCTACGGGGAAAATTTCAATTGCTAGCGTAATGATCTTTTTTTTTAGTAAATAATGTATAAAACATTGCTGGAAAAGTATACGTATACTATAGGAATATAATATAGTAACTTTGAATAAGACCTATATATGCTGAAAACTGATTGGAGTTTGTAATTATAACTTTACGAGACTCAAAGGACTTCAAAGTGTCTCATTAACTTTCATTTTGAGTGGATGAGATTTTATTATATTAAAAGGTGATAATTTTGACGCTTTTGTTGGATGACGCGCAGAGGAGATAGTGTTTTAAATTGAACTTGTGTTAATAAACACACAACTTGGCTTGCTACAAAGCATAAAATTAAATGGGCAATTCAAGTGTGTAATGAATGAACGAATACCGTTCATAGTTTTATTTGAGAATTTATCAGAAAATGTAACCGTCGAAGTGCTTGACCTATTTCTTAACAGAATGTGACGTTCACTGACTAACTTACAGGCAATTCAATTAGTACCCTAAATGTTCTAGAAAGGTACATTTGGTACATGTGCTATCATTACCCCATACGTGGGACCGAGTTCCATTAAAGAGGGAGTGACAAATTTCGGTTACCCACATACCCTCCTAGGGACCCTCAAGAGTCAGTAATTAAACTGTAAATTACTCTTAAGTGCAGGATCGTATCTGCTGAAGGTCGTATCGGAGACACTCCAAGAATACCAATGAACCTTAGACCCGTAATCAAAAATTTATTCAGCATTCGTAGAAATGAAGCTAGAAATATATCCAAATTGCTCTTTATGTCTGACCTTTCGTTCAATTCAATATTACCCTACCATTTTGTCATAATATTTTTACTGACAAAGAATGAAGTTATAAATAATTTGCTGATTACTTTTGTGGTCAAATTCTTGATTTTTAAATGAATAAGATGAATTTACATTAACGGAACACAACCATTGTTATCAATTGAAATTAAAATACCAGATTCAATTACAAGTTTTGACGTATGATTTGGTTTGTTGGAAAAATTGCTCATGCTCTATCTGCAAAACGTTCTGACATTGATAAACGAGGGACAGCCGACAGACACAGGCCGAAATTAAGCCACAATTTCTCATTTATGCCATTTCGTGTTAGCCATTTCTACTTCAACATGAGTATTTTCATGATTTTTAAACTCACATTGAAAATAATTTATTCAAATGGATTTCTACGCGATTCCACATTGGAACTTCACTTGATAATTTTTTTTTTGTGTAGTTAGGAAGCCGTATATTCTGCCGTGTTGCCTGTTCTTCTAGGTTTGGTGGTGTGGAACTGCGTTAAGAGGTTTCGAAATGATCCTTGTGATACAACTAAATTACTTAATAAATTTTTGACTTTGAATGGCTATAATATTTTGAGATACAAGGAGAAAACAATAATTTAACGTTTAGAAAGGCAACTTACCATAGATCAATAGTCAGATATGTTTTATTTCAGTTTTAATGTCGAAGAGACCGCGATCAAAGAAGTGTCTAGAAATGATAAACTTATATAGCTAAACCCACAAATAATCTTCCAGAATATACCTACAAAAGTATAGGTAGGTTGTTCCCCCGAGCTCCGAATAATATGCATGGTTTTATCTATCTACTTTAGATGCTGAACTTATACGAAATCTAAGCAAAGGGAAAAATCTAATATCGAATAACTGAAATTCAAAAGAAAATGCCTCGAAGGTATAGGCAACCAAACGGGTGTCTGATCACTGAATTCTCGCTCGAGTAATTTTCGGCAAGGTCTCATAACGTGAATATGCCTAGTTTGAATACGTCGAAAGAAAATGTAAGAGATTGTTTTTGTCTTGATTTTCAGCACTCTTTCAGACGAAACCATTTTGGCTAATTGGACCATTGATTGAAAACAATGTAGGAATCTATAATCGGATCAATTTTATGAGTTGATCCGATTATAGCGCTTTTTCTAGCAAATTTCAAGTCAAAACAACAACAACAACGTAACCTTCCTCATTAGATTTTTAGTACCATTGAGAGTAAAATACCTACGATAATTTTGTAGATTAGCTGCCGTAGTGTCCGTCATAACAGAGTTTATTTTCAGCACCAGAGGATACACTTAGGTGCTATCAGGCTTGGCTAGTTGCCAGTCTCTAACTTCCACCATTAAAGGTTAACCTTTTAATATTGGAACTTTTGAGTTCAAGTTTTGCATTTAAGATAGTTTTTATAAAATACGATTTTTATAAAACTTGCTATAAAAGTTGGGATATTGTGTCAACTTTTCTAATTTACTTTGTTCCATCGTTCAGGATTACCAAACAACAGATGCAAGCGCTTGTGTCAGCGACTTCAACTAAATGAGCTTTCATAAAGTTTAATATTACAGTTTTCCCAGGACCAAGTCCGCAGGTATAACACTTAAATAGCCGATAAGACGAACAATTAAGTCAACGGAAACGTTCCTAAAGATATTAGAAAAGTTAGTACATGAGGCGATCTAGTGACCAAACTTTACCGGTGTCGTTTAGCTCGTAAAAGAACGTTATTACCGCTCTGAATAGATAATAAGGATTTTATTAAAATTCCTTGTCCTTGTTTCGCTCCCAAGGCCCAGTGGCGAGTCCTTTGTTCAGAGGCATGCGAGTCTTAAATTCTACCAATGAAATTTCAGTGCCTCATTTATAGCCCCCGTTTGTTTGTTTTTGTATTGAGTTTAGTCGCGATAATATGGGAAAGAGTTTTCGGTTGCTTGCTTATCTTTCTCGGTTTACTTAGGTCGCAATTCATGGCCATTTCTGAAAAGGACAGCTTGAGCATATTTACCTAAATTATGGATTTTATATCTGAACAGAGCGAGGGATTTGTAGAGGTTCAGCCTTATTTAGAATTGCTTTATAATGTCGTGTGAGTTGTCAAACGTTTGAGGAGTTTGTCACGTTTGTCTCTACGCTGTAATCGTGTATCATTTTATGAGTGTAATCGGTCATTGTTAACCTCTGTGAAATAACGACGGAAATTCAATTTTCTGATCAAATGAATTGCTGCCGCTAGTGTGCGGTTACCGTGGCTTCTGCATTCCGTTTTTGTTGTTTTTCATGAAACTCAGATTGCATTGACATTTGACATAGCATTGTATTAGGCTAGTTTCCTATATCATTTCCTAATAATTTCACTGAAATCCGATTTCCCTGAATCTGCCTATTTTAGATATTATCTGTAGAGTCTCCGTTGTCAAAGCTCATTAACATTAGAATTTGACGCCATTGTCTAGTTCACTGAAAAGGGGAAGATAAAATTTACAAAGCCCCTAACAAGATCTGACGAATTAAATGTCGTTATTTCAATTTAATTGCAACGTTTTTTGCATAATTCACTCAATCTGTATGTTGTAAAATAACGTAAAATGTGCTTGAATTTAAAATAAAGCCTTGTTGATCTTTTGCCGACGGATGCTACGTCTATCTGATATTAAAATGTCAATACGATTTCCGTGAGCCTCCAGCACAGTTATTAATAAACTTTGCTGTTTTATTTATTTCATACAATAACTGTCTTCTTGTTTAAAAGTAGCGCCAGCAACAGAGAAAATGAGAAGTAATCGGCTAGCGTGGTGTGGAAATGTTATGAGGAGAGAAGAATGTCATGTGATGAAAAGAGTATTGGCAAGAATGTAGATGGATAAAAAGTTAGAAAAGATGAATATATTGTGTGAGAGATGATATGTCCAAGAAAGGGGTGAGTACTGAGACTACGAATGGGAACAAAAATACATGTTGTGCCGACCCCACCTAGTGGGGTAAGGGCAGGAAGAAGAATAACTGTCTTCTTGTCCTATTATAGTTCGTTTTATTAAAAGTTCATTATTTTCAAAACTTTTGTAGTAAAGCTGGTGTTGTCTTCATCGTGCTATTTCTGTGGTTGCGGTTGTTAAAAATTCAGTAGTTTGGTTAAATTTAATGACTTCACAAAAACAGCTTGGTACTTGATGCAGATCATAGTTAAGTTTTTACATTGGAATGTATTGAATATACAATCATTGTCAGCAGTCAGGTCTTTGAGGAAGGGATGAACAAAGATTCCTCTCTTTGCGCACCATTAGACGGGAACTCTATCAATTCTTGGCAATCTTATTTTAGCTACCATTTATCATGTCATAGATAGGAATAAATACCTATTATGTCCGAACCGGTACTTCACTAAAAGAACTTGTCGGAATGTACACAAAAATACAGCTCAAGTTACAAAGAAAAATGACGCTTACTACAGGGACATAAGAGTGAGCAGGTTTAAAGTCTGATGTGTAGGTACAGGTATTGAGCGCACTGCATAAAAACTATTATTAACTTTAACTCGATTATATCTACTGAATAACTTATTTACGAATTTCAGCGTTAACAACCATTACCAAGCTTTATTTAAATTGGGCTGGTGTTTGCTACCCTTGTGAAATCTAGATTGTAGCTCGTTTAAAAGTAGCGTAAACAACATCCAGTTGAATTGAAATGTTTATTGTCTTGTACTATCGCGTTGTTTGGAACGACTCTCTAATTTAGAACTTTTATCTACTTGATCACGCCGTGTAGAATTTTAAATTCAACAGCGTTTTTATCTGTGTCAGTTTTATATTTTGTGGACGGTATAATCTTAAAGTAAGGTAGGTAGAACATTTTAGTTCTGTATTTGTTTTCTGTGTGGGGTCAGAAGATGTTACTTATTAAACCTACAAAAGTCAATACCCCACTGTTCTCTCAAACAATATTCGCAGCTAAGGAACATCAGCCACTGTCACCCTATTTAGTTGAGAGGGGTAGACGGTGACGGTACACAGTGGGTACATTAGGGTACGCGTAAACGGCCGCCAAGCGACCGCCACGCGTGACAGCTGACGCCCACACGTCCTCGTCCATGCCACGAACCAGTCACTGAAATGAAACAGAGACCCTAGCGGGCGTAATAAAACAGTAATACGTGCTTGCTTATATCTTGTTGATAGCAATATAAAAGTCCTTGATGTTTCTTGTTGAAAATGTATGTAAATTAATAATTTAATCTGGTCTGGTCAGTTGGGACCAAACTTTGGAGACGTAAAACAACAGATGGAATAAATGAATATCACAAACGCGCAAATGATGGACGGAATAGAACCATCGCTTTACCCGAATATAAATTTGATCGATTCTGAAGTAGTTGGAGTGAATAGGGACCCAACATCTAAAGCCCTTCAAACTATGTTATGATGCTTACAGTGCGTTATGTTGAAAATTCACAAGTTTCAGATTAATCGATTACATTGCGGACGAGATTGGGCAAGTTTAACCGCCTCTTAAACGCAAGTTCTCCCATTTGTCAGCTACATGCGAGGCTCAAGTTTGATACTGACGCATGACGTGAAGATATGACGGGATGTGCGATACTATCAGCAAAGGAACAGTAATATTGATAAAATACAAATCCGTATTCATATTGTGAATTTAAGACCAAGATTATTAGACATGCCAGGAACCATTTGCATCGCACAATGGATTAAAATTACCCACAGGTTTACTAACTTAAAAACCACCGAGACCGAAACGAAAACTATGTTCAGAATTAAAAACTCGTCAGCGAAGTCACTTCTCGTTATAAATGGAAATTATAGTGCCGCTGGAAATCAATTTTCCGCCTGGCTTCGTTTAAATGGAACATTCGCTGGACTGCACTAGTTGACAGTTCGATATATCATAGAGCATCCACAACAGCCTTCGATTGATAAGCTGATTAACAATAGTTATGTACCAATAATTGCACTACTGTGTTAGCGTTGAAGTAAATAATTTTGAAAGATTGTTGCCATCCCTGTTACATTATAATATATACATATTTATTTTATTAATTAATCATCGTAAAACTAAAAAAAACATTGTACCTAAGTGCATGCGTGGATGAAATTTGAGCAGGTACCTTTGTTTACTAAATAGTTGTTGACGTTGCATATTCGATTACGTCATAGAAGGAACTTCCCTAACTGTAAAGTGCCTGAGGCTTGCTTGTAAATTTAGCAAAATGAAAGATCTTGGCAAAGTGGAATCTAGAACCTAATACTGAAATCTAGAATCTAGAATACTGTCTTCAGGGTGAGCTTATACTGGAAACAGTAGTTCATAAATAGATAAATGAATCTGCGGAACTATATCGTTCGTTTGTACCACTATGCAAGGGTTACAAAGGCTCTATTCAGATCGTATTACATGTGTCTATAGACTAACCTAAATGCCTACATTGTCTTAGCTATACAGAGTTAGTTTCGCCCAAGCTATTTGCATCTTAGCGTATAATGTGGTTAAGAGTTGCATGCATGTCCTATACAGTCACACCTACCTGTAAGCCTGTGTACCTGTAGTCTTATGAGCAGACAGTAATCAATAAAGTGACCAACTTCCTATTCAAGATCTTGGTATTAGTATTCTACCAAGGTCTTGAATAACGCAATGAAATGGGTATCTTATGCACGTCAAAAACAAGTACGGTTCGTAGGTCTGTACCGGAACCCAATAAAGCATTTATTTTGCATTTATGAGTCCCACGTCACGTAATCTTGAGAAGGGTTAAGACGACAACAAGCGACAGAGGTCGTCTTTTATACTCTCTGCTAAGGATTTTGTGCCCTCGCACTATTTGAAGATAAGCAGCTTTCTAAATGTCAGGATACTGAGACCTTCAAACATGAAAGTACGAACCTTGCCCCTAATTAGGTTGCAAAATCATCGATTATTTATCGCTTGTGATAGTGCTATCTGTCGTTTCTTCTTCTTCTTGCCCTTATCCCACTTTATGTGGGGTCGGCACAACATGTTGTCCCCATCCATTCTCTTCTATCAGCCGTCATCTCTGTATTCACTTCTTTCTTATCCATAGTCCTATAGTGGCATCTGTCGTTTACTAAATTTATCTGACTACGAAAACGTGAGGTTCGTATTGTGTCAATATCTCACATTGAATCATATCATCAAGAACAAAATAATAAAGAATGTGTCAGTTTGTTAGAAGCTTTACCACTCTGCGATCGAGTTAGTCGTAAGGTTATTACGCCGAGCCAATAAACAAAAAGCTTTCGCTCATATAATCTACTATCGTTCAGCCAAATAAACAAGCATTTTTCAACTTAAACGACTAAAGGGTAACTTCGATAATGTCTTCTAAACTTGCGAATTTACTAAAATGGGAGGTAAATTTTCAAAAATAGGAGAGAACATGCGAGTACGTGAAATTTATTTGGCTCAAAATGCAGCCAAGGATTTCGTACATTTTAACAAATGTTATGAAGACGTGATATTCACCTATCCGCCCGGGGAACGGGTGGGTTATGGCTCGCTGTCTGGGAGTAGGTCATAAGACAATTTAAAGCCTTTTAGCTGCCCGACTCATCCCAAAAATATCATGTGCTCGCTGTGAATGGTAACCCAAGTTTGGTTATTTTGCTGCTTCAATCTAATAACTAATAAGGTTTATTTTGGACACACCAGTCCGCCACACACAAACCCACAGACGCAGACTTTTTTAGAAATAATAGTTGCCGCAGTTAACCACAAGGTATTCCCTATTATGAAACTATACAAGTAGGTAGGTACTTTTTGTCGCAGTTACTTATATGTTCAGTCTTTTAGATCATCAACTAACTGATTTTCTCATCACGGTTGACTAAGAAAAATACCATCTTGTAAAGCTCCCATTCATCACGAGTAGGCAGAGGATGAGCTGAAACAAGTTTAAGAAAATAAGTCCACAAAGTAAGAAGTCTGCGAGACCGTTTCGAAGTCATCTAAACTCCGAGCATTAGGCCTGGAACATTGTTATAAGTTTACAACATTATTTTTATATTGTCTTATTTTTAAAAATATGAACTTTTTAACTTCGGATCGGTTTTGGCTTTGAAAGTCTCGTATATTTGCACACATATTTTTGCTCTCAATTACTTCGGCTTGCCATGCAAGTGCCAGTAAAAGGTCGTATTGGGTTTACTGCACAAAACAAACTATAATCATCATCAACAGCCTGCTTAAATCCGCTGCTGGACACAGGTCTGACTGATATAAGAAAAGAGATTGGTGACCTCGATCTTGGACAAAATATTGTATAATATTTGGAAACGTTACACACATAGCGGCGTTTACGTTTAGGAATGAAAACGTTAAAGATATTCAGGGAAACAGTATAGCTTCTCAACTCAATCCAAGATATAGCTATTGGCTTCATATTTGGTAAGCAAGCAAGGCATGTTACGGCCGAGTTTGCGAATAGTGACGTACTGCGGAATGCTATCCTCCGGGACGTATCACGGACTTATTGCTTTATCGGAGGTAACGTATTAATTTGAGTTGCTGTAGTTTCGCTATTGCAATTATTATTAGTTTCTAGTTTTACATATTCACTAGCTTATAATAACTTATACTTACATGAAATCCTCTCATTCTTTGCCGAGCACCTCCTATACTAAATTTACTGGCTGCGTGGTAATGCTTTAGTATGGGCGATGAATACTTCACACCGGGAGGGCTGTATGCTTTTCCCTTCAGCAAGTTGTATAAAAACTATGTAAAATATGATTATCACTCTCAATATCATGTCATGCATGTGGAAAGAAGTGAATAAACAGATGACGGCTGATAGAGGAGAAAGGAAGAGAACATGTTGTGCCGACCCCATATAAAGTAGGATAAGGGCAGGAAGAAGAAGAAGATTATCTATCCCTCTTATGTCAACTATAAGAGATGTTAGCCGTTCAGTAGCCATTTAAGTATTGGATCACACAGCGTCCAATATGAGTAAAGATCAGTGATCGAGAGACATCTTGAGTGAAGTCGCAGGAAGAAGTAAATTCTAAATATACAGTGTCAAATTTGAGTTAGCATCAACGCTTTGGATAGACACTCGAACTAAATAACTTTGTTGTTGAGGATAAACGGATGGACCGAACTTGGGACCCCAGAGGCCACTTAAAACTTATTTGGCTTCGTTAACCATAGTCCTGTATTCCAACTGCTGTTAAGATAGGCCAGAATAATAAAACAAGACCCTCCAAGTTAACCTATCGCTTCATGTCATAGTTTTATGACGTCATACGCGTTGAATTAGGACATGTTAGAATAGATCATTCCATCGAAGTAATACAACTAAAGGGCGTTGGTGGAGAGGAGTAGCTTTGCCTTTGCGGTATTTGGCTATAACTTTTAGTTTTTTCATTGACTCTTGATTGGATTCGGGAGAATAAGGCAACAGCGATTTGCCAAATAAATACCGCTAGCGTGGCATAGTCTTCAAAGCTGTGGCCGCTGTGATAGAACTCTAGATTGCCAATGACGCCGATTTGATATCGGTACGTTGGTATACGCATAAGTGATCGTGATCAGGGAAACCTTTGCACAGTAACAGAATTTAGTCTACCAGCTCAGTGAAATTGGTATATCATCTACGAGTTCTTATAGGTAGGTACTTAATACACCTTTTTAAGTTTAGTACCTATGTTGTTTAGTTATTATGAATACGGTATTATGTATCTAGCTACTAAGTACACCTGAATAAATAAGCTTTTTACTTTTTTTACTTTTTACTTTACTTTATAGAGTATCTTGTTATTCCCTGAAATATATAGGCTTAGTATTTGTTTAGTGTTTTATTAATCAGTCTTAGGAGCCTTCGAAAAATTTAAACGGTTTAACCCAAACACGTAGATTTTGTCTATGCTCGATTTTGGTTTGGCTCAAACATAATAGGTCTTTACCTATGAAATTGCCGTTCTTCAGTACTGGTCATTTCAAATAGAAAAAAAGTTTGGAATGGCTTTGTATTTTAAATTCAAATTAATTTTGTTTTAAAAACATGACATTCCTTTTACAAAATCAGTCTTTTGTTTATTGATTAGCGTTGTATTTTCATTACTTTTGAAAATTTTTCGTCATAATGGATACTTTAAAAATTCGTGTAATTATGGAATATGAGTTCCGTCGTGGCACCAATGCGACACAAACGGCACGTAACATCAAAAACGTTTACAGAGAGAACTGTACAAACGAACGCACAACCCGTTATTGGTTTTCTCGGTTCCGTTATGGAAATTATGACTTGAAAAATGAAGCTCGTGGTCGTCCGGAGACTTTGGTCAACAATGAGGAATTAAAGGCGATTGTGACTCACCACAGCTTTTTACAAAACGGCATGAGCATTACTGCAGATGTTTACTGTGAAGAACTGGAGACAATGATGGCTTGCACATCAGCAACCAGCTTTGGTCAATCGGTCGTCCCCACTGCTCCTTCACGACAACGCGCGCCCCCAAACTGCACATCAGACAGTCTCCAAGCTGCAAGAGCTGGGATTGGAAGCTCTCCCTCATCCGCCATACTCACCAGACCTTGCACCTACCGACTAATTACCTTTTCCAAAATTAAGAGAACTTTGTAGTGGGTAAACAATTCAATTCCCGAGAGGCAGTACAAAGTGCCTTTGAAGAGTTTGTTGCCTCCCGTCCAGCTGAATTTTACAAGAAGGGCATTAATAAACTGCCAATGCGTTGGCAAAAATGCGTCGATTGCATGGGTGATAACTTTGAATAAAAGAAATAAAAAAAGTTTAAAAAAAAGTACTTTTACTTATTCCATACAAAACGGCAATGTCATAGGTAAAGACCTAAACTAGCTGTGCAAATGATCAAATTGGTTTGAGTCAAACCAAAATGTCTGTATGTCGACAGTAGTGTCCGAGCAGATTTTGCCGTTCGAGCATATACAAAATCTACTCGGCCACGCACAAAATACTTGTTTGAGTCAAACCGTCTGACCGTCTGGGAGCTCTTTAGTGCACGAAATAATATAAAATAAAATATAATCACGAATCTTTAAAGCTAAAGACTTATTTTATACACGAAAGTGACACTAAGACTTTCGTATCACTAGCATCGTTTCGAGTTGGTATAGAATTGAGCGAGTGCACTTGTTCGTCATCGGAGCATGTATACTCATTCAGACCGTAGGGTATAATAACAACAATCGATTTATTAGTCAATTAGAGCTCATTGTTGTACTGGATTGATTTGTTTACGTTCTGTATTGAAAAGGTTCAAGTCCATACCTATCGTAAGAATCGAAGCAAACAAGATTAATGATCAATTATTTTGGTAAAAACCTGGCTGTTCTAAATTAGTTAGGCGACTGGGTAAGCCCCTATTAATGTTTACAATAAATCCAGACAGACTTGGAGATTTGGAGATTTATTTCTAAATTGGTAAACTGAATCTATAAACCATCTACTTACACTTTCTTTGCTGTTGAGATAAATACGTTTACGAAATCTTGAAATGTTCCAAACATTTCCAACCGCTCAAAACCAAAACACTGTTGACTGGATTTTATTTGCGTAGCTGTACCGGGAAAGCGACATTTTCTCGGCAAAAATGACAAAGCAAGTTAGATCAGAATGCTAAGCAAATAGAAGATCGAAGCGTCTAGCTAGAACATCACGGAATGGAGTTGTGCATATTTTAGAATCGGTATGCACTGGTTGGTACGTACGATGGTGCTTTATCGGTGCGAGTGCAAATACCAAGAACTGATCATTCTGCATGTTTGTCGATAGATCGCTATAGCATTGACATCCGAAAAGCATCCAAAGTTTTCAGGCATCCTTGGCATCTTTATATTTATTAAATTGGTAATTTACTAGATTTGCGTGACACTCAGAAAAAAGTGCTTTGTAATCATGCCTGAAATATTCAAGTCATTTAAGTTTCATATTTTTTTTCAAACGATGAATTAAAAGTAAAAGGTAAGCTAAAAACATTTTAATGTAAAAAGTACGCATAATACAAACCTCTTTGATTATTTTTAAGAGACCATTAAAAAATTTGAATTCAAAAAAAGAACACATCCTATCGTTTTTTGTTTGGAACACGTTCTTTTACGATTTTCTCGTCACAATTCAGCTAATCAAGATTAAAATAATGATTTACTTTTGTGTTATTTTATTCTAATAACTATAACGCTGGGTAATAGAAAAACAATAATAAGTTCGTAAAAACGCACGTACGTGGAGAATACAATTCTAGACTGTTCTAGGCAAGTAAATGATAATCTATCCCACCAAATCTAAAAATTCCAAAGCGTGTTACATTTTCACGACTAAACCCCCGATAGATATGAAATTCGCCACAGATATTGAGAGCTTGCCTTTCCGAGTTCTCTTAGGGGTTAGTAGATTTTTTAATTAGGACAATGGCATCACATATTGCTGAAATATTTTTTTTAGATTATTTTTATACGAGTGGAAGAATACCTTTGGCCAGCAGTGGGACACAATGGGTTAATAAAAGAAAATACCTACTATGAACATTGCAGTGACCGAACTGGTTTAAGCCGGTGCGAAGTCAAGACTGAAAAACTAGAAAAGTTTTGCTGAAAATATATTGCGTTCTGAGGTAAGTTGAGACTAGGTGCCAGTTACATCATACCTAAGTAGCACTATTAGGTAACATAAAAAAACATACATAAAAAAATTACCGTCTAATAGATTTATCAAAAAAAATGTCAAGGATTTTTAGTCAGAAATCGTAAAACATACTGACATGCAACGTTTGTACTGTTCACCTTGCTTACGTAGTTTACACGTAAGTTTAAAAAAAAACTGAGCTACGAACTTTACTTAGGTTTTTTTTCATTTGTTCAACATTTCCAGCTTCCTAAATAATGTTATAGGTACCTACTTCAATTAAATTTGAAATTTAATTATACCAAAAGGCAGTTACAATGGTAGGTAAATGGTATGTTTAACTTATTACCAATTTTAGTACTTATTAGGTAAGTACTAAATATACTAGCTAGGTAGATAACAATATGACCGAACTTTATTACAATAGTAAGTACATAACGATGTATTGTTCTAGTCCCCAGTAATAATTCAAAGATCAAACAATAGGTTTGCGTTGCTGCAACGTCTCAAATAAACTATTTACAGAGCAAGAAAGCAACATTGCGGTGTGCAAACTTGCAGGCGCAAATTTGACTCTAATAATAATAACTTGAACTAACTTAAACTTTGTTTTGCAGGTAAGCGAAACAAGGAAACTACGTAGTGGGCCGTATTTTTGGTAAGTTGTTTTTTTATGAGAATAAGTAATCAATCAATAAAATAAATAAATAAATATTGCGGACAATCCACACAACACTATTTAGCCCCAAACTAAGCAGAGCTTGTATAATAGGAACCAGATAGCTGATATAATACTAAAATACATTTTTTTTTGTAAATATATACTTAGAATACAATATAACACCCAGACAGAGAACAAACATCTGTGTTCACCACACAAATATTTGTTCTCGGTGGGGATCGAACCCACGACCTACAGCGCAGAAGGCAGAGCTACTGCCAACTGAGCTGAGAGGCCAGTCAATATAACACCCAGGCAGAGAATAAACATCTGTGTTAACCACACAAATATTTGTTCTCGGTGGGGATCGAACCCACGACCTACGGCGCAGAAAGCAGAGCTACTGCCAACTGAGCTGAGAGGCAGTCAGAATTAAATTATCTACTTAATGTTAAGTGGTTACCTTTGCCTACAACAATCCCATTACCTAACATAACAGGGCACATCCACTGAGAATTGAAGTTTTTTTTTAACCTATGGTCCTAAATAGTAAGAAAAAAGCTCCCTTACCTATTCACTCGATTCCAGGCTTCAACAAATAGTTTTTTAACTTTGTTATAATTTACTTGTGAGAGTAAATATGGGATACTCTAGAGTAATTATAGTAATAGGTACAACATAATAAAACAAGACGCCTAAACAAACATAGCGATAAAAGTTATTTTCCTTTAATTTCCCAGAAGGCGCCCAAACTATCAAAATCAAGTTATAAACGAACTTTATACAATTCGAATAAAATAATAGTAAACGTTGAAAATTTCCTTCGCAAATTTTCCCTCATTTCTTAAAGATTTGATATTTCGATAGGTACTAGCATCTACACTTTGTAATTAGTAATTATGGCTCTGGGCGTCAAAGCTGCTTTTACAGTTCGTGAACTTTAATAAAAATCAACATTGAACTTTGTCAGAGGGGCTTTTAATGCTATGATTATAAATTTAAATATTAACAGTGCCTAGACTTCGGACTAGGCAAAGGTGCTGATTCTAGCCTTATCACTCACCAGAAAAGCATTTGCATGATGGTTTGTTATGTCTTAGTAATATTGACTAAAACATGCACTTAATATTATGTCTGCTGTTTAGGTCGGATAGTACAAGCTTTGCTTAGTTAGGAGCTAAGTGGAGCTTTGTTAACTCTCTAATACGTAAACCAGTATTTATTTATATTGCTGCTATGGAGCGTGTTACAGCAATCACAGAAAAGAAGCGTAGCACACCGCTACGCATAGCTACGATGTAGGAATAAACCTCGAATTATATATCACTTTATTCAAATTGTTTTATTTTGTAACTTATAGGATCCAATTTTTGTCTAACAACCTTATTCTTCTACCGTACTAGTGTGAAATAAGCAACTACTTGGTATATAGACTCATTGGTAATACATAGTTACCTTCTTTGCCTTTTTGTAGGTTCGGCTTTTTCCAATAGTAAATCGGTTCCCACAGCGCATACTTATTTTTGTTTGGGGCTAGATTAATGTTAAAAAATATATATAAATAAAATAAATAAAATTATAAATATTGTGGACAATTCACACAACACTACCCAGCCCCAAACTAAGCAGAGCTTGTAATATGGGAACCAGATAGCTGATATAATACTTGAATACATTTTTTTTTTGTAAATACATACTTAGAATACAATATAACACCCAGACAGAGAACAAACATTTATGTTCATCACACAAATATTTGTTCTCGGTGGGGATCGAACCCACGACCTACGGCGCAGAAGGCGGAGCTACTACCAACTGAGCTAGAGGCCAGACAAATATCACCCCATAATTTTACTGGGGCAAGTCAGTTGCAGAGTTTGGGACCAGGAAGCGAGCTAAAATGTTGCCAAACAAGGATAATAACGGCTAACGGGGGGTTTTATGCAAAGTCCGCTGAAAAGTTATTATGATAAACGCCATAATAAGCCCTGTGAATTGAGTCCATTATGGAAACTACGTTAGAAGTTTAAATTTATATTGCCTAACTTGAGTGCCACAGGTCACGACCCCTGGATTAACGTGTCAGTAAACTGTTCTATTTTTATAACGCTTTTATTAGCTTCACCTGTATGTATGTACGTATGTATGTATGTATGTATGTATGTATGTAACCGACCCCTTTGAGCTCGATTTTGTCCTACTTTGAACGATCAGATTTGACTCAAACTTTGCACACCTGTCACAGGTCGATGACAATGCAAAAATATGAAAAAAAAAAGCAGCCAAGTGCGAGTCGGACTCGCCCATGAAGGGTTCCGTAGCATCAAATAACATAATATAAAGGTTTTTGTAGTTCGTCAAAAGGTAAATTGCGGTTTACGATTTATGACGTATAAAAAAAAAACTGCTGACTAGATCTCGTTCAAACCAAATATCGTTGGAAGTTTACATAGTAATGTACAACATATATTTTTTTTGGATTTATTATTCTCTTATTTTAGAAGTTAGAGGGGGGGGGACCAACTTTTTTCTACTTTGGAAGTGTCTCTCGCGCAAACTATTCAGTTTAGAAAAAAACGATATTAGAAACCACAACATCATTTTTGAAGACCTATCCATAGATACCCCACACGTATGGGTTTGATGAAAAAAAATATTTTGAGTTTCTGTTTCAAGTATGGGGACCCCCAAATTTATAGTTTTAGAAAAAAACGATATTAGAAACCTCAACATAATTTTTAAAGACCTATCTATAGATACCCCACACATATGGGTTCGATGAAAAAAAATTTTTTGAGTTTCAGTTTCAAGTATGGGGACCCCCAAAATTTATAGATTTTTTTCTATTTTTGTGTAAAAACCTTAATGCGGTTCACAGAATACATCTACTCACCAAGTTTCATCAGTCTAGCTTTTATGGTTTCGGAGAAAAATGGCTGTGACACGGCCGGACAGACAGACAGACAGACAGACAGACAGACAGACAGACAGACATGACGAATCTATAAGGGTTCCGTTTTTGCCATTTGGCTACGGAACCCTAAAAAAGTAAAAAATAAGTTTTAGTTTAAAAAACTAAAAAAAAACGCTTTTATAACTAAAGAAAGAAAGAAAGAAAGAAAATCATTTATTCAACCACCACAATTGTATACCTAAAAAAATAAACATAAAAAAGAAGCAGAAAACTTAACATAATGTATACCTACTTACAAAAAACAATAAAAATAATATTCACATGCATAGTGGTGGTGAAAAGGCCTACAGTTCAGCATATGCTACCATAATGTTAACATATAGTAGCGCTGGTCTTCCACTGAGACCTGCGTTGACTTCACGGATATCTAATTGAGTCAGAGTAGCCGTACATTGTTTACAATAACTAATTGAACTAAAAGTAAAAAATAAAACTAATAATCAATTGAAAAATTTATATTATTGTACAAAAAGCGTGGGGGGCTTGATTATGATTGTTGTAAATATTTTATCAATAGTTTATTATAACTGAAGTTATTATAAAAAGCACCCCACGCTTTTTGTACAATATTATAAATTTTTCAATTGAATATTAGTTTTATTTTTTACTTTTTAGTTCAATTAGTTATAAAAGCGTTTTTTTTTAGTTTTTTAAACTAAAACTTATTATTTATTAAACATAATCCACAGCCCTTAAAAGTAGTACAATATAAATATTAACTAATTTATAAATATAATAAATAAGTACAACAATAGCAGATTTACCTTTTGTAAATTAATTATGCAGACAAGACAGTCGAAACTATAATGCATTAAATTTAACTAAGTAAACAAAAATGCATGCCAACGAACCAAGTATCTACTAACTAGAAATAATAAAAAGAGTTAGGCTCATGATTTTAATTCCCAGGGGCATGGTAGACGGACATCCCTTCAGATCTCATCTTGCATAAATTCCCATACAACCATTTTTAGCAAATAAATATAACTTGTACCTAGTCAGACTAGCACTTGGCTGGTTTTGGATGCTTCATTAATTTTAACCACTTTCACAAAGGCACATGATCTCAAAGCGAGTGGTGTATTTCGATAGCCATTTTCATGTGGCTTTGAAGTTCTCATTACAGACCACATGCTATTGAATTTACTGCTAGATACAAAACAGACGCTAATGTACTTATAGACCAGGTGATTAGATTTCACCATTTTCAAAATTATTTTATTTTGTGACAACGTTTTGTGGGGTTTTTAGAGGCAGTACGGTTGCTAATAGGGGCTTTCACAGTTTTTTAGCTATCATAATCCCCAAACAAAGTTAGTCTCTCTACAAACGTAATTATGCAATTAGTCGAGTTACCAGTGTAATAGAAGATACTTCCAAATAACTATGAAAACCCATGCCCCTGAAAAACTTGCTTGTATAAACACTTCATTTCTTCTCCTTGTCGTGTCAATAGTTCTTTCGAACAAGTGTGGTGGTCTCGGAGAAGCTATATACTTTCTTGCACCACTTCAATGATAAAAAATTATGCAGGTATATTAGGTACATAATACAACCAAAGCATAATTAATTAATAATATGCTCGTTTTAAATGTTCAGTTTGCACTGGGTAAACACAAGCACTGTACGGTACGTGCACACTCATATTATAATTCTGTATGCTCTGAAAAGCAGACAGTGTACACCATGGAGCTTTATTGAATTTCAATATGAAAAGCCCAAGAGTCCGAAGAAGGGTAAACAAAATTGCTTCCTGATGTGTACCCTTGTGTGGTCAGTTTAGCAAACAATGTTGTAAGATCTCAAAGCTTGTCGGCAAAACCGGAACCTAAAGTTTTGTCGTAATCATTAGCCTGAAGAAGATCACGACTGGACGAAGCTCCTATAACCTTTTTATTTCTAGGAAGAACGATTTGTCATTTTCTCACTACCGACTTTTCGCAGTCTTTTTTACGGTTCGTCCCGCAGTTACGCAACGATTTGTTTAGAATTTCCTCTGGCAACCCTTTTGGACAACCAAAATTGGATATTTAGTTTCATGCTGATTTTGCTTGTTCTTCCTGAATTCCTTTATGACAGTGTTTAAGCTTTGATAAACTTTCTAGTCGCATTATGGCCGTGCGCCTATAATAAACGAGAACAAAAGCTCTAATAGCTAAATTGAGTTCAATATTTTAGCGTTTGCTGAAACTTCGTACCCAATCGCAATCTGTTGAATATTTCACAATACTTAGGCACTCAACAGGATGTTTTCCTAACTACACTCTGGTTTATTATGAAACAGAAAACGACCTCCGGATAACGATTCACAATATTGGATTGGAAGCGATTTTCGGCTCTTTTTGTGGCGATTGGCTCGCAAAAAGTGCTCTTGGGACCCTGAACGAGTTCAAGAACATGTAATTAGATAATAGCGATGCCGGCCAGTGAGGCAATTACTGGGCGAAGAGGGCCCAGCCCACTCCTCCAGAATACTGCCACCGCGCCGCGGTCACGGCTCACGAACAATAACTTTGAAACAACTTCCACCCCCTTTGTAAATAAGCAACAATAAGGAACAAACAAAACAATTTACAATGCGGTTGCTTTATTTGGAATTTGATTTTATTCGATTTGGAAGAAGGATCTGGAACTGTTCTAATTCAATTTCATCTTCAGACGCAACTATCACATTTCAATTACCTACCTACTTCAACGAAGAAGCACCCAAACCTAATGATGCCTATATAGTTATTTTGATTATCTGGTCTCAAAGGAGGTATAAATGAATAAACGAGATTCCACAAGTCAGAAATAGCCCTATGAAAATAGAAGTGCTCGTATTACGGACAGGATAGCAAGCATAAAAAGTCCACCGCATCAACTCTTTTACAGGAGCTGGACTATCGCCAGTGACCATAATAATGCTGGTTATGAGATTTCATTCTACTTACCGCAGTTTTGCAGCCCTAATATTTAGCTCTGACTAACCCAGATAGATAGCAACGACCAATAAACCGAGGTAATTTTCAGAAGGAGTAATATTCAGACGAAGGCACTATAATTACGTGAATAAAACATTACTCTAAGTAATCTGTATGGTTACGTGCCTTTGAAGCTTAATTTGAAAGGTTAATACACCAGGACATCAAAAGAAATGGCTCAATTTATGTGATAATCTTTCACATAGCAATCCTCGAAAACATTCAGCGTTTTTTTCGCAACTTTTTGGTAATACATTGGCTTTGCCGACCAATTTCAATCCAATTTACATTTCAATCGAGAGCTTCATGTAAAAACATGAGCCGCAGCGAGCATGCCGCCGCGCCGCTCGCAGTAAGCTTATGAAATAATGTTACTCGCAAACACTCATACCACTCAAGTGTACGCCTCCATAATTTTCATCCCCATTCAACAAAAATTTCCTCATAATTTACACAGAGGCACTGAGTCCCTGGAGAGCCATAAATATTTCGCTTGGAAACCTTTGCAACAGAGCCTTTGAAATTCTCAGGCGTGCAACTGATATGCTCGCCATTGCTCGCTGTCTAGCTAGGTATTCTCATTTCGTGCATTAGCATCTGATTTCCACCTTTCGCACTATGTTGTATGTAGATTACCTGCTGCTGTCCTTTGGGACGTGTTTTCTTTGAGAGTGGAAAATTGCTTTACCTATTTACAATGTTTGTGTTTTATCGGTCTCAAATATCAAGGCTGTAAATTACCAACTTTAATCTTATGAGTCACTCGAATTAACTGGTTGCTTTTCAAAATGTTGGTAGTTCGAACTATGTACAAGTATAAACATTATTTGGCGTAGGCCTGAATAAAATATCGTGGCCTGGTCTCCCCACACTTCGTGAGCGTAGATTCAAGCATTCAAGCGGAAGTTACATTTTAATACTTTTCAACTCTATTGCTATCTGGTAGAGTCCAAATATGGGTTTAATTTTTTTTTATTAGTGTACGCTATGTTTCATAAGCTACTCCAATAAAATTACAATCTAGCCAAATTCCGGCTGGTAAGTAATTTTTCATTGACCTAAATTTCTAAAGTAAACAACAACTAAGAATGTGTCCACTAACACTTTTCTTACTGTCTCTATTTATTAACCGACTTCCAATCAAAAAGGAGGAGGTTCTCAATTCGGTTGTATTTTTTTTTTTTTTTTTTTATTTTTTTTTTTAATGTTTGTTACCGCATAACTTCGTCATTTGTGAGCCGATTTGAAAAATTATTTTTTTATCTGAAAGGTACTGCTTCCAGATTGGTCCCATTTTAATTTTATTAAAATCGGTGTTGCCATTTTTTTTTTAATAATTTTTTTAATGTTTGTAACTGCATGCCTCCGTCATTTATGAACCGATTTAGAAAATTATTTTTTTATTTGGAAGGTTATTCTTACGTCCAGATTGTCCCAAACAAATTTGATTAAAATCGGTTTAGCCGTTTGACAATGAAGTCGGTTTCTCAAGTTTTTTAAACTTAAATTATTATGATGACGACACTTTGTTATTGTGTTCGTAATACCACACACTTTGCACTTTTACTATGAGTAAATTATGAATAATTACTTAATAATACAATAGTTCAAACGGTTTCGTTCTTTTAAGTCTTCTCACTATGTCCGGTTTGTCCAAATATGGGTGATGTATTTTTCATATTTCCTAGTATCGCATCTGATTTCCATCCTAAAGTCGTGTGTTCAAATCCAGTCGTGTACCAATGAGTTTTTCTATCGAAAAATTTATGTACACAATGCTAGTGCTCTCAAACGGTGAAGGAAAACATCGTGAGAAAACCCGCGGCTTAGTCAGCTCTGCACGTATTGACCATGTATTTCCTGTGGATAAGGCCGACTAAGCTGTCAGGATGGTATAGGTGCTGGGCAAGCCTATTCCATTTAAAATCCTGTCCCAGGCACTATAGCGTCCCGTAAGTAGGGGCATGAGTAATCACCAGTTGCTCCTGACGCTATATAAATCATCTACAATAGATGCAGTCTGTTTACTTAGTATCGCATCGGCCAGGCGGCGGCGCGACGCGGCTAGGCGCAACGAGTAGCAGATAAAGTTGCTAAGCGGAGGCCCCAGGCGTGTGCTGTAAACTACATTTAGTCGACCATAACGAAATATAACAATAGTCTCTCGGGGCGGCAAAATATGTCTCGTGTAAACTTAGCTTTATAAATTTTAGCTCTACAGTATGGGTGTTATTAATAATCCTGGCGCAACGCTGGAGTAGTTAAATCGTGTTTTGTCACATTTGCTCGAGTTGACAATTGCATGTCAATGCAAGAGGCAAAACACGGATTAACTAGTCCAACGCTACGCCAGGGTTATTAATAAGACCCTAAGATTTTTTATTTGCTAATGACTGCTAATCTGTGTTGATCTCAAAGTTGTTGATGGTGACATTAAGTATATTGTTGATGGTGACATCGTTTAGGTTATTAGGTGCTATATACTCCATGGTCCCGTAAATAGGGGCATGAGTAAACACCAGTTGCCCCTGACGCTATATAAACTATCTATATTAAATATACCAAAATACCAGTTTACTTTACTCCATGGTAAAGTGGTCCATTTACAGGCCTACCTAGATTGTCTCGTATTTTTAATTTTGACCTCAAGATATTGATCTGTGAAAATAATAAAATCCGAATTAGCTTTGTGTTAATATTCATAGCTGGCTTCCACAACAACACGTGAAGCCTTGGCTTTTATGTACATAACCAATATTCAAAATAAAACTAGCACATAAAAGTTTTTAACCTGGACATAAAATTCTAAAACCTATACCAAAACACTCGTATCATTGTTTGCATAATCACTTGCGTCTGAAAAGACCTATCGAACAATTTAGTCATGCATAACACAGTTTAGCGCTGTTGTATACTCATAGATAGGTTATTGTCGTTTGAGCGGCCAAAATTTACCTTACGGTTTAATCATTAAATTATATGCTTCGAAATATCGAACAAGTTTAATAAAATCACGCTGACATTTCCATCGTATTGTTGGAATATTTTTACGAGCACTAGCTACTCTTTTATGCAAATCTGTTACTCATAAAAAACGTAGTTACCTATTTTACATTTACCTAATTTTGTTCAGTAAGCAGAAACTATATTATCAACGTAATAGCTCCCATCAATCGTTTGACCTTTTGTTTGCTCTACCTCCTTTTTATTTATCGAAAAGAATATTCACATGTTCACCTTTCTTTTGTGTTTTTGCTTGTGTAACTTTAGTAACATCAAAAACAAATCGTTTGACTAAAAGTAAAACTAAATCCACAGAGTAACAAAAAGACGAGTGTAATTCTACACTCTTTTGTAGATATGCGTCCCCAAAATTTCTATACCAACTCCTCGTCATAAAATAAGGTTTCAAGGCTTGTGAGTATTCCGAGTAGGTCACGGCAAAGTACAACTACGGGTAACACCTATACTTTTTTTTCAGTCTTCTTCTTCTTCTTATCGTGTCACTGATTCTTTCGAACCAAGTGTGGTGAAAGGATTTTAAGTGGGCCTCAAAGAGGCTCCTTTCGTGCACACACTTATATACACTTTCGTTTTTTTTTCAGTAATAATAGTTGTTTATTTACACAAAGATACTTACAATTAAACAAATATTTACAAAATACACAAGAAACAGTTGAGCTTTCTGCAGACCGTTACAAACGATCTAGAGATAGCTGAACTGGTCCATATCAGTACCAGACGGAAGCGTCCCCAAGACGCTGGCAAAATTGCCACGTTGAATAGCAATGCTTAAACGCTGCGCCGGGTATCTGGCGCAGCCCATACTTACTTCATATTAGTGAACCTTTAAAGCATTTTTAAAAGTTACAAACATGTGATGATAATTGATTTGTGTAAGCACTATCTTGTGCTTGCCGAAGGAGAATTACTATAGTAGATATGAACTAGTATTAATATCGGAAGATTTTTATTCCGCATTTTTTTTACCACGCCTTTATTGTGGCTTTTAGTAATTCTGAAAAGGGTTTGCATACCTATAGTATCTGTCATTTTCTGTTAGGTATGGTTCACTAAACAAGAATGATAAGGGAACTGAGTGAAGTAGAGTATAAAAAAAAGCGAGTAGCAAGGGCAAGGATCAAAAATTATACACTGTTGGTAGCTTCAGTACCAACCTATCTTTTAATGTTGTACTTGAACACGGTTTTCACTAAATTTTTTGTATGATTCTATTCATTAAACTTCTTACATTTATCGTTTGGAGGTTTTGTATGATGCACATGTTTTTTTGCAATGTCTAGGTATTATACCTACCTAATAATAAGCGTTGCGTAGTTTGAGGCTAGACATGACATTATGATAGATTTATAAAGACAGATAATTTTCAGTCAATTCAGGGAAGTCTTAGGTATTGATTTTTTTAACTTTAACTATAAATAACAAGTAGTAAAACCCATAGGGTAAGACCAAAAAGTTACATTTTGCATCCTGAGGTATTGGGCCATGAGACTTCCTTTTCACGTGTCTGCACCCAAACACTTGAGAATATATTGTTTTCGCATGTCATGCGAGAGATATATTGCCTCTAAAATATTCGAGGGCCAACTGCGCATTTCAAGATTTCATTCACATGCTGATGTCATGCGCGGGTCTAAAGTGGATGAAATATTCATGTATCAAATAGTTTAGATAATATCTTATTCACAAAGCCCTTTACAACCTGGAGCGAACTTAGAAGGACGGCATAATGCATCTTTTGAATCGATGAAGAACTTCATTATGAATTATTGGGAGTTAGGATTCTATCATAATTCAGTATCATACCAGATCGATACTTCGTTTTCATCTCGTTAAGGGTTAAGGACCGGTAACCGTTTTACCAGGGCGATGAAATGTATAAGAAAGGTTATTGCCTTCTTAAATTTTATCAAATTATGTATTTATATTTAATCCAGTATATCTGAAGAAATATTTAAGATCATGATCCTGAAAAAATAAGCAAGTACCTGCAATATTTTAATGTAACGATTTTTAAAGTTTAATATCTGTGCAGCACAGGCTTGTAGTTGCAGACTACAAAATAGGAGAGGACAATGGACATGAATAACCGACACTATTTGTCTCAGGCAATATGGCCACCGCAGACTGATGTCCTCTTGAAGCTAAGGACACTTAATCAGATTTTGCGTGAGAAAGCTAGCTCATTCGTTTCAGTTAAGACTCAACCTATACATAATGAAAACGTAAAAGAGTCATTAAGCTGGCTTTATTTGAACACCTATTAAACTGGGCATGCAGTAAACTTTAGCGTTGTCGTTTGAAATGTTATCTTTGATATTTGATATTAAAAACTTTGGAAAATAAAAATGGCGCATAACGTCAGTGACCGTTTGCATGAGTGGCTCGTTTTTACTTTGCTCTAAAGAATAACGCTTAAATATTTTAGAAATTTTGAATTGAATAGTTTAAAAAAAACTATTCTCGCTTAACTTTTCATACAATTCTGTTTAAGCTTTGAAATTGGATGGGAAAACTCGTTATTAACCACCTGAATACCAACCTGATATTCCTATCTGTATTTATAACAGAGAACATGAATACCAAAAGTAAGTCATTTCGTTTTATGTTACGTGTGCAATTCAAATAAGAATGTTTGTCTTCGATTCGAAGTCAAATGTGGCCCTCTGTTTGCATGCAAATATTTACCTGATAGTAAATAAAGGACGTTCACTGAAGACCCAAGTGACTTTAGTTTCAAATGCTCGATACTGCTTAGGGCTAAGTACTTTCTGTACATACCTACCTATTCAGAAATGTTTAACGACTAGGTTACAAGCTGTACGATTATAAAATGTTACCAGCATAACGTTTCTCGTTCAAAGCACTCTTGTCTCCATACGCCACCATAAAAAAGAGCATAAACTCCAAATTTAATGAAACCTACAAAATGAAATATGCCATTTATAGCCGAAAAATTTTCGTACTAATGAAACACTTGAGTGTTCGCGTCAAATACTAAATGCTCATGTTCCGTTGCGCTGCTATAGAGTTCCCTGTTTACGTCTTAACGTATAACCGCCTCGTAAATTTTACGAACTTCGGGGTAATATTGCTTGGTTATTATACCGCGTAGTTGCGAAGAATAGGCGTTGTCCCAACCGCTGCTGTGTTATTTGCATAATTTTAATATTGTTACCATGTAGGTATGGGTTTTAATAACAGTTTGGTGCGTTGTAAGGAAACGATGTTATCTTCTTACGCAATAAATGAGGTCAGTTTCAATCAGCTATAAACGGGGAACGTTATAAAAAGCAACAGAATATTTTACCTGAACTTAGATAACAATAACAAGCTACTTGATTCAGCATACTTACGAACACAGAATTATAAATATTTATAATTCTGTGACTACAAATTAGTACTTCCGATTTTAATTCCTGCGCATATCAAAGACTGTCGCAAAATTAGCGCTACCTGTGTTGCAGAAGGTCCTTTCATTCTAAGCACAACACTAGGCAAACCTAGGCTACCTATTCAAAGCTGTTCCAAGCTTTGAATAGGTACTTCATTAGACTCGACTTGAAAACCCCGGGATGCTTTGCTCATCTTTGACATAGAAAAAATAAAATGGAACTTTGTGCGAAGGTTTACTCTTAAAATAAATAGAACTACATAATAAGTTAACTATATACCAATTTTAATATTATACATATAAAAAATATTGAAAACAATACTGATGCATGGCCTCACTGTAAAAGTCTGTCAAAAAAAAAAACAATGCGAATACTGTCATTTTTATGCGAATGAGATTTAGCTTACAGAGAGTTTTTGAGTAGAGTATAGAGCGTCGAGTTGGATTGGATTGGGCTAACGTTTGTGCACTATTTACACGGATGACGTTCGGCCCTAGAGTGTCTCAATCTCGATGTTCGTACCTACGAGAACAAGCTTGGGCGAGCATAAGTAAAAGGTAAACCCGTGCGCGCACTAGCAAATAGCCGAGCCTGGATAGTAGCCAAAACCGGCCAGTACGGTGGCCGCACACGTAAACTGGCAAAAACTGCAGCATTAATAGTAACAGCCCTATCTGTTCCGAACACTTTATCACGTATTTTTTCTTTATGTTGCTTAGCATATGCGTTGTATTGGCACTAAAAAGTAAGTGCATCTGCATGGCGATACCTGCATGCACCTACTAGTGTTGTCCTATGCAGAAAGAAGCATGAACATTGCAAATGCTAATTAGATTGCCAAAATTCTAAATCAAAGTGGTTATAAGTGTTTGTCTTTTCAGTACAGTTGTTCTTATATTTTTATCATTACATTACACACACACTTGCCATACCTACTGCCATATTGACTAACATGAAACTCTCAAATAAAAAAAATAGGAAAACGGAATAGGCAAGTAATACCTACCATTTCTCGACTTTAAGGTATTATGCAGGCTTAGAAACATTATAGCTTAGTGTACTTGTATCAATAGATTTTTGGTAGGAACTTTCCTACGTATAGGAACCTAGTCAGTCAATTTTTTTTAGATATACCTGTGGTGAAACGTTTAAAAATGTGAATTGGTTTCCTTTGGGGCGTCTGCGTGTGTATTTTATTCGTGGTATAACGGCTCAACCGCCTCAGTGATGTAGGTCGACGTACAATTTCCTGTCCGTGGTTAGCTGTGACCGCTGCTCTTTCCCGGGAGGTTCTCTGACAACCTGGAAACGTTCCGGATATGGGATGTCAAGGCGGCCAACTTTTGCTGCAGGGCCATCGAAATTGCTTCCGACAAACGTGTATTCATAAAGAAATTTTATGATACAATGACCTACGAAAACAAAGTTGTCCTTCTTTAAACTATGAAAATTAATCTCTGAAAACTCACGTACCTACATATTTATATTTTAAATGATTAAAAAGCTCTTCGGTGCTGGTGGTTCTAGATCCTTCGTTTCAATTTAAAACATCCCAATAGAAAACTTCAGCGCAATACGCAAAGTTGGTGGTCTCTAAAAGTTTTTTTATGTAACGCCAAGTGATTTCACAGGTAACATTTGCGTTTTCGATAGGTGAACGCATCAGTGAAAATGCGACATAAATAATTCAGTGGGAAGCTATCACGTATCGGGAAAGGCGCTGAGTCTGGGCGTAGTCAAAGGGTAAGCAATAGTTCAAAATAACGATGGATCAATCAACACCTCGCTCGGTGAATTTTTGATACTAAAGAATTTTTGAAAAGGATCTTTTTCTATAGGATCTTTTTAAAAAGGATATTTTTATGAAGTTGGTGCATAAAATATTTGAAAGCTTGGAACAGCTTAAAAAGGAGACGTATAACTTTTAAAAATTATAAAAACTGTTTGATAATTTAAGACAAAACTGCGGGCTCATATCTTGCGGATCATATCTTTTTTTTCCTAAATTAGCTGACACTTTTGGTACTGTGCACTCCGGTCCTATCTTGATGTATGTGAAGGGTGTGGGTATGTTGGTAACTTGGTGAACTGAAATTGCTTTCCTCACGACGTACGAAGGGTGGCCTACATCGGAATTCACAGGAGCAATTTGTTGTTATAGGAACGTACACGCCCTTAATTGAATTGAAGGCACTTTGGATCATTTTTGCGAAATTAACACATGCGGGTTACGTATTCGGAGGAGCAAGTGATGTTCTTTTATGTACTCAATTGACTTTTAAAACTTTTTTTTTATTTTCATAGATTTAGGTGTCTAATCTACCTAACTGAAACCTTAAAAGAAAACAATAATCTACTTTTTGCTTTATGTGTTTACCTTTACTTACCCCTACATGATGAGTTTATTGATCGAGTGAGCGAAGCGAACGAAGATCTTACAAACAACTGGGGTAATTTGGCATTTTATGTGCGTATGTATGTATGTATGTGTTTATGTATGTTTATGTATGACGATAACTTTCGAACCGTTGATCCGATCTGTATGAAATTTGATAAATCGATAGCTTGTACTTGAGAAATTTACTGGTAAGTATATGAGTAATATCAGATGAGGGGTTATTAAGATATGGGGATTTTTCAGGGTGCAAAAATATTAAAAGTGACACAAAAAAAACAAGTTACATGTCATATGAAAGAACTTTGTTTGGACATTCCAAAAAAGTTTAAGGCCAAGCTGGCATCCAAAAAGCTCGGTGTGCTGAACAGAGCGAAGTCATACTTCAGTGCAGGCCAGCGACTACTTCTTTATATGTAAGTCGCAAGTCCGGCCTCACATGGAGTATTGTTGTCACCTCTGGGCAGAAGCACCTGGATACCAGCTTGGACCCCTTGATTCGATCCAGAGACGTGCTGTGAGAATTGTTGACGATCCCAAGCTCACAAGCGGTATTGAGCCCTTAAGTCTGAGGAGAGACTTCTCCTCATTGTGCGTGTTCTACCGTTTGTATAATGGGGCATGCTCTGAAGAACTGTTTGAAATCATGCCAACAGCTACATTCTACCATCGCACTGCTCGCCATAGGCAGAGACTTCATCCTCACACCTTAGAGCCTGGGTGAACTACTAGTTAAAAAGAGTTTTAACTGTTAGTCGCCATCCATATAAACCTACCCTCTAGTAACCTACTTACTTTTCATGTGCAATTTAATTTGACCTTTCAATATTTTATTGGGCTTACAAAACTGTTGTAGCTAAAGTCTATCCATTATAACGTCACCAGGATTTGCTAAGATTTCTGTGTCAATCCTATATTATGTCCATAGTTCCACAGACGGGAAAACGGGAGCGACAGTGGGAAGCTTCGCAAATGCATTTGAAACTCGAACGCAGTATACCTTGTGCTGGAAAACGAGTCAAACGAAGTGGGGCCTTTACAAACGTTTGTTTGGTCTGGCTTCTTTCAATAGCAAAACACTACTAGGTACCATCAAATCAATTTATGCGATTCTTTTTGTTTTACCATCAAGTTAGATTGATTGATGTCGAGCTTTTGCCTGTGGTTAAAAAAATGACCAGGTTGTTTTTGAACCAATTGATTGAGCTGTAATTGAAATAGGATACCTATAGGAGCTCACGACTTTAAATAAAAGCTATGAAGAAAATATCTGACTTACCTCTTAATGGTCAAATACCTACACTATAAATAAAAATCTATAGGAATTCAAAAAGGTTTTCTCTCTGATAATTTAGTGTCATGTGCAATACTTTAATATAAAATATTATTTCAAGCAACGAGATTTAGCTTGTAAGAGAATATATTACAGTAAATTATAAATTAAATCGCAAAACAGTCTCAAAGCGAACGCAAAGATCAAATACTTAGATAACCCAATAATACGAGGCGCATAAACCCCAAATGCAATCAAATTCAGAGCAAAACAAGTTATTATAAAGACTAGACTTTATTATGTAGTGATAAACTTATAGATACATTAAGAAGACGATTAAATAAATTGACGCAATCATACTTATTATAATTACCCACATACGTCTAATAGATTTTGCGCAATAATTTATTGTACATAAAAAATGTAATAAAGCAAATAGATAAAGGGGTTAACAATATTTTTTTTGAAACAAAATTTATGGTTACCTACTTTGTTACAAAAGCTTTGCAACAAAAAATGAAAGAAAACTTAAGCTGTCCTTTAGACTAGAGCACCAAGAAAATTGTACGCTCTGATAAAAAGAGCTTAGTGTTTTTCAATTGACTCCTGGTTCTTTTCTCTCCATTTTACCAAGTAACAGCGTCGCCTTAACTTTGTCGTTCAGAAAACCTTAGTTCTGATAATTTATTATTGAAAAACAATATTATTGTGGAGTGGTAAGCACACCTCTAACCGCCTCAGGCGTGTCTTTTAGATAATACCATCTTATTTCATTAGAATCTGTACTGCGCGTAGGAAATAACCACGAATAAAAAAAACATAATCCCCAAACTCCACTCATATTAACATTGATGTTAGTTAACAGTGTTTCGCATATTATGTAGATTGATGGAATAAAGGACGGATCCGAGTTTATCCTACAGATAATCCGATTAAACAGTCCAAAACGTATATTATGTGTAAACACTGCTGTGATTGTGGATCGCACTTGACTACGCTCTAGTTGATATGGCTGCTGTGATGCGATTGCAGCAAATCACATCCGAGGCTCGAGTGGGCACTTTGGCCATACGCCGCGTCATATCTATACCTACCAGTCGTTTATAGAGGTTTCTGTAACTAGCATCCGCCCATAGCTCCCTTTTGTAGTACCTTACCTAGCCAGGCAATGTAACTTAGATAGATAGATAAATTCCTTATTGTACTCTCACTATCTCTTAGCAAACGAATCTTCTTTCTTCTTTTCAGCCCGGTATCACCCACTGCTGGGTATAGGCCTCCTTCATTTTCTGCCAGCCTCTCTCTCTCCTCAGGACAAGAGACGCACAGGAAAGACCTTGTGCGTCTCTTGTCCAGGTGTTTCCCGCGACCCTTACGATGTCGTCGACCCATCGCGCTTTCGGACGCCCCAAATTTCTTCGGCCTGACTTCGGCCAAACGAAGCAAACGAATATAATTTAAGTTTAAAAAACTTGAGAAACCGACTTCATTGTCAAACGGCTAAACCGATTTTAATCAAATTTGTTTGGGACAATCTGGACGTAAGAATAACCTTCCAAATAAAAAAATAATTTTCTAAATCGGTTCATAAATGACGGAGGCATGCAGTTACAAACATTAAAAAAATTATAAAAAAAAAAATGGCAACACCGATTTTAATAAAATTAAAATGGGACCAATCTGGAAGCAGTACCTTTCAGATAAAAAAATAATTTTTCAAATCGGCTCACAAATGACGAAGTTATGCGGTAACAAACATTAAAAAAAAAAAAAAAAAAAAAAAAAAAACATACAACCGAATTGAGAACCTCCTCCTTTTTGATTGGAAGTCGGTTAAAAAAGAGAATTTAACACATAACTTCTTATACAGGGTGTCCCATAAGTCAACGTCCAGCCGAAAACGGGTGATGCGCCAAGGCATGACAGTTATCAGAAAATATAAAAAAAAATATTTGTTATGTAACTTTCGAGTTCTGAGTATTTTCAAAAAACAAGAAAAACTGACACCCTGTGATGATCTTTTAAGTCCTGTGACTACAAATATTAACTTTTCATGAAACTTTTTTCTGCAACGTAAGCAAGAATATCCCTTCTGTAAATTACAATTCAAAATTAAGCCATAACTGCCTCAGTTTATAATGAAATTGTGGAGTTTTGGCCAACATTTCATTTCAGATAATTACATCACCCAACTTTAACCGTCTGTACTGCAAAAAAAATGTACTACACTATCATGGCAAGTAACTTTAAAAAATGGCGCATTTATCCAGGATTCCAAAATGGTATAATACTTGCTAGAGTACTCCTTAGTTTTGGAAATAAAAATTGTTTTTTCAACTAAACCGTATTTCCAATCAATTTTATTTCATGAGATAAAATGTTTGTACCCTTTAAATCATGGGTTTAAAATTCCTACGCTGCGTTTTTAAGTGACTCACAATTCACAGGTACAAGTAAATACCATTTCAACGATGTAAATAAACAGTTAGAGCCACCATCTTGTCGAAAGAGTAATAACCATGGGTGTTCAAGTAATTTGTTTTCGTTCTATGTGAAAATTTGAAATAAAATTCAATAGAATTATTAGATGCATGTAGGACTGCACTTCAAGTATTAAATGGAACGCCTCAGAGCGAGGTAACGCCACATGAGTGATGCTTTTTCGTGCGTGCAGCCGGCTCCATCGTATTATAAGACGTGGTCACGTCAATAACCATGTAATAAGACCGGCGACGGGCGAAGGCAAACTTAAGATTAAAATCACGATTGAAGTAATCCTATGATTGAATTTTATTTCAAACTTTCACCTAAAACTAACATATTACTTGAAAACCCATGGTTATTACTCTTTCGACAAGATGGTGGCTCTAACTGTTTATTTATATCGTCGAAATGGTATTTACTCGTACCTGTGAATTGTGAGTCACTTAAAAACGCAGCGTAGGCATTTTAAACCCATGATTTAAAGGGTACAAACATTTTATCTCATGGAATAAAATTGATTGGAAATCCAGTTTAGTTGAAAAAACTATTTTTATTTCCAAAACTAAGGAGTACTCTAGCAAGTATTATACCATTTTGGAAACCTGGATAAATGCGCCATTTTTAGGGTTCCGTAGCCAAATGGCAAAAACGGAACCCTTATAGATTCGTCATGTCTGTCTGTCTGTCTGTCTGTCTGTCTGTCTGTCTGTCTGTCTGTCTGTCTGTCCGACCGTGTCACAGCCATTTTCTCCGAAACCATAAGAGCTACACTGATGAAACTTGGCGAGTAGATGTATTCTGTAAGCCGCATTAAGATTTTTACACAAAAATAGAAAAAAAACTATAAATTTTGGGGGTCCCCATACTTCAAACTGAAACTCAAAAAAATTTTTTTCATCGAACCCATACGTGTGGGGTATTTATGAATAGTTCTTCAAAAATGATGTTGAGGTTTCTAATATCGTTTTTTTCTAAACTGAATAGTTTGCGCGAGAGACACTTCCAAAGTTGAAAAAAGTTGGTCCCCCCCCCTCTAACTTCTAAAATAAGGGAATGATAAAACTAAAAAAAATATATGTTGTACATTACTATGCAAACTTTCAACGATATTTGGTTTGAACGAGATCTAGTCAGTAGTTTTTTTTTTATACGTCATAAACCGTAAACTGCAATTTACCTTTCGACGAACTACAAGAACCTTATTATGTTACATCAAGTAACATAATATAAAGGTTCTTGTAGTTTGTCGTGCTACGGAACCCTTCATGGGCGAGTCCGACTCGCACTTGGCTGCTTTTATTTAAAGTTACTTGCCATGATAGTGTAGTACATTTTTTTTGCGGTACAGACGGTTAAAGTTTGGTAATGTAATTATCTGAAATGAAATGTTGGCCAAAACTCCACGATTTCATTAAAAACTAGGGCAGTTATGGCTTAATTTTGAATTGTAATTTACAGAAGGGATATTCATGCTTACGTTGCAGAAAAAAGTTTCATGAAAAGTTAATTTTTGTAGTCACAGGACTTAAAAGATCATCACAGGGTGTCAGTTTTTCTTGTTTTTTTAGAATACTCACAACTCGAAAATTACATGACAAATATTTTTTTAAATATTTTTTTATAGCTGCCATGACTTGGCCTATCGCCCGTTTTCGGCTGGACGTTGACTTATGGGACACCCTGTATAATAAATGTACAATGAGCAGTCTTATAGCTAAAAAGTGATTTCTTTCAGAATTTCAGCTTAGGTAGGTTACATAACTACATTTGTCACGAGCTATGTACAGTAGTATACAGCTCAAGTTACCAAAAAACAAAGAAAAATTACGCTTACTACAAGGACATAAGAGCTAGCAGTGTATAGTCTGATGCGTATCCTTGTGTACATACGAAGATGAGTGGGTACAAACATTTTGCACACCTACTCGCAGTAAAGTAGAAACTATGGTAACCAGATTTCCTACGTTATTTTTCTCTTACAATAGCCACGATGGATTACAAAAGAATATAAGAAAAATGTATAATCGCCAGGTATCGACCGAAGAGGAGGAGGGGAGGAAGGTGTTTACGAAATTCCCCTAGTAACGGTATTTTAAACTTAAGCTTTTAATTTTAATAAAATCATGATCTTGATTATTCTTTATTTAAATATTAATAATGATAAATTTCACAAGCGAAAAAAAATTACCAACACATTTTTAAGAGATTTTTGCAATGAATTGTTTTCAAAACAAAGAACTCTTATGGAACGTGTAAGGAATCACTATAACTAGTTTAAAAAACTTGAGAAACCGACTTCATTGTCAATCTGCAGAACCGATTTCTATGGGGTCAATCTGGAAGAAAAAATATCTTTTTAAATAGGCTCACAAATGACGAAGTAACGCGATAACAAACACAAAAAAATACAGCCGAATTAAGGACCTCCCTTTTTATTTGAAGTCGATTAATAAAATAGGCCGTCAGTTTTAGCGAAGCCTCTATAATCCACACGTGTCGTTTGCATTTGAATCCGATTGGGAATATATGCTGATGTATAGGTACTATTGATTGGCGCAAGCAAATTTTTTTAGCAAACAGATCACATTCGATGAACTGTGAGTGTTGAATTATTCATAAAAACTTCGTCTAGCTTTTTTGTATAAAGGCCTGCGCACATCTAAATGATGGCGATGACGATTATGTGCGCAGGCCTTTACCTAGGTCATACCTAATGTTAGACTAAATTAACTATGATTGTTGCCGATAGTGTATGCTAGTTTGTCCAAGCTTTTTTTTTATACAACTAATTAGACAAACAAGCATACAGCCCACCTGATGGGAAGCGGCATCACAAGCACGCCTTGTTTTAACGCTTTTCTAGCTAAACAAAGTCGGGCCAAATAAATCTGGGTTGTCTGAAAGCGCGATGGGTCGACGACATTGTAAAAGTTGCTGGAAACACCTGGACGCGCAAGACAGAGGAAGCTGGCAGAAGATGGAGGCCTATACCCAGCAGTGGGTGATACTGGGCTGAGATGATGATATCTAAGCTAAACAGCTGTCAGTATTTAATTTGTCGATTAGCCATCCGTGAAACCAGCCTTTATTGGCTTAACTTTATAGTTCAGAAATAAGAATACTTATATTAGACTTTGGGGTTTGCAAGTCTACACGAACACTGGCTTGGCTACTTATTGCTACTGTAATTTTATACAACGGTGATTTAACAAACAATCATTTTATAATCTAATCTTAATCTCTTCTTGTCGTGCCACTAGTTCTTTCGAACCAGTGCCAGTGTGGTAAAAGGACTTTAAGTGTGTCTCCAAGAGACTCCTTTCATGCACTTGACATATTCTGTCGACCTATTTAGGTTCTACGACATGCCGGTTTCCTCACGATGTTTTCTTTCACCGTTTGAGAGTAATAGATATCATTTTTTAAATAGGAAAACACATTGGTGCAAGCCTAGATTCGAACCCACGAACTGAGCATTAGCAAGTGGGGCTACCACTAGGCCACCAGTGCTCTCACCACCACACCAGTGCACCAGTATCTAATCATAATAATATAATGAGTTATTCGTGTCTTAATGATAGAAACTGAACTTCATGACCTAAGATATTTGTATACCAACGTATTATCTAGCTTAGGATAATATAATACGCGCATTCAATTTTCTAACCAAGTCATTCATGAATTGAATTTTAAATTGAAATTGAAAGCAATCGAGGGTAAGATTCATTGTCTGAGAAATCCCGACTTGCAAAGGCAATTCCGGCGGACTTTTCTGACGCAGAACGATTTATACCATTCATGACTGAGATCAGCAGGATCGGAACATCGTGTTCGTGGCACTTAAAAAGTCATAAATTAAGGATGGTCGGCCGCAGCTGGGAGAGGTGAGCTTCACGTGAATAATAGCCAAGGAGTGGTCTCAACTGCGGTGCGGTGTCTTTTGCTTCCGCCTTCCTTGATCGAACATTTTCCTCAAAACAAATACATAACTATGTCTCACACCAGCTACGATTGTGTGTGTAGATCTTATCTCTTTTACTTGAAATCTAGATTCTTAATCCTGCTAATTTTCAATGTTTATACCTATCTACTTTGAACAAAATTTTCAAATCAAAAATAATCAATATACAACATGAAAAAAAAGATTCTTTAATAACGACGAATAAACAAAACTGGTAGAGCATAAGCATTTTTTTTATAGAAACAAACTGAATAGCTTCACCGTTGTAACTATTTTTTGTACACTGTTGAGTGGTAACCATCGCCCATAACAAAGCGTGGCTTCATAGGTCACGCCCGTCAGGAACGTGCCCTACGATGCACTGCCCTGCGTCCATCAACCTGAGGCATACAGATGTTCAGCCTCACGTGCCATTAATTTCACCGGCACCCCACACTCTTTAAACCAAAACACAGCGATGCTGCTTCACGGCAGAAATAAGCATAGATTCCCCAGACTAGCCCTTCACAAAGAGCTCTTGTACTACTGAAAAGTATTATACCTCTGAGTTTCTGAAGTCCATTTGCGGTATCTCGTTCATCACTTTGAGTCCGAAGAGCATGCGGTTGATTTCAATGTGTCCCAAAGGCTTCGTTTGACGGGAAGTGTTTCAGCTTTTGACCGAAACGCCGTGGTACGTCGGAGGCACTTATAGGGTCATAAATTAGTAGAGCTGCCCGCAAATGGCGAGGTGGGTGGTTTGCCAAGTGAATAATGGCCGCCGAGTGACCCAGCGATGCTTGTAATGTTAAAAATTCCTATTTACAAAATGTATTATACCTACTGCTACAAGAAAGCAATAGAGTATTACCCATTGCTTTCTTCCGAAATAAGGCTACATTTTATTATTTGCATGAAAGCGCATAACTTACGTTTTATTAGGGCTCTGTTTTCTATCCAGAGTCTGTTTAATTTTCTTGCTAACGGTCGGTAGGTAAGGTAGTACCTTGGATTGGTATCTTTGAGTTAAAAATCATAAAAGGTATAATTCTGATTCTTCTTCTTATCATGTCACTGATTCTTTCGTACCAAGTGTGGTCAAAGGATTTCAAGCGATCATTCTGATCACAACTTAGAAAGAACTAAGTTATTTATTTATACTGGAAAATGAAGATTAAGTAGGTTCATAGTATTAATGAAAGGGTAATGGAACTTTTTTATCTTCTTGTTCTTACTTCCCTTATCCTTATCCCACATTATGTGGAGTCGGCACAACATGTTCACCTCTTCCATTCCCTTCTATCAGCCGACATGCATTCATTTCTTTCTTATCCATGTCATCTTTCGCACTGTTCATCCATCTTTTCTTTGGCCTCCTACCTCTACCCAAAGATTCACCTAAATTCATACTCATCACTCATGGTAATAACTTTTTTTTATTATTTTCAGGTAATTTTTGTGACTTATGTCTGGAACTTCAACGAAAACAACCTATGTTCGTTCAGACATAGGTCTTCCAAGGCAAGGTAACTGTTGGAGTCACTTCTTATATAATCATATTACGGCCAATATAATATAGTACACACAGATATAATAATTATAAATAGTGAGTTGATCTATTCGAAGAAATACAACTTTGTAAAACGTATTATCGTCTAATGTCCGCTTAAAGTGCCAAGGTCTCGCCATGTCTCTCCAAACTAAACAAAGAATGCCCCATTTTGATATGTCGCATTTAGTGTTGGATATGATAAATAATTGGGTCAGATGAGCGAGGGTCACGTCTGGTCACATCATTATGATAACCTTTCACTCATAGCATGCGTTACAACGTCATATTTATTATCATGATTAAGTGTACACATGTCCCTATAACTGTCTGTATTTACAAATCACTTCTAAATTAGATTCTTAATCAGAGAAAGGCCAGGTCAGGAGTATCCTGAGCCGCCGAGCATAGATGAAGAATGTTATGAGAGTGGATGAAGCAAAAGAGGTATGTCAGGATCGTAGCAAGTGGAAATCCGTGATCTCTGCCTACACCCCTGGGAAAGGGGCGTGATTTTTTATGTTTACCTAAACCTAAACCTTACTTTGAAGTGGTCATTATTCAAATATCCCTATAATATGTCCTTCAAATCCCAAATATATGTTTTCATTTTATAGTTTCATTTCTTTTCAAATAGAGAAAAAAAATATGGTAACAAAATAACGTGAGAAATAAACTTTGCACTTTTTATAAGGTTAGGTACCTTACTTACTAACTTCTTTCTTTGCACCAAACAAACAGTTGCTCCTAAGAACTTCATTGTGTTTCTAAAGAGTGGTATTGTATTATTCGTTGGAACAATTTATTTGTACCTTGGCGCGTCTGAATTTCTATTTACCTACGGTAGAGAAACTTCACATCCTGTGGGATCTTCACGACGATAAATGAGGAAACCTACTTCCCTCGACGTTGTCTTAGTTAAGTGAGATGTTACTCGATAAAGTTTGTTTCGCGTTTTGATTTTGTGCGATCGAAAATTGAATGTAGGTCTGGACGATAAGAGATTTGGGTGGGTAATAAGTGGACTAAATACTAAAGTCGCTGTAGCTAACTAAGGCTCATATCAATTTATAAGACGGCATTGACTATGAGTTTTAAAATAAAACCAAATTTATTGCACTTTTAATTTAAACGGCAGTGTTGGTTGCCTATCGATCGAATGCATAGCATCGCTTTGCTCACAATATTGTATTGTTCTCAAAGAAAATATTGCGATTCCGGTTTTGCGCAATATTGCAATTTCATGCGGCGCGAATTTATTTATTATTTTTGATATTTTAGTTTAAAAACGCATAAACTTATGCGTCAGAGTGCAGATACGTTCCCAGTACACAATGCACCTATGCTTTATTAAGCCACTTAATTAAAAATTCTGGAATTAGTTGAAGAGAAGAAAATTTAATGTTGAAGCTCGTATGAATACAGTTTTCATAATTTCAAGAATCTAAGAACTTAAAATTCCAAAGTTTGTGCATAAATTGGGCGATGCAAAATGGCGGAGCGAGTGGTGACAGCAACTCTATCATGGCACCTGCGTCCAGGATCTACGAATTTAGATTAGTGCATCCAACTCGAGGCAACAGTCTTTCCAAGTTTCTCCGACGGAAATCGTATAAATGTTAATGAAAGTCAGACGTCTCTAATGAGATTACTGCTCCCGTGAAATTGGATTCCCGTGGGGACTTCTTTAATTTTCAGTCATCGTGAAAATTAGGTGGATCAAATAGAGAAAAGCGTAAAGTCGCCGATGCTTGACTGAATAGGACGCATTCAACACTCCTCAGTTTCATCTGGAGTTTAACTTTAAAGCTGGTATGAAAAATGCGTTTGTTTGAGAGTTATTCAGGAACTAATTCACCCCATAGTAGAATTTTATTTAGTTCAAACCATGTGTAAGATTTAATATAAATATGTAGGTATGTATACACGCTACGTTAACAACCAAGGAAATTTTATTGACAAAGATCTAATATAAAATGTGTCATTTTGGCAAGTTATTGTCGTGTGCTAAAATCATACCTAAATAAATCAGGATTACCAGGGTATATAAAAATGTAAGTATTTTTTTTATATTTTCTTTGCATTTATAGAAACGCCAGTCTGCATACATAATACGTTCAATCAGTCAGAAGCCCCGGCACACGTCATGAATTTCACAGTAGGTGCTGCAGTATTCACCTTATCTGTCGCTACATACCCACCGGTTTATGGAGACCTTTGCCTGTGTTTTCTTCATGATATTTTTCTTTGTCGTAAAATATTGTTCTGCCTAACCTAGTCACGTCAAGTCAAAATGTATAAATAAGTAGTTTGGTACGTTCTTTTCTGTCACTGTACGATTGGAATATTATAATACGAAATTGGTATGACAAAAATATAGGCATCAAGGCCTGGAATAAAGGCGCAATCTCAAGTAGAAATAGGGGCATGCAACGATGCCGCTGTGGTTAGGGTTGGCGCGGCTTGTGGGCTGATCGGTCTGTGCCTAAATTGAGAGGCGAGCGGCACCGTGCAAATTGAAAGCGCTCCAAATTGCTGCAGACCTTTGTATTTGTAACCAGGGCCAGAGTACCGAGAATCAATCAGGGTAATGGGGGTTTGTCCGAATCTGCTTGGATTAGTCGCACTGTGCACCGACGGCGACGCCACGGCCAATATGGCCGCACGGATTTTCCAATTGGCCGATGGGACATCTTTTGTTGAACTGATTGAATGGTGGACCATACGTTTAGCAGTGAATTTAAATCTCAAACAAACAATAGTATGGAAGGAACAAGCGACGGATAGTAACGGTTAGGAGGGATTTGGGGGAGACCTTTGCTCAGTAGAGAGAAAAGATAATTATAACAATAGAAAATATAATTGAATTTAAACTTAACAATATTCACAATCTCTAGATTTTTGATAATTCAAACGGCATTGTAGTATAAATCGACAAGTTTTGGAAAAGGTTTTTATTATGCAAGAGGAGTCATCTCGGCACGCAGACTGCAATAATCTGGGGATCAGGTGCCAGATGAAGCGTTGAAATCTAAATGTAAATGCGGCTTTGTCTATAGCACAGGTTATTTGTCGCCAATTTAATTGAAATAAATTGTAGGCCAGGCATATATTATATTTCTACAAATATTGTTTTTTTGTAAATAATAAGTTTGCCTATATGAGTTAAGTGAAGTCAGTGTTATCCCGTGAAAAACCCTACAAGCAAGTATATTATCTAACTCTGATAGTGATCAGCAGACCCTTGAATAAAGACTTACTCAGATCAGATCAAATTCACTTAGAGAGACAAACATTCGGAAGAAAAAAAGAAAAAGCGAACCACTAAGATCTCAAATTCATTTCACCCCTCGTTTAGTTGTGGGCGAAATGGAACAGGCTACGGGAGCCCATAACGTGACAAAGCATTTCCAGATTGCGAGCGAACCAGTGGTCTACCACATGCAGCACACAAAGCTTTAGAAACCACCGGGCTTAACAATTACCGTAATAGACGTTTGACCACCCTCCCGAGCGCTATTGCAAATCAGCATTCGGAAATAATTAAACTTCATTACAGTGGCGAGTATCGGTAAACCAAGTTAACATTAATATCGTTTAACTGATGGGAATTTGCACAGAGACAGCTATCATGCTTAAAGGTAAGACCAGAAGTGCGTCACCGCTTCCTAGTTACCTACCAGAAATAGTAATATTTTTGTTATTGAGATTCAATTCAATACTATCGTAAACAGTGTTTTAAGTGTAGTGCTCGTCTAGATTAGAGGTCTGCCGTTAGGGGCAAGCAAGAATTGGAAAGACTGACTTTTTTGATTGGATGTAAATTTTTTTATTGCGCTCAGTACCTTTTAGATGTCGCGTTATTACATAGTATTTTAGTTTTTGAGCACGCAATGTTCTTGAAAACCAATTGTCTAGTTTTGATGGCAGAACTATTTGAAAATAGTTTCCAAAATCAGGATAAAAAGCATGTACCAAAATGAAAAGGCAGCACGTAACATTTTCTCACATCAATGTTGTCCCACTAAAGGGAAGTAGCGAACGCTTCTAAGGTTTTGAAACTCGCCAGCTGGCTTATCTGTTGAAAACGAAGTAACATAATACTCGTTTCAGTTCCTTGAATCTCAATAAGAACTGCAACAAAATAGGGATTTGAAGAAAAATGTCTTCATGTTCTATTTCGCTTAAACGAATAAAATGGATTACCTACCTACATGTTTGGGCATTTGTACAATACTTTGTAGGTGCATTCGAGAGAAATCATGTGGAAATTAAAACTTGCAGTGTGTCAACATCCTACTTCGTAGTATTATTAATTAAATACATATAAATTTGCTATCGAGTGTTACTTAGTACATATTTTGAATAATTAATTTGTCATGGATGACTAAATTATTGACGATGTAGCTTTAGTTTATACATACATTTAGGTAGGTTTACTGAAACACAATAGCCAAAAAATAAGAAGTTTTCCTTATTAAAATAAAACATTTCGCTTACCTAATATAACTTTATAAGCCTCACTCACGTTCTCATTATGAGAACTGGCTGGACATTCCGCCTTTGAAACACAAACATCTCGTCGCTTGGAGAAGGGTCCTTTTAAACTCCATGATAGTGCTAATTAAGTGTAAAGTGTTGTAGGTACTAATTACTCAGCAAGAGGCACGGAGCGTATGTGCACTCTCTTTTATACAACAACGCCTCAGAAGATTACACCTGGTTAACCGCCTTTATTTCTTACTTGATTTACGAGGTTGTTTTACGTAAGGTAGAATTAGTTTTACCGCTCGGAATTTCTATATTTCTGTTGGTTCAAATCTTGCAGTGAGACCTGCTTCCGCTGAAATGGAAACGTACGCGGTTGGAGAAAGTTTATAATCAATTCAATCCTGTGACTCCTATCTACGTGTGTTGACCGTGTTTGTTTGGCAACAAGAAAAGTTTCATGTTGTTTTTTTCCCTATCCACACATTTTCATTTATGTACGCAAACGATTTTGAATAAACAACACCGACAAAAGCAACAAAATTAAGCTCTAATTTGAGTAATTTGTTGAATTTATTGCTCGATAAAAGTTTGCGTAGAAAAGTGTTTGCAACATTCATAAATATATTTTTCTGCCAGTTATTGCCATTATTTTAGAAATGTACTCTCATTTTAATTTGCTTGCTTTTGTTGTAATAAATCAGGGGCCTTATTCTCGGGCCGATCTCGATCATTTTGCAATTTTATCTTATTGTTTCTTTTCGAAGAGAGAATGGCAGATTTCTTTAAGTAATTCATCAACGACCTCATCTTAGAAGCCTCGACAGCTACGATATACGAAAAATGTAGCAAAAGTGCGGGGTTGTGAAAAGAAGCAATTAAATAAAATTGCAAAATGATCGAGATCGGCCCGAGAATTATGCCCCAGCTAGAGGTGAAACCTCTCACTGGTTTTTCTATATAAAATAAGAATAATTTTGCTGATGACCGTTTGCTATGTAGAACAGCGGTAATTTATTTTTGGTATGCCTATCTATACATACTTACCCATGGTGATAACCGAACTTTTAATCTACAGCGCAGAAGGCAGAAGAGAGCAAGCCGTGTTTAGCCTTTGTTCGAACATATCGAAAATCTTTTTCGTGTTACAGTTACAGAAAGAAATAAGCAATACATTTTACCAAAGGTAAGCTAGTTAAGCACAAATGACAAAACATAGGCGTTGTTAAGAAGGGGCGTACCCAGGCTCTCCTCACGAGGTACAGGCCAATTTATTTGTGGTTAAGTGCACACAATAAATTTCTCAAATGGCCCGTGCTTACTCCGACGAAGACTGTGCGCTATTTATTTCCTCAGTCCGAGCTTTATTGTCGAACCTGCCGACATATTGTCCAAGACAATGGAGCTTAGATTTGTCGCTTGATGTCATAATAAAAGTAAGCATTACCCTCTATTTGTCGCGTAATATATCTACGCTTTTACTACATTTTTATAACCCATCATAAAGTTAAGCCACTAAGGGCAGCGTGGCCTTCTCAACCTTTGACCTTAAAAGAGAATCAAACTTTCATGAAAAAGTTTTTTTTTTTATAAAATCCTTAATTAACAGAAAACTGCTGAAGGTTGAAGTTTGATGAAAACGCTAATTGTTTTGACGTAAAGACCTTGATAAGTTTATTTCATAAACAATTTAGAGGATTTTAAACGAATAAATGGCTAGGAGGCGTGCTGAGAACAGCTGAACTCGTTAGCGGGTATTGAATGCTTTTCGAAAACAAAGCCGCAGTTGGATCAAGCAATTGACTGGTAAACACCGCCACGTGGCGCCTTTCAACTACCTAGGGAGGCAAGAATTTCAAAGGATTTGTTTGTATAAAGTGCTAGTTCTATTTCGTTTTCAGAAATCTTTATAAAATTTTAAGTTGTATATTTTCACATCATGCTTTTTACTCTCCGAAACAGGTTAATTCTAAAATAAAACAAATTAAATGCTCATTTCTCTAAAATAGAATAAAAGCCCAGTTGAAATTGCTACAGTGCTAGCTCTAAGAATGCAGTTTGTTCTTATTACCGTGGCTAATAAAAATAAGGCGTTCGCAAAACGTTAATGGGGCGATGTTAACGGTCGTACTATCGTATTTATGCAGAGGCACGTTAACAAGACAACATTACCTACACTACTTCTACAAACTATGCTCCACAAACTTTATAATTAATGTTCTGTTTTGACCCGTTTTATAATTTCCCCACCGTGTGCAGTATGTAAGTTGTTATGGGGGCATTTTGACCATGCAATGCAAGTTAGCGAACTAAAGTTTGCTTATTTTATGCATCAGAGTTGCTCTAGTGGGTGGAATGACCGATATAACAACTTTATTAACCTATCACTAACTTTGTCAGATGAGTTCACAAAGTTGGTGATAGGATATTATACGGTACATCTCGCATGGAAACAAGAGAAAGGTTCGTGATGTTGGTTTTAAATCATTAATTAGCGTTCAAATAAACTTATGTCAACTTTTTAAATCAGTTTCATTTAGAGTCTGTTCTATTCAAACCTTTATAAATAAGTTTCTTCATCAAGATACTAAGTAATTGACTGAATAAATTTTAATAGTTCTTCAACATAGTCAATTATAATAATAAATTATGCAAATTACAGAATTTTATCGGAACGCATTATTAATAAATAAAATAATAGCCTTTTAGCTATTATTTTCTTCTTTCAATTATTGATAATAGTAGAAGTAAGAAACAATAAAGTCTTATCAGTTTAAAAACTACCCACATTAAGAGGGTATTAAGTATTTCTTTGTATGCTTAAAAATGATTAGGTATAGTTAAATTTGTGTTAAATTTGCCAGATCCAAAACTTCTGCAATAAATGGGCATGAACACTTCAGTTAAATTGTTTAATTTGAAAACCATGACAAGGGTCACGTCACGAGTCACATTGGCTGTATCGCACTTAATAGGACTTTTAAACGATTCAATGTAATTTATACTAATTTATTCATTTAATTCAAGTCGAAATTCAATTAATTTTGTATCAATATTGCTTTAGCCATTTCAAACAAAAGGCCCTTTCGGATTGCATTTTCATTTCCATAAATACGCTCAAATTCGTAAAATAACAAATATATCTAACAGCAAGGACCATTGCAGTTTTTGAAAATGGGGTTACAATTAAATACCAAAATTTTGAATTCTTTATTTATCTAATAACCAAGTGCAGTTGCATTGTTTGAGCCAGGCCGACTATAACTATTGTATTGACTATTGAGTGATTAGTTCCATAGTTCAACGAATCGCTAGCCTTTTTCCAGCAAACAATAACATTTTATTCGATTCGCCTACATTGTGAAATTCAAATTTGTCGATCTGCAAAACCATTACTGACCGCCGAGCGTTTCATAAATTGCACATGAAATACGTGACAAGTTTTCGGATCCTATAATTGAAAATCAACTATGTTGCCTAAAACAACAACACTTTATCTCGAAGTTTTCGCTTACAGTTATTGTTCTTTACATAATTGCCTGGTAGTTAAACAATATTTAACATTAAGTTTGTCTCATGTTTGACTTTACGCAATATGAAACGAGGATATATTGTTTTGCAAGAGAAAATGTTGCTCACCACTTTACTCACCAGTATCTGTAGAAGTGAAACAATATTAAGTATAATAATAATTTAATATTTGTCAATGATTTGGTTTAGTTCACAAAGTGTTTCAAACTGAACAAGTTGAAATTTTAATGTATCATAATGATTGAATCGATTCACTTGAAATACCAACCTAGAAAAACATATTTGGCAACATTTTATCCTTAGGTATACGCCCTATGTTCAAAGCAGCAGTGGGCGGAAGCTAACCTGAAAAATACCTAGCTGGTACGCCATATTTTTATAATGAGTGTAGGTACAGCGAAAAACCTTTTTAACCCCTGACAAGGCTTGAAAAATTAGAGGCAGTTCATAAAGTCAAGTAATATGAATGAAAAATGAGAAACTGGGACGAATAGCTGAAATATTTGAATTTGAATAAGAACCTACTTAATACTTACAAAATATCTATAGGTACCTAGAAATACTGTCATATATTTAGATCTATTAAACTAAGGTACTTTTGTTTGTGTTTTACTTATTATACGCTGGGTAAATAAAGCAGTGTCTAGCCTAGATTCGCCACGTTTTGAAGTGATCTTATGATTCTGCAGAATATTTTTTTTTGGTTTGATATAGGCCTAGGCAGTACTTAATTAACTTATGAATTTTAAAAAAGATGCGTGTTAATTAGATAAGCCGGATTCAAGACAAATGGAGTGGAGACAGCTATAGGTGCTTTGCTCCCAGAACTACATGCTCAAAGAAGAACAGCAAGATCACTCAACAATAAAAAATCTGACAGAAGAACCAGTAACCCAAATTGTTACATATATTATAAAAGGTCTTAGAGTTAGATCTTAAAAAAATTATTTATAAAAGAGGTCTTGAAAAACGAGATAAAAACTAAATTAACGAAAAAGGAATGCTTAACTTTAGACGTCAAACGAAATATAAGTAGGTGCTAGACACAGTCAACATTATTCAAAGATTTTTCCCAGGTTATTAAAGTATAATTTAAAAAAAAACACAAGTAATAAGAACACAAACGTACATTGATTTCTCAACTAAACAGTTAAAGCTGTTTTGAGTTCAAAACTTTAGTCTCTAAGTTTTCTCTAAGTTCTCTTTAGTTATAAGCGCCCATATGAAACCATTTTGCCAAGGCGAAATTATATCAAGAACATAGACTAGGCTATGAGAGCTGTGCCAGCACCCTCGGTAGCCACTGATGAAATTACACAAATGCTAATGAAAGTCGAGCTACTCGAGTGAGATTAGCGTCGTCGCAGTGAAATTGGACCTGTTTAGGGGACAATTTTACTCGATTTAAGGATTTGCAACTTTTGTTTTTTCCTTTTTATGCTGTTATTGTTTGTTTTGTTGTTGTAGCTGGCAAGCACTGGAGGAGAAGAGCCGAAGACCAGGCTCAGTGGCACGTCTTGGGAGAGACCTACGTCCAGCAGTGGACTAATATAGGTTGATGATGATTGTTTGTTTTAGTAGTTAATGCTGAAAACTAAACATCATCACGGAAGCTGTTAAACTTTTGCTTTTTTTTGTAAAAAAAAACAGGTGATAAAGTTGAGTTTTAGAAAGTCTTTGAAATTTGATAGAGTATGCTATGTTTTGTTATACTACCCATCCATCCAAATATTGATCGGTGCCTCACGATAAGCAAGGTACTCGACAATCGGTGCTTAGCGGGGCGCTACGAGTAATACGCCACTCTAGCGACTCTAGAGTTTCAGCTAGAGTTTCAGTCAGAAGTTTCATGGCAAAGTTAACGCATGATAATCCAAGCTGTATTATCTGTAAAACTGTACCCACACTTGAATCTTCCCTACTTAAATAAAAGTAAACATCTGCGCCTCACTGAACATTCGCGATGTATAAAACGTTAGGGTTGGCTGGTTTCTTTAGTTGGTTCGGCATGGTTTCTACAATTTACAACGTTTAGATATAAGGATAACGTTTCCTTTTAAGAAAAATAAATCTGTTTATGTACAGTACATTAAACACAGATAAACGTTTAGAAAAGTAAAGGCATAATTTCTTTATAATCGTTATAGTAGTTATTTTTAGGACGTGGTAATAAGACGTATTTTCAAACAAATTACAATAATGTTATGCAAAGTATACTTTGCTGCTTAAAGGGTAAAAAATGTGCTTTAAGAACCTGCCAACCCTAAAATACGTTGTGTGACCCTGTTCATCCTACCATTGTGTACGCGTTCTAATCCCCGGCATGTAAGATTATTTCATATTTACCCGGACAGTGGGACTGGCCCTAGTCTTAATTGAACGTTTTCCCTTTCTCATAATAACTAGGTTTATCACAAAAGTACTTACATCGACCAGCCGCTAATGCTGTGGGATTATTTGCCGCTGAAACTAATTAAATATTCGTAAGTAGGTATTTGGTTTGAACGGTGGATTCATGCAATAATCCGAAATTTATAAGGAACAATGCTGAAATGTTAAATTATAATGTTTAGCGTCAGCGATTAATGTAGAGTGTTTACTGTATTATTTTGTACTAGTGGAATCCCGCGCAACTTCATTCGCGTTAAGCTTTTTCCATACAAACTTCAACCATCGCTGCACTCCTCTAAGCCTGCGCACACCTAGGTCGCTGGCGATGGCGATCAGTGAAACGCTGTCAAATTTGACAGCGTTTCACTGATCACCATCGCGAGCGACCTAGGTGTGCGCAGGCCTTTAGAGTTTGAATTTTCAAAAACCGTTTCTTAGTTACCTACACTTAAAAAACACACCCTTCATATTTTAGATCACTAAGACCGTCAGTTTAGGCTGTACGTTGTATGTCAATCACTCACCAAGCTATATTATACATTCATGTGATATGTGCATAACATCTACTTTCTTCGTATTTTCGGATCATGTACACAGTTTATTTATTTATAATGTTGACAAAGCTCACCATTTTCCATTTGCGTAAATAATGAACGAGCTCTACAGAAAGCTTCGCACCAAACCCTGATTCTTACTCAAAAAGCGTGCAAAAGGTAAGGCTATTGTAGTTATAAATCATGAAAACATTGAATGCAAGTCGTTACATTCATATTGCACTTGTTGGAGTTGCGCGACCTGCTCGAAATTAAAGTGCTTTTGTTTTGCCAAGCCGCAAATGTAGAGCACCAAGGAATGCACCGTTCATCTATTCACCAAGCTACTGGTTATTATTTGCAAAGAATGTATTGAAAAATAAACAAGCATGAAAAGATAGATTTGCATCATTTTTCACATCTTTACATCTTTTTCATCGTTTTTTTACATCTTTTCAACTGATCGTGAGGCTGGATATCTGTATGCCTCAAGTTGATGAATCCAAGGCAGTGCATTGCAGGGCACGTTCCTGACGTCTGTGACCTAGGCAATGCTTTGTAGGTGATTATTACCACTTAACAGCAGGTGAGCCATGCTGTTAAGTGGTAACTGAATTTTTTTTTAAATTATACTGAATTTTGTTCCTTCAGCCAAATGTATAAAAAAAAAACAAAAAAAATGGATGAGGCATAAAAAACTATGAGGAAAATAGTTCACAGAAAAATAGCCATAATAAAATAAGCACTAAGTATTATTTAATTCCATGCTGACATACTTTTTTTCAATGCAAAAACAATAAGCTTCGTTTGAATTATCTAAGGAAGAAATGTTTTCTTGCACACGATAAAAATGTCATAACAGAGATAAGGTGTGGTGCCTTTGTCCGTTACATTGAATATTTCTTATCCGAAGTTCAATGGTAGCGCTGTTGTTTATTGCGGACATAATTAAAACTTGAGTACGTATAAATAGATCAACAATATAATTAATCATCCGACGTGGGGCAAACAAGATCGTTCAATAATTTATGATAATCAGCCTAAGTCATAATGTTGGTACAACACCGTTTAAAGCTATAGTTTATGACGTGTTGTTAGCATGCATCGTAATCGAGGGTATTTTAAACGATAAAGGTTGCTAACGATTTCATTTTAATCTATATGTATTATATACAGGGCGTCCCATGGATATGCTACATGGAGTGAAAGTACCTTGAATATTGTAGATGGAACATTTTACTGAAAGAAGACGTTGTGTTAGTTACACTATTATTTTAACTCAAGAACCGCTAAACCGATTTGGCTGAAAATTGGTGGGGAGCTTATAATCAGGAGACGGACATTAGATACTTTTTATTCCGAATATTAACGGGAACGGGGCGAGCGAAACTGCGGGCGACCCTCTAGTTTGCTATGTATTATACAGACTTCGATTACATTCATGGTATTGAAACAAAAACAGAAACTGCCTCACGACTTAAATTTCCAGGCATAGTAGATATCCATACTTAGAAATTATTATAACAAGTACAAGAATACAGAAGAGACTTGGTCGTGTCACACACTCAGAGTCTTGAGATATCGAGGTAACCAGAGGTAGATACGTTCAAATACCACATTTGTCATTTACCCCATATGGTTTATATATCGTGTAAAGACGCTCTGGCTTTGTCTTGTATTCGAATATAAAAAACCAGCCAGTGAAAATAAGGTTTTGAAAGACATTCATATCATAGCCAATCAGTTTCAGCGAAGGTTGTAATTTGTCAAAATCAAAGTGAGTAAACATTCGCACAGGTGATGCTGGCAGGGTATAAATTTATTAAACAAAGGGCTTCCGAGCTCGCCAAATGAAGAGAGACGTTTTCGTTAATTACCTTTTGTATTTTTCATCTAACAAGGCGAGGGTTTAAATCAACTTCTTTCAGTGTCTTGTCTTGTCTATTTAAGAGGAAACTTAACCCCTTTGAGTTTCACGTATCTGGTTAGCTCAAACCCTTTTACACAAAGCCGGCTTACAATATTTTAAATATTTATGTTTTTTTAATATTGTTTTTGCAGACTTCACTAACCTGTCCAAAGTAACATGCACCTGACACTATTTTCGCGCACGGTGAGTTCTGCCACCCACACATCACGTATTAAATATTCATGATAAACCGTAAAGCTCAACTGAAAACTAAACTGAATCATATTTAGTAACGTTGTTAAAATCACCGCAGTAGATACCGCGGTACCGGAAGTAATTTATTATTCACGCAGCGACTCTTGTACTGATAATAATATCGTAGCGGGTACCCAAACTGTTATCTAACCCTATGCATATAATTATAAATTGTACTTAGTTATGAGGTTGCACATTGCACATTGCATGGTTGCCTAATTTTGCAGCACAAACTAATACCTACCGCTCATTTCTTTTCGAAACGTTCATCCATTGGTTTCTAAGTCAACGGTGTCTCTATATTTCGTTCAATATGTCGTCGGCCGGATTATTTTTCTGTCATTTTGGGAAATCATAGCATTTTAATTTTAATTGTTCGTGGTTGTTATTTTGAGTTCTGTTGTGTTAACCAATACCTACTACTTGAGGTTTTAGCTCAAAGTGTGAGCAGCTGGAATGAAAGTGTACTTATTATGTGATATCCTGATTTGGACGAAAATGTTTCCGATGGAAAAAAACGGACACCTTTTTTTTCAAAGCCAATGAAGGCTGACTCTTCTATTGACTGACTTGACTAGAAACTATTTTATTTTTGTAATTATTATCCTCACTCACATTGGCAAAATTGACCGAATGGACAGATGCCATCTAATTAAGAAGAAATCGTCAGCCAAAATCGTGCAACGTTTTACGATTAAATAAACTTGCTGATTGAAACTGACATAGGAAAATGTAGGTAGTAGGTAGGTATAATGAAATGTTTATCGGCGCTAAGCTGATTCCCATTATGTCACGTTTTCGAACTCGGTTTTAATTGTGGCGTAAATAGCGCATTGCCGATTATATTATTTTAGGACGCAGAATTTACTGGCGTAAATAAATTTATTTTAAATATATTGTAGGCACTCATCCTTCGAATGTTGTTGCCCGGTTTACCGAAAGCTCGTGTATGGGTTCTTCACAAGCTTCGTTTAAACAGCCCTCGTACGAAACTTTTCCAATATTTTTTTCATCACGTTTGTCAACTTCATCGGCATGTAGCACGGCGACAAACAAACAAGTGCCTATTTTCCCTCGGCGACATGAGTTTTTCGAACTCATTTCCATTCGGAAGCGTCGGTAAGAATTTATTGGGTCCTAACTCATACTGAAGTTAATCAGCCGGCGAACTACGTAGGTTGAGTCGTGTCGGCGCTTCGTCTTCGTTATAGGCGCATCGCTTTTCATTAGCTATCGTTCCTGACAGCCATGTGTGTTCCAGCGCTGTGACACTAACTGCCAGGAGACTTTGTTAACTTGTTGTAAACTTTACTGTGAGCGAACACCCGTCGACACCAATACATTTTACCGATACACCGCGTCGGGAATACTTAATATATATTTATAGACGTTAAGAAAATTATTACTCAAGAAAATTCTTTGATGCTCGCAACGTTTTTGCCAAAGGGAAAATTGCTGTCTATGTAGGTTAGGTACAAGAACCCATTACATTCTGCTCCAAATAAGTAATTGGAAGTAAATTCGTGTTATGAATACTACAATATTGAATCCATTTTTTTCTTTATTTATTACAATGTTTCACGCTAATGAGTTGACTATTATTCCCACGCAATATAATAATCATAAATCGGTCAATGGTTCATTTGTAAGTCTGTGGGACAAATGTCGATCGGCAGCGCTTTAGATAGAGTAGAAGTACCCTTCGCAAGTAGGTCGTGCGTATCCGGAGGGTGTACTATCGGTACTCGTAGATATCGCCATTAAGTATATTGGTCTAAAATGGTTCTAATTGCAACGAATAACTACAACTCAGGGCTAGTGCTTTTGGTCATTCAGCTCATTTCATTGTATTGAACTATCGTATATCAACCGTTTTATTTTTAATCCTACGATGATGATCTTTTCTTATCGTGTTACTGGTTATTTCGAACCAAGTGTGGTGAAAAGATTTTAAGTGCGCCTCAAACATGGCTCTTTTTGTGCACTCGACACGATTTTTCGAACGATGATAATGAATGGCTGCAATTACTTCCCCAGTTATTACTTAATGGGTACCTTTTAACTGCATTACACTACATTATATAGCATACACATTAAATATATTCTTACAAAATAAAGATAAAACTGTCTCAATGTTTGACTTGCGGAAACTATTGCAAAGTTTACATTGGCTATAAAGTTTGAACCTAACATGTTCACTTGGATTTTTCACGTAAAATACACGTTGAAACGTTAATCTGTAGGGACGTCGTCGAACTCGCGTTAATAGTTCACAATCTTCAATTTGAAGACGGCAGCAAACCTTTAGGGAATGTCGCTACCGACAAGGTCTTTAAATAAAAATTACTGGGATTGTTTCTAAACCGTAGTCACTAACTTTTTCTATTTACCTCACAACTAAATTGATAATACTCTGCCCTGCAGGTTGTGGGTTTGACTCCCAACCAGGTTCAATATCTCGTAACGTAATGAGTAGGTTGTAAAATGTTGCCAGGACATGCAATTGTTATTTTAATAATCAGTGCTTTTGACACGCGGAATCATGCAGGAAAGTAATAACGATTACAATAATCAGGATAGAACATCTCTCACGTGAGTTTAGAATATAAAACGATATCCAGTAATGTAAAAAAAGTAATCAAGTATTCTTATAAGTTTTCTGGTTGTCATAATACAAGCATCGCTAAGTTTGGGGCTACACAGACCTGTGCGAAATAAACTTGGAAAGGCATGAATTTAATAGTAGAAACGAAAGTATTGTTCTATAGAATGTAGAGCGAAAGAATAGTCTGCATTTGGTTCACATTTACTCTCTATTCTCCATTCCATTTCACAAGTGAATACTCTCAAATTACTTCTGGATGCAAGCCGTAATTGGATAGACTTTTAGATGTATTTTTCATATTGGATGAGTATGGCAAAGAAAATTAAATTGGCTTAGTAGTAGAAGTCTACAAAAAACATTGATCCATATGATTCTTCGTCGCGTACGCTATTCGCGTTTGTGGAGGCATGCACGGTGACGAGTGAGACCATAAGGTTTTTGTAATAGTTACTGAACGATATTGCGAACGCACATCACATTGGTTTGGCCTTTGCCTAGTGTGATCTCGCAATATAATTTAGAACGGTGCGTATAATTCCTCTGACGCGTTTTGGATTGCGGTGGAGGGTATAAATTTGCTTTGCGGAGGAATATAGGATTTCTGTTACAAATTAACGAGAAGTCAGTCAAGTGTCACGTGTCGTCGAGCCTCATTGCTCTAGAGCGGCGTATTCATATGTAGCTGACACAATCTCACCCTCGCTTTGATGAGTGTAAATAGCGATTTAAGTCGCATCTCTGTTAGATTTCCTGCGGATTTTGAAATAAAGTTTCGTTCAGTCGTTTAGGTTGACTAATAAATTTACGGATAAGCCTCGCTTGAGTATCAACAAAGTTGTGACATTATTACGAAAACATTTTGATCTCTTTAACCGCCCCACCAAAAAGAGGGATATTATAAGTTCGAGATCTTAAATGTGCGAGTCAGCTTTCTTCTATGGTCTAGTAGACCCCAAAATAATGTGTTTGATATTCTTTAGTGACAGTTCTGAGATGGTTTGCCATTGAAAAAATTAATGCGGCCGATTCCATGTCAGATATTCATCGCCTCGGCTGAGTGAAGGCTTAAATGTTTTGTAAAATTACTTATAGTTAGTCTGAGAAAAAGCACCTATTCGTATAGTAGGTACTTACGTATCGGTTGTCGAATTCCATACCGAGCCAGATGACGGGCACGGCCTGCTATTCTATCCGCGTAAAAATATTTAACTACAATAATTTAAGTTTAAAAAACTTGAGAAACCGACTTCATTGTCAAACGGCTAAACCGATTTTAATCAAATTTGTTTGGGACAATCTGGACGTAAGAATAACCTTCCAAATAAAAAATAATTTTCTAAATCGGTTCATAAATGACGGAGGCATGCAGTTACAAACATTAAAAAAATTATTAAAAAAAAAATGGCAACACCGATTTTAATAAAATTAAAATGGGACCAATCTGGAAGCAGTACCTTTCAGATAAAAAAATAATTTTTCAAATCGGCTCACAAATGACGAAGTTATGCGGTAACAAACATTAAAAAAAAAAATAAAAAAAAAAATAAAAAAAAAAATAAAAAAAAAAAACATACAACCGAATTGAGAACCTCCTCCTTTTTGATTGGAAGTCGGTTAAAAACTACTCGTAAAATGCACTTTGAATTTTCCCAGTGCGCTTTACTTATCGCATCTTATGCCCAGCGATATAGTAAAGATGCTTAGTACCTAAGCTCAGCTTTAAGTGAGCCCAAGGGAACACTAGTTCTTGGAAGTTGCGCTATTTAATTTACATAGCAAGAGTTCTTGCATAGAGAACATTACGTACACGCTAAAAGCTATGCAAGTCTAGATCACATAAGGGTATTCTTAGGCCCGTATGCAGATACAATACTTGAGTCTGAGTCATCAAGCATCAAGCATAGATGTTTGAAGTGTCAAAAATCTTTTCTTGACGCTCGACTCAGACTCAAGCTTTGTTTCTGCATACGGCCCTCAATCTCTGATTTGTTTTGTGCGGCCTTCTATGCTTAGCATAGAAGTAGGTACATAGGCACCTTTTTGCCCCTTAAGTAGGCTTTATTAGATCTAAACACTAGGCGTCGAGCTAAGCTAAAGATTTCGTTTTTCTAAGCATAAACAGAATTAATACGCGTCATTCCTTCATATAAGGTAAGAGTTTAAAGATTGCGTTGCAGAACATTTTCAGTTTGAGTACCTACTAAGCCGTAGCGCGCCTACAATGTAGTGAGATTTTTATGACGCTTGCGGGTGAGAGCAAGCATTAGGTATACCAACGATTTTTATAGCTCACCAGCGTTTTTGTTTGTTTGTGGCAAAGAGCAACCGCGGGAAACCAAACGTAGAATTTTATAACTGCTAAGCTAGAGCTTAAAAAGTTGCAGCTAACCTATCGGAGCATGGATGTTAATAGAGTGAATCTTTTTATTATTTTAAAAAGTCGCGTCAATAACCAACCATTTATGTGAATAATATCTGCGTCATTTTTTTTACTATTACGCTGAAGCTTCGATAAGAAGCGCTAATATACTTGCATTGCAAGTATAAGTAAAACGATATCCAAAGCAAGCAGTTATGTCGTCAATCCGGGCGAACGGCATATTTTCTGATGCAATCAGGACGCAGAAGCCATCAGAAACTGCGCTTGAGCAAAGATTCAAACGCACTATTAACTTAAACTTACTTTCGGTACGCGAAAGGTTGGCGAACCCAGACTGATGAAATAAGTGATTAACTACATCATCGAATGATGATAAAACTTTAAGCTTACATTGCAAATTAATGGATTCGTACGAAATCTTGGTTGCTTTGGTTGTGGGCTTCATTTACTGCCTCCGCGTCAATTTTATTGTAAACTTAGTGCGTAATACAACCTTTCACTTAGGGAAGTCGATTCAAGTTTAGGTGTATCAGTATTTACATCAGCCATTTTATAAGATAGTTTGACATTTTAGCCAAGTAGGTATTGAACTTTATCTTTTATCTTTATAATATTATCTTTATCTAGGTATTGAACTTTTGTATAAAACGCTCAGTATTGGTTCCATAGGAAAAGTTAGGTATTCATATTTATTGGTACTTTAACCCCCTGCAGTTTTCGGGTGTGGTCTGGTACACCCTGTATAATATGAAAATTGTTTCATGAAAATGTGTTAATACCTTACTTGTTTACATAGATAAATAATTTTTCAATGCTAAAACTCATATTTTAATGTTTAGCCTCTTTTTAGTAAAATTTGCGATAATTTTATAAATAAGGACACTTATTTTTAATCATTCGTCTGTTCTGTTTGATGTACTCAATATGATAGGTACTCTGATATTCTGTGACTCAATAACATTACTAAAATAATAACTCTGTTGTATTATCTATTTTAGACGCGCCTAAAAAAAGATAGAGAAAATTAGATTAAATATTTGGCTCAACAAAGAATGTATTACAGTAACCGTAAAACCACTAAGGTATAGTGTTACAAAGCTTTTAGTCGCGAATAACTATCCCTTCAAGTTAATTTCACAACCCCTAATCGACAGTTTTAGTACAAGTGAAAGTTAGCGGTGCGACCCTTTTTCAATAAAAAAATCGCGTTTTCTTTTACAAGTTACATGTATGGCGGGTAACATTCATGGCGGAGTTTAGTGACTTCCGATGTAGCAGGTTATCAGACGAGAGGGGATGGAAGGGGTAACGGGGGCGCGCGGGGGCTAGGAGTGGGGGAGAGTGGAGGAAAGCTGGAGGCTGGTGGTGTGATCAGCCCCCGCATTCGCGTCCCGTAACCAGGCGCAATCGGTCGCGCCTCTGTCCGCGATTGAACTCATTACCGATTTATTTACGCGTCAGCTTTTATTTTTATTTACGCTGCGTCTGTTTTCTTATTCATGTGTTTTGGAGGTTCGTTGTGACTGTTGAAAGTGTTGTGTTTTTTACGGTTCCTTTTGTCGCTGATGCTGGTATTTCGTAGTTTCTTAGTTAATGCTGTTGTTTATTACAACAATTATTGTAAAGGAATCCAATACGTATTGTAGTTCTTTTAAATTTAATTTGCTCTCTTTACATTTTACTTTTGAGAGTTACTGAAAAAAGCTATAAATTTTCTTTAGTTAGGTGATTTCCAACACGTTTTTCCGCATAGTGTATTTAAATTGAAATCAAGGTACCTACAAGAAATAATACACCTTCAAGTTACTTTACCGATTCAACGTATGACTTTTAAATTTTAAATTCAGCCTATGAACTAAATTTCTTATTTTGATCAATATATTGCATACTGTATGGTACAGGATCAACAATTTTTCAGTAGCCGGCGATTTTATTATAGTTATGTTTCAACGCTATTCTAGATATAGACCGTGCGTGACCCACGAGTCAATGCTTTGTTGTAGGCGACGGTTACCACTTGACATCGGGTGGCCCATTATGCTAGTCACATCAGCTAGTTGTATAAAAAATAAAGGTACTTTAGGTCAAATTACATTTGTAATGTAGTATGTGAACAAACTCTTTGTCCCAATTCTTTGATTAAACGCAAAACTCCAGACTTCCAAAACAACAACAGAGTTAAACAGTTAAAATTTGAAGTCAATATGAAAAAAATATGTTTTTCATTGATTTCATTGCCCTACTACAAGCGTTCCGGGGTAAGCTGTCACGCCCGAGAAAGTCCCGCTTTCCGGCCTCGGAAATTTTAAAATTAAAGTAGGCGGAAAGTTAAACGTGACCCCAAAAGTCTGTAGATAAAGATCTACCTGTGTACCTGAGCTTTTAGGTGTTCTTTTTATTTCAAGAGGGTCTTGGTTATACCTCATCTTTCTAAAAGAGAATTGGGTAACTTCGTGACAAATCCGTATGATATTAATAACATTTTATATATAGCATATTCAAAGCAAGCGAAACTTCCCTGCATGTGACGTGATAATGCATTCGCAACACGCTTTTACGTACGAAGCCAGTACAAGATGCTAACATAGTGTTGGTAAACACATAATGGTACTTGCACACGGTCTGGGAAGTGAAGTTCCTAGTTCCCCGTCCTACTCTACTTATAAGGCATGTGGCCTCGGACACATAAAAACGATAAAATTGCGCTTTCGATCCGGACTGAGAGCGAGTTTCTATCTGGGATGATAACTGCGTATATTCGCGAGAGAAACTTTCATCCTTCTATGATTTTTACTGAGAAACAAGATTCTTGTTAAATGTAGGTAGACAATGGATAAACTCACTTTAGTTGCTATGTGTAAAAATACATTACTTAGAATAAAAACCAAGATCGCTACTTTTAGGTCACGCTTCATTAGTACAAGTTACGACATGACGTTCGAAAAATTATGATGAATCCTCATTTTTATGCAAATAAACGTATTTTCCGATGATCATTGATCATAATGTCAAAGGTGTCTCAGCAAATTTTGCGTAAATCCAATCAATCTTGTAAGATTCGGTATTTATATTAGATAAAATAATTTCAAAATACAAAACTTGAAATTACAGCGTGAATAAATTACAATTAAATGAACTCTAGCGACAAGACTGATCATTTCATAAACATAAAATACAATTTCTGAACATAAAACATATTCAGGTAACTTTGAAAGTCTTTGTATTTTTTTAGGTAACCTAAAATATTTTTTTACAATACCTATATGACAACAAACTCTCTTCAGAATTGAAAAAAAAAATACAATTATTTCATTTCTTTACTTCTTTCTTCAGGTTTTGTTTTCGGAACTAGTATTTTTACAAACTTTAATTATGGGTGCTCAACCGATTTCAATGAAATTAGCTAATTTGGTATGAGTGTTTCTTAGATAAAACTTTGACATAACCGTGATCTACAAAGCTGTGTTTGCAAACTTTATTAGTATCTCATTAGGTATTTAATTCTGTCCAAATATAATATAAGTTTAAAAACTTGAGAAACCGACTTCATGGCCTATTTAACCGATTTTCCCGACCGAAATTTCAATGAGACCAATCAGGAAGTTTACCCTTCAGATAAAAAACGTATAAACCGATTTTAATGAAATTTCTATGCAACCACTCTGAAATTATTATTTTCAGATAAAAAAATTTTTTTTTTAATCGGCCCCTTAAATGACAACAATAAAAAAAATACAACCGAATTGAGAACCTCCTCCTTTTTTATTTGTAGTCGGTAAAAAGAGAACAACATATGGCTATTATTGACGTATCATAATAGCATCATAGTCATTATCATCACTCGGACTCAGTCATAATAATCACCAGAACTTTGCCCTTTCTAATCTTATTATTATTAATTATGGCTACAGACTATTATGCATTATATAGCTTATTACACTTTATTAAATAAATAAAATCTGAATAAACAATGTGGGGTTCCATATTTCAATTACAAGCTTTATAAGAAACCCTACTTGAAAGGGAAAAAATGAAAAGCTCCCCCGTAATTATCGCAAGCAATTTTGTTTAGGTAAGTAGTAAGTTAAGTACCCACCATATTAAAACGATTATATTCTTAAAACAATGAAAATTCTTTATTTGACGTTTGTTAGCTTTATGAGGAAATGCGGTTGGCTTTGATTCCATGCAAATATAGTCCTTTGTTTCCTCTCTGGATATGACACTAGGAAAAATATTTTTGTAGTTTTGGTCTCTATCGCCCTCTTTCGGGCAAAGCGCGACAGCTATATTCAAATTCTCAATATATATCATCTCTCTTTATTTAAATCTCGTAGACCGCATTTCATCTAAATAATTTAATTCCAAGAGCGGTGACAGACGGACAGACGACACGGACGGACGCTAGAGTGTTCAATTATATTCTCGTTTTTATTAAAAACAAGACCTTAACACAAAGAACGGAACAGATAGGCGCACGCAACATAAAGTAGCTTCAACCAAACGAATTTAAAACTAACTCTGGTGACGGAGTTTTTAAAAATAAGGTTTTTTTAAATTTCGAATAGAAAAGTTTTATTTAGATATACTAAGTTTTTCACGAGTTTTCCGAAGATGGCAGTTCTTATCTTGGAAGTAGTTTTGTTCAAGATGAGTTTTTGTTGAAGTAGAAAACAGTATGCAGCTTGCACCTTCATCTTTTGCGGAAAGCTTTTTCAAGACAAATTCCTAAAGCTGTTATTTTCTTTTTGTGTTTCTTATTTTAAATACGACAAAAGGAAAATAAATCTTTAGTAGGTCACCTGTTTTTCTCATCACCTCTTGCCGTCTCATAAAACTCTATTTTTATTGAATACAACGAGCTTTAGAAGTATTTATATAAACGATTAGTATCGTACTTTTGAATAAGTCTTGGCAGAAAGAAAGACGTAGAACTGAAATCGTTCCCTAAGGACGCACAGGCATACTGAATGTGAATTGTGAATGAACTTTTGACATTCTGCCCTTGCGTCTAGGTATGTCAGTTTTACTCATCTTTTAAGATGTGCGCAGCATCTAGGTAATTGAAAAAAACGATGGCGATCAGCTGAAACGCTGTCAAATATTAGCTGTCATATTTGACAGCGTTTTAGCTGATCGCCATCGTTTTTGTTTTTTTTATCGCCTCGATGTGCGCATGGCTGTAATGTCTCCAAAATGTATACGTGCCTAGCAACAATTCTTAAATCGGAAGCGTTTTTTCGTATAATATCAGAAAGGTGAATATCGTGTAAAATAATGTGGGTATGTATGTATAAGTATACCTAGGTGTTAACTTTTTTGCAACTCGTTATGGGCTGGGTCAGGGCTGGGCACATAAAGATTGATGGACGAACGGTGTGTAAAGCGAAAGTAGCAAACCATTACCGGCAAATTAGCTTCTTTGATGACGGCAACGCGGAAGCATATTAATAATATTGTGATAACTAATAGTATGTTAAATGCGCATATAACGCAAATGGGGTTTATCGAACGAATTGATGATAAAAATAAGTGAGTAAGTTCGTATGACCTACAGATAAAATACCTACTATACATATACCTACAGGGTGTAAAGAAACTGTTCACAAAAACTTGCACGAGACCTCAGTCCATGCTATTCGAAATTATACCCCTGGATACATTTTTTTTTTTAAATTATGTGATTAGTGGATTTTTTTTTCAAAACCTGTATTCTCAATGATAGTATTATTGTATTTACAATGAAAATTGTGTTGGTTTGGGCTCTAATCAACTCTATTATCATAGCAATGCTAATTTTAATGTTTATGTTAAAACATAATTATTACCATAAACCGGTATATTATTAAATATAAATAAAATATTTAAAAGATTATCACCCAAAATAATATGTACTTCTAGCATTAGGAATACAAATTTTATATGCAAATAGATGCATGAACTATTTCCATTCATCAATTCAATTGTGACTAAATTCGTTGAACTTTGGTTTACTTTATTTTGAACGTCAAGCATAATTAAAAAAATAACACCTTTCTGTGGTATTATACAAATACGTTTATAACTATTCGTTAATGATTACCAAATTACAATATTTTATTGTAATAGTGGAGCTCTTGGTATAGGTTTCGTCCGGGGAAGTACTAACACCACGCCTATTTCTGCCGTGAAGCAGAATTGCTGTGTTACGGTTTAAAGGGTGGGTGCCGGTGGAATTACATGAGGAACGTGAGACTGAACATCTGCATGCCTCAAATTGATGGATGCAGGGCAGTGCAGTGTAGGGCACGTTTCTGACGTGCGTGACCTACAAGGCAAAGCTTTGTTATAGGCGATGGTTATCCCTTAACATCAGGTGGGCCATATAATTGTTAAATCGACTAGTTGTATAAAAGAATAGGACATAAACTAAATCATGCTAAAGATAAATAAATATTGGTGACATTTCAAACAACGCTATCTAGCCCCTTAATAAGCATAGCTTGTACATAACTATATGCGCTTGTACAACGTGCATTCACTGTGAACTCAAATAACAATTTAGCTTAGCTTGCATTGCCCTAGTTTGGTCAATAATATGTAATTAGGTCAATAAGAGCAGTGTTCAATCATCACTCGACGAGTTCGGTTGTTTTTCTCTCTTTGGAGTCCCCGCACCTTAGCTCACTGTTTGGGGTCAGGCCCAAACACTGCTACTTTAAAAGACTGCATGAACCCGATAACTTTTCAATAAAGAGGCGTGAGACTGGTGTGATTTTGACAGCCTGTTAATTATAAATGGTTGTCAGTTCCGATCGGCACAGCTCCTTGCGGTTTCAGGGAAAATTACGACTCACGCCTACGCCTCGTTTCACACACGTTCAGTTTAATGATGCCGTAAAGACATTTTAAGTACGAATGTTGGATTTATGTATTTTTATGTCGGGTATTAAATTTTGCCACGCTATTGTGTGAAAATTTTACAAAGTGTCTGATAGATGTCGTAAGACTCTAGCTAGAGAACGGCCTGTGATAGAGATGTCGACGGAAATTAACCAGGTCTTTCATATTTACTATATAAATGTTGAATGATGGATTGGAAACATAAAAATGGGGTACGAGGCTTGCTTGAAGATAATGAATTGAGAAAAAAGAGTATGTTTGAAAAAGACTGCGAATGTTACAAAAAGTAAAGAACAATATAGATTAGCACGGATGGGATGGGTATAACATGCTAGGGAAGGTCATGCATGTCAAGTGGGAGAAAATATTTCATTCGTAGTATTGACTAAGCATCTTCTCCTTTGTTGGTGCTCAAGTTTTGATATGCTCATGCTCATAGCAGTGGTTAAAGCCAGGCTGTGGAAGATGATGATGATGTTAGAAATGTCTTTGAGCCCATCCTCAAAGTAATGACTGTGGTGTAACTGACGGGACCGAAGTCGGTAGTGATTAATTTACGACGTCAAGATCAATACAAAGTTCACTTCAGGAGTTAATGTTGAATTGAAGAGACCTTCGAACACTTTTAGTAGATTATAAAATATTAAGGAGGCTATGGCGGTAAAGTGATCGCTTTCATGGCTTCGATAATGGAGTTTTAAGGGATTTTGTTAGCTGTATAGTATTTTTGATGATCATTATTCCTTCAATAACCATTACAACGTCAAATTAAGTAAATCTGTAATACTTTTTAGGCCTAAAAGCTTTTGATACGTATAGCATCTATTAAAAATTGGGCGAAGACCTATCTAGTTATATTTATATCGACACTTTATTGACACGCAGCTTTAACTTCGGTCATTTGGTATTTGAAAGGCTCAATTTTGTGAAACAAGTTCCAAAGACTCGCCAAATCAAAGTTCCTTTAGAATACCAATTCAAAAGCGTAGCATTGTGATGAATTTAAATTTAGACATTTATTAAAAACTAGTGGCCGCCCGCGGCTTCGCTCGCCCGTTCCCGTAATACCCCGTTCCCGTTCCTTTTTCGGGATAAAAAGTATCCTATGTTCTTCTCCCGGTTCCAAGCTTCTTGTTCACCTCCCCACTAATTTTCTGCCAAATCGGTTCCGCCGTTCTTGAGTTATAAATAGTGTAACTAACACGACTTTCTTTTATAAATATAGATATGGTTCAAAATGTTTTTAAGTAAGGAAACCAGGACTGCTAGCTTTTATAGCAAGTAATTAGCAATGATTTTCCTTAGTCTTCTTTCACTACCTATTTAAAGTGACATTTTCAAGCCTTATTTTAACTAGGTCGACATAAAAGCCAATTAAGAAAAGGGGAAAAGGACGAAGTATTTACAGTTTATAGCCACTAACTTAAATGCTTAATTAAACTGTTTAAGATGATAAAATGTGATAAAAGCTTTGTGTGCATGATGCTTGTGCTTATACTTAATGTATACGAGATGGGATTAAGTTCCCAATTTAGGAACTACTTTCTTTTTTACATTTCTTAAACATGTATTTTAAGAGCCTCCTAACTTATTAATACATTGTACCCGTGATTTATATTTTGTTGTTGATCGTTTGTCAATTAAGGAAATCCTTAAATTTTTTGACCGCTTTGTTATATTAAGATTTAACCCACTAAAGTTCAAAATCAAAGGTATCTTAAAAACAGTTTTTACCTATCTTAGTTCCATTTCAATTCAGCTCATATTCTTACTGAGTCATTATGTTAATTAAAATTGAGAGTGACTTAGTGACAGTCGCTTTGAGAACTGAGACGTTCACCTATTCGCAAAATGTAACGAAACTGCCCTCTTATTCTTGAAATTAATTATTATAATTGCTTGTTCTGCACTCAAACACCAGAGAAGCCTGTTTGTAGCTTCGGACAACATTTATTAGATATTAAAGTATCTTCACAAATTTTCGTTTTTGAGAAGGTTTACCTAATGTAATTTGCGGGCACAGCCTAAATATAACAACTTACCTAGAAAAGGAAAGTATAAAAAAATGAATACGAAAAATGGATGCTATGAGGTCTCTTAATCGAGATGACATTAATTTCGCAGGCACTGTGCCAAATAAATGTCATCTCGATCAACTGATCGAGTAGCATAAAAATAAATTCAGTGATGAAGGTTTGTAAGTAAACTTTTGATGCATGACCCAAATTATTTTTGCTAAATTAAAGTATTTGAAGTAACCCGCGGTCAGCAAAATGAAAATCCTACCCAAAAAAAGAGTTATTGTTGACTTCTACACCTACATTTGTGTCAGTCCTAACAATGCGGTTCATTCCTTGATTAAATTTTCATACACCAGTTCCATCTCCAAGGGAGTGGGATTATTGTCGACGACAAAGTTGCGGACGCAGACATTATGAAATTACAAGGGTTCCTTACTTAGGGAGCATTACGAAAATCAGGTCTCTGTGCGAAGAATATCTAGGGAATCTGTAAATAAATGAGAAATTTCGTTGAAAATTCTGACTGTCTACTACTAAAAAGATAATAGTAGTGGTAATGCCAAAGCGTAAGAATTTATGCTTAAGCTTCGAATTTATTCAGACAAGTTTCTAAAAAGAAACTTTACAAGAGATAAGCTTGAAGGCTATTAAAAATGTACTACAAAAGTACCTAGGTATATGTCGGCGAGGTATCGCCAGACTGGTTATTTTCCTTCATGATGTGACATTTAAAACAAAGTTTCAAGATTCAAATCGAATATATTTTGAAAGACACAGTTCAACGGTCAAATTACAACTGATTTCCAGTGAGCATGCACTGCGTTAAATACTAAATGTACAGGAAAACGACAAAGCACTTAATTTTAAGCAATATTTTACGCAACTATCTAAAATTACGAAAAGCTATTCATAAATCATTAATTTATGTTACAATAATTTTAAACATAATGTTTATCTATTTATAAACATTATTTGTATTAACTGAACATAGGTAAATCCGGAAAGAAGTATTAATTTTAAGAGTTGTTCATAAACGGTAAAATAATATTTCTTAATTCGTTAAAAATGCGGAAATGATTTAACATAATAAAAATATAATTTAAAAGATTATTGAAATTATATAAATGCATCGGTTGTGACGGGGAAGCGTCATAACCGCTATTTTGACAAATTAAGCCAAGGAAACGTTAAAATTCATAGATTTATACTAATTCATTAATTACAATTCGTTTTAAATCCATTTATAATTTAACTTATACTAATAACATGGTTCAGACTTAAAACTACAGGCCAGCCAAATGTGACGTCACATTTACAATGAAAACACAAATACGCCGTAATAAAATTGGCGCCCACACGGCCATTCTGATACAGCACGCTCTCTGTGCTGCTTTGCTATTTAATTATTGAACCCCAACTAATAGGCATCACCTGATCAGGGTTCTAGCCAACACAATAGACACACACACAAGGCATCACCCATTCAGGGATCTAGCCCACACAGAAGGCATCACCCATACTGGTATCTAGCCAACACACAAGACCAGGATATAATGGATACGCATGGTGGCCAGCCAGCGTTTAAGGAAGGATAGTTGGATGGGTTATTCATTTTTCAATATCACAACAGTATCTCTATTTATTTATTTTATTACATCTTGGAGAGATCGCTCGTCCATCCTTAATTTTACAGTGGTCAGAGTAAATTTTTATAAGAAGAAAATTTGTATTAGGGTTTCACCTGTGGGTAGGTTAAAAAATACTGGTAACTTAATATTAGCAATGCAACCCTTTTAAAAACCACAAAATTTAATTGATTTATTCTTTGTTTCTTTCATCATTTTGTTTACGATAACAATTATTCTCTACGTGACCATTTTTGTGACAGTAATCACATTCAACCGTTTTAGTTGAAACGTCTGGTTTAGATGGTACGGCAACAGTCTCCTTACAGTCGCGGAAAACATGACCACTCTTATTACATTTAAAGCAAACTCGTGATGCGGAATTAGGTCTATCAAGACTTGGCTTTTTATTTGGGATACTAGTATTTGTTTTGTCAGTGCTGTCTAGTTTTCGCTTACGGTAAGTCTTTACAACGGAAACGAGTTTGGGCAAAGAGTCAGGCGTATTTCTTAACAACTCAGATCTAACATGCTCAGGATAAATACCAGTGATTAATGCATCTATCGCTTCTGCATCCGATGCCTCCGGCCGAACTCGCTTGAAGAGGATCCATCCCGTAGTTGCGTACTCGGCATAGCTCGCTGCCTGGTCCGAAGTGTAGTTGCGCCACTTCTGGACATCGTCAGCGTAGCGGAACTCCTCGCCAAAAGTCCGGATGAGGTCCTCTTTCACTTGCTCCCACGTGGTAGATTGCAGACACCACGTGTCAGCCCAAACCTTGGCTCGTCCCTTAAGTTCAAGAATCGCCTTCATACGTGCTTCCAATGGTGGTACGCTGATTACTCGGCCCAGGCGTAGAAGGCATTGGAGAATCTGATCCCACCGCTGCTGTCGGCGAGGTATCGTCAGACTGGTTATTTTCCTTCATGATGTGACATTTAAAACAAAGTTTCAAGATTCAAATCGAATATATTTTGAAAGACACAGTTCAACGGTCAAATTACAACTGATTTCCAGTGAGCATGCACTGCGTTAAATACTAAATGTACAGGAAAACGACAAAGCACTTAATTTTAAGCAATATTTTACGCAACTATCTAAAATTACGAAAAGCTATTCATAAATCATTAATTTATGTTACAATAATTTTAAACATAATGTTTATCTATTTATAAACATTATTTGTATTAACTGAACATAGGTAAATCCGGAAAGAAGTATTAATTTTAAGAGTTGTTCATAAACGGTAAAATAATATTTCTTAATTCGTTAAAAATGCGGAAATGATTTAACATAATAAAAATATAATTTAAAAGATTATTGAAATTATATAAATGCATCGGTTGTGACGGGGAAGCGTCATAACCGCTATTTTGACAAATTAAGCCAAGGAAACGTTAAAATTCATAGATTTATACTAATTCATTAATTACAATTCGTTTTAAATCCATTTATAATTTAACTTATACTAATAACATGGTTCAGACTTAAAACTACAGGCCAGCCAAATGTGACGTCACATTTACAATGAAAACACAAATACGCCGTAATAAAATTGGCGCCCACATATAGGTACCTATTGTTTTAGTAGACCTTATTTTTGTAAGGTTGATTTTTGGTTGATGATTAATGGTTATTTTTGAGCTTGATTCGTAATGTGTGTTAAACTGAATCCAATTTGAGCAATGTGTTAAATGTAGACACCATTCCTTTACATAATCACTGACCCATTTAGGAACCTCGACCTGGAATCGTAAATTAGTTCGTATCACGTGGTGGCCACAATCACAGACGTGAGTGAAGAAATTTATAGCGCTAGATAAACGAAGAATTAGAGGGTGGATCCACAACCGAACTAAATTGGAACTCTCTATATTATTATACTGAAGGCCACTTCAGCTATGACTACTGATAAATTCCGCATTAAGCTTTCAAGGTACATTGGGTAGATTATAATAGTTAGCGAAAATAATATTAATCAGTCACATAGTGTTAAATTCCAACCCCTCAAAACCCAAACGAGACCTTTAGAGGATTGCTGCTGCTTTTTTTTGTTCAACTCACAAGTATTTGCATCGACCTAAGATGTTTAGAATAGAATAGAATAGAATAGTATTTATTTCAGACATTATTCATCCATAATTTTGTTAGTAACAATGTAACTTAGAGACTAGTGTTAGTACTACTTTATGAAATCTATTTATTGCGAAGTGTGCAGCTGCATCCAGAAATGGTTCAGGGGACAGTCCCACCTTTCGGACAATACATTCACGATGCTGTTCGGGCTGCCACGGATTCGGTTTCTTAGTGACGCGCAACGCTTTCGTAGTATGGCGTGAAAACCGTCGACTCCGTGAAAACCGTTTAGATTAGTATTTTATCAGTCTGAAACCGCCAAAGTGTGATGTGAACATACAGATAAATTTAGCCATATATCCCACAAATCTTGTATTATAAAATACCTATCCACCGTCAGTTTTAGGAATTGGTCATTTTACACGCTGGATAGTTAGGCTAAATATTGACATCATCAAGAAAATGTTCAATAAATAAAAGGAGTATTTATGTTTAGTACATTTTGAAGGTTCATTTTGAGATAAACGGGTATCTAGGGAACTATCAACTGTTTTTATCTCTTACCTTATCTGAAATGGCATTTGAACAATATTTGATGGGAAGGTAAAATAACTTTTAAAGGCTTCCTACGGGTTAAAGCTAAGGGATCGTTGCCGGAAATATATAAATAAAATTTCTCTAAATACTCGTTTTAATACTGGTTATTGCTATTCCCTATACATATTCAAACCTTTGAATCAGCAGAATTTGTTAACCCTTGATGTGCTTGCGTTGGAAATTCAAATATCGATTGATAACGATGCTTTAGAGCTAGAATTTAAAATTAAATCAGTATTTTTCAGCTGTTGAGAGCATTGTATTGGATTTCATAACTTGTTTTAGCATGAACACAAAAGGAACCGTAAAATTTGGCAAACAAATTTTATCAAAGTAGCTAAGCCTAGCTAAGTTTACTTATTTAATCTGTAGCTAAGTTTTCAAGTTTGTATATTTAGCTGTCGCTCGAATTGTAAATTTCAGAGTTTCAACAATCACATTTATTTCCGTAGCTCAAGAGACACTGATGTAGAAAGAGAGCAAAGTTTGCTGGGAGTGCAATTCATAAACTCTTAATTAGTAAAGATATAATGGCGTATTGTTGGAAAATCTGGCTGTCGACGGTCGCTCTCGTCCTCGTTAGCGGTGAGGCATCGCTTTACGACGACGAATACGACACCTACACCAAGACCTACGACTACAAGAGCTCAGGTAAAGTAACTTCTCCCATAAATGAATTACCAATTTGTTATTGTCTACCAAACTTAATTTAGACCTTGTCTTAAATATAGCAGCAGTCTGCTAAATTGAGTTTCGTTCGAAGCCTACCGAGGCAATAAGCTGTCAGGTAGATAGTATCTTCTAACTAGATTTTCCGTAGTGTCTAAGGGTGTATTATGTTTTATCCAAACAGGCAACCACCTTTTATTCAGGCAAGATATTATTAAACAGCTTTTGAGTGCCAATTCCTAAATTTAGTTTACTTGGTGTTGGTACCGAAAACACGGTGTTTAGAATGACGCCTGAATAAATTATTTTCCTCCAGAACACAGTAGGCAGAAAGTTGTTTAATAATTGTGGAGTTTTACTGTAATGTGAACTCGCGTGCGCTAGTGTGCGATGTCGTAGCACCAGCTACGATAATACAACCTTCGAATGTAGCAATGTGTCATCACAATGTATAAACGTTTTCGTGGCTCGCGTAGAAGGTACGAACGCTCGTGAGAAAGCAATCTACGACTCTTCCGTTACACAATGAAAACTCTAAGGCCGTCGTCGCACAGTTGGATGCCGCGCTTACTGAAGACTAGCAAGACCCAAAACAAAAGAAACATCGAAGATATACGAAACGGACCTGCGCTTGTAGTCCTGTATTTCTTGTAGTAAATGTAATACAAGAGCGTAGTCTGGTTTAATATCAGTCTCCAATGATGTAACAATAATTGAGGCGCTTGCCAGTGAGGTCGCGGCCTTACTAGTCAAACGATCCCTGATTCAAATTAAATATTTGTTATAATAAACTTACTGTGGTATCCAGTCATTATGAACCATGAGTATTAGCACTGGCTGGTATTCATTTAAGTATTTCGAGAGCTTCACGAGTCAAGAACACCCCTGTAAGAACATTGTGCTGAGAGTTTTTGTTGGTAGCAAATGCACTCATCGCCTCTCAAGTATGGTGAGGCAAGGTAATACAATTTCCCGATGCACTGACGCTATTGCCATCTTGGGAACAATGTTGCCTAATGCTTATGCGATGTGCAACGAACACTGTTTAAAATATTTTGTCTCAACGGTTATTGTCCTGCTAGGAGGGCTTTAAGAAAATTGGAACCGGTAAATGGTGTCTGCGACGACAACAACAGATCCACTCGCAGCCGTTTGACCTATTTTAGGAAAGTGGATTAGTTATGTTTTGAACGACAGGCCATTTGTCTTTTTCGCGTAAAAAATATTTGACGCGTGTAACTAAATAGATACTTAGACATCTATGGCCATAATTACAAGGTAGGAGGTGTGAGTGTGAGACATTGTTTAAAGTTAGCCCTGCAACTGTTTGTATCTTGTTCACATCTTTTAAGAAACGCTTTGGGTAAGGAAGAAATTGTCTTGAAAACCTTACTTGCAGTATCGTTATCTTTATGATCGATTGGTAAATAAAGAACAGGTTATGAAATAGGGATTAAGAAACTTGGCTTGATCAGCTTGAATGCAAACCACTTATTATTTTCCTTTCCTACGCAGTTATACCAGATCTGCTCTAGTTTCCAACACCATTCAATTTAATGTTAGATAGGCTCGGCTAATTATCATAATTAAAGCTGGGGTCCCCTGTAATACGATCAGGTAAATTTAATGCAATCCGATCAACGGTCGGCTTGAGCTACGAAACAGAAGAGGAAAAGCTCAAAGATAAATCCACCAGCTTTACATTTTGCAACAGGGAAATGTAACTGTGCAGCAAGCTTACATGCACAAATAAATACGTCGTCTAGAGGGCATTGCAGGTTTTCCTCTAACGTCCTTTGCGAAACGAAATTTCAGTAAGCTGTAAATGTGTGTTGGGAATGAGAACGTAAGTGCTGGCTGTTTGTGTTTCTTGAATTGTAAAGTAGTTTGTTTAGTTTGATCGTGGAAAGCTTGGAAGTTACGTTGTCCTCAAGAATCTTATAAAAAGGGTTTCGGTTTCAAAGCTTCTTTTGTGGAAAGATTCACGTTACTTTAAGAGATCTTAGACTCACAGTTGGTTTCAATTCCATGTTAACCTATGCATAGTAATACTGTGCAGTGTTGACGGACACGAATAAAAAATATTTTTCGTAAGAAAACTCGTTTTGAACATATTTATATTCACTGGACCATTGTAATGTTATTTTCTGAAAGCTGGTTGACTGCCTTTTTTTTATTAATTTGCGAGCAAGAAGTTGTCTGGCGACGCTCTAAAAATTTAAAAATTCGATCAAAAAATTTAATGCAATATTCTCGCGATTGTGATCCTAGACACGGTAGACATCATTTTCATCATCGACTGTCCAATAAATACAATTTCCAAGCAAATATCCAACAAAGCCCGACATGATTCAATGTGAGAGGGACACCTCATCACACCAATGAAGATCGGATAGGCCTTAGAACGCCTCGGAAGCAATTTTGCGGACGACAATTTTTGACATCATTTCACGATAGAGTGATTTCATTCGAGAAAAGACATATCCATCGAGCTAGCTTATCGGAGGAGCACAGACGTAGTATCTTCGATTCAGCCACTCGGCACCAGCGAGGCTCAATAGCGTCTAACACTTCAGCCTGTCTGTTTGTCGCATTCAAGTATGAGAACGATTTGCAGAAGTGTCTTTAATGTCTCATTCAATGTCTTTGCCTTTCGTTATTGATTTCTGTATGATGAAGAAAACGTTTAGTAATTAGACGAATAACAAAGCTACAATACAGTATCAACTAAGCTTATGTAGGCATAGATACCTATAGAACCAAATAGTCATTACAACCATCCAGAATTCTAGACTGATAAATGGTTTCATCATTACATTCGACTTAATGGACGGACAGCATCGTTTATCGTTTTCGATTCCAATTTCAGGGACTACTTTCGACCTTCGATGCCCTTTCGCTCACACATTTTAAAAGATATACAATTTAAATTAATTAAATCATCATCATCATTTCAGTCCGGTATCACCCACTGCTGGGTATAGGCCTCCTTCATATTTTGCCAGCCTCCTCTGTCCTGCGCGTCTCTTGTCAAGGTGTTTCCAGGTGTTTACTTAATTAATTAACTATTCATGAAAAATAGCAAATCGCAAAAATAACATCAGTTATAACCAGTCATGTTTTCCTATCAAGAAGTTCGAATTAGTACAAAAACTAGTAGGTAAATTCAGACGAATGCTAACGGACATAAATACGGACATTAATTGCCTCGGGAAAAGTATAGATAGACGCAGTGCAATAAAATCCGCAGATCACGGGAATCAAGAGCTCGGTTATTCGGGAATGTCTGACTCAAACGCGGACTAATTACCGACCGCGACTCGTTGAAAACTCTCACGTAATACAGTAATGGGAAAGTACAGCGATAACCGCGAGCTAAAACAACGATTGAAGCGATACTCTCGTTGAAGAAGCTCGCATTAACATTCCAGAGTGGAGGAGGCAATAATGTGGGTGCTACAAGGTGAATGTTACAACTTAACGTTAACTTGGGCAAACTGCCTCGCTTCAGTGCTGATAGGTCTAGGTAGAGTGTAGACCCTCATTCTGGAACAGGAAACCACTTGAAATGAAACCACGTTACCTCACGAAAAACATAAATTCCACCAAATACAAGTAGGTAGCATTGCGACACCAAAATGGATTTTTTTATTTTTTATGTAAAAGTTAGACAAACGATCTTACGGCCCACCTGATGGTAAGCGGTCACCGTCGCCCATAGACACCAACAACACCAAGGGTGCTGTCGTTGCGTTGCCTACCCTGAAGGATTTTTTAAACGTTTTTCTTGAAGCTTTTCATGTTGTAATTAAGAGGGAACACCTCTGGTGGCAAATTTTTTACTCAGCAGTTTCCACGATGTTTCCATGCGCATCACCATTTTTGTTTCGGTCAAGAGTAAACTTTTTGATATGGAATACTACACACACGATACATATCGTCACTAAGCTGTCTACAAAATGTTAGCAAAAGGTTTTAAGCAAACAGACAGCCCTCTTCTACGCTGAGTCTCTTTAGTTACCTCTCAGTAACGGAACCTTAATAACACCAGAGATATTGCGAGGTCGTTCACTTCCTAATCCGGGATTTCGTGAAAAAGAAACGTAGAATCGAGAACTGTGAAAGGCGTTTCGCCAAAGTGTTTCTTACTTGCCTTGATCTACATACCAAAGCATGTCTTACTATGGAAAAGGTAGATAACTGGATAGACTAAGTATTTAGGACAACAACTTTGAGTACCTGCACCTTGATGGTATACGTCTTTTAATTGAGAATGGTTATAGGTACTCGTATAAAATAGCCTGACCGGCTATTTAGGTACCTTTGCTACATTATTATGATCCTTAAAAGAAAGAACCATGTTTCTTCATAAACTAAGCATATTGTTATATTAGATCATACACCAAATGCAATGATCCATTTTGTGATGAATCCATAAATAAAAATAATGATATCCCCAAAATTTACGTTCTGTTTGATAAACGCTTTCAAATGTAACTACCAACGTAAGTATTACCATGGACTAATTATATAAATAGACTCACAATCTTGAACAAAAAATCGTAACTCTCAAAAAGCTCAAAATCCCGTATTATGCCTAGATGGCCCTGACTCATAGCCTGAAAACCTTGCTAGCAGCCGGTGAAACCGAGAAACTTAACTAATTTCTTCTTTGAAAACCATTAAAAACAATCTAGTATTTTAGGAATGTGTAATAATGATCATAATAATAAATTTCTTAGTTTTATTTCACATCGACTATTTTACCTGTTGTTCATGTATAATAATAGATGGCGCTGTGATAAAAATGAAAGCTTATAAACTAACGCATCATTTTACTACTAGATGGAGCTATTATTATTATTTTCAAACTAATGGCGATTTACTCTGAGCAAAAAAATCGCATGAAATAGTACCCTAGCAGTAGTTTACTAATAAATGTGAGTATCTAAACTATAAATGTACTAATACAGTGCCACAAGTATAAGTTGGCGGTGGCGATTTGAGGAACTAAAACGGCCATCTTGAAAATTCACTTTGACACTTCCGAGTTCATTTTAAACATCGTTGCGAATATTTTGTTATCTACTGTGCTATCATCATGCCTAAAGTGATAAAAAGTGGTACAAGAGAAGCAGTTATAAAAGTAAATTCGTTTTGTACACAGGAATGTGAAAAGAACGAACCGATTATACCATTAAAATTCGTAAATGCAAGAGTGGCGGCAATGACTGGTGAGTGTTGTCAACATTACACGTAAATATTACCCGTGGGTATAACGAAATGTTTATGTCTAATATGTGGTTAAATAAAATGTGGTTGTATATAGGTAATGATGACATATAATTATAATGCTATGCAAACTTTATAAATTTACCTACCTAATCTAATTTCATGGTTACCTAAATTTACACATATTTTGTTTCAGGTGTTTCTGAACGTTCTGTTCAAAGAATTGTTGCAGAAGGCAAACAAACGGAAGCTACCTCGTCAAAAATTGTTACACCAGGAAAAAAAAGAAAAAGACTCGGACTTGGAAGATCTAGAAGATCATCTAGTAGATCACAATATTCTAGTAATAAATAATGTAGGTACCTACTATCTAAAACTGTTTTATTTTGGTCGAGCCCCAACAGTCTCACCACTAATTCTAACGTAGTTAAATACATATCAGTATTCATCTATGTTTTAATATTTCTATTAATACAAAGACAGGCAAGAAAATTAAATAAATACTACTAATAATAAAATGACGAAGATTTGACGTCCTTGGGCTCTCGGTCTGTTATCATAATACTCCTCAAGTAAATCCGTGAATCATTGAACTAAATTTCATTTTTTTCCCATATTTCGCGTCATCTTCTGTGCAGTGGCAACACTGACATTGAACACAGTGGCGCACAGCCGCGCCAAGTTATACTTGCCGGACTGTAATTGGACAGCGAAAGAAAGGTTTGCTTGCTTTGTTTCACAGACTAGGTAGGTATGATTTGTTTGCTGAGCAAACCATAAACAAACAGCTAGGGATGGAGAGAACTGGTCTGTTAGCGATAACTTTATCGGTAAGATTTCGATTTATTACGATTAATTAAAAAAAAAACTACTCCAGCGCGCATGTAACCAAGGCTACATAAAATATCCAAGTAAGGTGAGCGCGCATTGACTTATTGACGTGATAACGTCCTGTAAATCGATGGAGCCGGCGTCGTTCCATCAGTATTTTCTTATGACGTTGCCACGTTCAACTATCGTCAGTAAACCGACTTTACAGTCAACCAATTTTTAGGGTTCCGTAGCCAAATGGCAAAAACGGAACCCTTATAGATTCGTCATGTCTGTCTGTTTGTCTGTCTGTCTGTCCGCCCGTATGTCACAGCCATTTTTCTCTTTTTATCAATATTTCCACTGGACGTTGAGCGGTACTCTGTTTCTTGAGCTCCAGAAAAATAAAAAATAAAAATGTTTTGTTTACATTTTTTCAAGTCCTTTAACCAATATTCCCACCGGACGTTGAGTGGTAGCAGTTTTTTGAGCTCCAGATAAATAAAGAACAAAAATATTTTATGAACTTTTTTAGTCTTTTTATCATTATTTTCACCTGACGTTTAGCGGTAGGTACTCTGTTTTTTCAGCTCCATATAAATAAAGAATAAAAATATTTCTTAATCTTTTTATCAATATTTCCACCTGACGTTGAGTGGTAGCAGTTTTTTGAGCTCCAAATAAATAAAGAAAAAAAATATTTTTTTGAAATTTTTCTTAATCCTTTTATCAATATTTCCACCGGACGTTGAGCGGTAGTTGGTTTTTTGAGCTCCAGAAAAATAAAAAATAAAAGTGTTTTTATCAATATTTCCACCTGATGATGAGCGGTAGCTCCACATAAATTAACAAAAAAAAAATTGTTGATATTAATGATTTATAAGATTTTTTAGTCGAAATGTTGGCTATGTGTTTTTTTCAAAATTTCGGCAGCCTCTTTGACCTAGTACTGCACCTTGATATCGTTAACCCAACCTACAACCTACCTAGGTACTTAGTACTTCCCATCTTCACTTAGTACCCTTCCTAAACTAACCTATCAAATATCTAAGCATTATTCTTTATGCCAGTGTAGGTATTTAACTAGTCCAAAGCCCGAGCGATTCACACACACAACCGAAGTGTCCCGTCTGCTTCAAGCGTCTCCTCCCCCTGCACCCCGCAAAAATATTTTGTCAAAAATTTTTTACATTTCTGGCAATTTGTTGAATAGAATGTAAACTCAAAAAATCACACACACAACCGAAGTGTCCCGTCTGCTTCAAGCGTCTCCTCCCCCTGCACCCCGCAAAAATATTTTGTCAAAAATTTTTAACATTTCTGGGGCCTAATTCTCGGGCCGACCGAGATTTTCAATGTCCCCTAAATACACATTGGCATTGCACAGCCCCGCACTTTTTCTACGTTTTCCGTATATCATAGCTGTCGAGGCTTCTACGATGAGGTCGTCGATGAATTTCTCAAGAAAATCATCTATTCTCTCTTCGAAAAGAAGCAATAAAATAAAATTGCAAAATGATCCGAGATGAGCCGAGAATAAGGCCCCTGGCAATTTGTTGAATAGAATCTAAACTCAAAAAATCATGGCTAGCTAGCTTTTACACACGGCAGAGCGGCAACATCGCGCGGGCAGGTTACAACGGGGCACGTCTATGAGCTGGCAACGCCACGCGCTTCATGACAGACTGACGCTTTGCTACATTTGGAAATAGCGCCATCTTGCGTTTTTATTCGTACTTCTAAATGTGGTGGTAAAGAAATGGTTCAAACAAATTTATGCAGCATTTAATAACATCGATTCGAAACACGTAACGCCATCTCACGCCTTCACAGGTAATTAATTATCGAAACACGAATTTTTGTTCGAGATTGTAAGTCTATTATATAATTAGTCCATGGTATTACCTAATGTATAAAATATCGACAGCCTGTATAAACGATATCATCGGCAGTTTTCGCAGGTGTATTGAACTCGTATTTCATCGCGTTTACATTCCATAGAGCAAGCGAATTTCGTGTGAAATACAGTTTTACGACAATCTCTGATAGTAGGTACACTTGAATTTATCGCGTGGGTTACAGTGAAAGGGCTCGGAGCTCGTCTACCAGGCGATATTATTCGACGAGGGTGCGTTTTGTTTACAAATTGCTTGTCGGCGCGTGCCTTGCTCAGTTCGAATCTCGCTGGAATCACCACGGCTCGCTACGAATCGCCCTGAAGATAAAGCGGCCACGACTACCCATCTATAATTTTCTCCAAGCTTGTTAGACGGCGATTTCAGCCGTGAATGGATCGATTCGGTTTACTCTATGCTTGGAACTTTCAAGAGTTTCGAGCCAAAGAAACAAAAGCGATTGTCCGAAGGAACCTTGTTGAGATCTTAATTATTATGTTTAAAATATATTACCTACTCTAACAGTAATGCGCATTTATGAATACTAGGTAAGGTACCCAGGGTACCTATCGCAAATTAAACATGACAACCGAAATAAAACCACGAGACACCAAGCAATATCTTCATTTCTTAAATTATGAAAGAAAGATAGGTTACTTCCTTCCTAGTACCTCACAATACAGATAGGTAGGTACACGAGTCTTATATAAGAGAAGATTAAAGACCCCCGAAAGCGACGACGTGTTGGTCGTCACTCTTTCAAATAAATTAAAAGACGCCAGGAGAGTTCACTTTACAAAAGAGGCACTATTACTACAACATTAAGGTCGCTTTTACGCCACCTTATGACTCATGGAATAATATTTAGCCACGAAATTGTGGTTGGTCGGAAGTAATGAAAAATTCACCCTTGACGTGACACCGGTGTAAGCGATAGGTATTGTAGAATTCCTTTATTAATCATTTGTTACATTTTATAATGTAAGTAGCAAATGCTTGCCATAAAAATGTATTGTCATCAGAACAGTGATGCAGTTTCATGGGAAATGGTTCTAATTCATCGCGCAAGATATGGCTCCAACAAACAAACAACAACAAACATAGCAAGCTCAATAAAACCGTTTAAAAATGTACGGACTACAGAATACAAAAAATATTGAAAATGTAACTGTCAGAAATTTATCATCAGTCATCACTAACCTAACCTAACATACACTTGATGTATACTGTCTCTAAAATCCTGTTGTTTTTTTTTCAGAGAGTCGTACGTGTACTGCTTCTGAATTTCGATGCAAGTCTGGAAGATGTATCCCTGCATCATGGCGTTGCGACAGTGAAAAGGACTGCTCAGATGGCACTGATGAAGACCCCAGCATATGCAGTACGTACAAACTTTCCAACTTCCTTCAGGGCCATATTAAAAGAAAACTCATAATAAGCCGTATGCCTACACAACCTGTATCTATAGGCACTAGGCAATCAAGATCCGTGATAATTTAAAGGGGGTAGTCACGGCAACGTCAAATTTAACAGTTGGCTCGTGTCCATATTGTGTACAGTTGGCTATTGGCTATAAGTTTGCTGGCTGGTATTTTTTCTTGTATTATTTACTAACTAGGAACTGTTTAAAATGTGGGCATGTGCCAAATGCCACCTGAGATTATTCTAAATGATCTTGAACACAAAAAATCAGAGAGGATGTCTTCCGTGGAAAATACTATCATGCGTCTATCTAAAATTTCGCTAGTATTTATTTATCAAAGTAAATAGTCGAACTGGATTAAATGCAAAATAAATGAGCACTATACGAACTGAATAACACACACGTCTATTCTTCACTCCAAGTTCTGACCGTAAAACTAAGGACACATGAAGTAAACGTCAACCCACTTAGTAGAATTGTGCCGAAAATGCAAACACCGTTACGCCGCCGCAGCCGACGAGTTTACTTTTGGGCCAAGATGGCTGTCCCCAACCCTGTTTAGGACTGGGACAATGAAAAAACAAGAACCCCTTAATGACAAAGCCAGATTTTAGGTTTATAACACTGCCGCACCCAAGGGTTGACCATTTATTAAAGCAAAAAATTACGAGAGTATTTCTTAGGATTTGCATAATAACCGAGTAGAGATGAGGTTTAAACATAGTAACAAAGTCGTAAAAAGAATAATAATAAAGTAGCTAAGGGGATGTATAGGTCTTGAGCATGAAAAAATGATGAAACCGTAAAAATAATTATCTGACAATTTATAAGAAAAGTTATACAGTCGGTACCTAGTAGTACCTACCTTCTACGAATATTTCATATTTCAAAGGTCCCTTAGCGTAGATTAAAATCTTAATTACGGCCAAGTTTTCTGGATTAATTTTATAATATTCTTCCGCCATTAAACTTGTTATAAGCGTAAATCGTAAAATAGAAGCACATCAAAAATCATTAGAAATGAAATTATGGGTTCTTGAACTTTATGATTTGCCCTAAATTTTAAAGTCTTCATTAGATTTATTAATAGGCACGAAGCTCGATATTGTTCACCGCTACAAAATACATAGACTTGTTTCGGCTTTTGACTTTGGGAATTGTGCTTCCATGTCCTTAATAAGGTTACGTATATAAATTTCAACACTGCCATGAGAGGAGTATTCCATGAAATCCGTCTTTGATGCTGCGGTAGGTATTTATAATAAGTGAACAGCAGAAGATCCTGCCTACCCATTTAAATATAACAAGAAGGCGTAAGTAAAGGTTAAATATAATCTGTTTACTTGGGAACAACAAAATGGGGTAGAATATTAATCTGCTCGATTATAATTAAAACGCGGTTAAAAAAACCATTGTTTAAAAAGAAAACAATGCACAGTTACCTGTTTGGAGATAAGTAGAAAGGAAGTATTGTGACGTATTTTACAGAAACTATTAAATAATGAGATTTCCAATATAACCGAACGAATGAATATCGGGGTCCCTGAAATCAGCAACAAACTAGAGTAAACGAATTAATCTTGTCAACACAATAAAAAAATTCATAATAAATCCACCAATATTGGAATTGTATTACAATTTTAATAGTTGTTACACATAAATGAAAACAAATTCGTTTTCAATATTTGGGCAGCAAATGAACGGCAGATCACTAAACCGTTGACGGAAAACGGGTGACCCTGGCAAAAAACCTTTGACAAAAAAAAACTGTGTTTGCGCTCGGGAAATTGCTTCGTTCATATTCCATTTTCATGTTAATATTCGAAAAAGTTAGGCAGTTTCTGAGCGTGAAAGGGACTTTTAATTCCTTGTTTTTCTCAAACTGCAACATTGTGAAAAAGCTTGTGGAAGTTTCCAAGGCTTTATCGAGGGTTGGCGGGGTTCCGGCAACCGCGCCAGGCATAACTTTGTTACCAAGTATAACTGTAAGTCACCTTACGTAATGGGAAATCCTTTTTTATCTGACACGCACTGAAAATGTTAGCCAGTATTTGAATACAAACAGCAAAAATGACTGAGAGAATTGTTACAATAGGACAAAGTTCCATATCTATTTTGAGTAAAACTTTTGCCACGTTTATATTTGAACCGTTCTGCAATTTTCGCATCAATGTTATTTTTCCAAAGTATTTTTTGTCAAACAACAACGAAAACAGCTGCATAATACATTTGAAAAAGATACACTTGTAATGCGTCAATAGAATTTCCAAGTAGTAAGATAAACATCCACCCCCCTAGTTAATTTGTTAGCTTTGACGACAAACTAAATTATAGTCCAATAAAGGACTGTTTAGCATCATTAATTACATTTACCCGTGTTCACCGTTTGCATTTATTATTTTGGGAGGCAGTGCCTCTAGAATTTTAATTGTGTTTGCATTGTCAACGTCAGTTAAGATGGCACTGATAGGATTCGTCTCTTGGTTTGCTCAAAGTTTAATCGTATTTACGCTACAAAAAGACTCAAAAAACCTTATACAAATACTCTTAAATTGGTAATGAAGTTGTCTAGAAATTATATAGGTAGGTAGCCTTATTTCACAGCTCGGTAACTATAGTAGGTATAGTTTGATTCAAAGCGTAACTGTTCAGGGGAGTTTCGACGATACATTCAAAGTTTCACATGCAGCTGGCGAGCGCCGCTGTACCGAACACAAGTTTCTATGTGCCACCGGACAGTGTATTCCGGCCTCTTGGCGGTGCGACTTCGCCGCTGATTGTACGGACGGGTCAGACGAACACCAGTGCGGTAAGAGTATGCTCAAAGCGGGAAAGCATGAATTCGCATGATCGGCTCTAAATTGATCACACTAGGGTATAAAATGGAGCATGCTAAAACAGACGATAACGAAACACAAAATTATGTTAAACTTTTGATGAAGGGTTGGGCGCGATTAGAATATTATGCTAATATGTGTACACAGAAAACAATTTACGGTAGCAAACAAGGATAATCAGTAGTTTGACACGTGCTCGCGGGAGCGACGTTTACTGATACGACGAAAGCGTAAAATCAAAACTCACCATAAATCTTCGGACTTATTTACCCCACAAAACAATTTACCTAAAAAGAAAACACGGCAGTTCAAAACTGAAAATAAAAGTCACAAAGGGAAAATGATAATAGCGTAACATGTTTTTATAGTTGTATCAGCATCGCACTTAGCATGAGCATGAATTGGGTTGGCAGAAGTGGAGCCGTGCGGCGCTGATGAGTTCACGTGCCGCGGGAAGCCGGGAGAGTGCATCCCTCTCACGTGGATGTGCGACGACAACGCTGACTGCTCGGACGGATCCGATGAGAAAGCATGCAGTAAGGGTACATTATCATTACATACACCATTTCTTTGGCTGTCACTGAATGAAAGCACATCAAACCGGCAAACTGAACAGACTGGTTGATCAGTTATAGGACGCAGTGGTCATTGAAACAATTTGATGTTATTTTTTACAGTCTTGAGTAGATCGTGAGTATGGTCAAGCTAAATCATTAATCGTAAGTTAGTCGCATAAGATCTGCTTTCAGTCAGTCATTAAATTCGATGAGTTTATTTTCTTGGTAGTATAATACCTACGGTGTAAAACATTTTTGATCGTCATACTGTTTTATTTATTATAAGTATTGATTCCTTAGATTTTTTCAGGTTGAAAGGCGATGCTCAAATAATGATTTGATAGAATATTGAAAATAAATCTCGTTGAAGCCTTTATAATGCTGGTATAGAATTTTTAATGAAACAAGTTAAACTAAGCCCTTTAGCCTAAAGTTCAACCGATCCCCATTTTAATATTCTCCCAGAGGCGGTTGATAAAGTTTACATCGTCATGCAATGAACTTTGCCGAAACCCTGATAGCATTTGATCCGCGGGGGTCAGGAGTAATTATGTAAGCTTGTCAAACACACCGAAATTGGAGCAAAACTTGACATAGTGAACCTCGAACCCAGCACGCTCCAATCGCAAATACAGTAGGTCTAGGCTCATTATTGATATGAAATGTAATTCGTACAGCCGACTGGTAGATACTGTTAAGTGCTCGAACTTTTATTGGCACTTATTCAGTTACAAGTGAATGAACGCGATTTCCGTTTTCATCGATTGAACCTTTAAATTTATTATCAAGCTTTAAACTTATTCGTACTCAGTAACAAATGTAAGTGGTTTGTTTAATGAGGCTTGAGGTAATAATTTAATAATTAATGTTTTGATATTTAGGATAAAATTCGTTCTCATTTTTAATTTGAGTCAACCTGGGTTCCGTTTTACACATTGCACACCACAATAAATCAGCTCATTGAATATTATGTGTACTGTACATGGGTCAGCATTCATGCATAACCACGGTTCTCTTGCATATACAATTACATTTCCGAAACAATCATTATTGTTATTACTCGTACTACTGTAGCATGTATTTTATTCATTATCTAAATTACGTAGTTGGCGGCTAGCTCTATGTTTGTGGAAATTGCATGATGCCGACCTACATGTTTTATCAATATTCAGTGCAAAGAGCACGTCGTTGAACTAGTTTCATAGCTCAAAATAGAATGGTTATATATCAACAAAACATTGCATTTATGAATATTTTGGTTACTTAAATCTACTTTTATAACTCAGTGGATCGATATAAGAAGGCAAATGAGAATACTACTATTCGATATTGATGGAATCAATCAATCATCTGGATCGAACCCGAGCAAACACTCTTGTATTCTATCAACGCCTGCCTCATCCGTCTATTCTATACTCTATAAATTCTTATCTGCCCGCACCGGACCTGCCTCTAAGGTTGAGTGATGACGTAGCTTGTGTATTTTGAACCCCGAAGTTGCGTTAGTATGATTACATAGAAATATAAACTTGAAGCTTTCACACTTCCCTTAAAATATAAGATGCTTTGTATAGACCTTTGACTCTCATTATAATATCCAGAACTGCAGGAATACATAGCATTTTATGGACGATAGAGTAGCGCGTTCAAAAGAACACTGTTACGTCTATCCTGTCCACCAGAGGAATTTAATTTAACCTGGAGTCTTCGCAGGAGCGAGTGACAATAATATTTCAGCATAAAATTCAAAAGAATTACGCAATTCTCCGAGAGAATGAAACTAGTTCACCGACGATAAAATACCGCGCTCTTTTCCGGTTTAAGAAAATAATTCCTACTTTTAATTCATTAGTTAGCTCCTTAGAATGTAAATTACCTAAAGGAGAATTTTAATAAGACTGCACTTTTGTGTGCAGACAGTTCTTTTAGTTCTTTGTGTTCCCGTTAGTAGTTTTAATGAATGTGAAATTAAAATTTAAGGATTGGTTTCTCGAACTTGGCGTTGAGTACTTGACGTAACTATTATATTATTTTATTCTGAAACTACTTCTTTTATCATTGTTCTATTTCTGATGTGAGTTTTGGTGCGTAGATGAGACATGTCGTTCTGACGAGTTCACATGTGGCAACGGGAAGTGCATTCAGTCGCGATGGGTTTGCGACGGCGATGACGACTGCGGCGATAACAGCGACGAGGTCAAGTGCCCGGCGCCCACCTGCCAGCCCACCACACACTTCTCCTGCGCAGACGGACACTGCATCTCGGCGTGGTGGAGGTGTGATGGAGACATCGACTGCCCTGATGGCAGTGATGAAACGGTAATAACAAAATATTGGTACAGTCCGGCAAGTATAACTTGGCGGGTCTGAAGCTAGCCGTTTGGCCAATCTTCCATCAGTCATTGGCCATTAACGATCGAACAGCTCACTTCAGACCCGCCAAGTTATACTTGCCGGACTGTACATTCGACTCAAATCACTCAAAAAACTGGCCTCTCAGCTCTGCCTTCTGAGCCGTAGGTCGTGGGTTCGATCCCCACCGAGAACAAATGATTGTTCTCTGTCTGGGTGTTATATTGTATACTAAGTATGTATTTACAAAAAAAATGTATGTAAGTATTATATCAGCTATCTGGTTCCCATAGTACAAGCTTGCTTAGTTTGGGGCTAGATAGTTTTGTGTGGCTGGTCTTTATAATTATAAAATGTAACCTTGTTGAAATTGGTATTTCAGCGGCATATTTTTGAAGCAACGACTGAGCTATTGTGTAACAATGTGTGTGTGTATGGTCTAAGCTGTACCTACGAATTATTTGAACAATCGGATAACATTATCATCATCAGTCTGAATAAGTCCAGGATCCATTCCCAGAACGATAACGCTCCTGAGCCTCTCCATCCACCGACTATTCGCGATCTTAAAAATGTTGACGGCCCATATACAGGGTGTCCCAGAAAGTATGGTCAAGCGAAATTCCAGAGATAGAACACTCTTTGGGGTACCCGAATCACCCCCATGTATGTTCCGTGATTTCTTATAGTTTTCGAGTTATGAATTTTTTTCCGAATTTTAGAAAATTTTCCACTTGAACAACTTAAAAAATTCTAAAAAAAAAAGTAGAAAACTTTCTTAAGGTTTTTTTTTTGCCACTTAATACTTATGAGTGTTTCTTTTACGCATAAAATAATTGGGGACGTAACTTTGATAAAAACTATGAATATGTTGGTGTAAAGTCAGAAAATTACATTCGATGAATTATGACTTTAATTTTCAACTTTAAATTAAAAATCTTAGCAAGTGGTTCCATGGTTTTAAAATAAGTTTAAAAACTTTTACAAACTTCCAGCTTTCATAATCATTAAAAAAAAAATAGTGCTTAATAGGCTACTTTGGCTAAAATCAGCGTTCAAAGACGGCGAGGTGGAAAATTCCTAAAATTAGCTATCTGATTAGAAAATAGATTTAGACCATTTTATCATTCCTAGGCTTAATTTGTTAGTTAACTAACCAAAAAACTGCGAAAAAAGTTATACCGTCATAAAAAGTTTTCCTTTAATCGTTTGAAAGCTATTCTATTTGCCTTATTTTTTTCTTGGGCCTGTCTTAATTTTGTTCTTAATTCGGCCATATTTTTGGTTTCTTTGGCGTTAACTTATTCTTTGTAGTAACCCCAACACAAATAAATCGATCGGGTTCAAGTCGGGGGACCACGGCGGCCACGCAATAGGTCCTCCACGGCCGATCCACCTGCCTCTGAATCTTTCGTCCAAAAATGTTCTCTGACAATTCTCGCGAAGCGGCATGGAGCGCCGTCGTTTTGAAAATAATGTTTGCTACCTGGTCTATATCTTCTAATAGGCTGTTGAGGTTTTTCGCAAGAAATTCAGGTAGGTAGGCGACTGGACTTGAACCCGATTGATTTCTTTGTGTTGGAACTACTACAAAGAATTAGTTTACGCCAAATAAATCAGAAATATGGCCGAATTAAGAACAAAACAAGGCAAATACACACAGGCCCAAGAAAAACATAAGGCAAATAGAATAGCTTTCATACGATTAAAGGAAAACTTTTTAAGACTGTGTAGGATTTGTATCGACTTATAAGGTCGACATTAAGAATTTTTTTTGTTAATAAATGTTACTCATATCTTCAAATATTAATAAAATATTACTTTTTTCGCAGTCAATTTTGGTTATTTAACAAACAAATTAGGCCTAGGAAAGATAAAATGGTCTAAATCTATTTTCTAATCAGATAGCTAATTATAAGAATTTTCCACCTCGCCGTCTTTGAAGGCTGATTTTAGCAAAAGTAGCCTATTAAGCACAATTTTTTTTTTAATGATTATGAAAGCTGGGAGTTCGTAAAAGTTTTTAAACTTATTTTAAAACCATGGAATCAATTGTTAAGATTTTTAATTTAAAGTTGAAAATTGAAGTCATAATTCACCGAATGTAATTTTCTGACTTTACACCCACATATTCATAGTTTTTATCAAAGTAACTTCGCCAATTATTTTATGCGCAAAAGAAACACTCATCAGTATTCAGTGGCAAAAAAAAAATCTTAGGAAAGTTTTCTACTTTTTTTTTTTAGAATTTTTTAAGTTGTTCAAGTGGAAAATTTTCTAAAATTCGGAAAAAAATTCATAACTCGAAAACTATAAGAAATCGCGGAACATACATGGGGGTGATTCGGGTACCCCAAGGGGTGTTCTATCTCTGGAATTTCGCTTGACCATACTTTCTGGGACACCCTGTATACGCATTCGCATACGCACGCATACGCACGCATACGCATTTTATACGCATTCAATAAAATACCGAATGCGTATAAAAAGAGAACTTAGACAGACATTTACTTCAGCAGACAGCATTTTTTATTAGTAAACAAAAAGAAAGAAAGACATCATAAAATTAATATTTAATAAACATAAGAATAATATTTGAGGATTTATGTGCTTAACAGAAATTTTATAAGTCTTTTTTATGTTCCAGGGTTGCGCTGCTGCCCCAAAAGTCCGTTCACCGTGCATATCAACTGAGTTCGAATGCCACGATCGCATGACATGCGTCCACAAGGCGTGGGTTTGCGACGGCGACCGAGACTGTCCGGACGGGGGCGATGAAGCCCCAGAGATTTGCCGAGGAAATGTCACGTGTCGACCCGACCAGTTTCAATGTAAAGACCACAGCTGCATTCCCGGAGCACTGTATTGCAATGGGGATAAGGATTGTCCGGATGGCAGCGACGAATTGAATTGCAGTAAGTGTATTTATTACAATAGATGATAACTGTGTTATCATTTATTGTTTGCACATAGAAAGCCGTTGGTCGAGCGACATTGTTGCGAGTGTTGAGAATGAGTAGAAGAGACTCGAGAGGGACCGGAAAGAGTGGCGCAATAAAGAGGAGGCCTTTACTCCCCAATGGGTGCAAGCGGGCTGAGATGATGATGACATGGAAAGTAACATTTTAGCTAGTTCCAGCCAATAAAAAAGAAAAATTCCAACCATTTCCTAAAACGTATAAACGATATGATCCTCTACTCCAGATTAATTATTGGAATATCTGGTGAATTATAAGCATAGTTACACAGCCATAAGCATGACGAGCTTGCCAGAAACTCTCAAAGCTTTTAGTTGTTTTTAACTTTAGCGTTTTGTAATTATAATGTTTCGTTGGTAATTATCAGACAGAAAGGGACTGCTTAAATTTTAATTTCATTCCGCGAAATCGACCCTTCTATTCACAGCGGGTAAGCTGGTAAACACAAACCTGCAAAGCTATTTAAAATGTCCATCATTTACATTACAAAAGAAAAATAATGTTTAGATGAATACGATTTATTATAACGCTTTTATTAGCTTCACCTGTATGTATGTATGTATGTATGTATGTAACCGACCCCTTTGAGCTCGATTTTGTCCTACTTTGAACGATCAGATTTGATTCAAACTTTGCACACCTGTCAAAAGTCGATGACAATGCAATAATATGAAAAAAAAAATAAAAAAAAACCTACTTTGAACGATCTGATTTGATTCAAACTTTGCACAACTGTCGATGACAATGCAATAATATGAAAAAAAAAACTAAAAAGTAAAAAATAAATTATAGTTTAAAAAACTAAAAAAAAACGCTTTTATAACTAATTGAACTAAAAAGTTAAAAATAAAACTGTAATAATCAATTGAAAATTTATATTATTGTACAAAAAGCGTGGGGGGCTTGATTTTGAATTTGATTGTTGTAAATATTTTATCAATAGTTTATTATATCTGAAGTTATTATAAAAAGCACCCCACGCTTTTTGTACAATAATATAAATTTTCAATTGATTATTACAGTTTTATTTTTAACTTTTTAGTTCAATTAGTTATAAAAGCGTTTTTTTTTAGTTTTTTAAACTATAATTTATTTATTGAATTATTTCGTTTTTAGGCATTACCTATAGCCATGCCATACACGTATTTGGTGCCTACTAGAAAAAAAAAGCAGCCAAGTGCGAGTCGGACTCGCCCATGAAGGGTTCCGTAGCATCAAGTAACATAATATACAGAAAATAAACAGGAAACAGGTTCTTGTAGTTCGTCGAAAGGTAAATCGCGATTTACGATTTATGACGTACAAAAAAAAACTACTGGCTAGATCTCGTTCAAACCAAATATCGTTGAAAGTTTGCATAGTAATGTACAACACATATTTTTTTTACTTTTATCATTCCCTTATTTTAGAAGTTAGAGGGGGGGGGACCAACTTTTTTCAACTTTGGAAGTGTCTCTCGCGCAAACTATTCAGTTTAGAAAAAAACGATATTAGAAACCTCATTATCATTTTTGAAGACCTATTCATAGATACCCCACACGTATGGGTTCGACGAAAAATTTTTTTTTGAGTTGCAGTTTGAAGTATGGGGACCCCCAAAATTTGTAGTTTTTTTCTATTTTTGTGTAAAAATCTTAATGCGGTTTACAGAATACATCTACTCACCAAGTTTCATCAGTGTAGCTCTTATGGTTTCGGAGAAAAATGGCTGTGACACGGTCGGACGGACAGACAGACAGACAGACAGACAGACATGACGAATCTATAAGGGTTCCGTTTTTGCCATTTGGCTACGGAACCCTAAAAATGAGGACTATTTCAGCAGAGGGTACTTGATGATTTAAGGAAGGACGTTCAGAAATGAGTTTTTGGAAAACTATTATATATACATAACTTTTTTTGGCCAAAAACAGGTATAATTTTGTGGCCACAGTATAGGAAAACTTAAGGTTAACTTAATAAGTCAACCTTGAGAAGGGTTTCAACGAGGTTTAATTGTGTAGTATTTTGGGACCAATATTTCTTAAGTCCCCTTTTCGGCTAAAACAATCCTCGATAACTTCGTTTATTGTTTAGATTTCAAAGTTAGTAAAGTTGACGGTGTATTCGGTTTATCATTAGTAACCTCTGCTGAACAACAGTCCACAACTTTTACTACTAGGGAAAAAAAATGACAAGAATTGGTCTCAAAATACGACAAACGTCTATTACACTATCCTAGTTTTTGTGACTATAAAATTAGTACCGTTTTTAGCTTTATAAATACAAACACAAAAAAATTGGCCTTTTATCATTAGTAGTGTCGAAACAGTTCTTATTTATTTTTGGCAGTTACAAAACACGTGTGCATATAAAAAAAAAGCAGCCAAGTGCGAGTCGGACTCGCCCATGAAGGGTTCCGTAGCACGACGAACTACAAGAACCTTTATATTATGTTACTTGATGTAACATAATAAGGTTCTTGTAGTTCGTCGAAAGGTATATTGCGTTTTACGGTTTATGACGTATAAAAAAAAAACTACTGACTAGATCTCGTTCAAACCAAAAATCGTTGGAAGTTTACATAATAATGTACAACATATATTTTTTTTAGTATTATTATTCTCTTACTTTAGAAGTTAGAGGGGGGGGGACCAACTTTTTTCCACTTTAGAAGTGTCTCTCGCGCAAACAATTCAGTTTAGAAAAAAACGATATTAGAAACCTCAACATCATTTTTGAAGACCTATTCATAGATACCCCACACGTATGGGTTCGATGAAAAAAAAAATTTTGAGTTTCAGTTTCAAGTATGGGGACCCCCGAAATTTATAGTTTTTTTTTTATTTTTATGTTAAAATCTTAATGCGGTTCACAGAATACATCTACTCGCCAAGTTTCATCAGTCTAGCTCTTACAGTTTCAGAGAAAAATGGCTGTGACATACGGACGGACAGACAGACAGACAGACAGACAGACAGACAGACAGACAGACAGACAGACAGACAGACAGACAGACAGACATGACGAATCTATAAGGGTTCCGTTTTTGCCATTTGGCTACGGAACCCTAAAAAGGATTATAAATCTAATTTGATCTCTATTACTTTACAGCGCGTCCGAAAACCGTTTGCGACAAGCGTAAAGAGTTCGATTGCGGTGAGGGAATGTGCATCCCTCTTTCTAAAGTCTGCGATAAGAAGCCAGACTGCCCCAACTTTGAGGATGAGCCGAAGGACCGATGTGGGGAGAATGAATGCGCGAAGAACAACGGTGGATGTACTCAGCGGTGCGTGGACACGCCTGTGGGATACTACTGCGACTGTGATAAGGGATACAAGCTGACTGATAACAGGACTTGCGAAGGTAAATATAAAAACATAGAAAGTTACAACTTGACGTAGGTATAAGTTGAAGGACCGTGGATACACCTAGCTTTAAGACGTTTCAAAGTGATTCTTGGAATTGAACTGAATAAAGACGATTTTGATTTGACCAAATAAGATCACCACAGTATAATGCGACATTAATATACTTAGGTTTAGGGTGGTGTAGGTGACACTGACAGACGACGTACTTAAAACTATTTCAGAAAATAAAGTCCTATATCTCCTAATAAATATGTAGATTATCTAACGGCCGCTCGCAGCTTCGCTCGCCCCGTTTTCGTCGATTTTTCGGCATTAAAAGTATCTTATGACCGGTGTGTCTCCTGGTTCTGCCTCTCACCATTTATCAGCCAAATCGGTTCTGCCGTTCTTGATAACTATACCTACTACCTACTTGAATAGAGTAACTAACACGATTTCTTTTATATAGTTTAGTAGGTCTAGGTAGGTAAGTCTTGTGGGACTCCAACGGAAAACAAGGAATTTCAGGATATTTTTTATTGCAAGAAACAATCTTTTGTTTCTTGCAATAAAAAATATCCTGAAATTCCTCACATCACAATATATCGATCACAATATCAATATCACAATATAGTATAGAAGATGTTCCCGTAGCACAAGCTTTGATACATAGCGCTACGAACAATGTCCACGAAACCCTACCTCTCTGAATCCTATCAGCCAAAATTACACAATATGTAATTTACCGCGAATAAGTACTTTACGGGAACCGGTTAAACTTTGTCGTAGTTCTCATAGCGTGAAAGTGCTTGCTAACAAGAAGCTATACGAGTAGCTTAAACAATATTATTACCTGTGAGTTCTGTGGCACTTAGAAGTTATGCCTCAGTGGCACTAAATCAATACAATATCTGAGCTGTGACAACTTTGTATTGAGTTACGTGTGCCTTACTCTCACCCCGGAGACCTGAAACAAAGTTATTCAAATATACGTTACGTGAATTGATTGATAGACTTTCTTCAAGGTACAGAAGTTTCCAAACTGGATCACAGTAATTTACAAGTTAAACAGTTGGAGCATTATCTTTATACTACCAGTTTTTACATGTATTCAATTATTACGGTAGGTTTTAATAAGATTGGTTTTTCGGCACAATTATAAGAACTGTACCTCTAGGAATTGATGGGCTTAGAAACCGCTCCTCGCTGAAGAAATAGAGCGTTCTATTAAAGGCGTTCACGCTAAACCTATCGAGATATGGATTAGACAGCTTGCATTCTGTAAAAAGAAGTAAAATTGCTTTAATCATCTTTTGAGATGTCGGTTCGCCGATTTTTTTTATGATGATTCTATTGAAAATGGAATAAAAGAAATTAACAAAACAGTTGCATCAAGCAAGTGTGAATGGAACTGCTGAAAGACTTTGGCGTACGTATCTCAATCAGATAGCAGACGTTTTAGAGAAAGGACAGGTCCAGTTAAACGACGAGCATGTATCATTAATGTTATGAGAGTGAATGAAATGAAAGGTATGGCAAGATCGGAGCAAGTGGAAATCCGTGATCTCTGTAGCTACCCCCATGGGAAAAAGGCGTGACTTTATGTATGTATGATTCTTTTGACAGGGCTTAGCTCATGCCAGGTTGCGTCTACTTAGATACAAAAAAAGGCTGGTGGGTATCTGGCGCTGAGTATTAGTATTGCTATTCAGCGTGGCAATGCCGACAGCGTCTTGGGGACTCTTTCGTAGATCTTCTGTAACGGGCTGAAGATATCTCAACTGTTTCTTGTGTATTCTGTACATTTTGTAAATATTTGTTTAATTGTAAGTTTCTGTGTAAATACAAGTGTTCCACTTCTGGTTCATGTGCAATTATTTATCTGACGCTACCTAAATCGTCTACAATAGATGTTACAATGATGATGATGTGTCAATAAATGATTTCAGATAATAAAAAAAACTTTGAATTTGTTTCAGACGTGGATGAGTGTGCAGACCCGGGCGCCTGTTCCCAAATGTGCATTAACGAGAAGGGTACATTCAAATGCGAGTGTCACGCTGGATACGCTCGTGACCCTCGTGACAGAACCCGTTGCAAGGCCACCGAAGGCCACCCATCACTGCTCTTCGCAAGACGCTTCGACATCCGCAAGATCAGCCTGGACCACCACGAGATGGTGGCGATTGTCAACGATACCAAGTCCGCGACGGCGTTGGATTACGTGTTCCGGACTGGAATGATCTTCTGGAGCGATGTTACGGATGAGAAGATTTACAAGTAAGCTATATTTAGGGGTTCTAAGGGGTCTTTTCTCATTGCAAGATGCTTCGACTTCCACTAGATAAGTCTGAATCACAAAATCTTCGCGATATAAGTAATTCTATCGCAAGATTTATTTTTATATACGGACTGACATTACACCTACTCCAGAATGAATTTACGAATGAGATAATTGTGATAGTAGAATTGGTGGAGAATACATGTTTTAATACGTTATCTAAGTAGGTATTCTTAGATAACGCCATTCATCTATCTTCTTCAGACGATGCTTCGATGCACCTGGGCTATCCACATTATGGCTAATATTTTTGAATATTGTCCCTGCATAGTAAAAAGTTGTTAGGAATAGTCTTCTTAGAGCGAACAGACAACTGATAAGAAAAAATTCATGATCGATTTGCTAATACATAGTGGAACCCTTTTCTGAAGTATTGCTTTGAGACACTACATGTGCTTGTAGTAGGTACTTACTTGCTTGTACCGGATATAAAAAGATCACAGTAAAGCTCTATATGATCTTGCTATTTCATTATCTATGGTAGCTTAGCAAAGAGAAATACCAAAGCCCAGGGGCTAGAGGTTTGTAGGTACGTTAAAAGCAAATTATACTCTTCAGAGTAAGACTTTTCTTTTAGTTCATCATCACCAGCCGCAGCCCGGCTTTACCTATTGCTGGGCTTCTCTGCCATTCACCACGATCTTGGGCTACCCACAACTATCTACTGGCCCACGATTATATTATTTTACTAGCGGCCTTTCCCAGCTTCGCACGGGTGGACATTTATTTTTTAAACACATAAATATAGCCTATGTTACTTAAGGTTAACCTACGTCCAGCAGTGGACTGATATCAATTGATGATGATGATGAAAGAACATTCTATAACGTTTAGGAGCACAATTTTCTAGAACATTTTGTCCAAATCTAGAATTCAGAACCGTTTGCATGGGTATATTTGAGTATTCTAGATAATTCTGGATTACTAACGTTTGGGTGGGAGCATTCCGGATGCTAACCGTCTTTAAATTTGATTATTCCAGATCATTCGAGAACCATAAATAACATTTTAGAGCGTCTATGAGCATTATATTCTCGTCAAAGCCAAGAATTTTCAGAAAAATCCATAAGTGATAGAATAGGATAGACATAGAGAAGTCCCTACGTGTTAGAAAATTATAGACATAGATTTCGAAACTTTTGGCCCTTAATTTACAATAACACGAAAATATTGAATATAAACTATCCTATCTTTTGAGTTGGACCATACTAAAGACGGTTACAAAATTTTATCGAAATCCGTTTAGTAGTTTCGGAGTTTATCGCGTTCTAAATTAGGATAGGATTTTTTTATATATATAGATTTCTTTTAGTTCACCAACAGAAAATTCCTAAGCCTTATACTTATTTACTTAGATATAATCAATCTAATACGAATTAAAGAAATTACGCACATCACGTGTTACCTTATCTATACGTTGATTGAGAATGTAGACAAGTCGGCAAAGTACTGATTGACTGATAACGATTCGATAACTTTAGTATAATCAAGGCAATCTATAATACTAATTGAGGATCAAGTTTCGTAGATAATTTGGCAATTTATACATGCAAATCAGTTGCTCGTAGGCACAGTATCTCTTATCACAAATGATTTGCAAATTCTTTAAGCCGGAAAATCAAAACACGGTGATTTGCATGCGGAAGATGATGATTATGATTATTATCGCCCGATTCTGATTAGGTAAGTACTTTCTTTGTCCACAATTTTTTTGAATTCCGTAAAAATATCACAAATCAATGTCTGCCACAGTTCAAATCCAAACCAAGATGCATAAAAATATTTCAGACCTTAGGTTTGATATGCATTTAACCGAATTTATTTGATTTACGAATACGAGTAGGGGTATATATTTACAAAAAATATATATTCAAGTATACTAAACGTTTTTCTTTCTTTCTTCTTTCTTTCTTTATATCAGCTATCTCGTTCCCATCGTACAAGCTCTGCTGAGTTTGGGGCTAAGTAGATAGTATTGTGTGGATTGTCCTGAATGTTTTTTCTTTAGTTATCGATTTGGAAATTGAATTTACATCTTCTTCCTGCCCTTATCCAATACAATATATAATTCCTGACTTCTTCTTTAAATGAATGATGTTTAATAATCATCGTAAATTATAATATTGGTTCAACCATTTCACAAGTTTTCTCATGGTTAAAAAAAATAAGTGAGCATCTACTTTTGAATTGGGAAGATGTTTTCTGGTTAAATAAGTAAGAAACTTTTGTACCTTTTCAACATGGTATGGTGGTGTAAGCAACTTTCTTCCGAACAGGGCACCAATAGACGAAGGCACGCAGCGCACAGTCGTGATCGGCGACCAGCTGATAACATCCGACGGTCTCGCCGTAGATTGGATCTACAACCACCTGTACTGGACCGACACTGGCAAGAACCACATCGAACTGGCAGACCTGCAAGGGAACATGAGGAAGATTCTCATCAGGGATAAACTGGAGGAACCGAGAGCAATTGCTTTGAATCCACTTGATGGGTAAGTGAAAATTACTTTTGTTCTTATAAACATTTTTAAAAGTACAAAAGTATAGGAATTAGGTAGAGTTAAAGGCCTGCGCACACCTAGTTCGCTGGCGGTAGCGATCAGTGAAACGCTGTCAAATATCGCTGTCAGATTTGAGATTTGACAGCGATATTTGACAGCGTTTCACTGATCGCTACCGCCGGCGAACTAGGTGTTCGCAAGCCTTAAGTCTTGCGCACATAGCACTAAGCGCTCAGTTACAGCATAGGGTTTTGCATAGGTACAATCAGACACACTGCTGCGAACTTTGACAGCGATACACTGATCGCCATCGATCTAGATTTGCGCAAGTCTTTAGAAATTTTCCACGTTTTAGTAAAGCAAGGAAGGCGTAACGTAGAAGTTGTTATGATGTAAATTATAGCGTAGTAAGAACCAAACCAGCATTTACAACAGCAGCAGCAACATCAACATCAGAAATCCAAATTCTAAATTTGCCGATGCCTAATTACTATTTTGTCTATCAATCAGATCAGAGAGATCAGATGATAGATTATATAGTTATGACGTGATTTGGAGATTTTGAAACTTAAAAGCCTACGAGATTTTTCACCAGCATTTCATTATTTTCCTCTTTCTTTCTCCTCTGTCAGCCGTCATCGATGTATTTCGTCCAGGGACAAGTATCTCACCCCTTATCCATGTCATCGTCCACACAGTTCATCTTTTCTGTGGCCAACCTTTCTCAAATTCATTAATAACTCATCACTCTGCAGGACAAGGAGACTTTATTTGTAAAAAAATACCGCGATGTTTTTCGTCAGATAATGAAACGTCTGCACGTCCGTCTTGCTTGTCTGTTTTATTGTTGCATTCCAGCGTTCCATTGATACGTTTTGTTTTAGTTGGATGTATTGGACCGACTGGGGTCAGACACCGAAGATCGAGCGTGCTGGCATGGACGGCTCTCACAGGCAAACCATCGTCTCTTATGACGTCAAGTGGCCCAATGGTCTCACGTTGGATCTTGTGCGGAAACGCGTTTACTGGGTAATTATATCCTTTACATTACAATGAATATTGTTTTCAGGGAATATTATTGATGATATTTCAAAAGTATTATTGAACGAAAACCCATTTACCATCATTATATTGGGTCCTATTTGGTAAGACGATGCCAGCTGAAAATAATATTCAGATAATTGTTTTATTCCATAGGAAACGTTCAGAGTTTCGTAGTTGGTACCAAAACTGACAGCAAAAAACATGGACATAAAAGTCTCGTTAAATTTTCATAGTGGTCATAGATAAATACCTATACCAATTACATGAGCATATTTTTTAGCATGATGTTCCTTGCTCATAAAGAATAACAAAGTCAGTGGAAAAATACAATCGATCAAAACATGGTAATTACAACGCAACAGTGTAAAAATAATACGTAAAGAAATCAAATGATGTATGCGGAGATTTTACGCATTTATCAGTCTGATTGATAGCTTGATATCGAGGCCATATTGCTGAAACAAGATGTTGTTTTGCGTGAAATATGAATGTTTTTTGGTGAATCTTGTATGAACAGAAATCATTGTACCTACCCATATAAAGTAACAGTTGTTTATCGAATCCGAATCAATTATTTATGTACCGTTTGTCCGGTGATCAGGTCATACCAATTAAAAGGTCGATTTTTGAATGATGTCGTTTTGGCTATCGAGGCCAAGGACTTTGATAAAAAACTTCTAACGAAAATTATAATTTTTAAAGTTTATCAATTCTACCATGTTCGACCTACAATGTAAAAAAAAATGGGATTCAATCCGAACGACTCCAAAGGACGCCAACAGGGTTTCATTAAAAACTCACGTCTATTTATCCGTGAAGGGATTTTATTCTATAGACGTAAGATGAAGCTGAAAATTTACAGAATACGTGTAACTATAGTTTGATACCGCGTAGGTTAGTTTGCAGAGAACAGACAGAAATAGGATTCTTTCACGCAAAAAAAATCTACCCATCATAGTTTTTTTTTATAAAACCAATTAATTTATCATCAACGATGTCCTTGGTATATTAACCCATTATTTTAAACGCTCAAAGAATTTCTAAACATAATTGCCTATGTGCTAATTGCTTAATTTGTGAAGGTGGACGCCAAAATGAACACAATATCGTCTTGCAACTACGACGGCAATGGCCGCCGCGTGGTCTTATACTCCACTGACGTTCTTCGCCATCCCTTCTCTATCACCACATTCGAGGACTGGGTCTACTGGACCGACTGGGACAAGACTGCTGTGTACCGCGCCAACAAGTTCAACGGGAAAGATGTCGAGGCGATCACTTCTACACACACTGTAAGTTGATTTCTTTAGATTTAGTTTCTCAGCTAGGTACAGTTTCCAGACCAGAGTTATGATTACGAGTGACGGCCTTACTTGGTACTCTTTGTCTTCTCTCGAAACATTGTCAGGTCAAATTTTAGCAAAATTTAGATATGTAGTTACTTTTATGTATTGTGTGTTTATTTATTTTATTTTAATTTTATGGGAAAGAATATTGAATTACTTAATTATCCTATAAATTAATGTTTTCATTTTACAACATAACAGCAGTAACAAAACCCCACTCATTTAAGTACGATTTTCTTACCTATTGAATTAAAAGTCATAATAAGGACATAATGTTCAACAACATTCGAGTCTGGTATGAAGTATTACAAAACAGGATACATTTATTTTAAATCAAAGTTGAACTTGAAAACTTATGAGAAAAACCAAATTGGAAACCTATTTAACCTTTTCCCCTTTACAAAAACATTTTTTTATGTAACTGACGCATGCTTTGAAGAATACCTACTAGTATTACATTTTTAAAGTCATTATTTGAAGTATTTTGTGAAACTAGTAAAAGGGGCAAAAAAACAGCCTTTGTTCAAAATTTATCAATATTTACGACGTTATATTGTCTTTTATGTGCGTCACACTCGCAATACGCGTGAAGGTTTTAATATTAATATGAGATCAGTGGGTCACTCACAACAATAAAATAATTTAAAGATAGGTTCATAGACTATCAAGTTATCAACTCAGATACATACCTACTAGTAAATTACAGTAGTGACGCAGAATGTTTTTGAAAGTGGATTGAATGGAAAAATCTATTGTAGATGATTTATACAGGCAACTTATTCCCACTTGCAAAATGCTGTAGATGTAGGGACTGGATTTAGATTGGACAAGTTTCTCTAGCACCTAGAATATCCTCCATTCACAGATTAATCGGCGTATAGAACGTTGAAACCGACTATCCCGCGGGTTTCCTCACGATGATGTTTTTCATACATTTTTCGAATACTTAGTTCAATCTATAGTAATAAGGCGAAAACTATGCATCGAATAAAGCTAGAATTCTGTAATTTTTTTTACCTCGGCAAACGATCATCTCTCAACTCATCTCTCGACTAGTGATGTGTCTCGTCGCCCGGTCTCAGATTTCCAAAACAGGCTAACAATAGGTACACGACTAGATTCAATACCACAATATTTAGGCAAGTTTACTACCAGAAGAACAGTGCTCACAACCAACCTGTTTCAATTGCCAGCAGCTTCAAAACCCGATGGTCATCCATGTGTACCACCCTTACCGGCAACCTGACGGCGTGAACCACTGCGCAGCCGTGAATGGCCACTGCTCGCATCTCTGCTTGCCTGCGCCTATCATCGGCCGCCACTCTCCTCGGGTCTCCTGCGCCTGCCCCAATGGACTGCGACTTTTACCCGACGACCAGATGTGCGTCGAAGATAGTAAGTACTCATGTTCCTTTAATCCTAGAAATAGAACAGGGACAACATCTTCTGTTTGTGAAATAAGCTGTACCCGAAGTCGGAGTTTTGTTACCACATTTCGTCTACCAAATGTTGTTTTCGTGTGAGAACGTGTCTCTCTCTTTTGCATGGAAAACTGATGAGGCAAAAACTCGTTTCGATCGCTTCTACGTCACGTATTTTTGCTGTCTCATCTTTTCACCATACAATAGAGAGAGAGACAAACAGGCGAAACGAAAACAACATTTCGTAGATGAAATGTGGTATCAAAACTCCGACTTCGAAAACTGTAAAAAAAAGGCGCGTTCCGCTAACATAAAGTTTATATTGTCTAGACATCCTGATAATCAACAGAGATAATATTATATCTTATCAAATTGAATTTATTTTAATTATATTTTAAAAACACCTGATTTAATAATGCACGGGGCAAAAATTTGCAGTAATAAATAAAGGGCTGTACATAGGTAATGATGGTCCTAAATTTTTTATATGGGCAGATTTTTGCTATGCAATACAATTTATTAAATATTAGATATTACAGTAAACTTTTTCAGCGCGGACCTGCAGCATTCATACGGCGACTTGCATGATATAGTTATGGGAGTAAAATACAAATTATAAACATTATATTTACTTGAACGCTAAAATTGTATTCAATTGCAAGCTGAAACTCGTTATATGCATGGAATGTGCCTGACTTTTAGCAAGACGGAACTTTACCTTCAAATCTTTTAAGGTCAGAGAAATAAAACTATAGGACTGCAGTCGTACACGGTACATCAGACTTCAACAAGCAAAGTTACTTATACTTTTTGAAGTCTCTTTGAAAGTCCCTTGTTTTGTTTATTGAATTTTGACTGTGAATTATATACACCTGTTTTTTATACAACTATAGCTGATGGAACAAGCATATGGCCCACATGATGTTAAGTGGTAACCATCGCCCATAACAAAGCATGCCTCGTTGGTACTTGTGCATTATAACAACAATGCACAACGATTATTCATTTATAAAATAAATATTATAAATTGGGGGAGACCTTTGCCTCAGTAGTGGAACACAATAGCTTAATAAAAAAATATATTATGATTATTAGCTTACGCTAGGTAATTTATTTTAATTAATTCGCATTTGATAATGTATCTGTAATTGTTTTCGCTTACGTTTTCCGTTTTTATTAAGTCAATTTAAAACCTTTGATTTATCTCTGTGTATACACGAACTCACGATCTGAAGATCTGAGAGGAAGACAAAATTCCACATTGCAGGATATTATCATTATCCTGCAATGTGGAAATCCCGGAAAAAGAACGGAAAAATGTTAGACTGGGCATGTCACAAAGTATGTAGCTTTTAATTTATCTACAAATAACCTATACCGTACTAGGTAGGTACCCACATTTCAAGCATCTTTACATTTACTTAAAACGTCTTTTGTAAAATTATCCATCATCAGCCTAAAATAAGTCCACTGTTGAATATAGAATGCCACCTTAAGCATTAAAGTTAGTGGCTATAAAATATTTAGGAGGGTTTTGCCGTAATAGTCACCAATCTTGGCAAGTCCTAATGCGCAGCAGCATCTCTAGTGCGTTCTTTTAGTAGCCTCTTATGACATCCAAGAAAGGAAATCAAGAGGTCTTGTTTTATGCAAGATCGGCCATTAAGTTATTTTCATACCTAATTTGTTTTTTTTTTCTCCAATAGTATACTAATTTTTAGGAAAATATAATGCTCATTGATCTTCCGATACAATTTGTGAGGTAAACACTTTTGAAAGAACAACATCAATTAATTATCAATTAATTAGGTACGCGATCATAACTAATATAAAGTTACTAGTTACCAATCCAACGTCGCGAATGTAGGCTTTATCGTGACTAATACATGTATTAGTCACGATAAAGCCTTTTTACAAAAACGTATTATTATGTATAATAATACGTTTTTGTAAAATTCCGATGAATGGAAACCTACATTAGTCAGATTGCCAGATAAGTTAACATTACGAACGTGCTAATTTTATCGAGTCGCCTGTCGATAAGAAAAATCAGGTGATCCTGTTATAAGTTACAATAATAATACTTAGATTAGTTTAACTCTTTATTCATAACCCTATAAAGTATCCCTAATAAGTAAGTAATAAGTAAGTTCCTTATTAGAGGGAAAAGAAGCCGAACGAATAATAAAAAAGCAGAACATCCATTTCGGTATTCCCATATAAGTAGGTTACAAAGATTTAGAGAGACGAAGATATTAAATAAAAACAACAAAAAAAACCCATATCCTGATTTCCCAAAAAGGATAAGAAAATAAGAGGACGAGGTTGAGTACCTTCCAACAGAGTTTACACATAGAAAGCCAGTACGTAATCTGTAATCATATGAGTAGGTATACGAGCGGTGTCATCCATCCTATGGAACCATTCATCATTAAAACTTTATCAACATTACCTTGAAATTTCTTCAAAAATCAAAATCAAAGAATGTGAGTTGGTAGGTACTGATAATAAAGAAGCTTTAAACTACCTACCTAAACTGCGTAAGCAGCTGAAATGTCTTGGAATAACTTACGCTTATCTTTATTTAGAATCTCTAATTTCTTAAAATGAATTCATAAAAACTACTTATACTTCGCATAATAATTTCAATACGTGTTATGATATAATATTTGCTGCATAATTTCAAGTATCTTCTCGAAGTTGTTGGCTCGTACGCACACATTCTCCGATCCATTCAAGTATAATTGACGAGGTCAATAAAACGACATTCAGTACCATTGAAATCACTTTATTCAGGCTGATTGATTGCCAATATAAGGAATTTCATCAATGTAAAATAACATGCATTAAAAGTAATAAGAAAGATTAAACTTGTAAATAGTATGACATACTTAATAGTTTTTTATTTAAGTTTTTCATAAAATTAAGTAAAAATCTGAAGTATAACAAGTCCGCATGGTGGATGGATTGTTCGAAAGACGATTTGTCTTAAGAAAAGAGTGACTACTGATATAACGGATGATAGGGAAGCACCTAGTGGGATAAGGGTATGGAGATGATGATGATGAAATCCTGTCCATACGACGAAAGCGACTAGATATTGAACGTACAAAAAAAAACATACCATAGACTAAGATAGACCATAGACCCCTAAAAGGAAACTAGCTAGACCCTTTAGCGAAACGAGGGAGTGGTGTATGTGGTCGAATTCGGCGAACCGGCGCGTTTCAAATAAATCTAAGGTGCGGACTCACAAATTACTCATTTTATATTAGGTACTCATAATATAGGTATAGGGTATAGCCTGAGTAAAACGAGCTACAGCCTACACAAGTGAGTTAATTAGAAACGAATGTACTAAATGTGCTAAAGTGTGTGCTATGTTTGCTTGTTAAAATTCCTAATACCGTATTTTGTTTACAAACTTGTTAGTTCAAACCGTCTCGATTTAACACTTAGTTTGAGTGGATATTTTATTTTTGAACTAGATGTCCTTGAATCGAGAAATACTGATGACGCGACCACATCCAGACTTATCTGTCGCTTCTTATTCGACAATCTTAGTAGGTACATTGTAGAATGGACCAATTTATTGATCCGTGGTAGTTGCTATGTATAGCATATTATGATATAATATTCAATATTTTTTCGATTTGATCCAATCCTTTACGTCCTACATTTTATTAAAAACCTGGTGACCCAAATCAATAACTTTTAACTTAGTGCCTGTGTTCTAACATGCCAGATGAAAAATCTTTTGTTTTTAAATTTTAAGGCTTTGCAGGTACTGCATCGAATTTAATAGTACTGAATTGAACAGTAGGTATCTTGTAATTATCTGCTATCTTTAACAAAACTGTAAACTACGTAGTTACCCAAATCTCTAAAGTTTTTTTTCACTTCAAGTTCCCTAAAAAGCTAATTCAATACCAAGGGTACTGAATTGCAAATCGGTTCAAAGTTGACACTATTATTACCACGCAAACGTTCATATTACATTCAACATTATTGTAAAGAGACACAATAGCGAAATGCGACTTGTCGAACCCATCGCTTCTAAGAAGTCTACCACCTTGGACAATGTATTGGATAGTTAGCGAGATGAAATAGTACATTGTTACCTGAGTGTTGAAAGTCACGTTTTTTGAGTCCCGAGACGGGTTTGGCGCCAGAGCGTTAGCGAGGGCGCCAATGGAGCTTGAGGGACTCAAAAGACTTTCACCCGAGGTAAACACTGTGCTTTTCATCACGAATACAAGGAAAGTAAAAATAAAAACATGAAAGAAAAATTAGTGAAAATGAAGATTGAATTGCCGCCTTCCCGGTTTTTTTTTCTTTTTCTCTGGCGGGCCTTCGGCTTCGGTTCGCCAGCATTATTCAGCCATTATTTTCATTTTCATAATTTAAATCTATGTTATTTTAAATAAATAGTTGAAGCTATACACTAATCAAGTAATTTAGAAGATATATTATTTATTTAATACTATCTTTATGTTATTTAAATTTAAATATTACATTGCGCTCTAATTAGACTTTTTAAACTTCTTACCGTTGTAATGGGTTTCCAACCTACTTGCTGAATAAAAAGTTGGAATTTGGTTGAACAACCTCCTTGTAGTTAGAAAGACTTTAGAAAGTTGGAACATGGTTGAATAAAATAGAACTTGTTTTTTTTTTATAATTTGACAGCTGTCAGTAGAAAGCGATTCTCCCTAGGGCTGAAAGTTTTACTTTCAATTAGGCCCCTCAGGCAACTTCATACCTACTTTCAGAGTATGAGTAATGAAAACATTTTATTATACCCAGGTATAATGTAATGACTGACAGATGAATTATGAAGACTGGTTTTTGGCCGCGTCTTAGCTAACGTAATGTGTGTTTATCTTTCTTAGTTTTATCGACTTGAGGTTCAGCCCTTAGATGATGTAATTTTATTGAGTAACTGAACGTGCTTATATAACCAATTTAGTATTTTTATTTTTAATTTATTTAGTAGGTTAACATCACATTGTCGAAAGCCGAAAGCAACTTATGACTGCAAGAATGACAACGCACACATGCAAACAGTTAAAAATTTACCCCAAAAATACCAACATCGATGAACGGCCTCGAAACGTAGCACCACGTCATCTGATGACGACATATCGTACGATGTTTTTATCGTTTGAAATTAGTGTGCTCTCATGGTACCGTGGAAATTTCATTACACATGAATGATGTTGCCGCGAAAAATAACTGATGATAAGTTACCAATTTACTTTACTACATTTTACTATTTCTTCATCACATGAAGGTTTAACTGCTAACAAGAAAGTAGGTAGGTCTTCAGGCCTATTATGTTAATGAAATACCTAACATACTTTAGCTAGGCAACCCAAATCTAAAACAAGACTGTATGATGAGGTAGGCGCATAAAAGGGTCTACGTTTGAAGTACAAAATACATTATACCTTCGTAATGAAATATGTACTAAAATATTTAAGTAAAACAATATCACGCGCACTTCCATGGCTTATTTATAACTAACTCAGTATTGAAGTGTAACGAAATGTAATCTAATTTCTATGTTTATCTAATTGTATATCAATTTAATAGGTACCTAATGTGTCAATTATTGGTTTGCCATTACGATTAACGTTAATTTTTGCAAGTACCTACTTCTGCTGTAGTAGGTACCTAATGTTAAAACTTTAAGTAGAATTCATTATAGGCGAAAACTTTGTAGTTCTTAATAACCTTTTTATTACCACAATATAAAGATATGTTTTCTTAAAACCAAATTTAATATGAAAATAATTTAAAAATCTGCAAGCTTAAATTGTATTAATTGTCCTTCGAGCGGCCACCGTATAAAAAAATATAAATTGCTTCGATAGGAAAATAACTACATCAAATAAAAATCATTTATTTATGCCAAATATAATAAAGCATTCGTCGTAGATATATTCGTAGGCATATAGGTTTATGTATCCATTCTTATCTCGAAGCTCAACAAAGTAGGTACCTAACTAGAGCAAATAAGTACATTACTCATTGTTTACGTAGATACCGGACATTCCCAGCCGTCTCGTATGTTAACTTTATAATATTATATAATATCTACAAGATATTGATGACACTGTTAGTAGTAAATTATGATTACAATGTAGGTTACGTTTAGTTACGATGATAGTACAAGATGTATATTAATTTATGAATGAACCGTTGTAGGTACAGTCGACAAATTGAGTCTATTGCAAGACAGCTGATAAAATTCTTCTAAAATGTGGAGCCTTAACTGTACCTACTAGAAGATAACGCCCACTCATCAGTGACATTGAAATCCTACATTACCTACATTTTAAAACATTCAATTGAATGACCTCATACGTGCACCGGCATCGCTTAAAACGCTAGGCCACGTTAGGCCCAGTTACTTTCGTTATGATGAAAGCGCTCCCGACCAATAGACCAGCGGCTGGCGAATAAGGTGACGTGACGTCACCACATCACGCCACCTTTTGTTTAGTCAGAGCAAGCGCGATACGGCATTCTCGCGGTTTCCGTTCAGTTTCTGTTTTGGTTCACATTTCTCTTAGATATAATATGTAGGTTGAAAAATAAAAAAATCTAAATAAAGCCTGATGAATAGAGGTATAACTTTGCAGTTATTTTATAGATTTTTACTATGCTCAATCAATCAAATCTGTAGTAAGATAACGTTATATCGCTTGTTATTAAACAGTAGATAACAAAAATTTGTGCAGTGGTAATTTAAAATCATAAGATACCATAAAAATATAGCACAAACTATTGAAAGTTATAGAAGAAACGAGGTAGCAGGCAATGGTTAACGCGTCACCCGAATAGCTCACGGTTAAAATTGACGGAACGCACGGTGGGTACGTCATTGGCGGTGGGCCGCGGCCCGGTGTCTCGGAACGGAACGATTGTCATTCCGTGTCGTGGCACCGTCGCAGTCGCGTGTTCTGTGCGTTCAACATCTCAGTTACGAACCGCGATACATAAACCAAAACATATAAACAAACCAATAGTTATTTACACCTGAATTAATAGACCATCAATACTTACAAGTTTGTTTTAAATGAAATTCTACAGATGCAATAGAACAACCAGTGGAGGTGCATAAACCAACTTACGATTCCAATACAACTATTATAGTTGAAGGAAAACCTGAAGCCAGTGAGTATTTTTTGTCACATCCGATTTTCGTTTGACCCGATGTCCTTTCCTAACCTACCACATCCCGAGTTTGTGAAGTGATCGATTCTGTGACGTTTGAGGTTAACTTTAACTTAACCGGTTAATGAAAGTGAAGGTTATGTCATTATGTCTAGTGTTGGTCAATAAATAAAACTGAATAGTTATTTCAGAACGCCACAGATTGGATTTAAATGCTTTATTTCAAATGATGTGAATCACTTATCATTTGATAAGATAACAATAACTTAAATGTAATCGCTATGGGTATTGGGTATAAAGAATCACTTACGATCGCAGTTATCATTACTACCAGCTAACCTTTCACCGTGAACGTTCATAAAATATATCTGTGTGTCTTCATCTTGGGATTCGTTGACTGATTTTCAGGGCATGCCAAACTTCTTATAACAATCTGGTGATTTTTGAGAGCGAATGGTTGATCGAGAGGCTCAACCCATATGGTGAATTTTAAACGAGGAGAGGTCGTCGGCCTTCTCACAAAGTGGACACGAGCCATCTTCACAAGCACAGATACCACCGAAGAAACAGAAGCAGTTGAGGCGACTGAAACGCCAGAACCTTTAACTGTCGACGATTCACAAGCCGAGTCAATGCAGGTGTACTGGGAAACAGATAAAAAATCACATGACAACAGGAACCAACCTTTTATTGATAGCTACTTGAAAGGCAATGCTCTCGAAAGGATACCAGATACCACAGAGGAGGCAGTCAAAGAATCTCATTATAAATTCGCAAAGTTTCATTTATTTAACTTGCCCGATGATCTGCAATATAGAACTGAACATCCTATGATTGGTAATGTATTCCAAACTTTTTTACGTTCATCATTAAAATTGGGAAGACACACAGATTCATTCTGAACTGGGTGCATGACATTGCTTTTAAATTGGTAATAAATAAACACCTACTAATACATCTAATACGCATTCATTACAAACTGGCACGATTGTTATAGGGCCTCAGACAATTTAGGATCAGATTGTCTAACAATGATGATAAATAGCTAAAAATTATGGAGCTGCTATGCAGCCTTTCATTTGATGGTTCGCTGAGCACTATGAAAGACGTAAAACAAAGAGATTGAAATAAAGGGCAACTGACAATTGGCAACATTCATTGAATTCAAATGATGAAGGCTTAATTATAGTTAGCTTCGTCTGAATAGCCATTCCTTCCTGTTTTATTTTGTTTCGATACTAATCTTCGTTAAACAGTAGGTAGTTTGAGACAAACAGCTTAACCAACAAATTGTCGTAACTTACATACAATTTATGTAGCACAATCGATATTATTTAACGAAATATTATTGAATTTTTTATATATTGTGAGAAAAAAATACGTAAGTACAAAATGTAGGTTAGAATATCTTGGTTAAATAGAATTTAGTTGGCACGTTTCATTGACAGTAACTGTCCACAAATAGCATGTCTGGTTCGATCTGGTTACATAAGCGAGTATTACCGAGACGAGCCTACGATGCTAATATATCAACTATGAAAAAATGCTTATTCATTATGACGGAAGTAAAACGTTTATTAATCAGTTGAGGTATATTGTAAGCAATGTAATGTTTACCATGGAAAATTTCTACTTCAGCAAAAAAGCAACCATCAATTAAAAATAATTTGTTTATACTAATAGTTTGTTTATAGTTTGTATATAAACGAATGTTTTTGCAGGAATTCACCAATTATGTTTTTGAAGCACTTCATTGTAAATATCTCATGGTCAGGTGTCGTGTGAGTACAAAATGTGTCAAACGATGGCATTTTGTTACTCTTACCTATTACATCGTGGTAAACCCTCTGTTTAAGCTTTACTTACTGTGTCTGTAATCATGTCTAACGCCATTACCTACCACGCTGGTTGTGTACTGTCTTAACCTGGTGGAGGATTGTCCTATTCAACATGATTAACCAATAACTTACTAATTCAACCTACAATGACTTCTGCATTGCTATAATAATCTACGATAATCCCATTCCAAAGATATATTTGTGAATTTCGCCAAATGGTCAAAATAATTTAGATGACGAACAACCGCTTTGCAGAAGTCGAAAATAAGCGACTGTCTTTAATGTTTCGTTTTCCTTTACAGGCGTAACAGACACTCCAAAGACCGGTACCGGAATCTCAAGCAGTGGACGCGATGCTGGCGTGGTCGCCGGAATCGTGGTAGCAGTAATCTCAGGAGTTCTTATTTTGGCGGCACTGGTAAGCGCTATTTTTAAACCCAACATAGCTGTGTACAGCTCTTTAATAACTTGTGTCTTGCTTGACGACTTTGATTTTAAACTAAGTCAATGTAGGAAATAATCTAGCTATGTTAATGTTTAGAGGTTCTGTGCTTTATTAATGTTCCAAAAATATCGCACAGTTCAGCAGATTATTTTTGATAACCGGGAAGTAAATAAAATTGTTTTGCCATTTTATTAGCATTAAATTAATATCAAATTATAACCTTCTACAACTATTAGGCCTTGATAGTCAAGTTACTGTTAATTTTATTCGAACAAGCTTCTTGCGACTAAAAATATCAAATGATAGGTTGATTCTGAAATTGGGTATATATTCCCTGTTAATTGAACGTCACACCATAGCAACAGTTGTAACAAACGTCAATTGTTTTAATGTTTTCGACGAGGTCGGTTCTAACTGCCTACGCAATTCTGATTCAACATGATCGGTATTTCAGACCTCGTTCATCAATTAAACGATGGACCTACTTATTTCAGATCGCAGTTGTTCTGTACAAGCACTACGTTCATCGCAACGTCACATCGATGAACTTTGATAACCCTGTGTATCGCAAGACGACTGAAGATCAGTTTGCCCTAGAGAAAAATGGATATGCGCCGGGCAGCAAGCTGTACCCCAGCACCGTGGGAGAAGAGGTGAGAGCTCTTACCGCTATGGAGTGTACCCTCAACATACAAAATAGTCTTAGATAAGTCTGTTAGGCAATGTCCTACTGCCCTCCAACAAGGAGCCAATTAAACGTCAGTGTTCAACTCACTGGTCTCAATTAGAATTTAATTTGCATATATTTTTACTAAAATATATTTCCTTCTTATTCTTGTGTACAATGAAATGACATTGACCCCAAATAATGGCCAAAATGTTGTAAATATCAATTTAGCTGTAAGATTTTAGGTACTTAATGTTATTGGAGGATTGTCTGCCTAAGACATTTTAAACTTGATGTATTTAGAGTCATATTTACTAGTGATAATTTTATGAATATAATAAATTATATTTTCATTTAGATTAAACGATTGTGGCAATTTATACGTGCCAACATTTTTACCGCATCAGTATTATAACATAGATGCCAAAATAAAATTGGTCCTAAATTGTAGGTGTATAATGCTGTAAATAGTCCCTTTTAAATATAAACTAAATTTAAACATTTGCAGTTAGCTTGAATTAGATTTAGCGGACATAGCACATAGCATAGATTATATTTGACCGCCTTTTCAATTTATTTTTCATGCTTTGACTGTCGAGGGCTATTATGGTAAGTGTAAAGACAGACCACAGTACAAATCAATAGGCACCAAGAATATTTTTGAATCTGTACATACTGAATTGAAAATTAATTATTTTTTTCAATTTCTTTACAGGTTCGAGAACCTCTCAACACGCCCGGTACTAATGAATATGTATAGTGCACAAGCAGGAAGTAAATACACTATTATGTCAATGAATGTGAAAAGAAAAAGACGGACATGTGATACACAAGATAAAAAGCTAACCAGTGAATGGGACGTAAGCTAACAGTAGTGAACTCTGTCACGTTAGCATAGTGAAGTGAATAAGCTCATTAGAACCAAGTTCTGTTGGCAGCCTCGCGATGCGACGGAAAGATCTCAACTGTATGAATACATACATATTATTCTTTCCGTCTTTATGATCCTGAGATCTTTTAGCTTTTGTAAAGTATATATTATAAGTATCACGTTTAGTTATTGGAAAGGGACATCGCTATTATTTCTCTTTAGACTGTGAATTAGAATAGAGATTCCAATGCTTTATCGAGCAAGATGCCTGGTGCATTGTAATTATAATTATTTATAAAGAGTTTTACAATTTTTATACATAGGTACTTTTAGTTAAGGTTCCCAAAGCCTATCATCCTAAATGTTTTTTTTTTTATATAAAACTATGTTTCGATTAAAATGAAGCTCATACTATGTAGTGATATGTACTTATTTATATTATGCAATTGTTTTCAAATAATTTTATATCATAACTGTGCAACTAGTAGCTATATTTTGATGTCGCGATTGTAGTGTACGTCTATAGAATTTAAGCATCAATTTATTTGGAAATATTAGAAGCATTAGGATAAAATTAATAATTTATGTGCCAATTGTAGTAAATTTTTTAAATAAATTGCCAAATTAATATTCAGAAATATAAGATAAATTCACAGTTAACGCGTTTGTTGCATTGCATCGAATAATTTATTTACATTCATAGAATTATATAAATCGTTATTTATTATCATTGATCTACTCTGTTATATTGTACAGGTTCTTCAAATTCGCAATTTATGTTATCTAACAGTCAAAATATTTGGAATGTGACTTTGTCAAGCAAAATCCTGCCAAATCTTAAAACTGTAAATTGATTCTATTTGTAATGTAATTGAATTACTTACATTTAATATTTGATGCACATTTAATACAATACGCCTAGCTCAATAAGTGTGGTCACTAAAATTGTAAATATTGTCAGTAAATATATGTAAAAGGTGTTAATTTGATGCAGTTATTGTTATTTACATACCCCATTTTAGTCCCTTTTTCAACAACTATAAGATTTAAAGTTCACACGACGAAAGATTTAAAGAAACAAATCATCACGGTCGCTTTATGTGAATATCCATAACGTATTTTTGAGTATGTTAGGACTATAGTATGGTGTAGGAACAGAAACGGGGCCTCAATATTTCCCTTATCTTATACCTTTAAACGAGAAAATCTTGTATATATATATACAGGGTTATTTTATTTACGGCTATTGCATAATGATTGCCACGGAGAACAGGACGATGACCCACCCAGGCGGTGACAGAACGCAGAGTGTCACTCACGGCGCGCGGGCGCGGATCAATGGTCAAAATAGGTCAGGCGCCAATGATTCCTTTATCGATTTTCTCGGGATTTTCATAACAAAACTTAAAAAAAATCATTTCATAAATATTTTTTATTTTATTTGTTGAACCTAATTCCTGAGTATTTGCAGCTAATAATGAATAACCCTGTATATTTAGGATCTCGGAAACTGAGCCAACAATTTTCATGAAATTAAGTATACAGAGGGTTTCAGGGGCGATAAATCCATCTAGCTAGGATTCATTTTCAGAAAAGACGTAGGAGAGAAGTTATTTAAATAATTAAAATGTTAGCGCCATCTATTGCTGAGTAGTCAAAATAGTAGTTAGCTCTCGTAGAGAGTATTAAATTCTTTGCGAGTTAGTGTCACGGAGAACGCCACCTACTGAGCATTCATCTACGTAAACACTCGAGACAAAAGTTCCGGAGATTTTCATGAAAATTAGTAAATAAAAATACCGAAAAAAATACCGAGCAAAGCTCGGTCATACCGGCTCGTTATTATTATGATAGTAACACGTTCCTAGTTAGACACAATTTAATTAGTTATATCTGTCGAGGTTTTAATTATTATTTATAAACAGCAGTAAAACAGGTTGATTAGGTCAGTTTTTATTCAAACCAAAAGAATATAAGTAACCATGAAATAAAGGCGGGCAACAATTTTAAACCATAACAATTATTATGATACAGATCAACACTTATTTCAATACTTATGTAAAAACCACCTTATTTTTTTTATTATTATACAAAAAACTGTCTGTTTTATTCAAACACGTGCATACTTAATTAAATTTAAAACTATTTTAAATAATTAGGTACCTCATTGGTTTAAAACAAACCTGGTTAAGTTATTATGAATCTGAGCTTAAGTAAAAAATATTCTAATAAAGGAACAAGGTTAATTGTACTTAAAACATTTTATAAGTACTCTACCCACTGGTATTTTTGCACACGTTTTAACGTGAATGTAACTTTGAAGATTGATAAGAGCTATGTTTGGTTACCAAGCTCTCCAAATCTTAAAAAAGTAAGACTTCGTTGGAATATTAACCCGTGATAATTAAATATTATTTTACCAGTGTTTCATACTAAGAGGGCCGAATGGTTGTTGGAAGCATACTGGTAAGTATACAAAGAAGTTAGTGTTTGTATGTTAAGTAATAACTCCTATGATTAATATTTTGTACCATCTGAGGTAGGACATGATAGAACTCATAGTTCATACCATTCGAGGTGACAAATGTTAGAACTCGCTACTAACTATATAATAGCACACATAACAACAGTAATACACATAGGTGGACATTCCTCACAATACAACTTAGCTCCAAACTAAGAAGCACATACCTAAAATAAACCAAACAAACAAGAAATGCCTAAAAAAACATAGTAAAATTGTATGTCCCAAAAGTTACACCGTGGTGTGAGCCTTACTACTAAGTGTTAACTTTTATTAACTTGTTTTGGTAAGTCACATTATCACATTATCAAATAATAATTATTATTAAATACCTATTAACTAAAGGCTGATTTTATCATCTACGGAATAACGCTATTGGTCGAATGAAAATGGCTGTCCTTGTTTTTGACAAGCCATTTATTTTACGAATAGCGTTATTCGTCGATAAAAAATTGGTAAGTAGTCCTTGTTTTTGACAAGATGTTTATTTTACGAATTGCGTCACTCGTCGAATAAAAATGGCTGTCCTTGTTTTTGACAAGCCATTATTTTACGAATAACTTTATTCCGTAGAATAGTTAAATCACGCCTAAATGTTGATATTATCTACTCTTTTCATTACCACTAGACCGAAAAAAACGCATAAACATCTAACATTTGGTTTTAAACGTTTGCACCGAGTCAAAAAGAAATATTTGGCAAATAATTTATAACACTGGTTTTCGTGTTTGAATTGAATCACGTCTTGTTTTCTAGTAAAAACCCACTGTGACTCAGTCACTGTGATCATAAATTACTATGACAATGTTCTTAACCAGTCAATATAGGTTCTAAATGAAACATCGTTTGCTAACATTTCCATTATACATAGGGAATGCCAGGAAGTGAATAATAAATCAAGTAAGAACTACCTCGCGTAGTTCTACTACTAAAACAGTTATACATTTCAACTAATCACAGCTAGGGTCTACTATTCGTAAGCATCCAGCAACTGATTTTGATTTTCTCTGTCCTAAACAAATAAATATAAGATAACAACACACACACACATAAATTTTGAATAACAAAAATTATAGTTTAAAAAACTAAAAAAAAAACGCTTTTATAATTGAACTAAAAAGTTAAACTTTTTATAATAACTTCAGATATAATAAACTATTGATAAAATATTTACAACAATCAAAATCAAGCCCCCCCCACGCTTTTTGTACAATAATATAAATTTTTCAATTGATTATTACAGTTTTATTTTTAACTTTTTAGTTCAATTAGTAAGTACCTACTCAATTTAGATTGCATTATTATTATTATTATTATTTTTTTAATGTATGAATTTAATTTGATTGTGTGATTTTGTACCTACTTTGTACGTACTTACATTATGAATTTAACTTTTGTGTCCTGACGTGTATTTTTTTGTATGAATAAAATGATTTATGATTTTATGATTTAAAAGCGTTTTTTTTTAGTTTTTTAAACTATAATTTTTTTTTTACTTTTTACTTTTTTTTTTTTTCATTTTTTTTTTTTTTTCATATTATTGTATTGTCACCTTTGACAGATGTGCAAAGTTTGAATCAAATCTGATCGTTCAAAGTAGGACAAAATCGAGCTCAAAGAGGACGGTTACATACATACATACAGGTGAAGCTAATAAAAGCGTTATAAAAACAACTTCTATTTTCTTTTAGCGATTATTTTGGTCATCACAGTCTGGGCTGGTCAAGTCTGCCGTATCCCAGGTGAGCTGTGGGCAAAGATAGCCACTGATTGGCATTATGACTCAGCGAGAAGGCGACGCATCAGACCAAAATGAAGATGGCGAGACGAGCTTGATGGCTTCCTGACGGAAAGGACAAGTACAGCTAAGGATCCCGATGTCTGGATGGAATGGGGGGAGGCCTTTGCCCAGCAGTGGGACCCAGAGGGCACATAGTAATAAATAACTATTATTCTAGAATGTGCAAGAACAAGAATTCTTTCCCAGAATTGTTTTTGTCAATTACCACGTTTTAAGATATGACGCATCAGTTATGTGCAATGATAAGTATATAGTTGCCTTAAACGAATACTTACAGTTAAGATGACGAATTCTAGTTGAGTGGTTGGCTTGCTCGGACATTTTTATCTTTTGTCTTGTTTTCTATAGAGCCCAAATGCTCTTGAAAAGAAAGATTGCGGCTTTCAAAAATGAATTCCAATTGACTAACGACGTTCGAGTATGCTCAAATAGAGGTTACTAATAAACATGACTCATAAAACATTTTTTTTTTAGACATTCTACACAAAACAATCTAGCCCCAAACTTAGCAAAACTTGCACTATAAGAACCAGATAGCTGATATATGACAAGAAAACTGGCTATAGAAAAGGATGGCGACTGCACAAGTCACTCACGTCTGGAAGTCTCTGATTTAGTGATCTGGTAAGGAACTTGGTTTGTATGACTTTAGTCGCCTAATTTGAATAATTGCTACTTATTCCAAAATTTGAATTTGGATAATATAGAAAGATTTCGTGATAAAAATAAGGCTCTGATAAAATAGTGTCCGGCAAGACACAAGAAAAATCTAAGCAGACTAAACTCACAGTCCGTTGAGTGGACGGACATAGTTGCACTACTAACTTGACCGTAGAACTTAAAAAATAAATATGCGTGGTTGCAAAAAAACCCAAAATTTATAAGAGTGGCGTCAGAGGGAAGTTATATACGCTCCTAAGACGAGCTTTTATGGTAAGTATTTTAAAACGGTAAGGGTTTTCGATATAATCACCTACCGGATGCTTACGAGTCGCAGCTATAATTCTACTACTTCACTACAATACTGTTTCTATACTACTACCATTTATGGCATGTTCAATACCATTCATGGCATGTTCACTACCATTCATGGCATGTTCACTGCCATTCATGGCATGTTCACTACCATCCATGGCATGTTCACTACCATTGATGGCATGTTCAATACTATTCATGGCATGATCACTACCATTCATGGCATGTTCACTACCATTCATGGCATGTTCACTACCATTAGTGGCATGTTCAATACCATTCATGGCATGTTCACTACCATTAATGGCATGATCACCACCATTCATGGCATGTTCACTACCATTCATGGCATGTTCACTACCATTCATGGCATGTTCACTACCATTCATGGCATCTTTACTACCAATTATAGCAAGTTCACCGTTACTCACTCTCTTCTTCTTAACGGCACTTTCTTTAACTTTAATCTCGTTGGTCTGTTCCATTTTTCCGTTGAAGTGAGGCGTGTAGCGGTCAAATTGACTCGTGATGTGAGCTTTGTAAATGGGGAATGTGTCAGCTGCGATGTGACGACGCACGTGGTGGAATAACTGGTCGAAATGGTGGAGGTTGTGTCTGAAAATGTAGGATAAGGTATTATTTATTTTATTTATTTCTTTATTTCTTTATTTATTTATTTATTTATTTATTTCTTTATTAGCTCCCATGACACTCCATAAAATTATAAAAAATATATTTACCGACCATAACTACACACAGCAAGCACAGCTAAATGACCGGTTAAGATTTAAAAAGCTTTTATGAATAACTGAGATAAAAAATCAAAGTCAAATATATATTTATTCAATAGTATCACAAGGATCACTTTGAACCGTCTTTTAGCTAGTTCCACGCGACCAAAAACCAAAATTTGTAACGTAATTTTTTTTTTGTGAAAGTGCTGTATAAGTCACCAGATGGTGACTTTACTATGGATCTACCTACCAGATCCAGAATAAATAATTACGAATCATGCTTAGATTATTGATAAAGAAGGATTCAGGGTATTGATGATGACTTTGAGAAGGCTATTGTAATAAGTACCTAGCAATATTTCTAGATAAGAGTCACTTACATGCTAAGAAGTACCGATGCAAGCATTTCCCGTGTGTTTAATAGATGTCGGATGTAAGCGCGGGTGTGTTTCTTGCACGTCAAACATTCGCAGCCTGCCAGCACTGGAGAGAAATCTTCTTTATACCTGAAAATACAGAATACAAACTATATTTGGTTTCAAATTTTACCCAAATCGGTCCTGAATTTTGGAGTGACCAGACCATTAAGGCTTTAGAGCATGATTGAGTGTATCAGTACGTTTTTCTTGAGTCAGTTGTACCTTACTCTTACCTTGCATCAACCAAATCCAGTACACACGAGCCTTCACACAAAACCGCCACGTCGAAGTTAAGTACCAACGCTTGTCCGGCGTTCGTAAGTTTCACTGCATAAGAGCCGTCAACGACGTCCCAGCCACATTCTATGGCGTGCATCATCACTGACGGACTCCAACTGCCTTCGACGAAGCGGACCATGGTTTCTGGTATTGCATTCTGAAAATGGAAAATAGATATTGTGAATATTGTGCCCAATCTATTAGGACTAGAAGTAGTTGTCTGGAAGAAATCGCACATTGCACATTTACTGAATAATATTGATGTGTTAATTATCTTTTTGCTAGTTTGTAAGGTGTACAATAAAATTTTTCTATCTATCTAAAGCTCAGTTGGTTGTAGCTCTGCCTTCTGCGCTGTAGGTCCTGGGTTTGATCCTAACTATAACAAATATTTGTGTGGTGTGATGTTGGTCGTCTGTCTGGGTGTTATGTTGCACCTATTCTAAGTAGGTATGTATTTACAAAAAATATTTAAAAGTATTAATTTTACAACTATCTGGTTCCCATTGTACAAGCTCTGCTCAATTTGAGGGCTAGATAGTGGTTTGTGGATTGTCAACAAAATTTTATATGTCACTACCATGGATTGTCAGTGTCTTATTTATTCAACATGAAAAGACTATTTGGGCTTGTTATCATCATCATCATCAACAGCCTGAAGAAGTACACTGCTGGACATAGGCCTCCCCTGCACATTTGTAGCAAGAACGATTCTGAGCCCTTTCCATCCATCGGTCCATCCGGTGGGAGGCGCCCTACTTTTCGTCTTCCGGTTCGTGGTCGCTATTCGAGAATCTTGATATTTGTTTTATATTTCAAAAAAAAAACCTAGTGCGTGGTACTTACACCAACTCTTAGAAATATTTCCTGAAGTTTCTCCAGCGGTATCTCATTAACATCTTCGTTGCCATCAGTCAACCCTGACAGTGCAACGCCGCTCAGTATGTCAACGTGAGAGAGAATACGACTGATGCAGTCATTACATCTCTTCTCATCACCAGGAGCTACTATGACGCCTGGAAATATTGAAAGTGGGGCTTTTAGTACATCAAATGAAACATGTGCTCGCAAATAATTACGCCTCCTGATCAAAAGATCTAAGTAGCAAAATGTCCAATAGATCAAAAGATCAGGAAGCCTATTTACTATGGAATGCATTGGCAAATTCATCAACCGCACTTGGTGTGCGGACTGGTTTCCGCAAGTAGGCCGATGGCGGGCCCTTTTGGCGTGACGCTTGACACGTGCTGCTCGAACTTTTTTAGGTTCTACGACACGCTGGTTTCCTAACGATGTTTTCCATCACCGTTTGAGAGTATTGGCATTGTGCACATACATTTTATCGACAGAAAAACTCATTGACTAGTGGATTTGAACCCACGACCTTAGGATCGGGGCCACTACCACTGGACCACCAGTGACCTCTGGTACGCATACAATGCATCATTTATTTTTCAGTCAATTTTTGAACTCTACATAACTCATTCTTCGGTGAAAATACTACCATTTCTATTGGTAACCATTGTTTTTGGTGTTTTTCAGTATCAAATAATATGGATGCCAGTAACAGGCATGAGATTTAACACATACCCTGTGAGGTAATGCAATAATTGTAAATACAGAATAGGTATAGGGAACTGCCTAACATTAGGTGGCTTAACTTAATGTTTGATCAGTGATCACTTTTTTTAATTGAAAACTTAACCATTGCTCCTATGACATAGTTAATAGGCCGCCATAAGGACTCCATCATGGCTTAACAACTGCTGCCAAGCCTTCCCACATCCTCCAAAGTAAGAAAAAGCTCAAATGTAAAGACTAGCAGTCACCAGTTCAACTACAGTCACTGTACTTTTCTTAACTAAGGCTTGTAGCTTATGTGTTGGGAACATTTTTGATTCCATAGATTATAAATCATTAGGACTTACCTACAAGAGAGCTTTTATGATTAAGCACATTTGAGCCCTTATATCGACTCACACATTTATCCAACATGCTGCAAGTTCTATCCACAGACTTTGCTATCCTCTTGAAGCCCTCATTGAGTGATGTGCGAGAATCTGCTATCGCGAAAATGATGTCTGGCTTAAATGATTCCATCACGTCCATGTACCTGAAATGATTGGTATACATGGCATAAGTTGTGAATCATGTGAACAGGGTAGGTTAATAATTCAGACTTCCTATTTTAGAATAAAATTTAGGCATAGTTTATGTAGCATAGAAAAAAAAATCTGTTGGGGGACACACAGATGATCATTAAAGATGAATCATTAACACAATCCTACCTAGCTCCTCAGTTTAGGTATCTATTCACTAGACAGATGAATTTATGAAAACGATAGAAGGCTTAGGTGGGTTCAACTAGGTTGTTTATGTATAGATTAAGTAACGCGCTCATGATAGCATCAGCACAAACCTAAGTGGTTTTTTAAAAGCTATTTTTAACAAAGTAATGTAAATAAAAAATAAAAAAATTAAGATCCTCATAAGAAATAAAAGTTGATGAAACCTATAGTAAGCCAGCACTTCACTTATAGCTTAAAAACCTAGGTTATTGACCAAACTACTAACTACTACTATTATTTGCCTACTTGCGAAATATGCCAAGAGATAAACAGTGCTCAAATTATTGCCATCTCTTACCACTGCGTAATGAGAAACAGTGACGAGCTAACTATAGGTAATAATAAAATTTAAATTGCTTTTATACGTATGGCTGTAAACTTTCAGCCTTATACAGCAACTGAAATTGAACTGAATAAAGACAATTTTGATTTGATTTACATAGGAGTGTTCAACTGATGAAAGATACTCACCGATCAGCGGTAATAAGTTTCTTTCCTTTTTTAGTCCATAGAGGCACTGCAACGGGTTCAAAATGGCCTGCTGGTGTTATTTCATTCATGTTATTAAATGTGACACATGTCACATGATCTGATATCCCTGCAAACTCAGCTAGGCCTTTTCCCTGGGCCTTCACTCCTGTTTCTAAACTCAATGAGTTGGATAGTGGCACCCAGAGGAGTTGCGAAGTGGAGAAAACTTTTGATAATACTTCAGCGGTAAGGTGTACTACACTGCCTCCCTGGAATATTTAAAAATAGAAAGATTATATACAAGAAAATGATCTTATAATAAAAAACCTGAAATCAAAGTCATTGCATCAATCTAAATTAGCTCTAATCATATCTACAAGGCATCATAGTACCTGATAATGATGACTTTTATGTAGATAGGTAGATGATTACAAATTTGAGGAAGCCAAGACGGTGATGTATGGTTTAGTTGCATGGTAATGCTGTAAGATATATTCATCAGCTCTCGAGTCACTCATCGCTCTGAATTTACGATCTATCAATCTAGGGGACCCCAAGATAAGCAAATTTGTAGGCTCATTTAAGACCTTTAAGAGGATTGAGAGAGAGATTTAAGATCTGAGCCTCTTTTAAGTAACCCAAACTAAGCCACGTAAAAGAGCGTCAAGGCGGTCAAGGCCCTTGAAATAACCAACGTACGTACCTGTGTTAGCAGAGCACAGGCCGGAGTTTCTATGGCAGCGTTGGAATTATCCACAAGTTCCGAGAGAATACCCACTCTTTCGCTTCCATTACTAGCTTTTTTAACATTGAAACGCATTATTGTTTGTAAAAAATAGTACCTAATTAGCGCACCAAGGCAACCTAACCTAAAACCATAACAAAAACATGAATGAATGAAGTGAAGGAAGAAAAGATACTGTCATGTCAGCTGTGTGTCAGCTGTCACATCACATGTTTTGTTTGTTCATTCAATGGTTTTTTTAATGTAATGAGGAGCTGGAAACTAATCTTTTGGACAAGCTCTATTTTTTATAGCTGGAAATGGGATATGGAGGTTGGAGGCCTCTGCAGCTCTGCACTGCAGTGATGATGACGGCGATGGCGATCAGTGAAAGGCTGTCAAATATCGATGTCATATTTGACAGCGTTTCACTGATCGCCATCGAAGATTACTTAGATGTGCACAATGAACATTAATACTTTTCGCATGCCAGATGGCGAAAACATGAAAATATTCCGTAATCATGAATGGGGAATCGAACTTGCATTAGGATTAATTATTTGATATTGAGAGAGTTAGTTTTTTTTTCATTTTCTGACATCAGGCACGCGCAAAGTTATTTTGCGCGAACCTGCGTGAAAATAAAATAAATGACAGCCTATCACTTTTATGAAAGAGACAAGGGTTCCTAATTAAAGAGGTATTATAATAGGTAGGTAGGTATTTAATAGTCCTCCTAGTCCTTCCTGAATGCAACACGGCTCGTTCGGGTGAGCGTGATCGCTGAATCCAAGCTATTAATTTCATTCAATTTTCAAAACGAAAAGTTAATACTCACAGCGGATTCAGTGATCGCCTGACACCCACAGAGTAAGTACCTAGGTACTCTTCTATCTGACACCAAAGTGTTAAAGGAATAGACCCGCTGTTGAGATTCGTTTTCTGTCATTTCGGGAAGGAACATAACTTTTTGATGTTAATATTCGAAAAAGTTAGGCAGTTTCTGAGCGTGAAAGGGACTTTTAATTCCTTGTTTTTCTCAAACTGCAACATTGTGAAAAAGCTTGTGGAAGTTTCCAAGGCTTTATCGAGGGTTGGCGGGGTTCCGGCAACCGCGCCAGGCATAACTTTGTTACCAAGTATAACTGTAAGTCACCTTACGTAATGGGAAATCCTTTTTTATCTGACACGCACTGAAAATGTTAGGCAGTATTTGAATACAAACAGCAAAAATGACTGAGAGAATAGGCGTGACGACAGTATCAAAGAATCAAAGATTTTATGATCTTAGGTGATAAAACATACTTTAGGGATTTAAAATACTGATTTAGTTTTATAATAAAAAATGAGATTAATAAGATTTTCGATAAATTAAAAGATTAAAATACTGCAGTTGGCCATTTTGAGAGAAACACCAATCACAGCCCATGACGTCACCGTCACGTTCATGTAACCATCATCTGTGATCACCGTGTTTTGTTGTGCCCTCGAGCTAATTACGCATTTTAATTGGCTTTTATTAGTAAACGCATAGTATACGTGGTATAAGTGTGAATTATTGACTCTACAGCACGACTCTATAACAATGGAACCAGGCTACAATAAGGCAAACACCTCTAATTTGCCCAGGATTCATTTACTGATGTTGGGCGATTTCCTTGCAAATAATAAAGAATTTTGCTCGTCTGAGTTTAGAAACGTGAAAACCTCTTTGTAAGTAAATTTGTATTTATATTTAGCACTAGATACAACTAATTTAGATACCTATAATCGAACTCGTAGGAGATTATATGTTATTTTACTTTCAGGTTATTTTTACAATAAACTTGTCATTGTTTTTTTTTGAGGCTAGCTCCCTTGCAGCTTCAAAGTTGATACTTTAGAGTTAAAACCTGCAAAACATCTATGTACTAGTATTTTTCCTCATAGTAGGCACATCATACTAATAATCCTCAAGCAAGTCAGTATGAATGTAGGTACCTATTTGTCTTTAATAATTTTCAATTACCTATTTCAGGTCTTCAAGACCATCATAAGGGTATGATGCAATCAGCTATGTGCAACTAAAACGGGAAGGAAACACTTGTACAGTAAAATGCAAGATTTGCCCAGAGCATAAAGTTCATGCAAAACTATATGCCGTTACATTGAAGGTTGATGAAGATGAAGAAAAAGTAACATCAATCGAATGTCATGATTGTGTTGCTGCTCAGGGTGGATGTAAGCATGCCATAGCGCTGCTTATGTGGGTCCATAGGCGAAGCGAAGAACCTTCATGCACAGAAGTTCAATGTTACTGGCGGAAATCAAAGCTATCAAGGGTTGGCACTACCTTAAAATATATATCTACAAAAGATTTATCTAAAGGTAGCCCTTTACTGCCTTCTAACTCTGCAGTTCTTGAAAAATTTTTAGAAGAAGGAAAAAAGAGAAACGTTGACAACTGTGAGCTACTAAAACATCAGTAGGATTTTATTTGTGATGAACTACATAGCGTCTCAATGCACCAACTTGTACTTGCATACAAAGAAGAGTGCTGTGACTTATTTTTAAGTAAAGTGAGTTTGCCGATTTCACTTATTAACAAAATTGAAAATGAAACCAGGGACCAGTACAAAAATAACCTTTGGTATGAACTGAGGTACGGCAGGGTTACAGCTTCCATGGCTTATGAAGTGAGTCGGTGCCAGACCAATGATGGGACTCTGATTGCTACTATCATGGGGGGGAAGATACCGGACACACCGGCAATGAAACGGGGCAGATATTTAGAAAATGAAGTACGAGAAATAGTTAGCAAGAAACTAGGAAAAAAAATCAACAGTGGATTGTTCATATCCCAAATATACCCAATGTTAGCAGGTTCCCCTGATGGAATATGTCAAGATAGCATTGTGGAGATCAAATGTCCTCTAAGCGATAAAACTTTTCTCAATTATATAAAAAATGGCAAACCCAGCAATAAATGCTTTGCCCAGATGCAAATGCAAATGTATTTAAGTGGTCTAAAAAAGTGTTACTTTTGTGTTGCAGACCCAGATTTTTCAACAAATAAAAATGTAGAAATTGTATGCATAACCTTTGATGATCAATATGTCAGGCTTTCTTGAAAGTGTCATAAAATTTTGGAAATCCCACGTGTTATATAGTTTTTACATTGTTATATAGTAATAGAAAATAAAAATACAGAAATTTCATAATGTGTTTTATTTATTAAGAGAATCTTGTAAATTAATCTATCTTCCTCTAGCTCAGTTGGTAGTAGCTCTGCCTTCTGCGCCATAGGTCGTGGGTTCGATCCCCACCGAGAACAAATATTTGTGTGGTGAACATAAATGTTTGTTCTCTGTCTGGGTGTTATATTGTATTCTAAGTATGTATTTACAAAAAAAAAAGTATTCAAGTATTATATCAGCTATCTGGTTCCCATATTACAAGCTCTGCTTAGTTTGGGGATGGGTAGTGTTATCTTTTTCTAACTAATTTATTCAAAACATTTACACTTGGTCTTGATGGATTACTATGACCGCCTTGCTTGACTTTGAATGGTGATGTAGAGACAGAATGTAGAAATGGCTTCAATGGTGATGTCATCTGATTTATCGAACTGACTTTTGTTTGGTTAGCTTTACTTCTGAATGTTTTACTTATGTGTACTTGAATTGATTTATCCAAGACTTCTAGGTGTTGATTGGAGAACTTCATCAACATTTTACTGAACTGAAAAAAAAATGTTTTGTTAATATATTATAGTACAAACTTATAATTATGAAAACACAAATAGGATATTAATAGGTCACAGAAAAAAATCTAGTTATGTACCTACTTAGTTTTGAGTGTACCAACAATAAAATAAAGTTTATCAATTATTCTAATAAATAAGTTAACAAAATGTATACCTGAACTACTGGCGATTTCTTGAGAACTTGATTGTTCTGTAACCATACTTTTTTTTTCAATTTGCTTTTCACACTCTTGAAGAATCATCATCCTTCGTTTTTTAACTATGTAGGGTCGCTCTGTTGTGTCAGATGTTTGTGTTCTTCTATCTGATTGGCATATAAATTTTTTGGGCATACATCCTGGCTTCATACGTTACGTACTTGTGATACCGACCCCATCACATGATACTCCATATAATTATCCATATCATTAGGTAACTGAAAAAATAAAAGTCAACAATTAGAAATGATAAACCAAGACCAAAACAAACATAACCTCACTAAATTTGTTATTCCATATCCTCAATATTTTAACTACTTCAAGTCAAACAAACATTTTAAGTATAAAACCTATCAATCTATGATATCATAATATCATACTCACATCAAAGTGGTCTTCACAGAAATGAATTGGCGAATTTGTGGCTACGTCGTTCGGGTTTCGCCGTGCAAGCTTTAACCACTTATTTCTTATTATTTTCTTGTTTGGAACATGTACAAACACCTTGTTGGGGGTTTTTATTGTTGTATTTTTACACTGAGGTACTAAAAACCACCTAAAAACTTTGTAATTCATTTTTAACACACTTTTTTCTTCGCTGCTCATAGACGAAATGACCATTTTACGTTATCGTGACGTCAGAGCCGACGCCATGACACCTGCGGGCTGTTTTGGCGCACTATTCAAATATTATTAGAAAAATAGCTTTAAACTTTGTTAATCTTTAGTTTATTACTGAAATAAAGAATTTTTCGTAAATAGTAAATGTGTATCCACATTACAGAAGAGGATTTCAAAATCTTTCGTCATGCCTGTTTTTCTGGTGTTATTTTTAGTTCTGTTGTGTAATTTCGGTGGTATTTTAACCAACATTACTTGAGGTATCTTGAGGTCTTAGCTCTAGGTGTTAGCAATTAGAATTAATGTGTAATAAGTGATATTCTGATTTGATCAAAAATGTTTCAGATGGTTTTGAGAAGAAACGGCCATCTTTCTTCCTATGCCAAGTAGATCCGACTTTGACAGAAGACTGACGAATTGACGGAAAAGTATTATAACTATGTAATATATTATCATCCATCATTCTCATTAAACTACTTGACACTGGCAAAATTGATCCGAAAAGGACAGATGCCATTCATTAAGAAGAAGAAGAAGAAGAAGACCCGCTGTTCCGCCCAAGGAGTTCCGCCCCTGGTTCCGCCACCATACCTGACACTTAGCAGCTTGGCAGATTACATTTTTGAAACAGAGCTTGGTACTACTGCTTTTTTGATTTCGTAGGTAGTAGGTGCCTACCTACAAGAGCTTGGAAACTTGCTTGACATAATGAGTTCCCTCTAAAGTGCGTATAGGCGAGATCATGCCTCTACGCGCACGTGCATAATGAATGACTTACTACTTATGCATGCAGGCTTGCACCAGCCCACTTCTACCAAGTCTAACTAGCCTTAGTCTAGATATCAACATGAATATACTATTTAATTTATTATGCATTCTAGCTAGAAATAAATGCTAGAGGTTGCTTTTTGATAGTTTATAGTGTGGTGTAATAAGGGTGTATTGTATATCCTACATAGTTGATTATTTTTAATAAAAAAATTACGTTGTGGCTACATAGGTATCTATCACCACACGTTGTCAAATTATACTTGCAATCAACTCCTGCTAGGCCCTCTGATAGCTTATAAAGCCTTGCGCACATCTAAGCGATCTGCGATCAGTGAAACGCTCAAACTGTCAAATATGACAGCGATATTTGACAGCGTTTCACTGATCGCCATCACCATCGTCTAGATGTGTGCACGCCTTATTACACAATTCCTAGATGATGTTGCATTGTCGTTCTTTTTTTGATTATTTTGTTTATAGTGGACCAAGTTTTGTTTAGGCAGTTTGGGTCTAGATGGCGCTGTGTAAAATAAGTATTTTTTTATACGACAATAATTAGGGTAGAGGTATGTAGGTACCTAGGTACTACTATAATTTCGTAGGTATCATTTTAGGAAGACTGCGAAAGCAAAGCTTTGAAACATCTGTTCATCTGCCCACAACTCTTCCGACCAGCAAGCGGTGGCAAAATGTCTGAAAGCTTTTGTGTTAGCGTTGAAATCTAGGGCCACTTAGGTAAGTACGAACGAAGTTTATGGGTTGGTACATTCATGTTTGCATGATGTGTTCACCTACTTTTTCGTGGCATGTAGAATTATAATCTAGTAAGACATAAGAATAAAACACTTAAAACCTTGTGAAAATATTAGTTAGTGTTAGTTGTACGGAAAATGTTATGTTACCAAGCTGGATTATCGGGCTTTTTTCTTTATAATAACGTTAAGGTAGGTCAGTAGATTTAATTTTACCTCCTATGTTTGAGTTTCTTCTTAGGTTACACGTTTGAGAGTTAAACCTATGAGGGAAAAATAAATCTACTGAAACTTGTTGTTTTTTGACATTTTCCCAGAATATCCCGTAAAAGCTGCCTAAGCAGCAGATATTCTCACTATTTGCCCATTGTATGAGGCAAATAGTTTTAAGTACCTATTTTTATGTACCTGTACTTTTATAATTTGTTGTGTGCAATAAAGCATTTTCTATCTATCTATATCTATCTATTCTCAACTCGCAGAACGTCGCAGAACGCTAGGGGCCTTATTAATAATCCTGGCGTAACGTTGGACTAGTTAATCCGTGTTTTGTCACATAATTTGTTCGAGTTGACAATTGCATGTCAATGCAAGAGACAAAACACGGATTAACTAGTCCAACGCTACGCCAGGATGATTAATAAGGCCCAAGAGAATTTATAAAGTTGATGTTTACTTAACTGAGAGCGTGAAGTGAGACTTCGAGAAGCTAGAATATTATTTTCAGATATTTTCTAGACCCTCGCGTAAAATATGCCAGCTGAAACGTACCTAAGCAGCTATTCTAAGCTCTAGCCGTTAGGTATTTGTGTACTATCCCCCGCCACAGAAGGTTAAAGAGTTTGTATGGTATATATTATGTTTACATAACTGAAAGCGTGAAGTGATGTCGCGGCGAAGCGGACGTCCGCCGGCGCCGCATCGCTAATGCGCCGTGCACTTAGTCCGATCTAAATGCACTTGCTACATGACTACTTGCATTTTATGACATTATGTCGAAATAGAGCTCGCAGGCCTTCCTTAAGCTACTTAAGGAATGGTTTGGATCAACATGGAAGGCCGTGCTGTGATATACCTAAATAGGTTGCTTTATGCAACAAGCATCTGATGTTAAAGTGGCAACGCCTATAACAAAGCACTACCTTGCAGGCCATGCACTTTAAGAACTTGCACTACGATGCACTGCCATGCATCCGTCAACTTGTGGCGTAATGGACCAGTAATTTCGGTATTTTAAAAACCATTTGATTTTATCGAATAAAAAAAACGCTAAGGCTTAGTGTCTATTCTGTTTTTTCACAAATCTTTTGAAAAATACCGTTTAATATGGTGTAAAGCTTTGATAATAACTCTACGACATACGAAGAACAAGCACGTGACGCTGACGACGCCCCAATATCATAAATTATCATCTTCTTTGGTGCCAAGACTCCTTATATTGGAACGAATATGAATGAAAAAGGTAATATAGCGGACCAACGCGTGCGACCAAAAAAAAAAGATGAATGTCTGTGAAAAATGGACGGTCGCGAACTGTAGTAATGGACAGCACTAAATATTGCACCAAGGGAAAATAAATTACGCCGCTTTTTCACCGAAGCAAAAAGTGGTCTTCGTTATTCCTTTCACTGAAACGGTGAGCAGAAAAACTTTTAATACGTTACGTAGGGTGGTAAGTACGTAGCAAAAACTCTCACATGCTCCTCGTCACCCAAAATACATGTACAAAAACCAAATAGTTGTGCTAATTACTAGCAGGGCGGGCGTGATATATAAATTATATCTTTTTAAATATTTGAGCGAGAAATATTATTCAGAGCCAGCTGTGCACTTTGCACCTGACTCTAACAAGTAATTATGGAGTTTAATTTTGTGTAGGAAAATATCACGAAAACGATAAATTCAAATTACAAAAAAAATCTTGGTGCATATTTTTATATAAAAAAATCGCTTTACAATAACCAAAAAAATGCAATACTGCAGTACTTTGCACAAAGCCAGCGATGCAAATGCTACGGTGTGGCGTAGCATCTGCTACGCCGTAACTCGTGTGCTGCGTTATATTTTCTTACCATATTTTACTTTGAATGATTATTTTTTTAGGAACTTATTAGTATCTGGTAAAGGTGTTCTGCAAACATGTCACTTCCAAACAGCGCTCTACTCTATGACCTAAACTAATTTCTAGCTAATGAAGTTACGGACAATATGCAAGTGCGAAGTTTAAATTGGCGAGGGAGCGCGACCGCTTCGGTTTTTGTTCGAGAAATCAGCACCACTTCAGCGCTAAATGGATTTATTACCTTGCACCGTTACAGGTGGATACTCGTAATTACTCTCGCTGAAGCAGATTGTTTATTGTTCGTCGGAAAATTGTATTTTCATCTAGAAAATGAAATATTCAGTTTTGATCTATTTTTTTGTGGGTTTTATTGTTGCAGATGTATTGCGGATAAATTTAATGTGTTGCAATATTTTCGGGTGCCTTTTATTCTAAAACTAGCTGTCACCCGCGACTTCGTCCGCGTGGTTAGTATAAAGTCATAGTTTGAGTTCGTTTAAAAGGAACTATTTTATGGTGGAAAGCGGACAACTATTGATATGTTTTCACTGTTTTTTGCGTATTTTTTGAGAGTTATTTTTCGTGAATTTGCCTTAGTGGCTAAGTTGGGTTATGTATGCGTTGGTTTTACATGACCAAGTGCTGGTTATACCTTAGTTTTGAGTTTGCATTCAAAACTATATAAAGTGTGTTCGAAAGATGGTAAATGCTGTTGTAGCCGATTTTTTTCAGCTGTGTTTAGTTTTGGTATGATAGGTGCTTCCCGCGATTTCGTCTTAGTGGTTATCATGGGGTTTTTTGTAAACCTTTGTGTGTATTCAAACCTGGTGACAGATGCTGCGGTAGCAGAATTTTTTTAAATGTTTTTTTGCGTATTTTGTAAAGCTCTTTTTCGTGATTTTGTTTTAGTGGCTAATTTGGGCTATCGTATTCGTTGGTGTATAATTGAATCTTGTTTTTTTAGTTTGACATGATCAAATGCAAGTTACCATCGTTTTGAGCTTGTACTTTAGAGTGTATTTGAATTTGAAGGTGAGTGCTGTTGTAGCCGTTTTTTTTCAGCGGTGTTTAGTTTAAGTATGATAGATGATTCCCGCGATTTTGTCTTGGTGGTTATCATCGGTTTTTTTGTAAACATTTGTGTGTATTAAAACCTGGTGACAAATGCTGCGGTAGCTGAAAATTTTTTAATGTTTTTTTTTTGCGTATTTTGTAAAGCTATTTTTTGTGATTTTATGTTATATTAGTGGCTAATTTGGGGTTTCGTATGCATGTTGGTGTATAATCAAATCTGAATTTTTAATTTGACATGACCAACTGCTGGTTACCATAGTTTTGAGCATGTACTTTAGAGTGTCTTTGAATTTGAAGGCGAGTGCTGTTGTAGCCGATTTCTTTCAGAGGTGTTTAGTTTAAGTATGATAGATAATTCCCGCAATTTTGTCTAAGTGGTTATCTTTGGTTTTATTGTAAACCTTTGTGTGTATTCAAACCTGGTGACAGATGCTGCGGTAGCTGAAATTTTTTTAATGTTTTTTTTTGCGTATTTTGTAAAGCTCGTTTTCGTGATTTGTTTTAGTGGCTAATTTGGGCTATCGTATTCATTGGTGTATGATCGAATCTGGTTTTTTTAGTTTGACATGATCAAATGCAAGTTACCATAGTTTTGAGCTTGTACTTTAGAGTGTATTTGAATTTGAAGGCGAGTAATGTTGTAGCTGTTTTTTTTCAGCGGTGTTTAGTTTAAGTATGATAGATGATTCCCGCAATTTTGTCTTGGTGGTTATCATCGGTTTTTTTGTAAACATTTGTGTGTATTAAAACCTGGTGACAAATGCTGCGGTAGCTGAAAATTTTTTAATGTTTTTTTTTTGCGTATTTTGTAAAGCTATTTTTTGTGATTTTATGTTATATTAGTGGCTAATTTGGGGTTTCGTATGCATGTTGGTGTATAATCAAATCTGAATTTTTAATTTGACATGACCAACTGCTGGTTACCATAGTTTTGAGCATGTACTTTAGAGTGTCTTTGAATTTGAAGGCGAGTGCTGTTGTAGCCGATTTCTTTCAGAGGTGTTTAGTTTAAGTATGATAGATAATTCCCGCAATTTTGTCTAAGTGGTTATCTTTGGTTTTATTGTAAACCTTTGTGTGTATTCAAACCTGGTGACAGATGCTGCGGTAGCTGAAATTTTTTTAATGTTTTTTTTTGCGTATTTTGTAAAGCTCGTTTTCGTGATTTGTTTTAGTGGCTAATTTGGGCTATCGTATTCATTGGTGTATGATCGAATCTGGTTTTTTTAGTTTGACATGATCAAATGCAAGTTACCATAGTTTTGAGCTTGTACTTTAGAGTGTATTTGAATTTGAAGGCGAGTAATGTTGTAGCTGTTTTTTTTCAGCGGTGTTTAGTTTAAGTATGATAGATGATTCCCGCAATTTTGTCTTGGTGGTTATCATCGGTTTTTTTGTAAACATTTGTGTGTATTAAAACCTGGTGACAAATGCTGCGGTAGCAGAATTTTTTTTAACGTTTTTTTTTGCGTATTTTGTAAAGCTATTTTTTGTGATTTTATGTTATATTAGTGGCTAATTTTGGGTTTCGTATGCGTGTTGGTGTATAATCGAATATTTTTTTTTAATTTGACGTGACCAACTGCTGGTTACCATAGTTTTGAGCATGTACTTTAGAGTTTATTTGAATTTGTAGGCAAGTGCTGTTGCAGCCGATTTTTTTCAGCGGTGTTTAGCTGAAGTATGATAGATGATTCCCGCAATTTGTCTAAGTGATTATCATTGTTTTTTTTGTAAACCTTTGTGTGTATTCAAACCTGGTGACAGATGCTGCGGTAGCTGAAAATTTTTTAATGGTTTTTTTTGCGTATTTTGTAAAGCAATTTTTTGTGATTTTATGTTGTATTAGTGGCTAATTTAGGGTTTCGTATGCGTGTTGGTGTATAATCGAATCAGATTTTTTTTTAATTTGACATGACCAGCTGGTTACCATAGTTTTGAGCATGTTCTTTAGCCATTTTTTGAAGCGGTGCGGTGTTTAGTTTCGGTATGATAGGTGTTTTCCGCGATTTTGTCTTAGTGGTTACGGTGGGGTTTATGTCAACTTTTGTGTGTATTCAAATTTGGTGACAGAAACTGCGGTAGCAGATTTTTTTTACTGTTTTTTTGCGTATTTTGTAAAGCAATTTTTTGTGATTTTTCTTTAAACTATTTTTCCCTTTTTCTTCTTTTAGGGAAATAATTTTCCTATTTTCTTTCTTAGTGCACCTTTGCTCTATAAGAGGAACACATCTTCCAAGTTTCATGCTTCTAGGACTAATGGTTTAGGCTGTGTGTTGATTTTTCTTTAAACCTTTTTTCCCCTTTTTCTCCTCTTCGGGAAAGAATTTTCCAATTTCCTTTCTCAGTACACCTCTACGCTATAAGAGGAACATACCCTTCAAGTTTCATGCTTCTAGGACTAACGGTTTAGGCTGTGCGTTGATTGTCAGTTAGTCAGTGAGTCAGTCAGTCAGTAACGAAAGAGTTTTATATATTTAGATTAATTTGACATGACCAGCTGGTTACCATAGTTTTGAGCATGTTCTTTAGCCATTTTTTGAAGCGGTGCGGTGTTTAGTTTCGGTATGATAGGTGTTTTCCGCGAGTTTGTCTTAGTGGTTACGGTGGGGTTTATGTAAACTTTTGTGTGTATTCAAATTTGGTGACAGAAGCTGCGGTAGCAGATTTTTTTACTGTTTTTTGCGTATTTTGTAAAGCAATTTTTTGTGATTTTTCTTTAAACTATTTTTCCCTTTTTTCTTCTTTTAGGGAAATAATTTTCCTATTTTCTTTTTTAGTGCACCTTTGCTCTATAAGAGGAACACATCTTCCAAGTTTCATGCTTCTAGGACTAATGGTTTAGGCTGTGTGTTGATTTTTCTTTAAACCTTTTTTCCCCTTTTTCTCCTCTTCGAGAAAGAATTTTCCAATTTCCTTTCTTAGTACACCTCTACGCTATAAGAGGAACATACCCTCCAAGTTTCATGCTTCTAGGACTAACGGTTTAGGCTGTGCGTTGATTGTCAGTCAGTCAGTGAGTCAGTCAGTCAGTAACGAAAGAGTTTTATATATTTAGAAGAAGAAGATACACCTATCAATTCATCATGGCATAAAACATTGTTGAACCATGCCATTGACGACATTCAGTAGGTTTGCTAGCTCACCCATTAAAATAGTTTAGCGATTGGTTTAATCTAAAACATCGCAGACATAGCTCGCAGTCAGCTGCAAAAACTTGGCCGTCGATACGAGTACGTAACGATGGCTTCAGGCCTTCAGCTTCATTATACTGCGCTTGTATTGTACGCATGGCCCATGACTCCGGAAAATTATGAAACTTGGGTATTCTATGCAAGCTGCAACTTTGAAATTAGTTACGACGCCTTGCATTATAAAGAAGATCCTGTTGCTAGAGGTAGATTGTTTGATCTGCATATTGAGCTGTATTGAGTTTTTTTATTGTAAAATGAGTTCATTATTTAAAAATACCTAGGTACAACTGAAATGAGTAAGTACAAGTATTTACACATTTAGTAGTTGGTGTTCCAAGTGACAGATTGCAAGCCCATTGCCGCTTTTAGATCACAGCACCGACACCGAAACCGTTTGGTTAGATTCAACGATATATAGCACTGATGCATAATTTAGAATAGAAAAAAAGTTAAATAAATAAATAAATATTGTAGTCAATCCACACAGCACAATCCCCAAACTAAGCAGGAGCTTGTGCTATGGGAACCAGATAGGTAGCTGATATAATAATGTTTTTTTTTGTGAACACATACTTAAAGTACAATATAACACCCAGACAGAGAACAAATATTTGTTCTCAGTGGGGATTGAACCCACGACCTACGGCGCAGAAAGCAGAGCTACTACCAACTAAGCTGGTGTCCTATTGGATTGGAACCCTCGCTTTATGTACAGAAAAGGAGTCACTCTTACACCACCGGTTTTCATGAACTGAGACGTGCCCATTATGGGCATTGAAACACGTTTGAGAGTTAAATCCTATAACCGAAGCAATTTAAATAACCTAATCCTGGTCCACGCTGCGGACAGTAATCAGTCGGCAGGCAACACCAGGGGATTTAGTTTCAATCATGCTGGTGGCCGCTCGCTTGTGATTAATGCATACTAAACAGGAAGGTATAGCCGCTTCCAGATAATTTACTTTGTGGAACAATAGCCGGCTACTTGCTTTGAGGTTGCGCTTGGAAATTGAAAAATTACCCGTACTTGTAAGTACATTTTTATCTTTGATACATTTGAACTGTTTAAGTTAATGAAAAATACAATGTCCTTGCAAAACGAAGTTGCAAATGTTGTGAAATCAAATCGGTAAAAAGGTTTCAAATTTGAAAAAATTGTTGACTGTTTTTGTATAGTCACTGGGGTAGATGTTGCCTTTGAGTAAGAGTAATAGTAAGCAAGCTAAGAGAAATTACGGCATTCTCTATTTTATAAACGAGAATTCTCGAGAGAGCACGAGAAACTACAGAACAGGGCCTAGAGATCGGAAATGTAGGAAGGAAGTAGCACAAATACCGAACTCTGAAAAGGTTAGGTGAAAAAAAAATCAAAATGTGGAATTTTCACACAAAGGTGCAAATTTTTGTTTCGAAGTATAAAACTTAATTAAAATAAAACTGCTAATATAATGAAAAACTTGTGGTTAAATAGCATTTTTCACTAAATTAGTATACCACTTCAATACGGTACCCTAACAACATTACAATCTACCCAAGTAGGCTAATGAGCAATTTTGCTTTGACTTATTGTTATAGAAATAAATATTACTAAGAATGTGTCGGCACTTTTATTACAGGCGACACTTGTTCTTGTAAAATTTAGCATAGCATTTGATTCCACTGGAAAGTATAATATAAGCACGACATCAGCATTAACCACAACCCACTTAACCCATTGCTGGGCATAAGCCTCCCATTGCTCTTGCCATTCACCACGTTTTCTTGTAAATTTTTTTTTATTATTTATTATGGGACTATAATCTATTAGTCTTTGTTAACATTGTTACGTTATCACAAGTAGGTAGAAGTACATAAAACGTTGTTGATGACAAGTGACTGACTGGCGTGCAATTAGCCAGTCGAGGCCGACCAAGGGAACAAAAGAGCCTCTTTGCTTCACTTAATTAAAAAGAAAACTGGCTAAGAGCGAGTCCCTTCTGTCAGTACAACGACAGTATTTATTTTATTTTCAATTAATTCTCACAAAAATTCGGAAACCATAAATCCAAAAATTGGTTCATGAAAAAAACTGGTGACAAATATAGATTATTTAATTTTATAACTGTGTTATGCTAATAAGATCGTGGGAAGTCGGTGGATGGAAAGGGCACAGAATCTTTCTTTCTGGAAATGTGTAGGAGAGGCCTATGTCCAGCAGTGGACATCTTCAGGCTGATGATGATGATGTTAAAGAAAAGGTTACGTAACTTTCCAATCAACTATGGAAATTACAGACAGAACCCTATTTTATTGAATAGGTGAAAAGATAATTTCAGTATCTATCACGTAAAGTAGAATTCTGTCACCCCTATTATTTCAAAAGGGTATAATTGTTAAAGAAACACTCATTCTAAGTACAGCTAATAGACTTCCTCCCCTCTCGGGGGTTAATTTTTAAGGGGTGAATTATGGTGGTGTAATTAGCGAAGGCTCGCAAGAATGCCCAAGGAATGTATTTCAGCTTGAACCAAGCTGTTCCCTTTACTGTTATTACACGGGCTAAGGAATACAACCATTCGAAAGAATAATGTTTGTTCGAGTTACTTTATGCCATACTTACCTAACATAAAAGCGATTAGTTTTAGCTTTTACGGGTTTCATAATTGTTGTATGGCTGTTTAGTCATAAATAAACTTATAAATAGGAATACTAGCAATAATAAGTTATTAGAAGTTAATTGAAATTTCAATTTGTTGAGAACAGAAGAGGAAAGAAGATTGGCCATCTTGTACGACAGGCTTTTTAAGAAATATCATCGAAGGAAAGGTTGAAGGAACGAGAGGAAGGGGAAGACCTTGGATAAGCTACATGAGGCAAACAAAAGCGAAGGTCGCCGTTGTGTCATACGAGGTCAACAAAAAAATACCTGGAGCAAAATGCATACACCGCCAAGAGCATTGCTCTTTAATAAAAAGAAGACGGTGTTCTGCTATTGCAGTTTACTAAATTAACATTACTCTATTTAGTTTGTCGGAAAATTAAGCTAATCATATTGACTGGCCTCTAACTCAGTTGGGTTCGATCCCCACCGAAAACAAATATTTGTGTGGTGAACATAAATGTTTGTTCTCTGTCTGGGTGTTATATTGTATTCAAGTATGTATTTACAAAAAAATGTCTTCAAGTATTATATCAGCTATCTGGTTCCCATATTACAAGCTCTGCTTAGTTTGGGGCTGGGTAGTGTTGTGTGAATTGTCCACAATATTTATTTTATTTATTTATATAATTTTAACAAGCCAACTGCATACTGTCGCTGATTTAAACTCCAGTAATACCAATTTGTTCCAGGAAAGTCGTAAAATCGTAATTCTCACAGTAACTTTTATCATTTTTCACTACATACAGCATCCAAACTGCGGGACTCAATTAAAAGTTTCAAGATAAATATTACCGCGTAAATGACCCGTGTGCATTATCCAGCCCCACAGAGAATTAAAGCCTGAAGATTTCCTCGCCCCGTAACAGCCCCAGCAATTAAAACGCACCCCGAAGGGTTGCAACGCTCTCCAAATTGCAAACACGTTCATTGTTTTAATCTTCTGCTCTTCCAGAATCCTGGATGTAATACTGAAATAAGCCGTCCTAGTTTACTCTGACCTATCATTCATAAAGTTGCTCGTCGAAATTTAACCACTGCGAAAGGTCCACCGTGACTGGTGGCACTGATGCGGAACTCAACAGCTTGCACTTGATTGAAATATTAATTTAAAGTATTCTAGCATGATGAATAACAAAACTAAATGACAATGTAGGTATGAGTCTCCGTTTTGGTGTAACGTCGTGCCTTCTGCGCCGTAGGCCGAGGGTTCGCCACCGAGAATAAAAATTTGTGCGGTAAAATGGATGTTTGTTTTTTGCCTAGACGTTATATTGTATTCTTGTATGTTTTCACAAAAAAAAGGTTTCAAGTATTAAATCAACTAACTGGTTCCCATCATACAAGATCTGCTTAGTTCTGGGCCAGATAGTGTTGTGAGAAATATCCACAATATTTATTTATTATTTATTTACCTTTCTTTATGGTGTTGTTGGTATTTATTTATTAAAATTCTGGTCACTTTGCCTATTGTAGAGTAAGCTACCGAAATACAACATTATGATAATGACACACAACATGCTCTCTGTTAATATTATAATATAAGATGCAATAGTACATTGTTACCCGAGTGTTGAAAGTCACGTTTTTTGAGTCCCGAGACGGGTTTGGCGCCAGAGCGTTAGCGAGGGCGCCAATGGAGCTTGAGGGACTTAAAAGACTTTCACCCGAGGTAAACACTGTGCTTTTCATTACGAATACAAAGAAAGTAAAAATAAAAACATGAATGAAAAATTTGTGAAAATGAAGATTGAATTGCCGCCTTCCCGGTTTTTTTTTTCTTTTTCTCTGGCGGGCCTTCGGCTACGGCTCGCCAGCATTATTCAGCCATTATTTTCATTTTCATAATTTAAAAAATGGTAAATTGTTTGCTCAAAACTATGTTATTTTAAATAAATAGTTGAAGTTATATATTGATCAAGTAATTTAGAAGATATATTATTTATTTAATACTATCTTTATGTTATTTAAATTTTACATTGCGTCTAATTAGAGTTTTTAAACTTCTTACCGTTGTAATGGATTTCCAACCTACTTGCTGAATAAAAAGTTGGAATTTGGTTCAACCTCCTTGCAGTTTAGAAAGTTGGAACATGGTTGAATAAAATAGAACTTGTTTTTTTTATAATTTGACAGCTGTCAGTAGAAAGCGATTCTCCCTAGGGCTGAAAGTTTTACTTTCAATTAGGCCCCTCAGACAACTTCAGACCTACTTTCAGAGTATGAGTAATGAAAAACATAATACAACCTGTATAAAAAAAAAAAAACATTTTATAACACGAAAAAACTAGGCAATAATGTTACCGCTGTTACCATAATGTAGGTGTATAATTAGGGAATAAATCATGGAGAGAATGGGAGGTGACACTCATTATGATAAAGACGTAATAGGTGGTAAAATACCTAATAACACACCTTTGCGATCGGAAAAAAAGAAAATTGACACCTTTGGATGAAATAAAAGGATTAAAAATGTTAGAACACCTCATTTTAAAAGTGAACGCAGTGAAATGTCGTCGCAAGAAAGACAGTCCGATATTTTCAAGCATAGTTTTACTATCTGGAAATGCTTTGGAATTTGGCCCGGTAGAATCCAAAGCAAATACTACAAATACTGTTCATTTCTATATCTCTTTGTCACTTTATGCATCTATAACATTCTCTTGACTGTGAATCTGTTCTACACTCCCCGAAAAATAGAACTTATAATTCGCGAAATGATCTTTTATTTCACTGAAATTACAATAATGGCCAAAGTTCTGATGGTCGTTTTTAAGCGAGACGAGATCATTGAGGCATTTGATCTGTTGGACAGTGAGGAAATGAATGGAGATGATTATAAGAGCAACCAGCGTCTTTCACAAAATTATACCAGCTATCAAAATTACTTCAAAGTGTACGCGATTTTGTCCAACCTTGCTTATTCGTCCCAAGTGTTTTTTCCGATATTCTTGCAGTTTATATTTAAATCGAGCGTAGAGTTACCGATTTGCCAATATTACTTTTTGAGCGAAGAAATGCGAGATAGCTATTTCGCCGTGTGGTACATCTACCAATCATTTGGGATGTATGGGCACATGATGTACAATGTTTCGACTGACGCGTTTATATCTGGATTGTTGCTAAAGGCCATAGTCCATTGCCAAGTCCTGAATGAAAAACTATTTGATTTAAAATGTACTTCTGACGAAAATCTTCTTCACACTGAAGCTCAAGAGGAAATTCAGATGGCTAAACTTAAAAAGTACTTGCGGCGCTATGATTTCTTATTAAAGTAAGACTCAGAGTTTTTAAAAGTAGGTAAAATTTGAACTTGCATACCTTAGACTTAAAGGTTTTACGTCATTGTTTCAGTTACTGTGAAAAAGTGCAAAAAGCAATTGATGTTACGATATTTATACAATTCGGGATGTCTTGTATTATCATTTGTGTTGTAATGTGTGGATTCCTTTTGGCAAGTAGTAGTATAGTAGTAGTTTTTATTATTTATTTTATATTTAACTATATGCGTTACTGAAATTTAAATTTTAACAAAACTTCATAGTTACTTCATTCGAATTAGTTTGTGATAAAAAGCAGCCTATTTCATAAACATAATATTTGTTGAATTATAAAAACCACCGAAATGTATGTAGGGGAAAAAAATGGAATTGAGAACCTCCTTGTTTATTTCAAGTCGGTTAAGTAACTATTTTAAATTGAAGTCAGTTAGAAATACTTGCAAGCTTGATAAAATAACGGCAACGGAAAAAACCCCACACAGGTTAAACTGCGGGCGACAGCTAGTTTTAATTAAATTTAAAATAAATTGATATTTCGTTATATTTTCAGCCATTATCAACAGAAGCCTTCGGTTTTATGGTAATATACTTCTGTGTCATGACATTGCAGATTTTCGTACCAGGATATTTGGGAACTCAGCTTAGTTACGAGGTATACAATTCAATGTATTTTATTGGACTATGCATTTTAAATCTACGGTATATTTTCCATTACAGAGTCAGGAATTGGTGTTTGCCGCATACAATACTGAATGGATACCGAGATCAGAATCTTTCAAAAGAAGTATTAGGATTTTTGTTGAACGCGCGAATATCCCTATTCAGATGTCAGGTCTCAAGCAGTTTCCTTTGTCACTTTTCACATTCACATCGGTAAGGATATGTGTGCAAACCTTAGCATTATTATAATATCTAGCTTTCTTTTTCTAAATAAAACATTTAGACAACGGCTGTCTCTGTTGTTGTTTCAGATTATGAAGTCAGCTTATTCATTTTTCGCCGTGATCCGGAACTTTCATGATGGATAAATTAATGGCTTATTAGTAGCCTTAGGTACTTAGTAGCCAGTGACATGCTGTCAAATATCGCTGTCATATTTGACAGCGTTTCACTGATCCCATCGCAGATCGCCTATGTGATCGTTACTTTAGCCCTGTCACTATTTGTCGTTGCCTAGGGATAGTAGGTAGTTGCTTATGCACTGATTATCCTTTAAAAACGCTTGAAGCACGAGGGTTCATGCGTTACTTTGAAAAATTTAGAAAAATTTGAATAGTTTATCTTGTATTAAAACGAGTTCCTGGAAGTTAAAATAACTCGGTAGCACTTTATTCTGTTGGGACTACCATCAGGTGACCCATCGGACTATATCACCTCATAATAAACAGGAGCCACCTCAAACGCCGCAGTTAAAACTACAGCTCTATAGGTACTAATCTTCAAAGTTTTCTATATGCTGCGGTAAAACTTACGATGCCATAATCTGAGCACCAACCGATTAAAACTAAGAACCAGCGTATGACGTCACCAGGTGCCAAGCACGTAATGGGTACCACCTGCCGAATCTCATTTAGACGAGAACTTTCGAATCGTCATTAACCGCTAATGGGTGAAAATCAGCCACGTGTGTTACGGTAATTGGTAAATTATTTCATCGGGTATAGAGAGAAATATTAAAATTAAATTTCAACAAAACCACCTAGTTAAAGGGCGTTTTATTTTTGTAAATGATTTTTATTTGACATCTCTGTTTGTTGTTCGTGGGATTACTAGGCCTGTCGGTAGTACCGGGACAACAAACGGATCGGTCTATCACTAAGCTGATGGTCAAATCAAGTGAGGACTTACTGGCCTGCCATCGTTGCCCTGAAGCACGCCAAAAACAAGACAACGTTGAAACAGCCTATCAAAACATACTTAATAAATACTTACTTTTTTACATAAATACCTAATAACAACCTAATAACTACGTTAGCACGCTGGGAAGACAGGGAGACAGCGCGTCCAAAATACTATCTTTGGAGGAGGCCTTCACCTGTGAAAGGGTTATTGCAGATGAGGACTAGGTAGATAACTACAAAATAATATAGTACGGACACCTACTATTTGTTTACATTTTAGTCACTAAAATTTTAATTTAAGAAATCTAATATATTTTACTAACCTCACCAAGCATATTTTTTCAGTTGAATTAATATTAGTGTTGAGTACAGCCAATAAAGACAAGGTGGTTATTACCTTGTCTTTATTAGCTGTTGTAAAATGCAAGAAATGAAAGGCTTTTTATTTTATTTCATTTATTAGTAACCTAACTATAGCAAAGAACCCACCAACATAAATGAAAAGATGGAAAGTGTACGACTTTTACAAACAGAGGAAGAGAAGAACGCAACAGAAACGCCATTCTCCCAATCTAAAAACAATGGTGTTAGCAAACTTTGTCTATTTACATAGTTTAGCATCCAGAGTGTCACGCCACTGGCACGCGCTAATGACTATACTCATTACAAGGTACACTCGCATACCTTACTGACATCCCCAACTCGTTCTATTACATTTCTGCTATTCCTTTTCAAACAAAAGAAAAGGGTATTGTTTTGTTTCTTGTGGAGGGTGTAGAATTACGCTGGAAGAACACTTGAAAATACATCAAAATATATACTACTACTGACTACTGACTTAACCTTTGAAACAGAGTAGATAAAAAAGTAGTCAGTTTGCGGAAACTTTTTGATGAAATTACAGGAGACAAGATATGGGCATGAATTGGTGTATCTACTGATAATACTATCTCAATTTACGGTTGCTAAAATTAAATTTCCTGCCCTCTGGAAAGTTTTAAACAATGTTTGTCGTATCTGTTTCTAAGTTGTTAAGTAGTTGGTGCTAATGAGCATGCTCATTTTCTGTGCTGAGGAAGTTAGTAAAATTATATGAAATGGCTTTAGCCACAAGCTGCTATTTATCTATTAAGCTCGAATGCACCCACTGCTGCTGGGTATAGGCGTCTTCCCTATTATACTCTCTTCAATCTTGTGCCAGTCTCCGCCATTGCTGCCCAACTACTCCGACAATCACCTGCCATGTGGTCGCTGTGTGTCTCTTGGGCACCATTCTGTAATGGCCGTTGTCTATTTTCCTTCATTCCTTCTGCCCATCTTGAAAAATGAAGAAATATGCGTAGCTGCTCTTTGAACCTCCATTGAATCAAGGAAGTAACATTCGGCATTTGCACACTGGGAGCTTAGGTATAATTTAAACAATAAATTAACCATTCCTCATTTTAATTATTTTACAGCAAATAGAGGCAAACTTTTGTTTGTAATGATATCAAAATATTTGCTTTGTTTTATATCAAAATTTTGATTTTGCAAAATCACCACAATTACAGTCTGTTAATAGAAATGAAAACAGTAAGTTTTATTTACATTACAGCACTTTCAGCACTTTTCCTATTAATAATTAATGTAACAATTTCAAAATTGAATAGGTTAATTAAAAATATTTTACAAGCTATTTAGTAAAAACACTAACACAATACATAACTGTAGCATATTTTTATATGAAAGACATTCATTTAATAATATAAACCAGCGTGTTTAAAGAAATATATTATATCTGATGGTTTCTACTTCCAACCCTGAACCTGTATTATTAAAGCCTAATTAATTATAAGGCTATAATAGTTAAAACATTTGCAATATTTATAACAAAGGATCTCGGAAGGAAAGGAGGAAGGTTTTTTTTATTGTATCATAAAATGCAAAAGTTTTTCGTAGTTCTTGAACAATTTGTATCCTGTAGATTTTGAAATAATGCCGATTTGTAATATTTTATTCAAAAGCTAATCAAGCTAGGGTGGATTAATTTTACCATCTACAAACTGTTTCAAAATTTAAATTATTTGTTCTACTCTCAATTTGTTCAGAGTATAGCAATTACTATTCATTATGTTTTCTGGCGTTGATATTTAAAATATTTCAACTATTATAAAAAGAAACTGTCGCGTTTTCGTAGATTACTTAGATAAAACTTCTGGTGTAAAATATAACTTGGCTGATGTGTGATACGAATAAAGCCTCGCTCACTATTGTGATAGCGTTTCACTAATTGCCACCGCAGAACGCTTATTGTATTATATTGCTTCTGACTAATACACGGAAACAAAACCAGAGATTTCTGTGCCAAAAACGTAATATGTTATATGAAGTATTGCGTACAATGCGCCTTGGTTTTGCTTGCTCTCAAAGCCAAAGTGTTTTATTCACGATGCTTGCGTTTGAGAAACAATAGAAGGTAAAGAGGCTCCATCGGGAAGTGAGGGATGATCCTCACTACGTAACGAACCCCTGGAGGCATGGTTTATCCGCTGAATAAAAATAACACGCCTGTTTTCACAATACAAAGTAATATTTTATACAGATGTTAATCTAAAGTCTCTTCCAGGCACACTTAAAATCCTTTCACCACGGTGGTTTGAAAGAACTTGTGACTGTCGAGGCACTAGTTCAAGTGACAGAGAGAGTAAGAGTAGAAGAAAAAATCTAGAGTCTTACCTAAAGAAAATCGACTAAAAAAACCCTAGACGAAGGCGGCTACAGGTGGTGGCCAAAAGTTGCTCAAAAACCTAGAGAGAGACCACCAGCGATCATAATTTTCGTGTCCTAATCCGAAGCTAAATAGAGTCTGTACAACACGATTTCTTCGTTCACTGAGTTTTATCAGTCGTCATCTCTGGGGCTTAGCTACTACTTCAGGTCGTATTTCAGCCAGTTCGTCCATCTTACTAGTAGCAAATAAAATACTAACGATACTGTATTTCATTTACATTGTTTTTGTATTCACAATCAGGGGGTACCTGTAAATACGTCTGGCGTCTGAATGTATGTGCTTGTTTGCACTGTTCACACTTGCGAAAAATATTCAGAAAATGCAACACATTTTCAGATCCGTGGATTATGGGTGTGTTGTACAATATATTATTGTTTCTATGACTTGGGTTCATTTTCCTCTATATATATTTATAAAGTGGCTGTAAAATGATGCGATCTGGAAGTATTCAGAGGTTTATTAGGTATGTAAAAAATGAGTGACAAATGTGCGTCGTTCGGTGGTGCCGAGCAAAGAGAGCGGGAGGACCCCTGGACAACCTTTTTATGCGGCGTGCGTTGGTGTCGCACGCGGCTATATACGGAACTAATTAATTACCGACGCTAATCGGTATTTTAATGTTAAACGTTAGATGGCGTTTAACAGTGGCTGAGTGTACTGGTGGCCTAGTGGTAGTAGCCTCGCCTTCCGATCTTAAGGTCGCGGGTTCGAATCCAGTCATGTACGCAATGCTAGTGCCCTCAAATGGCGAAGGGAAACATCGTGAGGAAACTCATGGCTTAGTGCACGCATAATTTTTGCCTTGTAAGTACAAAGTAGTCCGTCAATAGATACTTAAAAAGATGAGAACCAGAAGATTATCCAAAATTAAAAGAGATTAAAAATGATCTTAAAAGAGATTATCGAAAGAATTTTGTTCCAAACAATACTTTATTGAAACTTTGAAAGTTAGAGGTTACCTGTTGAGGTGAACTTTGGCTTGTTTATTCAATTTATGAACAGTTTTGTGGTCGACGTTTTAACGAACAGGGTAAAAAACTCAACAAAAGTATTATTAAGTTTGTTAAAAATAACGGATAAAAGCTGAAGTTTATCAACACTTTTTAATTGAATTTATAGTCAACGATTGCTTTTAGTACTTAAGGTTTTGAAATAATATCATAGCCGATGATAGTACTTTGAGTTGAATCTGAAGGGATATTCATGTATATCAAAGTCGTGAGGCTGATTCAGTTTTTTTTTCATAGGAAAAATTCATAGGAACAAGACTGAATTCGAAACAGCGCCCATAGGATTGGAAAGCGGGATTATAAAGAAAAGTAACATAAGTACTAACAGATAATGGTATGATGATGATGATGATGATGACGGTAATAAATATGATGATAAAATTGAATATTTCCTAAAAAACACTCAGTTGTACATTATCCAAGCGGCATCGTACCGTACATAGGTACAAGTTAGTAATTTGCAATTTATATGCAAATTTTCGACAAATTTTCATGTTCTGCTTTTCCACTTTTTTTTGCTATGAAAAACTAAGCAAAGCTAATGTAAAATAAGCCCTAGAAAAATTCTTAAAAGGTTTTATAGAAAACGCCAGAAGGCGGCCGGCGCTTAATTAGAACGGATTCCAGAACCATTTTGTGGCTGGACGAGCGTCACCTTCACTAATTGCATCTCATTTAAAAAAGCAAGGTTCCTTCAATTAACCCACATCCATTTCCAACGTCACACATTTATAAGTAAGTAGTACAAGCACGCCGAGCAATTTAAAACCCCTTTGAAAAATACACAATAATTTATACAAGTGTTTTTCTTGTGACAATTGGTTCATTAGGCGCTTGTAAAGAAAGTTCCCTTTTAATTAGGAAATTGCATTTAATTTAAAAGTACATGGATAATAAAAGGATAGAATTGTGGCTTAATGGTCGTGGAGTGCCTATAAAAAGGTAGCTACTATCATATGCCTCTATCATTCGATCTCGACGGTTGCATGTTAAATTTTCCTTAAAATGGGTCACCACCAAATTGATTACTTCAAAAATCACATGATCGCTTGGAAACTTCTTGCTATCTGGCCTTACAAATTCAAGTACAATAATTTGTATACAATTTTCAAGTTTATATTTGTGACTTTTTTCGTAGTATTTTACGACTTCTTGTATACCATAAATTTTTATTTTATACCCCGACAATTGGATATATTTGTTGGAGAATTAGTTTTTTATTTCACTGAACTGTCTATTCTGTCTAAATTAGTAACATTTTTAGTTTATCGTAAAAATATTAAAGAGATTCTCGAAACGTTACAAAGCGAAATATTCAACCAAGATGATGAAGAGTCAGTAAAGATTTTAGAAAAAACTAAAATATTTATTAAACGGTTTTGGAAAATCGTAGCTGCTGTATCAGTGACATCAAACTCGGTGCATGTTTTAGTTCCTCTTATTATACATTTAAGTGTTGGGATACCTTTGGAATTGCCAATATGCACTTATTCTTTTCTATCTAACGCGACAAGAGAGAGGTACAGTTACGCCTTGTATTTATATCAAGGTGTGGGTATGCATTTTCACTTACACTACAACGTAAGCATTGACTGCTTTTTAATGGGTCTTATGGTTTTGATCATCGCTCAACTAAGAGTTCTTGACGCTAAGCTGCGAAATGTCACTTGTTACCGTGGTACTGCAGGCGTTGGGCAAAGACATCTGTCTGAACGGGAAGCTACCTTAGAACTGGAACTGAACAAATGCATCATCCATTATGGTCAAATAAGCAAGTGAGTATTTTTACATCAGTAACATTTACTTCAACATTCATAAACTTTTTTACGGTTGAAGGCAATAAATATTGCACATCGCAGATCGGCTTTTCTGCTCTCGTAGAATAGTCGTAGTCGGAATATCTACGGCGAAAGGACCGCTGCTTACCTGGTCCCTCGTCTTTTAAATAAATTGTCCACTGACCTAATCAACAGCATCAATTCTAAAAACATTAAGTCTAAATTAAAAACTCACTTCTTAACTAATTTATAAAGCTACCAATAACTAAATATTTATTACTTACATGCACTTACCTAGTTTCTGTTAATTAGATTTTTTTTCTGTACTTACTTATTTATAAGCTATTGACTTTGACTCTCTAGTAGCATTTCCCCACAAACCTACTAAGGTTTGTGGGGAAATGCTACTTCTTTAGTGCTATTTATAATAATTAGATTATGTATTTTTTAGAAGATAAATAAAATAAAAAAAAGAGCGCTATCTCTTTCTGACGCACACTACGCTCTATGAAGCCGAAATTAGCCGATGTGCAATATTTGTGCCTGCTACCTAAAAGTATGATTTGTTTGATAAATTGCAGGTTCTGCAATATGGTCCAAGAAGTTTTCAGCCTAACGCTGTTCATACAATTTGGGGTGGGATCATGCATCATTTGCGTTTGTCTTTATAGATTTACGGTGGTACGTACTTAGATAAGTATAGATTAGACATTTTAATTATATAATTCAGGGTAATTCCAAATTATTCTAGTTGACGCCAAATAAACTATTTCTATTTCTATGCCCTTTTAGAAATTGCAAGCTTCTAGCTACTTCTGCTTACAAATGCACAAATTGCTTTTGACCACCTTCTGTCTGATGGCGAATGTATCACTTGAGCTATCTGGGGACTAATTCTCGGGCCGATCTCGATCATTTTGCAATTTTATTTTATTGCTTCTTTTCACAACCCCGCACTTTTTCTACGTTTTCCGTATATCGTAGCTGTCGAGGCTTTTACGATGAGGTCGTTGATGAATTACTCAAGGAATATCATATATCATACATTCCCTCTTCGAAAAGAAGAAATAAAATAAAATTGCAAAATGATCGAGATCGGCCCGAGAATTAGCCCCATGTAGATAGATGGGTTCTGGTTTTGTGTTGTATACCTAATTTTAATATTCCCTAGATCAGGGATCCCCAAACTATTTTGGACAAGTGACCCCTTTTCCAAAATGAACAGTTACCTCAGACCCCTGGCCAAATTACCTACTTTTAAGATCAACCCCTTTATTCATAATGGTCTGCTAAATTAAAACAGCTGCTACAGAGTGTTATTTGTCGTTCTGACTTAGGTCAATAGAAAAAGACAGAGCGAGAATTAGCATTGCAGACTATTATGAATAAGGGGGCCTATCTTTAGTTTTTGGCCTTGCAACTTGATCATGAATTTGTTCGTGTTAAATCGCGTAAGCGTCAAATAGCGAGCAAGTTTTAAATAAGTGGTCGATATCGACCCCTTGGGGTCGATATCGACCACTTTGGGAATCCCTGCCCTAGATAATATACAGCACATTAGAAACACATTATTTTATTTCAGACAGATACAGCAAAGCCTAAAATGACCTTTTCATTACTCATACTCTGAAAGTAGGTCTGAAGTTGCCTGAGGGGCCTAATTGAAAGTAAAACTTTCAGCCCTAGGGAGAATCGCTTTCTACTGACAGCTGTCAAATTATAAAAAAAAACAAGTTCTATTTTATTCAACCATGTTCCAACTTTCTAAAGCCTTTCTGACTGCAAGGAGGTCGTTGAACCAAATTCGAACTTTTTATTCAGCAAGTAGGTTGGAAACCCATTACAACGGTAAGAAGTTTAAAAAGTCTAATTAGAGCGCAATGTAAAATTTAAATTTAAATAACATAAAGATAATGTTAAATAAATAATATATCTTCTAAATTACTTGATTAATATATAGCTTCAACTATTTATTTAAAATAACATAGATTTGAGTAAACAATTTACCATTTTTTAAATTATGAGAATGAAAATTATGGCTGAATAATGCTGGCGAGCCGAAGCCGAAGGCCCGCCAGAAAAAAGAAAGAAAAAACCGGGAAGGCGGCAATTCAATCTTCATTTTCACTAATTTTTCTTTCATGTTTTTATTTTTACTTTCCTTGTATTCGTAATGAAAAGCACAGTGTTTACCTCGGGTGAAAGTCTTTTATGTCCCTCAAGCTCCATTGGCGCCCTCGCTTACGCTCTGGCGCCAAACCCGTCTCGGGACTCAAAAAACGTGACTTTCAACACTCAGGTAACAATGTACTATTATTAGTTTCAGACAGATACTGCAGAGCCAGGGCCTAATTGACCTTTAGCTAGTTGCTATTATATGTATGGCACATGTCTACCTTTTTCTAATTCTTTATTTAGTTTGTATGGCTTTCTGTTTTTAATTAACTTTTTTTTAGTTTTACCAAGAATTTTGGGCAGAACTCAAAACTTTTGTAATTAGTTCATTTGATATTGTAAAATGTATTTCTTTCTTATTTCTAGCCTGCACCAGTTTCATTCTACGTATGTCTAGCTACGTACTTAACAGTAATGATCCTACAAATAATGATTCCTTGCTGGTTCGGTACCCAGATTATAGTTACGGTACGTATTGGTTTTTAGAGTTCCGTAGCCAAATGGCAAAAACGGAACCCTTATAGATTCGTCATGTCTGTCTGTCTGTCCGTCCGTATGTCACAGCCACTTTTCTCCGAAACTATAGGAGCTAACACTGATAAAACTTAGTAAGTAGATGTATTCCGTGAACCGCATTAAGATTTTCTCACCAACATAGAAAAAATCAATAAATTTTGGGGGTCCCCATACTTAGAACTGAAATTCAAAAAAGTTTTTTTCCTCAAACCCATACGTGTTGGGTATTTATGAATAGGTCTTCCAAAATGATGTTGAGGTTTCTTATATCGTTTTTTTCTAAACTTAATAGTTTTTGCGAGAGACACTTTCAAAGTGGTAAAAAGTTGGTCCCCCCCCCTCTATCTTCTAAAATAAGAGAATGATAAAACTAAAAAATATAGGTATATGATGTACATTAACTATGTCAACTTCCAACGATATTTGGTTTGAACGAAATCTAGCTAGTAGTTTTTTTTAATTACGTCATTAATCTTAAGCCGCAATGACTGGTGGAATGACTTCTAAAACCGTTGACAGCCTGCAAACTCTCACCAGTGGCTCCAAGTAGCTGTCCTGCATGCAGCGGCCACACCCCGGTAACCACGTCGACTCGTGGGCTAAACCTGGTGAGGGGGGCTTGAGTGTTTCGACACTCAAGTCTAGCGGTAACTCCCCGCATAGTGCACAAAGTCTGTTTCGGCCATTGAGCAATCCACCTTCGGTGGCGAGGCAGCAAGGCAGTGCGGAAGGCCTTAAAGGCGACGATAGGAGTTACTAGTTATCGTCGGCTAGAAGCAATAACAAGCATTCCCAAAGAGGGTTGACGTCAGGCAGGCGGCCGGTCATAAAACACCATTAGTCAAAACTCTTTACAACATGGATTTACAACTGAATGATAATGGCGACTATGCTAGGGCGTACCCTCTAGGCGACGCGCAGGGGCAGCACCCGGCACCTGTGAGAAATGGATTAGGGTTGTTGCATCAGGGACGGGTGCAACGTAAGACGCGAGTCCGGGAAGTAAGATTGAGGATAGCGAGCTGGAATGTGGGAACGATGACTGGAAGGGGAAGGGAGATAGTGGAGGTGTTAGAAAGAAGACGAATAAATGTAGCATGTTTACAAGAAACTAAGTGGAAGGGGACGAAAGCAAGGGAGTTGGGAGTAGGTTATAAGTTTTTCTATTGCGGAGGTGATGGGAAAAGGAATGGCGTGGGAGTTGTATTAGATAATGAACTGAAAAAGTGCGTGACGGATGTTAAGAGAATGAATGACAGATTGATAGTTGTAAAGATATTGTTAGGGGATTCAGTTTTGAATATAGTTAGTGTGTATGCACCGCAGGTTGGATGTAGCGATGTAGAGAAAGATAAGTTTTGGGAAGACTTTGATGCGGTGATAATGGAAATCCCAATGAATGAGGAAGTATATATTGGAGGGGATTTTAATGGACATGTCGGAAGAATAAGCGAAGGGTATGAAAGGGTGCATGGAGGGTGGGGTTTTGGAAACAGGAACGTAGAGGGAGATGCCTTACTACAAGCTGCGACTGCCTTTGACCTTGCTATAGTTAATACCTTTTTCAAGAAGAGAGACGAACACCTCATCACCTATAAAAGCGGAAAACACACTACCCAGATTGATTACTTCCTTCTTAGAAGAAGTAACATCAGGGTAGTGAAGGATTGCAAAGTAGTGCCGGGGGAGGCTGTAGTCTCTCAACACCGACTCTTATTATTGGAAATAAAGATCAAACTCCAACCTACGCAAGGCAAGTCAAGGCCTCCACCCAAAATAAAGTGGTACATGTTGGAAAAAGAAGAGTATGCAAGGAAATTTCAAGAAAAAGTAGTTGATAAAATGATTGAAATGCATGAAGATATGACTGTGAAATCTGTGAATGAGTGTTGGATTGAAATGGCAACTTGTATGAGGAGTGTAGCAAAAGACGTATTTGGGGAAACGAAAGGGAAAGGAAAGATAAATAAGGAGACTTGGTGGTGGAATGAAGAAGTACAAAAGGTTTTGAAAGAAAAGAAGATTGCTTTCAAAGAGTGGCAAAAAGAGGAGGATGCTAATGCAAAAGAGAATAAAAAAAGTATGTATGTTGAATGTAAGAAGAATGCAAAAAGAGCTGTTGCGGTAGCAAGGGCCAAGGTACAAGATAAACTGTACAAATCACTTGAGAGCCCCCACGGACAGAAAGATCTGTACCGAATAGCTAAAGAAAGAGAAAAGAATGGGAGGGATATTATCCATATCAAATGCATAAAAGATGAAGTAGGAAAGGTTTTGACAAAAGATGAAGAAATAAATGAAAGATGGAAGGGATATTTCAAAAAGCTGATGAATGAAGAGAACGTCTGGAGCAGAGTGTTAAGCAATGTACCAGTAAACATGGGTGTAGTGGAAGAGGTGAGTATGGATGAAGTTAAATTTGCTGTGCAAGGTATGAAGAATGGAAAAGCGGTTGGGCCAGATGGCATACCAGCTGAAGTGTGGAAGTTTTTAAATGTGGATGGATGGAAGTGGCTGACTTTATTCTTCAACAAGTTGTTACAAGAAGGGGCGATCCCGGATGAATGGTGCGACAGCTCGCTGGTGCCCATCTTTAAAAACAAGGGTGATGTACAGGATTGTAACAACTATAGAGGAATAAAGCTCATGTCACATAGTATGAAGATTTGGGAAAAGGTTGTAGCGAGACGAATGCGAGAAGAGAGTGAGGTATCACAGAGCCAATTTGGGTTCATGCCCGGGCGTGGAACCACGGATGCCATATTTGCACTTCGTCAATTATGTGAGAAATACAGACGTGTCCACAAAAATTTGCATATGGTGTTCGTGGATCTTGAAAAGGCGTATGATCGAGTGCCCCGGGAGGTTCTGTGGTGGAGTATGAAAGTTAAGGGAGTGCCTGAGAAGTACATACAGCTCATTCGAGCTATGTACAGCCGAGCGAGCACACACGTCCGGTCCGTGGCTGGAGTTTCCGGCAAGTTCAATGTGGCTGTAGGCTTACACCAGGGGTCGGCTTTAAGCCCTTATCTGTTTCTCCTGGTAATGGATGCTTTGACATCAGACATACAGGAAGAGGCACCCTGGTGTATGCTGTTCGCCGACGACATTGTTCTTGTTGGAGAAGATGCGCTTGAGGTCCAGAGCAGGCTGGGAAAATGGCGGGATAAATTGGAGAGTGTCGGACTGAAGATCAGCAGAACCAAAACAGAGCATCTGTTTTGTGACTTCGGTGGTCCATCCAATTTTATCCCAATTGCCTTAGATGGTGTATCCCTACCAGTCTGCTCCGACTTCCGGTACCTCGGCTCATTGATCCAGAACGACGGCGACATTGACCGAGACGTGAAAAATAGAATAAATGCGGGATGGATGAAATGGCGACAGGTCTCCGGAACTACGTGTGATCCAAGACTTCCCCTTAAACTTAAGGGTAAAGTGTACAAGACGATCATAAGACCTGTCGTAATGTATGGATCTGAGTGTTGGGCAGCAAAAGGGACGGATGAAAAAAAGGTACATGTGGCAGAGATGCGAATGTTGAGATGGATGTGTGGAGTGACAAGAATGGATAGGATACGGAATGAGTATTTCAGGGGAAGTTTGAAAGTAGCGCCAGTGACAGAAAAACTGAAGAGCAATAGGTTGGCGTGGTACGGACATGTCATGAGGAGGGATGAAAGTCATGTGACTAGGAGAGTGATGAGTATGGATGTGGATGGATATGTGAGCAGAGGTAGACCAAGGAAAACATGGATGAACTGTGTGAAAAATGACATGGAAAGGAGAGGAGTGAATGCAGAGATGACGGCTGACAGAGGGGAATGGAGGAAGAAGACATGTTGTGCCGACCCCACATAAAGTGGGATAAGGGCAGGAAGAAGAAGAAGAAGAATCTTAAGCCGCAATGTACCTTTCAACGAACTACTAGAACTTCTATATTATATTACTTACTGCTAAGGAACCCTTCATGGGCGAGTCCGACTCGCACTTGACCGCTTTTTTAATCGTTAAAACTGAAAAAGTATATTGTGTAACGTAAGCAATAAATATTGTGGACAATCCACAAAACACTATCTAGCCCCAAACTAGGCAGAGCTTGTACTATGGGAACCAAATAGCTGATATAATACTTGTAGATTGTTTTTAAATTATTAGTTTGTGAAGTGTCCAATAAAAAGTTGTCTATCTATCTCCGCTATATTGATTTGCAATAATTTATGTGGTATTTTCAGAGCTCCTTGCTTTCAACAGCCATATACAGCTGCGACTGGACATCGAGATCCCGTCGGTTCAAGAGTAGCTTGCGACTCTTTGTGGAAAGGGCCAATAAGCCCCTATCGATAACCGGCGGAAAAATGTTCCCCCTATCACTTGAAACTTTCACCTCGGTAAGTTTTAATTGATTGTTAGTTTTAATTGGATATTTTGGAGATTTGTCAATACATACAAGTATAACAGGCCTTTGCATCTATTGAAGAATATTTATATAACGTCAGGGGCAACTGGTGTTTACTTATACCCTTACTTACGGGATGCATTAATGCCTGGGGACAAAATTTTTGATGGAATAAGCTTGCCCAGCACCTATACCATCATGCTGGTCAATACGTGTAGAGCTAACTAAGCTACGGGTTTCCTCACCCTACGGTTTTCCTTCGCCGTTTGAAATCACTAGTTGCGTACATAAGTTTTCGGATAGAAAAATTTATAGGACTTCGAATCCGAAAGTCAAAGTCAAAGTCAGTAGACCACCAGCGCACTTTGATACATAACTGGTATGAAAAAAACTTGAGCAAAATGCTATATGCTTACTTACGTACTGCAATAACTTCTAAACATTTTTTTAAATTTTAAACTTTAGTTGAAATTTCACAATTTAATTTGAGGTCAAACCTAGGTCAAACCGAAACATTGTAAAAGTTGGCAATTTTTTTGTTACAGATTATGAACTCTTCTTATTCATTCTTCACTTTACTTCGGCACATGCAGTCTCGAAATTAATGAAGTGTTTTTTCGTGTGTATTTCGAAATGATGCACAAATAAAGCACAAGCACAAACCTTTACTTATGCATTATAATAATATGTATATCAACAATATATAAAATATTTTGAGTTCCAAGGTTCTATTACTAAGCAGTTGCGTATATATTGGCAAGATAATACGAGATGTTTATTTCGAACTATTTAGGATATCAATCAAGCTAAAATTTTGCTGAGTTAATATTGTGACAAAGTTATAAAATAAAAAAAAATTGGTGTAAGTTTTTGTTTAAACTAAAACTTGGTATAGGCTGTGTGTGCTATATATTATTTCGTGTCGTGTGTGTAAGCTGTGATAGTGTTTGATGAGATTAAGCACATTGTTCACCATTAAAATTCAAAAGCAAAACCCAACAGTAAAAAGCACATTTTCTGTAGGTTTTAGTGAGAGCATTTTTTCTAATGCTAGCAGATACAAATGTCACACGCCAGGTCGCGGACAATAGCCCAACAGTTCATCTGTTAGCCGGTGGCAGTAATAAGGCGTGTTTTTGTCCAAACACAACGAAAAAGGAAACAATGATTTTGGCCGTGACTAGATAAATAAGATGTCCAGACGTGACGAGGGTACCATTACAGTTTTTATGGAATCTTTCAGCGGGCAAGCGACCCACAATCCACCTAGCTCTCTTTGTTTAGGCTGTGGAATACATTGTTAATGCTAGGTTCGGGAAAATACCGCTGAGTAATAGTCACAATATTTGCGATGGGTTGAAAAATGTTGTGGCCAAATAAATCTGGAGCAACTTTGTGCTTAGCAACATGTGGAATAAAAAAAAAATACGGGTTGCACTCCGGGAGTGCCGGCAGAAGTGAAAACTTGATTATTAACGTAGGAACCCTAAAAGTTGTTTATTTTATCAAGTTCCTCAATGTAGTAAAACCCCAATCAAAGTCCTAAGGAACCCTAAAAATTTTAGCATTATCAAGCTCCTAAGTGTAGTTGAAATTCCAATCAAAGTGCTAAGGAACCCTAAAATTGTTTACATAATCAAGGTCCTAAGTGTAGTTGAAAGTCCAATTAAAGGCCTAAGGAACCCTAAAAGTTGTTTATTTTATCAAGTTCCTCAATGTAGTAAAACCCCAATCAAAGTCCTAAGGAACCCTAAAAATTTTAGCATTATCAAGCTCCTAAGTGTAGTTGAAATTCCAATCAAAGTCCTAAGGAACCCTAAAAATGTTAACATTATCAAGCTCCTAAGTGTAGTTGAAACTCCAATCAAAGTCCTAAGGAACCCTAAAAGTTGACCACTTAATCAAATTCCTCAATGTAGTAAAACCCCAATCAAAGTCCTAAGGAACCCTAAAAATTTTAACATTATCAAGCTTCTAAGTGTAGTTGAAACTCCAATCAAAGTCCTAAGAAACCCTAAAAGTCGACCATTTAATCAAATTCCTCAATATAGTATAACCCTAATCAAAACCCTATACGGAACCCTAAATTTTACGTAAAGCCAAATCCTCAACGGGTCGGAACCGCTAGAAGGGACCTTGTCGCGCGACCTACAAGTAGGTCCTAAATGAAGTAAAACGGCAGACATAGGAGGAGGGGGTTCTGGGGGGCTAAGGGGGGTCACAGCACGGCTCGCTTCGCTCGCCGCGCTGTTCCCCGTGGTCGCGTGGCGGCTCGCTTCGCTCGCCGCGACGCTCCCCCCGGGTTTCGGAGGAGGGGGTTCTGGGGGGCTTAGGGGGGGTCACAGCACGGCTCGCTTCGCTCGCCGCGCTGTTCCCCGTGGTCACGTGGCGGCTCGCTTCGCTCGCCGCGACGCTCCCCCCGGGTTCAGGAGGAGGGGGTTCTGGGGGGCTTGGGGGGAGTCACAGCACGGCTCGCTTCGCTCGCCGCGCTGTTCCCATGGTCGCATGGCGGCTCGCTTCGCTCGCCGCAATGCTCCACTCGAAAAATAAATACAGTAGATCTATAAAATCATGTACCAATGACCACTACTACCTGCCGCGGGCGGCCGCTAGTTCATAAAATCTATAATAGGTATGTACCTATACCTACTACAGTCACGAAAAACGCCTTGGTATGCTTGCTACTAACTATTATCTATTCTGTGACGTTACCGTGTCATAGTAACTACTAGCGTATCTGTAGCGTCTTACGCTTTTTTTCGATTTTTATTATGAACTCTACGTTGTAGTCTTAGGGTACATTTCTGCAAAAAATCCGTCCTACGCTTTTTCGATAAGGTCACGTGATCCTGACGCCCTGACGCCCTGACGCGAGTTTAAGATTTTATACCCATTACAGAAAGTGCTCAACGCCGCTAAAGAAGTTTTCACTTCAAAACTACGTAATTATTATGGATGCCATTTCGATTTATCCATTTGTTTCCACCCATGTAAAAGGATAAAAATAGGTCCCACACACGTCCTTCCGCCGCGCGCAAACGATGATTTAGTGGCGATCGCGGGATTTATAGAGAGGCCCTCCGCCCAGCGACTTCAATGAATAATAAATTGAAGATTTTTTTCCGATATTATTGATACTTCGGGTTTCTCCGAGTGATGTATGTTTGGGTGATAATTGGAACCCTTTTATTAAAACATATATTATAGGACACGTCTCGCCCGGTGACACTGAATAATACGCTCCTTGTTGCGATGCTCGCGAGCTCCTCCTGCTTTTATTATTTGGATTGTTCATAGCAGACAATATTCTGTACATAAACCTATTCTATTTTTTTATTAGATAGGTACTATTAGTCAGACTGATATAAAATCTTAGAGCATAATATACTAAGCTGCGTAGTTCTTGAGTATATTGAACAAAATTTTCATTGCTATTAAAGCGTTCAACCGGCTTGTCTAAAATCGCCCAAATAAACACTGGCCGTTTATTTTCCCACAAATTCCTACGATTTAAACTTGTCCTAGAGTATCTTTGATCAAGAAGTACTTCACCTAAACTTTGCCAAGAGAATTCTACTCGTTTTTGTAGTTCTCGAAACTTGCGGATGACTTCTATGTTTGAATTTGTCTAGTTAATTCCGAAGGCTGTACCAGTTTGTCTTACTGTAGACTTGACTAGACTAAGGCGAAGCAGCACAAACATATGGCAGAAGGGTTAAAACTCACCCCGCATGTAAAATTAGTTGAATAAATCTAGCGCTTCTACTATGGAAACACGTCTTTGCTTTAAATCCGAGTGAATTTCACCACAGTTTCAGCAATAGTTCGTACGAAATTATACCAGCTAACTTGGCTTAAAGCGGGCTTTCTAAATTAATCCGCGCACTGTGGCCAATTAGGAAAAAACATTGTTAGCTCGTATGATTTGTTTGTTTGTGGCTTATTTATACAAAAATACTCTAAAAACAGCAGTACTAGCTAGATTCCATAGCTACATACTCATGTTAGATACTTGATGGAAAACCGTACTGAATTGGCAATGCGCCATTGCTATTAGCTTTGAAACTTTTTTTTATTTTCAACTTCGAGTGTCTTTCTCTTGACGGATATTACAGAGACGTTGGAAATCCAATCGTGATAGCCGATAGCAATTAAAAACCAATGACATTTTAGCAACAATAAGTACTTATTATAGCTTTTACTTCGGCCACTCTAAAATTGTGCGCTTATCGCAGCTAATTTGTTGTAAATTTATTGATAGGCTGTATTTAAAAACAGGAATACATTTCTAAGTCAATACAGGCAAGCATGTGGAATCACTGACGATGATGACTTATCAAAAGTGCCAAGATATTAAACGTACCTACTAATAAAATGAAAAAAATAAATGAAATATCTTAATTTGCATGAAGCTCACATTTGACTCACATACTTCCAAAACAAGTACTACTTACTACTTTTAATCAATAATTATACCAATGATAAACCCTAAGGAACCGCTAATAGGCTCTTCGATAAAATAAACTAGTAATTACTAACTACTACTAGTAACTAGAGCTAAGTTCCAGTGAGTGGTCGTTTTGAAATTGACTGGTGAGGGAAACCTTTTGAATCGTTACTAACAGGAACGGATTAAAGGGATCCATCGAATGGTCGCAAACGATTGCGTCGTGTACAAACACTGATTAGTGCCGAGTGGTCGGCTGCTAGCGTACCCATGTGTTCCAGGATTGCACAGGACTTAAGGGGTGGTCAGTCTTGGATTACAAATGCGTTGTAGTGCATACAAAACAACAAACAACAGCACTGTAAAATAATAATTTGATTTGATTTAATTTAGGCATTGGAAAATTTGTTCTAGTTTTGGTGGGTGACCTCAGGCCCAATCGGACGCGTGACGACGGTGATACCATATCGAACACGTGAATGAGTGTTGTTTTATTGACAGAATGCAAGGTAATAAAGTGAAAATGCAGTCCAATGCAGTCAACTTTTTATGACGGTCAAAGCTTCTTAAGAATACGAGGCTTTAGTGCGGTTTCTACGCGGAAAATGTGTATAAATGGAAGAACTTCGTAATGGTGATATGTTAGCGTCGTTAGTCTGTTGCAAGGATATTTCTCATTCTAATGTAATATTGTGAAGTACATGTATGTTACTGTATGCTGACTAAAAATTATTCTAGGAATTTTCCAGTTGGAATACATACCTTGCCCTGGAGAAGTACCTATTCCCCAGAATTATGTTACTCTGCATTTGAAACTCAAGTAAATTTATACTTGTTTAAACGTTGCTTTATAGGATGCAGGTACACCTACGTACAGTTATACATATAATACTAGCACCCGCGGCTTCGCCCGTGTTGCTCGTGTCGTTTGAGTTTTATTTTTAGTTCCTGTAATTTTTCTGTGGTTTTTTCTAGATCAAAAGTACAATATTATTCTTCTTCTTAAAGTGTCACTGGTTCTTTCGAACTAATGTGGTGAAGAGATTTTCAGTGCACCGCAAAGTGTGCACTTAACACATGTTTTTGAACTTTTTAGGTTCTGTACATGCCAGTTTCCTCATGATGTTTTACATCGCCGTTTGGGAGTACTGACATGCCTAGATACCTACATTTTTGGATAGAAAAACTCACTGGGACACGACGGACGGACCCACGACCATCAGAAGGCAGGGCCGCTACTACTAGGGCAACAGTGCTTTCTGCATACATTGGTAGCACATCATAGCAGTTTTATTTAAAATGGTCCAATATAACGGGCGCTTTTGAGCCACAAACATTTAAATATCGTAACTTTTGCATTTTTGTTTAATCATTTTAATACATACTAACATTTGTATGTTAGTATGTGTTATACATACATACATAAAAACACGCCTTATACACTTATGGGGGTAGGCAGAGATCACGGATTTCCACTTGCTACGATCCTGACACACCTCTTTCGCTTCATTCACTCTCATAACATTCTTCATACATGCTCGTCGGTTTAGGGTACTCCATACCACATACTCGTACTTATAATAAGTCAAATACAATATACCCTCAAATATCATCTCAGAGCAACGACATCCACTAGATAAAAAAAAAACTGTTTCAAACAGTCTATAGATGTGAGAGAGAAATGAGAAACAAACGTATTTGAATTTGCATTCACTTTGTCGTATTGAACCACTAGCTTAGAATAAAAGTCTTCCTACAACAAAATGAGTCGGCAAACATTTTCCCTCCTACAAAGCTGTACGCTGCCGAACAAGTACATTATTCAATGTTTTAAAGACAGTGGTCTCTTGAAACCTTTCCGACTTGAAGAAAGGCTTCGAGTTGATCCCGTTCGACTAAAAGTTTTCAACAACCGTTCAAACATTATGTGGCGCGACATACAACGTTCTCCTTTCAGAGCTAGCCACGTCATGCATTAGATCGATTGTTTTGCACTCGATTGCTAGATCTGCAGCGATGCTTTTAAATGAAAGTGAATATTATATTAACTAGGACACAGGATGTATAGTACTTATACGCATATTTGTTCAATGTTAAACATTGGAGTTCTACAACACCTGAACCAATTACCTAATTATGAAAGTGAAAAAAAGAAAAAATGATCATAACATTAATTTTATTTGCGCTGAATGTTACTAATAAATTTTGTAGACTGCCCACACAACACTAACTTACCCGAAATTAAGCAGAGCTTGTAATAGGAGAACCAGATAGCAGATATAATATTTTTTTGTAAATACATACTTATAATTAGATGATATACTAGGAGAAAGTTGGGAGGATGTAGAAAGTTCAATTTTCTACCCAACTATTTTGCACCCAACACGCTTGACTTGAATCAAATATTTGACGTGACTATTAGTAGGTAATTTACTGACAAGAAACTTACAATTAAAACAAGTATTTACTAAATGTATAAAATTCACAAGAAACAGTTTAGCTATCTGCAGACCGTTACAAACTATCTAGAGATAGCTCAACTGACCCAATGCAGTGCACCAAACGGAAGCGTCCCTAAGACGATGGTGGCATTGCCTCGTTAGAACTAGGTATTTGATTTACCTACCTATGACAATATCACGAGATATAGATATTTCTACAGCAGCAAAGGCTACCATTCCATCGCTTGGCAAAAACCCTCTTTGACCCTGGTTCTGCTTAGTCAACCATCCCTCTTTTTGTCTTAGTCGAACCATAAAGATCAAATTAATTAGCAGGAAATTGAGAATTTAATTCAATTCAGTTAAGGGTTAATTTCCCTTGTACCTTTGTAGGAGGTAACAATTTATTTAGGAGTATCTCCATTTCGAGACAAAGCCTTTACTTTCTAGCAGCCGTGACTTTCATTTATATTTTAAAGGAATACAAATGCTCTTCATTTTGGAATGACGTCACTGAATCAATTGATCATTTATATTTTTACAGTTTTAAAATTGATATACTTACATAATTCTGTTATGAGATATGAATTCTGTAGGTATTATTTTAATTAATTGAAACACAATTAAAACTATGCCCCAAGTTGTGACGTAGAGCAGACGATTTGTTTCATCATCAGGCTGGCCATATTCTTGTTCATACGTCTTGTATAAAAAAATTAATATTCTACTTTTCACTACAATTGTGAGAAAATAAAATAATCCAATACATTATCACTCCTGATTAAATTTTCAATTAAAAAAAAAATCTAAAAATTAAGCGCCAATGTTTTTTTTTTATTTCTTTTGTAGCCGTTGGCCTGCGCACACCTAGTTCGCTGGCGGTAGCGAACAGTGAAACGCTGTCAAATATCGCTGTCAAATCTCAAATCTGACAGCGATATTTGACAGCGTTTCACTGATCGCTACCGCCAGCGAACTAGGTGTGTTCGAGCCTTCGCATTGCATGCATTCTACCAAAAAAAGATCGCCGAATTAAGTTCCATTTTCAAAAATGAAATGTTATTCGAACGAGTCGAGTCGATTCATGATTATTCTACATATGACTAAAGACTTTTTCGTTTTTGTAGTCATTTGATAGACAAAAAAATGCTATATTTTTTCTCCTAACGTGGTAGTCGGTTGGCTATTTGGTCAATATTACATCAAAAACCCCTACTTCAAATAAATAAAATGAATCACTGGAATAACCAATATATTTCCGTCCCTCTGCTGATAAAGGTAGCAATATCTACTTCTAAGTTTCATAAAAAACTACTCCAAAACCGCTCAGTATCTTTTTCGTTGGATAAAAATAAGCCAGCGTCACCCACGGGAGCCATTTGTCTTGCAAACCGACTTCAAGAGCTGACTCCTCTCAAGACACCTCGGTCCATCCATCAATTTTATTACCCAAAACTACACCTTATCTCTTTGTGTTAAGAATTGTATTTGAGTGCGATAAAGTTACTTAAATTCTATTGGAGTGCGATGCAGCTAGAGTTATGTGCCGGTGTGAGGCAATGATTTTATATCAGTGTCCGAAGATTAATGGAGCTATCAATGTTATTGCTTGTTTTAAAATGGAGTTAGTTTAGTAAGTAAAGGTGCATCAAACGACTACATGCCATAAAACTTTGAATACTGTTAATAAATAAATCATATAATATAAACAAATACTATGGATAATCCACACAACACTATCTAGCCTCAAACTAAGCAGAGCTTTTGCTAGGGAAACCAAATAACTGATATAATATACTTGTATACATTTTTTTATAGACAGAGAACCAAACATCTTTTTTTTACCACACCAATATAATTATTTTATGTTTTCGGTGGGGATTGAACCCACGCCCTCCAGCGCAGAAAGTACTACTAACTGAGCAGTTTAGACATAATTTAAAAATTTAGGATTTTAGTCGTCAGCAATACCAATTACTGTTAAATGTGGGGATGTGCCAAAGGTGAACTTTGATGTGCCTCTGACTACCTCCCTTAGACATCCTCAAAGAATCTTGAGTAAGTGCTTGGTATGAAAAGTTCAGGGGGGATAAGTACTAAGGCCTGCGCAAATCTAGGCGATGAGAATGGCAATTAGTGAAACGCTGTCAAAGATCGCTGTCATATTTGACAGCGTTTTACTGATCACCATCGCAGATCGCTTAGATATGCGCAAGGCTATAGTAAGTATTATTTTTTGTTTGTTAAATAAAAGTATTCAAAACAATGAAGCGTAGGCATTGACTGAAGCCAAAATCAAAATACTGGTTTCCTATAATAATAGCTGCAATAGTTAATTGAACAAATAACTGTTCAAACGATTAATATTAATGAACTGCGGCTGTCCAATTGAATTTACAGTAAACATCAGGTTTACCTGTTAATTAGGCCAATCTGTCATGTTAATTTAGCTTCGTTTAATTAGATCAATCTAAAATTAGCTGTGGTTGAAACGATATTAGATCCAAATTCTAATTTAATTTGACCAAATATCGGACCACTTTGGAATCCATTTTGTCATCAAAATAATAACCATTTCAAAGATTCTTAAAAATGTCCCAAAAGCCGTAAGTGCGGCGCTGCACAGACCGCTGCGCCATCGGATTCTAATCACACTCGACGAATGAGTGTACTGAACACAAATCAACAAGAAAAATAAAACTATCATAAATAATATTCCGAATTCTTTTGATCTAGAAACTAATTTATATAGAGCCACAGCTACTTTTCAGCTAGCTGTTTTGCTTTTTCCAGCTTAGGTTTTGTTTTTAAGCGAGCGTGTCAAAAAAGGAATGAAACGAGTGTTTGCCATAATGAAACGTGATTGTTTTCCACCACTCCACCCTTGGCTGCAGAGCTCAGCATTAGTTCTTGACGTCATCAATCTAGTACTTATAAGTTGTTGCATAAAATTTTTACTAACATCTACTGTGGCTTTGCTTTCTTGTTACATATATAACTGGAATCCGGTCAGCCGTTACATACACACTTAGTTTCACGTTTGCGTTCTACTAATATTACACAAGAGACATTTTTAGTGAATCATTTCACAAACTTGATTAAAAAAACAAGTAAATATTAAAAAAGCTTCGGAAGGCACAAGACCTAAGGAAAAGACGTGCAATAGAAGAGAATTAAAATCCTCCGCTACTTCTCGGCTTTCGGTGGAAATTTAGGGTAAAAAATATTTTCAAAATTCATAATCTATATAATATATATCTTTACTAATATTAAAAAGAGGAAAGATATGTATTTTTGTGTGTATGTTTGTAATGAAAAAAACTTAAAAACTACTGTCCCAATTTCCAAAATTATTTCACCATTGGAAAGCTACATTCACCCAGAGTAACATAGGCTATATTTATAATGTTTATAAGAAATGTACACCGTGCGAAGCCGGGGCAGGCTTCTAGTATATAACATTATTATACACATACATATTATTATAAGGTACATACATAATTATTATATACATTTATTACATCCATTATATAAAATTTAAAAAGGATTCAACAAAAACTGATGCTAAAGGTACAAGTGTCAGGCTCTTTCGCATGTGTTCACAACAAAAGAAAATTTGCTACCTGAAAGATGAAAACCTTTTTCGCTTCCGCACAGCGGGATTGTGGAAAACTTCGGAAGCGCGTGGAGGCAAATTATTAGGCAAAAGTACTATTTCAGCACTCGTATCATTGTTGTTGCCACTGGTGGTACGGTTTTTGGAACATAACTTGCACATGGAACTTAAGGTGGAAAAAGTGAAAAGATACGTCACTTTGTTTTAATTGATTTCTCATAAAACTTATCAAAATTGGTACATTTCAAAATTATTGTTAGTTATGGTAATTAGATTCGTTACTAACAAATTATGGATTTATGCCTGAAATCCGCAATATTTATTAACAAAAACTATTCGCAATATTTGTTTACATAAATGAGATTAAAATAAAAAATAGTGATTAGATATTTTCCTGTGAAAATCTAGTGTGAATATAATAATAATGTATTTAATTCTTTGATATCTAAAATAATTTATGCATTATACTTCCTTATAGCTAAAGCCATGCATAGGTACCCTAAATAAATCTCGCACTTGCAAATCAAGTTAGTCTGCTTCCAGCTTCCGCTAGAATTGTTAGGTTTGCTATTCCTATTCAGCTCTCAAGACAGTCACAACCTCCCTAATTGTACGAAACTTAGTTCTCGAACGCAAAATCCAAGACCTAGGTTTTGGCATGTCACCGCATGCCGCAGACATTATTCCGAAAATTATTTCAGTGGACGATACGATTCTGGAACTACACCGAGATTCGTATTTCGGAACTGCTGAAGTTTTCCCTCAGGACTATAGCATGGGGTTCTTCAAAGGGCATTTTAAAAGTTTTAAAGGGTCAGCAACGTGCTTGTAGTAACACTGCTATTGCAGGCGTCTTTATGCTATGGTAACCGCTTCCCATCAGATGGGCCGTATGCTTGTTTGACAACTAAGTTGTATTAAAATAAACCCTGGCTAGCAGATGGAGTATTTCAATTTTTACTTCAGCCATTTCACTGGTGCTATAACTTATTCTGTTTGCCGTAAAATAGCGGTGGTGTACACGAAACTGATGTCACTTGATATTTTTATGGTTATTCCATAGAGTAAGGGTCAACACAGACACAGATTGCCGCGAAAAAACCCAAACTGCGATGGCAATCAGCTTCAGACTAGGGTTTGCATCAAGGGTATGCATAACATCCACGCACACTCCGGCGAATTGAAACAAAACTGTCGCGAACTGTCTTTGCTTGCAGCAAACTAGTAATAATAACAAATAACTGCTTAAACTGTGATAGATCTAGCTCCACAAGTGCCATATAACGGTGGCAATGATAGCCAATGTGAAGGCAAATTATGAATGAGGACGCAACTGTTCGTAGCAGTATGTGTGGGTGCTGTTCGTACAATGGTTCGCGCGATTGGTTCGCCTTTGCAATTTGCAGCTGTTCGCCTAAGTGTGGCCTAACTTTTACATCAATCGGAAGTTCATGGTTCAATGCAAGTTGGATCGGATGCTGTAAGTGGTAAGACAAATCTTCGAGTGAACCTGAGCCAAGTCGTTAGTGGATGTGGTACGTCAAGATCATAACTGCGGTTTTCGTGATCAAGACACATTGGCCTCTGGAATTTAACTTCTGAAGATGACATCTGGGTTTTTTTATTATTTCAGTCCAATTTTGGAAAAGGAAAATACAAAGCTTCTTAGATGGGTATTTTAGTAGGTACCAAGTTAGTCTGAAGAATGAAGTCGTGAGCACCGACGTATAGTATTGAGAGGCAAATTTCCATCAGTAGTAAGTGTAAGCTATTTCTTCTTCTATTTATTTGTCTTACGCTTCTTGAATCGGGCACTTTGACAAAATCATGAGCTACATATTTCCATCAGTATTCGGCTTATTTGATCCTTTGACTATAATAATCAAAGTTTATTTTCTATAAAAGTTTGCTATTAACAATTTATTTATTTGAGCTCAAGTTTGCAATAAGAATGTTACCTTATTGCTTTATACCGTAGAAAAAACTACCTTAGAAGACCTTAGAACATCGTTCAGAAGAAACATTTCAGGAATTCATATTTAACAAGATTGTATTTTTCCGGTGGCTATTGCGGTTCTTTTACCCACAATAAATTGCAAATAAAGGCTCCACGCACGACTCACGCATAACATCTCATAGATTTATAGCCAACACTTCTGTCCAAATTTAGATTTAGTGTTATGCTTGCAGATATTTCACGGATCTAAGAATATTCTTTCAGTTCGTGCAGTTTATAAGTGAAATTAGATTTTTGTCGAGCAAGAATATCAAAAATTCAATAAAATATACTATTACTATTGTTTTATTGTGTCTTTGTTTTTTAAGATGCGCAAACAAGACGATGAGTATATATAAATCACTCGAAAATACCTGTTGGAATATTGCAGGAAGTCTGTGAAAATGGAAGACACTCGTTGTTGAAAATTTACTTGAAAACTTACCTACATTCGGTAGTAATTTTTCGGGCAACTACTGATGATAATCCACGGATTTAGTTATGTTATTATTATTACCTATGTGAGTTTTTATTTTATTTGAGCCGCATTAATGAACCAAAACACCATATTTCATTCTGTTATAACGAAGGCAAAGCAACGCCCGTTTTAATGAACTCGTTAAAAATTGCATTCTCGAAAATAATCGCACGGCCCGTTACAGTGTGGAAAAGTTAACGAGAGTTATTTAACCCGCGCGTGAGGGTGGAGGGCTCGTTTCCCCGGAAAAAATACTCACAGACGCTTGTGCTTTTTAGTGTAAGCGATTAGCGTGTAGCTATTACAGCATAAGAGAAGCTTATCTACTATGCATCCTATCCAGCTCTGTTACAACAATTACCATAGCCTCCAATGTCTCATTGTTGGGCAAAAGAATTTCCCATTTCCACCAGTCATATTATGATTATGCTCATTTAATAGCAACTCCCCATCAAATATGTCTAACTCATCGTCATCGTGGTCTTCTATGATATCACCACCTCGTGGTGTCAATACACCACTTGTGCGCTATATAAGCTTTGTCTCACCGTTTTTTTTATTTGATTAAAATCACTCCAGTATTTTTTTTAATTAAAATTACTCCGTGAAGAATTGTCGCGCTTAAGCTATTAATAAAAGTGACAAATATGTCACAAAAGCGCGACAATTCCACAATTTTGTCACTTTATATGTCGAATTGTCAGCTTTATTAAACAGGGGGTCATCTATATCTTTTGAAAAAATTGACGCTTTTAAATGTTATAGATGTAACGCCATCATAGTCGTCTTCTTGGGCTATCATGGGGTAAACTAAACAGCAGCCTCCGGTTAAAGCTACACAATGGAGCTGGATAATTGCTGGCTCCACGCAACAATATGAATTCACAGTGCAATTTCGTCAGGAGTGGCTCATCTCGAGTCACTTGCAAAGTTATTATTACGTTTCTCATTTTAGCTGGCTTTGGGGTAAAAGGATTCAGTATGCTTGTTGCGGTAGTAGTGCTGCAGTGGTTACCCGTTTTACTCATTATTTTAATGAAGAAAGTCTCATTTGCCGAAAAATATTTTCGTTAGAGAAATAAGTTCTCAAGTTTAGTTTTGAAGTAGATACTATCAAACGGTGAAGGGAAACATAGTGAAGAATCTGGCATGTCGTAAAATCTGAAAAGTTCGAAAACATGTATCGAGTGCACGAAAGGAGCCTCTCTGAGGTGCACTCGAAATCCTTACACCACTCTGGTTTGAAAGAACCAGTGACACAATAAGAAGAAGAAGTTAAGTTTCCTCCATAGTTGACATTCTTTAGTCGCGACGAATTGATGTAGGTATATTATTCACCGGGCTCAGTGGCACGTCTTGTGAGAGATCTACGTCCAGCAGTGGACTGATATAGGATGATGATGATGATGATGATTCACCTATAGCTATGAGGTGTTTCAACGTTATCTTTGTGATTTATATTTGGTTGATGCTGATGCTGTAACATATTCAATTTATCGGGATCGCCATGGTAAACAACTATCCGCGTGTTGGTTTATAAATTCAAATAAGTCCAAAAGTATAATTATTTGTCGCGTGAGTTCCTGTTGACTGTTGGATTAACTAAAGCAATAACTCAAGTCCCTACGCTGAGTTTGCTAAGTGGCTGTAGGCCTACATTAATTTAATCGCAAACGGGTTGAAGTTTTTCTGCGTTTACAAATTTAAACGGCAGGTATGAGAGAAGATTGATTACGAATGGGAAATAACTTTTAAATTTACCGTTTAATATCAAATTCGTTCATAGGCAGGCAAACTAAACGGATAAATATGCCAAAATTCTGATATTATTTTGGTCACGTTTCAGAATAATTCCACTGAAGGTTTAATGGATGAAACGGAGCTGACCATCGCTTCAGTCGAGGGTTCCGTGCATTCTTAATAAACTGCAGTCGAGGTATGCATACAAATTTGCCAGCTATGAATTAAATTTTTCGAATTGCCACGTGCGGGTGTTGGCGCGCCTCTGGTAGCCACTGGCTAGGTATGACTAGAGTTTTCATTAACCAATTGATTTTTGAAACTATCATGGTTATGAACAGTTACAAGTATTTTTGACTGGCCTCTCGGCTCAGTTGGTAGTAGCTCTGCCTTCTGCGCCGTAGGTCGCGGGTTCGATCCCCATCGAGAACAAAATATTTGTGTAGTGAACATAAATGTTTGTTCTCTGTCTGGGTGTTATATTGTATTCTAAGTATGTATTTACAAAAAAAAATGTATTTAAGTATTATATCAGCTATCCGGTTCCCATATTACAAGCTCTGCTTAGTTTGGTGCTGGGTAGTGTTGTGTGAATTGTTCACAATATTTATTTATTTATATATAAGCGCCGATTTTTAGAAAACAGAATTATATGATGGCGGTCAAAGGCTGCCCAAATAGTTTTTACTATGATCTATGTTTGTGAAGTGTAATGAACAGTTTAAAATTCTTATCCGCAATATCACTGCAGTGGATAATGATGTCAATACTTAGAAACCAGCTTCAAAAATAGGGGTTCTATAGAACCCCTATATAGAGATGCTATAGCATCTCTTCATTCTCAGCAATTTTGCATCAAAATTATGAAGACGAAACTATGCTAGACTTACAAACCACGAACTCTATAACAATTTTCTAACACTTTCTTCAGCAAAATGTTATCTACATCATGGATGGAATTTAAATGAAAAATCTAAGTGCTTTCGTTGTTATTCATCGATAAAATACTATTATTTTGGACTGAGACTGGACATAAACTAACCCAGACACGCACCCAACACTTCCACAACACCACTGGAGTTGTTTTATCCGATCTCTTACAAAGTAAACGTCTGGGTTTTCATGAAACATGCATTAAATATTTACACAGCCCCGAGGCAAGCTATTCCCTTGAAGTCGACTCAACCGAACAGATTTGCAATTCACCGAACATCCTTTAGGAAAAAAGAGCTACTGAACAAAGCCGGGGAAGTCGTGGAATCGAAATGAACCACTAAATACTCAGTAGGGCTGTTAGAGGTAGGCAAGCACTGGTTAGAGGCATAATGAACCACTTGCACAGTTTTCCATCAACCTACAGAAAAAAACTATGTTAGTGCAGCAACGCACTAAGATAATCTACCTGCTTGGTTTATTAGAAACAGCATAGGTATTTGCTAAAAAATCGCTTGCGACTCAAAATGTTCCAACTGCTGCTAAGCCTCCTGAATGTCTTTATCTTCGCGTTTTCGAAGCAAACATTTATTCCAAAAAAACAAAATGGTCTACTTAATGTCCAACCTTAAATAAAGTTACAGTAAATACTTACCTGCTAATGGTAATCAGCAAGCCGATCGAATGCTACGTTTTAGAATAATGTGCCTTAGAAATCGTGCAAAAAATTCACCAAGTTTGTATGAGAACTATTATTTAGTTGCACTTTGATGTACTTACTATGGGAAGTTTTGGTTCTCTGTCAGTTTCAGCCGAGGATACAGTGATCATTTACCTTTAGGATTAGGTACACTCAAGTAAAAATAACATTTTAAACTTTTACATCTTTTATTTTCAATCCAGAGTCATAATTTAGTCAGAATTAGTTTAGTAGTAGCGGGCATAGGGGTAAGGAGCAGCAATACCTTCGATAGGAGCAATTGATCCAAATCTGGCGAAAGATCCAACTGGAAGGATGCTTGAAATAGGGGCTTGAGCAATAGAATTAGAAAGAAAACTGGAAGGTGCGGCGATAGAAGCGATGCGTCCCACTGGTGCAGCAGTGATGAACCCAGGGTCTTTGCGGACGACAGCGTTGAACCCACCAGCTCCAGCCGCGTAGTCAACAGTCCTCCTCGTGCCGTCAGACTCTAGGAGAGAGTACTGGCCCTGAACATTGTTCCCGGCGCGGCTTTCGAGCTGGTTCTTGAAGTCACCAGTGTAGGGGTCGGCGACGCTGTAAGCGAAGCTGGAGAAGTCTGAGGCAGCAGCCACGGCAACCAAGGCTAATAGAGCAACGAACTGGAATACAAAAGAAAACACGAGAATTTTACATCTGCCTCTATACAGGGTTATTCATTATTAGCTGCAAATACTCAGGAATTAGGTTCAACAAATAAAATAAAAAATATTTATGAAATGATTTTTTTAAAGTTTTGTTATGAAAATCCCGAGAAAATCGATAAAGGAATCATTGGCGCCTGACCTATTTTGACCTTTGATCCGCGCCCGCGCGCCGTGAGTGACACTCTGCGTTCAGTCACCGCCTGGGTGGGTCATCCTCCTGTTCTCCATGGCAATCATTATGCAATAGCCGTAAAGAAATTAATAAAAATAAAATTTTGATACAAAAACTTGAAATTTTTTTTGATCAAATTTAAAAAAAATAATTTCATAATTATTTTTTATTCTATTTGTTGAACCTAATTCCTGAGTATTTGCAGCTAATTATGAATAACCCTGTATATAGGTAATTTTAGACGTCACTGCCACTTCAACCGTACAGGATAACCACTAAGGTCTTTGGAATGTTGTTAAAAATATAAGAAACAGTAGGCCTACCACAAGCTCTGTCTGGCTCTATCTCTGGCACTGGTTTTGGGTCTGTGTGAGTGCTCACCAGTATATTATACTGTGTGTGTGACGTTTCAACGTAGGCCAACACTCACACAGACTCAAAACCAGAGCCAGAAACAGAGCCAGACAGAGCTTGTGCCAGAGCTGAACTGGTAAGTATGAAGTATAAAAATATTTACCTTCGCAACCATTTTGAAAGATCAAATTTACTGTTTGCGACTACGTTGGCTGATGCAATTGAGAGAATGATGTCTAATTTTGCAAGCCCACCCTTTTTTATATCAATAATGTTGTTTACATCAGGAAACAAAGATATAGATTAATTGAAGGTTTTCCAGTCTGGTTCTCGTCCTAGTTGTACTGCCTACTTTCTGCAGTTAATTAAGCCTTGAAATTTTGGAGGCAGGATTTTTATAAAAACGCAACAATCTAATAGAATAAAGATGATGTGATTCTTCTGAACCGTAAAAACGGTTCAGAAGAATCACATCATCTTTATTATTTACTTTACTAAGCCATAGTTTTATAAAAGGCGGCAACATTAGGCGTTTTACTTCGAACATTTATTTTTAACTCCAATATAAATTACCTTACCCACACGTAAAATTGTAAAGTAATAAATTAAAATTAACTATATTGTTTTGGAAAAAAAATTGGTTTATAAACGTTTGATGTTGCTGATATTTTAATATACCCGTTAGAACTTTTAAACAACTTCTAAAATTTACAGGACCTCTATGTTATAATAACAATGGCAAAAATCTTTTTTTAAAAACATGCCTTTCTTTTAGATTGCCTAGATGCGAATCTTTCACCGACCGAGGACATTAAAGAACCGTTCGTTGACTGCGACCCACACAGGCATTCTATTAGACTCCGTTCTTGGGTGAAAAAAGAACGAAAAACTTTCTGGAAGTGCCTATTTCCTTTGATCAGTCTGAAGAAGACTCCTCGAATTAAGAAAAAATCCAGTAAGAACGGTATTGAGCGATTTCCACCCACAGAGTTTCCATGATGAAACATTATACGTTGCATGAAAAGGGTTACAAGTTTATTTATGGACTATGTTAGTACTCCCAAACGTTGAAAGAGAACATCGTGAGGAAACTGGCATGTAGAACCTAATAAGCCTAACAAATACGAAAAATGTACAAAGTGCACGAAAGGATCCTCTTTGAGGCGCACTTAAAATCCTTTCACCACACTTGGTTCAAAAACACGAAAGACAAAGAAGATTACCATGGAGTAAGAATTGTGCAATGTGCAATGTTGTAGGTACAGATGAACCAAAGTAGACGAACATTTCTGTTTTTTTCTTAACTATTTTCTTTTGAGCGAAGTTTTAAACTTCACTTGAAGATCTGCCTTGAGCACTATTTGCAAACCAAAGTTGCCATTTTTATGTTAAGTCCAGAGAATGAGGACGTTGAAAAACTGTTTTTTTTTTTTATTTGCGTGGTACGGGTATGTCATGCGAAGGGAAGAATATCATGTAACGAGAAAAGTGCTAGATATGAATGTGGTAGAGGTAGGCCAAAAAAATGTTGGATGGATTGTGTGAATGATGACATGAGTAAGAAAGGAGTGACTGCTGAAATGACGACTAATAGAGGAGAGTGGAGAACGAAAACCTGTTGTGCCGACCCCACATGAAGTAGGCTAGGGATGTTGAGAAAATTATGATGAGAAATTTGTGATGGGGGTCATCTTTTATTATCATAATCGGTATGAAAAAATCCGCTGGTACGCACAATGACAGTATAAACGTTTTTGAGGCATCACCATTTTTTATATCTAGCGACTTGCTATTTTTACAGCTACGTCATTAGTGTATTGTTTTTCAATAAGCAACGTGCTAAGAGCTAAAGTAGGATCTTCTAGTAGTTGGTAGGGTGTTTGATGTCTGTAGTAGTAGTGTGTAGTAGCAATTTTTAAATTAACGCGATCGGTATGCATAAAAACAACCAAAAGTTAATCACGGTTAATACCCGTTTTTTCCATATAATTATAACGCATCTAGTTTCACTAACCTCCATCTGAAAATCGTTTCCGTTATTAAACGCATCAATTCGATTCCCGACACAGAGATAAGGCGTGCACTCACGATCTGAAGCGACATTTATTGCTATCTAATGTAATACTGGTTTGGCAATACCATCTACTAAACAGAGCTTAACGATTTCGAGGGTGCCAGGTAAGTATGCTAACTATGCTGTGAAGAAAAATGTAGCTCTACCAAAAGAATATTCTTGCATTTATCTTTCTTAAAAATTCCGATGAATTCCTGCTAGATCCCATGAAAATTTAATCGGAATTTTTTTAGCCGTTTGGCCATGAAATCGGTTTCTCAAGTTTTTAAAGATATTATATTATTTTAAAAGTGATTTTTTTATTTTAAAAATATTTTTTATTTTAAAAATATTTTTTCAAATCGGCTCTTAAATGACGAAACTGCGATAACAAACATTTAAAAAATATAACCGAATTGAGAACCTCCTCATTTTTTATTTGAAGTCAATTCATAACGCTGATTTGACAATCGATAATTTTTAACAAGCTCAACGTAGGTACATAATTGTAATTATCAGTTAACTTTATAGGCATTTTTCCTAACTAAGAATTTTGTAATTTAAAGTTTGGGCTAAGGAGCAATGTTGTAAAAGACGTCTTCGTGTAGAAAGTTTATTTTAAGCAGACGGTTCTAAGAATCTGATGGCGATCGGTGAAACGCTGTCAAATAGTATATTTCAGCGTCAAATCTTATACCTTTAAACGAGAAAATCTTGTATATATACTTTTATATATTTATTATTTTATATACTTTTTCTTGAAAAACAAATCAAATCTGTCAGCGTTTCACTGATCGCCATCAGGCCTACGGTGTCAAATGTGACAGCAATATTTTAATTTCTTCAAGAAAATGTTAATCATAAAGCATAAATTGCTGACAACAACGTAAACGCCGACATTACAACGCACGAGCCGATAAGGAGGGTCAAAAAGAGTAGGATTAGAAGCGATTGGCGCACTGCCCATCCAATTTTCTTTGTTGACGTCTCTTGGGAGCCACGAAGATAATCTTAACAAAGCAAAGGCGTCAGGGTAACTTCGGACGCCTTAAAACAATGTTATCCGGCGGACAAAGGAAACAATTACAACTTTTTTACTGCTAATACATTACGATCCTTTTGATGTTCTGTGAACTTGCTAAGCAGTGGAATGCGAATATCATTGTGGTTCTTCTTTGTTTTGGCCAAGGTTTTCTAAGATAGTAACCTAATTGAATTACATGATGTTTGATCTCGTATTTACTTATGGGGCTTTAGTTTTTCATCTCTAGCATAATTTTGTAGTTACTAAAAAGTTTGAAATGAGTGCACGAAAAGAGCTTTTTTTTTAACAGACTTAAAAAAGGAGGTTCTCAATTCGGCCGTAATGTTTTAAATGTTTGTTCTTCTTCTTATCATGTCATTGGTTCTTTCAAACCAGTGTGGTAAAAGGATTTAAAATGTTTGTTATCACATAAATTCGTCAATATGAGCCTATTTGAAAAAAAAATCTCAGTACCTAATCGGTTCAGTAGTTTGGACATGAAGTTGGTTTCTATATAGTTTTTAAACTTATATTATTGGAGTACAATACTTAAACCACATTATGGCCTGGTAATTTTATTATACTAGCTCTTGGTCATACTATGCTAACATGCAGTAACCTATCAAACGGCCAAATTCCAGGCAACGTCACTGAAACCTAACATCCCGACATTGCGTCTCCATAATGACGTCCGAAACTTGGTACTCGCTCTAATGACCGTCGGGCTATTCCAATAGACCTACATAGGTACAACCCCTTTATCAGACTGCGGGCCGTGAACAGCACTAGCTTACAAAACCTCGTAATCAAAGAAAATGCCGATAGCCGGGTTAAAGCCATTTACCCATTTTGTTTTTTATTTAATATGATAAAGCAAAAGAAACAGATAGGAATCCAGTGAAAGAGTAAAAGTATATTGAGGATAGCAAAAAAATCAGAAGCCTTTGAAAAACAAGCCTTGGCTACTAAGTCGTAAACTGCGTCATACAAACTAACTCAACAGTCAAGTAGGTAACATTGTTACAATTCGAGGAACATTTTGAATTACATTCCTATGAAGTACTTACGTAACTAACGCCGGGATGCTTGCGGCCAATAAATATCGATTTTCAATTCAATAGATGTCTTGCCACGGGTGTTGGTTAAGGTGCTGTTCTAGCGACAGCGACACACAAAATATAATATAAAAAAAGAAAAAATATATACTGAACGCGGTAGAACTTGAAAAAAACTTCACAGATAATATGACTAAAGTCTCCTTTTTACTTATAAAAATTGCATTGATAACCATAACTTAAAACTAGCCCGTTCACTGGTGTGGTAAAATAATATTTAATTTAAGCAGGTTTTCTTTTGTTTCTGATAAATGGGGCGGAAGTGTATTGTTTTTTTTCTATTTTTGTGTGAACATACATTATGACCTTACTTATAAAAATATGTCAAAAGATAAGCAGTGCTTAAACTGTTGCCATCTCTTACCACTGGGTAATGACAAAAAGTGACAGGGCTAACTTTAAACAATGACTAAATTTAAATTGCGTTTATAAGTATGGCTGATAATAAATAAAAATAAATAGCTTTTAGTCAAGTCATTCAATAGACAAGTCGGCCGTTGTTGTATTAGTCTCTATTTGTTGACATGAAAGTGACAGTGTCAAGAGACTTTTAGGCGCTAAAAAGTGTCTGGCATTATGAATGAAGGAGTTAGTCTCGAGTCTTGGGCACGGGAATAGCACCTTAAGATATTGATGCCCCAGATATCGGCACATCCTGTAGATTTCCGACGGTTCGCCGTCACTGAGTAATGCGTTTGCCTTAACGACTCTGCATGTAGGTTACGCTGATGGCTGTATTATATTGAAGTGTATCGATGGCTATGAGAATCAGAAATTTTGAACTTTTGCATTTGGGTGTAATTTTCCAAAGTTGTTTTGAAAAAGATGCAGCTTTTACTTACAACCCAATAATTATTATGGCTGTGTACCTGTATTACAAACATGAAAATTAATTTAACTTTATTACTGTACGGAAAAAATGTTTTGTGTTTTTTTTTTTAAGATTATGCATGTTGCACATTTTATGTTTTTTTATTCAACTAGCTGATAGAACAGGCATATGGGCCACCTGATGTTAAGTAGTAACCATCGCCTATAACAAAGCAAAAGTTCATAAACATCATAGTTTATGGTATTTTTGTTATAATGCTCATTAACAAAAAAAATCTACCTTCCAATAATCCATCTCAAAGATGAAGTAGCCACTACAGAAAACAAAAGCAAGGTGCACGCACCCTTGCAAACACGAAACTCATTAGACCCACTACGAACAGCCCCTGAAAAACCCCGTCAATCATCCCCTCGCAGACAGCTGTCTCGCCCTGATGATGACCTGAGGCTCTTAATTAATTGTAGGGTGCTGCGGTATCCCGCATGCCAGTCAGACAACTTGTAACAGGTGTTGGTGGTACACATTCACAGTTACAGTCCCAGTCCCAGTCAACGTAGTCAACTAAGTTGACTGGGCCATAACTACTATTGCATTTGGGGCGTTTATTATATAAGCGATAATGGGGCTGAAATAAAAAAGAAGTGGTACTGTGACCTAAATTATTATACTATAGATTATTTCTTAGCAAATAGATATAATAGTATTTCTCAATATCTTAAAAAAAGTTTGGAAGCCCACCGAATATCGCTCCTGGGTACGTATATTATTTTATAACAAAGGAAACTAAAATGAAAAGAAGTATTTACAAAATAAACACGTAACAGCTGATTAACCAATATTATATCTATATATTACTAATGGCCGCCCGCGGCTTCGCTCACCCGTTCCCGTAACACCCCGTTCCCGTTGTTTTTTCGGGATAAAAAGTATCCTATGTCCTTCTCCCGGTTCTAAGCTACCTCCCCACTAATTTTCTGCCAAATCGGTTCAGCCGTTCTTGAGTTATAAATAGTGTAACTAACACGCCTTTCTTTTATAAATATAGATTATATTCACCCCTATGAAAATACAAAATCTTTCTTTTTTCAAGATGTGAAAACGGTATCAAAAACTAAGTTCATAGAGAATTTAACTTGATAAAGATTTTCAGGATCACGCAGCGATAAATAAAAACAGGATCCCGCTCGTGATGAATGTGACCCATGGGTAATCACTGCTCGTACAAAATCTATAAAAGCGCTGAGAACCTTCGCCACAGCTCATAGCTGAACAGTCAAATCAAAATAAAGGGAAATCGAGAGAAGTGTGTTGAGTGAAGGCTGTAGCCGACGATGGATCCAACACACTTTCCACTTTTTTTTGAGTGAGATTGTAGCCAAAGAATGTAAAAAAAAACAAAGGGGAAATCGAGAGAAGTGTGTTGGATGATTATGTCAAATTCAAAAATGTATTATTTCAGTAGTATCACAGGAACACTTTAAAATGCCTTAAAGCTAGGTGAGTATAGGCGCAAGTTCCACGCAACTACGCCTAGAAGAACAGGCAAAAAACTACTGCTTGGTTCCTACCGTTTTTTATATGAATCACCTCGTATTTTACTTTACATCGCGTTTTTCTGCTCACTAATTTTTGTGATTGCAACTAATTTTTACCCCAATTATGCAATTTGTATGTAACTAATCAATGTTAACGCAATTTTATATTACGGTTGTAGGCAATAAATATTGCACATCGGCTTTTCTGCTTTCGTAGAGCGCTATCTCTTTCGGACGCACACTACGCTCTATTTATTTATTTATTTTTATTTCTTAGGAAAACAAACAGTACTTATATTCTAAATGATAATTTAAAAAGACAACTATGGACCATTAATCAGTTTTCGCATAGTGAGACTATTAGAGCTTACTTATTAATTTACATGAGATTGATGACAAAATGAGATATAATGCAACGAGAGACTACGGTAGACAAACTATAAAAAAAAAAGATTAAAAATTTTGAAGAAATTACTTAAAAAACAGAAAAACAAAAAAGTACAATAAAAAAACAAACCTAGGGAACCTGAGAAGTCTCTCCGAACCAGCGTTTTGACAAGATGTTTTTAACTTTTGGTGGTTTGGAAGCAAACAGATCTAGTTCGGGGACGTCAACCAAGCCATTGAACGCAATTACTGCTCGACTAAAGAAAGTGTTTTGCCTATACTTTGTTGAACAAGAGGGTGAGTTGGAAGTCTAACTGATCTGTTTGTCTATGAAGCCGAAGTTAGCACACACACTCACGCTTTCTATTTCTGGTATTAATGAATGATCTAGCTGTTCTATAAAAACTTTTATTTCGCAATTTAAGATAGTGCGATGCGTAAAATGAGATTTGTTCCCTCTAAGCGGCGATTAAGAGCTTGCTTCTTTTTGTTATTCACAAGTACTAAGTGAACTCGATTAGTTTTTTGAACGAAGTTACTGATCGTTTCAACTTTTAGCGGCTTTTCTAAATTGCCTACTTAACAACTTTATCTCACCTCATTCTCTGATCGAAGAAAAGGTGTTATTTGATGAATTCTAGAAGACTTATTGGAACACAGTGTTGTGCTTTTGAATCTAGTAGGTAGATTCAAAGCGTTTCAGCGTAGATAAGCTTAGTTTACTAGTGGCGCCGCCTTCCGATCCTGAGGGTTCAAATTCAGTCGTGTACTCGTGTACCAATAAGTTTTTCTGTCCAAAAATGTATGTAGACGTAGATGTTTTTAACCAGCTCAAAGTCACGCTATATCTGTCAGATTGAAATATTATGTCAGTCCTTGTTTTTGTAAAGGCAGAAATAATTTGAATTTGGCTGACAGAGGTTTCAAGAGTCTTTACCTTTTATGAGTGTCAAATTCATGAATTCTGAGTTAGTCAAACGCTCACTAATAAAAATACTAGACTTTGCTTAATAGATATTACCTATGTATTTTTCGTTTTTCGTCACAACGGGCACAAAATGATTGAATATTCATCAAAACAGACTTAAATAGTATTCGAGTAACACAATAGCAAAAGCTTAACTCAAAGCACCAGTTTCTAGCGTTATCGACTCAAAGTGAGCCTGGCAGGGCAAAATAATTATTAAGCTGACGAGCGAAACAGACCGCTAACCCATTGAATATTTTTGTTTTTTACTTCGTCAGTAGGTAGGTACAAAAAACCCAGGTAGGTATTAGTAGGTAGGTATTATTTCTTATTTTTGAGTTTATACTTTTTTTATTTTTGTACTTTATAATGCGGATAAATAAGTGAAACTGCGTCTGTATGTCCGAATGCTTTTAATTTAGATATTTTGAAAAAGAGGGTGAAAAAGTTGCACTGTTGACAGCATCATGTCAAGAGTTAGCCTATAATATAAAATATTGTTTATTAATATCATGATTTCAGAATCGCCAAAAACTTGTGCTAAAAGCCGATGACATCGCATGATAAGGGATCGGTTTACTTAGCGTTATCCTAAACCTAACAAATTAGAAAGGGACATGAATTTGTCAGTCACACCTGCTACCCGCATTAGTTAGTGTTGCCTGAATCTATTTTAAATCTCCACTGATTTCAGCCAAATCCGTATTTTATTTTAGTTCATTTATCATATTATTTATTCAGCTTTCAAAATGTTTCAATCATTTCGTGGACGGTTAATAAATAACGATTTCGAAGTATTGATAATATTTGTAAATGTACGGGTTATTTTAATTAAAAGTACGTTGTGGTAAAACAATTTACCACTTGCTGGTGAACAAACAGATTTTAACCAAAAACAGAATTTTATATCCGCACGAAATATAAAGTTCTTTCCCCTCAGCTATAACATGAATAGGTTTAAGAAAAATGTAAAAAAGTTCCTTCAGGGTAGGCAACGCAACGACAGCACCCTCGGTGTTGTTGGTGTCTATGGGCGACGGTGACCACTTACCATCAGGTGGGCCGTAAGCCCGTTTGTCTATCATTTACATAAAAAAAAAAAAAGTTTATAGTAGGTATACAATTTCAGGAATATCAGAATTTTACATGCACCTAGACAGAGATAAAATATCTGCATTCACCACACAAATTTTAAGTGGGATCGAACCCACGACCTACGGCGCAGAAGGCGGAACTAATACCAACTGCGCTGAGAGGCATGTCTATTACATAAACAAGTGATACTCGTCCCTGGTAAAATCACTCATACATACTACATTCAACACACAACATTAATTGCAAAGCAACTTTGTTAATTTCACGAAGGTATTTGAAAGAGCTACCTGGAAACTGTCCGCCATAATATGCCATCAGTAGTCAGTATGCAGGTGTTGTGACCCTTAAGGCACAGACCCACCGCGGTGCACACTGCGCACGGCCACGCGGCGAAGTGTAGCTGCGTGTATTACTTTGCTTGTCAACGTGGGTCTACGTTTCCACTGGAGTGCACGAAGACTATGTAACTATGTAAGCGAATAAGGTCGCCCATTGTTTTGCCAAAAATCTTCATGAATCCTGTATTATGTTTCTGTGTGGTGAACAATAAAGAGTTATCTATCTATCTATCTATCTATAGCGTGGCACGGCTGACGGAAAGGCTACGCACGTGCCATTACAATCCACGGCGGAACTGCGCTGCGATAAGCGAGTTGTACGTAGTCGTGGGTCACATTCGTGTTTTCCAATGGAAACGTAGACCCACGTCAACAGCGTTAAGCTATGTAATCGCCTATTTGAGCAAGCCACGCGTATGTCAATGACGTCAATTCGTGCATAGCCTCTCCGTGGGTTGCAGTGGAAACAACCACATACATTTTCTTACAAAGCGAAGCTCAATACACTTGCGTAGCCTCTCCGTGGGCAGCGGTGGGTCCGTGCCTTTATCTACGAGGCACATATTTGTAAACTTCGAAAAACTGAGGGATCCCCCAAACTAAGGGTCGCTTGCAACATCTGTACCGTAAACAAGTAGGGGGTATGCAAATGATTGTTTAATTTGTAGCAGGTAGAGATGACAACATTAACTTGTAAAATAGAGGCCTTATTTATGTCCATTTCACTTGGAAAGTGAAGATAAACTTTCTAATTTTTCTAAGATAAACTGTCTTTAGCTTTCAGCGATAAGGCCGCCTACTGTATTTTTTTTTATGCCTAGTTTTTAAAATGTGTCATTGAGTACAAGAAAGTGTTTCTGTGTGTAGGTAGGTCGTTTGTTCGATCCTAACCAAGAGCAAATATTTATTTATTTATTTGTTATCAATCTTTAGTTTTTCTAAGGATTTCTTAACTTTTTTTCCGATTTCTGCCATGTATGAAACTCTGCTGAGCTCTCTCCATATAGAAATATCTAACTTTTGGTCTAAATCTTCACCTAAATCTAGAGTATTCTAAGTATAGCATGGTCCAAAAATGCCCTAAGAGCATTCTGGATCGATTTAGGTGAAACCTGAAATAGATAAAGTTTGTGACCTGGAGAAGCATCAAGGATTATTTTTATCCTGAAAACTTAAAGAAACATAGTCGAAAGATTGAACGAGCCCAAGAGGAAAGAAGTGCCCTTAATAATATTGTTATTATACATTACTTTATTCTTCCACGCAAATGGAGCTGCGGGTGGCCGATAGTAGATAATAAATCATAAGAGGTTTTTGATACAATGCGTAATTGAATACGTATTGTTCTTTTGTCTTATATTTAATTTAAACTAAAAAAATCTTTATTGAGGACTACATAATTATTTCGTAAAAATGCATATGGCACTAAAACATTACGTGTATCTAGTCCTACAATCGATGATCTTATCGCGCGTAGCGATTTCTTCCAGACAACCGTTTTTTTTAACCTAAAACTTAAACTAAGGCTAGTAGTGAAGCGTCCAAAAGGCTCCACCGCCGCAGACAACAGATGATGAGCGATATAAAAGTTCTATATTTATTTTAGTTCTATAAACTGTATCTCAGGAGCCAGTTTAATCCAATCCAAGTTTTACAGGGCTGATATTCCCATCTGTTAGATAAAAATATATTAATCCTTGTTTTTATCCTCGCCAATTCGCTTTTCGCTCATCGTCGACGGATAGCGTTACTCTAAATACTAAGGGCGGACCAGTCCGCTCTCAGTCACCTAATTAAATCTATGAAGAGCATGTTCAATTTCTGTTCAACGCCTTCAGCATCTGTGTATCGACAAGACAGCGTGTCGTTGTTATTGGATGGCATGATAAATTGTTTGTCACCAAACGTGCGAAATCATCGCGAGCTCCGAGTTATTTTAACACAACGCTGGAGTGACTTACCAGCTGTGAACAGGAATTATACGAGATATTTTTTAAGATAATGTTTTTTATACTCCGTGGCATTAGAAAAAGGGGAGGGAGGTCCCTGTAGTGGGACGACCCAGGCTAAAATAAAATTACAAAATATTAGATAATTTTTATATAAGTTAAAGTTAAGGTTTTTCAATTTCCATAAAAACTGATTTTATACTCTTAATCATATTATTGCAATTATTATGTTACGATGGTTAACATGTCTTCAAGTTAAAAATGATACGTACATAATTTTAGTTTTTACTATCATTACTGTTGCTCTACAGTTTTCATAAATTTGGGTAAAGTTTTGTGTAAATATGAAAACCATTTATTTAAATGTAATAATCCCAATGCCAATAAAAAGTAAAATAAATTTGTATAGACATCGTAGTACTTCTACGCTAGCGTACTAAATACCCTTGCGTTGACCATTTCGGCTTGTTTTTTGCGAAAAAATAATAAGGTTACAAACTACATTTATGCCAAGTTTCATCTATATCGGTCTATTAAGGTTATAAGAGCGTGACTAAAAATCAAAATATCGCATCTTTCGTAAGAAGTAAAATAATAAATTTGTTTTTATAGCTTTGCATTGCGTCCTCTCGGTTTCAACAATACCAAAAATAAAAAAAAATTCCTCATATTCATTGAACAACACAATAATAATAACGCAAGCAATGTATTTGACGCCATGAAACAATGTCTTCTTGATCCCTATTCCCATATCTCCTTTGACGTGTAGAATTCACAAACACGTGTACGATATCCACTGGTACGTGTTAGGACAAGGGGCTGATTCTAATAAACATCTAAACGGAAAAGATGCGTAGAATTAAGGAATTTATGATTATACAAAAATGGTATGGATCTGTGCTTTTTGCATTTTTTTATTGCCTTGTTTGGCCTCTCAGCTCATTTGGTACTAGCTCGGCCTTTTGCGCCGTAGGTCGTGGGTTCGATCCCCACATAGATATTTGTTTTCTGGGTGGCTTTTATATTGTATGTTTTAAGTATGTATTTATAAAACAAATCCAATAAAAGTAGTATATCAGCAATCTCGTTCCCATAATGCAATTTCTACTTAATTTTAGGCTAGATAGTGTTGTGTGAATAGTCGACAGTAATATACAATTATAATTGCTAAGGAGAAGAATTGCTTTATTTCGATTTATGGGTTTGGGTGCCTTTCAAATTACAGGCACATATTATAAAGCCTCAAGTTGATAAACGCATAGGATTGAGAAAAGTACTGGTTCTGACTGGTTTGCACACAATTTTTGCTTCCAGCATTTGAGAGCGCTGACATTGTTCTCGACATTGGAAAGAGAAAAGCATTCAAAACCACGAGCGAAATATTTTCGAGCGCTTTAAAAATGATAGAATTTTTTTATTCAGCGAAGATGGTAATAAAATATCGAGTACTACTAAAATAGGGCCCGAGTCGCCTCGTCAGGTACTCTCGCTTGAGTTGCTTGTTTAACATTTTTTTTTGTATTTCTGCTTCGTAACGAGATCGCACGCGTTATGTTTGAATTGAGATGTGAGTAGTAGACAGGCTGTTTTTATTTTGCAAAAATTCTGCTTGTTAGATTCTCTCTGTGTCGTGTTACAATCCTTTTACGATTTTGTACAACTTTATGTACGGATTATACTGGAAACGCTAGCGGTATTTAGCGTTTTTTTAGTGAAAAACTTGAGAGACACCAATTAAGCACTATTGAAAATCTGCTTTAATTCTACCATCAATATTTATCATTCTTATTTTTAAATTCAGTGATTTGGTTTTTATTATCCGTCGATATTGATTGTGATAATAACAATAGAAGAAGAATTATCTAATCTAATGACGTTCTCCAAAATTAGTCATGATTATTTTAAGACTGAATATAATTTCAGAACAAAGTTCTGTGGACTCCAGATGGCTATTAGAATACTTTAATATTTTTTTTTACCAAAACACCAGATGGACCGACGACATTGTTACGATCGCGGGAAGTCGATGGATGGAAAGGGCTCAGAATCGTTCTTCCTGGAAATGTGTAGGGGAGGCCTAAGTCCAGCAGTGGACTTCTTCAGATAATGATGATGATGATGATGATATTTTTTTGTAAATACATACTTATAATAACATATAACACCCAGACAGAGAACAAACATCTGAGTTCACCACACAAATATTTGCTCTCAATGGGGATCGAACCCACGACCTCTAGTACAGAAGGCAGAGCTACTACAACTATACAAAGAGGCCAGTTAAATTTTAAAATAATACCATTTTGCGGCTCGCATCTACCGTACCTTTTCTATTTATTACACTGAACGTGCTCAACACGAACTTGTTTTCATAATATTTCTAGAGTATACAAACCAAAAAGTTTAAACTCAACTTTAAGACCAGTACAAAAGAATCAATTTTAAATGGCGTATGTTAAAAGCATGTACATTTGTTTCTTTATTACTTTACTGTGACATTTTATAATAATGTACTCAGATAAGAAGATGCTCAACCGTTACAAAGTGCTTTTTGTTTTAAAATCATAAACAATATTGGCAAAATACGAGTGTGTCTGACCTTCTAAGGTTTGCATAATAAAATCAGTGTTTTAGAGGAGCATTTACTTCAATGAAAACGCTTTGCCTATTCGAAGACATTGTTTCAGCGAAAGGACTTGAAAATTTGAATATCACCAAAGTTTTGTTCAAGTTTAGAATAATAATGTATTTTATCTAAACATACCCTATCTAAACAACGTTTATATTCTCTGCGGTACAATCAATTATAAAAAATCGTCTGTGTTGTAATTTAAATGAAAATGCGAGAAAATTTTGATTTTTGCATAATAATATGTACGAGTTTTCATATTTTTCTCTCGCTCATATCCATATTCTTTTTTTACATATTTTGGACTTATCATATCATGTATTATACTAATTGTGCGTTTCATAAATTTATCATATTCAAATCATTTACTTATAAATAATGTTTTTAACGACAGATAAAAATATTTTCATCTCAATTTTAGATAAAGCAAGAAGATTTTTTTTGTTGACGGATAGCACCGCCATATTATTATGTTTAAAATCAATTTCATGTGTATCATCTTAAGATCTGCGCACACCTAGGTCGCTGGCGATGGCGATCAATGAAACGCTGTAAAATCTGACAGCGTTTCACTGATCGCCATTGCCAGCGACCTAGGTGTGCGCATATCTTAAGAGGAGGATTTAAGAGGAGAGGAGATTGGAGTCAATCAACAATGCACTATAAAAATCAAAGTTTCCGATGTATATTGACTCGGCTATGCACTCTGATTCTATTTACGATCGTACAGACATTGTAAGCTGACAACCGAATGGAGGTCACCCAATTTGTAAAAGCAAGCTGCAATTTTGTAGAGCGCGGTATAAAAAAGAAACATTTATTTTCATACCGGGATTTCAGTCGAAGACATTTTTGTTCTATATGCAAAACATAACAGTATTCGTTAGCACAAAATTGTACGTATTTTGGAACAAACCAAGGCATAACTTGTGTGATTACTTGTATTTTTTTAAGTGTGACATTTTAGTTTATTACGACATGTAATCTTAGTGAGATGTATCATCGTGAGGAAACCTTTATTTGTTTGTATGGGAGGTTCTGTTGCCAGTTTTAAATTGTCACTAAAATTTAGTTTTCTAAGAAAAAGGAAGAAAGGAGGGCGTAGAGAAAGTATTTCTTTGTTTTTACTTCCATTTCAGAAAGTAATTATTGCGCAACAAGGCTTTTTCATTTTACCGAAAAAACGTCCGAAATTGTATGGAGAAAGGAGCACACGCTCATGCATTTTGGCGACATTTTTCCGGCCATACTGCCGTTCTATGCTACGTTACTACTAGACTGCAAACAATATCTGCGTGTCAAGTCCTGTTGTCCACACTAAACCCTGTGGTCGACACAGTCCATCTGCCCACCGATCCCGCACCTGCCACAGTCGGGAAACTTTCCTTTTCAATGAATGTTCCAAAGTCGTTTGCGTTTGTTATTGTTTTCGATCACCGAAGTTCAGACGAGAGCAACTTTCACGCCAAATGTTATAGCTGAACTTTTACCGTGGGGAGTTCAGTGATGCTTTTAAATTACTGAAAATCGTGAGTTGGTTTCCATTTCAAATTTTTCGAGGGTCTTTAAACTTTTGAAGGCAAACTATTGACATTTAAAGCTAAGCGAGGATCTTCCAAGGAACACTAACTCAAATATTTCTAGCTTATATTCAAAACTAAGCTTTTATGATAATCTTATGACATCGAGGTATAATAAATTGCATCTTTTATTACCTAAAAGCCTGGCTTGTTTTATTGCTTAGCTTCAGTGGCGCATCTTCGGAGAGTCCAGCAGTGTACTCAAAGGTATAGGTTGATGATGACGATAATAATTATTTTATTTAAAATAAAATTGAATGCATTTTTAAAATTAGTAAAATAAATAAATTGCATTCTCAAAAAATTATAAAAATAAAAATATTTTTGATCTAGTTATGTCGCAGACAATAAAGAAAATGCAGTTCTGACTGGTTTTATAAAAGAAAAGAGGGTACTTAACTAAAAAAGAGAAATAAATTGCTCAAAGCAAAATGCCATTTTAATTTTCTGCACTAACAAATAAAATGAGCATAGAAGTCATAAATAAGAAGGCTGCGTGCCCTACATAATTTCCTTTCACAACACAATCTAAATCTTTTGTAAACAAGAGAAAATAATTAAATGGTCGGTCCGGCCGCGCAGGCTTCCTATAAATTTGCAGCGTGTAAAATATGTGTCGCAGTATTACAAGAGCTATTATTTAGGAATTATGCAGCATTGCAGTTAAAAATATAAGATTTTGCTTCTTCTTCGGAAAAGCCATTAGGCTGTATGAACTTATGCAACAGAATAGCGGACAGACAGACTGAAAAATATTTAAATTAGTAATCGTAAGATTATTTTAAAAGCTGACGTCTATTTCTGCTATGAATGAAACATTATCAAAATTCTTATAATGACAGGCTGCACTATCGTACGAAGATACTCCTGTTAGGATAGGGCAATGGTTATAAATAAATAAACATAAGTTTAAAAACTTTGAAAAATAGACCTCATACCCAAACTGAACCGATTTTGATGAAATTAGATGAGACCATGAGACCAATATGGGAGTATTTATTAGGTATTACTTTTCACAAGCAGTTGGTGCCCGAGCTTCGCTCGGTATTTTTTTTTTGGTAAACTGTTGTTGTGAATTGTATTTAAATACGAATTACTTACATACTGATTAAATATAAATATTTTTCGATTTTACCGACATAATAATAAACTCCACTACTCGTCAATAGATGGCGTTCTCTGTCCCACTTACTCATGACTTAATCAACAGATGGCGCTAGGAGTTATGATTTTATGATAAAGTTGATTATTTACTTTACGATTAAGGGGACATTTTCTAAAAATGAATCCTAGCTAGATCGTTTTATCGTCACCGAAAACCCCTGTATACTTAATTTCATGAAAATCGTTGGCTCAGTTTCCGAGATCCTAAATATATATATATATATATATATATACAAGATTTTCTCGTTTAAAGGTATAAGATAATACAAAAATATTTTTTCAAACCGGCTTATAAACGATGAAGTTATGCAATAACAAACATAAAAGAAAAACCGAATTGAGGACCTTCCTCCTTTATTTGAAGTCAGTTCAAAATAATGTCACAAACCATCAACCTAAAACTGCTGTGCTGTAAAATCTAAAGGCGAGCATCCAGCCAACGGAAAAAAAAACACCCAACTCGCGAACAGAAAACGGCCTTGCCAAAGATCCTTGTCAACTGGATTAATTCTGTTAAACAAACCACACCAAAGCTCGCGAGTCAGATAAGGGCTACGGAAATTGCTTAGAGTAGCTATTGCTACTAGCACAGCAAGTGGGTGATGGATTGCCTGCTCGCATGACCAAGTAATTGTTACTTCACTCCCCCGCAGTTGCGTGATAACGGCGCCTTAAATAAAACCTCGACCATTGTGACGACTTTTAAGTGAGACTTTGGGGAGTGATTATTGGACTTCGGAAGTGATGATGACAGGATTGTCTGATGGCTTGATGGGGTGGCAATGGAGTTTTATTTTTTAATTACTCAAAATACGTAATAATTACCAAAAAAATAAGCATATATGGTGTAGTAATTTTTATCGCGTCATAAAAGTGTTCCAACTGAGTATACATTATTTACAAAAACTATTTTTATGAATCATCATGTGAATAAAACGAAAACTATATTATTAAAGAACAATGAACAGAAATACTAATAATGAATAAGCCTTAATAATTGACAAGCAGATAAGTGGATTAACAAAGCGTGCGATTACTTTTATAATGTACTAGCGGCCTGTCCCGGCTTTGCACGAATGGACATTTATTTGTTTAACACATGAATATTATTATAGCCTATGTTACTCAGGGTGAATGTAGCTTTCCATGGTGAAGTAATTTTTGAAATCGGCACAGTAGTTTTTGAGTTAATTCATTATACACACAAAAATACAAATCTTTCCTCTTTATTTGAAAAGTTATTTGATTCTGTATTTACATTGAATTCGAATGTCCGCTGCTATTGCCCAAAAATGTAGCATTTACGATTTATTCAGCATGTTTGCTGAACAAATAGGCCTCCGACATAGCGAAGTCAGCTGAGTTTGTTTTTGATTCGGTTCAACAAAGCGAGCGGATGCATATTCGTCGCAGCATTTGTCACACGCTACTGAATTTTCTGTTGGACTTTGTGACCTATGGACTGTTATGTCGTTTAATGGACCAACGAGTATAGTAGGACTTCAGGTTATAAGAGAGTGTTACATCAAAAAAAACTCAGGTCTTCTTGAGGGCCTTAATTGACTGGCCTTTCAGCTCAGTTGGTAATAGCTCTACCTTCTGTGCCATCTGGTGAACACAGATGTTTGTTCTCTGTCTGGGTGTTATTACATTGTATTCTAAGTATTCACTTACAAAAAAAATAGTTTTACAACAAAAGTATAATTATACCTAAGTATCAGCTATCTGGTTCCCATAGTAAGCTCTGCTTAATTTGGGTCTATCAATTTGGTTGGGTGGTTTTGGAGTTTTATCAATTTGGTTCAGACCCCCAATAATAGTTGGTTGGCGTCCGGAAATAAACATTCCTAGGATTTACAGAGACTGTAAACTCTGCAGTTACAATCGAATATTTAAAACGGTTTTTTGTTATATTCCGAACGTGTATTTATTGAATTATCAAAGTAATAAACGACGCTCCGGTCAATTTGATTTAAAATTTTATTTTGCTTTATAATTTTTGATGAAACAATGAAACATGTTTTGGACGTAATATAAAATACAACAAAGTAAAAAGTAAGGAACCTCTTTGAGGCACACTAAAATCCTTTCACGACACTGGTTCGAAAGAACTGGTGACACGACAAGAAGAAGAAGTCAAAAGTGATGCCAATTCTGTTGTGTAGCTTTCTAAACTAATTTATAGACGAAAATTAGTAAGTTCTATCTTTTCTTTTAAACTGAAATAGCTATAATTTTCGCTTGTAGATTAGATAATGCACCATTTATTATCAAAACAAAACCCTTTTTTCAAACCATTAATAACATTATTTCAATACCAGCCGTTTGCACTGCCCTTAATTCACTCATCATTTTGTAAACGTGATCGAGACAAACGCAGTGGCTCCAATTTTTCCTCGTTCACAATATGGAGTGCTTCAGCATAAATAAACAAAACCACATATTCTTAGCTCGCTGTTCGCAGATTATTACTTGCTACTGTTATGTATTATTCATAGTTGTCTAGCTGTATTACTGTGGTCATATATCAGAAGATGACTCCCCTTTTCTTACAATATGTGTGATCCCACACAATATCCGATCCTAAGTTATGATGTCTGATAAATAACATCAAATATTTATGAGGCACTTCGTTTTATTGACGATGAAAAGCTAATTTCTGCATGTAAAGCCATGATTCTGATCCTGACCCACTTTTTTTAAGGGCCATTTTATTTCGAGACATATTCATTTAGTTTTTAATATACTTGCGTATCTATACTAGGTTATAAAGCTGAAGAGTTTGTTCAATGTTTTTGTTTGTTTATACTAAATAAAAATAAAGATGGCCTTCACAACGCACCCCATATCCTCAGGCACTAAAAATTTCCCCGTAGATCTTTTAGGACCACGAGTATTACTCAATTAAATCTAGTACAATTTATTCATATAATTATTCCCGAGTACATTCATTGCAACTTTTTAAGCGAAACTAAAAAAAAACTTCGTAATCGATCCGAAGCACAAATTTATGATTAAGTTATACTCTCTTTTGTGTTGTTTTACTAATTAACTCAACTTGAATAAGTCTTTCAAGTATGACAAGAAAATTAATCGTTTTTTTTTAAATTTAATGTGAAAATTTCAACTACTAATGTGAAGTTGGCGTGATAAGGCGATGCTTTGTACAAAGCTTTCAATCTGTCTAGATTAAGTTCATAAAATAATCTTCTTAATGATTCGTACCCTATTTCATCTTGTGGCAAGGCTTTTAATATTTTTATATATTTTACTGCCATGCTTTGTCTTTATTTCTTAGCGATGAAGAATACAATGTTTAAAAATACTGAGTAAGTGATTCCTTTGTGATCAAATGTTTTGTCAAAATCAAAAAGATTTTTCATTATTACAGGATGATTTTTTTAACTTATTAATGATGAGATAGGTTAAAAAACCTATTCCATCATTAATCATACATATTGCGATTGTTGTGAATATGTTTATACTTATTAAAAAAAAAAAATTGGTCAAAAGCAAATTATTAATTTTATACAGTATTAATTTATATTATAAATGTGGGAAACGTTTTATTTGAATTATCGATATCACATAATAACATAAATTGAAGGTACTTGTTGCAAATTGTCAAATAAACAATTTACGGGACTCAATTCAATTTGAACGTCGAAATGAACAAATGAAATTCATGCAAACAAAAGGACCCAAACTAAGCGGCTCTCAAAACTGCATCCGGTGAGTTTTATTACATTTCCAATAGCGGTGGATGATGTGATTTCCAAGTAGCCGGTTATTGGCCGGTCCGCTGCTGTCCGGTCCGGTACATTCCGGTTTGGCGTCATGTTGTGACCGGGCGAAGTATTGTGTGCAACTGATTGCATTTTCTGCAGCAAAATTGATGTTGTTTCAGCTATTTGTGCTGGCTTCCCCGCAAATGGCTTCGATCTAGAACTGCGATGAAGTTGTTTGATTTATCTTGATTCCGCTGTATTGTTTCTTATATTTTGCGATTTAACTTCGGCAACTGTTCGCTGGGTAATATCATTAAAAGCTTTTGAACCGTCAGATCTTTTAGTTCCAAGTACCTACTCAATATTCTTTATGGATGTCTTGAGACTGACATTTGGCACTTATCTGAATTACCTAACCCACATAATGCAGTAGGTATTTGGTGCTTTTTCTCGAAGTATTTTACAAGCTCTTTGTGAAAGAGTATAGTTAGCTATAACTAAACCTTTTATTTCTCATAAAATTTAAAAGCAATCCAAACGTTAATTTGTACACGGCAAAATTTTACGAAAAGTTCGCGATGTATATAAAAAAATCGTTCAACACAAAGAAATGAAAACGATGACGAGTTTATTGGTTTTTTCCAACCTTAAAAATGCACAATACGGCCAAAAAGTTTTCACTTCAACAACAGTAATAGGTAAAAGACTCTATACTTGCATCCTACCTTTGACACGCAAAAAGGCCTTTCAGTATAATTTCATTTAAAAACGCGACGGCCAGTGACCTTAGTTGACAGAGGTTGAGAGACAGTCGTTATGTATCAAAACAACAAGCACGTAGCATGTCTGATTGCAACTATTACACTTTTGCATAATATCATCATATTTTCTCCCGTTGGTACAGAATTTTGCATCTGCTGCTACTTCAGAAAGCATGACAAAACTACCTGCCGTTAGGATAATTCATGCAGCGCCCAATAGCCCGTTGCCGTTTCACTTTATTCCAGACGAAAGAAGAAAACCGCATTTCGCTTTCTTATTTTGCTTCAGTTTAATTTAAAAACTGATTATTATCAAAATTATTGAGCCAAAGGATTTGGACCCACATCTTTTACTTCAGTAATTGGCAATGCGATACGAAAAACAATTGAAAGTTGCTTGTCACAAAACTATGAGTAAATTAAGTTTTTTGAGTGCTCATTGAATAAAAATTGATATAAAATAATCTTTTGATGTTTATTAATATTAATTATCTTATTTTTCACTTGGATGGAGATAATTTTTGTTTTAAATTGTGTTCATAAGTTTTTTTTGTTCGCAAAGTCAGTCAGAAGGTGTAGTGATTTTGACAAATTAGAGTAGGCTCAACTCATCTTCTTATAAAGCACCCTTTTCACAGAATTGTGCTACGAAGGTACCTATATCTTAAGGTAGATAGATAGATAGGTATACATCATGATTGCAGTCGACATTGATACATTACCGCTCACACCTGAGATCCTGTCTTGGCATTGTTCAATATTACTTATCATACATTAGTATGGAAATTAGGCTGCTCATTGCTCACCCTAAGTTATGTTTGTCGTTAGATTGTAGCGTGGTGTTTATCTGCACCATTTAATAATGTCGGTCGACGGTGAAGGAAAACATCGTGCTCATGAAATCTTTAGTCTAGACACTACAAGTAGTACTAGTAGATCTAAAAGGTATAAATATTTCTAGGGGGAGTTTTGCCGCAGGCTATACGTTAATTTTGTAGGTAGGTACTTATTTGTATTACAAGTGGCCGCCATCGGCTTTGCTCGCCCCGTTCCCTTTAATTTTTCGGGTTAAAAAGTGTACCATCCAGTGTCCGTCTCCTGGTTTTAAGCTACCTCTCCACCAAATTTCATCCAAATCCGTTCCGTCGTTTTAATGTTATTGAGTAACAAACATCCATCCATCCGTCCATCCATCCATCCATCCATACTTACAAACTTACGCGTTTTATTCGTAGGATAGTAGGGTAGGATGCAGTTTGGAGCTTGTAAACCGTCCGCCAATATTTTTCAAATCGCAACCTCTACATACCACTGTAAAATATGAAAAATATATTGGTAACTTACATAACACAAGCTAAAGCCAGCTATAAATAACGGGCTAATTCCAAGTTAAAATCAGATTATTCAAGAGGAAATAAAACGAACAGCAACAAGGTGACGGGTTGCGTGTGTTTTCGAGGGTTCCCTAAGAGGGGGCATTAACCTCTATTATTTTTCAATTAAGCATGATTAGCACGAACACTGGTAACTGCATTCGTAGATTTTAATTCTATTTGGGTGCGGTTATCTTTTAACCAAATTACCTACGTCTGTTTTGACTGACAGTTCGCGGCGTCCATTTCGTAGAGTGCATTCAAAGTGGCTTAGGCCCGTTTAGTTTTATAATATCGTAATGGTTTCTTGTACACAGAAACATGAACACTAGAAACCCGTTTGCGTAAAAACTGCGAGTTTTCTTAAATAGTTTACTTATGAGCGCCTTAATAATTATATAAGCTTGAAATTCCTTATATTTGCAAACAAAAACTATAATACTCACTAGCGGCCTGTCCCGGCTTCACATGGGTGAACATTTATACTTAAAACACATAAATATAGCCTATGTTACTCAGGGTGAATGTAGCTTTCCAATGGTGAAATCATTTTTGAAATCGGCACAGTAGTTTTTGAGTTTATTCATTACAAACATACAAAATATAAAAATACAAATCGTTCCTCTTTATAATATTAGTATGAATATAGATGACTTGACACTTACTATAAAAAAAGCAGCCAAGTGCGAGTCGGACTCGCCCATGAAGGGTTCCGTAACAAGTAACATATAATACTCGCCAAGTTTCATCAGTCTAGCTTTTACGGTTTCGGAGAAAAATGGCTGTGACATACGGACGAACAGACAGACAGACAGACAGACAGACATGACGAATCTATAAGGGTTCCGTTTTTGCCATTTGGCTACGGAACCCTAAAAACGAACATATTCATAATAGATTCTTTATCAAAAAAGCAAATATGTAGGTAGTAATAAAAGTTACGGTGTGAAAGATGTAAACTTGAAAAGGTAAAACCAAGCGAAGCCTTTTATTCTCGAAGCTCATCTTTAGAATGTTCTAAGCACTTGTGAAAATTGAAAAAGCTGAGTGAATTCACGGCATTATATCTCGTGGGTAATTTTTGGCGGCTTTTAGGTTTTACGATACGAGCAAGTTTGCACCTAAGGTTTAGTAAGTAGTACCACACTGGAACTCTACCGCTATTTTTATTTGTTCTTTGCAAATGGATCTTAAAAAAAAAACCAAGCCACAGTTTGTTGTATGTTCTTTTTGGCTTGGTCGCGTGGAACTGGCACCTAGCTTAAGGAAGTTTCAAAGTGTTCTTTGTGACAACTAAATAAATATATTTTTGAATTTCAATTTTATTGCGTGTTTTATTTTACATAACCTTCGAATTGATACTGAGAAATGGGAGCAACACTACTACGGTGAAGAACGGTGTACTTTTTTATATGCCCTTGGAGTATCTAACGCTCAATCTGCTCTGTATTTAATACCTTTAATATAGGTTTAATAGCTACTGCAATTTTTGCTTTAAAGTTTACTCTGTATTTATAAACAATACCGTGAATCACGTTATGTAAATCACGTCACTGTTTCCCCCCCAGACTAATAACACCCTAGGAAGTTTGCGTGCACTCTCTAGTTTACTTTTTACAAACAAAATATAGCAAAACGCAATAATTAGCATTACACTTGGCTAGGGCGGGGCTGTTTGTCATTAATAATAGAGCGTAAAGTTGGAGGGCGGTCCGCCCTTAGGTTAACAACCCCTGTTACATGGTAGTTGCTGCCTCAATGACTATAAATGCAGATGTTTTTGAGAAAACTTCCGGTCTCTCAACTTTCTTAGGTTTGAGGAGTATGATAAAACTAATTATCTGACCTTTTTTGGACAAAAACGATGTAATTTTCTTCTTTAATGGTATTACAAGAAAAAGAGTCTCATAAACGTTTATTAGAATGGTCAAAAGAAAGGTCTCTCCTTTAATCAGATTGGGTTCTGTTAAAAGCAGGTAAAGCCGTTAGCAGTTATTAGTAGCAGTTAAAATGGCTTTCAAAAATATGCATACATCATATACTTTCAGAGGGAGTAGGCTCAGAATCTACCATTCTCAATAATTAATCATAAATAATGGTGGGCAATCTACACAACAATATATCTATCCCCAAACTAAGCTTGTTCTATAGGAACCAGATGGTTGATACATTTTTCATATAACTTTTTTTGTAAACACTAAGGGTGTTATTAATAATCCTGGCGCAACGCTGGAGTAGTTAAATCGTGTTTTGTCACATTTGTTCGAGTTGACAATTCCATGTCAATGCAAGAGACAAAACACGGATCAACTAGTCCAACGCTACGCCAGGATTATTAATAAGGCCCTAGGGGTGTTATTAATCCTGGCGTAGCATTGGACTAGTTAATCCGTGTTTTGTCACATTTGCTCGAGTTGTCGATTGCATGTCAATGCAAGAGACAAAACACGGATTAACTAGTCCAACGCTACGCCAGGATTATTAATAAGACCCTTAGAATATATTATAACACCAGACAGAGAACAAATATTTGTGTTTGCTACAGAAATATTAGTCCTCGGTGGGTATCGAAACCACGACTGCATCAGAAAGCAGAGCTGCTACCAACTGAGCTGAGAGGCTAGTCTGTCTGTTTGTTTATCTGCATCGTCAACCACAACATAAAGACACAATATATTATATAGAAAACTAATAGTTATAGGAAATACCAAGTTCAATCTTTGTTCGCACTGTAATAACTGAACTAATGGTCAAATTGGTCAATATAATGCGGATATGACTTTGCCCAGGGTTTCACGATTATATCCATGACTGAAGGGTTACTCCTCTAGAGTGTTACAAGACCCGGTTTCACGGATAACTAAACTAAAGCTAATAAGAGCTGTTTATCGCAAATTTTGAAAACAAAATGTTGAGATAAACAGCTGTCAAATATTTGACCGGTCGATTAAAAATCCGTAAAGACGGTCCTCAGTCTTCTAATAAGCCACTTGGTTTAAGGTTGCAATATTTCATTCCGGACTGTTGGCGATAAGCACCGACCAGTGACGGTCCGTGAAATTGCTCGCGGCACGTTTTAAGCCACAAACGCATTATAGCGACCAGCCTATACCCCTACTTGTGACTTATGATATTCTATAGCAACGCTATAGAATTGCTATGAGCTGTCGTTAGGGCGGAATGTGGACGCTGTACGTCCGAAATGGATAAACTGAAGGCTTACCACACGCTCTGTCTGGCTCTGTCTCTGGCTGTGGTTTTGAGTCTGTGTGTGTGTTAACTAAATAAATCCTACATCGAACACACACAATACTGCATTCACACAAACTGTTACCTGCCATAATAATAAGATCATTTTGTACAACAGTTGTACAATAAATATTTCTAATTTCTGACATGGAAGTCATAGAACCTTTCAACGTAGAATTTTATCAATTTTGTCAAGTCTTTGGAGACACTAATAAAATTTCACTCATAGGCTTTGCTGGCAGGCAATTTTAAAATTACAATATTCCGCGTCACCGTTGAAATTTTAGAAAAGTAGGCCAAGAGATTCAACGCCTTTTTAAAAAATATACTAATTTTCAACTACTGGTACTACTAAAATAGAGACCATCTGAAAAAATATTTAAGCAGCTGTGAATTAACTTATATTAATAAACATTTTTTTAAGAATATTTACCTTAAATTCAGTCCTAGCCAAACAGCAGCTGTCCCTAACAGGATAATCAGAATAATTCATGAACAGGTAGCATTTAAGGTATAAAATAAATCCTTTACAGAGACAATATGTTTTGACACAACAAAAAATTAAAAGCCTGATTTTCACGCGCCCCTTAATCAAATACGCGGACCAAATTAATCTGTCTGGACCGCTAGTCCACTCTGTGCACCCTTTTGGGGAGTCCAAGCCAATTTCATACAATAACACATCATGTTTGCTATGGATTATGGAACAATACAAACAATACACCTACCTACTTGTTTTGTTTGCTCATATTTATAATTCATCGTATTCAGATAAAGGGAGAAATTCAACAAATCGCTGTTAAATTTGATTGGATTTCATATCCTCTTTCCTGCACGGTTCGATTCAATAACATGATCCTTTGATTCAACTGTGAATAAAATATCATTGTGACGTAAAATATTATCTTTACCTAAATGCTTGATACCTGTGACTTTCAACTGTAAAATTAGTTTCACGGGATGAATGGCCTTTATAAGAGAAAGCCGGATAAGTCATTAAAAGTGCCGACGAAGCGTAAGAATAAAGAGTCGAGCAAAAGTGGTCGAATCCAGTCGGAGCCATTCCTTATCGGAAACTTGGAACTGGTATGGTTCTCCGACGAACACTTATTAAACTTTTCCATAGCGAACGTCAAATTTCCTGAATAGTTGCCTTCGAATTGATAATAAGAAGTTGCGATAGGTCTACGTCTTCGTCGTCCTTTTCTGCTGAGTTTTAATTAGTGCAAAGCATTAAAAATTTGATTTAGGCTCTTACAGTAACCGTATGTTGATTCTCAAATTAAAATACTACCTACTTACCGGTTAATGCTGTACCTACATTGTCTGTTTGTCTTCAGCTGTCCGTTCTATGTAGGTATTTTAATGTATTTGTCACGTGTACGCCTGTAATCAAATAAATGTATTTTCTACTCCAAAATATTTTTGCTTTAAAAGCTTGTTTAGTATTTTTTAAATAGTCCAGTGACCTGTAGTTTGTGATACTATTGCTTTTTACATTGTTCCAAGAACGTTCGCAATTTTCAACTTCTTTCAAGACCATCGAAACTTTTCAATGAGGCGGTGTAATGAGTAGTCTCAGCGCTTCGATTGACCGCCCCCTAGCCAATTCACTTGCCTTTATATTCCTAAAGCTTCTATCTTGGCTCTTTGAAGAAACTAGACTGCTTCACCGTCGGCCACCTGAATACAAAAATGTGTACACAACACAAGGTACCAGTTTTAAGTTACTTTTCACATGAGCTGTATTTTTTTTTTAAGTAATATTTTAAACTTGCTTGCGTTTGTTTTGCGTGTACTTAACAAAATAAAAAGTTGCATAGTTTTTAATTATACTATATCAGATTACGAACAACTATTATTTCAAGTTTTATTAAAATCCAGTCGTTACGACGTCATTACAAAATTTTAAAGATTTTTATAATGACCCAAAAGTTTTTACCTTTGGGACATTATTAAAATCTTTGTGATTTCCTTAAGTGTAGTAAACACTATAAAATTAATAAACAATTATTACAAAATTTGTCTTTATTAGTCAGTTCATTAATCTTTAATAACTATTTTCTTGCATCATCGGGTATTTTTTGGATCATTGTAAGAATCTTAAATCTAAAATATTTAACAATATTTTCACAATCATTAGAATTGGCATTGGCGATTTTGATTACAATAAACAAAATCTAAGAAAAACGCTAGAAATATAAATTTTATAATGTTGACTCTGACTAATATACTGGTAATAACTACGAGCTTGTGTATTTAAAGCCCCCTTCCAAATGAAGATAATAAACAAAATAACAGATAAACAAAATGATAAAGCATTTCGCTCTCCCCTTGAGAGTGAAGTTTTAATTTTACATTGTTTAATATAAACTGCAGTAAATAATAACACATTAAAGGGTAGGCTAATAACGTCGACTGCCTCGCTTATGGCTGCTGTAGAAATTAATAGCACTGGTAGTGTTGTCTCAGTGCAAGACGTTAACTTTATCGATACTTTGGAATGAGTACCTACTACTCCATAGTTGCTGCATTGAGTCAAACAGGCTTTATATTTGTAGGTATTTTGTTTTTTCTGTTCTCTGTATATTGCCGCGTTCACCTTTTTCCTGGACAGACTTTTTTTTCTTATTCCTGACTTAAAAGAGTGTTACTTATAATAAGTTTAAAGCCTTGTCCTTCTGTGGCGTTGTAGCTCTTAAACCAATGCTCCGATTTTAGGGGCATTATGTTTGTATTTAAAAGCTGATGGTTTTGGATAGTTCTTAGTCTGTTTCCATATTCTGGGGATAAACATCACTTTGGTTGAAGTTTTGAGATTCTTTTAAAATTACTATATTTAGGTATAACTTATAATAGACAAAGTGCATGTTATGCTCGTAGAGTAGAATGATTATGGTTATCACGATTAGACTAATGTAAGACATCGATACAAAGATTATTTTGAATGGTGTCCGAAACGTCAGTAAAAATAATATTAAAATCAAAAGTGTCATTTGGGACAATGTGTCCCAGCAAAATTTGTCCGAAACGTCAGCTACTCGAATAAACATGCAAGTTTAAATATAATGTTTTGGTCAATCTTCATCATCGTCATCAACCGCCTGACAAGTTCACTGCTGAACATAGAGCTCTTATATATATTTTAGTGTTGCCCAAATGCAAGAACAAGACGAGACTTAGCCAGTCTTGGTCTTGGTCTTGCGCCAATACACCTGGTCTTGGTCTTGGTCTTGGTCTTGCGCTCCCTGTCTTGGTCTTGGTCTTGGTCTTGCAGCAAGAGTCTTGCAAGTCTTGCAATTACCTATTAGTCTATTACTATTTATTTAAGTTTACTTTAAATCTTAGAAAAACGTATTAGAATTGGAACATTGTGAGCTTGAATTAACATAGCCATAGTAAAGATCCAGCAGATTAATAAATAACTGAAGATTTGATAAGAAATTCGAAAAATCAACTGACCTATATGTCGTTTTCCATGGAAGTAACTGTTTCTTAATAAACATTTATGATTTATAAGCTTACATTTGCTAAAACATGTAAAAAAACAAATTAATTACAATAACTTGACTGTATTTTAAAGAGCAATACTTATCTGTCTAGAAAGAGATTGAACCCTCAACTTATAAGAAATTTAATAAAAGAGTTTTACGATTTATCATTTATTTGAATAAAAAATAAAATACACCTAACTACTCAGTGAAATAGCGCTAAGTCCTAGCTGCAAGACGCAAGAGTCTTGCAGGCTATGTCTTGTTCTTGCTCAAGTCTTGCACGGTCAGTCTTGGTCTTGGTCTTGCTAAAAAAACGCGGTCTTGTTCTTGGTCTTGGTCTTGCAAAAACGCAAGAACAAGACCAAGACTGCAAGACCAAGACTGAATTTGGGCAACACTAATATATTTCTTGGAAGAACTGTTCTGAGCCCTCTTTTCCCGCGAATTTAACAATGCATAGTGAAAAAATATTTATATCGATACTGCCAGTTACGCTACAACACTAGCGTTCCTCAGAAACGTGCGAGGTAGCGGGGAGATTTCCGGCACTTCAGACCGTTCGCTAATATAGCGATTCTGTCGGGGCTGTCCCCAAGCGGGCAAGCGCGAACCTCATTAAAATTACGCACGGCACAAAGGCATGTCACCAACTAAGGTGGGAAAGTCAATTTGCTAGTATGCTTTGTTTTGTTTTGAGCAGACGACCACGAAAAACATAATCTGAATCCTTGTATTGTTTAACACAATCTTTAAATATTAATCTTATTATATTATTAATAATAAAACATAATCTGAATCCTTGTATTGTTTAACACAATCTTTAAATATTAATCTTATTATATTATTAATAATAAAAACATAATCTGAATCCTTGTATTGTTTAACACAATCTTTAAATATTAATCTTAGAACACAATAAACATAAAAAATGTGTACTTAACACGATTCCAAAAAAAAACTGAATCGGAAAAAGGTATTATCATTTTTTACTGCATTTTCACACACAACACTATTTTTTCATATATTGGACCGACCGGTACCAATCAATCGAAATAAATCTCCCAAAACTGTAGTATTAAGCACACAACACACAGTGAAACGTTCCATACACACACACATGTAGCTATGAAATAATAAAAATATATTTGAAAACTAATTTTCAACTTTGTCGACTAAAAGTAGATGACAGTTAAATTTTCCACGCGGCTTTGCCTGCCGCAATGAACAATAAAGCGCAGATCCCGTGGGTATTTCACGCCGTCTTGACTTTGCAATGAATTCATTCAGAAGAAATTATTATTTTATGGAGCTGGCTGTATTGCCGTCTGCCGGCTGTGCATTGAGGTAGGGGAGTTTTATACTAATACTAACGATCCGCCCTACTTCGCTCGGGTGGAATAAATCAAGGGCAGTGACTTCACAATTTTCACATTCTTTTTTTTCTAAATAATATAATTGTGCGAAGCCGGGGTGGTATTTTATGTGACGCAACGATAATGTAACATTAAGAATTTTTGAAATCGTTCCAGTGTTTTGAGCGTATTTTGACATACAAAAACGCAAATCTTTCTTTTTAAAATATTAGTATGGGAAGTACTATAGCAGTCGCCCGGGGCTTCGCATGGCAGTTTTTTTAACCCGGTCCCCTCATCTTTTTAATACAAAAGAATTTTTGTTCTAATCCTAAACGTTAGCGCACCACAGGCATCGTAGTTTCGGAGATTTAGTAATATGAGTTATTATATACTACTCATTTGTGATAGAAAATGATCAACAAGTAAACTATTAAATGCTCTCAAAATGTTTTACAGCACATGGTATGATGCAAACTGCTCTGAATATGCTGTTGATGACGTCATAAATTACCATGACGTGAATCACGACATCGAAAGGATGGAATAATTAACGAGGTGAACATTGCTAGTGACACCGCCAGACCATCACTCAGGAGTGCTACTATGGAATCACTTGCTAAATTACAACTATTTACTGTGTAACCGATGTAAAATAAATTTACAATCTTTCTAATGCTTTTGATTTTTCAGTCTATCTTCACACTGCAAAAAATAGATACTCCTTCTTAATGTCGCGTCGCTGTTTTTTTGAACCAATGTTTTTTTAGAGTTCTGTAGCCAAATGCCAAATTCAAATTCAAATTTTTGGGGGTCACCATACTTAGAAGAATAACACAAAAAAAAAATCCATCAATCCCGTAGGTACGTGTGGGATATCTATGGATAGGTCTTAAAAAAAAGATGTTGTAGTTCTAATATTGTTTTTTTCTAAACTGAATAGTTTGTGCAAGAGAAACTTCCTAACACAAAGTGGTAAAATGTGTGCCCCTTCTTGTAACTTCCAAAATATATGATGTTCATTATTATGCAAACTTCCACCAAAATTTTGTTTGAACGAGATCTAGTCAGTAGTTTTTTTTTATAGGTACGTCATAAATCGCAAACCGCAATTTACCTTTCGACGAACTACAAGAACCTTTATATTATGTTACTTGATGCTACGAAGCCCTTCATGGGCGAGTCCGACTCGCACATGGCTGCGTTTTTTTACATAAATCAAACCAAGTATAATTACTTTCAGACGTTTCACAGTAGCCCTTCATGTAATGAACATGTTCAGTCCAGATCACACAGTGGAGCACAATGGGACATGCTTAGGCCGTTGTTCAATATTGCGTCACCAATCTATAGACAAAATAACCTCAATCGACCATCGATGTGGCCAATAAACTATTGATAGGACTAGCTAACTTAGTTCTATTGACATCAATACGGCGCTACAAACTTCTATTGAAATCTCTTTTCGGAGATTGAGTTGGTAAGTTGACTTCTAGAGATAAGTAAAAGAACTTTATAAGAACATTTCTGTAGTTTTTTTATTTTCTTAACTCCAAAATGTTTTTATAATTATTATTTTGATCCATACGCACAGGAAGTCAACATTATGTTATTTTTATAGAACATATAATCATATAATTATTATGTTATTTTCAATAATAAACTAACTTTATTTTCAATGGTTCTATATGTTTTATGCAATGTGCCTACAGGTGAGCAGTACCTAAATTAATATTAAACTAGTTTCTAAGACGCGTTACCTAAGGGCTGGTGGGTATCTGGCGCAACGTATAAGCATTGCTATTCAGCGTGGCAATGCCGCCAGCGTCTTGGGGACGCTTCTGTCTGGTACTAATTTGGATTAGTTAGATCGTTTGTAACGGTCTGCAGATAGCTCAAATGTTTCTTGTGTATTTTGTACATTTTGTAAATATTTGTTTAATTGTAAGTTTCTTTGTGTAAATAAAAGTTTTTAGAAAAATATGTTGAAGGTATTCATATTCATGATAACACAATAAAAATATTTCCTTCAATCACTCTGAAGTTTTTTAACAATAACGAGTTTTCATATTACAAACATGCTCATATTTATTCAAAGTCTTCAGAATTTTGCCTTATCTCTCGTGAATCAAGTTTTCCTAGAAGTATTCTTTTGTGAAGGAAGCAAAAATAATAAAATCGTTGTGAAAAGCAATCATAAAAGGATTCCTACTAAAGGTATGGATATATTATAGATTATGTTAGTGAATAGCGTGATTTTGTTGATGTGAAAAAAATACTTCTCTAAGTTAAGTAATAAAATTGATGAATTCTTAAAAAACTTACGCGAAGTAACGACTTGAGGTCAAGTAGGGTTTTTTTGAATGCGGACAATCCACACAACACTATCTAGCCCCAAACTAAGCAGAGCTTGTACTATGGGAACCAGATAGCTGATATAATACATAGTAAGTATTTTTTTTGTAAATACATAATACAATATTACAACCAGACAGAGAACAAACATCTGCGTTTACCACACAAATATTTGTTCTCGGTTGGGGATCGAACCCACGACCTACGGCCTACGGTATATTATGTTTAGATTGTTAGTGAACAACTTGATCTTTAGACCTATCACAAGCTCTGTCTGGCTATGTCTGTGGCTCTGGTTTTGAGTCTGTGTGAGTCTCTAAATGACTAAATAAATCCTACGTCGAAACAGACACACACACAGACACAGATAATACACTGGTGAGCACTCACACAGACTCAAAACCCGAGCCAGACAGAGCTCATGCTCATGAAAATACTTCACCACTGAAGTAGGGGCTAAGTTTAGTATAAAATTGATTAGCTTTTAAAAAAACTTACGCGATGATTCGACTTGAGGTCTTTTAAGAAGGGTTCATCATAACTTGGCTTTGTTAGCAGCGCGTCACCGCTTCTAGTACCCATCATGACGGGGACTATTCATAATCAGGTGGTCCGCATTCTTGTCTACCAGCTATGGCAAAACCCCATCAATATTTTGATTAAAAATATATAATATATATTGTATTACATCGGTTTGGAATGACAAGAAATTATTAAAAACATTTTGTTTGTCATTCTTAACCCACTTAAAAATAACAGGTACTAGTCCAGTAGGCCTACCACACGCTCTGTCTGGCTCTAGTTTTGAGTCTGTGTGAGTGCTCACCAGTGTATTATACTGTGTGTATGTACGTTTCGACGTAGGATTTATTTAGTCAACACTCACACAGACTCAAACACAAAGTCAGAGACAGAGCCAGACAGAACTTGTGGTAGGTCTACAGTAGTCAACTGCGTCTACCATTAAATAGATAGAGTAATATGCAGTATAAGTAACGCAATAGTCGTTTGCATTATTCAATTGTACACAACGGTGGTAAAATCCTCACCATTCAAACCTCCTCCTTGCATCGGTATCCTCACTGTTGAGGGTCGTGACCTTTATGCAGGACCCTAGTCTGCACTATGTTTCTCCATTTGGTTCTGTCCTCCGCGGCATGGATGGCTTCGCTCACGGAGGAGTCTGTTACTGAGCGCACTTGGTCGCTCCAACGCATCGGGCTCCGTCCTCGCGGCCTCTTTCCCTCCACCTTGCCAGTCACCACCAACTTTTCGAGATTACTCCCTTCCTTCCTGGCAATGTGGCCGAAAAACTCGAGGACTCTGCGAAGACAGATGGAGGAAAGTCTTGTTTTTATGTTGAGCTCCTTCAGAATTGATACGTTGGTACGATGCGCCGTCCATGGGATTCGAAGCAGTTTCCGCCAGCACCACATTTCAAAAGCGTCTATTCGTGCTCGGTCTGCTTTTCTAAGCGTCCACGTTTCTGCTCCGTAATAAAATATGGAGAAAACTAAGGTGGTCACAAGCTTGCGTTTAGTCCAAACGGAGATTCTCCCATCGGCCCACACTTTATGCAACTGTGATATTGCTTGAATCCGAAATTGTCTCGTGGCTCTGGCTGAGTTTATTACGTTTGCAATATCTTCGCGGGCGTGGTGCGATTTCGACTGCATTCGTAGCTTCAATTTGAAGCTTATCTATTGTAAACTTCAAATAAACGTAAAATTAAAACAAATATTTACAAAATGTACAAAATATTCCAAAAACAGTTGACCTAATCTGCAGACCGTTACAAACGATCTAAAGATAACTCAACTCTAACTTCAGGTTTCTACAGCAATACGACGACTATGGTTTTGATGTTAAAACTATGAATGATTCTACTCGAGCTTTGGCTGGTTTTCGTAAATAAAAAACGCTTAAATTTTGATTTATCAGTAGACTATTACAAACTTTAGGTATCCCAATTCACCCAAATCAATTAAATCAGAAGCGTTGACCAATTATAATTAATGTTAATTATTCATTTATTTCAAGCAACATAGAACAAAGATCTTATAAAAACAGAACTCATTATTATAGATTAGATACCTTACAAACTAAAATACACCATATTGTTTATATGGTAAGACGTATTATTACCATCGACATATTGAAACAATTTCAATTCAAAAACCTAAGCTGATGAGTGGTGAGTTGAACTTAGTACCCTAAGCTTTTCACACTGTTCTAAATCAAATTCTAGGAACTAAACCCAAGGGAGCCAGTCCAGTTCTGTATTAACCTACATCAAGCTATTTCCGTCCACCTCCGTAAATATTTGCAGCTAGATACGTTGTGGATATTTTCTTCCGCGCCCGAGCATTCAAAGGAAGGTTATGTTCACAAGTTTCTTACGGAGCCTGTGACGTAATATAGGAAAAGCAGATGGGTACGTGCTAAAGGTATGTTTACATAGGGACTTACACAGGGTATACATAATCACTGTCAGGCTTAAAGTTCTTGATGCGCGCAAAACATACCAACCCAGTCTACTACGGTTGCAATTTTCTAGGTATAGTCAGTATCTTGATGGGATTATGTAATTACAAACTTAGTTTGATTCTTTAAATATATGTACGTGCTTTTGACTAGAATAGAATAGATTATATTTCTTTAGCTTCATTTTTCAGATATAAAAAGGTAGACTATGTAGTACTTTCAACCTACTAGGCAACTTCGCACATTAAAAAGAATAAAATCGAGTTCGATTTTCAAAACAAAAAGTGACATCCAACCTCAGCGCTGCACCTCCTTCAGCTTCATTCTTTTTTCGTGCGAGGCAACGAGCACGTCTCTTCTGTCAAAAATCCGGAAATATCTGCGGCACTCTTCTCGGGTTCAATTCTTGGGCCTCGGCATAACAGCTGTTAGTCGAGCCATGAATATACTCGTTACTGGTGGCGAAGACAAGCAAACCAAAGTACAGGCTGTCAAGATTATGTCTGATGCTTGCCGCATACTTTCAGACCTCCATTTTGTGGAAACAAAGACTAGAATAAATCTAATTACACCAGCGTTAGACAAATCATTCATCACCCTAATGCAAGACATGGAAAGGGATGAAACACTCTTCGGCAGCAAATTGGCCGACAAGATCAAGGCATCTAAGACAATAGAAAAACAAGGGCTCCAAATTAAGAAAGTTACCGGGGCTCAAAAAGCCCCCGTGCCTTCTACAGCACAACCAGCAGCAGCAATGCGAACACCCTACCAGGGAAACTGGACAACCCCTTCCCGCTATCAGCCGTCGTCAAACAGGGGGGGGAGGGGAGGTGCTCTGAGGACATCCTCAGCGACGCAAGGAGCGTCGAATACGATGCCACAAGTAAAAAACAGCTACAACAAATCACGTGCTGCTCCCCGGCAGTAAATACGGTATGTCATGCAGGCAGAATACGCCATTATTTCGATTGTTGGATTAAGGTTACAGCTAATCCTGTTATATTGAAGGGGGTTAAAGAAGGTTTTTCTATACCATTCGATACCAAAGTTAGTCAATCGATAGTTCCTCATAACAGGTTCTCTCCATCAGAAATGTTAGATATGAGGACGGCTGTTAATAAATTATTAGATTTAGGGGCTATTAATCAATGTCAACCATGTGAGGATCAATTTATTTCTAAAATTTTCTTGATTCCTAAGCCTAATGGGAGTAAGAGATTTATCCTCAACCTAAAACCATTAAACAGGTTCGTCTCCAAATTACATTTTAAAATGGAGGACCATTGAACGGCTGCAAAGCTAATACCTAAGGATGGTTTTATGGCCACCATTGACTTGAAAGAGGCATACCTGCTTCTTCCAATTTCAGTCAAGGGTCGAAAGTATCTGAGGTTCCAGTTTCAAGATGAAAATGGAACTGTTTCATTGTACGAGTTCTCTTCTCTACCATATGGGCTTTCTATCGCTCCTAGAACGTTTACGAAGCTCATGAGAGAAGTCATAACTCACCTAAGATCACGTGGCTTTATTTCGGTTATATATTTAGACGACATCTTGTGTATCGGCAAGAATTACAAAGACTGTTAAAAAATGTTAGAGAAACAATTAGTCTTTTACAGTGCCTAGGATTCATAATGAATTATGAAAAAAGCTCATTACAACCTAAGCAGTCTTGTAAATTTTTAGGCTTTATTTTCGAATCAAGGAATATGACAATATCATTGAATGGTCACTGTCTTACAAAGGCTACATAGATATTGTGAAAAATTTGGGAACTCCGGAAATTGATCTTTTTGCGTCTCGAACTAATGCAAAGTGCGATACTTACATCTCATGGAAACCAGACCCAGACGCGATCACAGTGGATGCTTTCACTATGAATTGGAGTCAGTGGTTCTTCTATGCTTTCCCGCCCTACTCATTAATTTTGAAGTGCCTACAAAAGATAAAAAATGACAAAGCGAAAGGTATCTTCATTTTTTCCATTTTGGCCTTCACAACCTTGGTTTCCTCTTCTAAAAAGCATGATGACTTCGGAGGTCATTTTCTTGAGTAGTGACGCTCTTCCTCGGTATCGTTACAGGACGCGTCAGCAGCAGGCTACCCTGGCTGCAGTGAGACTCTCCGGCACGCGTTTTATAGAAGAGGAACCCCGGAAGCCACTTTAAATTTAATGATCGCGTCGCTTGCTAAGAACACGTTAATGCAATACTGTGCACAGTGTTCAGTGTACTGTGTACTGTGTACAGTACTGGCCGACAGCGGCGTGGACGTATCAGTGTTCGGTGCACATAGCACGAGGCATGCGTCCACGTCAGCAGCCAGCTCAGCAGGCATATCTCTTGACGTTATTCGGAAAACGGCGGGCTGGACAAAAACATCAGAAACATTAGAAAATTTTTATCAGCGGCCCATTTCTTATAATGGGGATTTTGCAAGAGCAATCCTATCTAATGATTAAGCTAATGTTGTCATAATTATAAGATTTAAGAAGAAAATAAATATTTTGGTTTTTTGTTCAAAAAGGCAATATTTATTTCATAAAACTCTATTTTGATGGACAAAACTTTTTGCTCTAAACATCTACATAGTCTACCTTTTTATATCTGAAAAATGAAGCTAAAGAAATATAATAATAAGATCAATTGAACTTCACGTGTGAAGTTTGATCATTATTATATGATTTAGCTTCATTTGAAGATATAAACCCGCCCTCCCTGATCCCTGAACTGAAAAGTTTTGTCTTCTCTGAAAGAATGAAGCTGAAGGAGGTGCAGCGCTGAGGTTGGATGTCACTTTTTGTTTTGAAAATCGAACTCGATTTTATTCTTTTTAATGTGCGAAGTTGCCTAGTAGGTTGAAAGTACTACATAGTCTACCTTTTTATATCTTCAAATGAAGCTAAATCATATAATAATGATCAAACTTCACACGTGAAGTTCAATTGATCTTATTATTATTACATAATCACACACCAAAATAAAATATAAAAACGAGGGCAAGAACATTACTTAAAAACTAAAGGTTTATATATTGACAATGGCATGCGTAGTACCTACATAGTGCACGAAAAGAGCCTCCCCCAGGTGCACTTAAAACCCTTTCACCACACACTGGTTCGAAAGAACTATTGACAGGAGACGAGAAGAAGAATGGGTGGTCTAATCGCTGAAAGTGTAGTTATTCCTTACTAAGCACCCCTTCTAAAATCTTCAAAGTATCATGTGATCTGGAGAGACATTGCACTCTTTTTTAATGCATGTGATACGTGTCTATGTTTTAAATTTGGAAGTCCTGGTACTTGTTTTATATTTATAAAGTGGAGTTGCCTTTATAAAGGGTTGGAAGCTGCAATCAAAATAATCCTGCCTGTATCGCCATAACAGTATGTCCCATATTTACACTTGCGCCTCAAAGGGATTCTATGCCGTTTTAATTTGAATATTTGCGCGGAGGCCGTAAGCTTCGTTATCATAATGGCGGATCGCGCACTTACTCAGGACGCGAGGATTAAAAATATAGGCTGGAATTACGCTCAACTGAAAATTGGATTTTCGTGTAAGGGCGCTTGTACACGCTAAGAAAAAACGCCGGGTCTACCCAAGAATTCGTGTCGTAACTAGAAAATAACTGTGTACACTGCTCGCAGCGGTGCACGAAAAAAATCTTATCAGAGGGCTTATTCCAAGAATTGACAAGCTTTTGGGTGTTAGCTTCACTTTTTACTTCGTGTTCGTGCTACCCTAGGCAAATTGACATGGTGATAAGACGCAAACATTTCGATGTTGGCCGCAATGAATCTAACACGAAGTCTTCTTTTTTAGCAAGTTGTCAACATGGATCGGGCATAGATTCCTCAAAATAAAGACCATAAAGATGACTGCTGGTTCAATTGACTGACAATTCACGATTGTTCAGTATGCCTACCATGAACTCTGTCTGGCTCTGGTTTTGAGTCTGTGTGAGTGCTCACCAGTGCATTATACTGTGTGTATGACGTTTTGAGCTAGGATTTATTTAGTCAACACTCACACAGACTCAAAACCAGAACCAGAGACAGAGCCTGACAGAGCTCATGGTAGGCCTACAGGAGAAGCATTTGAAGTTTTTTTCGTGCCAAATCGTAGGTAACTCTTGTTGTATTCGACTTTTTTAAGATCTGGTTTACCAAAAATCCTTAGAATTCTGCGGGCTTTCAGCATAATATGAATTGAGACGCTATATACTCTATATATATGTTCTGTTCTGATATCCAGAACTACGGATCCCTAAAGACATTTACACTGATGTTATGTAATACTTCACTATCCAGCACCATCACCTCGCCGGCGCTTTTCACCACGGCGTGGTCGCCGCCACCACCGCTCACCAGCACGACGCCGCGCACGAGCAAACTCAGGAGACTTATTTATTAAAACCGATCTGGAGTATAGGGCGTATTTAAATTAAAACTCAAATAAAAAAAAATAATTTATTCTGCAGTATTACTAAGATCACTTTGAAACGTCTTAAAGCTAAGTGAGTCTAGGTGCCAGTTCCACGCGACCAAGCCTAGAAGAACAGGCAACAAACTACGGCTTCGTTCCTACTTTTTTTGTATGATCTTTTTACAAAACACGCACACGCTACGCTTAGTAATAGTAAAGTACCTACACAGCATATAAAAATAAGATACGAAAATAGTAGGTAGGTACAGACATTGCAAATAATTCACATGTTGGCTTTTGATAACTAGATCTTCTTCGGGATCTGAACAATCAAAATCAAGGCCTAAGTTGAGAAGTACACAACAAGCCTGTATGATCTGTGCACATTTGTTTGGCTTGTAGTGCAAGACCCTATCCTTGCCCGACGCCAACTGTTTTTAACCAGCCAAAAGTGTTTTCTATTGTGACCAAGGCTTTCATATGCTTCTGGTTGTACATTCTTTCTGGGGAGTTGCAGTAACATTTAAGAATGGTGTCATGAGCCAAGGCCACTGTGGGTATCCAGAGTCACCTGAAATGATGTTGATAATTTTTATTACGAAGCTCAAACAAAAATAGGTATCTTCTATGTAAAAATCTAAAGTACTTAAATAGTTACCATATAGTTAGGATGTTTTCCTGAGGGACACCTTTGTACGTACCTACATAAGCAGTAATACCGGGTTGGTAATCTTAGGTGGTAGGTACACATTAATGAAAATAACATAACTCACCTTTAATTCAAAGCTCACGCGCTGCGAAGACTTTAGGTCGTTATGCTGTCGCAACTCTTCGCATAAGAACGCGAAGGCAACCTTGGACAAACGATACCGACGACAAAATATGGTCTCCGGAAGATCTTCGATAGGATTGAAAGCTTTCCGTAAACCAGCCCGCAGTTCCCGTAATTTACGAACCCGGTTTTTCTCGACCATCCGCATTGCAAAATAACATCTTGCAGACATTCTCAAAAGCAATTATTGACTTCAAAAATGCACAAATAAATGTTTGTTTACTAATTCATTTTGATTGATCGATCGTGAAGCTGTCAAATACATTCCGAAACTAAGAATAGCATTTTACACAAAAACCGTCAGAATCGTGAAGCTAACGAAAAGATTTAGTACGATTTTGGTGTTGACGATAGACTATCACCGGTGTTAGCAATAGTAAGTGAAGATACGTAGCAATATTATTTCTCGCAAAGCCCGTCAGAGGCGCTCATCGTTTTTCATACAAAATCGGGATTGTAAAGAGGTTAAAACCTCTTTACAAAACGCTAACACGACACCTTATGTCTTACACGACACCAAAAATGGTGTTGCAAAAGTCAGAATAGCCCCTCTGCGCAAGACACGACGCGGCGAACGTTGTTGCGTTTTCGTGTGTGGAAAAGACAAAATTCTTGTATTCGACTTTTTTAAGATCTGGTTTACCAAAAATCCTTAGAATTCTGCGGGCTTTCAGCATAATATGAATTGAGACGCTATATACTCTATATATATGTTCTGTTCTGATATCCAGAACTACGGATCCCTAAAGACATTTACACTGATGTTATGTAATACTTCACTATCCAGCACCATCACCTCGCCGGCGCTTTTCACCACGGCGTGGTCGCCGCCACCACCGCTCACCAGCACGACGCCGCGCACGAGCAAACTCAGGAGACTTATTTATTAAAACCGATCTGGAGTATAGGGCGTATTTAAATTAAAACTCAAATAAAAAAAAATAATTTATTCTGCAGTATTACTAAGATCACTTTGAAACGTCTTAAAGCTAAGTGAGTCTAGGTGCCAGTTCCACGCGACCAAGCCTAGAAGAACAGGCAACAAACTACGGCTTCGTTCCTACTTTTTTTGTATGATCTTTTTACAAAACACGCACACGCTACGCTTAGTAATAGTAAAGTACCTACACAGCATATAAAAATAAGATACGAAAATAGTAGGTAGGTACAGACATTGCAAATAATTCACATGTTGGCTTTTGATAACTAGATCTTCTTCGGGATCTGAACAATCAAAATCAAGGCCTAAGTTGAGAAGTACACAACAAGCCTGTATGATCTGTGCACATTTGTTTGGCTTGTAGTGCAAGACCCTATCCTTGCCCGACGCCAACTGTTTTTAACCAGCCAAAAGTGTTTTCTATTGTGACCAAGGCTTTCATATGCTTCTGGTTGTACATTCTTTCTGGGGAGTTGCAGTAACATTTAAGAATGGTGTCATGAGCCAAGGCCACTGTGGGTATCCAGAGTCACCTGAAATGATGTTGATAATTTTTATTACGAAGCTCAAACAAAAATAGGTATCTTCTATGTAAAAATCTAAAGTACTTAAATAGTTACCATATAGTTAGGATGTTTTCCTGAGGGACACCTTTGTACGTACCTACATAAGCAGTAATACCGGGTTGGTAATCTTAGGTGGTAGGTACACATTAATGAAAATAACATAACTCACCTTTAATTCAAAGCTCACGCGCTGCGAAGACTTTAGGTCGTTATGCTGTCGCAACTCTTCGCATAAGAACGCGAAGGCAACCTTGGACAAACGATACCGACGACAAAATATGGTCTCCGGAAGATCTTCGATAGGATTGAAAGCTTTCCGTAAACCAGCCCGCAGTTCCCGTAATTTACGAACCCGGTTTTTCTCGACCATCCGCATTGCAAAATAACATCTTGCAGACATTCTCAAAAGCAATTATTGACTTCAAAAATGCACAAATAAATGTTTGTTTACTAATTCATTTTGATTGATCGATCGTGAAGCTGTCAAATACATTCCGAAACTAAGAATAGCATTTTACACAAAAACCGTCAGAATCGTGAAGCTAACGAAAAGATTTAGTACGATTTTGGTGTTGACGATAGACTATCACCGGTGTTAGCAATAGTAAGTGAAGATACGTAGCAATATTATTTCTCGCAAAGCCCGTCAGAGGCGCTCATCGTTTTTCATACAAAATCGGGATTGTAAAGAGGTTAAAACCTCTTTACAAAACGCTAACACGACACCTTATGTCTTACACGACACCAAAAATGGTGTTGCAAAAGTCAGAATAGCCCCTCTGCGCAAGACACGACGCGGCGAACGTTGTTGCGTTTTCGTGTGTGGAAAAGACAAAATTCTTGTCGTCTACACGAAGAATTTGTCTTGTCTGCCGCAGGAACGGCAAATTTTCTTAGCGTGTACAAGCGCCCTAAGAATAATGTTTATGTGCCACAAAAATTATATTTTTTATGTAAAGTTGGTATTCCGTAAACTTAATACCAAATAGCCAGAAATCAGATGTTATTGTGAAGAAAAACTCAGTTCTAATAAAAAATATATTTTTACCCAAATAACACGAATTACACAGAGTAGAAGATCATTTTAATCATTTACTATCTTATTTTTAATAACCATACAATTATATAATCAAGTCGCTCTCCGTCTTTTTATTTGCCACAAAAGGGCTAAGTGCTAAAATTACCATATAGTAAGTAGCATAGTAAGCAGTACCATAGTAAGTATTTGGGAAAAAGATCCCAAAAGATCCCAAAAGATCCCAAATACTAATGGCCTTCATAAAAACGGCTAAAAATAGTGTGGCGAAAAAAGTAAAGAAGCTGAGAGACACTCAGAGCTTGAGTGCGGGTCTCAATCGGTTCACATTATCAGATGGAAATTAATTAATCGTTTCAATTAGCAATAACGTGCAAAGCAACGACATTAAACTAATTTATGCAAATTCATGAACCATAGACCGCATTATGAAAATTAATGGTATGTAAGATATTCAGTCCCAATATACCAGTCTATCTCTGAAATGCATTTGATGCTTCGCGAAACCGATATGAATATTTTAGTTTGGAAACAGAGTAAGAAAATAGTATCGAACTTATTGTAGAGAAGTACAACAATCTAAGACTAGAAACCTAGTCTACTCAAGCTCCGATCTTCGATCAATAAATGCAATCATTCGTTTAAAAATTACGTGTTATTTTGAGCTCTATAAGTGGGTTCTCTAAATGAACACTGACACTTTTATTTCATCAAACAAAGATGACAACAGAAATCCCTTTTAAAAAGTGGAGTTATCCAAGACCAGTAGAAAATTGAATTAAACGTTGGTGACTCGATCACTTTGGAATAGAAATACCCATATTTATTCAGCGATTGTCTTTCAATCTGAGTACCATTAATCCAAAATATGGGTATAGGCATGCATGATATTTGGACATTATTGTAATCCCCATGCTTGATTCTTGCCACTATCAATGCTCCTCAAACCTTTCGCTGATCTGTGGCTGTGAGAATAGAGGCGTATTCAATGAAGCACTCGCGATTCGCACTGAAGTATTTCATATTGTGCAATCTCTTTTCAAAGGCGGACAATGAGCGCACACGGGATATCACTCAACGTCAGACTAGACGCGTATTTTTATACTGACGATGCATTTGAATCCATAAAATCCCTAAACATACGCAACATTATAAAAAACAACCCTATAGCGTTGAAACGTAAAAAAGGCACGTTGTAATGCATCAAAAATACGAGTAAGAGGAGGTTTTCGAGTAGATTCCTACAGCATATTTATTCCTATACCTATCCTTCATTTGATGTTAAGATCCAAAATAAATTTGCTAGCTTTTATTCTCTTGTTTCCTAGTACCTACTCTACCTGTAATAAAAACACCTAGTGAAAAAAAGTGGTTTTGTCTGTGCATTAGCAATCTGTATCTGTAAATTTTCTAAACATTCGATCGAGACATCGACACATATTTTTTGTTTAGGGATTATGTCATTTCAATTGGCATTTTAATACACACAAACGATACATACATACGGGAAAATAATTTCTATTGTCCGTAAACACACGCGCGCTTTGACTCTCGCGAGATAAACTAGCTATTGTTTAGCTTTTACATAAAATGTAGGATTAAAAATGAGAAAAATGCCTTTTACTCTAGTAATATCCAGATTTTATACCTACCCTTCTTTAATGTTGACTATAGCCGCAAAACTGATAAACAGGCTTTGGGTTGCCCTAAAAACTCAGCCACTTGGGTTGGCTCGTTGGCTACTCTTGCTCAAATGACCTTAGTTATTTTTAATACTCGTAGTAGGTATTTTTCTTCTTGCTGCCCTTATTCCACTTCATATGGAGTCGATACAACGTGACTTCCTCCTTCATTTCTCTCTGTCAGCTGTCATCTCTGCATTCACTCCTCTCTTATCCATGACGTCTTTTACACAGTTCATCCATGTTTTCGTTTGTCTGGACATATCCATCTACATTCTTACTCATCACTTTCGTATGACTTTTCTCCCTTGTCATGACAGGAAGGAAAGAAGTAGGTATAGCTATTTATTCTGTGCTGTAGCGTAGATACAGCTGTGATGCCAATTTAGTTAGTGAGTTTAGTCGACTGCACTTAAGTTTCATTGCACGTATTTCACTTTTACGTTTCAGGACTCACAATTTTTACCAAATGTTTTCCGAACCCTTTTACCGTTTAATTTCTACATGATGTTGCTAACAGCCTCACTTAGAAGACTCGTAATCCGAACCATTAATCAAGCATCAGTGAAGCGTGGTGGAAATAAAATATGGCAATTCGTACTCTGTGAACCGCCTGTCAGCGCTGATGATGTATTTGAACGTTTTCATGGGAACCAGCGCCCGCTTTGTCAACGTCGACTAAAGGTCATCGCTCATACCCCTACTACAGTCCACTTTCTCCAAGATTTATGAATATTGATACAAGATGTTGAGCGCTGGGGGTGAAAATTTGATCTGGGGAGTTCTTTGAAGAATTTATATTGAATAATATTGAGATTAATTTTATTGGAATTGAAAATCACCATGAATATTCAAGACAACTTGCAATGCCTGAATTTGAATCATTTGTAATGTAAAATTATAATTCTATTTTGCAAGAACGTTTACCACGTTTAATATTACTCATCTATTATACTCAGTCATTTACAGGCGGTAGATGCTTCGGATAAATCTGTTTTTAAAACTAATTTCCGAGACATTAGATATTTAACATAGAATAAAAATAAGTAGTAAGTAAGTATTAGTACGCTCATTGCTACTTTATGAAGCACTAGAGCAACAGAGAAATGAAACCAGGACTGCAGACTGAAGACGGATCAACCATTGCTTACCCGCTCCATAAGCCTGCTTGGAACTAGAGCAAATCCGGATCTCAGTGTTGACGAGATGAAGATAAAGCTTTCGGCTAGATTTGTTGAAAAAGTATTTATTCTTTAAAGCATCCGCCTATTTTGCTTACGTACCTATACCTACGTATATTAGTATAGGTACTATATGTATAGGCTATAAAAGGGTACTATATTATAGTAACCATTTATAAAGTGGTCTGGAAGGATTTTCCAGAAACTGGTCCAATTAATAATCTTCTTCTTCCTGCTCTTATCACACTTTATGTGGGGTCGGCACAACATGACTTCCTCCTCCATTCCCCAATCCAATTTATAATAATAAATATAAAAATATGATTTTATTTATTCAAATACCTAATCTATTTATTTTTAGAAATTTACTGTCCAGAGAGATTAGTCGATCTAAAGAAAGCTTTGCCACTAAAGGTGAAAAAAAAAATGTTGGCCTTGTCAAAATCAATATTTTTATAATATGAAAGGAGAATTTAAAATTAATAAAAAGCATTGGATATTGTTTGAAAAAATATAGCTATTTATCGCCATTTTGTCATTTGTCCAGGCGTTGGATTTAGCGAAATGGACACAGCTGGTAACACTGGATCCAACGTTTAATACACTCTAAGCTTCCGGATAAAACGGTAGTTTTCACATAAATAACTCGCAATAACTTCTGTCCGCTTTTAAAACTAATATAGCTGTTCAACTTCAATAATTATTTCTAAGCATGAATGAATGTCGAATTCGCACGCACGACAGTTGGCGCGCACCTGACTTTCAGAACTTTCCTTTTCAATAAATTCCACTGAAATTCGTAGCTCAATGTTGTAATAGAATAATCAAACGGTTAATTATCATTTGCTTACACAAAGAAAATTACAATTAAACAAATATTTACAAAATGTAGAAAATACACGAATCTAGGGATAGCTCTACTGATCCAAATCAGTTGTGCTTGAGGCTAAGCGTTTTCATTTAAATTGAAAATGTAATCGTTTGTGTCACATAAATTCAGTGTTTTAGGTGTAGGTACTATACTTGTTTCAAAATTAAATGTCACTTTAATATTTAAACAGAATACCTGAAATCGGATGCTAAGATATCATTCCATAGCAGTAGTATTAAGGCTGCTATATTTTAAGGACCCTACTCACATAGCTTAACAAAGTAAGAAGTAACTCCTACTTGGCATATAGTTACGAACTGTTTCATATTCACTAGCAAAGTTCGAACAGTGAAACGTGGCAGAGATATCTACTTTTATCAACTCAGTTGCGGTTCGAACTAGTTTTCGTGCTACTTTATTTTCTTGGCAAATCGTGGAAGCGATCATGTGGCAAAACAGTCTTATAGATTTGGCCTGAGGGAACTTTGACTCCGGTTGCCAACCATTGTCAGAACGATATGTTTGAGAGCAAAACGGTGTTTCTACGCCTGCGCTACGAATGTAAATTCCATTGCCGAAAGGCTCCAAGATTCTTGCGTCGGAACCACTCGAAAACTTGCTACTGTTAATGGCACTCTACTGTAAATAGTTTTAACAAGTTGGCAGAAAGTATTTTTAACTATGTGCAGAAAGCAGATGTTTTACTTCGCTGTTTGTTTTGTTTCCAAATTGAATCATGGTTTATTCATGTAGTAGGTAAAATTTGAAAAAACAAAGTATATTCTTTAAAATAGCTGCTAGGGAAAGCCTTGCGCACAATTTAAGCGTTCTGCAGTGACGATTAGTGAAACGCTGTTATGGCCTGCGCACACCTAGTTCGCTGGCGGTAGCGAACAGTGAAACGCTGTCAAATATCGCTGTCAAATCTTAAATCTGACAGCGATATTTGACAACGTTTCACTGATCGCCACCGCCAGCGAACTAGGTGTGTTCGAGCCTTTAAATATGACAGCAATATTTGACAGTGTTTCATTGATTGCTACCGCAGAACGCTTAAAAATGTGCGCAAGGCCTTACCCTAAGATCTTTTATACATACAAATCGTTGTCATACAACCTATTCGAACTTTTTTTTACATCGGTACCTATTATGAAATGAAAATCCGTAGGAAGTTTGTTTTTTACTCAAATTTCTTTACATTTCATTTTAACCTGGCTATTTACACATAATTGATAAGAAATAATTGAGAAGATTGCAAAAAAAGATGATAATAATAATACTTATAATTAGGTCATCATCTTCTTCGTGCCTTTATCCCATGCTAAAGGGGTCGGCACAACAGGTTTTCTTCTACCACTCGCCTCTATCATTCGTCAACTACTAATACTTTTATTACTTGAACTAATTTCATACTTATAATAGCTCTACGAAGCAAAAGTTCCAAAGAACTTTCATACCATCTCAGTTCCAAATTACGAGAGAACGCTCACTCCGCAATATGTGAGTAAGGCACTTAACGGCGTCAGCATAAAGATAATAGGAAAAAGTTAAATTATGTCGATCTGCCTCCTCGGGATGGCCGACCGTCGCGACGCTCTGTGGTTATAAAAGTTGAATTTATGACTCGAATTATTTCACTCGCCCTCCTGAAGAATGAATGCATATTTAGCGGATTCATTTTTACCGTATGCTTTTGTGATAGACACACCAGGTTTAGGCCCGTAATCAGAAACAGTGCTTGAGGTTGAGTTGAACCTCAATATTTTTGACATTTTTCATAGAGAACTCTCAAAAAATCTGTGTTATCTATGAGGCTCGGCTCAGACTCAAGCAATGTTTCTGAATATGGGCCTCATACTTCGAAGACTGCATCTACGTAATTTTGTAGTTTATAAAAAAAACACTGCTATAAACACTAAGTATAAACATAAACATTACCTACTTGAGCGATTGTGCATAATCTGTTTTTTTATAACGAATAGCTGAGTTTCAAATTGCTAGTTTTTGTTAAGTAAAATCTCAAGGATCACTTAGAAACGTCTAAAAGGTCCAAACTATATAAATCTTGATCCCATCTTTTTATCCTCTTTACGAGTAAAACGTTGCAGCGGTTTGTCCGCTCGCTATGCATAGAGCCAACTTCCGCTTGCATTCTCCGTCCAGGTTCATGATCTGAAACGTTTTTAATAAAGAGGGGAGTGTGTATCTAAGTTTCAGCCAGTTGGCGTCGTTTTATTGGCCTATTTTGGATGTGATTTGTTGAAGGGGGTCCCCCCTTCAACAAATCACATCACCTTTTGAGTTTTTATCTTCCCTACTTAGAAGCAATTACAAAAGTGTGGTCCCGTTAATTTCGGTTCTTTTAGGGTTAGTTGGATACTGGTATTTAAATGCTCATTTGTTTTTAATTATACAGGGTACAAAGTTTGTTTATTTAGATTAAACAAATAATAGGGAGGCTTGTGTCCAGTAGACCTACCAAGCCCTACAAGACCTACAAGCTCTGTCTGACTCTGTCTCTGGCTCTGATTTTGAGTCTGTGTGAGTGTTGACTAAATAAATCTTACGTCGAAACGTCACACACACTGTATAAAACACTGGTGAGCATACCCACACATTCAAAACCAGACGAGCTAGAGACAGAGCCAGACAGAGCTTGTGGGCCTACAGAAGTGGAATTTAAAAAAATGTGTTCAGTGGACGTTCTTACGTAAAAAAACTGGCTGAAATATCTGAAAACAAAACACTACATTGTTATTGATCCCCCCAAGCATTGTCTGCTTCAAAGCTTGCCAACAGCCATCCCAATATTTCCCTTCTCTCAAAAGAAGTTAAAATGTCAATAGGCATGAACACCTCTCGAGTAACACAATAGGAGGCTCTTGTCGATGAAAATTTCATGCGTTGAGGATTCCTGAGGGCCGGGTCGGTGGGCAAATATCTGACCTCTCCATTACTTACGGTCGAAGACGGGTGCCCGGTCACACGCACCGCGGCTCTTTATAAACATACAGTTTTAACGTACATTTATGTTTATAAAATTTGCGGGACTGAAATAGAGGGAAAAGGACACGAAATGGAACATAAAAGGTAAAAACTTCGTTCCTGCTGTTGGTCCAAATTAAGCGAATCTTGTTCGTGTATCGACTAATCTTCTCTAAATACCTAGATACATAATCTTTATAAAGTAAACAAACCACCACAAAAAAAACATCTTCAAATAAAATAAATAAATAACATAATTAGGTAGCAGTTGAACCTTACACTAATACGATTGACACCAGTCATCAGTTTTTGTGATGAGGAAAAAATTTAGCCTAGATCTGGTTGTTATATTGGGCTCTGATAATTGATGTTAAAGTAGGTTAAACCCGTCCATTGTGGTGAGAAGATTGGCAAGCCTGACTTCACAGAGTGCAAGCTGTTGCCAGAAAGCACTTTGGCGACACCTATACCTGACCTGCAGTTTTTACCGTTTCTAAGTAGGCCGGAAACAAATCGAAATGAGTGCTAATATACCATGACCTAAATGTGAGTCTTGGAGAAGGAATACAAAATAAAGTAAGTAAAGTAAACAGGTCTTTGCATCTATTGTAAATGATTTATATAACATCAGGGGCAACTGGTGATTAAAAAGCTCTATTTGCAGGACGCTATAGTGCCTGGGACAAGATTTTAGATGGAATAAGCTTGCCCAGCACCTATACCATCCTGACAGCTCAGACAGCCAAATTCACAGCATAGACACGATCAATACGTGCGGAGCTGGCTAAGCCGCGGGTTTTTTCACGATGTTTTCCTTCACCGTTTGAGAGCACAGGTGGTCTAGTGGTAGTGGCCCCACCTTCCGATCCTAATATAAAATACACCATACAAAATTATTTATTTGAGAAATCAGTTTTACAAAAATCAAGTTAAACAATTGTATATCCATATAATTAACAATCGTTTAACTTGATTTTTGTAAAACTGATTACTCAAATAAATAATTTTGTATGGTGTATTTTATATTAAATTGTATATATGGATATACAATTGTTTAACTTGATTATTGTAAAACTGATTTGGACCATACCATGGGGTATGGTCCAAATCAATCACCGACTTGTCGTATGGGTCCACCAGCTGTTCTAAAACTTCTGAGTCGTGTCGGTGCTATTTTTAGAACTCATTATATTTGAAATATTTGTCCATGGAAATAGTAACTATATGAGGCTTCCGTCGACTCGGACCGTTAGGTACTCGGACCGCAGTCCCACTCGCCGGAGTGATTTAATTTTAATATTTTTCTTCCGGCGACTAGGACCACAAACCACGTGACGTAAATTGTACAGTCATCGTCAGAAACAGATCTGACATAAATAAGAAATGTTAAGTAGTAGCGTAATGTCAATTAAAAATACCATTGTTTTATTGTTATCGATTAGACAATCGGTTTGTCAGGAACTGGTGCTATCCCTTGGTGGAAAGGTCACAGAGCATAAATGTACCTACTTTAGTAAGGTGTTATGAAAAATATCATTTTACCGCGACTTACGTTGACACAGCAAACGCAATTTCGAAGCAGGTGCTGTATTTCCTATTTTGAAGATTGTGACTTAGATATTTCACCGTAGCATTTGCAACAAATATCACGAGAAGGGAGTCAATTTATTCAGTTTAGGTTTAGGCTCCTTTATTGTGAGGAAACCGGCGCATATCGTAGAACCTAAAAAGTTCGAAAATATGTGTCAAGTGCACGAAAGGAGCCTCTTTGAGGCGCACTTAAGATCCTTTCACCACACTTGGTTCGAAAGAATCAGTGACACGATAAGAAGAAGAAGAAGAAATCGTGTTTTAATCTTTGCATCTTTGCTTTGTTGGGTATTGATTTTGCTCATAGTTTTATATATGAACCGGATCTACATTAGACGATATTTGATACCTCATGAATATTGAAAAAAAAGCTACATTTTAGCCTTATTTCATTTTTTTTAGAATGAAGAATTGAATTTTTTGTTAAAGGTCAAACGCAAAATGTGACCTTTAATAAAAACTCAATTCGCCTACAGAGCGGAACGCTATTTTGTTTCTTGACAGGCCACTTTGTATTTTTCTGGATGCCTACCAAATTAAATAAGAATCGTACTTCATACCTAAAGATGATAGTAAGATGATATTGTCATGTGAAGTAGGTATGTGAATGCCTACCCAAAATTTTATCAAATATTTCCTAGACGCTAGTTTAACTTCAAACATTTCAACAAATTCATTAGATGACTTCAACCGACTAACTCTTCATGTCTACTTTTTACAGCTTATAGAAACACATTGGCAATTTTCTCAACCCTGTTTATTTAACTCTACTTTCCCACCGCAATGTATCGTAGCCCCAAGATTTATATAGGGTGTTCTACGTGAAAAAATAGCTATATTTATCTTAATAAAGCGGCATTGGCCTGGTGACCGACGTAGGGCCGATAGAGTAATCCGGGGCGACCCACACTTCGTCACTGTCCGTGATTGTAGTCGGAAGCTGGAGATACATTTTTCACATCATCCATATTATTGCCTTTATGACTAAACAAATACGAGCGAACAGTAAGCGTAAAGCAGCGTAATTTGTAAGCACCTTGTGTTAAGCACAGTGATTGAGTTTTTCGTAAAGAGAGAACTTTTTTGTTCTTAGGTGTAATGGTGTCATCACATGTGTGTGGGTGCGTTGGCACAGAAATATTCGAAGATGTGGTAAATTTAAAGTTGATGAAAACTTATTCAGAATTGTTCTGTATGATGTAAAAATTATACAACTGGCTCTGAGTTTTTCAATGTCTATCCCAGATTATCAAACATGTTTGATTTTGAGAATTCAGTGGAACACGGCAGTTAATGCTGGAGCTTAATCCTCGGTCAGTTTAGCGGAATCGATACATCGTCGGATCTACTTCTAATATATCTTAGTGATCTTCCGTTTCCAATACCCGTCATCAGTAAAATGGAAGATCAATACGATTTTTGCTGCTCATCAAACATTTGCACTGCCAAGAATAAACGAAGTAGTAGGCCTATTTTATACATTTAGTCTACTGCATCTAGCTATGGTTATACGTTCAAAAGTGGGCATATTGTGAAAGAATAAAATCACAATTGTTTTAAATATGATTTAATTAGGCACTGTGCTCTAAGTCCGAATTTGAAAGACGTGTCGTCTTTCAAATTCGGACTTAGAGTACAGACTGACTGGAACACCTCTTGAGGCCCCCAATACACACAATGAATTACAACAAAACTACCAGCTCAGATTTGTTATTCTTATAGTTGTGTCAAACCTACTATAAGATAGGTAGGTACCTACCTATATAAAATGCTAATTTTGATTATTCAAAATAATTGAGAATAGCAATATTGTACGCTCTAAATGGGTAGACTGTTCGAACAAAATTGCATAATGTACCTAAGATCTACTTACACAGCCTTACAATAAATTATTCTTATTTCAAACGTTTGATACCTCATGCATTTTGGGCATTTTTAAAGGGTTATCGACCATGAATATGGTATGGTTTCGGAACATTCTTTATTGCCATTTGTCGCCCCGTAGTTGGCGAAGCGTACAATTTTTGTCATGTCGGAAACCACAGCGCAGCATGATATCTGTCAGAGAAATGGGATATTTCTTTGCGGAAATAAAGTCAGAAGATGGACCTTCAATATTCTTCCCTGAATTATAGGTCCACGGTAGAATATTAACCCTCGCAACGTATATTACCCGTATCTACTAATACGCAAGATATTCAGACTCAGAAATGTGTCTGTCTGTTTGATACGTTTTTATGGAGCCGCTGAATTAACTGAGGTAGAAAGTAAGGGCCGGCATCGAGGATGACTAATCGACCAATCAAATACCTATTACAAGAACAAATTGAGTAACTGTCGAATATTTGATTTGTTGATTAGTCTAATGCTGCCTTCCTACGGTGCGTGGTTCTGCAGATCATCACGCACAGCCGACGACGACGCACGGCAACGCACACAGAATGGGCTTCTGTGCTGTCGCGCACCTTGGCGCACGAGACCGTTCCCATGGTGTGTCATGCAAGCTGATCCGCCCCCGTGCGCGATATCACACACCGGTGGGAAGGGGCTATAAGATGCATGTATAGGGCAGTTTTCCAAAGAACACTTACAACACAGCTTGCCAATTTTGTAGAATATTTTAGTTTCAATTTGACACTGACAGATTTTTAACCTATAGCCACGGGTTTACTCTTTTCCAATAAAAATGATTGTGTGTCTTACAAATCCGCAATCGCCAATATTACGGCTGGAAAGTGCATAATCATTCATTGTCGGGGCGGATATTCGACGGACTCGTTAGTGAGTCCATTTGACGGACTCACCAATTGTAAAAACTGGGTCTTATGTCACATAATAGTGATTCGAATTCACAGGATCAGCGAGCACTGGGCGTTATTTGAATTTGGAACCGACATTAAAAGGACGAGGTTATCGGTTTACGGCGATTTTTCCATCTAAAATAAAATCTAATAAAACTGTCAGTCTTTGTTTTTGACACGCATAAAAAGAGATGGGCTTATTTTCAACAATCGGATAAAGTTATCTGTAGAATCAAAAATTAGCCATAAGTTTAAAAAAGAAAAAAAAACTTTTTTTTATCAGAGGTTATACTTTTACATCAGCTTCTAATTGAATCAACATTGTTTTAGCGGTTTTTTTATTTTTAAAACTCATATTTTTCTCAACTGTGTAGGTGTACTTGTGTAGTCTAGATGTAGGTATACCAAGGTATACCTATATCCACTTAAATATTTCCAGCTAGGAACTACTCTGGTCCTAAATAACAGGCTCAATGAATGAAAATAATTATTTTTTATTTAGTAAATCTGACACCGACGAGTGCGTGAGTTGAATCCCATTTCAAAAAGCTGTAAAGTAATCATAAATATAAGTATCTTCACTTACACCAAGCAATTTAATAAAGCTGTATATTATGGAAGAAAATATTTAACATGTACTTTTTTAATATTGCGCAAAGAATTTTTCATAAGAATAAGTAATATCTACACGAAACAGTAAATTCATTTGATTTGTGAAATGTATATGAAAATTGTAAGAGTATTTCAGTTCATGTCTTTCAAATTGTAATTCATTTTTCTTCTTTCAATTTAATTTTATTATATTTAATAGATCTTTTTTTGGTTTAATTGTCTCAAGTTTAGTGTTGTAATAAAAAAGTAAGTTAGTTAGTAGTAGTATGTGTTGTGTAAGTGGGAAAATTTGGTCACCGACTTTTCAGACTTCCCAAGGTCTAAGTCAAAGCTCGATGACTTGTAAAACAAGACGATCTGGGAATTTGAGACAGTGTTTATTCATAAGGTAGGTATAGGTAAGTGAAAACTGGCTTTCGGTATGTTCGGTATTTATGGCTATTTATGGCGCGTGCGCTGGTTTTTTAGGGTTCCGTAGCCAAATGGCAAAAACGGAACCCTTATAGATTCGTCATGTCTGTCTGTCTGTCTGTCTGTCTGTCTGTCTGTCCGTCCGTATGTCACAGCCATTTTTCTCCGAAACCGTAAGATCTAGACTGATGAAACTTGGCGAGTAGATGTATTCTGTGAACCGCATTAAGTTTTTTACATAAAAATAAAAAAAAAACTATAAATTTCGGGGGTCCCCATACTTGAAACTGAAACTCAAAAATTTTTTTTTCATCGAACCCATACGTGTGGGGTATCTATGAATAGGTCTTCCAAAATGATGTTGAGGTTTCTAATATCTTTTTTTTCTAAACTGAATAGTTTGCGCGAGAGACACTTCCAAAGTGGAAAAAAGTTGGTCCCCCCCCTCTAACTTCTAAAGTAAGAGAATGATAAAACTAAAAAAAATATATGTTGTACATTACTATGCAAACTTCCAACGATTTTTGGTTTGAACGAAATCTAGTCAGTAGTTTTTTTTTTATACGTCATAAACCGTAAACCGCAATTTACCTTTCGACGAACTACAAGAACCTTATTATGTTACATCAAGTAACATAATATAAAGGTTTTTGTAGTTCGTCGTGCTACGGAACCCTTCATGGGCGAGTCCGACTCGCACTTGGCTGCTTTTTTTTTTATGTAACTAGCTGATGGAACAAGCATATGGCCCACCTGATGTTAGGTGGTAACCATCGCCTATAACAAAGCAATGCCTCGTAGGTCACGCACATCAGGAACGTGCCCTGCGATGCACTGACCTGCGTCCATCAACTGGAGGCATACAGATATTCAGCCTCACGTGCCAGTAATTACACCGGCACCCATACCATTCAAACCGAAACACAGCTATGCTGCTTCATGACAGAAATAGGCATAGTCCTTCTCCGGACGAGCCCTTCACAAAGAGCTCTACTACTACTAAAACACTAAACTATTACTGGTGTCGCATACATTGTAGAAACGATTTAGCATATTAGGGTTACTAGCGTATGTAATTAGGTTTTGTGAGAAATGGTTCAGCTGTTAAACTCTAGATGGCGTTTAACACTACCACTTTTTGTAAAGATAAATAAAAGAGTTGAAATCGTTGTCCATTGAAAAACCCCTTACGCAATATCTTAGCAATTTTCTGACGAAGTATGTGGTAAGGCGATATTCAATATTGACTTTTCTTCAAGCGTTTAAATACATTTGATTTCATTGAATATTAAAACAATCTTTATTTAACTAAAATTAATAATTATCCGAATAGACTTCATTCTAGCAAGGTCATGCGAGCCAAATAACAAAAGGATGCTTGTCGTTGATTGTAATAATAGCACAAAATTTAAATTGTAGGCAAGTATAATTTCGTCGCTGCATGATTATTATGAAGATGAAGTTACCTGCTTCACGTTCTCAGTCCTCAAACTCAAGCCTTCAAAAGGCAACTTTTTGTCTGAACTTTTACTTCAACTTGTTAAACTTGTAATTACTTTCGCTGGTAGTCCGCAAACATACATCTCGTTACTGTAGGCTTCATTATTTGCTCGCACACGTTGCTACAGTATACAGCTACACTGTGCAAATATTTACCCCTGAGTTCGCTGCTGTAGTAAACTTTTATATTGTGGCAGAACGGCGACAGGAAAGGTTGCAGACAAAAAAAAATAGAATTGACTTGAGAACTGATTTTTGGAAGAATTGATAAATCGTTGAAGAATACATCAACCACGTACCATAGTTAGCCCAGGTTATTTTCATATAAATCTATCTTAAAACGTTCAAAGAACAAAAAAATTGGGGGAATGTCTTGTCATTATGAAGGAGGCCTATACTTACCAACAGTGGTTGACACTGGGCTGACATGATGATCTATCCATTTATGGTAGGTATAAGCCTCCTCTCTAATACGCCACTCTCTTCTGACTCTCTCTTCTCTCGGACAATAAAATTCATAAAATTATCAGGTGTAATTCAGCAAAAGTATTCTTTTTCCTTTTGTGGTTGTTATCTCATTTGTTGAAAACATATTTTAGTTAGGTACCCTGCATACATAATAGATTTTCGGTGGGAAAATTGATATTTTGCCTAATCGAGTATCGATAGCAAATAGCAAACAGAATTTCTACACAAAATTTACAGCATAATTTTATAAAATAAATTGTTATCTAACATTCAAACTCACCTTGTATATTATTGTTCTCGTTTTGTTTCTTTATTCGGTGATTGCGGCAGCCCCGATAACGTGGGATCAGGGGCCGTGTAAATCAACCAGCCCCTAGGCACTGATAACGAAAGAGAAATTTTCTACTAAATCATACATTTGTTTTGGAGGGTTGGTAATATAAAGCGGTGTGATACGATTTTGATTTAGATAAGAGTTTCCTCCTTTTTCAGATCTATTTCTGTGTATTTTTGTTTTTCAGTTTAAGGTTCCGTTACGAAAAAGTGAAAACAGAATTATTGGAGTTAAATTGTTCCGTCTTTCAACATTTATAATAAACGTTCATAATATAGCATAAACATAAAATCAAAGGCAGAGATCACACATTTACAATACTATCATATATTATACATATACAGGGTTATTCATTATTAGCTGCAAATACTCAGGAATTAGGTTCAACAAATAAAATAAAAAATATTTATGAAATTATTTTTTTTAAGTTTTGTTATGAAAATCCCGAGAAAATCGATAAAGAAATCATTGGCGCCTGACCTATTTTGACCTTTGATCCGCGCCCACGCGCCGTGAGTGACACTCTGCGTTCAGTCACCGCCTGGGTGGGTCATCGTCCTGTTCTCCATGGCAATCATTATGCAATAGCCGTAAAGAAATTAATAATAAAAAAATTTGATACAAAAATATAAATCCAAATTTAAAAAAAATCATTACATAAATATTTTTTATTTTATTGTTGGACCTAATTCCTGAGTATTTGCAGCTAATAATGAATAACCCTGTATTTAATAGTTAAAAGATGGCATATCTATCATAAATTATGATAAATTTCTGAGTATCGAATATAAATTCACATTTCCCCAATAAATATAAACTCTAAGCTACATTTTTGACGAAAAAAGCGTATTTTCGCATTGAGGTGACAGACAGCACCAGCTTAGCGTCGTGGCTCATCTATCATTCAGGGCTCACCTGCCTACAATACCTAATGCTCTTTATAAAACGCCCTTTGTAAAATGCTTTATGGCGTAAAATCTGTTTTTTCATTACAATTTTGAATACAAAATCTAAGAAAAGCCATTGTCACTTACCGCATCATATTTTCCAGAATTCTGGATTTTAAGTTATTACTCTACCTCAAAGCCTCAAGCCATAAAGTTACATAACGCCATTATAGAATATTTTTCTTCCCGTTCCATTAATCTATTTAGAGAATTTCAGTAGATTTGTGTCATAAAACTGAAAATCATTTTTAAACTTCCTTCAAAACTTTTCATAACTGTGTTCTCCAGTAATTATAAAGACGGAACAACAGTAGCTGCCTTTTCCCATTAATCTTCACTGCAGAAATTGAAAATCAAGGATGTCAGGTTAGGAAAAAGCGAACGGTTTTTAAGGACGAATTATTTAGTGAAACGCCACCCTCTTATTGAGTTTCAATGTGGCTTTTCTGTTCATTTTCAACAACGATGAAGTTGCTAATGTTTATGCAAGGTTTTATTTAGTCTGCCTTGTCATTTTTAATTTATTTAGGTGAAAAGAACCACACACGACTCTATTTGTGTGAAGTATAAGGTACATACTCCTACCGTCACTCACACACACGCACTTACATCTCACTATCTTCTGAGATTATGTAGAAACTATGACACTCCGGGCAGAGAGACCCAGAAAAAAATATGCAGATCTAAGAAAACGTTAGTCCTACTACGGGAATCGAACGTGCGTCTTGCGTCTCCATTTCACCACAGAGGTTTTCAATAATAATAAAGGAACCAATCCTAGTATTTTACAGTCTGATTACAGAGGTAGTAATTTACCCCTATCTTTTTATCTTCACGGGCTTGCAATAAATTTTCTAAAACACGGCAACGTCAACTTGAAATGAATGGCGGACAATATTTTATTGTCTGTAGGTAGGCCGATCGCAAAATTAATGTGTTACGTTATCAATACGTGTTCCAGGACTTTCAGGGGTTCACATTCATCAATCAGGGAACCGCTGAACTCGTTACTGAGTTTCGGAAACAAACGCGAATGAGGCCTGGCTCAATATGTTTGTAACAACTTTTTAGATCATTCACTTCCGCGCGGAAGGGTCCAACTAAGTCGTAACTAGCTTTTTACGTGACTACTTTTGCTAACGAATGTACCTACTGAATATTTATTGGTGGAAGATTGAGGTCAATTTAACCCTTTGGCTCACGCTTTTGTTAAATCTTCAGCGTTGAACAAAAAAGATTTAAAAAGTCATAGCAGCTTTTGCTAATGGACGGACATTCTCTCAAAATCTTAGTCATTTTTTCATGAACTTTGAGAGTTATTTATTAGGTTTACGCAACTTAAACATCATTGTTTATATTTATAATTATTTTATTAGATGTAATACAAAAGCTTAATTCATTCTTAATTACAAAACAGCCAGTTTAAGCTGAATAAAGTGTTACAAGTTTTGAAAGCGACTTTAACAAAGGGATATTTAATAGGAATTGGAAACAGGAAGTTAATCAGAGATTGTGTCACAGAGGATACTAGCAAAGGCGACATCAAATTAAATGGGTCAGGCGTGCCCGGGGCGGGCCGAACTAACTGCGAGTGGAGTCTAAGGCTAGGGCTCTATACACACCATTTAGGGCTCGAAACTCAAATTGAAACTGGTTAGGTAGGTACTTGTTATGCTGCCTTCCTACGGTGCGTGGTTCTGCAGATCATCACGCACAGCTGACGACGACGCACGGCAAAGCACACAGAAAGGGCTCCTGTGCTACCGCGCACCTCGGCGCACGAGAACGTTCCCATGGTGTGTCGTGCGAGCTGATCCGCCTCCGTGCGCGATAACACACACCGGTGGGAAGGGGCTATTTGACGTTTGAGCGGATGGGTTCCCGGAACTATATTAGGCCTCTGACAGACTCTCTTTGCGTGACGGGTGGTGGTAGCTAGAGCTACTAAAAGATGTTTTTGATTAAAAAAATACGTAGTTATTTCAACAGTGTTGTTCTCGTGACTTTAGGGCTCGGAAGATAGGGTTGCTTAAACCGACTAAGTCTTTCATATTTATAAGCCGTAGTAAACCTAGAACCGGTTCCCCGCTGGGGCCTGAGTTTAGTCTCAGTTTAGTTCTTGCTTAGTCTCAGTCAGATTAAACGTACCATCGTGAACGCAGCTTTATCAGGCGAGTCGACAGCCAGCCTTAACACGCTGCTTCAATTGCTTTAAATTAGGTAAATAGTGCCTTCGCTGGATTGTCTTCTATTAGTTCAAGATTTTCTCTTCATCTGGAGATCCTTGGACTACTTAGCTGGCTGTAGGTGAAGTGCTCAGGGGCCTAATTCTCGGGCCGATCTCGATCATTTTGCAATTTTATTTTATTGCTTCTTTCGAAGAGAGAATGGCAGATTTCCTTGAGTAATTCATCAACGACCTCATCTTACAAGCCTCGACAGCTACGATATACGGAAAACGTAGAAAAAGTAAAATCCAAATTTTCGCTTCAAGAGTAAGTATAAGCTAACAGTTATATATATATTTCTACCTACTTTGTTGTAAATTGGATGTCACCTGCCAAGAGGAGGGCGTTACTGGCTGCGACACAGTTTATACTTCTGCAGTCAGTATCGTTTACACTTGTTTTTGTATAACCTTGTACCTTGATTCCAAAATAAATATATTTTGATTTTTTGATTTTGAGTTATTATGATTTAATTTTGTATACTGGAAACTGTGAAAACGTCGTCTACGAGTATAAGATAAAAATAATGTCTTAAAAAAAACCACCAATATTCCGGTGGTCATCCATTTGCTTTCACTAAAAATATCATTTAATTCTTAATGTTATATTTTAGTTGTTAGTAGAGCTCTTTGTGAAGGGATCATCCGGGAAATTACTATATACCACCATGAGGCAGCATTGCTGTTTTTCGGTTTGAAGGGTTCGAGTGCCAGTGAAATGACTGGCACATGAGGCTGAAAATCTGTTAATGGACGCAGGGCTGTCCATCGTAGGGCACGTTCATGACCATTTGGGCCCTTTATATAGGGTAAAGTATAGGAGGAAACCCGAGGTTTTAAGTTAATAGTAGGCTAAGCTTAGCTAAACTAAATTCAAAGTAAAGCTCAACTAGATCGGATGCATCGCAGACAGTGATCATTCAGCGTTCCCAAAGCTGCTTATACGATTCGCATGAACGTCTCGTGGGTAGATAACTCTAGATTTATCGCCATCATGTAAGTAACTAAGCTCTCTTTGTTCATTTGTTTTATTCGGAAATCAAACAGTATTACAAACTAACAAACCCCCGAATACTGTATTCGACGAATATTTGACAGTTTTCAATGAAAATCTGTCAAATATTCGTCGCTTGAGACGTGCTTAAATCTGAGTTGCGTTTCAGTATTCGGGGGTTAGTCTCGTGCTCTTTCAAGCCAATGTGGTGAATGGATTTTAAGTGCAGCATAAAGAGGCTCCCTTTGAATCCCAAATTTTAATTTAAACCAGCAGCTAAGGTATAGAAAAAATAACTTAACAGGCACAAGAGGATTGTTTAGATTATATGGGAAAGTTGTTGGATGGAGTATAGAATAGTTCTATCTGGAAATCTAAGGAGAGGCCTACACAAATCAACATTGTGTAGGTATTTTATTGATTTTTACTAAAACTGAGAATAAATTGTGAAAACATTTAAAAAAATATTCATTTTGCGTTGTTTGTTAATAATAATAAAATACAACAGTTCGTTATTATTTATTAATAAAAATTAAATTACGAAAAAACATAATCAATTTGAAATGGAACACTTATTATGATAATGTTAATGTGTAGGTATATGTCCGGCAGAAGGCTTTTTAAGACTGACGATGATTCTGAAGATTATTCACCCAGAATGATTGTAATACATGGTCGCAGAGCTTTTATCTCATAGATAATTGCCAATTTATGGATTAATACGCAGACATCTTCAAAGCTCCATTCAATTCCGATTTCTCCGAAAAGCAATTTTCATGGACGATTCCCCCAACAATATTTATCTTCGCCCAATAAAAACAACCGAAATAGTCAGTTTATACTGGAATAGAGATGCGAGTCAAAGATAACAACAGCCAGTGTTGCCAACTTAACTGAATCTTTTGATGGATCAAACTAAAAAAGTAACGATATTTTTTTTCACACAGGTAAAACAGTAGCAGTAAACAGTAGCAGATTTTTGATGAATTAATTATCATGAAGGTACTTAGGTACATAGATAAATAAATAATAATAATATTGTAGACAATCCACACAACATTATCTAGTCCCAAACTAAGCAGAGCTTTTACCTACGATGGAAACTAAATAGTTTGATATACTAATTAGACACATTTATTTTGTAAATACATACTTAGGCCCGTATTCAGAAACAGCTCAGCAGCAGCGAGGCCAGAGAGGCCAGCCACATTGTTCGTGACCTGAAGGGCTAGTCCTAGTTTTACTCGATCAGAACAATTCGTTTCGCCTACGTGTCTCTCTCTTTTTTAAGGAGAAAAGACGACTGCGGGTACTGAAAAAATATTTTTATTCGGGTACACGAAAGAGCAACCGCTGGCGGATGCTAGTGAGCTATATCATCTAAGTAGGCACTCAAGCTGGCAACAGAGTAAAGGGTGTTCTTTATTAATTAAGGTTCGTACCGTAAACGACGAAGACAAATGGTGGTGCTTGTCCTAATGTATTTTTCCGTGCCGACGTTGTCCGAAATAAATGGTAATCGGCAAAGAATGAAGTCAACACTAACAACTTGCTATCAATTGTGGTGATAGTGATACGGTTAGTTGAGCTGTCGCAGGCATAAGTCTGATTATTTTGATGTCGTAGTTATCTGGAGAAAACTAAATTCTGGAATAGCCACTACGAACCGGAAGATCTCCATTCAAAGATCACACGGTATAATCTGGCTCGTGAGGCTTAACATCGTTGATGGACGCATCGCAGTGCATTGTAGGACACATTCCTGACTAGCGAGGTAATGGTTTTTCATAGGTGATGGTTACCATTTGACATCAGATAGGCCATTCTTTTTTTTATTAGCTTGCCTAAGCAGCTAATGGGTATAAAAAAAGAATGGAAAAAATGTTGTCAGAAGTCGTTCTGGATGACACGGAACATAAAACACAACAAAACAAAATCGAAACAGAAAAACAGATTGGAAAATTATAAAAAAACTATTATTTATTCGATGAGTATGTCTTTGTGCAAATCTTGGGAAGTCGGTGGAAAATAGGGCTTTAAATTGTTGAGGAAATAAATATTAAGAGCAGTAGAATATGTTTTTTTTTCGTAGAAGTCACAACAATATTTTGTTTCGAGCACACAATAATACAAATCTATTGAAAATACTACCATCGTATTAAACTAACCAAAACGTTTGTTTGATTCTCAATTACGAGCAAAATCCTTGAATCTAGTGATGTGAGACTGATGAATGTAACTAATGAGAAATCTAAAATTAATGTGCAAACTAAGCCTCAACTAATGAGAAATTCAAAATTGATGGAGCCTCAAACTTTGCCTTACCTAATTCCCCAGGTACCTAGTTAGCTAACACCTTGTTGATCCTGTTCGTAGATCACAGTTTTGCCGAAAATATTCCCATCAGTAACGGTTTGTAAGAAGTTGAATGCTGGCACGCACGCGCCCCGGTAATAATTAACAAGATATTGAAATATTTAGAATTCCATTCCACCCATGTCATTGCTAATAGAGAATCGCTGGCTCAGTCTAATATAAGTTTAAAAAAATTGAGAAACAGACTTCATGGCCAAACTATTAAACCAATGTTTATAAAATGAAATGAAAGTTATTTACTGATAACTAAAATGAACACAATAATATTAATAATAAATAGTATTGCTATGTGCCGTTAATATCTCGTCAATTCTTACAAAATTACAATTAAAATATAAAATGTAAATAACTTCCGCTGTAGGGCCTCGTCGTAGTCTCAAAAATAGATATGTAGATAAATAGAATAAATAGATATGGTGCTAGTACTTCCCCGGATAAGCCCTTCACAAAGAGCTCTACTACTACTAAAAATCGTGTAAAGGGCCTGTAATTTACGCGAGGCAATGTTTTGTTGTAGGCGATAGTTACCATGCCATAATTTTGTTGAAAGCATTGTTATATTAAGCTTTCTCTTTCAGTCTCTTCTTAAATTTAAGAGCTTAGCTCTTGTCGGGGTTTTATCTCTCCAATTAAGTCTCTCGAATGCGGCCTCCTTGACTTTCTTATACGACATGACAGCGATTTTTCTTTTATCTGGCTCATGTAACTAATTCTTTGCCTTCCTCTTCCCCGTTTCCCTTCAAACTTTCCTTCAATGATGTTCTTTTTGTAGCTGTCATGTCGTAGAAGATGTCCAAACATTTTTCCTCTTCGATTTTGTATTGTTAATCATTATAGTTCAGTTAGTTTAAAAAAAACTTAGAAATAAACTAGCCGCAGTGCTTATGAGCTGTACCCTTTGTAGGCACAGAGAAAGTTGGTGACATGATCTCAAATTAACATTGTTATCGGTGGTAGGGAGCAATACGGACATTATTTTAATTATTCACACAGAATAAATAACTCAAATTTGATAATAAATTTTAAATCGGAAGGTTTTTGGATATTTTGCACTCATGGTGGTAACTGTTGAAAGAGTCGCATTTTTTATGGAGTAAATTAGAGCCTGTCACCGTCAATGTGAATGCAAAAGTTCACTAGAGACCTTCTGGTTCAAAATATGGATCTATTACGATCGTTGTTTCATTTTATAAACATAGATGATATCAGTTTGGTTTTATGTATACACACAAGTAATCCAAGTTATTGTTCCATAAACACAAAATTTACTCAGTTTATCCTGAATGAAGCTGAATATTTATATACAAAACCCAAAGCAATGTCAACCATTTTCTAAAGGCTCGAACACACCTAGTTCGCTGGCGGGCACGGTGGCGAACCGTTCAGTTTCAACATAGGGAATTGTATACATCCGCACACACTGCCGCGTCTTTTGACAGTTGCACGCTGCGATCACTACTAATAAAAACGAAAGTTCCCAGATCGTGACAGACAAAGCATCCCCTATTTAATGTTTTACTACCCCCTACTTAATTTTTCTTAATTTTGTGTATTAAACAATCGTCAAATATTTGATCTACTGATTAGTCATCGGTGAAAACGACCCGTAGAGTCTAAAGTTTGGAAAAAGAGAACTATTGAGGATTCGTTCTAATATTATTGAACTCTGGAAATTGTTTTTCCTATCAGTTTTAATAGAAAAAAAATATATTACTTCTAAAAATATTTGTTTAACTACGTTAAAAGCAAAAAAAGATGTTGTGTAAGATAATAATAGGATAGAATCTTATTTGAAACTATTTAAAAATATAGAAATGCATAATGGGCGGTTATATCGCTGCAAATCAGTATTTTCCAATCAAATTTTGGATTGAGAGAAGCTTAGAATAAGATCAAATATCAATAAAAAATAAAATAAGGGCATTTACATACCTAGAATGAACCGTCATAATCAAAGTAAATCAATAAATACAAAAACAAATACAATCATAAGGCTAAGTTTATGGTATTCGATATGAATGTTTAACAGCGTGTAATATTTTGATTGATGAAGAAAAAACAGAACAAGTGAATGTATTTATAATATTTGGGGACTTTTTTATAAGAGATGGAATGCATAAATATAATATCGAAACAAGGAAGTGTTTAATCACCACCCGTGGAGACAGTCGATGAAGTCGCGGGCATCAATTAGTTCAGCCACCCATCAGTTTCCCATCTGACATTACGTCCTGACTAGGGCGTGCAAACCCGGTTTTCCGGTTTTGCGAAAAGCCGGACAGCTAAGCAAAATTTATCAATAGTACTTTTTTAAACTTTTGCGATCATAACACACATTAAACTGTTACACGGGTATTTTTACCGCGTTTAGGTAAGCGTAGTGTAGGACGCCCTCCGGCAAGGTGGGGCGACGATCTGCGAAATGTAGCTGGCAAGCACTGGAGAAGAAGAGAGAGAGAGAGACCGGGCTCAGTGGCGCGTCTTGCGAGAGACCTACGTCCAGCAGTGGACTAATATAGGTTGATGATGATGATAATGATGATGATGGGTGTTTACCGCGTATAATTTTCCCCGACGCTTCGGCTATGTTGTAATAACTGTGGTCGTGGGCAGACTGGAGCATTGACATGAGTGCTATCGTCGTTGAGAGGTGGAGGTATAATAACTACCCTCACTTCAGGACGCAATGATAGATAGGCGTATGCCTATACAGTGAGGGAAGTTTTACGTATTCCGATTTTCCTTAGTATCAGAAACATAAATCTTACTGATTGAGCCTCAAAAATATTGTTTTGTTTTTAATCCCCGTGAACAAAAACTACCTAGGTACCCCGGACTAGCGGGTGAATGAATTAAGCTTAGAAAAGATTGCGGCGAACAGTTTCGAACTGCGATGGCGATGGCGATCAGTTTCAAGCGTAGGGTTTTGCATTCATCCCCACACAGCGCCGCGAACTGTCATTGTACGCAGCGAGCTAGTATTTGTGTTAGATACTGTCTTGAAACTGCGCTAAATCTTGTTCCTCAAAAGTCATAACAGTGGCAATATGGAGGCAATGGTGTGGGTGTTGTTTGCACAAGGTTCGCGCGTTCAATTCACCATCACTTTATTCTTAGCCCTAATATGTCCAGGTAATTGAAACATTACTAAAAAGATGCATTATTTTTATAAATGGATTTTTTTTGTCTAAAAGCATACATAGCTAAAATCCGATAAAACATAATAAAACCAATACTTTGTTTTTCTATTATTGCACTGCGTCTTTTTTTTTTAATACATCTAGCTGATGGAACAGGCATATGGTCCACCTGATGTTAAGTGGTAACTATAAAAAAAAAAAAAAAAAAAAAAGCCCATTCATTCCATAACTACATTAAGTTACATTTCATGCATATTATAACTTATTATTTCGATTATTATTATATCATCATTATTATTTACATTCATACATTATAGTCATTATTTTGTTTAAATTTAATTTTAAACTTTATTTTTAATACATATATTTTGATGTTAGATTTATTTTTATTAGTTTTTTTTTTCAGTTTTACTTTTTGTTCATTTGTATAGGCCTCGGGTATAGGCCTGTAAGTGGTAACAGTGGTACCTATAGCCTGTAACAAAGCATTGCCTCGTAAGTCACACACGCCAGGAATTTGCCCTACGATGCACTGCCCTGCGTCCATCAGCTTCACGCGTACAGATGTTCAGCCTCAAGTGCCAGTAATTTCACCGGCACCCACACCCTTCAAACAGAAACACAGCAATGCTGCTTCACGGCAGAAACAGGTATGGTGGTAGTACTTCCCTGTATGAGCACTTCACAAAAAGCTCCACTACTACTACTAATGTACTCAACAATAAACTACTCAATAATAAAGTAAGTAATATTAAACTTCACTAGATACTAATTCCTATTTCGTACAATTTTTTAATAGTTGATTTTGTAGGTATCTTAGAATATTGTTTTCTTGTTAAAATTCTACTATATGAAAAAATATTACGTTGACCAAACCTGGAAACGGTTTTTGGCCGGAAGCCGGAGATAATCCGGTTTTTAATACTTTCCTGTTTTGCAAGCGCTATAGTTTTGACGTTTTTTCAAATTGACAATTGATTTCGAGCAATTCAAAGAGTTATCAAATGGAGATTACAATGGAGTAGCAGTATTCAAAGTGAAAGTCAAAGTAAAGTAAAAATATTTAATTTTATTCATTGTACCTTTAAAATTACATAATATCAATGATCACTTTGAGAAGTCTTAGAGCTAGGTTTATCTTGTCGATAAACCTACAGCTACAGTATATCTATTTATAATAATAAGATAGGTGATAAACTGACAGAATAGTATACATTGGTGGTGCACGACCAAATTTTAACCCACGATCTTTATAAAATAAATTAATAATGTAGACAATCCACAAAACACTATCTATCCCCGAGCTTGTCTTATACTATAGGAATCAGATAGTTGATGTATTACAATCAACTATCTCATTCCTATAGTACATACATTTTACTGCACATCATTTTGTTAACACATAGTTAGAATACAATATAACACTCAGACAGAGAACAAACAACTGCATTCACCAAAGAAATATTTGTTCTCGGTGGGAATTGAACCCACGACCTACGGCGCAGAAGGCAGAGCTACTGCCAACTGAGCTGAGAGTCCAGTCAATCTTTGGATTGGATTGCTCGCTACCCTCTAAACTAGACTACCCGTGCTCTAATTCAATAGTATAAGGCCGGGTGTTTAATAGGTAGGTACTTAAGTAAGTACATCAGAAAACGTTTGATAGAAAAATTCTAATGAACCAAGGATACTGTTGTCTGTCAACTTTCTTACCATTTAGGTCTAGCACAAAATGTGTTCGGCGAAAATCTTGTGCGGATTAGAAATTTAAAACTGATTGAATTTGAATTGTTGTATTCGACGTTTTCTGATCTATCTAATCTATATAGCGCCCGACCTTATACTATTTATACTCGACTAGATATAGACATAGACTGCGGCGAAGAAAATAAAAAAAGGAAAGGTTATGATTTTCACCGCTATGTACCTATGCTATGTATGTTAACATGTCTGTTCCACGCATTTCATTTAATCTAGGGTGTGAGATGTTTGAGGATCGCTGGATGAAACTATTTCTGAATGCTTGGGATTCTGCGAGCGTGATGTATAACTGCGTGTGATTTTCTACTTTATTTTTGTTTTTAATTTCCTGACATTTTATTTTATATTTTTCATTACTCATATTCAGAAAGAAGGTCTGAAGTTGCCTGAGGAGTGGGTTGAAAATAATACTTTTCAGTCCTAGATAGAATCGCTTTCAACTGACAGCTGTCATATAATTAAAATAAACTAGTTCTATTTTTATATTTATTTGATATAGGGGAACAGATGAGCAATCATAAAATACTTATACACACACATAGTGGTCAATATCATAACATTCCTGTTTGCATCAGCATGTTGGGTAAAAGCAATACCTACGAAGCCGTTTGACTTTGTCAAAAACAATGCTGCTGCTCTATGGGTTTAACAAGTTTTATATTTCCTACTTCTTTGGTCGTGGCGGCAGCGTAGCCACGCCCACCTCTTGTGTCAAAGTTTGGTAAAGTGATATGGTCGAAGACAGAAGGAGTCATTATTATCTACGTTTTGTGCAGCTCAGTGTAGCTCACACCAAAATTGAATCAAACCAAAACTTTTTATTTCAGCTCTCACTTAGAAAGCATTGCAGTCTTAACATACTTAATACTATGGTGACAAAAGTTCATTCAAAAGTAATGTGGTGAAAGAATTATAAACGCACCTCAATGAGGCTCTTTTCGTGCACTTGACAATGTTTTACGGTTTATGTAGGTTCTACGACATGCCAGTTATCTCACTATGTATTCCATGTACAAAACTAGCCAATCGCCTTAGCTTTGCACAGGCTTAGTGTAGAAAAAAGGAGGGCAAAATGTGCTTTTGTATTTTGCACCCATGCAAAGCCTTAAATTTAAATCTGCAAATTATGAGTTGAAAAACGAGCCTTGTGGTCGGCTGGCAACCGTTGTCAACAACGATATGAAGGCCTGTGTACACCTAGGTCACTGGCAATGGCTATTAATGAAACGATGTCAAATATCGCTTTCAAATTTGACAGCGTTTCACTGATCGCCATGGCCAGCGACTTATATAGGTATTTTTTTTTTATTGTTGATAGCTAAATGTTTGACTGCCATCAAACCTGATGGAAAGTGAAAATGCAGCCTAAGGTGGAGCACGCTTAGCTATTATTCACTTGTTCACTCTTGACTTGAAAATTCCAAGGTTGTAATGCTTCGAAAATACTGACGACGGTAAAGAGCACATAGGTGTGCGCAGGCCTTGAATTGAAGACGATAGTAGAAGTGGTGAAAAAGTTGGACCGAAGAATTGGAACCCCGCGGCAAGCTTAGCCGTGATGGAGTTAGACCAACTAATTATACGGCTGAGCTTGCTGTGGGGTTTGGAGCCTTACGCCTATCTAATTTTAATGGCATAAAAAATATTCAAATGTACAATTTCATAGGTAAAGACCTAGATTAAGACGAGCTATGGAGCCTGGCGTTGCTCGCCCTGATCAAATTGGAAGTCGTTCTGGAAGAAGCACAAAGAGATATAAGGTTTACAGTATGCATAGCCAATAATAGAAACTATGTTGAAAATTTGCTTCTGCAATAAATACGTAAGGGCCAAAACCGCACATCATAGCATTTTATACTTTAGCATAGCTAACAGTTTGATTTTAATAAATAACGGCTCAAAACAAACAGTGGCGATAATAGTTTAAACAGACTTTATTTATTCAGTTTATTTGCTGCTTGCTACTTTGGTAGGTAGGTTAGGTATTTCAGTGAAAAAAATTAAAGTAGGTAACTATATTAACTGAATGATTCCGAAGTGAAGCCAGAAGGTCTGTAAGCGGCTTAACTTCTGCACTCGCACTTCCACACTTCTACAACAACTACATGATGTTTGAGCCGCTGAGTTGTTTGAGCTGAACAAGCTCAAGGTTGTAAATGAGCCGATTAACTGCAGGTAATTATTTCCCATGCCTAGCAGTAGTTAAGTGTTTTGATTGGGCTAAATATCTTTCATATCTTGACAGTCTAAATTGCGGCCAGTGCTGCCAGGTCCATTCCAGGGTTTGGCTATTTTTACTAATGTATATTTTTTTTTTTTAATTAAGCATTGTAGTCATAAACCTAGACACTTTAAATGCTTCTAGATACTTTGAATAGACACAAGTTGTCCGATAAAATAGGTGCGCATGTCACAGTGCTCAATAAATATCTTTTTTTTTTGAAAACTCAATAGAAATGTAATTTTTTTTTAACTTGGCAATTTATATGAACTACAAACTGCGACACGTATTTAAAATCCAAGGTTAATCCAAGATTAGCCTACAAAATAATAGCAGTTAAATGTGCTTTGAAATTGCGCAGACCTAGCGCCAAAAGCGCCATTGTGATGGCAATGTACATTTCGGAGACTTCAAATTATTTGGGGGCTAGTTCGCCATCGCTAGCGAACTAGTTCGCTGGCGGTGTGTTCAAGCCTTAAGCAACAAAATCAAATGTATTAAGTAAGTACTATGCTACCATATTGGATTCAAACCCAACACTATATTTCAAGCCTGCACTGTCAAAAAATCGTGCTTCACGAGGAAACCACAAAATGATATAACTCTAACGATATTTCCAATACAATTGAATTTACAATTTTCAAATCTAAAATAATCAGTGACAGAAGTTTCAGGGTGGACCAACTGCGGCAGGTTGATGGATCGCCTCAGGGAGTTCCAGTAACGCCTGCTGAAATCAACCTTAATTTGAACCTTATTTTTATCGAGTTAAGGCGAACAGACAGTTCAGTCTTATCTTCTCTTAAAACTCGTGAAATTGGCGGCTGAAGGATTAGTGATAAAGCGCTCTGTTGTCAGGACTTCAGTGAATCGGGAAGATTTGTGAATCAATCTTAGGATTGTTTACTGTTACGTTGCAATTTTCTGGATCTATTTAGAACGGTTCAATTGTTTTGCTTGGGCCAGATGTTTGCTTGTTGCGAAAGCCAAACAATAAATCAATGAGAACTGAATTGTATAATAATATTTTAGGTCTTTAAATTATTTTCAACGAATATCTTGAGTAAATGTGTAGGTACATTTGTATGCTTATTAATTAAATCTTGGGTTAGATAACGTTCTAAGCTTATTGTGTTTTATTCAGTAGGTAAATTCTTGCTAAGGATATCGATAACCTGAACCTAATGAACCTCTTGTTATGCTAATGTACCTAACTATTGTATTTACTTTTCTGACCTCATTTTAGATAATGATCTAAGTTATTATAGTTCACATTCTAATCCTAGAGTAATCTCCGAAGTATGTGCTACAACTAATAAATTTACTCAAACGTTCAGGATTTCTCAAAGGCTAATTAATTTCGACTAAGCGTGATAGCGCCTGTGAAGTTTAAACAGCAAACTACTAGGGTGAGATATCCTACTCAAAGGTAGGCGCAATTAGTAATGCAAAGTACTCAGCAAAACAAACTATGATCAATGTTAATTAGTATGCATAATAAAACTAACGGACAAAGATGTAAAAAATACTGCAAATGATTTTCAAAGTCAAACGTTTATTCCCACCCAAATAAAACAAAACACAGCGCTTCCAAATTAATTTACTTATTTTAATTTTTCCCACAAAAGCGTTGAAATTCCCACATGGACCGCGGAAAGCCCCATTTGTTTTTCCTAAGTCCAAGTCGTTAATTTCCTAATTACAGTTTCAAAATAAAAGGCTGTTTTTATTCTGTCTCTTCCTTCCGTGGCCGTCGCGCGCCGGAAGGTTAATGGAACAAAAAATACGTTGTACAAATTTGCATTACATTTCTCTCAGACTATGCCAAAATTAAGTCCTCTGCCTCTGCATCCACGACTTTGTTTAAATTACTGTAAATTTTCTGATTCGCCTGTAATATTCAATTTTACTTGCCTCCTTTCGGCCATCTTTGTTCTGGGTACTTTTAGATTTGTAATTTTTGTTCCTTCACCGCTTGAGGGCACGATATTTACGTAGGCGTTTGTGGTTTTTATTTTATTGGGAAACCTAGAACAATATTATGAAAGGCGTGTATTTATTCTGTGTACAAAAAATTTATAATGCTCTAAGTTTCTCTAACATGCCCTAATTTTTCAAGGAAAAAGAAAACACAGTACTTAATGTTTTGTTTTTGCAAAGAGGCTTGCCAAGCAACAAAACATAAAACAATGGTCTCCTTTTAAAATATCTAACTATACATACATCGGATAACACGAATTTTGGAAATGATAACATTAAGTTGGTGTCAGACGAAGTTATCGATATAGTCTGCCAAGTTGAAACTGGCGTAGGTCCGGTGGGAAATCTGCAATCTTGGCCTTCCGCTAACAAAGTTTTCAACTAAAATCCTATTGTGCTCAGTGTCGTGGGAAAACCGAGTACACTTGATTAGTATGAAGTCTTGAAAGTTGATGCAAAACCGCGGAGAATGCAAACTTTGAACGCATTGGGGAATGACCGAGGTGAAGTGATGGGGTCTAATTGGTTTAATAAATCACTTAATTGTGAATTGTTACAATTCAGACAGTAATAGTGATAGTGATAATGAGTTTTAACGAATTTAACGGAAATAGATTTTGTGTAAATCGTGTTAGTATAGACGAAACGTAGGGCGCCCACCCACCAGATGGACTGAGGACATTGTTAAGATCGTGAGTAGTCGATGAATGGAAAGGGCTCAGAATATTTTTTGCTGGAAATGTGTAGGATGTCCAGCGGAATTCTTCAGACTGACGATGATGATGATTAATGTTAGTGTCATACATACTTCCTCTTATCATCATGTCACTGATTCGTTTTAAAATCAGTGTGATGAAGCATTAGTGCGCCTCACAGAGAGGCTTCTTTCGTGCATTCGTCACATGTCCTTTGAACTTAATATTAATAGGTTCTTGTCATGCTGGTTTCCTCATAGGATGTGTGAAAATTTCTATGTTTAAGGTAGGATACATCCTAAAAAACATGAATACCGAAATACCTTAAACATAGAAATTTTTTCAAGCTATTAAAATTCATGATTATTGTAAAATGTAGAAAAGCAAAACTATAAAATTTAAATAATATAAATATTTTGTTTATGTTATGGAAAAATACAAAAACTAGTAGCAGTGGAATTTTTCCAATGTTTTTCCCATCTCTAGTAAATATTTACAAATTCATATCAAGAAACAGTTAATTTCGATCCATATTGCAAAATGTATTTGAATATAAATGCTATAAAGACCAAACAAATAAGTCCTTTGGCGCCGCTGTCTGGGTCAATGATTTCCTAATTTATTTTATAAATAGCTCTTGAAAATCATTAAATTAAAAAACGGACTGCGCATTAGTAAATCTACGATAAGTTCATAATATTTTCGAAGAAATAAGGCGTATTAAATTTAAGTAGTTGGTAGGTTTTTAAAAAAAATATTATTTAAAATGAGGATGAAAATGTAAAATGCATTATCACTATTATAAATGTTATAAAAGCTACAATTGCATCAGGCGAGTGTGAATGGAAATACTGGATAGGAAAGACCTAGGCGCATGTATCTCGATCAGATCGCAGACGTTTTAGAGAAAGGCCAGGATAAGAGTACCCTAAACCGACGAGCATGTATGAAGAATGTTATGAGAGTGAATGAAGCGAAAGAGGTGTGTCAAGATCGTAGCAAGTGGAAATCCGTGATCTCTTCCTACCCCCATGGGATTATGGCTGTATAGGAAAACTGTAGCTTTTATATATACATACATACGTATGTATGTATAAAAGCTACAGTTTAGTAAATAAAGCCGAATACAGATGTTTCAGTGTAAAATTATACTCTAATCGCCCATAAATAGTAAAAGTTTGTTTATATAGAAATCGAACAAACTTAACTCGGTCAATAACCTATAAATAAAACACACACAAACACAGGACAGGAATAAATAAAAGATAGATGTCATAGACAAAACCATAGTAATAATAAAGACAGGGACGAAGTCTTTATTTCTGCACACTTAAAAATTAAATAAATCCACAAATACAGTGCTCCATTCATCATCATCTTTAAAAAAAGGTTTCTTTTTAATTTAAACTGTTTCTCTCATGAAATCGAAATTTAGAAAAATGGTCTGCAAAATGATTTAGTTAATATATTATTATTCCAATTTTTTTTTTCTGAAAAACGGCCACTTAGCTACAACCCCATCTCTTGCGCCAATATAACCACGGTTACAAGATGTAATGAAAATGGATGACGTAACGAACCAGCGCGTCGTTCCATAGAACCTACTGTTTCTAGAAAGCTTATGCGAGAAGCCACGAATCTCAAATAATGATCACGCCCCATCAAAAGCTCCCTCGGTGAAAGTGGAACGGAACAAAATATGGGAGCGAGCGAAAAACATTTACAATCCGTCTGGGATCCTTCCCTATCACTGGGTTGGAGATAGATGGTGTAATCTGTGAGAAAATTAAATGGCTTCATCCACGGGGACTAGTTCTGAAACATATAAACATATGATAAGCCCAATCTTGTTAACAAAATTGTGAAAGTTTTTCTTCTAAGGGCTTGAGTTTTCCAGAAAATGTAAAATTTACTCATGTGAGAGGTTTTCAGTCGTTTCGATTCAGCTATTGAAATCAAACCTAAATTACAAAAGGGACATAGTACAAACATTGAGTTCAATGCTTCAAATGCTCTTTTATATGCTTTAAAGACAGTAAATATTTTTGAAACGCCAGCAACTGATTGGCACTATTTATAATAACCAATGTTTTCATACTATAAAATCCTGCGTGATGAGAATCACACTTTATTTTCACACAAAATTTGACTATTATGCAAAACGAAATTAAAAGAGCAAGTTTTCAAAAATCTTAAGGCCTAGGCCCACATCTAGCGCGATGGCGATCACTGAAATGCTGACAAAAATCGCTGTCATATTTGACAGCGTTTCACTGATCGCCATCGCGCTATATCAATGTGCATAAGGGCGCTTGTACACGCTAAGAAAAAACGCCGGGTCTACCCAAGAATTCGTGTCGTAACTAGAAAATAACTGTGTACACTGCTCGCAGCGGTGCACGAAAAAATCTTATCTGCGCAAGACACGACGCGGCGAACGTTGTTGCGTTTTCGTGTGTGGAAAAGACAAAATTCTTGTCGTCTACACGAAGAATTTGTCTTGTCTGCCGCAGGAACGGCAAATTTTCTTAGCGTGTACAAGCGCCCTTAGGCTTTAGTGTGCGTCTGAAGATGCACACTAAAGCACTGCCGCCTCTATAGAGATCCTTATTCAATTTCAAACCTCTAAGGCCTTGTAGATTTCGTAAGTGAGGGCCTTCTCCTTATTATTTTTTTTTTTTTTCTAACCTATATCGTCCCACTGCTGGGCAAAGGTCTCCCCCAAATCCTTCCAACTGTCTCTATCCGTCGCTTTATCCCACCATCCTCGCTCGAAAGCGTCGAGATCGTCCCTCCAACGCTTTCTTGGCCGACCCCGACCTCGCCTTCCCTCTGGTTGCCACGGTGTTATGTGGTTTGTCCATTTATCGGGATGCATTCTGCTGACATGACCCGCCCAGTCCCACTTGAGCTGGGAAACACTTCTCCTTATATTATATAGATTTATAAACTTACGCTTTCAGTTTTTTGCATCATAAACAAACGAAATAAGAATTATTTGATCCAGTGAAGGTTAAGAGAGTCGTTTTCTTGCATTCTTTACTGATTTGCTAATAAAAATCTGAAATTGGTCATCACTTAAAATCCAACTCGCCTACACCTGTCAGAAGTAGATCGATAAATCAATTGAAATACGAGACAAATTCTGTGCTTGCTCCGAAATAGATTTTAATAACCAGTTAGCATTTTACATAGTTGGTTGTTTGGGATACGCAATGTTATTATCTGTTTTTGTAAAATATCGAGCATCTTTTGATGAGTTTGCTCGTAAATTAATTGTTATTAATGTCACACTAATTTGTCGTATCCGTGAATGACGTTACTGGAGATACAAGAATGATTGCGATCTCTAAGAATATTATAATATTACAAAGTAGATAAAGAACCTACACTACCTACACTATGTAAGGTAAATCGAACATAATTGCTCCTGTTAATGTATTAACCAATTATAAATCATCGTAAATAGATGCAAAGGACTCTCCTAAGTGGTCTTTCGGGAGTAAAATTACTTAATGAATAATATGATATAAGCCCCAAACTAAGCCAAGCTATTTACTTACTAATGAACCATCACTATAGATAAAATCCATAAATAAATATATTATTTTAGTTGACACTTGGAAAGAGAAAATAATATTAAATAGTGAAGCATAAAAGTTCCTTCCTAAATAATTAGTTCATAAATAATATTGGACCTAAATGCGTAAATTTTGATCTAGTTTTTTGAATACAGAACCCGAAGTCGAAGTTTTGCTACCAAATTTCGTTACCAAATGTTGTTTTCGTTTCGCCTTTTTATCTCTCTCTATTGCATAGAGAAAATATGAGACGACAAAAATACGTTACGTAGTTAGAGTTGTTGTCTCATCTTTTTCTCCATACAATAGACAGAGACTAATAGGCGAAACGAAAACAACATTTGGTAACGAAATGTTGTAAATGCACTGGGACTTCGGGTACATATCTTTTTACGGTAAAATATACTTAATTAACTGTAGCATGTTAGTATTTTTTTGACCAAAAGGATGATACAACAATGAAGTTCAGAGTAAACATGAAGCTTAAATCCATGTAGTATTTTGGTTTCTCGTTGCTGGTAAAATCAGTGGTCGGATTCAGGATTCAGTGAACTAGTTGGCAGCTGTCAAAAGCCATAGTTCCTACTCGCTTGTCCTGCCATGCACTAATACAAGGATCTAACTCCACTGGAATTTCCAGAGGCATGTCGTCAGACCTTGACATTCGAACCAACATCGAAATCAAATTGGTAATACAAAATCACTTTCGTATAAATAAATTATTTTGAAACTAGCTTTTACGATCGTCCATCTAAATTCCTGAGGATGATCGAATTTGTATTAATTAGTTATTATGGCTAATTGATTTAAAAATAAATCGTCGTCAGTAGTCGTCATCATGGCTTGAATTGGATTAGGTATATAGATTAAGCGCCGTTGCCCATTCCATATTAGGAGTGAAATAAATTTAGCTTTAAATGAAACTTACAATTAAATAAATATTTACAAAATTTTCAAAATATAAAAGAAACAGTTGAGCTATCTGCAGACCGTTACAAACCTTCAGATAGCTCAACTGATCCAAATTAGTACCAGACGGAAGCGTTCCCAATGTCCTCCACGCTGGTGCCATTGCCACGCTGAATAGCAATGCTAATGTGCTGCGCCTGATACCCACCAACCCTTGGATCACGCGTCACTTCGATCAGTCGCACATAGACAACATTTTGAAGACAAGACAATAATTACTAACTTATTTTTTTTCGACACTGATGATTAATTCAATCTCGTTGGCTTTGAATGTTGTAAAATAATGATTATGAAAACTAAAGCCTTCTTAACCTCTTCAACTTTACGCCACTATGTAGGTAATTTGAATCTTAATCTTTAATAATTTTCTTTGCAAATTGATACATTTTCACGTGTCAAGGACTTAGCAACAAATTCTAGCTTAGGTAATTTTACGGCATCTTTTATCGCATTCTTAAACTTTGACATTATAGTAATAAGAACATTATTAATATTAATAGTGTTGGTGTAACAATAGACGCTTTGGATGAATAAATTATGTAGCATGCGAAAAAGAAAACCTTCGTAGATTAAATCATATTTCTTGGCACAGGCTCTGAGAGGAATAGGATGCCAAAACTTCTGTGCTACACGAGCTTCTATGGTATTAGGCACATTACTTTATTTGTATACAACTAGCTTTTGTGCACTTTGACACGTATTTTCGAAGAAATGGTATTTCAGTTTACATTTTTTTAGGCGAGGCATAAGTTTTTGTAAAGACAAAAATGTGTACCCATCGTGAAGTTTAGTGGTTCTATACGTTACCACAGGTTTCGTAACCAGCTACATAAAAGGTTTTTTTTTCTTATTTCGTAACCGTATTGGGTTTCCAACCAATATAAAACTTCTGTCATTCACTTCTTATTTCATAACCGTTTTAGAATTATTTGAGCTTTTAAACATTATTTTTCATGGGCTTCCATAATTGCTGTTTTTTTGTAATTTTAAAGCTGTTCGCGGACTGTGAGTCAAAATTTTGAGTACAAAGAAAATAAAATGATCACTGAGAACATGCTTTAAGATGAGCGTAAAATGACGACTGAATCACAACTAGGTGCTTCGCCTTCCGCATTCTCGTGATCTAAAGGCGTCATGAATCAAGATGATATTATTATACTCACAAGTAACTACTTTAATGTTGAGTCAAGTGCTATACTTGAACTTTAAAGCATCGGGTTCAACTTATTACCTGCTCAATATTTTCCTCTACTTTTACCCTAAAATAATAATTGGAAAAGGTACAAAAACCGGATGTGCAACATGAACTGGAACTGTAAGTGGTGTTGCAAACGTCTACAGGATACTGTAACCGCTTTTAATCAGGTGGACCGTATGCTTGTTTGCTTACGTAATAGATAGTATGTTTTTTTTACATAATTATAGTTGTAGTGTATCACGCTAACCTAGAATATACCTTTTCTCTCTACAGGGTTATTCATTATTAGCTGCAAATACTCAGGAATTAGGTTCAACAAATAGAATAAAAAATATTTATGAAATTATTTTTTTTAAAATTGATCAAAAAAATTTTCAAGTTTTTGTATCAAAATTTTATTTTTATTAATTTCTTTACGGCTATTGCATAATGATTGCCACGGAGAACAGGACGATGACCCACCCAGGCGGTGACTGAACGCAGAGTGTCACTCAGGGCGCGCGGGCGCGGATCAAAGGTCAAAATAGGTCAGGCGCCAATGATTCCTTTATCGATTTTCTCGAGATTTTCATAACAAAACTTAAAAAAAATCATTTCATAAATATTTTTTATTTTATTTGTGGAACCTAACTCCTGAGTATTTGCAGCTAATAATGAATAACCCTGTATACTCTTCAAAAATCCAAGTTATAAGTATTGGGAAAAACAGACGCCGGCAAGGAATTCCACTTCAAGCATAGTTTTTACTCTGTTTTTCTTACTCTTAATTTTTAAAATAATATTTTTTATTTTATTGCTCTAATAAATGAAAAGTCAGACCTGCCCAGAAGATATAAAAAAAAGAAAAAGTACAGATAATTTAAATGTGCTTATTAAATACTTGACTAATGCTAAAATGAGATAAGCAAAAAACACGTTAATATATTTTTTTACCTACCTACTTGGATAGCTTTTGTTCACCACTATTAATAATATAAACTACACTCGCCCGTAAAAATAAAAGGTCACCTTTAAAAACATCAATTATGTTCAAGAAATTACCAAGATAACTTCTTTTGCTTTAGAAATTAAAACAAAAGAGGATAATACTCGTATGCGAACTGCATGCAACCCTTCATTTAACCTTTTTTACTGTAATGGCATAAAAATGCTTTTTTGTAAAATTGTGAATCACTTTTCAATTTCGAATCCTCTGATTTTGATTTTTTCATTTTGTATAAGTATAGGACTTGAAATTCATTTTCCCAATGAAATTTAAGTAATTTGTGCTAAATCATGCTTTTGACTTTGAATGTTTTTGGTATTGAGAAGTCCATCAAAAGTTTGTTTATGGGAGTTTTTTTATTACCTAGACATTTATTTTTGATGCTGATGGCAGACTTACTACACACTCGATAACTTTTGATACGATCATGGTTTTTAACACTATTTTTATGAACAACGGGATATTTACCATGACTAAATTTTATGCCATCGGGAGTCAAACTCCCGATGTTTCGGCACAGTTACATGCACCATGGTCATGGTTGAACTGAAGTCCACGAGTAAAATAAATGTTATTGGCACTCGATAGCTGTTTAATTTCTCAGAAAATTCCTAGAAAGACCAACTTGCAAATCCCTAGAGAAGCCATGAGTTCAAAATGAAGTGCCAACCGTCTGCAGCCTGATTCTAACAGTTGGCACGCCTGATTCCAGCGGAAGCGGAAACCGTGCTAATTGGATATGTCAGATGCCACTAGCTTTCACGCCCGGAGATAGTTCAGAGTAGTGCTTACAAGACGTTAATTATTAGAAGGAATAATCCTCTCACGACATAAGCTTATTGAAATGAATGCCGAGTTTTCAACTGCAGCTTGCTTTGGAGACAACGAAACTTCTGAGATTTGAGTCAAACTAACAAACATAAAATAAACACCTAAATTGAGAACCTCCTCGTATATTATTTGAAGACGGTTAAAAAGTATAGACCCGGTATGCTATAAAAAGAAACGAGCGAATGAAGCAATTTTTTTTTCAAAAGGATATTATATTATCGCATATGAAAATCAAATAAGATCACAATCAAATGTGCCATTTAATCTACCATGACTTTTTTTGTGTGATCATCAGTTTTTGTTTCGACATTCTAATTTCCTCACGTTTCTCACATCTGACAAAAAAAAACGAAAACTCCCAAACTCCATTAATAAAGTCAATATCTTACACGGACAAGACGTAAACTGAGCGGTGATAAGCGACAAAGTAATATTTCAAGACGAATATCTCTGAAAAAGATCTACTGATACAGTAAAGGCTTGGACACACAGACTGCTTCAATGCGAGTTGACTGTAACTGTAATTTGCAAATGTCACAAGTGCAGTGATCATCCCGTAGATAGGGATATTTTGACGCTTGTTATCTTGTTTTTTGTCAAGGTTATCGCCACAGGGCATAATATTTATTCTTAATTTTAATAATAGAATTTATATATTAGGCTTTAAACCTACCATCGCAAGCAATAATTATTTATTTTTATAATGGCTAGCAATGTGTCTAAGGCCAGGGTTTATCTCAGAGTAACGCAATAAGAATAAAATATTTCCATCTTTGCCTTTGAAAAGTCTAAAATAGAGACGGAAACACTTTTAGCAGGAGAACACCAAACGGTGGTGAAAACCATTTTTTTTTCTAGCTTTGCCTGTAGCAACTCAGAGCGAGTAGCTACAGGCTAAGCTAGAAAAAAAAAATTTGACACACCGCGCGCCGCCCGGGTTTTTTTTCCTATCCGGGCGAAACGGTACGGTTTAGTGTATCAACGCCTTTAAAGTAATTCCAGCGTAGAGTTGCGACTGGCAGCATTGATTGATGGAGGTGCCACCGACAAATTCACTTCAAATACGGAACTTTTGAAAATCTCTCGAGACTTGAGACGACATTTTGTTTTGACAAAACGATTTGGAAAACTTCTTTATTTATTGTTGTAAATAAATGATTTAGAAACTTAGTTCAAATTACGAGCGTGAAATCAATTGCCGTGGCTAGCAAATTTAATAAGTTTTGTTGAAACAAATTACAGAAAACAGGTTATTGGAAAGAATATCAAAAACGGTGCAACCTCGTAATAATATTTTGTGGTGAGAATACTGCGGAAACATTTTTAACCTTTTTATCTTAAAATAACATTTTTATTGACCTACAGAGCACGTGGGCAGTGCATTACGTAAAACTGGACAAAAATGGAAATGCTTGTATTTCTGATTAATTGTGTATTTTCTTCCTCCTTTGCCAACTACATCGTTTAAATGCAATATTTATGTTTTGAGCAGAGGCGGTGCAGATTATACCTAATGAAATTAATAGTCGTTATTTCTATTAACCTAACGACATGTGGAACTAAGAAATATAAGTTATTTACAATTGTATACTAGCAGACCAGCCCTGGCTTTGAACGAGTTAAAAACTTATACTTATTGCAGTAAAACTTGTTTTTCCGGAAATCAAGTTGAATGAAATAATCTGCAGCTAACATTCCGAAGGTTTAAATAAAGATTGGAATTCAAGTTTGTGCGATCAGTTGAACGTAGCCAAATATCGCTGTCATATTTGACAGCGTTTCATTGATCACCACCGCAGAACGCTAAGGTGTGTGCAAGGCTTGAGAGAGACAGCAAGAGATACAACTCGCGTTATGCTAAAAAAATAATGAATCCCGGATGATGCTTCGCACATTCTGAATCAGTTGGAAATTTCAATGTGGTTATTTCCCAGAAAAAATACCGTGCCTGACAGATGTAACATTTAGCTTAGTTTGTGGTTTTTCCAAAACCTTTTTTGAACAAAGTACCTTTAAATATTATTCAGATCATTACTTTCAAATATCAAATACGCAGACGCACAGACGTGCGTCTCACTACCCTTTAAAACACTGATCTGAAAGGATGTTAATTGTGCAAAGAGATTGTAGAAGCGATCCATTTTTGTGTCTTTTCAATAAAAAAAAATTCAAATCGAAGTACTCAACCTGATAGAGCACTTAGTGTTAAATAAATACTGTAACATCTGATAAATCTGGAATTTGTTTTAATTGCATTAGAAATAACCATCCTTATCATTGATTGCACTAACCCTCTAAAAGAAGCAAATCTTCATCAATGCTTTTAGAGTGAAGAGATTTCGCCCTCAATTATCCAACTTTAACACCTTGATTTTTCGGCGCCAAAAAGTTGTAATCGATTTATTTTAATACGAAAGGAATTCAAAAAAGGAATAAGGTACGCACCCGGATACGGCTGACCGATCAGTGTCGTGCTTACGTGGGTTTTAAGCACTAAAATCGTAAATCATGTATTTATTTCACAGGGTTCAGTCTGCGGGTGTGAACGTGCTTATCTGCTGTTCGCAGCGCACGCAACGCAACAACCGAGGATTTGTACCGTGCTGATAAATATTGGGGAGATGGGCCGATCAGAGCGACGGCCACGAAACTTTTATAGTAAAATAACTATGCTTAGAATAAGCAATCTACTTTTTTAAAGTTTTTCAGTTACAAAGCTGTTAAGGTTATATTATGCGTCAAAGCGAATGGTAAAACCCTGTTTAAAGGCAAACCCCAAAGAGATGCATATTTCTTAGATATGACTAAAGATAGGCTAAGTTATAATGATGACTAATTTATCGTGAGGTAGCCTGCTGTTAGTTTCTTGAGTTTAACAAAGCTCGATTGAGCTTAGTATCTACTCTTAGGTATCTACCATCCGCGCCGATTATCATGCAGTGACTTGCCTTATATGGTTTGTATATTTGAGTACCCGCAGAGTTTTACTAGGTGTTTTTTTGAGAAAGGCTGTTATGGCCAAGTCCAAACCCCAAGAGTTCAGAAAACCAGAAAGATCGAAACAACACGTGTACAAAGCGTCACGCAAAATCCGCACGCCAAGTGCGGATGATGAATTTTACACCCTTTATGCTAACGGTCTGTCGATAGCACCGGATCAAGTTCCCGCAAAACTAAACACGCTAAGTCTACGGATTGCCGGATTTGCAAATTATTGCTCAATCGGCCGTGTTTCAACTGTTTGTTGTAGTTTGTAGTTCGCCCGTTGTGGCTACGCTGGCCATAATGCATAACGAGGCATGCTCGTCAGTCATATTCGTTCAGTGCACACCACTGAATACTGAATCGATGTTTGAGTTCACGTAGTAATTCTACCCTGTATACATCGGCAGAAAATCGATTTGCATTCGAATATACGAGTATACGGAACAACCTTTCACCACACTGGTTTCCGAACCGAATAAGATAAAGAAGACTTTGGACGCACAAAGGTCACTAAGGTATCAGATCGTAATTTTTTTGACGTGATAACGTCTTATAAATCGATGGAGCCGGCTGCACGCACGAAAAAACATGACTCATGCGTCGTTACGTCGTTTCGTCGTTCCATTTACCTGAGCCCGAGCCCGGGTCGGGTAATGGGTAAGGGTAAATGAGGGTAAGGGTAAATGAGGGTAGGGGTAAATGAGGGTAAGGGTAAGGGTTCGGTCGGGTTCTGGGTCCGGGTCCGAGAGTTCGAGTCCGAGTCCGAGTCCGAGTCCGCGAAGCGTTCCATTTAAGGCTTGAAGTGCAAGCGAGAGCGCGGAATGAGCGACAAAAAGGCACAATCGGCCTCCGCGTTCGGCGGCGTTCGACATCTGTCTTTCTCCTACTTGAGTGAGCGATGCGTCCGCGTGGACAGCTGTATGACGTTGTCACGTTCAACTATCGTCAGTAAACCGACTTTACAGACAACCGATTTTTTTTTGAGTGACCTTTTAGCTCAGTTGGTAGTAGCTCTGTCTTCTGAGCCGTAGGTCGTGGGTTTGATCCCCACCGAGAACAAATTTTTGGGTGGTGAACGCAGATGTTTGTTCTCTGTCTGGGTGTTATATTGTATGCTAAGTATGTAATATATTTACAAAAAAATGTATATAAGTATTTTATCAGCTATTTGTTTCCCATAGTACAAGCTCTGCTTAGTTTGGGGCTAGATAGTGTTGTGTGGATTGTCTATAATATTTATTTAATTATTTTTTTTGACATACAACTATCTGAACCTTCTCAATCTCCCTCCATGACAGATTAGACCATTATTAACACTGTACCTTAGACAACATTTATTATGACGCCGAAACACGACGCATTATGGTACAAACGCATCCATCAACACGGCTTAATGGCTTATCCAAATCAATTAGAAACTTGAAGCTTGTGTATGGGATCAGATAGCGATACGTTATGCGTGATAATGGTATTCTTGCGAAGGAATTATGCAATTCTCGCACTCACTCAATTTCGTCCGCATCAATATCTAAATATATAAAACTCTTACGTTACTGACTGACTGACTGACTGACAATCAACGCACAGCCTAAACCGTAAGACCTAGAAACATGAAACTTGGAGGGTATGTTCGTTTTATAGCATAGGGGTGCACTAAGAAAGGAAATTGGAAAATTATTTCCCTAAGCGGAGAAAAAGAGGAAAAACTTTTAAAAGGAAAATCAACGGGGCGTAACGGCTGCGGGGCGAGCGAAGCCGTGGGCGGCCGCTAGTGAAATATAGTTTTAAATAATTTTCCCCCTTTATACTCCAGTCATTTGGTCAAAAAAATAGAGGTTACCTGGAAAGTATTCCGGGAGTTTTGAAAATTGGCAATTTTAAAGATTTTGATATGCTCTTTCCAAATTTCAACTTTGCCACCTCGTATGTCTGGAAGAGATCGCTCATAGCGATAAGACCGCCCATTGTACTTCGCTTTAGTTTAAGTATTTTCGTTAAATATGTAATGTCCTATTCACTTTATTGTACACCACAAGAATGTGTGTTGGAAACATTAAGTTTGTTTAGTTTTAATCTGTGATGTAATATGGGTTCATTCACCCCATCTCTCTCTCAATAAACGTCAGCCAGTGCACACGTCTCTCGTTTTAATTTATCTATTATAAATTCACCAAGTCGACCCAACAGAAGGATCTTGTCTTTTCCATATGGTCCTTCGACGGAGAAAGGAATCGGCACAAGTTACTAAAGGATTTACGACGGGTGCGAAAAGCGAGGCGAGTGGTAGCTGTAGCAATTTTGCAAGTTCCAGAGTGCAATAACAACGTCATCAATTTCATCTTATTATCAAGTAAGGTCGGAAGTTCGCCGTGGGTGAGTGAGACCCAAACACTTGCCAATTCCCAAGGCCAAGACCGAAGGTGCTGCTTCAATTAACGGGACGTCAATTCGTAGCGCCGCTGTCAAGTTGACAGTGACGTACGTGCCAGTCAAGCAGTTCCGGAACGCCATTGGACGGCGTGTTTTTGTTGTGTGGTTATTCAACCAACCAGGCGAATCAATTTTTGAAAGGACCAACATTGCGGAAAAATAACAACGTGACGTCACTCGACCATTCATTCCATGCATCGCTGCAAACTTCACGTTTCAATTATTGGAGGGAGCAAGAAAGAAGAAAATCACCACGCGGTTTCTATATTTGCAACTTTGCCCTTGCGCCGTTTTGTGTGAATTTTTCGACTTTTGTATTTTATAATTTTGAGTGTAAAAAATGTCTGTTAAGTCTGTATCTGCTGAACCCGAGTATACAAAAGATGAGAAAAAGGTGATAGCTCGGAGAGGGATCCTTAAAGGATCCCTCACAAGGATTCAAAATAAAATCGATAGCGGAAGGCTTCTCGATGCATCAATGCAAATGCTTGTTTTGCTCGAGGAAAAATGCATTGCGGTCTTTGGTGAGTATGAGAACATAAATCTTGAGCTAGGCGACATTAATGCTACTGAGGACCCCGAAGCAACTGAAAGCTGCTATTATGAGTGCTTAGCAGCCTTGCGCACGCTCATCTCTGCACATGCACAAAAGACCCAGGTTGATGCTTCTGCGCACTGTTCAACAAGCAAATTAAAGCTACCTCAGGTTAATATTCAACCCTTCGAGGGAAAGTATGTAGATTACAGGCCATTCATCGAATTATTCAATGCATTTATCGACAAAGACAAAAATCTCACTGATATTCTGAAATTCTTTTACCTGAGAGGGTTTCTCAAAGGAGAAGCTTACGATCTAGTTAAAAATCTTCCTATTTTGGGAGCGAGCTATAGGGAGGCTAGAAAAATACTGTCTGAACGCTATGATAACAAATTTAAAATCATCAACGAACATTTGTGTGCCTTGTTGGATTTTACTCCAACCAACAAAGCTAGCGCGATATCATTGCGCTCACTTATATCAAATACGAAACAGCATCTTGCTGCCCTTCAAAACATAGGTGAGCCCATTGATCAATGGGATAGTTTTCTTGTATGCCTGCTTGTAAGGAAGCTAGATCCAGCCACTGCCAATGCATACCACCTTGCCTTAAACCAAAACTATACTCTGCCATGCCTGCAACCAACCTATAATATGCTTATACAATTTCTAGAGGGCCGCGCCCTTGCCTTAGAAAATAGTGAAGTCGGTAAGGAGGCAATGATGACCTGCAACAAGTCAACTGGCTCTACAGGGAAGGTGTCCAATGTGGTAAATGTAAGAGAAGTCAAGTGCCTCTTCTGTGGTAAGTTAAATCACAAAATATTTTCATGCCCCAATTTCATGTTGTCTTCAACAAAGGAGAGGTTAGAGTTTGTCCAAAGTAAAAAGTTATGTAAGATATGTTTAAATTCACACACAAGCAAGTGCAGATATCATTTTAAATGTCAAAAATGCAAATCAAACCACAATACCTTGCTTCACACAAAGTCTGAACAAGAAAACTATTGTGAGGAACAAGTAGGTAAATATGTAGCCAACGTAGGTGCGAATAATTTGAGCTCAAAGACCCAAGTTCTCTTGCCAACGGCAAAGGTCAAGCTCATTTCAAGAAGCGGCCAAGAAATCATTGTCAAAGCATTGCTAGACTCAGCTAGCCAATCATCCTTTATCACTTATGACATTGCAAAGGTGATAGGTAAACCGCTACTGCCCAATCATACTGAAGTGATAGGCATAGCCAATACTGAAAAAACAATTCGACATGCGATGCAGTTGGATGTCTTTTCATGCGTTTACCCATATAAGGTTAAGGCCAATCTACTAGTAGTGGATCAGATAACCTCTAGGTTACCTCAATGCACCGTTGATTTCTCAAAAATAAGAGTGCCCAAAAATATAATGTTAGCCGATGACTCCTTTCATGTCACAAGCGATATAGATATCTTACTTGGTGCTGATGTGTTTTTCCAGACGCTGTTGCCATGGGATGACCAGCGGATAGGAGGTGGGGAAGAATGTGACGCTGCACAACCAAGATTCGTCCATACACAGTTTGGTTACATAGTAGCAGGTGGTGTCCCTAGCCCTTCCATACAAAGCTCAGCTGTTGCTCTTTTCTGCCAGGAATGCGAAACCGATATAAGTAGCACAATATCAAAATTTTGGCAAACTGAAAAAGTCCCTGAAATATTTGCGGAACATTCGTCTGAACAGCAATACTGTGAGAAATATTTCACGGATACTGTCAAGTTAGAAAAGTTTTGAATCGTTTTGAAGTTTCAATGCCTCTTAAGCTACCACTTTGTGACATGAACAATGTACTAGGAGACTCTCTTAGTCTAGCACTAAAAAGATTCTATAATCTTGAGAAAAAATTGCAAAAAGATGCTCAATTATATAGGGAGTACAAAAGCTTTATTCACGAGTTCATTGAATTAGGCCATGCCTGCTATGTAGACATTTCTCTCTATGATCTTTCCAAAGATCCAGTATACTTTTTTGCTCATCATGCCGTAATAAAGCAAGATGCAATAACCACAAAACTACGAACTGTGTTCGATGGTTCTATGAAGACCAGTAACAAGGTTTCTTTGAACGACCTGATGTTGAACGGACCCATAGTCCAACAAGAGTTGTTTGACATCCTATTGTTGTTCAGACTTCATAGATATTTCTTCGTTTGCGATATAAGGCGCATGTTCCGCAATATTAACTTAGTTAATGAACAGAAACCCTTGCAAAATATACTTTGGAGGGACAGCCCAGATGAAGAAATCAAATGTATTCAATTATCTACTGTTAGCTATGGTCTTAAAAGTTCATCCTGGCTAGCAACAAGATGTTTACTTGAGTTAGCTACAAGATTTGGGAAGCAATACCCATTAGCTGCTCCTGCATTGTTAAACTCAACTTATGTAGACGATGTATTACATACAAGTGATAGCTTACCAAGCATCATTTCAACTAAATCACAACTAGTTGATTTACTAAGTAAGGGAAGTTTTGAGTTGCACAAATGGTCAGCCAATCACAAGTCAATTCTGAAAGACATTCCAGAGCAACAACAGAGCTTTGGAGATTTGGAACTAAGCAGGGACATCAAAACCTTAGGTTTAAAGTTTGATATTCAAACAGATTCCTTCAAGATCGAATGTCCTCTCTCTAATGAAATTCCTAAGACAAAAAGACAAATACTGAGTTATGTAAGTCAGTTCTATGACCCATTAGGTATTGCAGGGCCAGTCTTTGTCCAAGCCAAGATAATAATGCAGAAGCTATGGCAATCAAATGTAAATTGGGACTCCATGCCCACACCTGTTTTGCAAAAGGAATGGTTACAGTTCTACAATGATTTGCAACAGCTGGCGCCTGTTATAGTTCCAAGAAACGTTTGTCCAGAAAATAGTAAAATCATTCAAATAGTAGGTTTTGCAGACGCATCAATCACAGCCTTTGGTTGTGCGATTTATTTGAGAGTCACTGACAAACAAGAAAAAATTACAATGTCTTTGCTCTGTTCAAAATCAAGAATTGCACCAAAATCAAGTAAGTTGTCAGTCCCGCGCCTAGAATTGAATGCTGCACTGCTATTAGCAAAATTAAGTATGAGAGTGCATGATACACTAAGCAAAAAGGTGACAATTCATAGTGTAAAATTGTTTAGTGATTCACAAGTAGTATTGGCTTGGCAAAAGACTGATCCAACATTGTTAAATGCGTATGTTGCAAACAGAGTAAAAATGATAAATGAATATTCAAGAGCATATCAATGGGCATACATAAAAACTGACCAAAACCCAGCTGATTGTCTAAGTAGAGGTATTCCTCCTACTGAGCTGCAATGTAACCAGCTGTGGTGGTGTGGACCATCCTTTTTCTGTAATACAGACTTCAACTTTGACAAGAATTGTAGTTATGATATACCTCGGGACTTACCAGAGGTCAAAGGTACCATGAAAAGCGAACTTGTGTGTGCAGCGACACAAGACAAACCACAGTCATTTCTCAGTTCACTATTAGAAAAATATTCTGATATAAACAAAGCAGTAAATATTCTTTCCTATATTTTAAGATTTTGTAAGAATGTAAGGCCAGGGTCAACCAAGGTAAAAGACAACTTTGTAAGGTATGCAGAGGCAAGTCAGGCACTACATTTATTTATCAAAAATGATCAAGGAATATATTTTCACCATGATCTAGCTTTGTTGCAAGCAGGTAAGCAAGCGGCATCCTATCTTAAATCCCTGAATCCTTTTATCGATGCTAAGGGTGTCCTGCGAGTAGGTGGTAGGTTGCAGCACTCGTCCTTACCATACAGCCAAAGACACCAAATCATTTTGCCAAAAGAGTCTTCCGTAACTCATCTTATTATTCAAAATGAGCATTTGAAATTGTTTCATGCGGGTCAAAAGCTTGTATTATGTAGCCTTCATCAACGCTATTGGCTCGTCAATGGTTTAAGGTTGGTTAAAAAATTTATATACAAATGTACAATTTGCTTTAGGCACAAGGGTGTAACTGCAAAACAGCTGATGGGGTCATTGCCCGCTGACAGGGTCAATTTTCACAGATGTTTCATGAAAGTAGGCATTGATTTTGCAGGGCCAATTATGATTAAGCAATCTAGATTAAGAAATGTTGTTACAACTGTTATGTACCTTCAATAATAGTTAATGCAGGTAGTTGAATAAATGCCCACAACCAGTTGGCTCTAAACTTCCATCTTTTATTACCGCATCACTGGCGACAGGACGGAAATTAAATCATTTTAATTGTTTTTTACGCGTTTTGGCTACTGATTATCATGCCACTCGGTAAAATAGAAAGTTTTAACATCAGTGACCAAAATTGGGACACCTACGTGCGTCGTGTGAAACAATTTATCGCACTCAATGAAGTCAAAGAACCTTTACACGTTTCCACCCTTGTGACAATCGTTGGTTCTCAGTGCTATGATCTTATGTGCGATTTATGTGCACCGGAATTGCCGGAAAATAAAAAATTCGACGAACTTGTGAAACTTGTGAAAGATCATTTGGAACCAGAGAGATCGGAAATTGCTGAGCGACACGTCTTCAGGCAAAGAAAGCAGGCGCAGGGCGAAAGCGTTCGCTCGTATTTGCAAAGTTTGAAGCATCTGGCCAAGACTTGCAACTTCGAGTCCTCGCTAGAAGTTAATCTGCGCGATCAATTCGTGTCAGGATTATTTAGCGAGGATATGCGATCCAGGCTGTTTGCCGAGAAGAATATTGACTACAAGCGGGGCGTCGAGCTCGCTTTTGCTTTGGAGGCGGCGGAGCGGCACGCGAGCGGCGTGTCGGGTGCTCCGGCCGCTAGCAGCATGAGCGTCGCGGCCGTGAAGGATGAGGGACTCCACCGCGTCGGCGGAGGCGGAGGCGCAGCGCGCGCGCGCCAGTCCGCGCCCGCGCCCGGCGGAGCGGCGGCGGCGGCGGCGGGACCGCGCCAGCCGTGCTCGCGGTGCGGCAGGTCCGGTCATGTGCCCGGCAGGTGCCGGTACAAGTTTTATTCGTGTGATAAGTGCGGTGAAAAGGGGCACTTGAAGGCTATGTGCAAAAGGAGTGACGGTAACGGGGCTACGAAGAAAGGTCAGTACTTTTTGGACGATACCGATTCCGATGACGATTGCCATTTTTATAATTTGGTCAGTAGTGTTGGTGATAAGCCCTATTATATCCGATTAAGCGTGGAGAATATACAGTGTAAATTTGAAATCGATACGGGCAGTAAAATATCTGCAATTTCTAAAAGTTTTTATGACGACAACTTTTCAAAGTTACCCATTCAAAGCAGGATTCTAACGTTTAGATCATATACAGGTGACGTCATCGAAACCTTAGGTTATATTATGGTACACGTGAAGTGCGGTTTAGAGACCGCTTATTTGAAACTTTATGTGATAGATAACGGTGGACCTCCATTGTTAGGGCGTATATGGATAAAACATTTAAAATTATCACTTTTTAAATCAGATAATGACACCATCCATAATGTAAACGAAGGTGATTCGATGGCCGATTCCCTTAGGGACCAATTTCCCGAGGTGTTCGCGGAAGGTTTAGGTACTTGTAAGTCTCGCATACGGTTGCACCTGAGCGACGAGACGCCCGTGTTTGTGAAGGCGCGGCCGCTGCCGCTGGCGCTGCGCGAGCGCGTGGAGAAGGAACTCGATCGGCTGCAGCGGGAAGGGGTCATTTACAAAGTTGAAAGGTCAGACTACGGCACGCCTATTGTGCCCGTAGTTAAGGCAAACGGCGATATTCGCATATGTGGCGACTACAAGGTTACAATTAACCCGCGTTTGAAAGACTTTCACTATCCGCTGCCGCGGATCGCGGACCTCTTCGCGACCCTAGGGGGGGGAGAACAATATACGAAACTAGATTTATCGAATGCATTTCAGCAGTGTTTGTTAGCGGAGGAATCACAGCCGTTGTCGGCCATTACCACTCATGTAGGTACGTTTATCTACTCAAGGGTTCCATTCGGTATAAAATGTATACCTGAAAATTTTCAGAAAATCATGGAAGAGACGTTGAGTGGATTGCCGTCAACGGCCGTGTTTGCCGACGATATTTGTATAACGGGCGCCACTAAATCGATTCATATGTCTAATCTTAGAGCCGTTCTACAAAGATTAAACGATAACGGACTTAGAATAAATTTTTCCAAGTGTCAATTTTTTAAAGATTCCGTGACATATTTAGGATACAAAATAGACAAGTTTGGCTTGCATACGGACTCCAAAAAAGTTGAAGCTATTGTCTCCGCTCCGGTCCCAGAAAATGTTACACAACTACGGAGTTTCTTGGGCCTTGTAAATTTTTATTCTAAATTTTGCCCAAACTCGAGCGATGTTTTAAAACCTATGTATAGTTTATTGAAAAAGGACACTAAATGGAAGTGGGACAAATGTTGTGATGCTGGATTCAATAAAATTAAAAAGTTGTTAAGTAGTTCTCCGGTGCTGGCACACTACGATCCGAGTCTGCCGTTGATACTATCAGTAGACAGTAGTCAGTACGGACTGGGAGCGGTGCTGGCCCAGCGGCACGCGGACGGCAGCGAGCGGCCGGTGTGCTGCGCGTCGCGGACGCTAAACGCCGCCGAGTCTAACTACTCGCAGTTGGACAAGGAGGCGTTAGCGATTGTGTTTGGTGTCACTAAGCACCATCAATACTTGTATGGTAGAAAATTTTTACTCAGAAGCGATCACCAAGCTCTCAGTTACATATTAGGTAAAAATAAAGGTATACCCGTGACGGCTGCCAGCCGGCTGCAACGTTATGCAGTGAAGTTGGCTGCGTATGATTACGACATAGCATTTGTGAGATCCGAGCAGAACTCTGTGGCTGACGCGCTTTCGCGTCTTCCACTGGCGGCGGCCAGCGGGCGAGCCAGGGGCGAGGACGAGGAATGCAGCTACTTGAGTTTCGTACAAGAGACTTTGCCGGTAAGTTTCGACCAGATCAAAGTAGAGATGGCGAAGGACGCACTGTTGGGTAAAATAAACGGTTATGTTATGTTCGGTTGGCCGTCTTCGCACATCGAAACCGAAGCTGAGAAGCCGTTCTTCCGAAGAAAAGATGCTTTGCACTCGGACCGTGGATGCTTGGTTTGGGGTTATCGGATCGTGATACCAAAATCTTTGCAAGAAATGGTCTTGAATGAGATTCATGAGGGACACCCTGGTATCGTGAGAATGAAACAGATAGCCAGGAACTATGTGTGGTGGGAAACATTGGACGCAGACATCGAGCGTGTGTGCGCAGCATGCGAGGCGTGCCGCTCGCAGCGCGCCGCGCCGCCGCCCGCGCCGCTGCACTCGTGGCCGTGGCCGCATGAGCCATGGGCGAGACTCAACATGGATTTTCTTGGCCCATTCCGGGGTAAGTATTATCTCATCATAGTAGACGCGCATTCGAAGTGGATCGAAGTAGCGAAGGTCGGCAGTACGTCCGCAACAAGCGTGATCGGTTGCCTCCGACGTCTTTTTGCCCGGTTCGGTTTACCGAAGAGAATAGTGACCGACAACGGGCCTCCCTTCTCTTCGGTGGAGTTCGGTACGTATTTGCAGGGAAATGGCATCAGGCATTCGGCTATAGCTCCGTATCATCCGGCCAGCAATGGCGCAGCTGAGAACGCAGTAAGGACCATCAAGAGGGTTCTGAAGAAGGCATGTCTCGAGGGTATGAACGATGATACCGCTTTATGTAAGTTCCTGTTCATGTATAGGAACAGTGCGCACAGTACGACGGGACGCGAGCCAGCCGTGGCAATGTTCGGGCGACGGTTGCGAGGGCGACTCGACCTGCTGCGTGCCGACACCGGCGAGGCGGTGCGCGACAAGCAGCTGCTGCAGGAGGAGCGCGCCGTGCAGGCCCGCCCGCTGCGCGTGCTCGCGCCGCAAGACAAGGTGCTGGCGCGCGACTACTCAGCTCGCGCAGACAAATGGACAGACGCAGTGGTCTTGGAGCGATCGGGACCGGTTTCATATAAGGTAAAGACGTCAGATGGACGGGTGCAAAAACGTCACGTCGATCAGTTGCTAGCCGATAGAAGTGGTAAGTCGCGATTCTCGCTATCTGATTTAGGCCAGAAGAGTGATTGTGAGCTCGGTGATGCAAAATCTGTGTCGCATGAGAATATAGGGTCTCCTAGTGGTAGTGTGCAAGTATGTAGCCCGCGGATGTCTACCCCGTTGTCTTCGCCGCCCGCCAGTCCGTACTATAGCCCGCAGATGTCAACGCCGGCGACGACGCCAACGGTGGCGGTGACGCCGGCGCCGGTTGATCGACCGCGCCGGAGGGCTGCTCTCGAGTGTTACAAAAAGCTAAAAAAGCAAGCCTAATTAATTGTACCTTAATGTCATAACTATCTTGTCTGGATAACGGATACCTAATTATGTGTATCTTACTGTTTAATTAAGATTTACATGTATAATATAGGTAGATTAAGGCATATAGTTAAGTCTTACCAATTAGATAAACTTAGTTTAAAAGAGGGCAGTGTTATGTACCTTCAATAATAGTTAATGCAGGTAGTTGAATAAATGCCCACAACCAGTTGGCTCTAAACTTCCATCTTTTATTACCGCATCAACAACTAAGGGCTATATCTGTGTTTATGTATGTTTTGTTACCAAGGCTATACACATAGAATTAGTATCTAATTTAGAAACAGAAACTTTTTTGTCAAGCTTCAAGCGCTTTATTGCAAGGCGTAATGTCCCATCAGATGTTTATTGTGATAATGCAGGCACCTTCAAGGCAGCCAATACCCAGCTATCAGAACTTTATAAATTGAACAATTCTAAAAGTCATCAAACACAGGTTCAAAATATGACATCAAAGTTAGGTATAAAGTTCAATTTCATTCCTAGTTATTCACCTGTGTTTGCTGGACTCTGGGAATCTGCTGTAAAAAGTGTAAAGTATCATTTGAAAAGAGTACTAGGCTCTCATGTTCTCACCTATGAAGAACTCAACACTGTATTAGTTCAAATTGAAGGTATCTTAAACTCGAGACCAATAACTCCAATGTCATCTGATATTGAGGACCTGTCATACCTAACGCCGGGTCATTTTCTAACTGGCGCTCCTCTGAATTGTATTCCTGAGCAAGATATCACAAACCTGCCAGACAATAGGCTTAGTTTTTGGCGTAGATGCACGGCCTTGAAACAGCAATTTTGGAGATATTGGTCAAAACAATATTTGAATGTATTGCAGCATCGTCCTAAATGGAAGGACAGTACACCAAATGTAAAAGTAGGTGCTCTGGTCATTCTGCGAGAGTTAGATACTCCGCCCATGACCTGGCCTATGGCTAGGGTGACCAGAGTATTTGAAGGTTCTGATGGTCTCGTTAGAGCTTTAGAAGTTAAGAAATCCAATGGCAATGTTCATAAAACTTCCATAACGAAAATTTGTATTCTACCTATAGATTAAAATATAATTTATAAATTTTTAAATGCCTACCTAAGGTTAATCAAAAACTATGTAAAAGAGATATATGATTTATTCCATAGTTACACTTTGAATGTAATTAAGGCCATGAGTTGCATATCTCCCACTTCTTTAAAATGTGAATACAGTCACTAGCATGTCATTTTTGAGTCACTCAGTAATGTTCTATGTGTTCACCAACTTAGGTTTAAAGCAATGTGTAATGGTAGGTGCCTTGATAAATGATAGTTCTAATCATAATATCCTATTTAAATACATACAGTCCATTCTTTAGCTATCTTATACATATTATGCAAAATAAGCTATTAGTTATTACTTAGGTACCGTTAAAATAAAATACTGTTTCCATACAACAATTTATTTGTAATATTTAACATTAGTAAGTAGTCTGCTTCTTGCGGTGGAATATGTTGGAAACATTAAGTTTGTTTAGTTTTAATCTGTGATGTAATATGGGTTCATTCACCCCATCTCTCTCTCAATAAACGTCAGCCAGTGCACACGTCTCTCGTTTTAATTTATCTATTATAAATTCACCAAGTCGACCCAACAGAAGGATCTTGTCTTTTCCAATGTGGTGTACAATAAAGTGTTATCTATCTATCTATCTATCTATGTTTGCCGCTCGCGCCACCATATTGAAAAAATGGCGCCCAAAATCAGTTTTTTGATAATAACTCCTTTCCGGCGCATTTTAAAGGAAAAACATATCTATACAAAATAAAAGTAAGTATTAGAGATGATTTTGCAAAAATTACATGTATTTCTTAACAAAAGCCAAGGAAGTTAAATATAAATTGTTATATTTCTAACATGGAAAATGGTGTATGATGTATTTATATAAACTTTTCACCCCCTTTTCATTCAAAAGATATTTTTCGAGAAAAGATCACCTTTTCAAAAATATAATCTATCTCTTTGCCAAATTGCATTACGATCTGTATCACAAGCTCGGTCTGGCTATGTCTCTGGCTCTCATTTTGAGTCTGTGTGAGTGCTTACCAATGTATTATACTGTGTGTGTGACGTTTCGACGTAGGTATAGGATTTATTTAGTCAACACTCACACAGTATCAAAACCAGAGCCAGAGATAGAGTCAAACAGAGCTTGTGGTAGGCCTACTCTTAGGTTGCAATAAGTTAACAAACAAACAGAACTAGGGACTTCAAATATTAAATTCATTGATTCATCAATGCCACTGTAAGCATTGATAAAATGTATTGAGCCGAAAAATAGGATTATATAAAATGACGCAGCGTAACCTACCGTAATGTAGATACATAGATTTAAAAAATATGTCTGAGCTGTGAGCTCAGTCAAATAATTCAATATATAACTGTTGGTTTGCAATATTGTTTTTGTTTCTAATAAAACGCCCACGGAAAATATTATTGATACTCGTCTACTTTCGGAATTCATAAATCGAACACCTTTATAAACAGACACATTGACAGCTCCGATTTTACATTTATATGAAAAGGTAGAAATAGAAGACATAAAAAAACTTTTTTGTTTGTTTTAGGCTGGTCGCAGCTTCCGCTGACTCTATAAACATTATCAAATCTATACGACCGCTTTCTTCTTCTTTAAAATCATCGATACACCGAAATATCTATTAGCAAACATCTGAGCATCGTAGTTTTATTGCAATTAAATTAAGACTGTTTATTGTATTTAGTAGTCGTGTACCAATGAGTTTTTCTGCCCAAAAACGTATGTACCTACACAATGACAGTGCTCTCAAACGGCGAAGGAAAACATCGTGAGGAAACCGGCATGTAGAACCTGAAAAGTTCGAAGCGCACTTAAAATCGTTTCACCACATTTTGTTCGTAAAAACCAGTGACATGATAAGAAGAAGAAGTAGCTTTAAAGATTTTTAAAGCCGTTTCGTGATACTGTTTAGTTTTTGGCTCATTACGTTAGCCAGAAAAGATGCTAAATATTACGCTCGCAATTATCTCTCTCATAAGAGAGAGACAGGCCGCCTGTTATGGTTCTAAAAATATAATCGTATGCAATAGAAAGTCAATGCTCTTTTTACAATTGTGGAAACTTATGGAAAGTTTCCTAAAAATTGGACATGAAATTTGAACAGCCTACAAGATTACAAAACGTCTTAAAATCTAAAATAAATATTCTTCCATCATGGAACCTTTAGGAAGCTCCGTTCGTAAAGTTTAGACTACAATACCTTATTAAAGAAATAAAATTACTGTTAAAACAAGGAAACAGAGACCTAGCGGTACTATTTCTGTTCTACTTTTTGCCTAATTAAGAGTTTATTTTTAAATATATTTGAGCACCAATACTAATAACATTTATTCAAATAGCAATAACTGCTTTCTTTAAGAAGACATTTATATGCATATTTTATTATCTGAGAAGGGTGTTTAAGAAAGGTTAATGATCCCTATGGTTTTATTTATTTGGAATATCAATATATATATTTATAAAGGCAAACTTGGACACCGCGGCTGGCCACTGAAAACTGGAGGTAGAGCGAACTTAGAAGGAGACATTAGTGTATTTGAATCCCACTTATAGAATAGTCAGTAAACTCAGTCAAGTCAAATATAAATTACTTATGAGCTTGCAATGTTTGAACGTACCTTGAATACCGACTCTTAGATCCTCAAAAAAAAGCAGCCAAGTGCGAGTCGGACTCGCCCATGAAGGGTTCCGTAGCATCAAATAACATAATATAAAAGTTTTTGTAGTTCGTCGAAAGGTAAATTGCGGTTTACGATTTATGACGTTTAAAAAAAAACTACTGACTAGATCTCGTTCAAACCAAATATCGTTGGAAGTTTGCATAGTAATGTACAACATATATTTTTTTTAGTTTTATCATTCTCTTATTTTAGAAGTTAGAGGGGGGGGGACCAACTTTTTTCCACTTTGGAAGTGTCTCTCGTGCAATCTATTCAGTTTAGAAAAAAATGATGTTAGAAACCTCAACATCATTTTTGAAGACCTATCCATAAATACCCCACACGTATGGGTTTGATGAATAAAAATTTTTTTAGTTTAGTTTATGACGTATAAAAAAAAAACTACTGACTAGATCTCGTTCAAACCAAATATCGTTGAAAGTTTGCATAGTAATGTACAACATATATTTTTTTTAGTTTTATCATTCTCTTATTTTAGAAGTTAGAGGGGGGGGGACCAACTTTTTTCCACTTTGGAAGTGTCTCTCGTGCAATCTATTCAGTTTAGAAAAAAATGATGTTAGAAACCTCAACATCATTTTTGAAGACCTATCCATAGATACCCCACACGTATGGGTTCGATGAAAAAAATAATTTTTAGTTTCAGTTTCAAGTATGGGGACCCCCAAAATTTATAGTTTTTTTTCTATTTTTGTGTAAAAACCTTAATGCGGTTCACAGAATACATATACTCACCAAGTTTCATCAGTCTAGCTCTTATGGTTTCGGAGAAAAATGGCTGTGACCCGGCCGGACAGACAGACAGACAGACATGACGAATCTATAAGGGTTCCGTTTTTGCCATTTGGCTACGGAACCCTAAAAAATATGCAGAAGGTCTGAGGTTATCTACCAAAAGAAGTCCACTCATTTATCCTGCCTGACACTACAGTCCCGTAAGTTTTGTTGCGCGCCTGACGCCTTGGACTCCTGTCGCCACATCTGCCACCTTTTGAAACTAACCACTGAAAACTACTGAAAACCAGCGCTGCCTCGTCCCTTTTTTGGAGGCGAAGCAGCATTTAAGCTGAGTGAGGACCATTTTGGCTCATAAACAAATACTTACCTAATTGGATACTGTCGGCACCCTTTTCAGCAATAGAACTAGTATCATGTGTGTACTTATTTCTTTCAATGTGTTTCTGTATGTGTTCTTTTTCTCCTAGGATTTCTTGTGTAGCCGTACCTTTACTCAATGTTCTTCTCTTTCTGTTGTTTCATTTTCTTTATAAGCTGTGTTTTTGAGCCAAATAAAAAAGTTATCTATCTAAGTTATCTTTTGTATGGAAAAACGAAAAACGCCCTTACCCGAGCGCCCCCCTAATACCGATTATTTTATTCATGGTAAAATAAATAAATAATTAAGAAAAATCTAGTTACGTATTACTATAATTGTTAGTTAGTTAGGTATCTACGTATAGTTTTAGACAGCACAAGGTCGTTTATCAACCTAAAAGTTGCGATTCAAGAATATCTACTGACATAAGGTATTTGGTGACGCTCGATTTTATACATAGGGTTAATAGGCATCTCGTAGTCATTGAAATAAAGTGGTTTACTACTAAAATTTGCATAGTTGCCACGTTTATGCAAAATATTAATTGCTTATTAATGGAATCCAAAGACGCCCTAATTGAACAAAATTTTTTTTATTACAATCCATTATAAATAAAAAAATCACAATATTTCAATTTCAACTATAATAATGATCGCTTATATGTGCGCAAAGCTCTAAGAAGTGATTGTGAAAGCTCTGAAGTAAAAAATACTTCGTATTGCAAAAGTTTCGAAAATACTGGTCACAATAAAACTAGAAATTCATAAATTATGAGACATCATCAAAACAAATGCTGGCGTCTATGTAAATACCAATGTCTATGGAATGCCCAAATACTAAAAACACATCGGAATGTTACGCCTACACGCCTGAATAAAGATTATGTCTGTTTTGATATTTTGCTCCAGTTTTCAATGGCTTTATTGATCTTTTATTGTGATACATAAATCTTGTTTTCATTTTAATTTCGATTCTTCTAGATTTTTATTTAAGAAATATTTCAATAAATCATTGATTATTATCCATTTAATAAAGTTCACGTCCTTGAGCACGTCCTAGCCGAAAATCTCAGAAAATAATATTAATTGAATTAATGAAATATCGTTTTGTGAATAAATTATTTTGATGCCAAATTAATTCTTGATTATCACGTCTTCGCCTTATTTTTTAAGCCTATTGTCGACTAAAGTTACGTCAGCGATGCTAATTATAGGTTTGAATCGCAGCGAGCAATATTTAGTATAATTAAATTACGATTAATATGACTTAACGCGTATTCATCGGTCTCTAAATAGAGTCACAGGAGAAATAACCATGATTTGACTTTTTATTATGTGACTTCGTAAACAGAAATTGAGAATATGATTTACATTACACAGTACTCAGTGAAATAAAAGCGTTATGGTCTTGTTTTGCGCATAAAAATATGTCACTACAACCGAAGCACATAATGTAGACGTCTATTCTCGGTAAAATATTTTTACAGATTATTTAAAATAAAATAAATATTGTGGACAATCACACAACACTCAAATGAAGCAGAGATCAAACCCATGGCCTACACGGCGCCGAAAGCGATGCACTAACTGAGCTGAAAGGCCAGAAAGATTACCGAACATTGGATCCTCGTATATATACTATGGATACTCGTATATCGCAGAATTGATATGAGTCTTCGTATACAGACTTCAGTCGACAGCAGCCTGTTTTGCAAACGTCAGCATTGAAGTGCATTCGACTAGACATTTTATGAGCTATAAATTCCATCATTTTTATTGATTTGTAATAATGTAATTGAAACGTAAAATATTTCTGATATATTCATTCGATCGTATTAATTCTTGTTTATTGGTTTTAAATCAATTAAGTTTTTTTTTTATAGATAGCACACTTGATGGAAAGTGAGGATGCAGCCTAAGATGGAACATGCTTAGCCATAGTTTTCTTTAGTTCTTGAGTTTAAAATTTCTAAATTATAGCGTTTTGGATTTTTTTTTCAATTCTATAAAATTTATTATATTTTGATTTTGTACACTCGGAGAAGTCACATTATACAGAGAAATTCACATAAAAATTTCAAATAATACAATGTTAAAAATAAAAATAAAGTTAGTTCTTAACATCACACAGGCAGAAATACTGACTGTTTTCCGTGATATAAAATTACACAGAGTTCTAGCTAGCGATAGTAAAGTAAGTAGTCTCCGTAAAGTTATGTTAAAAAGTTTTTTCAATACCCATGAGTGCGCCTCCACAGCACAACTCAACAACACTCAATAACTGATAACGGAATTTGTCAGTAATGTACCTATGTCAGCACAAAATGATGTTCACATAAAAGTAAAACAGGACCATGTTTTTGGTTAAACGTATTTCCTTACGACCACCTTAAATAGGCATAGGAGACTGTGCATCTGCCTACCCCTTTTACCGCTTGCGACTCGAAGAGTGCGTAGAAAGCGGATTTTCTGAAATTGTTTACCGGTGCACTAAAGTCTAGTATCATCATCATCCACAGCCAGACTTCACCTACTGTTGGAAATAGACAACCCATAGTTTGGGCCATCTGCCACGATCTGGTGTTAGTCTTACCCACTTCCACCCGAAACTTTGAAAATATATATACCGTTCATCCATCTTGCGTCCAACGTTTCTGTAGCTGATTTGTGGCCACCTATCACTTCTTGTCCTACTCCATCAGCCATCACCACTTCTCACTATGTCCAACTTTAACTCAATAGTCTTTAGCAAAATATTTTTATTCTTAAGAAGAAAAAACGGTAATGTTGTCGGTCTCTTCTGCATATTTTTGACGTGACAACGTCCTAAAATTCGATGGAGCCGGCTGCACGAACGAAAAAACATGACTCATGCGGCGTTACCTCGCTCTGAGGCGTTCCATTTAATTAAGGCTTGAAGTGCAAGCGAGAGCGCGGAACGAGCGACAAAGAGGCACAATCGGCTTCCGCGTTCGGCAGCGTTCGACATCTGTCTCTCTCCTACTTGAGTGAGCGATACGTCCGCGTGGACAGCTGTATGACGTTGTCACGTTCAACTATCGTCAGTAAACCGACTTTACAGACAACCAATTTTTTTTAAATTCCTTAATATGCTACACATAGTATCAACGTTACCTTTAAAGTAATAAAGCTCATGTCTAGACCAACTGGCCATAAACATTTATCTTTTTTTTTTCGCAACAATTGTAAAAAAAAATACGCCTTCGATAATTAATTGGCTTTCTTCCTGTTTTTACGTGAGAAACCTGTGATGAGAGCTCTCTGTGTGAATGCGGCCTCCTCATTTGGAGGATTTACCTCGATTACTCACATTTCTTTGTTGATCGGATTAAGGATCTAAGGTCATCGAAATCCAACGGCCTTGCTCGGTCGCCGACCAACGATGACACGACGACCCATGGCATTTCCAATCAAGTTTCGGCTATCCATCGCCAAATGAAATTGAATCTTAATTCCTTTACAGAGAATACAGATTTAAGAAAAAAACATTATGTTATTGTTTATCAGGTGGATTCTACGTTCTGATACAAATGTTATACAATAAATAAGAGCAATTAGAGCTTTATCGTCAAATGTTTCTAGAATGTTTGTTTTAAAGGATAATAAATATTTTATAGGAGTTTTTTTTAAACAAGTAGCTGATGAAGTAATTATAAATGGTCCTTATTATTAAGTGGTAACCATCGCTTATAACAAAATATTGTGGCAGGTCACGCACGTCAGGAATGTGCCCTATGATGCACTGCCCTGTATCCATCAACTTGAGGCACATAGATGTTAAGCCGTCCAGTAATTTCACCGGCACCCACACCCTTCCAAACAAAATACAAGAATATTGCTTCACGACAGAATTAGGTATGGTTGGTAGTACTTTCCCAGACGAGCCTACTACTAAAAATATTTCAAAAAGAGTGGCGCATCAAGCAAATTCTTGAACACACTATAAAAACTAAGCTACACTATACAATTTTTGTTTTAGATATAACCGTTATAAGAACTCACATTAAAAGGAAGTTAACGTTTTTGTTTACCCTCTATAATTACCGACATTAAAATCTGGCCTTCTTAATTTAATTTAGAAATCAATAAAAGAGTGGTCATTAGTTTCTTTATAAAATTATAGCATTCTTGAACATCTTCATAATTAGGATTCTATAAAATATAACTATCTTAGATCTAAATGATCTTCTAACAGTAAAGACGAGAGAACGCATAAATAGAAAGAAAATAATAATATACTTGCAAATTATGGCTTTTGCGATTGACCGGCAGATAAAGTGTTTGCTTGATCATAGGTATACTACATGATCTAAATTTGGATGTTGTGGTACCTACCAGTAACAATTCCTAGTTGTTGATGGGTATCAAAAACTTTTTACACATCAATATAATTTATACCCAGGGCGAACGTAACTTTCCAATGATGAAATATTTTTTGAAATCGGCAAAGTAGTTTTTGAGTTAATTCATTACAAAAATACAAATCTCTGTATAATATTAGTATAACACTAAAAAAACACTCGCACTGGATAATTACTTACTAAACCTGTTACCGTTATAAAATGATGAGCACCTCTCTAAAAATTAGTAATTGATTTATAAGTATGTTAGTCCATCAGAAAATTGGCTGGACTACTTTTTTACTCTTCACCTTCGACCCATAACTGGTAGTATACTTATCCTCGATTATTAGTAAATGTAAATTAATAATTATTGACACTTTAAAATTAATCGCACTACCATATATCATCTTTTACAGTTAGATAAAGCTTACCAAATTATTCTAACTAGTAATTATCTGTATGAAATATTTCATGATGATATCTCTTTTTGGGACGTTACAGTTAGAAGCGATTCATCATTTACGCTTATCCAAACAATGATTACCATCATGTCATTGTATCGCAAACAAATAATCATTGATCGTTTATTACGAGTAGTTTAATAATTATTGAAAGCACTGGGGCCTGTCCTAAGGTCTTGGGTTCGAATCCAGTCATGTACCACTGAGTTTTTCTGTTGAAAAATGTATGTACACAATGCTAGTGCTCTCGAACGGTGAAGGAAAACATCGTGAGGAAACCCGTGGCTTAGCCAGCTCCGCACGTATTGACCATGACTTTCCTGTGAATTTGGCCGACTGAGCTGTCAGGATGGTATAGGTGCTGGGCAAGCTTATTCCATCTAAAATCCTGTCCCAGGCACTATAGCGTCCCGCAAATAGGGCTTGTGTAATCACCAGTTGCCCCTGACGCTATATAAATCATTTACAATAAAAATCATTTTTTACTTTTTTTTAATATATTGACTGGCTTTTCAGCTCAGTTGGTAGTAGCTCTGCCTTCTGCGCCGTAGGTCGTGGGATCGATCCCCACCGAGAACAAAAATTTGTGTGGTGAACGCAGTTGTTTGTTTTCTGTCTGGGTGTTATATTTAATTCTAAGTTTGTATTTACAAAAAACATTATGCGTAATTATGTATTATATCAGCTATCTGGTTCCCATAGTACATGCTCTGCTTAATTTCTTAATTTCAAGTTTTAGTTTCTTAATTTTAAGTTGCTTAGTTTGTGGCTAGATAGTGATCTAGCCACAAATTAAGCAGAGCTTGTACCATGGGAACCAGATAGCTGATATAATTCTTATGTACATTTTTTTACATTTTAGTCTATCGAAATGAAAAGGTATTGTTTGCAAGACTATTGTCTAAAAATATCCCGTTATGGCTACCTCTATAATTTTATGCCGTAAGTTATTTCCTGTGCTAATAACTATTAATCGAGTTTGCACTCTCTGATTAGCTCATAACTGTCTTAAAAACTATCATTTTTACGGTACCAATAAAATGAGTAGGTAGTCTACCCATATAAAGAGAACTTTATGATTTTGGATAATATCTGAACGGTACGAGGTAATCTTGGCATAATATAATAATGAAATACTCGTTTATCAAACAAAGGTTTCATATAAAAAGTAACAGTATCATAAAGAATGCAAAAATAATAAAAACACGGACATAATAAAAAAAAACATCGTTCACGTTGCGAAGTGATTAAAAAAAGAATAGTTGTAAAAAGGTTGATCTCAAGAATTGGACACAACAAACTCTTTACACGCCCATACCCGATGCTAATAAACTTTTATTTAAAAAGTGCAAGACTCGCAAGTGGATACAGTTATGCATAAGGAGTCCAAGCGCCAAATTTCATTTTTTGATTTTTTCGCATTTTCGTAATCACTAGGGTATAATTAAGCCATAGAAAAAAAACCCTTGCAGCCAGCTTCACTCTAAGTGGTATTTTTTGATACCCAGTCCAAGCGCCTTCTATAGCAAACTAAGTATTTTGAAATGCAATACAAGTCCAACAACCAATTTAAAACTAACAACCAAATTTTATGATGAAAAAGCACATTTCCATTAAACATTACTAGTCCAAACGACGTAGTGTTACGCATCAGTAGTCTACGCGACAGTTGTTTGTAACTTCTGAACGTAATCTTTGTTTGGGTGGAAGGAGAGGCTGGCAGAAGAACCCAAGTCATGTTTAAGGAAGCACATATTATACTAGTTTACCAAAGTCAAAAACTTAATTCTTTGGTCAACTTAATTGTTGCGGAGAACAGAATAAAAAAAATAAAGGCCAGAATACACGTATAAAGATGAAGATTAAAATATTTTATTGTAAAACTGTGTATAAAAGATCTTAAAAGTAATTATGTTCCAACAGCTTACCTATTTCGGGCGTACAATATAGCAAAAATGTATAAAAATAGACCTGATGATCTCTCCTCGAAAAGCACCCTATATTTCTGAAACTGCAATTAATACTTTATACTCCACAAGACTACAAGAAAGTTATGGCAAGCTGCAGAGCAAAGAATCACAAATACTGAAGAAAAGGAAAAAGCTATTGTCAACAGAAAAAAGATAACAGTGGGCGAGAAGGTCAATAATAATTGGTTAAGAATAAACCAGATAAAGGAAACCTAAAATCATCCATTGCCTCATTATGTCAAGGCAGGAGCAGTAGAAGAGGAAGAAAGCTTAGAAATTGATGTAAAGAAAAGAAAGGGTAGGAAAGGACAAAATGTTTCAGAGAAAAAACTAAAAGATTTAAAATCACTGTTTCATAATATCCCAAACGACGCTATAGCATTTGACAAAGATTTGATTTCTGATGACACGATTGAAGATGATATTGTTGTTGAAGGTGTTGATGGCCATTTAGGTTTTTGATCCGGAACTTATTGAAGAAGAGTAGATTTATATATTATTTACCTACTCCATTCTGCATCCTACCTGATATGTTCTGGGTTTGGGGTTGGTGTTGACCAATAATATCATCAATCATTTTTCTGTCTGTCTGAAAGCTGAAGATATATCTGAGATAGTATTATATATCTTGTTTAAATTATTATTGTTTATTAAATATATTTTTAATATATTTTTTAGATAATTATATTGTTTTATTTTCTGGACATACTATCAGTGCCATTTTAATAGTTTTTTATTTATTTTTATCAATCCTCTGTAACATCTAATATAAGATGCTGAGTAAATACGGAAATTCAAGGGTTTTTTATTAAACGATAGGAAAATAGTCCAGGAAACATTTTTATGTTATACTTATACTCATTTTGCAAAATGAGTACATAATATTAATTCGTTTCCACGTGCACTTAAAGCTAATCTTCCAGAATAAATAATTATTTTGTCTCTTGGACTCGTTTTGCAAAATGAGAGCATCATATTTATTAGGAGTCCAAGTGAATTTTTAACGATATATTCCAAAATAAAAACTTTTTTTGTGTTTTTTTCTTGTTACATGTTAAATTACAAATATAAGCTTCGATGTACATAGATTTACTTTCTGACGATGCAAATGCAAATCTTCTACCAATAAAAACGCGTTTATGTAATTTCCCAAAAAACTGAAAATGGCGCTTGGACTCACTATGCATAACTGTATCCAAGTGGTCAATGCATTCGAATTGATTCGAATTTCGAACTAAATGATCTGGCGAACATGAACATTTTGGCGCCAGCTCAACGTCAAGCTGAGTCTTGGGCCCTTAAGGAAGGATAGCTTGAAACCGAACACTGCAACAAGACCAAAGATGGAACAAGCAGATGACCCAACTGATGTATGATAAAAACTTGTCACCTGATTCACCTGATCAGTGACCTGATTTACCTTTAAACTTTTGCTATGTTTATTTTACATAAGCACCTTACCTTACTGACAAGAGCTGGTAACATTTTACAATTTACGCAAAACCAAACTGTGTTATTTCGCAATTTTCCAGTGTTTCGGTCAAAACCTTGACAGATGAGAGAGAGAAAACTTTTTATTGTACACCTTACAAACGAATAAACTGCGAATTTAAGAAGACTTGAACACTTCATCTGAACTTATTTTATAAAAAGAACAACCCACGCGTGCTCATCTTCATTCAAGCTCCGGCTTAGCAGCATAAGGAACCTGTAAGAATTTGTGGAATGTGGCAGCTATTAATTCTGTTTTTGGCGGATGTGTCGTAGTGTCAAGGCGTGCGCAGGCACCAACTCGAGTCTTGTCGCTTGCGCATAAATATCGCAGCGATTCTCAGCCGGATTTAAGATTGGCTACATTTTTTCATTTTGTTTTCAGCTAATAATATTGAATAATAACTTTGTATTACTTTAGAAGTTTCAGGAAAGTATGTTTTAGATTTTTATCGACTTTAAAATAAATAAGAGAAGGCTCAATTCGTTTGTATTTTTTCATTTTTTTTATCGCTTAACTTCCTCATTTATAAACCCGTATTTTATTTTTAAATTAAAAACTACTTTCTGATTACTTCTGATTACTTAGTTTTATTAAAATCCATTCAGCAGTTGAGCCATGAAGTCGGTTTCTCAGGTTTTTTACTTTCACTTAATATTTTATTTAATTTTTACTTTTTTTTTGCAAATTTACTTAAATCTGGCGTATTGGGTAGGTAATTGGCAGGTTTTAGAGTTTTCTTGAAAATTTTAATACAAAATCATTATAATACCTACAACGCTAATAGACGAACCACATGCGGATGACTTTTCAAACATCATTCCACATTCCATAGAAACCAGTCGATTTATTATTGCCACCGCATAAAATATCAATAATTTGCATTTTCCGTTGGCAATGATTTAATTTAAGCATTATACAGATTTTGACAGTAAAATAAAATATAATGTCATTATTTAAACAAACACATAATATCTATTCTGACTGTTTGTATGTTAGTAGTATATTTCATCCTGAAAAAGAAACCGATTCCGCCTGTATAAATGCTTTAGCTTTAACTACATGGTAGACATGTTTTATTTTTATACCTTAAGCCCGAAAAAAATCATACATGTGCGCTATTTCATGATTATTAAAACTAGCCTAATACCTACTAGCATGTAAAATGATAATCAACACTAAATAAAAACATTATGGAGCTTCAAGTAATCAAATTCAAAATCAAATTCAAACCTTTGAAATAACATACGCAAAGAAACGTGTTCAATAATTTCTAATGATATCGAACTCTTGATATCGCAAGTCACACTTCCTCGAATTGATTTATGTATTTCAAATCGTGCGTTTACACATCTCTATGCGATTAGACGGTCGTAGTGATGTCTATCAAAAGTGATTCAAAGAATCAGCTATTGAGGTATTATCCCGGCATTTTGACGAGGCCGTTGCTTTCAATGGTTTTTAGAAGTCTTCCTGAACGTACCGTCATTCAATGAACGATCAATTTCCAACTACAATAAGTGACCTCTCATCGGAATTCTTGCTGGTTGAAGTCCGCTACCCACTGAAGCGTCAGTGGTCAAAATATTTCTCCAGTTTGCTTTTGGTACGATTCTTAAAGTTTCAGAAAATTTGGTAAATGTTGGTCAAATTTGCAATAGCTAGAACCTTAAATCATCATCATCTTGCCTGCTCTCTATATTTTCAAGAACAATATTTCTTATTTCTCCACCAAATTCCGTAATATTCAGATTATCGGGGATTTGGTACTCATAAAGGTGGCAGGGAGCGTAATTCTTACGTTCTCTTTGTCATTTCATGGTTTTTCATCTGCTATGCGGGCCTATGGATGCTGTCAGATTTATTAAGTGATCACACGTGAACGCTTTAGCAGATCTCTTGCTTTACTTGATTTGTTAAAATTAATTGGTAGTGGCTGATATTTATATTTTGCAACAAATTATTTTATTTGACGTCAGATTTTATATTTAGCTGGTTGAGCTAATTAAGGGCCTGACGAAATGATTAATAAAAGCTAATTAGTCATTCAAAGCATAACATTTATTAAATTCATGCTTCTAGAATTATTTTCAAATGTGGTTTTGATTTCGATTTAATGTTTTTTTCCTTATAATATTATAATATACAGGGTGGAAATTTGTAATGCCACCTGGAGGGAAAGTACTCTTAATACTGCAGATAGAAAATTTTACTCAAAGGAAACATTCCTTTATTTTTGAATAGAAAGCAAACGGCATTCAAAGATTTTCGAAAATTCTCTTGTCCCACACCCGGGAATCGAAGCAGCTAAAATCTGAAAAAATTATACCCTGTCCTTTTATTGCATCGATCGCTAGGGTCAATTATAAGGATGAAATTTCTCCAACAAACATGATAAATTAAATGAAAGAAAAACCAGGAAATCTTAAATTAATTTAATTATTTACAAAAAACGGTAAACTAACTAATTAATTGCTCGAAATGGGCTCCATTCTCTTGGATACTCAAATTTAATCTTTTAACGAATTCATTTCTAGTAACCTAGCCTATTAGCCGGTTCGATTCCCGGGTGTGGGAGAAGAAATTTTTTGAAAATCTTTGAATGCAGTTTGCTTTCTATTCAAAAATAAAGGAATGTTTCCTTTGAGTAAAATTTTCTATCTGCAGTATTAAGAGTACTTTCGCTCCAGGTTGCATTACAAAATTCCACCCTGTATATGAAGTAACTGTTTAGAGTAAAAAAAGGAACTGTCTATGAAAAAAATTTCAATATTACTTTTATTAATAATACTTTTTTCAGCTTTGACTGGCGTAAACCTTCTACGTGTTGTTAAAATACTAAGCACTAAAGTTTCGTACAATTTATCGCAATTTGCCAAACTTATGTATTATGTCAGTCATACTTGAAGTTCCTTTCCCTTAGCGAAAACTACAAACATTACTTCATCATTTATTTTATCACTATTTTTAAGAACAACCGGAAAATTACTATTAATTATTTATTTTTGTGGATTTTCCATGCTATTTATTTGTAAGTATTTAATTTTGTAAGTTTTTACTCCCGATATTTCGACAGAGTTGCATGCACCATGATCACGGGTTGAACTGAAGACCACGAGTAAAAGAAATGCTATTGGCAGAAAAATCGATCTACCAACCAACAGCAACTGTGCCGAAATATCGGGAGTACCTAATAATATCTTGTTATAAAAACACATTGATTAGTTTGGGGTAATGCCCCCAATATTTTGTTAATAGGAAATACCTGTTTGTTTTTAGATCATGGAAGTTGGTAGGTGGAGGGAAAAAGCTCAAAATAGTTCCAGCAGTTCTCAGTCTTCTGACTGCTGTCGATGATTTCTCTGAAGAATATTAAAGAATGCACCGTTTACTCCAAAGAACCTGATTAAAAATGAAAAAAGAAAACTGAGAAAGGCCGATCAGGAAGGTCGCATTCCTTTAGATATTTAAGTTCTTTCGATTTAAGGCGTTGCACCCTGAACATATCCAGTTCCAGGATTCATTTTGATTGCAAAACTAAGAATAAACGTTATTTACAAACGCAAAAGGGCAATAACTTTTTTTTACAACTTTTTGATGGAACAAGCTTACCTGATTTTAAGTGACCCATAAAAAACATTGTCTCGTAAGTCACGCACATTAGAAACATGCCCTACGGTCCACCGGAACTAAAGCAAGCTAGTCATAATAATATTACTTTCATATATAATTATGAATATAATAAACTTTGTTTTATTTTTTACGTTGACCTTTTTGTCACCTTTTTCATTTGTTATTGTTTATTAACAAGTTTTTAATTAAAATCGGTGTGGCATTAGATTACGCTAGAATCGACTAGGATATTATTATGCAGATAAAATGCATCAATTCTTAGATCCTTATCAAAGTTATAAAAATGGCTCACAATACATTATTTTAATTTAAATTAAAGCCCATCAGCAGAACATTGGGAGACAAAAGGCTCGGTTAATATTTATTGTCAGTACTCACATTTTTATTTCCCGGTTATACACTTATTAACAGACTATTTATAACAATTTACTACTTACTTTACCTATTTAGACGTACAAATAGAGTTAAATGAATTGAAACATACAAAAACAATCATTAGACAAATCAAAATAAACAGAATTTTAATTTTTTTAGCGATGATCGGATCATTTGTGATGATCTGCGGATAAATCAGCTGTTATTTTTACATTATAATATAAATAAATTATTGCATTGGATGTAACTGTTTGTATACAACGTGTATCAAAATATGTGTACTATCCTGAAGGGGGGTGAATTTCCACCCCCCGGGGAACAACTTTTGTTCAACGACTTTTCGAACTTCGATTGGTATCTCTGAAAAAAACTGCAACGAAGTTTCAACATGAACAGCTGACTTTATACAAAGTGACAACCCTAAACTCAGCTACAGAGGTAGTAGGTAGTAGAAGTAGACCTACAGAGGTAGTAGGTCAAGGGGTCAAGGGGTTACAAGGATAGGGTTGTCAATTTATTTAGGCATTATGAAATTAAATATTTTTGTATGGGAAACTGAAAATAGGAATTTTTAATTATCTCCCCCCCACAACTGATCACCATTGTGGTCTGAAACCCCCCACCTTCGCATAGTACACATATTTAGATACACCTTGTATACCTCTAGATAGATAACACTTTATTGTACACAAGAATACATTACAGTTACTAAGCGTAGCTAAATAAAAAACAATGGGCGGCGTTATCGCTGATTTTCTATTAAAAAGTAATATCTATGTTCAAATGATACAAAATTAAATGTTCAATATTTACATAACTTGTAGTGATAGTATAAACTAAAATACAATACATGAGTCAGAGGCCATGGTTGCATCGAAGTTGAACTTATTTTAACAATAATAAATTACTTGAATACTAGCAAAAACTATCGGTAGATAATAAGTTATTTTTATGAGTACTGTAATCACTCTTCATTGTTTTAAAATTTAGATAATTTATGCAATAAAATAAAGCATCGACATTACACGAAACAAAAGGGCAATGGGTATAGGTACAGTCGTGAGCTATTCGACCATACAATTTTATATTTTAAGATCGTGAAGGATAATAAGAATTGTTAGGAATCAAATGTCCTAGCTGACATGCAACGCAAGTTGATACACTTGCAGTTGGCGATGGGTTTGCAACCTGTCACGTATGGAATACTATTCACTGGTAAAAAGGTAAAAATGGCATGTTCCAAATGCAATAAAAGTCAAAGTCAGATACATATATTTATTCAGTAGTATCACAAGGATTATTTTGAAACGTCTTAAAGCTAGGTGAGGCTCGATCCCAGTACCATTACGCGACCAAGCCTAGAAAAACAGGCAAGAAACTACGGCTTGGTCTTCTTTGAACGTGCCCCTGACTTCCCCTTTTTGATATCCTCAAAGATTTAGTTTTGCGTCGTTGGCATACTGCATTACTTGCAAAAAGTTCAATGACTTCTTAATACTCATTATTTATTCCACTTCAATCTTCAAGCTAACCCAAATCACTCTTGAAGTCAATTCACTACAGCCTTTCACTGTACAAAGAGATGAACAAAAAATTTAATTTTTTATTGAATTTTATTCTTTGACTCTTTAGGTTCATTAAGTTTGCTTTATTATTCCTTTTTTCAAATACCAATTAAGAGTACCAACTGTAACTGCCGAGTACCAACGTCATAGTTACAAATGGCTGCAATTTTATTGGAAAACCTACAAATCTAGGTACACAAGCACAGATTTTACCAATTTTATCTTAGCTGTTTATTACATACATACACAAAATCACGCCTCATTCCCATGGGGGTAGGCAGAGATCACGAATTTCCACTTGCTATGATCCTGACACACCTCTTTCGCTTCATTCACTCGCATAACATTCTTCATACATGCTCGTAGGTTTAGGGTACTCCTAACCTGGCCTTTCTCTAAAATGTCAGCGATCTGATCGAGATACATGCGCCTAGGTCTTCCCCTTCCAGTAGTTCGATGTTTATTATAAGCAAAAACTTAAGCGTATAAATTTTTAAGCATATAAATTTCTTGTTGTGATAAAATAAAAACAATATTATAAAAACGTTGAAAAGAATTGAGCCCGTTTTCTGAATCTTTCCTGAAAAATAAATTATAAAATCGCTTACCTACTTCATATTAACGAAACTGTAAATTTAAGTACTTGCACTGTTGAAAGTAAATACTGCATCTTATTGAAATGAAATTGAGATAAAATTAAATGATGACCTGAAGTCTTTCTTTTTCTTGGTTCAAGTAAAACATGATCAATACAATTATTAAAATACCTATGCATATTTTACCGCATCATTAGCGTGAGTTAGTCACCTTTTCAGAATTATACATCTAAATTAAAAATTTAAAACAACTTTTTTGGTGATTAATAAAACGATGTATCATAATAATAAAACCTTAACATGGTCTTTGTTTTGTTGTAGTCATATTTTTTGGAATGACACTAATACGAAACCAATGATGCATCCAATTTGTAAACCGGCGACATCACAAAACGCTGACATTTTGATTCAAGAAGTAGCCCTATAAATTATATTTAACTTTGTAATAATACTCGCAGTAATTATAAAAATTACAAAGGGACCCACCATGAGTTGGAGAAGATTCTAGAAGAACCGGTAGATGAAGGTCCATCTTAGGCTGCATCCTCACTTTCCATCAGGTGTGATGGCAGTCAAATGCTTAGCAATCTATTATAAAAAAAAAGCGAGGACGCTAATGAGCCGAGGCCAAGGGAGTTTGTATATGGAGAGCAATCAGAATCGTCTTCTTGGACGTCCAGCCTGATGAATCATCATCAAAATCACGGACTCGTTACTATAGGCTGATATAGTGTGGAAAACTTCTTGCTGATAGGTTTCCAACCTCCTTGCTACAAATGGGTTGAACACTGTAAAAAAGTAACAAAAAACATCCAAAAAAGGTTGCGGCAAACTATGAAGACTAGGGACTTTAGTTTTTAAAAGCGTATGGATAAACTACTAAACCTGTTATTTATGCACCAATAAATACTTATATTAATATTTAAAGATTAGTTAACTGCTAATAATCAACCTGTGTTGGTCTTTATAATACAAACTATCTTTGTTAAATGTCCACTTAGTAGCTGTAAAGGTCTGCGCACATCTAGCGCAATGGCAATCAGTGAAACGCTACCAAATATCGCTGTCATTATTTGACAGCGTTTCACTGATCCCCAATGTCATCGCGCTAGATGTTTGCAAGGCTAACCTAACAAATAAATATTTAATAAATAAAAATACATCGTTTTTTTAATTTTTAGCACGCTCAGTTTCTTTTGTTCAAAGAATTTTCACTGTTACTATCAAACTTTCTGTACCTATACATTAGTTATAATCGCTTCGCGTTTGTTTTCACTTCACCACCACTTGTGGTGTAGTAACATCACATTTAATTACATACTAAATACATAAAATCACGCCTCATTCTCATGGGTGTAAGAGACATCACGGATTTCCACTTACTACGATCCTGACATCCGATCTTTCGCTTCATTCACTTGAATAACATTCTTCATACATGCTCGTCAGTTTAGGGTACTCCTGACCTGGCCTTTCTCTAAAACATTTGCTATAATGATCGAGATATATGCGCCGAGGTCTTCCCCTTGCAGTAGTTCCATTCGCACTCACATTTAATTTTAACTAAATTAAAGGTATTCTGTATCGTTTTTGAGAAGTTTAATTTAAACATAAATTAGGTACATGCATTTGTTTTTTATTTAATGGTATTCCTATGATTTTGCATCAAAAAGTCACCTATATAGCTTGTTTACTAAAATGAATGCTTATTTTCATTATCAATTCGATTATATTATTTGAAAATAGCTAATTTAGCGGAATTAACCTACATTTTGACATTTTGGCCTTTTGATTGCTTCATTTAGTCAATTGATTGTTTATTTAACATTTAAAATTAGTTTCGTTAGTTTTTTGCTAGCGACTGACCTTCAAATGTATATTTTTACAAATTTTATGGAAAATATTAAGCGTAAATAATATACAAGTCAGATCAACTTAATCTGATAATTAATAAAATGGTAATAAGCTGATTTAACACACAGTTTTCCATTTTTTATAATTCATTTAATTAATTAATAGAATAATAATAATAGTTAATAATTAATTAATAGACTTTGGGTCCGTGGGAAACCAAGGTGGACTTCAAAATGTTTTCTAGACGACTGGTCGAAGCGACGCGTAACCCCCTTGGGTTACGCGTCGCTTCGACCAGTCGTCTCTGGTTGGTATCTGGCGCGGCGCATAAGGATTGCTATTCAGCATTACAATACTGCCAGGTTCTTGGACACGCTTCCGCCTAGCACTTATTTAGATCAGTTGAACTATCTGTAGATTGCTTTTAACGATCTGCAAATCCCAACTGTTTCTAGTGTATTTGGTTTTTTATGTAAATAAATGTATTGTTAAATAAGCTAATTAATGACACAATTTAATAAATTAATTTGTAGCTAAAATTAAAATGTCAAAGGAATTGCAACATTTGCAGCTAAATTTAAAATGTCAAAGGAATTGTTTTCATTACAAACCACAGTTTATCATTATAAAATAACATAACAAAGGTATAAGAAGAATGCATAACTAAGGACCGGTTACACGGATTGATAATCGAACGATAAAATATTCGACAAGTGTATAACTTGAGTTAAACACCTGTCGAATATAGTATTTGCTTGAAAAAATTGAGATATACATCTGCCAAATATATTCATGGTCGATTAGCAATCCGTGAAACAAGGCCTGAGTAAACAGTTATTTACCTCGTCAAATAAGTCAAACTGTGCTTTTTTATTTGCAAATTATGAATTCGTTAATTTTATGATCATTGATGCGAATTTTGAAAATCTTTAGTTTTACTTTTGTACAACAAAAAGCACTTTAACTTTTTATTACATAGAAAACAAGGCTAGAATTTGACGTGAATGTCAAACTCTAGCAGCCATATTAATAAACGCAATTTAAATTTAGTTATGGTTTAAAATTAGCCCTGTCACTTTTTGTCATTACCCAGTGGTAAGAGATGGCAATAGTTTAAGCACGGCTTATCTTTTGACATATTTTTATTAATAGTAGTTTATTTTGTAGTTTTTATTATTTGCTTTCATACTGTATCTATCATAAAACGAATAGTTTATTGTATTATTCGATAAGCATACTCGTGGGACTGGTGCCTAAGTCAAAGTTACTGAAGACTTTTCAACAAAGAGAGCCTTGTATTTTTTTAATCGATTATTGTGTTTTTCTTACTTCACCTTTGTTTTTCTTATTAGAATAAGGTTTTTATTGATGGATGGAATATACATGGTCTAATAAAAACAAAAATTGAGAAATAAATAATTTTATCTTTTGCTCTAAAACAATAACTAAAGATAAATAAGGTTTTCTTGATTTGTGTAAGCCATAAAACCGAAAACGTAATTGGGGACGATTATCCGATTTTATTGTCGTATTAAACCGATATTTGGTCGTGTGCTATAATTGCAGAGAAGTTCTTATCCACGTTTTATAGCAGTCTCAGCCATTTAAGGTGCAGATACCTATTCATAAAATTTATTATTCAAAACAAACACCTTAGTTTGGAGCCTGGCATTCACAATGTCACTTTTTAGCGGCTCGCTAAACGTCTCCTGTCATGTCTACAATTTATATGGCATCAGACTTGGCTTGGACTTGGCTGACTTAAATGACTGCACTATGAACTTGAGCACTTTATACCAAAAAAATCGGTTGTCTGTAAAGTCGAACGCGGAGGCCGATTGTGCCTCTTTGTCGCTCGTTCTGCGCTCTCGCTTGTACTTCAAGCCTTAAATGGAACGCCTCAGAGCGAGGTAGCGCCGCATGAGTCATGTTTTTTCGTGCGTGCTCCATCGAGTTATATAAGACGTTGTCACGTCAAAAAAATCCGATGCGCTCCACGCCATTCAAAACTGTATGGGCTGAAAAGACATTGTTCATTATTTCTGGGGAATCCTCTTCTTTAGTGATATGCACTTGCAGTTAACAGGGGTGTCTGTTTTTTCTTAAAGTGATTTGATTTTATTCATCACATCGACTAATCTACTCATAAATCACGTTAGCCTACTCATCAAATGGTTTTTGCGTAAAAAAAGAGAAAAACATTTAACTTAAGACTACTATGTCCTTTAGTTAAAATGTTTTTGCCCGATTTCACATAAAAACGGTTCTTAAGATATTCATTAACGATACCTACTCATGTAGGTCACTTCTATGTTTTTATTAGCCGTTCAGTGGCGCCAGACAGTTTAATAGAAATTTGCGGTCGGCTGTAGGAAACAGGTTGAAAATGTAAACAGCACATGGATGACCTTGAATATTTTGTCGTTTTTAGAGAAAAATAGGAAAACAACCTTTTAATTGGTAAGACGTCTTGAGGAATTTTATTCTGCAAAAAGTATTTTTAAAATTTAGTTAGCATTTATCGAGAAAAAGTGTCTTTTAAAATGACAAACTTTTAAGTTACTACGAAATGTGAGTCGCGGGAAAATCATCATGAGCGATCATCTCAGTCCAGTATACTGTGTAAAAAAATTAGGCTTTCTTTATTTTATGTTTACCTTTTCTGAAATATGCATCTCTGGTCCAGGTGTTTCCTGCGACCTTAACGATGTCATCGACCCATCACGCTTTCGAACCGCCTAATATTTGTCTGTCTGTCGCGGTCAAGGAAGAATTTTTGATATTCTGCTTACCATAGAAATATTGATTGAAAGAGGAACAATATCTCTAAAAATAGGCGCGCATTATGGAAGACCTTGCAGGCATCAACTGGTGCAGTACAATAAACTTTAGGTTTTCGTAGCATTTCGTAGACATATGCTACGCTCACAATTCAGTGTAGGTAGAGCATTTACTGTTTTGTTTTATTGCTTAGCGAAAGCAAACAGGAGCACACTATATTCTTGTATTTCTTGTATGCTTATAAATGGAAGGAATCAAGCCGTAGTTTGTTGCCTGTTCTTCTAGATTTGGTCTCGTGGAATTGGCCTACACTCACCTATCTTTAGGTCGATTCAAAGTGGTCTTTGTGATACAACTGCAATAAACGTTGACTTTTGTCACGATCTGGATTTTTTTATGAGTAAAGCTTAATATGATGACTAACGCAGTCTACGGACTTGAACCGTAGTGATTCAATCATTAACAATTTTAGTATTTCACCTTTTTATTGATTCCAATAAAATACCTATTCAAATAATTCGGTGATGCTTTTAGCATGACGCATGACTTTTTGGGCATAAGGCGTAAACTCTGACAGGGTCAGTTCGTTAGTCGTGTCAGTGGTTCTTTATTGGTCATCCTTAGGTCAATGACCAGGTTTGATGTACAGGTGGCTGGAAAAAGGGGTTTAAACCAACGGTTAATGAATCAAAGTGATCAAGGGGCTTGTGTACTGTTTGCAATAACGCCCAACAGGCGGTGCCAGATGTTGTTTGCTTCTATTTTCCCTCGCATAAGAAAATAATGTGAGTGTAACAAAAACCTCAATATTAGGCAGATATAATTAAACAAGAATGTTGTTTGAACAGGGTATAGGGTTACAAGAATATAATATAGGGTGTAAAATGACCACTCTTGAAAACCGGATTTTATATCTACCTTTACTCATTGTATGCTTAGGCTTATTAGTATGAAGCAATGGTTTTTTATCTATGAGAATAAACTATGCCTTTTATAAAATGGGTGAATTGGGCTTCTGATATCGTATCAAAATCCTAGCTCTAATAATCGTATTAGTTGCATAAATTTGTAGTCATTGTAAAGTATTTGTGTTACCTATTTTTTTTCCTAATTTTTTTTATGGCTGTCGATCGTGAAGCTCGTCTGAAACTCCCGCTTTTAGTTTTTCGACTAGGTCTTTCACAGCCTGTATAGCTATTATAGCCTCAAAAGTCATTTGTGTGTTGGTGTATCTTTTAATTATTGTACATATACTAGCACAGTCTATAAACTAGACTTAAAACTGGTATTGTCTATTTACATAATCATGCTAAAGGTATGCTGGCAAAGAAAGGTCAGCAAGTCTAGGATGTTTCACTACAGGTAGCAACAAGTTGCTTGTCTCTTGTAGGTAATTTCCATATACTTGAACCTAGCATGTTCATATTTTTTTTATCGCACTCCACCAAGCCGAAGAAGAGTAAATGGAGGGAAACCGTAGGAAAGAGTCTTGCACGAAGTCACGATCCTCAGCAGTGAGGAACCGACGGAGGAGAAAGAACCAGGCATGTTCATAAACCTTTTTATACGGGTAGGTATCATCTGGAATAATCAACTGCTGGGCAAATACTTCCAATAACATAAGTCTAAATTAGTCCACAGTTGGACATAGGTTTATATCTTAATGCAAACAAATAAATATGGTATTTCTATGAGGTATGATTTGGTGCTTTCTTTTTTGACAGATTTCCAGCGTAATAATGTCAACGTTCCCTCCGGTGGGTGAGGCGTCTTATGTTTTGTCTTCCGGTTCTTGGTCACCATTCGAGAACTTTATTCCCCAACGGTTGTCAGTTCTTCGAGTGGTGGTAATGGGTTTGGTGGCTGCTACACACTTTACGTTGATTTTCCACCACATTTGTAACAAAAAGCCTAATAAATAAATACTTACAATTAAATTAATAAGAATATTAATCATATTTTGTTGTACTTGCACTTGGCCGATGCCTATTAATACTGTATGACCGTGCGTGAACTCAAGCTAGTAACTTTGTTATTTGAAACAGTGTTTGTTTTATCTTTCCCTGGTATTGAACTGAGTAATTAATTAGTTTTCATGATTTTCAATGTATTTATTAGTTTAAATTATTTGTTCATAAATTCATCAAATAAGTAAATATTTTTCAGGGAAACGTATTTAGACGTGTCCTGTGTTTGTTACCAGCGTCACAATAAAACAGTCATACTTCCTTGTACTCTGCTTATCATTTCAATGTATTTTACCTACAAATAATTCCTCAAAACGATTATTAAGGTTCATTTATTGTCACCTTATTGACCCGACGGCGCCGAACCTACGTCATCGGCGCCGGTTGATATAATTTTCTCATGAATGCTACATATCAAACTACTTAGAATTCTTGAAAGACAGATCAAAATCGACGAACGTCAATATTTGTATCAAATGAATATTATTTGCCGGATACAGATACAAGTTTCTTTAATAAACTTATTTGGAATAATAAGACCGTCACGCCCGATGAGACTTCGGGCTCAAACACAGATTGAGCAATAGTTACTTTATCTTGGCGACAAATTCTTAAGATTTATTTCACATTCTTTTGTCTTTTATTTTGGACGGCGTTTTAAAGCTAAAATAATACAAAAACAGAGTTGTTCCTGTTTCGTTCCACAAGCTAATGATTCATTGGGGACCTAACAGGAATCATGATAACCTAAAATTCAATTTAAAACTACATAAGAAAGTAGCAAATCCACTTACAGAATTAGAAAAAAACCCATGAGAAAAAACCCAGTAGATATGTTAATAAAAATATTATAGAACGGAAGTAGAACTTACTGTGAATTTGTTACATGGACAAATGGTTGGAAACTCAGACAATCCTATCTAGCTCTGTGTTTTGCTATAGCGAACATTCTTTCTAACTTGGGTAAAACCAGAGTCAAATTAATGAGTTGCTGTTTATTAAACACATACATATTTATAAAACATTACTATTTAATTATCAACTCAATGCAGTAACAATACTTTTAGACAAAATTATTTTGAGGAATAAATAAAGCTTTCATTTTGAGAAAAAATTGTATGTTGAAATTCTATAAGTATAACATATTCCAAAACTACTGTCACTGTTAGAAAACTAATTTAATTCCTAGGTTTTTTTCTAAAACCACTTACAATTCTTAAATAGAAAAATGTCCTTTATGCATATTTTTTTTTTTCTTAAACAGTTAAAAAGAAACCTTGGAAATTCATAATTTATTTACACTTAGATTTAACTTGAATACTGGTTAAAGGAAGCACCAGGAAATGAACAGCATCTCCTGAGCGACAACCTATTACTAAGGTCAATAATCTGTCTACCAAGCATGGTGACTAGGACAAACCACCATGGTCAGCTAAAAAACGTTCTTCCTCCAAATATATATATTTTATGCGGTCAAGCCCATCTTCATTAATATGTTTCTTCAGGCTGATGAAAGTGGATGATGAAGAAAAGCAGCAATAGATGCTTTTGATGAAATTGCAAACAAAACCAATCACCCTAATATAAACTTCTTCTTTAGGGTTTGTCTAAAAAAATTAAAATTTGAATTCCAAAATAATTTTAGGACTAAGGTCTAATTCATTATTTAAAGCAAAGTAAAAAAGCTTTAACTGGTGGTACAACTGCACAAATATGGTAGGGTTGCTTGCCCAAAACATTTGTCCCCACACAAAGGTGAATCATATGAATTGGAGCCATTTCTGTGTGTACCAGATACACAGTAATTTCAACACCCCAGGCGTCCAATGCTGCGATATATCTCTTTCGCAAAGTGATTTGTCAAAAGACATTTTTGATACGCACGCGATTAGTATTAAGCTTTTAGAGGTGTGATTTTGGAGATAATTTCTGTGTGACACCGATACCGCAATAAAGTTACTCGACTCCACAATGGTATGCAAAGATGGTAAAAAAAATGCGTAAGCTATGCGTGTGTGCGACGTATCCGTGTGACGCACGTAAGTGTTTGTGATCCTGCAGAAGAGTTGATGTTGCAAATGTATAAAAGCGTAGCGTCGATTTCGAAATCATCACAACGATTTGAATTCTCTAAGGAGTGCACACATGGATAGCAGTGTGACCGTGAACAAGTTTCCGCATTAATTCTCGTGACTTACAGTGAACAAGTGCTTTGGAGAACTGTCGCAGGCGTTCATTATTGTGAAGAAAAAAATCGTGCAGTGTTTTAAGATGAATTCTGTACAGGTACGATGCCTGTTGCAACAAAAAAAATTTTTTTAGACTTTTTAATTTTTTAGTAAAAATCTAATATTATTTTAATTTTACAGTATCTGGTTGCGTTCTGCGTGGTGGCTGCTGCAGGTATCCCACTTGAAGATGGGGCCTGGCAGCCGTACAAATACGGAGACTCTGGCAAGTAAGTAAATGCCAATGCAATCTTAGACATTTTGTATTCCAAAGGTAACATTCCTTATGATCTTCACTGCAACCGGCTCATTAGGAAACATCTAAGAAGTAACTAACTCCATAGATATTCTATACCTTAATTAATTAATAAGTTACGCAAATCAATCATTTTATCACAGTTGTTCAAAAGCCTAACAAATATAACAAAAAATATTCCAACCAACAAACCTGCCAACAATAATAAGAAATTTGTGAAATCTAGTTCAATTTAAAACCTTATTTTTTCTACAGATACATCCCCACTGACGAAGGCAAATACGTCCACATTCCAAACCCATACATCCACATCGATAACCCCTATGATGGTGGCTTTGGCCCTTACGCCCACGACTATGAGCCCTATGAAGAAGCAGCGACTGTTGATCAGTACAAATACGTGCTGAGCCCACCGAAAGATAACCCTTACTACAAAGAGGGATACTACAAGAACAATGGCATCAAGATCATCAGACAACAACACAACTACAACGAGGATAAATACGACTTTGAGTAAGTATAGAAACCCACCTCAATCAAGTTTAATCTCAATAGCTTGATCCCTTTTCGCGTGATTAATTCACACTTCCAAAAGTTGTTTACTACGTCGGAATCTCTCAAAAAATCATAATCTATCATATGAATATCTTCTAATGAATCTATAATTAAGTAGTTTTAAAAAGTAATACATCAGCATTCAATATTCAATCGATAAATAACATGAATCCAAACTTTGATTTACGATTTCAAGAAGCGTCAATATTCGAATAAGAATTACCATAGTCACACTGAATGAACAATTTATTAGCTTCATCATCAAAACCAGACCTTGTTTGAATGTCAAGCTTATCAGAAAATATACAAAACACTACTGACAAAAAAAATGTATAAGCCAAAAATCATAACTGTAGAAAACTTTAACAAAGAATTCACACAAACCCAGAAATCATTATATTAACCGTCACCGTTCTAACTGCTGAAATAAACCCTGCATTAAACAGACTGTTAAAAACTGTATCATATACATAGGTTTTTTATCTGTTGTATGGCTAATTACCAGCCAGCGTACAACCGAAAACTAAATCCAAGTTTTCGGAAATTTGAGGGTAGCTTGTTTTTAATTACCTAAGAAATAGGGTTGCTGCAATAAAAATTTGTTCAATATCGATTTTGCAAAGTCTATATTTAAATTATTGAGCTCAGCAGATATTAAAATACATAAATTAAGAATTTATTAATAACAGACTAATATATTTTAACAAACGGAAGCTGCTAATCTAATTTATATATACTAATGGAAAAATTATTCTCCAATCAATGTCTGCTGCATTTTTAAGTCATTAATTATATCAAGACGAATTAAATCATAAATATCATCCTCATAACCTTTAAAAATACAAGTTCATTCTAATTAACTAATCCTTATTGTTTTACAGTTTCGAGACCGAAAACAAGATCCGTGCTAAGGAGAATGCTGTTCTGAAAAACCCCAATACTCTCGATGAAGGCATTGCTTCCCAAGGATTCTACGAATACATCGGACCCGATGGCTTCATGTACAGAGTAGACTACACTGCCGATGAAAACGGTTTCCTTCCCCGCGTCAGGAGGTTAGAGACCAAGTACTCCGGCAAATGGACTCTAGAAAAAGTCAACTAAATAGAAAATCATCGCTATCTTCGTGAAATCAGTATTTCTGCGTCGCAACATCATCTCTTTGACATTGATTTCATTTTGACTGACTACAATTTATTTAGCTCCTGGACTATCCTTTTCATTCAAGTCACGATCGTAATACGATCACGATCATGACATTTCAATATAGTTTAGAACGAATTATTACAGCTTATTTGTCGACATGGATTCGTCAGTCTCATCATCCATGTTTGTGTTTGTGATTTCATTTTGATATGAGTACAAAGATGTGTTTGACTCTAGACTGGGATAATGCTTCATTAAGGAATGTCTTGTGTCTACGTAGATAAATTATTTATACTATAGAGTTAAGCGCTTAGGTTTGTATATTTTAGGTAATTATTTATGGAAAATGTGATAATAAATTTAAAATGCGAAAACTGTAACGATCTATTTTTATTTTATCAAACCCCTTTTAAATACATATAAGACTAATTTTAGGAGACTGTTTTAACAGATTCGGTTGATTATAGACATTCAAAGACAAAAAACCAGTTAGATGCTAAGAATAAACAGAATAACAGTAAAAACTCATTATTTATATACATTTGAAATTATTGGAATGTTACTTCTTGGATCAAAACTACAGCTATATTAACAGAATACCTTAAAATTATACTAATTAGGCAGAGGAGCGCTATTCATTTGAAAAGCTATGCAATCACAACAGAAAAATAATAAGAAACGACCTCGTCACAAACCTTCATGCTTAAAATCTTAGGAATTTTCATTAAGTAGCTACAACATACCAATAACTATAATTAAATGCGAACAGAATTAAACTTAACACAAAATAATGTTATTTGCTTGTAAAATAGACATTCCTAGAGGTTACACAAAATTTGCAAAGTTTCCACTGATTGCTTGAATAGTGGAATACTCCATTTGATCGGCTTATTAATATTGTAAGAGTGAATTAATTTCATATTTATCACAAAGTCGCGTGATTTAAGGATGCTGCTTTATTTTTAGCATGTATTTCGATATGGTCGAATTTTAGGCACGATAAAATTTTATGTCATGTCTAGTATACGGTTCTGTCGTATCTCAGACTTATCTAAAGTCAACATCGCTTCTATGTTAAGTAGGTTAATTAGTCAGATTATAAACGCTGCTATGGAATAGGTTTACTTGAAATAGCAAGTATACCCTATTTGCAACATTTCTTAAATCAACATGAAATGTTGCAAAGCTAGATACTTAAGAGGGAATCACACAGGCGACTCTCCATACAAACGTAGAAAATATGACCTCCAATTCATATTTCATATAAATCATATGAGGGTCATATTTTCTTTATCAATAAGTTTCTGAAAAAAAGGAAAACATACGAGCACGTATATAGCAGATCTGGATTTTGTGAGACAAAATGGTTACTCTAGAGGCATTATCCAGGGAGGAAATAGGGGACTACGTTTGTATGGAGAGTCGCCTGTGTAATTCCCTCTTAAGAGAGCGTCAAAGTTTTCTTAATACTTTGAGATCAACATTTGACATTTTCTCAACGAGCACAGGTAGGCTACAGCCTATTAATATTTTCACACATTATCATCATTTTCTTTTGTAAGATGAAAAAAGCTACTGTTAGTAGATTTTTATTAAAATAGTACAATAACTAAATCTTTACTCCTACTTTAAAGCCCCTCCCCTCCCCTACTTTAGGTTTACTAGCTTTCTTGCGCAATAATATGGGTAAGCAAAACAAATTAAATTATTTAAAAAATGATTATATTTATTAGGTAGATATAAGAGGCCTTTCCATTATGTCGGCTAAAGCAAAACCTGAAGTTGCTTATCATAATGCCTACATACTTATACTTAGTTAGAGATAAGAAGTGCATTTTTGAGTTACTTTAAACATAACTTATAATTAAAAGGAAAAAAACCTCTGTAAATTAACACCATTAAGATTGCTTATGATTCAGTAAATTACGACCTCGCTGGGTAGGGTAGGTAGGTATGTAATCAAAATTCCTTAGTGCATTATAAATTTAAGGGCAGCTTATGGCACCCGAACCCGCACTCCGGCAATAAACATCGGGATGTGGAGGGCAATATTTGATGTTATATCGCGATAAATAAATACCAAGGCGCTACGAATTTCAATAAAAATATCATGAGTAAAAATAAACGAGTCCTGGAGAGAGGAGCGGAAGGATCGTAAAATCATGCGTGTTAGGGCAAGAAATTTGGCGAAATTGTTTTGGCTCCGTGGAGGCTTTTATAGAAGCAAGGGACGTTGACCGAGCTCCTTGCCAAGTGGCCGGCGCCGCTTTGGCCGACGCACTGCGATCCGAATGCTGCACTGCGCACTGCCTTATCTTCCTCTCAGTTCGCTCCAATGAAACAATTTACAGACAAAGTATACATTTCATTGGCAAACAGGTCTGATCCAAATTTGCCCGGAATTTACTTGCAGGACAGTAGAAAGTGCAGCGACCCCGCGCAGCTCCGAAAGACGTCCAAGGCAGGCGAACTAAACAAATTAGATGCCGTCTCTTTTTGCAATTATATCCGAGATATACGAGTTTGGGCGATATCTGTATGCAAATGCGTGGAGTTCGATTAACGTGTCTCGTAGCTTAGACGTTTACGACTACTTCGTTACGCAAATACTTTTGCAGACTGTTAAAGAAACGATTCTGATCAAAAATGCAATCAGAGCTTTATTTTTCGATTTTAATTGGTTCAAATAACGTGTTAATAAGCCATACAAGCGTGATAAGTGTAATTATAACATAATAAAAAAACATGAGTCTAAAATAATAACGATCGTAAAATAAATTGACGGAGGGACAAAAGGTAAAATGTTTATGGGTAATATACTTTTATTTTTGAATAAAAACTGGTTATGAGTTCAAAGTTTATTTTAAAAGGTCACTATTGCACTTATTGGAATTCGCAAATATTTCGGTTTAAATATCCAAAATATCTAAAATAGTTTCATTCTACAGAGAAGCAAGCAGAAGTTTTCAAGATATCTTGCTTAAGGAAATAAAATAAGTATTTAGTAACATTAAGAAAAATATTTACTGAAAGAATACGATTGTACGAGCAACCGGAAGGAGGGAACGTTGGCGCCTGGCAGCTTTAATTGGCCCTGACTAACTACGCCAAAAGAATTACCAGGACAAAGACATTGAAAAATTGGCTACAAATAGTCAAATTGCCATATCTTTTTTAAGTTAATTTTAATATTGTGTAAAAATGCTGAAAATTATTGGAAAATAGGAAGAAATTGTTTTTTAAATTCAAATAATGTAAAATTTTCTATCTAAAATATATTCAAGGTACTTTTCCTTCATGTGGCATATACGTGGGACGCATTGTAGATAATAAAAAATTAGAAACATTGCGAATCTAATAAAAAGTTTTGCTGTTGGATCTCGGAACCCTAAAAAAATACTGGTAAGTGATGACTTAGAGTCAGCTATTTCAACATTTGTATTAAAAACTACAGTTTCCAGTGGAACGCGTTCACCTGCTTCTAATACTTAATTTTTCAGAAGCTCGGCACTAAGCTTACTTTTCATTAGCGATCCGCAATTATGCACTTCATTCATTTAGAATTCCACTTCTGTGCAGAACAGTACCTGGGAGTTTGCAGAAAAAAACATCAAATTTACTTATTTTTCAAGTTAAAACTTCTATAAGTGGGCATTTTTTGAGGTGGGAATAAACCAATGTGAGTACATTGGTACATGGTATGTGAGTACTTTTGACAAAACTTCAATCTTGGCCGCAGGCACTCGCCTGCGGCAAAGATTGACAAGTTTTGTCAAAAGTCAGGTGTTGTAATCTATTGTAAAAATCCATACACCTAAACAACTAAAAATAAAAAATATCTTAACATAAAAAAGTTTGTACGACATTATGATCTGGTAAACACTACAAAATGAATCTTCAATTTGTTGCTTGAGAATGTTATTAGAACATAGGTTTAAAATTGTTTGTTCTAAAAAACCCATGATTAAAGTTTTAGAATGTATTTGTAAACTAAGGAAAAATGTTTCTACTTGACCGGGTATGGGCCAAGAAGGGTATTTGCCTGTGAAATCAAAGCAGACTTCTCAAAGGCGTTGGTCCGTACTCTTATAGGGTCGCGAAGCGTGAATAGCCTGGTAGGTCATTGAACTTAGAATGGGATATTTTTTTAACTACGATATTTTTTTGTGAAGACAAAGACTTTACATTGTCCCAAAAGCTATGAGCCGAGATTTGAACCCATGACCTCCTCTTGATACGAGGATCTAGCTAGGATCATAATCTCTTTCGATAAATAACTCTGGAATCTGTTAAAATGGTAATTAATGTCACCCTGAAACATTATATGAAGTCTTAATTTTAAAATATTTTTGATTTGATAAATTCCTAAATTATATTTAAAAATAAGAGGAAAATCATAGGCAAAGAAATGGTGTCATGCACGAAATTTTCTCAGCTGAGATTTTTCAAGATCTTGAGTTAGGCTTGAGTGTTTTACAACTCTTTAAGTTTGCACAACGAACTTTTCTTTGAAGAAAACCAAAAGAATCTAGGGCGAGAATTCCATATTAAACATGAAAACTGTAAATGAAATCATCTTTTATTTTTGAAAGTAACATTTTACAAATAGTTTTATGAAAAGTCTATCGGGTTTCAAATGGAATTCTTTCAGTTTAACCACATTGAAAAAACATAAAAGTTTGTCAGTGTGCCTGGATCGGGTCCAAATAAGGCGACTGCTTGCGACATACGCTGAAACAGTAAAAGCTTTGGCAAGCTCTGTTTGCATCGTAACTTATACACATTAAGGTCTAAAGTCCATTGGGCAGGTCATCGACAACTTTGTTTATAGGCTACCGCTCGCATTTCGAAGTTCGTAGCTACTCGTTGAGTTTTATTGAGAAAATATTGGATTTGTAGGTGATTATTACAATGTAGACAATATCTTTTAGTACAGTTTAGGCTGTAAAAAAATACAAAATACACGCTGGCTTTGAATCATAGACATTTAGGCGGTCTGGTTACTATAACCACTGGTTTGTGCTGATTTTTGCAGTTAGCCTTGCCTTATTTTTCCTAAAATCATTAATCTAATAACAATTATCTGTTTCAGATTATTTATGCAGAACGACATCTATCGAGCTATCGCTGAACGACATCGAGAACCGTCGATAACGTGAAAGATCAAAGTTCTGGCGTATGAGCTTATTTTAGTTCCACATACTGCCAATAGATGGCACGTGGTGGCGTTCGAAAAAATAATTCATTATAAGCAGCCAGAGATACTAAATAAGCAGTGCCTAATTGGTTTTTCTCTAATCTGGATCCAATTATAATACCAATAATTGTTCTCGTCTCGGAAATTCTGATACGCATGCCTAATTTGAAATGAAAATTGTGCTTTTTATAGATTTCAAAATTCCTTATAAAGTTTGCAGTTTAAAAAAAAATAACTTGTAAAACAACTCAAAAATCCGCCTGCCTAGCGTTGTAACCTAAGGTAAAATATTATTTTATTCAGCAAGACTTATTAAGTAGAGACGAATAATTATGACTATGAAATTATAATTTGACAATTATTTAGCTGCAGATTTTTACACTAGCATTTCAAGACAAAAACTATTTTTTTAAGTCTGACCTAATCAGCTCAGTGTGATTGTGTTACAGTCATTAAAACTAACAAAAAGTATAATGCAGAATGGAATATAATTTAACCCAGAAAATATTGAAAAGAATCAAGTCTGCATAAAGTTACAGTCTATTAAAATATTTTGAATAATAAAAGCTATCCTCAAAGAGAAAACTGTATTTTTAAAAGCCATTAGCTCGGACGTTGAGTCTTTTTCAGCTTTCATTTTGTGAACTATTTGATTGGCTATGCATGTTGAATCAGAGTGAAAATAACCCGCAACCGCAAAAAAATTACGTTAGGTTTGATTTTAGAGTAAAACATGGGGAAAAAACAGGCATAAATAAAATATGTATGTAGGTTTCGCAATGAAGTCAGTTGAACCACCAAAATATAAAATATTTGCACATTTTAATTAATGATTCGGATGTCCCTTCTTTCTGAATCTATAAAAGAGAACTTTGAACTTGTTTTTGAAAACCGAAACTGTGGTCAGTTCCGTTTTTATTATTTCAGTGATGGCTCGTTCATATCTAAATCAGCAAAAACTCTAACTTTATAACAATTTACTATTTAGTTAAATTAAAAATAGTTAAATATTGTGGACAATTCACACAACACTACCCAGCCCCAAACTAAGCAGAGCTTGTAATATGGGAACCAGATAGCTGATATAATACTTGAATACATTTTTTTTTTTTTTGTAAATACATACTTAGATTACAATATAACGCCCAGACAGAGAACAAACATTTATGTTCACCACACAAATATTTATTCTCGGTGGGGATCGAACCCACGACCTATGGCGCAGAAGGCAGAGCTACTACCAACTGAGCTAGAGGCCAGTCTAACTATTAAGCTATTAAGCTACTATTAAGCTAGAGGTACTATTAAGCTTTGCGCACCTCTAAGCATTCTGCGGTAGCGATCAGTGTCAAATATGACAGCGCTATTTGACAGAATTTTACTATTTACTAATACTTACAGCTGAACAGGCAGGTAAGTTGGAGGATGACTCCAAAATGAATAAAATTAGAACTTATTTAACCCATCTGTTAGCTGTTCCCATTTTCTAGAAGGTGGGTTATTTACTTTTATCCAGTGAATAACGACTAACATAAAAACTACTCAACACCCCTACCATTAAAACTCACTAATTCACTTAAGTCCATCGCAATGAGCATAAAATTCAATAAATTCACAGCTGCACTATATCCCTGAATATCGCTAGATACTTACCCTAAAACTACCAATCGTAAAACTGCTCGCATAGCATCCTCTCGAAAGTAACTTATGCTAAAAAATGCAAACAGGGAAATTTAATGGGACGTGAAGGAAACTGGGAACGGCACCCCGAAGTTTCTTTCCATTTTCGAGTTGAGAGAATTACTACTGGTTTTTATTTGACAATGATGATTCGATTCTGACAGCGTTACTTTACGATTTTTGAATACAGATTTGTTATATTCGTTTTCTGTCATTTTGGGAAGTCACCAAAGTTTTTCATTTTATTTGTTTTTCTGGTGTTCTGTTGTGTAATTTCGGTGGTATTTTAACCAACATTACTCTTAGCTCAAAGTTTTAGTAGTTGGAATAAAAGTGTATTAGATATTTTGATTTGATCGGAAATGTTTCTGATGGTTTTGAAAAAAAAACGGCCACCATTTGTTTTCAAAGCCAATTAGGGCCAAAATGTCTATTGACTGACTTGTACGTAAACCAACTTAAAAATAAATTATCTTATTGTTCTCGATCCTTTTTCATATTGTGAACTGAGCAAAGTTGATGAAAATGGATCGGGAACAATTAGTTAGGGGACGAAATTTATAAGGGGTTGTTATGTGGATTTCCTTAATATTACTTACTATCGCTTATTATTCTAAGCTATTGACTTGAACATGAAAATTGCGTTTCGTTTTGTTTATGTTAGGGAGAGATGAGAAAAGATGCACGTCATATCAGATAAGAGGAACATACGCTCAATAAGGTAAAATGTCCTATGACTTCGTACATCGTGTTATTATAATAAATCTAGGAGAAATTGGGGTGAATATTAATGCATTTGTGATAGGAGTGGTTTATTATTATAAGAGCGCTGGTGGCCTAGTGGTAGCGGCCCCGCCTTGCGATCCTAAGGTCGTGGGTTCGAATACTTCGAATCCAGTAGTGTACCAATGAGTTTTTCTGCCCAAAAATTTATGTACACAATGCCAGTGCTCTCAAACGGTGAAGGAAAACATCGTGAGGAAACCGGCATGTCGTAAAACCTAAAAAGTTCGAAAATATGTGTCAAGTGCAAGAAAGGAGCCTCTTTGAGGCGCACTTAAAATCCTTTCACCACACTTGGTTCGAAAGAATCAGTGACACAAAGAAGATTATAGATTCACAATCCGTATGACTTTGTTTCTCTTTTATTTTAGTACACACGTCGTGCATATAAATTTGTGTAGGAGAAGAAACAACTCGTGATTAGATCATCATGCAAACATTAAAGCGTACAGCCGATGCATTATGATGGTTACACCACACTCTATTTGACAGCCGCTCAGTTGATAGTATATAGCTATCTGCCTGCTGCGCCGCAGGTCGTGGGTTCGATCCCCACAGAGAACAAAATAAATATTTGTTAGGTTAGTTGTTCTCTGCCTGGGTATTATATGATTAGGTATCTATAATAAATGTGTATAGCAGCTGTCTGGTTTCCATACGACAGTACAGTATACGTGTGATACTTTCCAGCCGCGCCACAAGCTCTAATTTCAATGCAAGTTATACCAATGGAAGGTACTACAATTGTTCGTTTTTGTACGTTGATTAAAAAAAATTGTACTAAGAAGGTTCAAGAGAAATTTGACGAAGTTGGTGGCGCGGCCAGAAAGTGCTACTCCCCAGCCGCGCCACGCTGTACGCAGTGTTAGACTGATTATTACTAATCTAACTGATTGCTATGAATTTGTACAATAACTGTTCGTTCTAATAACGATAAGATATAACTGCGAAAACGGTTTTTTCCAACTAAAATATTAAAAAGAAAATTTTGTACTGCGACGTAAAAACGCCTGATTAAACACTCAAGACATTTGCTATCAAATTAATTTCAGGTGTTTGTATTATTATGCGTAGACACTTCACAGCTCCAGATGCATAAGGTCTGATGTACGTTTTCTTGATTTTCCAAGATAGCCAAAAAAATTACACATTAATCTAGTATAACTCAGAAGTGCAATCAAAGTCGTGAGAGGCTGCCTCTATTTTTTTCTTTCTTGAAGACTATCTACAAAACTAAAAATTCAAAAATTATATAAGGTGTAATAAAATCACAACAGATTTGTATGTATTTCGCATGTTTGATTTTTGTGTAATACATGTATACAGGGTGTCCCATAAGTCAACGTCCAGCCAAAAACGGGCGATGGGCCAAGTCATGACAGCTATCAGAAAAATATAAAAAAAGTATGTCATATAACTTTCGAGTTATGAGTATTTAAAAAAAAAAACAGGAAAAACTGACACCCTGTGATGATCTTTTAAGTCCTGTGACTACAAATGTTAACTTTTCTTTAAAAAAAAATTCTGCAATGTAAGCATGAATCTGATAAATCTGTAAATTACAATTAAAAAATAAGCCATAACTGCCTCAATTTTCAATGAAATCGTGGAGTTTTGGCCAACATTTCATTGCAGATAATTACATCACCCAACTTTAACCGTCTGTACCGCAAAAAAATTGTACTACAGTGTGTAGTACAATTTAGTAGTGGCAGATAGTCTATCATTTTTACAGCGGTAATGAGCACGGAGGCATTCCATGCTTAGTCAGGAGAAAAAACGGAAATCAGAAAATTGCGTCAAAAGGCACGTTCCTACGGTTCGTGATCTGCAAAGTAATGCTTTTATACAATGATTTGCTATGGCAATGGTTACCACTTAACATCAGGTGTCATAATAATTATGACCCACCTGATGTTAAGTGGTAACCATTGTACAAAAAAATTTAGTTCATTTTATCGACTAAAACACATGATAAGTAGAACAATATGTTCATGACTCATGGCCATGTGTAATACCTTTTCAAAATCCCTATTAAATGAGCCAAATCTTGTAATACAGGGTCACTTTTCAGAAGAGTATTTTTTTTTAAGTTATAATTTGAGAAAAAAGAAAATCGTAAAACTTATTTATTATCTTCAACACACCCAATAAACAACCATAAATAGCATGTCTAACGCAAGGACTCATCAGTACCAATCAACTGATAATAATAAAAAAATACAGGATGTAGTTTTTTTTTTATTTTAATAAGAGTTAGTTAAAAAAAGTCTATTTTCTTACAAAACACAAAATAACTGATGAATTCCTTTGGGAGGCCTGCCAATGTTGAATATTTTACCTCCTGAAGTTTTTGGAAGTAATTTTATTACACCCTTTTTTTCACCAATATTATTAATTTAATATTTTATTTTCAATATTTATTTGATGTTTTTGGTCAGATAAGCTATTCTCCTCGCAGTCCGTAACCTACTTTGTGTAAACTTTTGAACGCGGCGCATAATATCAAAAACACCTGAAATTAATTTGATAGAAAGAAAAGAAAGAAAAACATTTTATTGACCTTATGAAAGAATACTACAATGGGTACCTACCTACTGCCAACTTATACTTACAAACACAGAGCACCAAACACGCTTTTGCTTACGATAACAAATGCAAATAGCAAATGTCTTGAGTGTTTAATCAGGCGTTTTTACGTCGCAGTACAAAATTTTCTTTTTAATATTTTAGTTGGAAAAAAACCGTTTTCGCAGTTATATCTTATCGTTATTAGAACGAACAGTTATCGTACAAATTCTTAGCAATCAGTTAGATTAGTAATAATCAGTCTAACACTGCGTACAGCGTGGCGCGGCTGGGGAGTAGCACTTTCTGGCCGCGCCACCAACTTCGTCAAATTTCTCTTGAACCTTCGTAGTACAATTTTTTTTAATCAACGTACAAAAACGAACAATTGTAGTACCTTCCATTGGTATAACTTGCATTGAAATTAGAGCTTGTGGCGCGGCTGGAAAGTATCACACCAGTATACAGGTTGGTTTTTTTTAAGGGTGGTGATGGACTAATTTGAAACCACGAGAGTTAGGGAAAAGTAAAAGATTTTTGAAACAGATGAATATGCAGTTATTGTTTTCTTATAAATCGAGGGCATGACTCCTTTCACTGCATTTCCCTAACTCTCTTGATTTCGGACTTGGCCTTCACCGCCCTTCTCAAAAAATCCACCCTGTATAGTATGACAGTACAGTATAAATAGTTGACACACACACACACGCATTTTAACAATATAATAGCCAAATGGCAATGTTTATAATGATCAAATATTAAATGTGTAGTAAAACTATGAAAATGTCGTGACTTCAGAAAATATATACTAACTAAGTTTTTCGGCTCTAAATTTAATACAGACTCTAAAGACATCTGATTCTTGACAAATTGAAACGTTTGTATTATAAAAAGAAAAAGTTCTTAACGAGTGTTTTCTTACAAAGTACCTAGACATCTCGTTTTTAATTAAGAATCACTTGACATTGTACAAGTATAACCTGTACCTACAGTAGTGGGTTTCAGAACATCCACAGTAAATAATTAACAGTAGGTTCACTTCTCGGACATGCCATTCTGAGTGTCACTCCAGTATTTAATTAAATGAACGCAAAGAGATCACAGCGCGCAGTGGATAGCTGGTTCAGTCTACGAGTGCTACGAGCCTGCTACGGGAGTGCTACGGAAGTGAAGCGTACTTGAGTAGAGCTACGTAAATATCTACTTCATTCTACAACAGATATTTATAAAACATAATAGATATTATTTTAAATGAACTAGCCGCGAGTCCCAACGTTACCCAGAAATTTGATTATCTTAGATCTTTTCAGAACGTATTAAGAACATTTTAGAGCATTTTGGATCATTCTATTCTTATCTAAATTTAAAGATTTTTCAGAAAAAAGTGTAATAGAAAAGGATGGGCATAGAAAAGTCGCTACGTGTTAAAAAAGGATAGACAGATTTCGAAACTTTTGCCCCTTAAAACTTCCCCTTTTCAACCCCTTCTGTCAAAACTCTCTCACTCACAGCAACGGACCGGGGGGTATCTACCACCACAGCAGGTAGCAGATCCTAATCGGCGTTGATAGAGAAAATCCTGGACATACGTACACACACTTGCTTTTTATAACATATATTTTAGTAGTAGTAGAGCTCCTTGTGAAGGGCTCGTCCGGGGAAGTACTACCACCATGCCTATTTCTGCCGTAAAGCAGCATTGCTGTGTTTTGGTTTGAAGGGTGTGGGTGCCGGTGTAATTACAGGCACGTGAGGCGAAACATCTGTAAGCCTCAAGTTGATGGAAGCAAGGCAGTGCATCATAGGGCACGTTCCTGACGTGCGTGACCTACGAGGCAATGCTTTGTTATAGGTGATGGTTACCGCTTAACATCAGGTGGGCCATATGCTTGTTGTTTTCCAACTAGAAGTATAAAAAAAAAGTATTATATTAAATTAGATTAGATTATCTAGCTCGAAACTTTCCAAAGGCTGTCTCATTCCCAATTCATATTTTTCACAATGCCTTGTGAATTTAAATATTTACTTACAATACGCATGCAGACTGCTATGAGATTAAACCATCTGTATTTTTGTAGCTACACTGAAACTGAGAAGGTCGTTAGGTACGTTACGGTAATTTGTCAAAATTAATTAAAAAGAAAACGTTGAAATAAACGATATTGACTTAAAAAAGACGATGTTTTTGTAAGTCAGTAAAGTCAGTAAAAAAGACTATGTTTTTTAGGTTTGTACCTATTATTTAGTTTGGTGGCTTAGTTTGGATTTTACGGTTTATTTCAGTGAAGGAAAACATCGTGAGGAATTCTTCAGTTAGTCAGCTCCGTACGTATTAACCATGTGTCTTTCCTGTGGATTAGGCCGACTAAGCTGTAAGGACCGTATTGGTTAAGCTTATTCCATCTAAAATCCTGTCCCAGGCACTATAGCGTCGTAAGTACGGGCATGAGTAACCACCAGTTGCCCCTGACGCTATAAATATAAATCATCTACGATAGATGCAAAGGCTTTTAGGGTTTTTATACTGTTTTTATGTTTAATATAGGTACAAAAAAATTGATAACGAGAAAAATACTTATAAATATTTTTCTAGTCATCTTCTTCTTGCCAAATAAAACCCCAAGCGACTGTAAATAACAAACCACATACTATAGATTGACTGGCTTCTCAGCTCAGTTGGTAGTAGCTCTGCTTTCTGCGCCGTAGGTCGTGGGTTCGATCTCCACCGAGAACAAGTATTTGTGTGGTGAATGCAGATGTTTTTCTCAGGCTGGGTGTTATATTGCATTCAAAGTATGTAACAAAAAAAACTGCATTAGTATTATATCAGCTATCTGGTTCCCATAGTACAAGCTCTGCTTAATTTGGGGCTATAGATAGATAGTGTTGTGTGGATTGTCTACAATATTTATATACAGATAAACTACCCACAAATTACCTAAATCTAACATTAATATTATTCCCCACTGATCTCTTCGACATTATGAAGTCCAATCTCAACCCTTAGCGCGTGAAGGCAAAGGATGCGGTCTTCACATACAAAAGACCGAATTGGCCCCATGATTGAATTATGACACCCTTCCATAGACGGAGGGTCGCGATTCGTTTGTATTTATTTAGATATTATATTATTGCATCCAAATTATGATTAACCTCGAACTTCAAGAATTAAATAGAAAATTTTATAAGTATTTAAAACATAACTTGTGGTTTTTTTAAAAAAAAGAGACCTGCGTGTAAGGACCCTTTTTTAGGGTTCCGTAGCCAAATGGCAAAAACGGAACCCTTATAGATTCGTCATGTCTGTCTGTCTGTCTGTCCGGCCGTGTCACAGCCATTTTTCTCCGAAACCATAAGAGCTAGACTGATGAAACTTGGTGAGTAGATGTATTCTGTGAACCGCATTAAGGTTTTTACACAAAAATAGAAAAAAAACTATAAATTTTGGGGGTCCCCATACTTGAAACTGAAACTCAAAAATTTTTTTTTCATCGAACCCATACGTGTGGGGTATCTATGGATAGGTCTTAAAAAATTATGTTGAGGTTTCTAATATCGTTTTTTTCTAAAACTATAAATTTTGGGGGTCCCCATACTTGAAACTGAAACTTAAATTTTTTTTTTTCATCGAACCCATAATACGTGTGGGCTATTTATGGATAGGTCTTCAAAAATGATGTTGAGGTTTCTAACATCGTTTTTTTCTAAACTGAATAGTTTGCGCGAGAGACACTTCCAAAAAGGAAAAAAGTTGGTCCCCCCCCCCTCTAACTTCTAAAATAAGAGAATGATAAAACTAAAAAAAATATTATGTTGTACATTACTATGCAAACTTCCAACGATATTTGGTTTTAACGAGATCTAGTCAGCAGTTTTTTTTTTATACGTCATAAATCGTAAACCCCAATTTACCTTTCGACGAACTACAAAAACCTTTATATATTATGTTATTTGATGCCCTTCATGGGCGAGTCCGACTCGCACTTGGCTGCTTTTTTAAAACTCGTGATAATTATTAGCTTAATGCTTGTAATAAATTGAATATCTTTGTGTATTAGACAACAATTTTTGTATATTATTTGATATTTATTTTGTAAAATATATATAAGCTGGTTTACTTGTTTAAACCTTGTCTTGGCAACTTTTTTGCGGACTGTATTTTCTGGGTAAAGAATTTTACTTCTTGCTCGCAAAGAAAGGAGTGCTTCAAAGGCCAACAACAAAATCCTCAAAAAATGAGGGAGCCAAACTCGTCAGCAATGTGTCGACTAGCCAATTGAATTTCAAAGCCGACAAGCCACCACAAAATTTATTCAAAGAATAAATCTGAAAATTCGTAGATCTGAAGGCATAGACGCTGAGAGGCGCCAACGCGTCGACAAAGGAATTTCTAAATTTCACGACTTCCACCCCGACTGTTTCACTACATTATTTTAGTTGTAGGGAAACGAGGCTTTTTGGGGTTCTTTGTGTTTTGAAATAATAAAAAAAACTTTAGCATTGAAAGGTTTTATTAGGTTTGTAAAAACTTTAGAAATGGGTCTGTTACACGTTACACCAGGTTGAAAACATTGGGAACTTCTTGGAATCGAGAACATAATATAGCTACTACTAGTACAATAGTACTAGTAGCAGCTATTATATTAGTGAGTACATAATCAGTCAATCAGATTCCTATAGTTTTATTAGTAGTAGAACTCTTTGTGAAGGGCTCGTCTGGGGAAGTACTACCGCCATGCCTATTTCTGCCGTGAAGCAGCATTGCATGTGTTTCGATTTGAAGGGTGTGCTGTGGGTGCCGGTGAAATTACTGGCACGTGAGGCTGAACATCTGTTTGCCTCAAGTTATTGGACGCAGGGTAGTGCATCGTAGGGCACGTTCCTAATGTGCGTGATCTACGAGGCAGAATGATTTTTAGAGGCGATGGTTACCGCTTACCATCAGGTGGTTGTATAAAAAAAAATTGGACATAAATTAGGTATAAATGATGATGTACAAAACTTGCCTTCTATTTGTTTTGTTTAATGCTCGTGTTTTTTCACAAATTCTGCATATCAGCTGTCACGAGTAGACGTATTTTTTTAAAGCCACCAGTGGGTGGGTACGGCCCCATTTACCACGACGGTTGTAATGAAAAAAAATAATCACAGAACCTCAGAGCGCACTACGCAACACAGGCAAAATTGTCTCCAGTATATATTTATATGAGTGGGTAAAATGACAAATGAGTGGAGGGAAAATTGTGAAAACTGTAGCTAGTAACAGGGACGCAGCTAGATCATTGATGTTGAAATTATTATTTTTTTACAATTTTTTTAGGCACTGTTTCCTCGGCTGGTCGACTCCACTGGTGACAAGAGGGCTGGCTTATTTCTCGCACAGAAAATAGCTATTGCTATTCAACGTGGGAATGCAGCCAGCGTTCTTAGCACCATCCCTCATAGACACCCACTTTTGCTAGATTTTTAAGGTTTAGTTTTAATTCGTTTTAGTTTTTTTTTACTTTATGATTTTTTAAATTTTTTTTAGTCATAGTTCAATAAGCTTAATTTATACAAATACGCAAACTCTAGTCAAAACCAAAATGTAAAAGAAAGAAAACTTGTTTATTTATGACGGTACATACGGTAGATAAGAGAAACACTACCAAATATGACACATACTAAATTAATATAATGTAGAATTTATTTACTTTTAGATCCTTTTCTATGCTGTTCTACGACTGGAATCTCACTCATGACCTCATATCAGTCGTTCGTGTCGACGGATAAAAGAAGCATACCTAATGTTCGAGATCTTGATCTATATTCCTTACCTGTTTCATTAAAATTGGATCAGTTAATAAAGCGGATTTGAGTAACAATTGTCTGAAAATCCAGACAAACTTTTGCATTTAAAGATAAGAATGATTACAACGAGTATTTAAAAAAAACTGATTTGTGAAATACAATCTGACTACATCTCTGGTTGGCAATCTTATGCGCTGTCGCCCGAGGGCTAACTACCCCATTGTAGTGTCACCCTCTGCCTCAAGTGTCAAGTTTGTTAGTTCCCTTAGCTCTTTCGTTTGACACTGTACTTTACATTTGTGTGTCTGACGCCTAATTTCCGTTTTAACTAATCTGGAACTTCCTAACTAGCTTTGAATCAAAAAGCCTGTTTCTACTTACTGGTACTGTTTGATCTGTGCGCGCATTTATCTGTAACCATTATAAATGTATTTTTTTCTTTCATACTTCACTCCTGATTTTATTTTTTAGGTTTTTTGTATTGTGATTTTTGTGTGGAGACGCGATAAGCGCCCCTATTGGACGTGCTGAGAACTTTCAAACGCAAACCTATTCACCCACTCGACACACTATCAGATTTTTATTTTTGCTGTAATTAATTAAGTTTACTGATCTTTGTATTTCATTTATGTTTAGAATTCTCTAAGTTAGAGAAGGGCATTAATCTCCGCGATCTAGTTTTTAACTTTTGCTAATGTTATAGTGTTTCTACTTTGTTTGTGTCATGTATTTTATTTCCATAAAAACTTTTTAATTTATTTATTATTTATTTTTGTGATTCTATATGAAATCCAAGCTCATAAAACCGAAAACGAAGCAAAAAAACCTTGGTAGGTATTTATGCGCAAGCACAACACACTTACATTTTAGGAAGAGCAATTTTCGATGCTGTTTGCGGTGAATATGTGGCCAATGTAACAATTATTTGATATAGACGTGTAGATACTGTCTACAGCATTAGGTATAATTGTAATTTAATACTGAAAGGGTTGAAATACTAAAAGGGTCGTTACAAAAAACTCTTTAGATTGCTGCAAGTTTTTTGCTGGTTCTCATAAATTTCGTTAATTTATAAGTATATTTAGTCCTAAAATGATGTAGGTAATGGATAGAAAGCATTTTTACCACAGTAACTTGGATAACAAACGGCACAGGTCTAAGTTCGTAAGAAGACGAGTCCCTAAAGAGGAAAGACAAAGCCAAGACTGACCGGAGCTCTAGTAATACCTTCTGCTTGCCTTAGGGACTAGATGGAGCTCAGCGTGTTGAATAATGGAAGAGAATACACCTCGCCAAGGAAACCTCTATGTAAGGAAAACATCGGCACCTGGGGCTTTGACGTGACATTTAGGTCACTTCGAATTGTTTATCCAAAATTGTAATACTTGCATAACCGAATTGGCGCGTCATAATAAAAGAACATTTTTGCATAAAAAATATTGTTTTTATTATTAGGTACATGAAAACTAAATAGGTCGAGGTGGACAGAATAATAAGAAGTATAACATTTAACACATTTTTTTTTTTTTTTTCTCAATCCCGTCTGATCCAGTTTTTTTAACACACCTAATGCTAGTGAGTCAAGTAATCACACAAACTCTATCTAATGCAAATAGCAAAGATTATTATATTAATGAACTATAAAACCTTATTTCATTGAATTATCCTTGTTATAATACCACTAATTTTCAAAACTTTTAACAAAACTTTGATCTACGAGTAGGTAGCGCGTCATAATGTTTAGACTCAGTTTTTTTTTCTTTCGTACCCTTATTAAATAGCAGTTGTAAATAACTCCTATAAAATACGTCATCATTTAAAAGCCTTTTAACTCTCGTCAAGTCACTTTTACTACAGTTGTAACAAATAAAACGAGTGACAACCCTATTCACCTCTGTTACAAACCAATAAAACAGAGGGAAATTGTTTCTTTCACCAGATGCGGGGTGAGACAGCCCTAAAATGGAAATGTCAATTAGTTCTAACAACAGAAGATCCAAACAGCTATTTTAGTTGCGTCTTAGTTTTTGTTTTTTAGATATTTTAGCACACCAAACGTTCTATACGCACGTTTATTCTGAAGTTTCCTATCATACTTCATGCAAATAAAGATTTTTCATTTCATTCAGTTTTCTTAGATGAACTGTGCTTAGCTCTGACAAAAATAGTAACTGATATTAATTAATTAATTAACTTATACTCATAGTCCAGTCATTTGGTATTTTTACTTGGAAAGTTTTCCTGGAGTTTTGAAAATTGGTAGGTAATTTTAAAGATTTTGATATGCTCTTTCCAAATTTCAACTTGGCCACCTCGTATGTTTGCCACTCGCGCCGATATATTGAAAAAAAGGCGCCCAAAATCAGTTTTTTGATAATTAGGTATCTCCTTTCTGGCGCATTTTACAGGAAAAACATGACATCATGCATACTTTTTGAAACTGGTGATTTTAGACAGGTGTACCTATACCTATCAAAACATGATCAAAATCTATATAAAAAAAAAAAATTAATAGCCAAACGAAGGCGCGAGGGATTCCAGTCGATAGATTTTATGGATAATGCTTCACACATCTGTGAAAACTACATGTACCTAAATCAGACCAGCCATTCAAAGTATTTGGCATAAATTAAAAACACACTTCCATTCAAAACTTTGTAAAAAAATAAACTTTTATAAATTTCTACAAAATATTTTTTTATCAATGGATAGCTAGGCTGCCATCACACCAGGACCTGATGGATAGTAAAATTGCAACAGCTTAAAATGTAGCATAAGTATGCATAGAGGCATAGAGTTCATCTGTTCACTCTTAATATTTGATATCTCTTAAATAACTTTAGTTCGATCGGAATGTCGTCTCGTAAAAATGTGATATAAATCAAAAATACCAGTTTAAATTAATTTAAACTTAAGTTTTGTATTCTAATCATTAAATCTAATGATTGCGCACGAGGCCTCATTATAAAAAACCAACTATTAAAATACTTAGAATTATGATAATTTAAAACCATAATTCACGTTATTTATGGACTCGATATTGATTCAAAACTTTATAATGAACGTGTTAGAATTTATTATGTTTGTTTATTTTAATATAATGTGTGAAAATTTATAGTTTTCACGTCGTAAATATTTTATGAATGGTATCTTAAATTTTTCCTATTTATAGTCGCTTTGTTTGAATGTTTCTCTGATGAAGTATTGTCTAGAGGTCACTTGCTTGATCTAAAAACTACGCTGTTGACGTAGTAACAAAATAAGTTAGAAAAACGACGGTGGCTCTCAGTCTTAGAGAAGATCAAAACCTCTTGAAGGTTGTGTAAATTTACGTGGCTATGTACACTGGTGGATTTATTCAAGTTGATGATTGTAATGATGAATATAACTGTTATATTTGATTCACTGGCCTCAGCTCAGTTGATTGTAGCTCTGCCATCTCGCCGTTAGGTCGTGGGTTCGCTTCCTACCAAGGTCAAATACTGGTGTGGTGAACACAGATGTTTGTTCTCTGTCTAGGTGTTAATACTTACGTACCTATATAAGTTCTGAGAGGTACATAAAAACATTATTTATGTATTAGGTAGTATCAGCTATCTGTTTCCCATAGTACAAGCTCTGCTTAATTTGGGGCTAAATAGTGCTGTGTGGATTGTTCAAAATATTCTTTTAATTTGATAACTACTACTTCTACCTTGCACTTAGAGAGATCGTATTAAATTGTTTCTCAAATTAAAAGCTTTTATCAGTCCTTAGGCCATTATTTTATAACAAGGTAAGCCTATTGTTACCAATTTTTTTCCAAACATGGATATGATGGATGTGTGGCCCACGACTTAGAGTTATTCATCAAAATTAAATACCTATTTCTGTCTTTATTTTTGAGAAACCTAAAGTAGACGGAAATTATTTTGTATTTTAGAGCGGTACTCTGGGAAAGTAAAACTCTGCCTTGGAATATAGTCGAGTAACCTGATACTGTACCTATTTTTATTAAAAGAAGACCGCCGAGATTGAAACCAGTCACATGAGAAATGTAGGTTCAATATACAAATTTAAAATTAATTGAAGTCAGCGTCAGTGATGCCCGGGTACACTTGCGAGCAATAAAACTGGTAGAAAACCTGCCCGAAAATAAAAATTTTATAATAACGCCTTATAATCTGCCTCACCTCAATTTTTAAAGCGTTGATTTCTACCATGTATGAATACTTTGACTACAAATAATAAGTTGCATAAAGAATCCCCAATTCATCAAAAACAATGTCGGCATTATTTACAAAAACTATTATTATACAACATGAAATAATTAAAAAGAAAATTAAAAAATTACATTTTATAAGAAACTAGAAAATTTTATAATGAACTCTGTTTTCCACCTGAAAGTATTACAGGTAGAAAACAGAGTTCAGTTCACCGACCGAAAAAAAAATGTCGGCATTAAAAAAAATATATTCAATAATATTAGAAATCAGAATGTCCATTTTCCACACCCGTCCAATCAGAAAGCTATAAATAGACACTCCATACGTTTACCACTCAGTGTTCCTTTCTTCGCTTCGCTTCAATAAATCAGAAGAAATGACGCCGGCCGCGTTAAGCAGTCATCGTCTCACTGGGTGGCCGGCGGGCGGTCCGCTTTACCCAGGGTTGGAAGACATCCGACCTTTCTAACCGACTTTTTTGTACTAAAAAAGAAAGTACTACGAGTTATTACTACGAATAAAGCAGTATTAAAAAAGCAAGTGCTAAGACTTTTTATAAACAAGTGCTAAATTATTTGGTAAGGTGACAGACAATGCTGAAGATTTCGTTGTTGCATTACTTATAGACAGCTCTACAGTTTAGCCGTCTTTGTTGTTTCAGTTTAAAGAAAGAGACTAATGTAGGTAGTTTTATCAAATTAAGTAGGTAAGTATAGATAGGATAATGCAACATTTGCGCGAATAGTTAATCACGTAAATAAGCTGGCAGAAAAATATTTTTTGAAGAATGTCGACGGTTAACTAATTTTTACTTAGATGGAGATACATTAAATAAAAATTACTTAACACCACAATAAAAGAATTTAACTTAAACATAATAATTTAATATTTTACTTATTTTTAATCAGGACACACACTGTATAAACTATCTATTATGATATTTCAAAATATCCGGCCATTTTAGTCAATAATCCGGTTTTCCTGGTTATCCACCCACTCTAGTTTACGCTTATGTCACGCTAGCAGCATCGCGAACGCACAAAGTGACACGGAAATAGTCCGTCTGAATATGAACCAATAATGTTCTGTTAAAGGGCAAATGGGTTTTGCTGTTTAATGTCTGTTTCGAACACCTTGACGGATTGGTTTTTTTGTAAGCAGTGTATTTTTTTGTTTAAATGAAAATGAACGTAATAGCAATAAAATATCTGTAATCTGAAATTTGTAAATACTGTCATATTTTACAGCGTTTCACTGATCACCAGCGCAGAACGCTTTAATGTGTGTGAGGCTTTAACATCTAGGCTTAAGTATCTAGTTATTTGAGACGGTTTATATTAAGTACTACTGGTACTTTAATTATTTATAAGTAAGTAAATATTGTGGACTAGCTAATATCAAAATACCTAGCACAAACTCTGTCTGGCTCTGTCTCTGGTTCTGCTTTGAGTTTGTGTTGGTGCTCACCAGTATATTATGCAGTGTGTTTCGACGTAGGATTTATTTAGACAACTCTAACACAGTCTCGAAGCCACAGGTAGAGACAGAGCCAGACAGAGCTTGTAGGCCTACAGGAACAAAAAAAAACCCATTAACTATAGGTATTTGTCTTCCAAATTTCGAAGAGTTCCTGACGATAAGTAAGCCGAATTCAGTTTTTGTGGAATCAAGGAGCTGATGCGCTCAACAAACCTTTACAAATCCACTTACCCACTTCCGAGTGGCTCAAATTGTTTATCTTGTCCTCACCTAAGGAAAACGAGTAATTTGTGTTTTTCTCCTTATTCTTCTTTTCACGGCTCGTTAAACACAAAACAGGAACAGTGTTTATTTAATACTTTCAGTGGTTATATTGTTTATTTGTATCGTTTTCCTTTGAAGTGTATTCGAAGTTTGCGCAACAAAAAATATTAATTAACTGTTCAGTAGATAAGTTTTAATTTGTACGTTTCGCTGACAGTTTGTGCATAAAAATGTAGTTTTACAAAATTGCGGTGAAGTTATTACGTATGCACGAGAAAATTCATTTAAAATTGCCAGAAGATTAAATTAAAATTTGAAACTGAATGGATTGCGGTAAAGTTGAGCACTGAAGATAGTCGACAAAAAATGCCAAGAAAGTTAATAAAGCTTATTCTTTTAGTTTAATTTGTGAAGCAAAACCTTCGCTGTAGTTTTGGTTATGTTGGTTTTTGTAATGTAATTTCCTTGTGTTGGTACACTGTAGGGTACTGTTAACCAGTTTTGGGATAGGACACCCCTAATCGGATCAAGCAGCGTGACACATCCCTAGAGTAGTGGAAGAGGAAGAAGAAGGATAATATGGCGTCATGCGTAGTTGTTTTGTTATGCCGTGTAAAAATTAAAAAGAGTTCTAGCTATATTCAATGAAGAGTTTTCGCCTTATTAATACTTACAATAAAAATATTTCCTTCTACACTCGCCTACGAAAATAAAAGGGTTTCTTTTGAAAACAGCAATATATTCAAGAAATAATCAAGATAACTTCTTTTGCTTATAAAGTTAAAACAAAAGAATATAATTCGGACTGCATGTTACCCTTCATCTAAAACACCACTTTCAACACTGAAAAATGGTTATTTCCCATGGAGTTACTACTTTAAGCCAGTTCAAAAAATTACATTCCGTGAACCTTGTCTTAGGTCCTAAGTAGAACTGTGTGGTACCGAATCAAATCCTTCGATTGCGAATCCTGAATCAAGCAGACGAGCAATCGACAAGATACCGTGCTGGTTTTAAGAGCAATTTTTCTCTAAGCCAAACAAATGAGGCGCCATTAGATGGAGTGAGAGCGCTTAATCTATTTCTGACGAGTTCAGTGACGCCGACAAAGACAAATCGACATTAGCCTACCCACACGGCGCGAAGGCGTCCCACTTCTGTTTCAATTCCACTTTTATTTGCGGATTAACTTCTTATTAGTCATTGGGACCCTATCGCGAGCCTTATGAATGGCTCAATTATATCATCGACTCAAAGGGATCTTACTGTATTCAAACATTTTAAACAGTACGGCAGCTTCTGTTCTCTCTAGAATACAGAAACCGTCATATTCTGGCCGTACCAAAGGCTCAACGGAAACAAAGTAAAATAAGTACAGGTAAAAAGCTTATTTATTTCGGGATAACATACGAAAATGCATTAATAACTTGTACAACGAAGCTATAGAACGCAACTGATAAAGTCTTTTTGTAATAGCCAGAACCCAGATAGATAAAACACTAAACACTAATATCACTTCAAAAACATGTGTCTTGGGTGGTGATCGAACACACATAGGCAAAAATCTAATAATTGAACTGTGAGGCCAGCCCCAATATATCCGTCATAGAACATTCACTGCTTTGTAAGAACTAAAGCTTAAACATGACTTATTTCAGTCGTTTTGTATCTGTGACGAGTTCAGTCTCGGTTAAAATATTAAATAAAGCAATAAATAATCAAGCATTTACCGAGACATCTCTAATGCTCTCCATCATACTCTTAATCATTAAAAATGCCCCCGTTGTTTAACACGTGTTAGTCTTTACACTAAAGTATCATGATTATTAATAAACTGACAACATATTTATGTGTAACAGAGTCAGAAATGATGCTCATAAATTTAATGCTATTACGAGTAGATTATAGCGGTAGACTGAAACCGAAAAACTAGCATCAAAGTTTTTTGCTAACCAAAAATTTACTCAAGTAAAGAACATAAAAATACCAACAAGCTAATTGTTATCTTGACGTTATTAGCTCGAGAATCAGTTTTTTTTTTTTTTGTCTGTTCCCATTATAACTGTATTGAGTACGAAATGGATGTTGTTTGTCTCTTCCTCTGCCAATACATTTAGAATTTTATTACCAAGCAATAAGATAGAAAGTTTAACGGCAGTTGTAGAAGTGACGAGCAAAAATAAAAAGGGGAGAGTAGCGTATTTCAGAACCGACAAGTTGAAGAATGTAGAAATGTGTCATCTGTCAGTCGGTATTTAAAACGATATGTTATTCTCAAAGTGACTCTCCTTGTCGTGTTTCTAAATAGTGAAGCCAGCTGTCTTTCTGTTAAGATTAACCATTTTCAGTGGAGCCAATGAAAATTCCAATGTCTGGAAGGCGTTTTCCGTGTTAGGACCGAACGTTACATAAATCGTAAAAAAAGGTACCTACGTAAAACACGTCAGGACCAAAGTGATTTGAATGCTTCATCGCAATAAATTTAGGATATTTTAAAAGTTTTCATTTAGCTTCAAAAGGGCGTTCCCAACAAATTATAGCTTCTGTATTTTAAGTGCGTACTTTAAGTTGAAACGTTTCTTGAACGACTCTACAGTAAATAAATACTTTCAGTGAAACGAAATAAGAGTGGTTCGACAAACTGTTTCCATTTTGCCGAGACCTAAATAAACTAAGCACATTTTTTAATACAATCTGGGCCAAGTCTGGAAATACGGATACAACTTTTACGCCAAAGATCTACAAGAAAAGAACCACTATGGCCAAAGTATTCTCAGAGAGTGTGTAGTGTTGTACCTTGATGATATATAACATAGAAACATACATAAAATCACGCCTCATTTCCAGGGGGGTAGGCAGAAGATCGCGGATTTCCACTTGCGTCTTCGCTTCATTCACTCGCATAACATTCTTTATGTGTACATGCTCGTCGGTTTACAATACTCCTAGCCTGGCCTTTCCCTAAAACGTCTGCTATCTGATCGAAATACATGCACCGAGGTCTTCCCTTTACAGCAGTTCCCACACTCGTCTGATGCACCTGTTTTGTTAATCTTCAGATAGGTACTATTATAGCAAACAAACTAAAACTACAACAACTTTAAAACAAAGAAAGGGAAGTTATATCTACTAAACTTTAAAAAATCTGAAGTTCCAACAATAAAAATGTCCATTTTAAAACTCCAAAGTGAATATCCAGTTTCCGTGCTGTCCTAATATTTCGTCTCTTCAGACTTGTTTTTGCGAAGTACAGTCGTGTTCAAACTGACCACTTCCACCGTCAATGGGTAACATTATGTTGCATGCTCAGCAGTTGTGCACTTGAAATGCTTAGCTATAGGACATAGCTGATAAGCGTAAGCGATTTAGTTTTTTTATACAATTTGCTGATAGAACAAGCTTGCGATCCACCTGATGTTAAGAGGTAACCATTGCCTTATAACAAAGCATTGTGTCGTAATCAATTTAAAAAAAAAAATGACGGTTGAAGGGTGATCAGCTTATTTCTAAGAAGGCTACACTGGTTTTTTTTACATGATTAAGTCCATTCTTTTATTACATGATATAGACTAGGCAACAATCTTCTCAGGGAAGTTGCTTGTTTTGCAGCTCTTGGCTCATTATCTCTCTTATAAGCATGTATAGCGTGTACCTACCTTAAATTGCCATGCAAGAGTATGCAAATAAATATGTTTTCTTTCTTTTTTATACTAATGCCACAGATCATCACAGGTAACTTTCAAATAATTTTAGTGTGTCAGATTTTTACTTCCACCATAAACATAGCCTGAAACTGTGAGCAATAACGATTTTCCGCAAACTCCTCCAGGTAATGGCTGTAGCGACATTATATCGAGTGCATCGCAATTTTTATTCGGAACGTTGAAATTTTACATTTTTTTACTTACCTGTACTTGGGTAGAAAGGGGTTTTTTCAAAGCGGGGTTACTAATAAAACATAGGTATCGTTACGATAAAATAATTATGTGTATCTACAAATTACTGTAAGACTATTTTTTTATAGAAAACGTAAGACATCGTAAAACTACTCGTCTAACAAATAGGTGACTTATTGTATTAAATCAAAATGGAACCAGCGGGCGATTGTTAATTGGAACCAGTATTTTGATGCTTTTTTTTTCTTGTTTACTAAAACTTATTTCGTTCATCATCATCAGCCTGAAGAAGTCCACTGCTGTACATCGACTTCCCACGATCCTAATTACATTAAGATATAAAAAAAACACCAATAACATTATAGGTTAGGTATAAGCACTCTTTAGTTTTTATTATATTGTTACAGGTTTATTTGAAACAACTTCATGGCCAAAATAAGCACCAATTTTGATAAAATGTAAATGGGACCAATTCGGAAGTATTTTTTTTTCAAATCGGTTCATGAATGACGATGTTATGCCATAACAAACATTAAAAAAATAAAACTAAATTGAGAACCTCCTCTTTCTTTATTTGAAGGTGGTTAAAAATGAACATGTTACACAAGTTGGTAATTAATTACAGGGACTTGGAATTTAATTACCGTGGGTGCTGTGACCTTTCGAAGCAAATTATTTTGTCGTTTATAATCCTTCCAGGTGTTTGTGGCTGGACATGAACTCAGAGTAATATGATAGAAAGCAGGTAGGTAAGTACGAACAGACACAGAGCGACCAAACGAAATATCTTCTCATTTTAGACTGCCGTCACAGCTCAGTTGGTAGTAGCTCTGCTCTGCGCTTGAGGGCGTGGGTTCGATCTCCACCGAGAACAAATATTTGTGTGGTGAACACAGGTGTTTGTTCTCGGTCTTGGTGTTATAGAAATACATACAGAAACTATTACAAAAATTATCAGTAAAATGGGTGGCCTTATCGCTAAGAGCGAATCTCTTCCAGAGTTATATTGTATTCTATGTATGTATTTACAAAACAAAGTATTCAAGTATTATAATCAGCTATCTGGTTCCCATAGTACAAGTTCTGCTTAGTTTAGGGCTAGATAATGCTGTGTGGATTGAGTCTGAGTTGAGCCTCAAGCGTTATTTCTGCATTCTGCCAAAGACTCTTACTTTTTGTAAAAAATAAATGAACCTGCCTCCAATTTAAAATAAACGAACTATAGGTATAAACCCTTTAATGTAGTAGGTACTTGTAAGTTTTGGAAAGTGTTTTATTTTGAAGTTTCAGATCTTGTACTTCCAGAGAGTGAACTGCTTACGCGTGAAGGTAAGTATCATACGTGCTCTAGCAGCAGGTGTGCTATTTTTACTCTATAGGAAAAACGAACGACCTCTATTCAGCCTTGACCCTTGACCGCCTGGTGTCGGTTCTATAAGTTTGAGCTATTGTATAAGTTTATGACACAGTAAGTATATCACGACAGATGTTTTTATATACCTACAGCTATAAATAAGAAACAGCTATATTTTAATATTGTCGTTAAAAAAACAACATAAACACGGTCTCTGATTTAAAAAATCTAGAAAGCAGAGATTTGAATTAAAAACATACTTATCTCAAGTCTAAGTAGACGTATAAATTAGACATTATTATCCAGTTCCTTTCAGCATCTCTCGTGTTTTAAAATCCAGACAGATGACGTCCATTTATTTCTAGCTCAACAGCAAAGAACCCATTTTCTTGGGGAAAATAATGCAATTTGTGCATCCACCGTGACTTAAGTTAGTCTAGGATCAAGATAAGCGGGGATTCTGAGCACGTCACTTTGATTTTGTTGGCTATTTCATGTTACGTCCACTATATAGGTCATATTAGTGTCAGTGGCAGGCCAATAAGTCATCGTATCGTCATCAGTACATCATGATCTCATACCATCATATCCTTTCCACCATAAGACTAGCAGACGCACGGCTCAGTATCATCCATACCTGGTAAGCATACCACCAATTCAGTTTGACTTTACCTTCAAGCGAAGCTCCAGAGAATGATTGTTCTTGTACGCCGCAGAAGAAAAAGAAAATTTCATTTCGAATTTCATTTCATCAGGTGAGATTGTTAAGGGCTTCAATAGATGCTATTTGTAGAATATAAAATGTCAATCCTTGTTTTTGACAGGCATATCTAAAATAGATGTATTTTTATCTGACGGTTAAAATCCAAGATTGAAGCCCAAAATCAAATGCAAGTTTTGTCTTATTAACACGCTCAGCAAGCTGATAGGTGACTGCAGTGTTTATGTAATTTAACGTAAATGTTGAACTGCTACTCAGGAAAAAAATACGGGTTGCACTCCGGGAGTGCCGGCAGAAGTGAAAACTTGATTATTAACGTTGAGCATGTTTGATATTTTGGAATGGTTAGGGGGGGCTTGTTTGTTATTTGGCACGCTGTAACATACACGAACATTCGCGCAAGCGCCCTGCGCTGCCTAAACGAAACAGTAGGCCCAGGCATACATTTTCGCCGCGCCGTAGAGAGGGGATAGCTGTTTACTCTCCATCCGTCTTACGCTTTTTCGATCAGGTCACGTGTCCTGACGCGCTGACGCGAGTTTAAGATTTTATACCCATTACAGAAAAAGTGCTCAACGCCGCTAAAGAAGTTTTCACTTCAAAACTGCTGCCCATCCCTCTTCCCTGGTTTGTTCTCTTGGTTGCCTCTTACGAAGCCAAGACATAATGGAAGAGTCTATCCTATACCTTGATTACCACTGCTAGTAAACATTATTTCATCATCTTCGTGCCTTTATCACATGCTAAGTGGGGTCGGCACAATAGGTTTTCTTTCTCGACTCACCTCTAACATTCGTCATGCCAGTAATAACTCCTTTCCTGCTCATGTCATCTTGTCTTGGCTATAATAGTTAATAATATTTGAGTTGTTTAATGAGTGTAAGTAAAATAATTCTGTTAAGAATTGGGAAGGTAATACAAAAGTAAGAATTACTTCTAGAACTTCTTGTTCTCCTAAAGTACCACTGTATAGGGAGTTCGGAAGTGCCCGGGCTAGCACCTGTTTCTGACATCGCCGAATCGCCAGCGATGCCGTCGCCAATATCAAGTAAGGAAATGTAAATGAAATTCGCACATTGTTACGTGAGACATCTACATCTAAATATATAAAACTCTTTCGTTACTGACTGACTGACTGACTGACTCACTGACTGACTGACAATCAACGCACAGCCTAAACCGTTAGTCCTAGAAGCATGAAACTTGGAGGGTATGTTCCTCTTATAGCTTAGAGGTGTACTAAGAAAGGAAATTGGAAAATTCTTTCCCGAAGAGGAGAAAAAGGGGAAAAAAGGTTTAAAGAAAAATCAACACACAGCCTAAACCATTAGTCCTAGAAGCATGAAACTTGGAAGATGTGTTCCTCTTATAGAGCAAAGGTGCATTAAGAAAGAAAATAGGAAAATTATTTCCCTAAAAGAAGAAAAAAGGGAAAAATAGTTTAAGGAAAAATCACAAAAAAATTCTTTACAAAATACGCAAAAAAACAGTAAAAAAAAAACTGCTACCGCAGCTTCTGTCACCAAATTTGAATACACACAAAAGTTTACATAAACCCCACCGTAACCACTAAGACAAAATCGCGGAAAACACCTATCATACCGAAACTAAACACCGCACCGCTTCAAAAAATGGCTAATGAACATGCTCAAAAGTATGGTAACCAGCTGGTCATGTCAAATTAAAAAAATCTGATTCGATTATACACCAACACGCATATGAAACCCTAAATTAGCCACTAACACAACATAAAATCACAAAAAATTGCTTTACAAAATACGCAAAAAAAACCATTAAAAAATTTTCAGCTACCGCAGCATCTGTCACCAGGTTTGAATACACACAAAGGTTTACAAAAAAAACAATGATAATCACTTAGACAAAATTGCGGGAATCATCTATCATACTTAAGCTAAACACCGCTGAAAAAAATCGGCTACAACAGCACTCGCCTTCAAATTCAAATAAACTCTAAAGTACATGCCCAAAACTATGGTAACCAGCAGTTGTTCACGTCAAATTAAAAAAAATGATTCGATTATACACCAACACGCATACGAAACCCAAAATTAGCCACTAATATAACATAAAATCACAAAAAATAGCTTTACAAAATACGCAAAAAAAAACGTTAAAAAATTTTCAGCTACCGCAGCATTTGTCACCAGGTTTTAAAACACACAAATGTTTACAAAAAAACCGATGATAACCACCAAGACAAATTGCGGGAAACATCTATCATACTTAAACTAAACACCGCTGAAAAAAAACAGCTACAACAGAACTCGCCTTCAAATTCAAATACACTCTTTAGAGTGTATTGTACAAGCTCAAAACTATGGTAACTTGCATTTGATCATGTCAAACTAAAAAAACCAGATTCGATCAAACACCAACGAATACGATAGCCCAAATTAGCCACTAAAACAAATCACGAAAACGAGCTTTACAAAATACGCAAAAAAAAACATTAAAAATTTTCAGCTACCGCAGCATCTGTCACCAGGTTTGAATACACACAAAGGTTTACAATAAAACCAAAGATAACCACTTAGACAAAATTGCGGGAATTATCTATCATACTTAAACTAAACACCTCTGAAAGAAATCGGCTACAACAGCACTCACCTTCAAACTCAAAGACACTCTAAGGTACATGCTCAAAACTATGGTAACCAGCAGTTGGTCATGTCAAATTAAAAATTCAGATTCGATTATACACCAACATGCATACGAAACCCCAAATAAGCCACTAATATAACATAAAATCACAAAAAATAGCTTTACAAAATACGCTAAAAAAAAACATTAAAAAAATTTCAGCTACCGCAGCATTTGTCACCAGGTTTTTATACACACAAATGTTTACAAAAAAACCGATGATAACCACCAAGACAAAATCGCGGGAATCATCTATCATACTTAAACTAAACACCGCTGTAAAAAAACGGCTACAGCAGCACTCACCTTCAAATTCAAATACACTCTAAAGTACAAGCTCAAAACGATGGTAACTTGCATTTGATCATGTCAAACTAAAAAAACAAGATTCAATTATACACCAACGAATACGATAGCCCAAATTAGCCACTAAAACAAAATCACGAAAAAGAGCTTTACAAAATACGCAAAAAAACATTTAAAAAAAAATCAGCTACCGCAGCATTTGTCACCAGGTTTTAATACACACAAATGTTTACAAAAAAACCGATGATAACCACCAAGACAACATCGCGGGAAGCACCTATCATACCAAAACTAAACACAGCTGAAAAAAATCGGCTACAACAGCAGTTACCATCTTTCGAACACACTTTACATAGTTTTGAATGCAAACTCAAAACTAAGGTAACCAGAACTTGGTCATGTAAAACCAACGCATACATAACCCAACTTAGCCACTAAGGCAAAGTCACGAAAAATAACTCTCAAAATATAAGCAAAAAACAGTGAAAACATATCAATAGTTGTCCGCTTTCCACCATAAAATAGTTTCTTTTAAACGAACTCAAACTATGACTTTATACTAACCACGCGGACGAAGTCGCGGGTGTCAGCTAGTCTACCAATAAAAAACGTTTGATCGATCATGTGACTCATCATCATCATCATCATTTCCTCCTTATAAGGTCCTTCATGAGAATTAGGACTGCTTTCCAAAGTTTTATGGCTCCACTAAGGGATTTCTTGCTGTACTGCTTGATATGTCTTTTAAAAATCATTATTTTGCATTTGCTAAAGTGAAATATGAAAAAAAAAAACTGTTCGAACATGTTTGACGACATGACAGACACCGCTTAGAAAATTATTGAAGAAAAGCGAAATGTACAAGAAGACCAAGAAGTTGGACGTGATTCGATTCTAAAAGAAGTTGGTAGCTGTGATGTCATTTATGAAAGTCAAGGAGGCCACACTGGAAAAAGACAATCAGAGGAAACTAGATCGGAACCCTGACAGGAGTGAGCTAAAACGCTAACCATTATTAATGTTCAATTCATTTGAAAACTGGTGCCTAACATCCAGCTAACAAGGGTCGAGCAACGGTGAACGCTGATTGTAACTTTTGAAGATAACGCAGCCTTCTTCAAATTAAAGTTTTAATTAATAAAAACTTTCCTGATGGGTAAATTTCTCTTGAATTGTGAAATTAGCAGTTCGCTTGTTATAGCTGTGAAATACTAAGTTATAAGGATTTATGGGTAAGTATATAATGTAAATTTTTGATGAACATGCAATTTTTATCTATATTATCATAATCAGCGTGATATCTATTATTGCAGTTAAATATTTCAACTATTTTGGTGGCAAATTTTCTAAAATCGTATCCTTGTAAGCGCCTTGAATGTAGCTCTGTTAGTTACAGAGATCAAAGCCCTAGTGATGATTGAGTAGTTTTCTCTTATACCTATATCGATTTCAGCCAGGGGACCATTGCTTATTATTGCTATGTCTAAGACATCAACTACTGATGATAGGCCACCTTCAACCTGCATTCATTAAATCCCAGCAACTTAACTATTAAATACAAACCTCTAACTTTTTAACTTTATCATAGTTTGTTTCTTATCAATTTGATTATCTATTATGTCGGTCAAATTTTTCTTTACATTAATGTATATAAGAAAACAAGCCGTTATATTACAACCAACGTACTACCGTAAATAACGTTTTTAAACTACGTTTTTATACTCGTAGCTTAAGTTCCAAACGATACGGAACAGACCGCATATTATCCCTATAAAACTAAGGTTCTTTTATCGTTCGGCGCGTAAATTCTCCTATCCGTAGGGATTGCAATAAATAGCTGAAATCCTGAACTTCGACCACTACTGACACAGGAAAGCAGATAACTTGAGGCTACATTTTTTATTTTGTTCTTTACTACTTTGGGAAATGGGATATTTTTACATTGGTTCATCGATACCAAAGGTGATATTGGAGTTCTTGTTAGTTTCGGCTGGATTTGAAGCCATCATTTGCCATTTGGGCCTAGATGGGGTTGTGTGGATTGTCTATAATATTTATTTTTATTAATTATTTTATAAATTTTCAGTAAGATTCTGAGCCCTCTCCATTCATCGTGAGTTCATCGGTGAACTCGCATGCAGGCGTCACTTTTCATCTTCCGGTTAGCAGTAAAACATTTTAGAAATCAATCACATAAACAATCGTTAAATCTGCAAATAATAATGTTTCTTGTCTCTGCTTACGCATCACATTGCAAACGCAAAACAATAGTTCACACTGCTATTTTAACGATCATCAATTAGCTTGTAGTTAGCATTAGCGCAGGGGGAATGAACTAAGGTCTATTTAAAGTGATACAATAGCATGTACGTAATTATTTTCAGTTCCTGCTTTGCTGTTTATTTGTATCAATTCCACTGTACTGTAGCAGTAGAACTGCTACAGTACAGTGGAATTGCATGGAGGAGGACACCCCATTCTGGGTGCGAAATAAAACGAATATCAATTAAAAATCAATATTCAGTAGGTACATACTATATAAATTGAAATTGAAAAGATTAAGCTGATTAATTTAAAAATCTATTTTAGAAATAAAGGCTTTATTTATTTATTTTTATATATTTTATTCTTCTTAGCCATAACTTCTTAGACTTATTCTTATCTAATACGTGTTGCGTAATAATATGAGCCCGAAGTTTATTAGGTATTCAGTTGTCATTTATCTACTCACTCACTGTATACAGCACACACTCTATACACAGTTTTGTAAATGCTATAGATACAACCTGGGTATTTATCAAAAACTTAAATGTTATCATGGTATTTTCTTTTGCTCCAACCAAAATATTTTTGGTTTTCTATGTCCCAAACGATTAGTTATTTTCATTAGTGACATCCTAATATAATTATTCTTCGGAAAAAACACTGGAATATCGTGACGTATCTATTCAAAGAATGAGTACAAGTTTTGATATTTCTCTAAAGGTACGGCCACATCTAGGCAATGTGCTCGCAAAATACTCAAATAGTGACATTACAGCTATATCACGCTGTTCACTGCAGAGTGCTTAATCTAAAAACAACAAAATTTAAACGGCAGGCTAATTCTAAATCGATCCTTGTGCGACAATTTGTACTGCTTTTATTATCTTCTCTTTGATGAGTTCGAAGTTTTATTCTGAATCACAAATTACAGGCAGAAGAATTACCCTGTAAGCGACACGCAACGGAGCACAAAAGAGTGAACTAATTGCCTATGCCACTGTGAATACTACTTTAGAGGAAACTCAGCTTTATTGCATTGTGTTTAGATTCAATGTGCGGTCACCTATTTTTTGACAAAATTCTTCTACTTGTTATTTTGAACGGTGTGCTGAAAAGATCGGAAAATGTGCACTGGATACATGTTTTTAGAACTTTTTAGGTTCTTAGACAAACCGGTTTCATCACGATGTTTTCTTTCGCCGTTTGAGAGTACTGGCATAGTGTAGGTACATACCTACATTTTTAGACAGAAAAACTCATTGGTACACGATTGGATTTGAATCGACGACCTTAGGATTGGAAAGCGGGACCGTTACCACCTGACCACCAGTGCTTAGGCAAGATGACAATTAATATTTTTTTTTATTTTTAGACAAGAAATAGATGTTTTCTTTCCTAATATTGAAATTGTATAAATAAATTATATATAAGTTTAAAACTACTTGCTAAGGTTAAAATCTAAAGTGTGAAAATGACATAATTATTGTTACTTTCATAGCATAATCGACTTCACGATTTTAGCTGACGGCTTGCTGGAGTCCGCGCAAAATAACTTTGCGCGTGGTTCAAAAAAATCCTATCTGGAACTAATCTCCCAATAAAAAACATGAACTTGCCTTAAACGCATTGCAAGTTCGATTTCCCCATTCATGTTTGTGATTTGGAAGATATATTTTCAGACCATTTTTTTATGCTTTCCGCTATCTGTCGCGCGCAGATCTATATTGCGTGGGACTCTAAAAAATATCAACAATCAACAACGGTAACGCATAATTATTGTAACGTCTTTCAACAATATAAAACAATTTAACTTTTTTCAGTTTTAACTTTTAAGTGTGGTTGAAGTGAAACTTCTGTAACCCAACGAAGCAAAAAGAGTACTTACATACAGGCTGAGACAAATAAAGTATGAGGGAACAATGCCGGCGACTCAGTGAATAATTTTAGCTCGGCGTACCAGCGACGCGTTGGTCACAAGAGATATAGAATACTGGATGAGCTAGTAAAATCATAGATATTAGTAGATTACATCACTTCCATACTAAACAAAGCATGCACAATTTAAACCAGAGAGAGGCTGATAATACTACTAATTAGCCCATTGTTGGGCAAATACCTCCTTCCAATCCCGCAACTCTCAAAGAGCTTGTACCACCATTTTATTTTCATATAAAATATGCCTAGTTCGAAAAATAAGATTTCGAGTGAGATTAAAGCTTTATTCTTTTGCAAAAACCTTTTCTTCATTAAAACAAGGTCACTGAAGGCAGTTTCAATAACTAACTGGGTGCTTATTTTTGTAACAGGAACAAAACTAAACAAAATTATGATGACATTCTTCTAAGCAAAAGAAAATCCTAATCGAAGCCATTATTGATACTTTCGGTGGCATCCAATAATAATAATAAATTTATTTATTTCAGGCAACATAGTAAGTACATAAAAATACAGGGCCCATAGTATAAATACCTTAAAACTAAAATATGTATTATAATATTATATGTACTAATACACGAGGTCACTTCGCATTCTACTAATACCAAGTTTAAAAAGAAATGTTTATATGCTTACCTTTGCTTTATCAATGAATTGCTAAACCCGGAAGCAAAAATAGTCTCATCCAGCATATTTTTTCATTCAACGTCCGACGCGCTATCTTTACCGCCCACGAGGGAAATAAGGTCCCGTCACGCAGAATATACTGGTCCACACAATTAGAGATCGCCAGAAATTGCGTAATTAGAGAACGGTTAATCGATCTTGCATAGTCGCTTCCCCTTTTGTTCGTTAGCTCTGGTTGGCTAAGAGCCGGCGGTGATTTGTTTATGTCATCTTTTAGAAACACTCAATTGGTCAAAACAAAACAAGTCAACAAAATGTCTAAAGACTCTGCAGCTAATTTGTTACAAAACATTAAATAAACTTATAAATCTGTTTGTGTGTGTGCTATCCTGTTCTCATAGTACAAGCTCTGCTTAGCTTGGAGCTAGATAGTGTTGTGTGAATTGTCCACGTTATTTCTTTTTATTTTATTTATTTGTTTTGCCCTACTGCTGTGCTGGGCAATGATTGTCGGCCAAGTATTTCCCTTATCCCAATACTTGGCATCTTGTGAACTCTTTAACTTAGACACCGAGGTTTTCCCGCCAACAGCTTACAAGCGCTGACGCCGCCACTGCACCGGTTTGTTTCATGCATTATTTCTTCATAAGTATGTTTTTCCCCTTCACAGGTTGTACCTCGTTAACGCAGCATCCCTCTCAAAGAAACGTATGTTAAGAAAACACTTTGATGTTCTTAAATCTGTAAAGAAATAAAATAATGTTATTTAGTATACCAGAAGTTATGTTGCGCAATAAACATTGCCTTGTGTTCTTTCCAGTTATTGGTTCCATCAGAAGTATGACGTAAAATAAACTTTACTAGCTCTTTGACTATATAGAACCCGACTGTTTATTGTCCACCGATGCGGATAGAACGATAAATAATGTCAATATACTGGTGCAGTAGTATAAGTAATGTGAGAGTATTTTGAGATTGTTAAACTTATGTGTATCTACGTCTATTTGATGAAGTGTTGATTGAGGACTGTAGCTTCTGAATCTTTATTTATAGCTGAATGAATAGTTTTAAAGATAAATGCCAACGCTTTCTTGTTTATAGTACCAACTAGCGGCAGCCCGTGGCTTTGCTTGCCCCGTTCCCGTTACGCCCTGTTCCTGTTACAATAACTTTATAAATTGTAGCCTATGTGTTATTCTGATGTATATTGTAAAGTTTCATTAAAATCCATTGGGTAGTTTTTACGTGAAAGTGTAACAAACATCTATCCATCCATATACTTACTAACTTTCACGTTCATAATATTAGTAGGACTGTACTGTATTAAGAACTAGAACTGTGCTCGGCCATCAATGTTCACTACCGCCAACATTTTTGCATCTAACCACTTCATCATCATCATCATTATCAGCCTGAAGAAGTCCACTGCTGGACAGGACATAGGCCTCCCCTACATATTTCCAGGAAGAACGATTCTGAGCCCTTTCCATCCATCGACTTCCCGCGATCTTAACAATGTCGTCATCCATCTGGTAGGTGGGCGCCCTACGCTTCGTCTTAGGGTTCATGGTCGCCATTCGAGAACCTTTATTCCCCAACGGTTGTCAGTTCTTCGAGCTATATGGCCTGCCCATTGCCACTTCAACTTACAAACTCTACGAGCTATGAAATACAAGTCCAACCACTTATGCTCTTAAGATTACGATTTACTACAATCCCCACCAATTTACACTAAACATGAGGGATTTTGCTAAGGTTTTTCTGAAATACCCCAATAAAGTGCTACAATTTTCACCACCTATGTGTCACGTATTCACTGATCGGACCCCGGAAACACAGTCCGCAGTTATGGCCAACTTTTTGTCCGCAAGATGATCACGAAGAGTAATGGTCGTGAATGGCGGGAAATTACCAAGGCACCTTATCGTACGTCGTACGATTCAATAAGCCCAATGTAGTAATGGGGAGTAGTGATGTAGCTGATTATGACTAGTGCTAATGTCCTGAGACTGCGGATACGGAAATAAATACGGAAATAGATACGGAAATAATTAAACCACTATAGTACATCTAACTAGCTAATTATAAAAATAAATCAATAATAAAAAAGTCCTATTAATAGTCTATCATACTAATTCTACCATCTAATTACCATACTTAGTTTAAATAATTTATATCTATATTTTTTTAAAGACTAACTAAGGACCTCGCGACGGGTATGGGCCTCCTCCAAAAGTCTCCATTCTTCCCTCTCCTTCACTTTTTCCTGCCAATTCGGATATGTCGTCCTGCCAGCTACCGGCGCTAAGCTCTACTGGTACAGCTAATTACAATTAGGTGAATACCTAGGTAACCAAATAACAATGTAACAATTTCTACGGATGAGGATACGGAAAGTAAGCAAGCACACCTCTAGAGGGGTGGATATAATGAAACTGCACCAACGGCTATTCCTCTGAATAGCAGTAATTGCCGCGTTCGATGTCTTTATGTGTGGTGAGTATTGACGGTCCATTCGTCTTAAACAGGATGATTTAATGGCATTGTGTGATTGGACTGTCTGGTCATTTTCATCACGTAACAAGGTGTATTATGCTTTTCAAAAGATTCCACTTGATGGATGGGTTCCTTTTAAATTAAGTTAATTTTGAATTGGAATAACTACTCAACTTAAACAGCACTGCGGTATTTCAAAGTTTCTTGTTTCTACAAATAAGAAAATAATATTATAAAATATTGGGGTCAATCCACACAACACTATTTATCCCCAAAACCAAGCAGAGCTTGTACAATACTTTTTTTTAAATAGGTACTTGTACTTGAGTGCAATATAACACCCAGACAAAGGATAAGCATCTATATTCACTACAGCAATATTTGTTTTTGTCTCTCTCTCAATTATTTTTCTTCTATTCTCTTACCGGAATACGTTGGCTCAGAGTGGTGATAAACGGACAGATGCTAACCTATTCAATTTTTCAAAACAGTAGGCCTACCATGAGCTCTGTCTGGCTATGTCTCTGGTTCTGGTTTTGAGTCTGCGTGAGTGCCACACACACAGTATAATACACTGGTGATCACTCACACAGACTCAAAACCAGAACCAGAGACAGAGCCAGACAGAGCTCATGGTAGGCCTACTGGACTGCAATACTAATAGTATCGATGTATTAACTTCTGTATTACATCGATGACTAATAGTAATAACCAGAGACAAGCTTGCTTTATTTTCTTATTTGAATCTCAACAGTGACATATATGACAAGAAGAAGAACATACTAATTTGACAAAGTATCGTATCGCCAACAGCTTTAACTCCTCAGTGTTTCCTTACGACAAACATGCCACTAACACATTACACCTGTATTTCGTTCATGAAACTTAATATACTCGCCTGAAGCAAGTTTAACCTTCTATAAAACGTGCACCGCACAAGTTAGGCCGAATCTTAAGGGAACATTTGTTCAGTAAAAATGCGTGACGAAATTGCGGGTAGGTTCGGTATTGGCCACTTTTGCGCAAAAAGCGGTCTGTAGGTGCTGGTTGGTTATCATTACCAGCGCCGACATAATTAACTATGGGAAGTCTGGCTACCGAATGAAGACCAAGTGAAACCCAGTGGGTTTTAGAAAAGCTATTTTGACTTACACTTAGCCTTCCCTTTTCACCAATTTCAAGAGCTTTTTTCACACATCAATCTCGTTCTATACGAGAGTAATATGATGTAAAAGCGTCCTACTGCCGTCGGGTGTTATAGGGTATTTGTAAGGAAAAATGTTGGCGTAAATTTGTATTTGAGAGGCTGAGATTTTAAATTGAAAAGCGTCAATGCCTATCTATCGACCCGAGAAATCAGAAACAAGTCTAAATAGGTACTGATTTTATTCATCGATTACACACAAGCAGGTCTACCGCAAGCTCTGTCTCTGGGTTTGAGTCTGTGTGAGTGTATTATACTGTGTGTGTGACGTTTCGGATTTATTTAGTCAGGACTCACACAGACTCAAAACCAGAGCCAGAAACAGAGCCAGACAGAGCTTGTAGTAGACCTAAAGGTAGCATCTCTTTATCACAGACATAAAAACATAGCAACAGAAAAAAAAAAAAAATGGAAGAAGACTTGCACATAATTAATAAGAGGGTCTTACAAAGTTCTTCGCAAAGCTAAAGCCACGATAGAAGAAGTTTCAGCAAAGTAGTCAATACACTTTATTAGCCTCAAGAACTTCCCGTATAAAACACAGGCACCAAAAACTAGGTCCAACTCTTGGTAAAGGTTAATAAGATTAGCCAGGCATAGTAAAATCTTATCGGCCCCGCACAACACAATATTAAACTAAGTTAGGAGTATAGAATAAGTTCCTCCGGCCTTCACTTGATTAGGTCGGGGCCTGAACGACGCCAACAGTATACCCCATAAACATTTTTAGGTAAACGTAATACTATGTCGTTAGGGTAATAGAACCGACCGCAGCGCCCCCTCTGAAACCGTTAGTGAGAGATCTAAACATTTACTTCATGTAAAAGTGACAGAAAAAGAAACATTTGCCGTAATGAGCTTGTTTTTCGAGATTCGCGTGGAAATAACGTGTTTACTTTTCGCCTTATTGTGCGCTGTAAAATTTGAGAGTTATCTTGAGTTGTTGCTTATGTTTGGAATGATAATAAAGGGGACTTTTTTGGAGTTTATTGAAATTACAAATAGGGTGATGAGAGATGGTGTTGTGAACGCAGTGGCTCAGAAACCACATTTATAAATATAAAGAAAATGATTAGGTTTTGAATCCTACTGCGTCTTATGGTGTAGTTTTATTTTGCTATAAAATAAGTGGTTATAATATCTTCAGTCGCGAAGAAAGAACATTTACTTTAAAGCACTACGCTACTTGAATGTAGGGTCTCTAGAGTATCTACTAGTGCTCGTAGAGCTAAGTTGATCGAGCTAACTAAGAACCAGAGGTTCTCGCTTTGTAAACATTTCACAGACTTTACCATTTTTCCTGAAAAATAACCTATTTTTAGATATACATCAATGCAATACTCGCCTTTAAATAGAGGTTATCGTTCAAGAGGATTCGTTGTTCGTGATCTAAGTTTTTGGGAATTTTCGGCAGTTCTTTATATGAATTAGTTTCATCTGCCGCCACTTTTCGCCCCCGAATTTGAAAAGTGGCGGCAGATGACACTACCTATGTCCATTCACCCCCACGTTTTAAAAATGGGGGCAGATGATACTATTTGAGTTCCAACTGCCACCGAATTTTATCATAGCCAACTTCTTTTAAATAATAATGTGTTAGGTGTAAGCAATTTTATGAAATAAAACACGAATGAATACAGATTAAATGATATGCATTTTCCACAACTTATACAACAAAATATTTTATTTTTTATTAAGCTTAATAACTCAAATAGAATAATTAAAAACATAAACAAAATAACTTAAACAATAAATACGGTGAAATCAGCAAGAGTTATTTTCAAAAACTTTTGAAACTTTCACTTAACTGCTCACACATAGTTTTTTAAAATAAAACTTTGCATCCATACTGTCAAAGTTTCATCAAAATATTAATAATCATTTTTAAGATTGATCAACCAACAGCTACATTTCCTTAATTAAAATATCAAACAACATAAATATATCTACTACTTACCTACGCTAACACAGTAATTACATTACTCACAATAATTTTTAATATTTATCACAATAAAAAAAGTCATTGGCACTGTTTCCTTATTTAAGTATACCTAGTAGGTAGTATACCTTACTAATACTACTTTTGTCGAAATCATTCCGTAAATACATGCTGAAGGAGTGGATGAAAGAGGATTTTATCCCCATTTGGTGTAACTACAAAGAGCACCATCGAACTACAAACTTTTTGGAAGGATGGCATAACAAAATAAACAAAGCAGTCGGAAAGAAAAAAACCAACCATAGAACATTTGCTGACTGTACTATACGAAGACGCAGCATATTACGCAGTTCGCTCTGATCAAATATTGAACAATATCGAAACAGGTTCTAGCAAAAGTTCGAACGCTACGCTACAAAGAAACAAATTTATTTCTAACGCCCCATTGGAATTATCAGAGGGAAAAAAAAGCGTTGGACATTTTTTAGAAATGATGCGGTAGTTTATCTTTTATAGTGACTGTTGATTATTCTTTTTTCTGCCCTCACCCCACTTTGTGGGGGGTCGGCACAACATGTTCTTCTTTTCCATTCTCCCGTATCAGCCGTCATCTCTGTATTCACTTATTTCATATCCATGTCATCTTTCACACTGTTCGTTAATCTATTTTTGGCATACCTTATACATTCATACGCATCACTCTCCTAGTCACGTGACTTTCATCCTTTCTCATGACATGCCCGTACCACGCCAGCCGGTTGCTCCTCAATGTTTCTGTCACCAGTGCTTCTTTCAGATTTCTATGATATACTCATTCCGTATCTTTTCTATTCTTGTTGATTATTGTGATAAAAAAAAAATACTGTAAATAATGTGATTAAACTGTGATAGTAGTGTAGGGGCATAATAAAGAGATTGCAAAAATAGTATTAGTAAGGTATCGTACCTACTAGGTATACCTAAATAAGGAAACAGTGCCAATGACTTTTTTTATTGTGATAAATATTTAAAATTATTGTAAGTAATGTGATTACTGTGTTAGTGTAGGCAAGTAGTAGATATATTTATGTTGTTTGATATTTGAATTAAGGAAATGTAGCTGCAGGTTGATCAAACTAAAAAATGATTATAAATATTTTGATGAAACGTTGATAGTATGGATGCAAAGTTTTATTTTAAAAAACTATGTGTGAGTAATTAAGTGAAAGTTTCAAAAGTTTTTGAAAATTACTCTTACTGATTTCACCGTATTTACTGTTTAAGTTATTCTGTTGTTTTTAATTATTCTATTTTGACTTGTTAAGCTTAATAAAAAAAAAAAAATTGTTTTATAAGTTGTGGAAAATACATATTATTTAATCTGTATTCATTCGTGTTTTATTTCATAAAATTGTCTAAACCTAATACATTATTATTTAAAAGGAATTGGCTATGATAAAATTCGGTGGCAGTTGGTACTAAAATAGTACCATCTGCCCCCATTTTTGAAACGTGGGGGTGAATGGACATAGGTAGTGTCATCTGCCACCACTTTTTAAATTCGGTGGCGAAAAGTGGCGGCAGATGAAACTAATTCCTTTATAGATTGTCTACAACACAAGTGCTTAAAGCGTTGGTAACCCTAATCTTCTACTACCAAGCGAAAGAAACTCGCTGATTATATTGCCAACAACACCATTTTTGCTCTATACAAAATAATCAGTATGAAACTTCTTTTTATAAATAATATCTAGGTATATACCTATTAGATAGGAAGATCAATAGTTTTATCGGTTATCATAGTCATTGAAAACCATTGTATGTCGTTATTTGAAGAAAATACCTAACAAAAGTTTGAATAATAATTGGACTTTCTTTGAGTCGAATGTTTTCGATACGATCATTGGAATCAGGTTCCTAGAAATATTACGAATCGGGTCATTTTCCTTTCAGTCTGAGGTAAAGAGTAGAATTGCTTTTCTAGGGACGTAATTGGGTAATTTCATTTCATTGAGTACCAACAAACTTATTCGTATTATTGTATTTTCAGAATTCCTTTCGAGAAAATTCGTTTACTTGAAGCTAGTTCCCGCGGTTACGTTTGTAACATTGTTTTTTGGAACAAACATTTGGCCCACTTGATGTAAAGTGGTAACCATCGCTTAAAACAAAATGTCACGAAAGTAGGGCATGTTCCTGACGTGCATTCGCAACTACAGAGGCATACAGATTTTTAGCCTCACGTGTCAGTAATTTCACTGGCACCCACCCCCTTCAAACCGAAACACAGCAATGCTGCTTCATGGCAGAAATAGGCATTACCACCATGCCTATTTCTACTTAGTACTTCCCCGGACGAGCCCTTCACAAAGAGCTCTACTACTAATAAAACGACTGATTTGTCCAATGAATTGTGCAGATAGTTTCATAATAAAGTACCTACCTAACAGTTCTATATAAATTGTTCTTAATGCATCTTTACACTTTACCAGGAAACTTCTATTAAATTTCATACAACTAGCACCTCTGTGTAATAGAAGCTTATTGGGGTCTCAACGAAAGATTTTAAAAATTTAGATTCTAATCCTAGTTTACTCGTACATATTTCTGAAAGAGACATAAAACAGTATCAGTTACATTATGATAAAAGGATTCAGTTTTTGACGATACGAAAAATCATGGCTTATTTTATGACTTCACTACAGACATCAGCCTTCAAATTATTACTATAAAAAATATCACGTACTTCTTTACGACGCTCTTCAGTTTATTACATCCTGTGTCGCCTAATCAGCTGAAATTGGCTAGTTTTCGTATTCAATCAGTTTACGTGAAAAACGCTTCGACAAGCTCCTTCACTATCTCATTGGTGGATCTAAATTGAATGTGGTCTGGTACAGGGGTGAACAGTTCATAAAATCACCTCGAAAGTTAGAAAAAGCTGAATTTTTGATGTTTAGCTAAAAATAATAATATTTGTTCCTCTACCGTACTACTGTAGGCCTACCACAAGCTCTGTCTGGCTCTGGCTCTGGTTTTGAGTCTGTGTGTGTTGACTAATCCTACTTCGAAACATCACACACACAGTATAATACACTGGTGAGCACTTACACAGGCTAAAAAACTAAAGCCAGAGACAGAGCCAGACAGCAAATCAAAAGTGTATTTATTCAGTAGAATCGCAAGGATCACTTTGAAACGTCTTATAGCTAGGTGAGTCTAGGTGCCAATTCCACGCGACCAAGCCTAGAAAAGAGCTTGTAATGGTATTTGTAAATACCAGTAGATTCTTTGCCTTTTTCCAAACAACCAAACAAAACAAACATTGCCTATTTTGATAGCATCTGGATAAAAATGCTTGTAAAATACGAAGCCATCTTATCCTAATGTAGGCTCTTTGTTTCAGGTAAGTAACGCCCCGTACCATTTTCTTTATATAAAATATATAAATAAATATTGTGGACAATTCACACAACACTACCCAGCCCCAAACTAAGCAGAGCTTGTAATATGGGAACCGGATAGCTGATATAATACTTGAATACATTTTTTTTTTGTAAATACATACTTAGAATACAATATAACACCCAGACAGAGAACAAACATTTATGTTCACCACACAAATATTTGTTCTCGGTGGGGATCGAACCCACGACCTACGGCGCAGAAGGCAGAACTACTACCAACTGAGCCAGTCTTCTTTAGAAGGTTTTCTTTAGAAGGTTACCACACAATTGGTTTTCTTACAACGTTTTTTGTACACTTTACCTTCATCGTATCGACGCCGACTGTCTTCAGATGTAAAGCTAGGTGAGCTCAGCATCTGTAGCATTTCTGTTCTGTGTTTAATTTGTACATTTTGAAAATACTTGTATTCTGTGTAAATAAAGACTATTTTAACTATTTGGTTTATAGAACAAGACGGAATTATGTCGAAAGTCTAAAAATCGACTTTATTGCATATTTGAATCAGCAAAGTTTTACCGCATATATACCACTAAGACAGGTTTGTTTATACTTGCACAACTTAAACTACAACTTTAACTTGTATGGACTTGGATGGCACTGTACTTTTTAAGTCAAAATCACAGAAAAATGAGAAATTATGATTTCTTTATGACGTGGGCAACAAACCCAGAGTAAACCAACTATTATAAGCACAATCTGGCAACTTAACAAAAGCTAAATGAAGTACAATTTAGGCAATCTTTGGTACTTTCCGGAGATTGCTCCTACATCGCTTTACAAGAAAACTTTTTATCTCTGCCGCATGTCACATTCCTCCCCTAATGTTCCGTTCTTTATCTGGAGATCGTCTCGATATCCGTTCCATTATTGTACAGATAAAACTTTGATTTGATTCGGAATAACTTTTGCGGCTATCGCGAACTTGTACAACTTTGTTGTAGACTGAGCTGTACGATTTGATTTGCGGTTATAACTTTTTTTTTACAACATTTGCACAGTCCACACGACACTATCTAGCCCCAAACTAAGCAGAGCTTGTACTATGGGAACCAAATAGCTGATATTAATACTTACATATATATTTTTTTCTAAATACATACCTACTTAGAATACAATATAACACCCAGACAGAGAACAGACATTTGTGTTCACCACACAAATATTTTGTTCTCGGTGGGGATCAAACCCACGGCCTGCGCAGAAGGCAGAGCTACTACCAACTGAGCTGAAAGGCCAGTCATAGCTAAACCTAGCTATGGCTGGTTTTACTATCATTTTTGCCTTTGATCGTCTTATTTGGGACTTACCGCTAAAGCGATGATCGAATGAAGTTACTGGCACGTGAGGCTGAAGTGAATGCCTGAAGTTTATGGACGCAGGGCAGTGTATCGTATTAGGGCACATTCCTGCAGTGTGTATAACGAGGCGAAGCTTTGTTAGAGGCGATGGTTACCACTTAACATCAAGTGGGTTATATGCTTGTTCCATCGGCTAGTTGCATTAAATAATATTAACCTTCATTAATATGTATAAATGTGATGGTTAATGAAAAAAACGTGTCGTGGAACTGCGGCATACATACTAGACAATGGTGGCAATGAAATGATATAAGAGCAAATACAATTTTTAATTAGTATAGTCTTAAACGGAGATGGCGAGACGAGCTTGATGGCTTCCTGATGGACTGGACAAGCATAGCCAAGGATCGCGATGTCTGGAGGGAATGGGGGAAGCCTTTGCTCTGCATTGGGACCCGAAGGACACATAATAACACAATAACAGTCTTAAGAATGTACAACGTTGCATAGAACGCATCGTTTGATCATGATAGCCACCCGACCAACCGAAGATAACGAACCCGAACTGCAAGACGTAAAACTTATTTAAGTATAGGTACTTAGTCTATATGACCACACCGAGCATACAAACAGCGCGTAGTTTTTAGTTTTTTTTTAAATTATTTTTCAGTGAGGTTACGGATATAGATTGCATACCGAAAAGCCACGGTATTGTGAAGTCAGCTGTAGAAGCCGCAGGCATCGTGAAAGGCATCGGAAAAAACCAAGCAAACTAACGAACCGTCCGCACCACGTTTACTATTCTATTAAAAGTACGCTCCAATAGTTTCAGTAGGCCTACCACAAGCTCCGTCTGGCTCTGTCTCTGGCTCTGGTTTGAGTGAGTTGAGTGAGTGTGTGAGTGCTTACCAGCGTATTATACTGTGTGTGTGATGTTTTGACATAAGATTTATTTAGACAGCACTCACACAGACTCAAATCCAGAGACAGAGCCAGACAGAGCTTTTGGTAGGCCTACAGTACAAGCAAGTACAAAGTAAAGCCTTTATTCCTGTATTCCCGAACACGTTCGTTCTCTAATCAAGTAGATGTAGTTCTCGGTCGTTTTTATAGCGCATAAGCTCAAAGACTATGGTTTTTTGCGCGCATCATTCATTTCCGAGAAAAACTATTTAGCTTGAGCTTTGAAATATAAAAGCTAAGTTGCGACCGTTCTGATAGTAAAATTCTATAGCTGCTCGTGAATGTAAAATGTGCTTTTTTTTACAAATAAACTTTTTTGTATTGCATTGATAACTTTTATTCTCACATGTCCAGCGTTTGTTTGAAAAAGTATCAACTGAGTATGCGTTTTGAACAAAAAATATACCAAGTACCACTAAATATTTTACATCCCCAAAGTATCTTGAGTTTGGTGTGTACTGTGTCTAGCATGGCGATTATGCAATACTTCAAAGTCATGAGGCTGTTTCTGTTCTTATGCAATTCCACGATAATGTGCCATTTCAACGGCAAGGCACTGTAGATACGGACCATTATACCTGTTCGAAGCTTCTTGCGAAGTTTTAGGTCATCGATCAACTAAGTTCGAGGGTACGGTTTTCAAGTAGTCGTGTACCTACTCAGTCTACTCATACGTATTTATGATGTAGCAACAGTTACGCTACATATTCATACCAATTTATCAATGTCAAAGAAAGTCTGTCTGTAGCGATTTTACAGCTGACACTGACTGAACCGATTGAGGTGAAATTTGGTACAAAAATAGCTTGCTTTTAAAACTACTGTTTGGTAGATTTTCATTTTAAACCTATAATAACTGCATAGTTAACCAGTACAGTTTTGCGAAGCATTTTAAACCCTCGATGTAAACAGTGCTCTCCGATTATTATCCGATATATTCTAGGCTTGGCCGCGTGGAACTGGCACCTATCTATAAGACGTTTCAAAGTGATTCTTGTGATACTATTAAATAAATACATTATTTTACATTGACTTTGATTAATCTATTCATATTATAGTAACTTAAAACCAAATTAGGTTTACAGTTTAGGTTCTTGATTGTTAGTGTTCCTAGTAATGATTCAAGAATTTTTTTTCGGCCGTTGGAAGATCATCAGTAGGTATTTTTCTATTCCTTTCTAGTTGATAACATGAGAAGCAAAACATCAGTTTAGTTCATCACACAACATTTTTGGTTCTCAGTGGGGATCGAGGCCTGCAGAAGGCAAAACTTCTACCAATTAAGCTATGAGCTATTATAGTACAATTAGAGAACAATCTCTGCTTAGTTTGGTGCTAGTTAGTGTTATGTGGATTGTCCAATCCACTGAAAAAAAACTATCTCAAAGTGACAGAATGTAATCCATGCGTAGCCGGGGCGTTTCACGAGTGCACAAATATTATAGAAAAGTTACGCACAAGTTTGCAAATTTACAGAGATTAGCTTGATTGTACATCGTACCGGACGGAACGGAAGGGATCTTCAAAATGAGGAGGGTACCTGTAAGTCAGTGGAAATGTAAAGTTGTGGCATGCATACTATACAGTATACATACAGCTTAAGTAAGTAGGTACTTATTAATGGTATCGGACTTTCGCAATAGTGATGAGAATCCTTTTTCAAAGTCAAGAGGCTAGGATAATTTTGAAATCTAGGTGCAAACGGCATGCTATTCCTAAATGATCACACAAAACAACTGTAAGAGCAAAACCAATTACGTTGGATGCCTGTCCTAAGTCACGTGGAAGACACTTAGATTTAATCATCATCAGCCTGAAGAAATCCACTGCTGTACATAAACTTCTCCTACACATTTCCAGGGCGAAAGATTCTGAGCCCTTTCTATTAAACGACTTTCCGCGATCTTAATCTATGTCGTCGGTCCATCTGAAGAGTGGGCACCTACGTTTCGTCTTCCGATTCGTGGTCGCCATTCGAGAACATGAATTCCCCAACGGTTGTCGGTACTTCGAGCTATAAAACCTACAATAATAATTCTACGAGCTATGTCGGTGATCTTGGTCCCTAGATTTACCTAGATTTACTTAGCTCTATATCATTTCAAGCATTGCCCTTTTCTTTTTGTCCTAAAAATATACCAAAGACAATTTGATAGTTATAGCACGCTTCGAGTCATCGCATCGCAGAGTCACGTCGATTTAGCCAGGCAACTGTAATGTGCTATGACGGGGAAGCAACATGATCCTTAGTTTTCTCAGATAGGACTTGGGAGCACAAGGATATATTTCCAAGATATAAGGAAAATAAAATAAGGTGTGAAGGCGTTAGCTTAGCCATTGAGACCAGCTACAGTCGAGACCCAGGGAGTGCCAGGAAAGCAAATTAGACTGCATTATTTTGTCATCTCTGCCTTAGCCCATTAACTGCTAATAAATAGAAAGTGCCTCTGTATAACCGTAGTCGAATTATTAGATTTTGGTGAAAAAGCTTATTCTAAGCTAAGCTTATTCTAAGCTAAGCTTATTCTGAATTTTACTCGATGAGTAAAAATATGAGACAACAATAATACGTTACGTAGAATCAATCGAAACGAATTGTTGTCTCGTTTTTTCTCCATACAAAAGAAAGAAGAAAATAGGCGAAATGAATTGTTCAAACTAATCGAGTAAAATTCAGAATAGGGATACAGATTGACAAAAAAAATTGATAGACACCATGAAAAATGCGATTTTATGATATTCTGTGAACGTACCATCCCCTATTCCAATGTCCATAAAACTTGTACCAGCCGAATAAGCCAACAGCGTTGTTGATTTCATCCCAACGGAAAACGCTGAGTAGAGATTTTATGAAAAATATTTATGGGTCCACGTTGTCAGTTTGTTTTGTGCACCTTTGTGTTTTGATGAATAAGCGGTTCCCTTTAATGGTGAAACAGAAATGCCATTTTGCACTCACTTTTGTCGAGAATTTTTTTTTTCCTACGTTTGAGTCACTAATATGCTCAAATTTTACAATTAAATAGAAAATAGTTATTTAGGTGTATTAAAACATATGTATGTACTAAAACTATAGAATATTGTTATGTAAGAAAGTTCCAGCACTAGTTCATTTCATGCACTTAAGTTATTTATCTCGTGAATAATATTTCGAGCACACGGAAGCTAAAAATATTCCTACCATTGAAATTCATTCACAACACGAAAACGACCGCTACTCGCACAAAGAATTTTAGGTTATTTTTCTCATTTCAAATTCTCCATTTCCGCGACTAGAATCGTAAAAAGCGGATTATAGTCTGTGCTCGCGTGGAGGATAGAATTCGTGGGAATAAGCCGAGTTCGCAATATGGGCTGCTTTATTTACTCCTAGCCACTAAGCTGCATATAATGAAAACGCACTGTCTCGCGGGCGTCAAACGACGTAAAAGTAAAAATGTCAAGTCAAAGTGGATAAAGAGTCTTGGTACTTTTTCCTACTTTCTTAGCGTATATTTTTCGTAACCCCTTATTCTTAAAAAAATTAAACGTCAGGCCTAAAGACAAAGACTAACTTGAATTAGTATTGACTACCTCTGCTGCACTGAAACAAGGCTAAAATTGCGCACGATCGGTGATTGCTACTTACGATGTTTGTAAACAAAGCTAACTCACGGTCTAGATATTTAGCTGATAAACTCTATATTCATTTATTACAAATAATTGTTACCTACGTTTAAAGGTAAGATAGTAAATATATATTAGAAGCGTAAAGATTTACTTTCACGCTTGGCTGTAATGAATTTTCAAAACAGCGTTTCCGGCTTTTTGTTTTATCCACAAGGATTTATTGCTTGTGGAAGCAACAATACGGTGACATCACCCAGACGGAATTTGTTAAGCCAGCCCTTTGCACAAAAAGTTAAAAATTGACCATAAACACACTAGAATTTTATTTTATTTGTACTTTACGAGCTTAGCACACGTACCGGTTTATACCAAATGTATAATTTCGTGTAAACATGCAATTGCAACTGTTCATGTGTATTAATTTCATGATTGTGATTTATTTTACAAAGTAAAGCACGTTTGAATACGAATTAGCGGTCGTGTTTATTGTTAAGATAGCAAAATGTGCAATTAGTATGCTTTGTTAAGTGCGATGGTATTTATTGCACTTTTTCCGTTTTTTTGAAACTTTCGTCTCTTGAATGTTGGTTTTGCACGCTAAGTTGTAGTTTATTCCAGTGGATATTCTTTGTTGTTTAGTTATTTATGTTTCTGATTTTCTACCATGAACGCGGAAACATGGTTTGTCATACCGTTGGTGTATAAATGAATAATTTAATTTTAACTGTAACATTAGAGCAGTTATTGTAGTGTGTAGAAAGAGAAAAAATATGAATAGAAAATAATCTCATTTCTTTTTTTATACTTAACTGCATGAAACCTATGCTGGCTGGAAAACTTAAATGATTCTTATATAATCTGGTGCACCAAAAAAATATCAGTGTTTTATCAATAGCTATCTCTTACCACTGGACAGGGCTAACTTTGAATGATGTTACAAGCCTAGTAACGCTTGGAGTGTAAGGTAAGAGCAAGGATCTAAACCACGTAGTCGCAGTACAGTCGACATCTCGCACGGTTGCTTATCCGTACGTCGGAGTTGTCAGTTGTCACACGCGACGTTGACTCCCCCACTAGCGAAATGAAACCCAATAGGGCTTTTCCTTATTAATTCAAAATGTTGCCCATCTTGATTCAATAGTACACAGCTGTAAATATTTAGTTATTTTATTCATTGTAAACTTTGGATAAAGGGCAAGTCATTTTTTTATGTACTTATGACCAATAAGATTGATGCCCTATGTGCGAGAAATTATTATTATTCAACTCTTTATAGCACAAAAACATAAGAAAAAATGTACAAAAGATGTGCTATAAGCATTTTCGACCTGCCAACCTTAGAGGTAGAGTATGGCGTTGGTGTGCTAACTTTAAAATAAACTTAGATATATTTAAATTAATAACAAGTACTTATTAGTTACTGTCCGTTAATGATGAAAAATGTTTATTTCTAAAATTATAGAAGTGTTACTGGCTACGAAACATGATAGTGTAGTCGTATCGAGTTTCAGAAAACTACAACAAAGCCGTGACGCAACAATATCCCGTCGCAATTCAGATTTTATATGCGACTATAAATCGCTTGTTCTTATTCCAACAAAGAGCTTCAAGGCAACTATTCGAGGCGTTCAACTCATATCAGTTCCCATAAAAATGTTTTATGTTACACGCTAATAAATGACATCAGCAAATTTCGTAAGACAATATGAGAGGCGCTCTCTGCATTCGTCCTATCCATTTGGCTTCCTCCCCCAATCATTGTTTCGGAAAATAACGTATAGAGGGTGTATCTTACATAAAAACACAGATTTAACATTGACAAATTTACACTGAATTTATTCTGAATTCGACTACATTTGAACACTATAATTTAGCCTCAGTTATTATAACCTTAGACTTTTTTTTCACGACATTGCTAAGATCGCGGGAAGTCGGTGGATGGAAAGGGCTCAGAATCGCTTATGTCCAGCAGTGGACTTCTTCAAGCTGATGATGATGATAAAATTTACATTGGGAACCAGAAATAAGAGTTTTTTTTTAAATCCCGGTATGTCAACCTTTTTCGGTGGAACTCCTCAGGTAAGTTAGTAAATTCCTAGGGCGTTTGCAGTTAGTTAAAAATTGTGATCACCCTGTATAATGTTTCTTATGGTGAGTGCTGACGTTTTGTCATATCGAACGAACACTCAGCTAATATTGCTTTTGTTCTGGTTCCGTGACTGTTTATGATTTTAGTAGCTATGTATTTCCTAATAGGCAATTAGTTTAACAGTTATTGAAACTCCAACGGAGCGTTTACGTACTCGATAAATTCCTGAAATTCTTACTAAAGCCTGGCGTACATGTTTATCGTGTGGCTGTTGACTGTGCATTGCTGTCAAATAACGCACTGTCAAAGTTCAAGGCAATATGTGCCTTAAAACCCTATACTAAAACAGTGCATCGATTCCAGCAACACGGATCGAATGAGTGAAGGCTTGCGCACACCTAGTTTGCTGGCGGTAGCGATCAGTGAAACGCTGTCAAATATCGCTGTCAAATTTGACAGCGTTTCACTGGTCGCCGACGCCAGTGGCATAAAGGCCTGCGCACACCTAGTTCGCTGGCGGTAGCGATCAGTGAAACGCTGTCAAATATCGCTGTCAGATTTGAGATTTGCGCAGGTCTTAAGTGTGCGCAGACCTTAATCGCTGAATCCGCGTTCCATTATCCAATTTTTAAAACAAAAATTGACAACTCACATCGATTAACGCGATCGCTTGAGTGATTTGTGTTGCTGGAATTGACGCTCAGATCGCTGTCGCCAACGTCATCACAGATCGCCTAATTCAGTGTACATTGCAAGGCTATAATAATCTCATTACCTACTAGCGTATTCTTTGAGATGAAAAAGTATTCGGAAACACTGTTCTGATGTACCTACCTACTGTTAGCATAATCACAATTGTAAGTGTTTTATTATTTTCCGTTTCGACCGTATTACAACAGCCGTGGTCGTGGGCAGACTCACATCACAATAAATACCCGTTTCTTCCTCCTCCTCCTTCTTCTGGTTTCCATAGTACAAGCTCTGCTTAGTTTGGAGCTAAATAGTGTTGATTGGATTGTCTACAATATTTATTTACTTATCACTAAGTACATCTTAGTTTATTTTATATTCTTTTTATCGTATTAATAAAATACCCAGCAGAATTTAAATTTCCTTTGCACTATAGCCGCGATACACTTTACACTCAGTAAGCTTGTAAGCAAACACAATCAATGTGTGTGCTCAACTGCTTTGCCGCAGCTGTTGGCTACCTCCACTTTCCTAGGCTTTCAAACAAAAATGAGCTTTATTACCAGTAGTATACCGTTCTTATAAAACCTCAAGTTTTCAATGTTAGAGGATAATATCAAAAAAGTTTTCTCACGTTTCGTTTTTATCAAAGTGTTACCTATTATTATATTTTATGATTTTAGTACAAAATATTATTGTATCATACGCCATATTAAAATAGGCTAGGGTTTTATAGTACACTCCAGAGCAATGAATCAGGGTTATCAAAACCACCCCGAAAAAAATGAAAATTAATAATAGTTAAAAAAAACTAAAAAAACACGCTTTATAGAAAATCCAACAGAAATAAAATTTAATGACTTTGGATTATGATTAGTGTATATAAGAAATAAATGTAGGTATATAAAAAGCGTGGGGTGCATAGTGTCAATGAAAATGTTAACTAATGCCACTATATGAATAATTATTGATCAGCCTGAAGAAGTCCATTGCTGGACCAAAGCTTTCCCTACACATTTCCAGAAAAAACGGTTCTGAGCCATTTCTGAGCGATCTTAACAATGTCATCGGTCCATCTATTGGTTGAAACTATGCGTATGTAATATATTGTAATATTATTATTGTATTGTTGAGTATAGTGTAATATTTAGACTAAATCAGTGAACCAAATCTATTGCTCTTGAGTGTACAATCTTCTATGATGTTAGTTTAGCAGAATCTAGACCACCAGAGCTATAATTATTAACACGTACGCCCAGATTTCATAGAATTATATTAGCTATACAAGATTAGGAAATTGGGTTACAGACCTAATCTTGCACCCCTTTAGAGCTTGCTACCCTTTACGGTTCGGGTTATTTTAGTAACCTGCCTTACTACTTACTATCGAATAAATACAATATTTTCTATTATTATAGAGTAAATATAATATAGAGTATGATTATAATGGTCCTATAGCAGTTATTTAGCTTAGCAACTGACTTATCGGCCAGTAGACCTACCATGAGCTCTGTCTGTCTCGGGCTAAAACCGATTCAAAACCAGAGTTTTGAATTGGTGTGAGTGCTCACCAGTGCATTATACTGTGTGTGTGACGTTTTGACGTGGGATTTATTTAGTCAATATTCACATAGACTCAAAACTAGAACCAGAGACAGAGCCAGACAGTGCTCATGGTAGCCTACTGGCCGATAAGTCAGTTGCTATCTTTAATTGTTAACATGAAACTGACAGTGACGGTGAAGAAATTTTTAACAAGCCGTAGAAAATTGCCCGGCATTATGAATGAGGGGGTTAGTTTTTTGACTAACAGACTAGGTATTAGTATAACTAAAAAAAGTTACCAATAAGGCCACCAGTGCTCTAAGACTTTAGTAAAAAAAACTATTTGTACTATGGGAACCAGCTAATAGCTGATATAATACTTATATACATTTTTTTTGTAAATATATACCTATAATACAACGCCTATAACATCAAGTGATACTTTATACCTCTATATCACTATCGCTTTTTAATCCATTTAGAGAAAACAAAGAGTAAATCGCGTTTTCAAAGTCATCCATTTCCAACCTTGAAAACATAACAAAGTTTCACCATTCACTAAAGTGTTTGTCATCTATTCTTTCAGTGTCTGGAGCTTTGTTCGACTCTCCCTCTCGATGCTTTAGCGAGATTGGTTTCACACTTTTCCTCTAAAGTTATTGTTCTAGGGCCACACGTCATTATTCAACGTCATATATCCAGCAAATGCGAGCACTTTGCTTCACATAGGGTGGACTCTGGGACTATTTTGTTTTTGGACGTAAAAATTCTAAACAAATGAAATAAGTATCGTAAGTAAATAGGTGATAGTAGTAGTGTAAGTAGTAGGGAATCAGAAATGAGGATATCCGTAGAAGAACCAAGGCCACCGTCATAGCTCGTAGAAGGAGTAAGTTGAAGTGGCAATGGGCAGGTCATATAGCTCGAAGAACTGACAACCGTTGGAGAATAAAACATAAATCGGATGTGATGCGATAAGCTTTCATGTTTGACAGCGAAACCTGTATCTCTGTCAAATATCGCAGCTTTGTCGCCTAGATATTTCCGCCGTTCCGTGCCATGCCGGCCGTTCATTTAGGCATTCTAGCTAGCTAACCTTTATTATTATGGCTCAGTTAAATCTTTGGGTCCAGTCACAGAAACAACAGCGAGGTGGTCTGTAGCTTTCCATTGTACATCAATCGTCGTTTGTTATTGAAATGATGTGAGTATGAGAGAGTTTAGTGATCTAAAAGCGAGTAGAATAAACTAAGCAATGTTCCGGATGACTGGCCTCTCAGCTCAGTTGGTAGCAGATCTGCCTTCTGCGCCCGTAGGTCGTGGGTTCAATCCCCACCGAGAACCAATATTTGCGTGGTGAACACAGATGTTTGTTCTTGTTCTATGTATGGGTGTTATAGTGTATTCAAAGAGTGTATTTACATCACGAAATGAACATAAGTATTTTATCAGCCATCTTTTTCTCAAAGCACAAGTTCGGAGTTCAAATGTTGTGTGGATTGTATACACAATATTTATTTATTTATTCTTTTGCAGCTAACTGTATTTATCGCATCATTTATTATATCGATGCATGTGCCTACTTGTATTATGTACGTACATGGTATTACATTTACCTACCCTGAGATCTTTAAGAGCTCGTGACCATTTTTCTATTTGGAAATAGTAGGTACGATATATTATTTATGTCAAGTTTTGCCCAACACTGGTCTACTGGGGCTACTGGTCTAATGTTCACAATTTAGTTTCACCGAAGTTTATAAATAAACTAGCTGCCTGTCCCGGCTTCGCACGGGTGGACATTTATTTTTTAAACACACAAATATAGCCTTTGTTACTCAAGGTGAACTGTACTTGCATCAATTGATATCAGTCCAGCAGTGGACTGATATCAATTGATGATGATGATGAAAGAACATTCTATAACGTTTAGGGGCACTATTTTCTCGAACATTTTGTCCAAATCTAGAATTCAAAACCGTTTGCATGGGTATATTTGAGTATTCTAGATAATTCTGGATTACTAACGTTTGGATGCATTCCGGATGCTAGCCAAATAATTTCAGTCTTCGAATTAAATTTGATCATTCCAGAACCTCAAAGACATTCTAGAGCGTTCTTTCCTCGTTAAAGTCGAGAATTTTCTGAAAAATCCCTAAGCGATAGAAAGGGATAGACATATATAAGTCCCTACGTGATAGAAAGGGATAGACATAGATTTCGAAACTTTTGCCCCTTATAAATTAATAATACCTAAATATTGAATATAAACTATCCTATCTTTTAAGTCCGACCATATTTTAGGCAGTTGCAAAATTTTATCGAAATCCGTTCAGTAGTTTCGGAGTTTATCGCGTTCCAAATTGTGACACGAAAGATTTATATATATAGATAAAATTTATTATAAGTTGCCAAGAATTTAATTTTCGTTGTAAAAGTAATATTGCAGTCGAACGGGCAGGTAGCGTAATAAACGAGCTTCTTCGTGTAGAAATTCAGTGCACACCCCAAAAAATCCTTCTCTAAAGAAATACCTTATCCAATGTTTGGTCCCTGGTGTTTACTCTTTGTGGTTAAGCTGCATCTAATGAAATCCTCCGTCGGGGTAGCCTTGCACCAAATCTTAGGAGACGAATTCATCTTGGTATTTTAAAGAAAAAGGCGATTTCATTAAAAGTATATAACTGACAGACGTAATTGGAAATGCTCGTAGACAATTCGTAGCATCAAGCTACGAGGGTTTTTTTAACCACCTGGTATTTTAGGAAACTTTATTCATTTTATTTTATTTTTGTTCCATACCTTTAGGTGGATAAGTAGCATTGCACTGCGTCCATCAATCTGAAATAATTTAATTTAATATAGAGCACGTCGTCGGTGGACGTCGGTGGTGGGTGAAGTACCTAATACAATTTTGTAAGTAGAAGTAACCGCTCAAAAGCAGGTGGACATTTGTTTAATCTACACTTTTATTTTACAGAAAGAATGTATCTAGATATAACATGGTAGACTCATAATTTTTTTGAAACAATTTACCAGAGTTCCATAAAAAAAACTAACGTGACATAATTCAACGCTTTGGCACTCAACTCATTCAGGATCAAGTTCTTTGATACAAAACACAAGGATCAAGAAGTCTGCGTCGCCGTACCGGGACGGTATAGACACGTGGACTTTGAGCATTTTCAGTGTTCCTCCATCGTATTTCGAGGCGTATTCTGATCACGTTACCGACCGTGCTTATTGAATAAACTTCTAAAAGATACAAATGCCCGTGGTAAGTATTTCTAATTCTATTTTGATGGGAAGAAATAGTCGAACAAAAACTAATGTTTTGAAAAGAAATAACTTCATGACTCCATGATGATATACCTCCAAGCACGGTAGATATCTTAATTTTATAAATGCTGTAATGAGCTTGTTTGTTTACCCTGTCTAGCTTTTTTCTCCTCCACATAAAAAAACCGAAGACGATTAGGTCTTTATAAAAAATATTTAGATCCTACAATAAATATTTTCAGTTTACGATAACACTTCTTGCTGAGGGGTTTTTAGTGCGCCGTTCTTTAAATTTAAACAATAAACAGGGCTTTGTAAATATAATGTAAGAAATGTAGATTGTTCCATATTTAAAAAAAAAATTAAATACATATAGTTTCATGGTAATTAATTACAATGTATTTACATCATCTGATATAGATATCAACAGAGGTCGCTGTAGAGGCTGGGTTAAGATTTTTAATGTCACTATAGTAAATGATGCCACTATAATTTTTTCTTTTATTAAACGAGCTTACGGCCCACCATATTCATAAATTATTGTAGGATAAATAATAAAGATCTCAATAAAGGAAAAATCCGTATCCATTTTTCAGGACAAACCAAATTTAAGTAAACGCCAACCAACCACACAAAAGGAATAACTCAACCACGGTAAGTACATAAGTAGCCGATTCGAAACTTTTATATCACTAAAGAGGGCTTTCTTAGAAATCGCTGCTTAGCTATAGTTATCTGAATAAAACCCATTGGATTGAACAATGGGACGCTCGCAGTCCGACATATTGTAACGGTTGACCAATTTTCTTTTGTGTGAATGCTTGCGATTTGAGAATACCAATGGCGCCTAGACTAAGTGATGATTGACACTTTCTTTGTACGAAATCCATTGCTTTTGGATGAATCACTGAACAATATTACATCAGGAAGATACGAGTAGGTTTTTTTGACTGGCCTTTCAGCTCAGTTGGTAGTAGCTCTGCTTTCTGCGCAGTAGGTCGTGGGTTCGATACCTACCGACAACAAATATTTGTGTGGTGAACGCAGATGTTTGTTCTCTGTCTGTGTACAATATTGTATTCTAAGTATATATTTACAAAAATAAAGTAAGTACTATTAGCTATCTGGTTCCCATAGTACAAGCTCTGCTTAATTTGGGGCTTGGGACAGTGTTGTGTGGATTGTCCTGAATATTCATTTATTTGTTTTACTTATGCTATACTGAACAAACTGAGATGAACCGCATTTTTAAAATAAAATAAGATAGAATTGGATAGGAAAAGAAAGGATAGGATAGAATAGGACAGGATAAAATAGGAAAAGATAGAATAGAAAAGGATAGGAAAGGATATAGGATATAATTTTATTCACTATATCCACAAGTATACTATTTAATGCTACGAACTCTAGTCGAAGCCAAATAATATTTACCATGGTTCATATGACACCAATTTTGTATAGAGAAATCTTGTGTTCTGGCTTATATTGTCAGTGAAGAGAAACAAGAATTGGCAGCTGCATTTGTTCTGCCTTTCTTGTATTTCTTGTTCCTGTCTATGTGTTATTTAGCTTTCATTAGCCTTGCTCGTGCAGGTAAGCATACTCTAGTGAATTTTTGACTAGTTCTGTCTAAGCGAAACCTATTATAAATGTTTTGCTGGTAATTACACAGGCTTAAATTCACGGAACTGATGTAAAATTGATGAACTTACGTTTCGTACAAATTTGAGAATTTGCGTATTTATTAGGGAAAAGCTTATTTTGAGTCGTTATAAAACAGGTAGTTTTGGTTGCATGATTATTATAAAATACATGATTTTGTAAACATTTTCTTCTTTGTGTTTCTGAATAGGCACCTCAAAATATTGTTATAAAAAAATACTACGCCAGCAATTATAATTATTATATGTACAGGAATAGGAGATTATGTTTAAGCTAATGTACTCGTATAAACACATACTAGCAGTTGGTGACCGAGCTTCGCTCGGTATTTTTATTGTTAACTTGTATTTTTAAAAAATCATAAGAGTCATATATTATCTTTATTGGCTTATTCTTACTGAACAACGCCATCTGCTGGATATGCTTGCAGTTAGTTGCTCACAATCGTCAATAGATGGCAGGAGCAGTCACATATTCAGTTTATGTTTAATTATTGAACTCAGGGTTAATAATCATTTTCTAAAAATGAATCCTAGCTAGATCGATTTATCGCCTCCGAAAACCCCTGTATACTAAATTTCGTGAAAATCGTTGGCGCCGTTTCCGAGATTCTGATTATATATATATACAAGATTTTCTCGTTTAAAGGTATAAGATAGATACGTCTCTCTCTCTCTCTCTCAACTATTTCTTTACTCTTTAAAACCAAACAGTTTTCATAAAAACACGCTACGCCATCTATTTACACGCTCAAGAAGATGCAATGCTATAAGCTTATCCTTCAAGTTCTACATTATTTGTGTGAAAGTTTTTAAATAAAATAAACCCCAAAAGTACAATTTGTTTGGACACGAACTTATTTCCCAAAGCACTCAGATTTAACATGGCTCCAACTAGAGATCTGCAAGTGTCAATGCGCACTGAAGCCTGTTTACCCAGTAACACCACCATTAGCTGTGCGAACGAAATTCATAATGCAAATACGATTGCGCGTCTGGAGTGGAGCTAATGCACTCGGCGCTATGAATTGCAAACTGCCGGTGAGTTCCTTTCAATGGGTGAAACTGGGTGAAATAGGCAAGTATTCGAGTGAGCGAAGGAAATCGTTTGTTGTTGGTTTACTTTGTCGGTGAAAGTATTTGAATGTGGAGTGGAGTGGATAAATCTAGGGTTTACAATTACTTGTACCAGTGCTTCTTTGTTCAAGAATAGAGTAGTGCCTGTTGGTAGATCTTTTAGGTTTCATCGCATGGAACTAGATTAACTAAACTTCAATACGTTTCAGAGTGACTTTAGATCAAAATGATACCACTGTTAGTCCCTCAAATGCGCATTACCTTGTAACTATTACTATAAACCTATTATTATAATTGTTATTACTAGCCCGTAGTGTCCCACAGTCAATATGACCTTGGAACTACCTCGGAACTAAAAAAAAAAATACTAAGAACATTATGCAGTTCCAATAAAAAGATGAAACGTAACGACAACTTGCAAATCAAATAAAAACGGGAGCCAAAAATTATGGGCAACCTTTTTCATGACACTGAACATTAAACATTTGGGATACGTTATTCAGAGGGCGCCAAGAAAAATAAATCACAATGGACTAATTTGAATGTTCCCTCTCCTTTCAGAAGGGGCTGAAAGGATCCCAGTTCCCTCCAACAATAGTACCCGCAACCCGCTGAATACGACCAACGGGCTTCCAAAAACATTTTTTATCCTTTTGTGGAAAACGTAAACAGAAATGTTTTGGCTTCCGTTCACCTATTGTTTTTATTAGCGTATGTAGCAAAATGTTTATGCTCTCTGAATCTGCGTGAGTGTGAGTGTTAATTATTCTTTACATAAGCTTTGTTATTTAAGCATTTTCTGAATAAGAAATAAATGTTTACCCCGAGACTTGCATTTTAATTTTGTTTTAAGGAAAAATATTTAGCCTCGAATACAGCAAAGCTACTATATAGGTAGCAAACTGCTTCTTAATCACTTTATTATTTCAGGCTTACTGGTTTTTCAGCATCTCACGTAAAGGTTCAAGTAAGAGCAGTTTCCTAAAGTAAACCTATTTTTTAGGCTCATGCTTTCATTGGTATCTCGTTTTTAAGGTAACTCGATCAAAAAGGAAGAAACGCCAACGACTCAAGTTTTCTGCCCGTTTTTCCATAAAATATAATTATGCATAGTAAATTCTTACAAATTGTGAGATTAAGGCCTGCGCACATTAAAGCGATGGCTATGGCGATCACGTGAAACGCCGTCAAATATGACAGCGATATTGACAGACGACGCAGACGTTTAGTCCCACGAATGCCACATCCATATAAATGAGAAATCAAAATTTTCATACATTTAGTCACAGCCAATGCCATGACGTATTTGAACCTTCCTTTTTCAAATGTTTTACACATAGTTGGTTTTTTTGGAGGGCATGTTCTTTATTTAAAATGTGTCTACAGTGTTCAATTGTCCAGTCCCACCAATTTAAGTCTCCCTGCGACAGTCATCAGAGGCTTATAAATATTTTGGTCCATTCCGAGATCTCGTCCTGTCTACAGTTTCAGTAAACTATACACTACAGACAAGCACAATGATAGCCAGTAATTAATGCATCAGTCTAGGCTGTATCAAGCTTGTTACTGTACCTCGCCTTACACCTTAGTTGTCAGTATCTTGTCTGTCCATTTGCAGTGATGTAACATGCAACCGCAATAAGCCACAGACTTTGAGTTGAAATACTGTTATCAAATCAAATCAAAAATCTTTTGTATACAGGATGGTTTCTTTAGAAGGGCGGTGATGGCCACCTTGAGGGTTTAAAAAAAAATGCATTTAGTTTTTTTTATAAATCGATGGCATGGCTCCTTTCACAACTTTTCCCTAACTCTCGTGGTTTAGGACTTGGCCATCACCGTCCCTTTCAAAAAAACTACTCTGTATAAGCCACATATAAACAAGGAATACATTAATGATGATGACATAAGAACTAATGAAAATAACTATAACTAACTAGCGGCCTCCCGCGACTTTGCTCGCCCCGTTCCCGTTCCCGTTAAAAAATTGTTGTTTTTATTTAATTCCGAGCATTTTCATATTTATTCACCTTTTAAACCTTCTCTAGCCAAATCGGTCCAGCCGTTCTCGAGTTTTAGCGAGACTAACGAACAGTAATTTATTTTATATAATACTAGTGGCCGCCCGCGGCTTCGCTCGCCCGTTCCCGTAACACCCCGTTCCCGTTGCTTTTTCGGGATAAAAAGTATCCTATGTCCTTCTCCCGGTTCTAAGCTACCTCCCCACTAATTTTCTGCCAAATCGGTTCCGCCGTTCTTGAGTTAAAAATAGTGTAACTAACACGACTTTCTTTTATAAATATAGATATAGATGAGTTTTAGTTAGTTATCATGACTTTGATCTTCGTTAGGATACATAAGCCCAAAATCGTTATTCCTGTATAAGTATACAAGCACAGTATACTTCTTCAGACTGATGGTGAAGCGTAAAAGCACCGAATAATTTTATTTCGCAAAAGTTCCAAAATCTTTTTTCCGAATAAAAGTTACCCGACCATATTTTCTCACGATTTTTCTCGCCCTGTAATTACTCTGCAATCATTACTCAGTAATCCCTTTTTACATTTGCCAACGTTTATGCGGCCTGTAATTATTCTGTAGAACGAGAATCGTAAATAAACCGGGATGAGCGTGGCCTATATAAATCATTAGGCACTGTGGTTCTACCTCGATTCACCACGGAATTACAACAGGAAGGCTTAACACGAACTGGGAATTTTGTATTGCGCGCTAGTTTTTAAGCCTTGCATGAAACATTCATAGTAAACCTGTAGCGTAGGTTCCTATTTGTTGAATTACAATTTTAGTTTTTGACTGGGCCCCAAAACAAAAGACAGGCAAAACGCAGTACTAAAGGTTTAGTCCAAGCGCTTTGTCTCAACTTTATTCACGCCGTCCGGCAAAAAAGTGGAATTTGTTACGTTCCTATAGTTAAGATTTTTTGAAGAGATATATGAATTGGTAACTCCTAGGAAAATATCCTACACCGAAAATGATGAGTTATTCTATAGTGATTTTAGTGACAATTCTACCTTCTCCAATATCTAGCAACGCCTACTTAATTCGCGGATAGAAGAACAAAGCCCACGGGAATAAATATACAACTAGGCACCGCCGGTAAAAGCCTTTTCAGACTAGCGTTTTATACGAGCGTTAAAGCTTAGTTTACTAAACTTGTGTATGCGCATGTTGGTGCACCTTCAACCACACGTGCAACTCGTATGAGCGTTGACGCGTTTTAAAGCTCGTACTAAGCGCAAGCTTCACAGCTTGCGCTGCCGATTGACTGCAGCTTGAAATGCCTCGCGATATGAGCGTACACGCCGAAATGCGTGCCTTGTCTGTGCGTTCGGGTTTTTCAGTGCAAAATGAAGCGCGTTTGAGCGCGTATGCCAAAAAGACCACACAAAAACGCTAGTTTGGAAGTCCTCTACAAGACGGTCTCGCACAACCAGCTATATCACTGATGATAATTCATTGAATTCCTGAATGGGTGAGCCGTAACATTGTTTAAATGTGTCTTGGAATCCAAAGTAATTGAATTTGGAACTTTTGAATAGATTCTGGTGTTGGATAAAACTTAACAGCGAGCCTGGGCAAGTAACATTCACTTCCAAGATATAATTTATTTTAAAAGTTTCTTCAGCTTTACAATACGCGCTTACAAAATGTGACTATTGACTTAGCGTAGCTCATAATGTAGGTAATACGTTCCTACTTTACAATCTTTAATTCGTCACCCCGTCTGCTGTAATCAGAAACTTCCTCAAATTGAGTAACAACCGCAACCCTCAAGTGTACTTTTTTTTACATTTGCACTGGGTTGTTATAGTAGGGATATTATCACACTGAATTCCCCTCCATAGTCGGTCCCTCACTGTTGAGGATCATGACTCTTTCCCATTTTGTGGACAATGTCTCTCAATTTGGAGCGGTCGGTGGCCTGATGGAACGCCTGATGCATCAGCATTTCCAGCCGCTCAGATATCCGACCAGCACTTGAGGCTTCGGCTTCTAGGTCTTTTGCCTTCTATTTCGCTTGTTATTATCAGTCTCTCGATACAATCGGTATTGCTGCGAGAAATATGGCCAAAGTATTTCAGGATTCTGTGCAGGCAAATCGAAGATAACCGCTTTCGATTTTTCGTTAAACCTTGAAGAAAGTAAATAATCGAAAATCACCTAAATCACTTTTGATTGACTTTCAGTGCACATAGATCGATGTTTATCTTATACAGAGAGCCATGCTCCCATGAGGGCCAAAAGTGACCCCTGATACTCCAACCCTTCTAGGGAAAATTAATTCCCCTCATGAATTTTGATGTCCGAAATAATACCATTACTTTTGTTTCCCCTACGTACCAAAAATAAGTATAACTTATGATAGGTACGAGATTGAATATAAATCTAGGTATATTTACTTTGCATACCTACGTATGCAGTACGTACCTACGCTTTGTCCCTTTGAAGTTAGGCAAGAAACAAGCCGTTGCGGAAAAATGACAAACCGTTGCCCGAACTTTTTTACAATGCTCTCAAACGGTGAAGGAAAACATCGTGAGGAAATGGCTTAGTCAGCTCTTCACGTATTGACCATGTCTTTCCTATGCGAATTAGGCCGACTAAGCTGTCAGTGGATATTACGTGCTGGGCAAGCCTATTCCATCTAAAATCCTGTCCCAGGTACTATAGCGTCCCACAAGTAGGGCTAGAGTAATCACCAGATACCCTTGACGCTATCTAAATTATCTACAACAGATGCAAAGGCCTGTTCACTTTACTTTTACTAATAATATACCTATAGGTTCTTCTTATCGTGTTACTAGTTCTTTCGATCCAAAGTGTGGTGAAAGGATTTTAAGTGCGCCTCAGAGAGACTCCTTTCGTGCACTTAACACATGTTTTTGAACTTTTAAGATTATACGACATGCCGGTTTCCTTACAATGTTTTTCATCACTGTTTGAGAGTATAATATACTGGCATAGTGCACGTAAACTAGATAGAAAAACTCATTGGATTTGAACCAATAACCTGTGTTACATGTTTACCTTTACCTAAAGGTAAACATGTAACACAGCTATAGAGCTAATATAGAAGACGCTACCAGCATATCTGAGAATGTTGGCACGAGCCAAGTGCGGTCAGCCCCAGGCTCGTAGCCATTTTAGAAGCGCTATGGCAATATAGCCAACAGAATGCAAGATTGTGCTGGATTCAATTCGGCATACTTAGCAAGAAAATTACTCCAGTTGGACAAATCTTAAATTTTAAATTGTTAGGTCGTGGGTTCGATCCGAGAACAAATATTTGTGTGGTGAAAACAGAGGTTGGTTCTCTGTCTCGGTGTTATATTGTATTCTAAGTATGTATTTACAAAATAAAATGTATGTTTTATTATTACTTTGAAGCGTAACGTGTGCTGTCTTTGAAACTTTGGCTTTTGTATTGCATACGTCTCACTAAGTAAAGTGGCACCACATTGGAACTTCACTGCTATTATTTTAGATTTGTAAAAGGATCATGTGAAAAAACGGTAAGGAACCAAGCCGTAGTTTGTTGTCTGTTCTTCTAGGCTTGGTCGCGTGGAACTGGCATCTAGACTCACCTTGCTTTAGACGTTTTAAAGACCTGAATAAATACACTTTTGTGATTTGATTGATTTAAATCAAATGGCCCGCTCACCTCCACTTTAAAGCTTGTACAAGTGTACATGCTAACAGATAGATAGCGGTTGAAAAGTGATGGCACTAACTTTTGATTACAACATAATTAGACAATCATAATCTGGCTAATATGATTACAAATAACCTTACTTACTTTAATTGGTTTACCTACCTACCCATTTTCGCAATAAATGACATACCTAGGCAAAATCAAAATTATATTTAAATAATATATTATATTTCATCATCATCATCATTTCAGCCCGGTATCACCCACTGGTGGGTATAGGCCTCCTTCATATTTTGCCAGCCTCCCCTGTCCTGCGCGTCTCTTGTCCAGGTGTTTCCTGGACAAATAATTCAATTGGTAGCACAGATAACATAATCAAATACTGTTGACGTTGAATTACATTTGGGGGTGTCAGAAAAGTATAAAATCACAGAAAAAAAATCACAAAGAGTTTTCATAACAAACACATTACGAGCAAAACTTGTTAAAGGCCTGCAAAGAAGTAAGAAAAACACCTAAGTACCCGAGTACAGTGAGTAAGAAAAGTGCCTACAATCTTTACGAGTTTCTATCTTATCGTTACTTTTACAGCAAGGTTTCACTTTATCTGCTGTTTATATTGAGGTTACTTTCATCAAGGAAAATTAAGGAATTTCTAAAATTTTCTAAAGAAACAAGGTTTGTAAGACAATTTAGATAAAACTGACTTGGCTGTAATACAATTTTACAGGCAACTTATCTCACAAATAAAAAGCTGACTTCTCGGTCACTTTTCTTGTCAGAGCGATCATGGTCACCAAGAATATCTTACGATATCTCGTCACTTCAAATCTCGTCGTACATTTTTAAACCAGTGCCAGTGTGGTGATAGTATTTCAAGTGCGCCTCGGAGAGGGTAGTTTCGTACAAAAATGTGTCTAAATCTAAAAAAAGCACCTGTAAATGTAAAAAACTCAATGATTTATATCCCCTAGTGCTTTTTGTCAATATGTGTGCCTCTTAGGCGCAAATGTTTACAGCGCGCTACGAAAGTCAGGGTCATTATGCACCCCACTTGGAGCCCCACAGATAAGTAAGTAAAACAACTTTATTTGATGTTTTGCGTCACTGGCCGTACGCCATGACACTAGGGGATGACGTGATAAAATACCTCTGTATACCTTACGGTTGGTGAATTATGTTGATGGCACTGTAAGCCCCTGGTTCGTTCCTAACCTGACCCTGGTCTTATTTTTTTTCATACTAAAAATTTGTAATGTGTGCCTACTTTGACTTGTAGGCTTAAGGGGCCAGCGGAGCGCGAATTTTCATACAAACGTAATACCAAAATGATTACTAATTTAAGCAGATTTTCACTATATTATTGTAATAATTGTATTTATATTGTATTTATCTAGGTTCCTAAACAGTTTCAGTACCTCAAATGAAATTAACGCCAATCACAATTTTCAATGAAAAAAATGTGTAAAATGCGATTGGTGATTATTTCATTTGAGGTAAGTAATTTAAAATAAAAATTGTTCAGAAACCTAGATAAATACTATATGAATACCGTTATTACAATAATATAGTGAAAATCTGCCTAAACTAGTAATCATTTTGGTATTACGTTTGTATGAAAATGCGCCCTCCGCCGGCCCCTTAACAAATTGAGTCATTGATAGTTTTTTTAGTAGAGGTGGCAAAATACTACAGAATTAGCTAGTGTGTACCATTGACACGACAGAAGAAGAAGAATATTTTGTTTTATAGGAATTATCACAAGAGATAATATTCTTGTTTTCTTCTTAAAGCTCTGCGCATTTTATTCCAATTGAACCAAATCCCCCTTATAAAAAACCTTTAAAAATAACGTGAATTATTAGTTTTAGGTAAATGTTGTTAAAAACTGAGGCTTGGACCATTTAAATTATTTATTAAACTTTTTAAGATTTACCTACTTATAGAAAGCTAGCGTAAATTACTTTTTTTTCTTTTTAATTAAAAAAAATGGTTTTTCAGTTTAATTTACGGGTATTGTTAGGAATAGACAGACATACCTGCCCCCACTTTTGCGTGTCGCATTCTCAATTGCGGTACGTTTCTAGTGCTAATGTCATACGTGAATTTTAAACTTGGATGGATGTTCTTGAAGATTTGCGATGCTATCTCAAATTTTTGAAAATATTACAGAGTGTACTTTGTTTTGATTTTATAGTGTTTACTACACTTAAAGAAATCACAAAGTTCGGCGTTAACTTTTGGGACATTATAAAAATCTTTATATTGCAGAGTACTCTCTGAAATATTGCTAATATCGTAATTTACTTACAACAGAATATACATTATTTACAAAAACTATTACTAAACAACATGAAATACCTAATTAAAAAGAAAAAATAAAAATTACATTTTATAAGAAACTAGAAAATTTTATATGATCTCTGTTTTCCACCTGTAGGTATTACAGGTAGAAAACAGAGTTCAGATCACCGACCGCAGGCAATGTGCCCAGAAGGCTGGCAACGTTACCTCTTTGAATAGCTAAGCTAATTCTTTGCCCTAGGTAAGCGCCAGCCCTTTGGTCACCAGTCACCAGTTTATATTTTTAAATATGCATAAATAATTATTTTTGTCAAATATGTTTTTTAACACGACACGAAAAAAAAACACACATAAATGATGATACTTAATGACTGTTATACAGTCATCGTGCATACATTTAAATACAAACTCAGAAGTTTTATCTTTAATCCTTCTCTCGGCCTTTGATTTAAAAACGTAATTTAATCCTCACTTAGCTTTCAGACATTATCCGTGATGACAGTTTACGAGTCACTGACTCCAGTGAAGATAAAGTGCAGTAAAATGTTCCTTTGCACAGCAAAGTGGAGATTTTAAGTGACTGCAGTTTTAAGAACAATAGTCTCATGCAAAGCGTTTCTGAACAGGCTATCCAGTGATGCATTTGAGCGGGGCTGTTATGAGCATTTGATGGAACCTGGAACGGGCAAACTACGAGACACGAGTTTGATACTAAAGCTGGTTTCACCATGTTCTATTGGGTATGTACAAAGAATTAGCAGGCCGCTAAATCTAATTTAAAAATGTAAAATATCATGAGCCTCTTCCTTATTGACAACTAAGGTTAGATTGAACGGCCTGCTTCTTTTTTTACATAATATAGGCTTGCGTTTGAGCGCAATCTCACCTACTGTTAAGTGATGATGCGGTCGACTGTGTAGCCCGCTTACCAAGAAGATACCTGCTATAATCCTTTGCTAGAATAGCATTGCATTCTTCTTATCGTGTCACTGGTATTTTCAAACCAGGGCAAGTGTGGTGGTAGCATGGTAAAATTTATAAATAAAATTTTAAATTTATTTATTTACGATTCTCCGAATAGCTCAGAATAATTACCAAAACAAACCCCGTACAAACTTGTTCATCAGATTTCTATTGACCTCATCTTTGCCTGATTAATATAGGCCTGTGAATATCTAGGTAATGTCGATGGCAATCTGCTGAAACGCTGTCAAATATCGCTGTCATAATTTGATAGCGTTTCAGCTTCTGATCGCTATCGCCATTGCCAAGATGTGCGCAAGCTTTAACAGACAAAATATTTTCTTTCTAATCCTCTCCGTCAACTTGCTTTCCTTGATGTGTCAATCTGCACATGTTTTGTAATGCAGTTATTGATAGTAGTACCGAACAACATGTTCATATCCGCTTTTCAATAGATGTCGGTGTGAATTGGAACCTGCATTCATTCTGTCCGTCCGCAACGATTGCTCCGGATTGTATCTCTTCATATCAGCGGCGTTGTAAAATAAGCTTTATTTCAATAAGATAAAGTTGATTATATAAAATGGCTCTTATCTCGACCAAAACTAAGCATAATCTTGGAATATTTTGAAGAGAAATTGAGAGAGGAACTGAACTTCAAACCGTCACTTTCATAACTTTTTTTTATTTGTCCCTCTCGATGCTGGCTAAAGTTTTGAGCCCATATACTGCCTCGTCTATCTTTTTTTTCTTAGTTTCGTCAAAGAAGTAAACGTTAGTCGTAGTACATACTACACTTTCTTCTGGATATGGACGGTTGCAAACAGATAATAAATTCGGGATTAACGTGGATTTCACAACGCCATCTGGTGGCCACATCCTGCTGTAAAGTGATTGGAATGTAGTTTGACGAAAGTGTTGTTGTTTGGCGGGAAATTCTAAAATGATCATGAAATAATCGTAATATTGTTCGATTTATTTATTGCGATATTTGATGTATATAGACACCCACATAAAATGTAAATTTAACCAATGGCTAGGTCTAAAAATTACAGAAAAGTTTTTGGTACGCCACTAGATATTTAACGTTGGTTTAGCTCTAAATTTTTACCGAACCACTTAATTGTTAGCACATGCACGACGCACGTACCTACCTTAGTTGTATATAGTAAGCAGATTTTAAAATAGTTAAACTCTCCAATAGAATCGAAACTCCACAAATTTGCGTTTACTTACCGAAATTTACAAAAATGTTGTCGTAGGTTGAGTTTACTGGAAGTTTCAGGTTGTGTGTTGTGTAGGTTACCAGGTAATTTAAAAATTATTCCTCTATAACATTTGATGACAGCAAGTGTTTTCCGATTTCCGATTTCAGTAAACGCAGGTACATTGTGTGCTACGACAAATGATGCATGCAATCTTAGGTCCGTATTTCAAAACAGTGCTCGAGTCTGATAGATTTTTGTCATTTTTCAATAGAGAACTGTCAAAAAATCTTCAAATGCTTGAGAGTTCTTGAGGCTCAACTCAGACTCAAGCACTGTTTCTGGATACGGGCCTTTGAGACTGTCTGTGCGTCTTTACTTCTAGCGGGCTTCTCTTTATAAGCTAGCAAGTCCTTTACAGTGGAGGTGGGAGTTTCGCTTCGGTTTCAGTATTTCCGGTTCGGTGACCTGCACTCGGTCGCAGATGTGCGGTAAATCCACGTAAGCTGGACTTAGTCCGTGTTCGTGCTGTAATCGCCGCACTTGAATTATCGCCCGTTTTAAATACATTCGAACGTGGATTTGGGTAAATAGTTGTGATAATACGCTGTTTTCGTTCGGGCTTAGGATCTATATTGAGCTCAGGTATACCTACACAGATTTTTGGTCCAATTGCAATCATTATAATAATGGTCCCACTTTAAGTGGAGTTGTCGGCACAAAGTGTTTTTTTTTTATTAGAACTAGATAGCTAAGCATTTGGCTACCTCCACAAAGTCAAAGTCAAATATTTCTATAATCAGTGGTATTACAAGGATCATTTAGAAACGTCTTAAAACCAGGTGAGTCTAAGTGCCAGTTCCAAACCTGACGGAAAGTGAAGATGCAGCATAATATGGAACATGCCTAACTATAATCTATCTGTTCACTTTCGTCTAGAATATTCCTTGATTCTAACGATCGTTTTCCTTCTTCTTCACTCCGTTCTTATCCTTAGCATGTTTCACGCACAGTTCATCTGAAGAAATAGGTATTTACCGTGCCTCGGTCATTAGGCTGTTTCAGTTTAAAATTTTAGCTAAAACTCTTACTCGTAAACTCTTTGGCATACAAAATTGCGCTCGAATCGTAAAGATGAAAAGAAGAATTGAATTACTCACCCACCTTTCAAAGTCAAGAGCTTGTGATGTTTGTGGCAATAGAGGAAAGTGAATACATTAGACAACACCCCATCGTAGCCCAGCCGTATGCCACAGCTCGTTGTAAGCCGTACACTCATCTAAAGGTTAATTCACTCATTCAAAAGTAAAACCGAAAGATTATTTGACTTAAAAGCATACAGTTAAATTACATATGACAAATACATTAAAACACACGGAACGGACAGCTGAAAACAGCCAGAAAATGTAGGTACAACATTATCTGTGTGCTTAGACCAATACCGACAACAGAAACTCTAAGAAACTGGGTTCCAGCCAGTCTCGTCCCGTGCGACGTCAACCGTCAGATTTATCAGGCTTTGTCGGTGTGTAGAACCCAGAGGTCGTTATTGACCCCGCGTCAATCGGCCTCTTGCGACCCAGGTTAGTCACCAGTTGCTTTGAGTCAAAGAAATCGAGAACTACTGACCTGGGTCATCAATTTAACAGACCAGCCAGCCGCATTGTCTACCTCGAGTGTGGTTGGATATAGAGTTCTAATTTCAAAATAATACTCATTTTTTTTTGAAAATAGAATACCAATTCCAATCCCCCTCAAGATACACAATTTGTGTATTCAGTACTATAATGTGGTGTGCAAACAAAAAATATTTAATTATGAAAATATTATACCAAATGTATCTTATGAGGTATCTGTTTCACTAAATGCATAATTTCATTCTGTGACTAGATGGCGCTGCGAATAATATAGATCATGTTTTTTTTAATGTAGGGACTTGTATGAAGTGATCTAGCTGTTTATACAAACTGTGATACCAACCATAGGTGGATAAAATTCTTAGACCCTTCCCTTGCACTACTCATGAATATTTTAGAGGTGCTTACGACACGGGAAGCGGTGTATGCTCTCATAATAATAATCCGTGGTGTGAATATAACGGGACCTTTTTCTTTGATTTGTTGTATGAGTTTGTGAATGCTACTTTTATAAATAATAGAGTATATTAGCTGGAAAGGCTTATTAGCTGGTTGAATTTTAAACAGGGGAAGCAGCATTGCTGAGTTTCGGTTTGAAGGGTGTGGGTGCCGGTGAAATTACTGGCACGTGTGGCTGAACATCTGTATGCCTCAAGTTAATGGACGCAGGGCAGTGCATCTTAAAGAACGTTCCTGTGGTGCATGACCTACGAGGCAATGTTTTTTTATAGGCGATGGTTACCACTAAACATCAGGTGTGCTATATTGCTTGTTCCATCAGTGAATACATAAAAAAAAAACTTATCTAACACATTTCAACTTATTGCATAACTAGCAGTCACTTGCGGCTTCGTTATTTTCATTTAGCCTTTATTTTGTTTTAAGCCCTTAAGGCCCGAACACACCTAGGCCGCTGCGGTAGCGATCAGTGAAACGCTGTCAAATTTGACAGCGATATTTGACCGCGTTTCACTGATCGCTACCGCCAGCGAATTTAATTTGTCAACTGTTTTTTATAGAAAACGTTACTAAATTAACTTGATGAGCACCTAATTTACCCTGTATTTATTATGTTATCGATAATAAAACTCTTTACATTATTTACGAATCATTATTTATCACAGTTTCATCTAAATGAGTCCAGTGGCTACATACAATACTTTGCTTTTTAAATTTAGAGAGTAAATAAACCTTTACAACAAATTATCCAAACAAATTAAACCATTTGTTAACCTGAAAAAGAAATGTAAATTATGTGTGCTTTGGGCCAATTAAATTCATGTAATTAAGCATTTTAAATCCCACATTAACAGACCCAAAGTGTTTTGTAGATAAAGCTTAAAGCTAAGTCTAATAAATTTTTCTTTATCCCTGATTATGTGAACTGGACAGATAGGTACATTTAGTCACGGGATATTTTTGTTTTTATTTTTAGCTGAATTTATTTAATGTTACCTAAAATGACGCACACACACACAACTTTGACAAAGATTTGCACATTTTTAGGGTTCCGTAGCCAAATGGCAAAAACGGAACCCTTATAGATTCGTCATGTCTGTCTGTCTGTCTGTCTGTCTGTCCGTCCGTATTTCACAGCCATTTTTCTCCGAAACCGTAAGAGCTAGACTGATGAAACTTGGCGAGTAGATGTATTCCGTGAATTGCATTAAGATTTTTACACAAAAATAGAAAAAAAACTATAAATTTTGGGGGTCCCCATACTTAAAACTGAAATTCAAAAAAAAAATTTTCATCGAACCCATACGTGTGGGGTATCTACGAATAGGTCTTTAAAAATGATGTTGAGGTTTCTTATATCGTTTTTTTCTAAACTTAATAGTTTGCGCGAGAGACACTTCCAAAGTAGAAAAAAGTTGGTCTCCCCTCCCTCTAACTTCTAAATAAGAGAAAAATAAATCTAAAAAAAATATATGTTGTACATTACTATGCAAACTTTCAACGATATTTGGTTTGAACGAGATCTAGTCAGCAGTTTTTTTTTATACGTCATAAATCGTAAACCGCAATTTACCTTTCGACGAACTACAATAACCTTTATATTATGTCACTTGATGCTACGGAACCCTTCATGGGCGAGTCCGACTCACACTTGGCTGCTTTTTTAAGTGAAAACTACTAATTTTTTTGAGGTTGGAAAAAACAATGGCTTCGTGCCACCATAACCGAAACCTCTTCGGAAAAAATCGTCAAACTTCCCCAAAAGTCGGGGCCTGTCCGCTGCTGCAGCCAATGAGGGACCGGAATCCGTTAAATTTTTCACTTCTGTCTCATTCCCGGAGTGCCACTGTTTTTTTTTATAAAATAAGATCGTTTTACCTATTAATACAGAACATTATATAATAATTAGGTTAATCTTAAAAGCAAAGCAAACACATAGACGTGCTCATTTTCACATCAATAACACCGGCCTGGATTAATGCAGATTAAATTTCGATCAAATTTATGTAAGCTTCACAAACAAAAATGATAGTACTAAAATACCTAACATAACAAAACAATTGATAACTACAAACATCAGTGAGCCTACCACAAGCTCTGCCTGGCTCTGTCTCTGGTTTTGAGTCTGTCTGAGTTCTGAACAGTGTATTAAACTGTGTGCTGTGACGTTTCGACGTAGCATTCATTAAGTCAGCACTCACACAGACTTAAAACCACAGCCAGAGACAGAGTTACAATAGGCCTACAGTTCGGAACGATGATATTATATTGAATTAATAGATATTGCAATATTCGATATTCATCAAACTGTACACCAAAAATTACGAATTGTATACATTCCAGTGCAGTCAGTCGTCTGTTAAATATTATATAATAACTTTAACTATTGTGGATTTTATTCATCGAATACATTTTGAAATTTCTGAATTACTAAAGCTCAAATGGTTCATCATCACCAGGCTAAGGAATAATTATAACTTATTTTTATCTAGCAGTTGCTGTTAGAGGATATTTATGCTGATGAATATACGGCCAACACAATCTTTACTTTAGTTGTTTTATTGTACTGAATTATAAATAATTAACAATTGATATTAAAATATAGATATCAAGACACACGCACACACTTTGGGGAGTCAGAACGAACAGACAGACATGAATGAACGAACAAATTGATTAGGGACGGGACGTCTTCATAGTGTTGTGCTAGTGCCATTCCAACACTCTGCTCACGAGCTCAGCACTCATGATATGCCAAGGTGCTTCCGGAGCATCAGGAGCCTCGGTCCAGGTAGACCCTTTGTGAGGATATCGGCCTTCATTTCTTGTGTGGGTATCCATTTGATGCCGATGACCCCTTTTAGCACACATTCCCTGATGAAATGTTGCTTGATCTCAATGTGCTTCGACCTTCCACTGATGATAAGGTTGGTGGAAAGCCCCTGAGCTGCCTGGTTGTCGCTGAAAATTATAACATTATTTAATAAAATGCCTAAATCATTAAGCAACACCTTTAAATGAACGGCTTCTTTAGCAGCTTCAGTTAGTGCTACATATTCAGCTTCTGCTGTAGATAGTGCCACACATCTTTGTTTCTTTGCTTCCCAGCTAATGCAACTATTTGCATATTTGAAACAATAGCCTGAGTAAGACTTTCTGTCTATCTTGCAACCAGCCCAATCGGCATCAGCCATTCCATACATTTCTTTATTTGACTTGGTGAAGCAGATACCAACATCCATTGTACCCTTCAGGTACCTCAAAATGCGCTTTGCATATTTGAAATGTTCTTCACTATAAGCATTATTGAATTGTGATAGATAGCTTACAGAATAAGCTATGTCGGGTCGGCTTGCCACTGACAAATACATTAGTGTACCAATTAAATTTAGATATGGAATATCTTTGTCACATTTATCAGATTTTTCCAACTTTAGGTATGGTTCAATTGGGGTACTCATTGGTTTGCAATTTTCCATTTTATATTTTTTCAATGCGTTCTGAATATATCTTTGCTGGGTTAATTTTAATTTTCCATTTTCATGATTTATTTCAAGGCCAAGTACATATTTTGGTTTTCCAATGTCTTTCATCTCAAAACTTTTATTTAGATTTTTCTTTAGCTCATTTAATTCTTCTTTATTTGAATATGCTATTATTAAATCGTCGACATAAACAGCAATTATCATCTTGTTTGAGCCTTGTATCTTTGTATATATGCATGGATCAGCTGTTGATGCCTTAAAGTTCATTTTTCTAAGTTCACAGTCTAACTTGTAGAACCATTGACGGCCAGCTTGCTTTAAACCATATAGGGCCTTTCTCAACAAGCAAACTTTTTCACCTTTTATTTTATTTATATCATAAAGCATATTTCTGGCTTTATAGAATAGTTCCAAATTTTCATTTTCACTTTCATCCTGCATTATTTTAGTTATATATTCTTCAAGATATTCAGGTTTCTTCATTATTATTTTTTCATTTAATTCTCCATTTAAATATGCAGTAGTTACATCCATTTGATGAAGCTCTAAATCTTCTTCAACTGCAAGAGCCAATAATGTTCTGATTGAACTCAATTTGGCTACTGGAGCATATGTTTCGTTGTAATCAATTCCGGGTCTTTGAGTGAAACCACGAGCCACTAATCGTGCCTTTTTGATTACTTTTTCATCTGGGCCAATTTTTTCTTTAAGAATCATTTTAAAATCCACTATATTTTTAGACATTTTGTCTTTTTCTTGAATTTTCCATGTACCATTTTTGATGTGCGATTTTATTTCAGCTTTTATGGCTTCCTGCCATCCATTGTTTTGACTTGCACTCACCATCTCCAAGATCATAATCATTTGACCATACAGGAGGGTTTTTAATTCTGATAGGACGGCTAGTTTGGCTTGCCTCTGTTTTCTCACCAGTACTTTGACATTGCTGTTGTTGACTTTGTGCAGTTACGTTTTCAGCTACTGTGACCTCATTTTCATCTTTATAGTCGCTGAACGAGTGCATAGATTCATCATCATCATCAGTACTTTCTTCATTTTGCTGAAAATAAGAGGGCTGAAAAGACAAGTTATTAATTGTTGTTTCTTCTCTTTGTTTTCTGTTTCCATTAATATTTATATTTTCGGTTTCAGGTTGTTCAGGTTCAGGTAGAGTTAGGCCATTTTGGACTTCATTATTCTGATAGTACATTTTTCCATCTAGTATTTTTACATCACGACGTACAATTACTGTATTTTTCTTCGGTAAGTATATTCTATACGCTTTACTATATTTTGCATATCCAACAAACACACCTTCACTTGCTTTTGATGCGAATTTATTTCGCTTTTTCTGTTTGTTGAGTGTGAACACTTTTGATCCAAATACGTGTAAATGTCTTACAGATGGAATGCGGCCAACCCATCTCACATATGGTGTCTCACCATTCAGTGCCTTAGCAGGACATCTATTCACAATATAATTTGCAGTGAATACAGCTTCTGCCCACAGAGGTTCCGGAACCTTTGACTCAATCATCATACACCTGGCTTTTTCTACTAAGGTTCTATTTTTCCTTTCTGCCAGTCCATTCTGCTGAGGAGTGTATATGACTGTCAGTCTTCTCTGGATACCATTATCTCTTAGATATTTGTTGAATTCATCATTACAAAATTCTGTACCATTATCTGACTGTATAAACTTTATTTTATTTTCAGTAAGCTTTTCCACTTCCTCCTTAAATTCTTTAAATTTTTCTAATGTTTCTGATTTCTTCTGTAAGAAGTACACATAACAGTATCGGCTGAAATCATCAATAAAGGTTAAGATATACCTTGAACCACCAATGGTTGCCTGTTGCATGGGTCCACACAAGTCAGTGTGAATGACCTCCAAAATTTGTTTTGTCTTTATTCCATCATTTTTGGGAAAAGGCAACCGTGTCATTTTTCCTTGAATACAACTTTCACAGTTTTCAAATATTTCATTTTTATTTAATTCTATACCAGACACTAGGTTTTTTGATGATAGTATTTTTAGATCTTTTTCATTCAAGTGAGCCAACTTTTTATGCCATTTCATTAAATTATTATCTTTTATTTCTGCGCTGTGGTTCGATGCCAGTTTTAGCTTCCCTTGTTCGGCTTTGATGTTTTTGAATTTTTCATTTCTTCCTGTCATGTGGGATGTACATCCACTGTCCAGACACCAAACATCATTAGAAGCCTCGGTATGTGCCATATTTGCTGTGTGCTCTGAAATAAAAAAGTTTTTAGAATTTTTCTTTTTATTTCCCGATGAGCTTGAACTTTGGTTCTTGCTCCGAGACCAGCACTTGGATGCTTCGTGACCAGTTTTGTCACATACTGTGCACTTTATTTTCCTTTTGTTAAAATAGTAAGCGCTTTCTTGTGCGTTGCCATTTTTTTGGTTTATAATTCCATGCCTTGACCTCGCCTGGGCTTCTTCAATAATCTTTATTTTCAACTCCTCAGGCGTAGGCAATTTGTCTCTTGTTTCTATTGCTATCCGAAAATTTTCATAAGCCGATGGCAAACTGTATAGAATGATGATGCTCAGCAGATCATCATTTATTCCAACTTCCATGTTTTTGAGCATGTCGACACTGTCGAACATGGCGGACAGGTGATCCTGCACATCATCTTTATCCATTAGTTTCTTCAGGATCAATTGTTTTAATAATGCCGCCTTCCTGGCGGGGCCTTCGCTTTGATAAATACATTTAAGTTTTTTCCATATTTCGGATGCCGATGCGCAATTTTTTACTTGCCGTATTTCCGTAGGCGATATGAGAAGAAATAGCTCCGATCGCGCCAACATGTCCTTTTCGGCGTCGGGCTTTGGGTCATTTATTGTGGTCCACAATCCATTTTTTACAAGAACGGCTTGAGCTTGTATGACCCAAGTATCGTAATTGTTTCGGTTTAGTAACTCAATGCGGTATTGGGAAATTTGTTGGTTGGTGGCCATGATGAACCCAAACCACGCTCTGCTACCATTTGTTAGAGGATATTTATGCTGATGAATATACGGCCAACACAATCTTTACTTTAGTTGTTTTATTGTACTGAATTATAACTAATTAACAATTGATATTAAAATATAGATATCAAGACACACGCACACACTTTGGGGAGTCAGAACGAACAGACAGACATGAATGAACGAACAAATTGATTAGGGACGGGACGTCTTCATAGTGTTGTGCTAGTACCATTCCAACAGTTGCCCACGGCTTCGCTCTCCCCGTTCCCGTTTTTTTTTTCGGGATAAAAAGTATCCTATATGCCTGTCTTCTTTTTGGTTTTTCAGCCAAATCGGTTTTGTCGTTCTTGAGTTATAAATAGTAAAACTTTATATTCTTGACTTATAAATAGTAAACTAATAGAATTAATTTCTGGGCGAAGCATGCACTTAAAGGGAAAACAATATCATGGGAAACATCAACACGTCGAAGAAGAAGAATTGTTTAACTAAAATGACTTTCTTTTAATCAAATATATCTATTATATGCAATATATTTATAGATATTATAGGTAGTAAGGTACCTACGCATTATTTATATACCAACACAAAGAAAGTTACAATTGACAAAAATATTTACAAAATGTACAAAACACACAAGAAACAGTTGAGCTATCTGCAGACCGTGAACTTGAGTTAATAGTAAAGTATCATACCTAATACATTATTAGTCAGTTATTTATTCATTAGAACCCATATTTTCTTTAATTGTGCAAAGGCAAAAGTAGTTGCCAGATTTTGACCTTTTGTGAAAAGTTCGACATCATGGAATTATCATGTTTTGTTTGGTCACTCCTCATTATTAGGTATGCCGTAGTCTTTAGCAGTAATATTGATGTTATTATAACTACTCAGAAAATTCTGCTGCCCATCTCTTGGTGTGGATAAATTTATATATCGACACCTGCAAGGAAAATCATTGTAACTCACTTTTTAGCCGAATTGAGTTACAATCATATTCATGCTGAGCATTTGAAGCCCAATTTTTTAATCTGATACTCGTATCTCTAGCCCTTCTGGTTATTGATTTAGAATGTGGAAAAACATCGTAGGTAATGACCCACAGAAGTTAACAAAATGGTATCTGAAGTTTCGCAAAATACTTTTGCCCGTTAATAATATAATAACAGTAAAAAAATTGCAACACATTATACATTTATTTTCTTCGTCTGTTTTAAACAATTCTTGATAGATTTATGAATTGTAACAAGAGTCACAATTATTTTATTCGTAATAGTTTGCATGTTTAGTTTAAAATCGCACTCAATAATTTTACATACAATGCATTACGCATATAATTATTACAGAAAATCAAAGATATTTAATATTTAAAGACCTTTGGGAGACAGGCGACCATAACAAACGAATGGAATATGTGAGCAGATTTGTAAGAAGAGTTCCAAAAAAACAAGTTACTGCCAGCTCAATTGCTTAGAGTTGACGTCAGTGTTCTCTCGAATATTATTTGTTAGTAGGGGAAGAAATACGTTCCTGTAAGACAATGTTTCTGAACACCCTTTCGATAAGTGATTGGGTACAGACACTATTTAAAAAAATAGATAAATCTGCTACGGGATCTTTTTCCTACGACCAGAGAAGCACTCACAGGGCGCGAAAGAATTCTATTCCAGATCAAGTCAAACAGTCCATTCGATATCGTTCGATTCGTTCGGTATCTCACAAATAGCAGCGATAGATTCACACTATGTTCGACAACGCTCATCAAACATTTACCTCGATGAACAAGTAAACCTGCCAAAATTACATCAACTTTATCTGGAATGGATGAAAGAGGTCCATTCGGATCAAGCTGAAATAGCAACGATACTTACGACAGTAAAGAGAAGTATTTTGCACTGAATATAATATGGACTTCAATAAACCAAAAAAAGATAACGTACGTGTAAAAATGCTGGTGGTAACGAAAAAGTTAAGCTTGAATATGAACAAGCTTTGCATATTGCCAATAAAAATGTTGTGAGGTCGTTAAAAGATAGCGATAAGCAAAGAGCAAAGCAATCTAATGATGTTGTGACTGCACGTTATGACACTCCAATCTCAAGTTTCAGTATTTTACTACAAAAGAAAACTTGCAGCTTATAATTTTACGATTTATGACATGGGTTAAAATAAAGAACACTGCTTCTTTTGGGATGAAACGATAGGACGCAAGGGATCAAATGAAATAAGTAGTTTTGTGTTCGACTTCGTTAAGAACAAGGTTCAAGAGGGATTTACGGAGTTTATTTTTTATTCTGACAGCTGTGGTGCCAAAATAAAAATAGAATTGTGTTCGCAATGTACGCAATATGCGGCTAAAACGCTGAACATCACCATAAACCACTACTACTTCGAAGTTGGACATTCGCAGTCAGAAGGTGATGCAATGCATGCATTGGTTGAGCGTAGAAAGAAAAAGAAAGTGATATAATTTCCAGCAGTGGGTAATTTTAATTAGACGTGCAAAATCTACCGGTGAACCATACGAAATACAATAATTGGGAAACCGATACAAACAATGAAAAGGTCTCATGGAGCAAAACTATGCACATTCGCTGTGCCAGGGATCAACCCAATATTATGTTAAGTTTCCACTTTCCGTATGATAAATAGTTCACTGCAGAAAGACAACTCCAATTCTGATTAATTGTTATGTTTATGGAGACCGATTTTAAACTAAGTTGCTAGTAAAAATTATAAGAATAAATGCATATCTGGTTCCCATAGTACAAGCTCTGCTTAGATTGGGGCTAGATAGTTTTGTGTGAATTGTCTTTAATATTTATTTATTATTGAGTTTTCCATTGAAATCGTAACTCTAAATAAAACAAAATAACATTTTTAGCATGGTATCTCAGACATACAATTTTTTCCTTTTAGAACGCAAATTGTTACTTACATTATTACATTGTATGTCTGAGTTACGATGTCAGTATGTGTTACGTAGCATTGAGGCATACCATCGTAAGTCATAAATTAGCATGAAAAAGAGCAATTTGTCGTAAGATATATGTATAATACCTTAGATCAACCCTTAGCGATTCAAATTGTCACAGTTATTTTACTTTAAGTCATAATAAAAACCTACAGGATTTTTTGAAACTTTGACTCGCTCTCCTGTAAAGTTGCTAAAAATGAGATACAATGATTTTCCTTGCAGGTGTCGATATTTAGAAGAAAGTTGTGTTAGTTACACTATTTATAACTCAAGATTGGCGGACCCGATTTTGCTGAAAATTGGTGGGAAAGTAGTTTAAAACCAGGAACAGGACATAGGATACTTTTTATCCTGAAAAAGTAATGGGACCGGGAATAGGTCGAGTGAAACCGCAAGCGTCCGCTAGTGATTGATAAATTGACAATTCCTCTATTCGCTTTAGTGAAATTTACAGGAAGTGAATCCGCTACGTTAATGTTGTGGTTATACACAGCAATAGGTATATACAAAGCTGTTTAATTATTCATCTCATTAGAGAAGTTTCTAGACGTTCCTTTGTAGTGAGAGAGGCGAGCGGGTGCAATACCGATAGACGTGCCACAGGATATTAACGACTGCTGGATCATATTGAATCATTATAATCTTGAAGAAAACGATACATAGGTGATAATGATACATAGGTGAAGCAGCACTGCTGTGTTTCGGTTTGAAGGGTGTGAGTGCCGGTGAAATTACCGGCACGTGTGGCTAAAATCTGCCTCAAGTTGATGGACGCAGGGCAGTAAGACACACCATTTTTAATTGGTTTCAAGAATAAGAGGATCAATTCAGTTTTTCTACTAATGCTAATGCACAATCACATCATTTGAAAAACAAAAACATGTGGGAGGTTTTACTTTCAGATTGGCTCCATCGAAATTTCATCAAAATCTTGAAAAACTATTATAAGTCAGTGCTCGTACATAAATTAAGACAGCTGTTGTAGTAACCAAGCTGTTCTGTTTTGCTTCTAAGCTGCACCGATAGCCTAGTTTTCCACGGCAAACTTGAACTTCCTTAAGTTTTGAGAATGTGTCGTGCGAAACTTAATGCCTTCCCACTAAAGTCGAAGATAATATATTCCGCGTACAAGTTCATATAGAGGCTGTCAAAAACACAGCAGTCTATTTCCTATCTATTCCCAAGAACTTGTTCAGGAATAATTTTCGGTAGTTGTTCAGTGAGCTTCAAAGTTTTGCTCTCGTAGCATGGAATGAACAAATGAAATGGAAGTTTTATTTTTTTAGATAACATTTTAATCAAAAAATTCCTTGTTATAGAGTAAATATTGAATGTAGAATAAAATAACACTCTATTGTACAATTTTTTATAGGAATGGGTATATTTTCATACCATTACATATTTTCTCAGTATTACATTAAATACTAAATAAGCCTCGTTATGCCTTCCAATTCATGTTTGGATAAAACTCTGGTTCAAACTGCCCCAGACAGATATCAAACCTTGAGTAGACCCTCGGGCGATTACTTAAGAACGAGCAATAGCGACAGCAGTATCAGACATATCACTGCTTGTTGATTAAACTTTCCGATAGAGGGCCAGTCGTAGTAGAAGTAGTAGAAGGCCAGTGTTACTATGGCGGAAAATCATTAACATCATCATCAACTTATTATTAGACCACTGCTTAGGACAACGTCTCTCTTAAGATACGCCACTGACCCCGATCTTCAGCTCTTCTTTTCCAGTGCTTGCCAGGGCTAATTACCGTCACATTTTATTAGTAGCAATCTAATCAACGACCAAATATTATCGTATCTACTTTAGACGCGTGCGTTTTGACAACTAGCTGATGGAACAAGCATATGGTCCATCTGATGTTAAGTCGTTACCATCGCCAATAAAAATCGTAGGTCTCGCACGTCAGGAAAGTACCCTACGATGCCCCATCCGTCCATCAACTTGGTCCCCTTCCATCGTCCTGCGTCCATCAACTTGAGGCATACAAAAACACATAGGTACGTTACATAGATATAAATATTTTAGTGTTCCCTAAGATTCAAGACCAAGACTCCAAGGTCGAACGCGCCTTAGGAAAGCAGTTTTGATAACACGGCTACCGAATTGATTATTTTAATATTGCTTGTTCTTAGGTAGTAGCCCTACCGTGAAAATACGGACGTCCATCCCGTGTTGGAATGCGCCCGGAGCGTGACGAGGGGGACGTCACTACCATTGTTCGGGATTAGTCACTTTCTGTTAGCGAATAATAACGATTGACCGGTATTTTTGTTCAGTTATTCACAGATTCACAGACACATTTTTATTTATTTCTGGGTTTTATCTATTATATTAAAAATAATTGTATCGATGTGAAAAAGAAGTTGAAACTACAAGTACGGCCCAACTTGATTACAACCTAACAACGCTATTTTGCTATTTATAAACCTACTAGTCTAAGATCCCTAGAAGAAGGACCTTCACCGAGCTGGTTATTTAATGAAACGTATTTTATATATAATTAAACATGCCAATAAATATATTCTATATGGGTTGCCTATCAAATTTCAGTCCAGGATAATTATGATTAATTAATAATTTAAAAAAAAAAAAAAAAAAAAACCACTGGTTTGTTTATTAAACAAATTCTATACCAATCGAAAGTATAGACCCCAGTATTTTTATTCAATAAACATACGGGTGCAAAATGCTAGTATCGATTTTCCTGTTTATACCTGGCTACCCGAGAGTTGTGACCGGAAAAAAATAGGCAACCTAACGTTTTCATATTCTATGGGTCTATACTTTCGATTGGTATAGAATTTGTCTAATAAACAAACCGGTGGAAAGTTAAAAAAACATTTTTTTTTTAATTATTAATTAATCATATCCTGGACTGAAATTTGATAGGCAACCCATATAGAATATATTTATTGGCATGTTTAATTAAATATAAAATACGTTTCATTAAATAACCAGCTCGGTGAAGGTCCTTCTTCTAGGGATCCTATACTATACCTTACTCCTGTCATAAAACCTCGGCCTACCTCCATATTTCTTTAACCTATACAGTATACAGGGTCCGTGACCTTCTTACACCTAAGAACTAATGTATGTACCTAAACTAAACCATGTGTGTGCAATAAAAATATTGAGTACCGATTGAAAATACATTTTATGCTTTTGTATAAGTACATTTTAAACAAAAAAAAATAGGCTTGAATGGTAAATTAAGTAAATTCGTAATTTCAAATAATACTGCACAGAATTTGAAATTACTAATTTTCTGAATCAGAAAACATTTGATCTGGCTGGTGTTAATTAATTTACAGGCTAAATTGCTTTGTTTGTATCCTTAAAGTGGGTAGCAGTCATAAAGAAACTTGTATGTTTTGACCCTATCAAAGCTAACGCAAAATAAAATATTCCTTTGAGACAGCAAGTGATTGATGGCTCGAAATTATTTTCAGCAAAACACATCGCATGTGAACTCATTTGAAGTTAAAAGTGCTAATTTATTATTAATGTGGAATAACACAAAGCTGCTCTAGGAATAATGCTTGTTCTAGATTTTATTACGTATTGTTTTCTTATTACACACGCACGGTGTGTTTTAGTTTATTGTTTCTTTTGTAAATTCAAGTTTATCTTAAAACACCACTATTTTGTAACTACCAAAAAAAAAATAGGGTAATGTAGTAGGGGTAGATCATTATGAATGTGCAATCAGAATTTTAAGTTTCGATAAAATGACAAAGTTATTAAATGCTAAAATTTTCAGAAATCCTGCATAAAATTATGGACACATTAGTTACGTAGTATTAGAGAGAAAAAAAATTACGCTGTTCGGTTCCGCTTGGTATTTAGCGTTAATGAATGAAATGATTTTTGCTTGTTGAATCATTTCTCAATATTTGACAAAAAAAAATTGTATGTCTCAAAAAAATTTTTTTTTGTGGATATGTTCAGTATCAGCAGCCAATATCGGCCTTTTTTGTAATTACAAAATAGTGGTGTATACAAATATTCTTTGATATTCCGTGTCAAATAAAATCATAAAACAATTAATTGCATTGTCATTCTGCAACCAATGATAATGCTCTCAAACGGTGAAGGAAAATATCGTGAGGAAGCCCGTGGCTTAGTCAGCTCTGCGTATTGACCATGACCATGTCTTGCCTGCGTGGATTAGGCCGCCTAAGCTGACAAGATGTTATAGGTGCTGGACAAGCCTATTCCATTTAAAAACCTGTCTCAAGCGCTATAGCGTCCTGCAAATATATTATAGGGCTTGTGTAATCACCAGTTGACTCTGACGCTATATAAATCTTGTTCAATAGATGCATAGGCCTGTTTACTTTTACTTTCTGCAATCTTAACTTCAGCTATCAATCTTTGCACCCTACCGTTTTCACGTTAAACTACCGTCAAAGTGTGAACAATCTATAGGAGCATAGACAAACAAGTTCAATATCGCAGAAAGGACAACAAGGCGTGACGCGTGACACACGACGTGACAAATGACGCGCAGGTGTCACGTTATCGGCACGCCGCAGAAGCTGTGAAACCGTGATTGTGAATACACTTACCTACTTGTAACGTATAGTGTGAGTATTTGTTTTAGGGTAGGTCTACCACTTTTATGTGACATTTCGAAAGCAGTACGATTTTAATGGTGCAGAAGACAGAGCTACTACCAACTGAGCTGAGAGGCTAGTCATCAGTATCAGTAACTATCATTAGTTATCAATAAAATAACTACATAAAAGAAAATGAGAGTGAGCCCGTCTTATGTCGTAGGTTCGAATCCGATCGTAAATCAAACGAAGCTCTCATTGAAAAAAAAATTTGAAAATTCCATAGTAAACTACAATAATAAAGCGGTGTTATAATCATTAGAAATAAACTCCTTTACCAATTTTTTTCCTTTAGTCTAAAATATGAGGCGTGGATTTTCCAAAAGTAATCAAACAACCATTTCCAAAGTAAAACGTGGGCAGGTAATTAAAATTCCAAATGGGATTTACTTATCGCAATTGCAAATAAATAATTTTGAAAGGAAAGGAAAGCTTTTACATCTCCTGTAAATTAATATGTAAATTACGGACCGGGTCTCGGAAAATGGGTTTTTTCAGGCTACTTCAAACACTAAAGGCCACGGGCTACTCTAGCACTTTCCGAGTGGCCTACTTATGTAAATCTAAGCTTCAAGAAATTAATTCAACGGCAGGTAGTTGCTGAAGGTTGAGTCAAGAATTCCCTAAGTTTTTTTTTTTTTAATTATTTTCTCGAACTATTTATATGCATGATACAATACATAATCTCCGGTCTCTACTCCGTTTTTCATTTTCGTAAACCAACTAATTTTCACAACAAAGTTCCTTTTAAAAAACTGATGCAACAAAGACATACATATAAGACAATTACCCATGAATATAATTTTGTATCCAAAATAGACTAAAAAAACATGACTACTGAATGTCTATCTAAACTTTTACGCTCGCTGTACAGCCTTGCTAAGCGTTCTGCAGTGGCTATCAGTGAAACACGTCATATTTGACAGCGTTTCACTGATCTTCACCGCAGAACGCTGAGATGTGCGGAAGGCTTAACTGTGGTGGTGGACTTGTATTTTCCACAAACAAAAAATGCAACCCGATCACCAGTCACTGTAAGTGCGTCCGAATAGACACTTAAAATTATTGAACGAGCGAGCGAAGCGTCTAAATTTTGAGATTGGCCAAAACTGCTATTGTCCCCGCTTTTTCTCCATATGAGAGGCTGTAGGCCTACCATACGCTTTTTCTGGCTCTGTTTCTGGCTCTTAGTCTGTGTGAGTGCTCACCAGTTTATTACACTGTGCGAGTGAAGTTACGATTAAGGATTTAGTCAACACTCAAAACCAGAGCCAGACAGAGCTTGTGGTAGGCCTACTGATATTTCCGCCGAATGAGATCTGATTTCAATGCTTTTTATTTGAACTTTTGAAACTGTCATGGTTTGTAACACTCTTTTTATGCACAACGGTAAAGTCAAAACTCAAAAATTTTATCATGGCAAATACCCCATTGAACATAAAAATTTAGCTTTTTATTTTATTATGTAGTCATTTTAAAACGTTCTCATAAAAATTTGGCGGAGCTTTTATGAGGATCTTCGGCATGATGAGCAGATTAGCTCATCGAAATGCAGTAAATTGCTCACTTTTGGTGTGCACGCGAGGTTTACAGCTCACAGAGCCACTAGATATTAGGTACCCTATATTATAGGTACCCTAGTTAAATAAACATTATTTTGAGTGCATCTTAGATAAAGATTATTTTGTGTGCATCTTAAATTGCTCTATAAATGTGATGGAACCAAAAATGAGGATATCTGTAGAAGAACCAAGGTTACCGACATAGCTCGTAGAATTAGTAAAATGAAGTGCAATGGGCAGGTCATATAGCTCGAAGAACCGACAACCGTTGGGGAATAAAGTTCTCGAATGGTGACCACGAACCGGAAGATGAAACGTAGGGCGCCCACCCAGCAGATGGATCGACGACATAGTTAAGATCGCGGGAAGTCGATGGATGAAAAGGGCTCAGAATCGTTCTTCCTGGAAATGTGTAGGGGAGGCCTATGTCCAGCAGTAGACTTCTTCAGGCCGATAATAATGATGATGATGATCTTAAAATGCTGAAATAACTTTATGGCAGTTGAATACATTCAAAAACATTTAAATCATTGTCTTGTTTATGTTATGAAGCCGAACAGACTGGTCGAATACCCTTGCAATATTGTAAGCCATCTTACCGCACTCTGTTGGGTACATTTAAGCAGCACACCAACTGCAAGCGAGTAGCGAAGCTTTTCTTATTTCGCGATTTAAAAACTGTAGCACATGAAATTTATCACACATTAAAAAAACTAGCTAGATGACATTTAAAATGCTACTTGGTAAAAAAAACAAATTCTTTATTTAATTTTTACCCAACTTATCAAATAATATAAATATGAAATTCGGAATATTTTCTGACTTTGAATAATGTTATCAAAATCATAAATCACAAAAAGTTTAAAGAGCAAATGGATTTTCTTCCTATACAGTCAAACTAATGCTGAGTGTCTCTTGTCACTGCCACTTTCATATCAGCAAATAGAGATGGCAAGAGACTGATCGGTATGCTAAGCTAAATGACTGCTTTAGCACCATCGAAGTCCGCGCTTCGCCCTATGTCTTCGCCCCATATTTGTATTGTCTAATGACAAAAAAACTGTAAACGTTGTTCATAATTCTGTAGTAGGTAGGTATATTTAGTATCTATGAATAAACCCGTTATTCACCATAACTTTGGCGTTATTTTAGAATTTTAGCCGTCAAAATTATACAGATACTGTGTTTCAGAAGATCATAAACAAATCAACGTTAGCAGCACAACCACACCCTAAAGTGTATGAGATATGTCACTTTTCGCTCAGATAATGTTTCGTGGCACAGCCCTAGGGCTGCCGGCGCGCCATGACAAATGACATGCGGGCACCGACTTTCGAAACGTCAAGTCCCTTATCGGAACACGCTTGGCAAAGTGCGAATTACACCTCAGGGCTGCTAAGCTGTTCTAGCGTACAATAGTGACAGATTTCATTTAGCAACGCTGCAATATTACGACGCTGATAACCGTCAAACAATTTCTTGTTCTTTTGAAACTATCATGGTTTTTAACACAATTTTTATGAAACAACGGGATAATTTACCATGATTAAATTTTGTTGAGTTTACTTCCGATATTTCGGCACAGTTGCATGCACCATGATCACGGTTGAATCATGGTAAATATCCCGTTGTTTCATAAAAATAATTTCTTGTTCGCAGTTTACAATATTTTTGAAAGAAGCTCAGATAGATAGATTAACTCTTTATTGTACGCAAGGGAATAAAAGGGCGGCTTTACCGCTAAGAGAGATCTCAAAATCACTGAATGTGGTTATGAAAAATCGCAAACAGCCATGTTTTGGAAAGTTACCAAAAAAACTTTTTTATCCAAAAACAATAGGAACCCAACAAAACATTGTACTAATAGGTACTTTGTTCGGAAATATTGTTTAGTTCAAAATTGAGCGCAAAGTTGTTTGAAGACTGTCAGTGTCTTAATATCATGTCGGTAAGTTGCTGTAAAATATTGTTATTGGACTGGTAATTATATTTATTAGAACAATTACATTTCACTTCAGTGACTCTGGTAAATCAGCGTTGTAGTTGTAAATAATATTTATTTTGTTAGTGAGTAAGTAAATCTTATTAAAGTTTTCTTTCATAATCAATTATAATAAGTAGGTACCCAAAAAAATTATAGGTTAGATTGGTTTAAATGATTAGGATACATTCCTTTTGTTATATTATTATGCTCTAAGTGATCTGCGATGGCGATCAGTGAAACGCTTTCAAATATGACAGTGATGCTTGACAGCGATTCACTGATCACCATCACTATCGCCTAGATGTGCGCAGGCCATAAAGCATATAAGTATAGAAGCTTGTTTTCAAAAATCTTTAGATGCTTAGCACATATTTATTTTTTTATTCTACGGTTGTGGTTTTTCTTTGTTTGAACTTAGCCAAAACGTTGTCTTATATTTTAGTTCTGCACAGCGACAAATTTCTTTACTTTTCCTTGCTTTCTTGCTAACCTTATCAGTCTTACGATAAAACTTGGCTTGTAGCTGCCGGTGGTCGCTCTTTGACAAATTAAATTCCTTCACTTCGGAAAAGCAGTCAAAGAAAATTTGTTTGTTTTTTTACTATCTTTCCCCGGATCAACGAGTCTTACTTAATATTTTACGGGATTATTAAAAAAAAATATAAAACTAGCAGCGAGTCCCGGCGTTATTTATTCATTAGAACCCATCTCAATTTTATGTGGTGTGCAATAAAGTATTTTCTATCTATCTATTATAGTATAAATCAAAGTACTGGTAATTACTGACAACAGCAAAGTTTTGTGCAAATGCAACTTAGTAAGTATAATATAAATAGTTAAAGTATAACTTATAGCGTGCAGGACAATAGCACGTGTGCTATAAGACTAGGGTTGCCTCATGTATTTTTTTGTATTGCTTGATACAAAAACAGATTTTATTGAAAAAGCAACTTCTAATAGACATTTTGTTTTTCAAAATAATACGACTGCCTTACTTGACATTATAGATATATAAATTTAATTTAGTAGGGTCACTTCAATTTGCTTGTAAATGCCAATAACACATTACTAAAAGCATAATTAAGTATTAGCTACTTAATTATTCTTGGGGGATACGAGAAAAGCTTTAAAAACTGTTCTTGTTAAGACCATTTCAGTCAGTGAATACCCTAGGGTACCATACAAGTTATACTTACGACTATTTAAATTTTTCTAAGGGGTGATTTTCCCACCTACAAAGTTACGATAATCGTCGAATAAAATGTCAGTCCTTGTTTTGACAAGCTTAAATATTAGTTGCATATATTTTTTTATCCTACAGATAAATTTTACTATGGACAGAATTTTTTTCCAAAGTTGTAATAATTAGGTAAAACGTTTCAACCTTTTTCCGGCCCTAGCTACATTCCCCTACTCAACATACGTGCCAGCCCTAATGCATAATATTACAAACGGGCGGCTGAAGCGACAGTTTAGCTGATATCAACGAACTTGTTTTGTCATACATTGTTTTCATACCTGTAATAGCAAAAGCTTTACGTAATAATTTAGAACGCTGTGCGCACCTCTGATAAAATATACCCTGGTTATAGAATAATCCATTTGGCTACGTCCTACCTCAAGCCACAGAGCATTATAATAATACTATACGTATAGAATAGGCGTCGGAGACAGGGCGGTAAATCTCAAGTGGAGTTGGGCAGGACACCTTGCTAGACGTGGTGATGGTCGGTGGAGTAAGGCCTTGACCGAATGGTGGTCGAAATCAGGCCGAAGAAATTTTGGGCGTCCGAAAGCGCGATGGGTCGACAACATCGTAAAGGTCGCAGGAAACACCTGGACAAGAGACGCGAGGCCTACACCGCCGTTTTAAATCTTGACAAGAATCTGAATTTGGTACGAATCATGCCACACGCACACGAAAATGAATATGAAAAATCGCAAACACCTATTTTGTTTGCAATCACATTGTACATTGGCAAAGCAACAAGTTTTTTTACCTATATACATGTACTTGCAATTGTACAAACACCACTAAAGCTAAACTTGCGCAACAAATTTCGATCAACTACTTTGTGCGATTGCACAAAAAATTACACTTACACTATTGCTTTCATTTTGTCTTAAATAAGTTCATTGAATGTATCAAGTTTCATTGGGTCAATTTTGACCCAATTTTTCGCACATTTTCGCGAGCTTAAAGTTGTTTCACGTTTGGTATTTTACATTCAACACTTACTTGAGATCTGTTATAAAATTTACAGCCATCTTCCTGGAGCGCGAAAGTAACCAATAATTTTGTGCTTAGCACTTTCGGCCATGTGTGTACTGGTAGAATAATATTTCACGCGGTAGTGTAATTGCGTTTATTTTTCTCTTAGCAAATGGAGTAAGACGGTGGTATTCCTACAAGGTTTTCCAACCCTTTCTCAGTACTAAGTGTAGGTAGGTAGGTAATAGGTACAACAGTGGAGTTTGTTTGACAAAGAGTTTCTGCTTGTGTAACGAAGTGTTGTTTAGTTTTAATGAGTTTCCTTGGGAAGTTGAGTGATGGGACGTGACCTCGAAACATTAGATTTACTTCGGGATTAGAAATACCTTTGAAGTACTTTCAGGAATTATGTTACCATTTAGACCTGTAGATCTACCACAAGCTCTGTCTGGCTCAGTCTCTGGCTCTGGTTTTGAGTTTTAGGATTTATTTTGTCAGCACTCACAAACTTTTCTTTATACACTCAAAACCAGATACAGAGCCAGACAGAGCTTGTGGTAGGCCTACTGTTTAAACTAGATTGTGTATGAGACAGAATAAAATTAAAAAAGCCATAGAAATGAAACTAACATTTTTTAATTGATTATTACAATCGTTTTCGCGGATGACAAATTAACCGATCCACTATTATGACATCTGTTTACCTATCCAATATTTTTGTGACGTGAAATGCCCTATCTAAGGGATAGTTTACTCATTTGATACGAAATGATACTCAAAATGAAGTCAACACTTCAAAACCTTGGGGTAAAAAATACTTTATTAAGACTGTGTTCAGAATACTTTTACTGACCGGTCCAATTTCATAACTCATAAAAGCTGCCATCTCTCAAAGTGTCCAGAGACCCCCTCACCTGTTGATTCCAGACACCTTTCTAATGAAACAACAAACAGCAATAAAACGAAAGAATACAGTACAGAAGCTAATTCCGCTGCACACGTGTCCTCATGTAACCTTTTTTCATAAATACACTACAAAAACAACTCTATATCTCTAAACATAAGGTTGAAAATGTCTTTGGGGTAAATTTTTCAGGATTACTTGTTAGATTCTACTCACGTAGTAAGTAAGTAACGGCGTCTTTGCAGCTCGCGTGTGACACCTAGCGTTAGGTGCCGTGAAAAATGGTCCATTTCCCGACATGCGGATAAATTTATCTTCGCGGGACATTCGCGGGACTATTGCGCGTTATTCGCGTGTTAATATTCATTGTGGGACAACAACGTGACTTTATGGCAGCAATGATACCAATCTTTGCGGGAACGGAATTGTAAAGCGTAAGGGAGACGTGGATAACATTAAATATACATAAAATTGGCTGTACGTATGACTTGCATTGGAAAGTATGTTCTTCAGGTTAAGTTATAACTTTGTAAAGTAACCTATGTTTGTCTGGAAAATGCGAGCTAAATACTTTTGCGATTTATCTAAATTAAAACAACTCTAATTTGATAACTTCTAGTGGCCGCCCGGGTCTTCGCTCGCCCCGTTCCCGTTACTTACATCCATTCTCCGCTACAATATCTTTATAAATTGTAGCCTATGTGTTGTTCTGATGTATAAGCTATAATATTGTAAAGTTCCACTAAAATCCATTAAGTAGTTTTGACGTGGAAGATTAACAATCATCCATCCGTCCATACTTACAAACTTTCGCGTGTATCATATTAGTAGGCTTTCCTAAGCCTTGCATAAATCTAAGCGTTCTGCAAGGCTTTAATTGTTCACCACCCAGAAACATAATGCAGGACTGTCATCAACATACCAAATTTGCGACCAACAATGAGCATTTGGCGACGGCCGGAACGTTCGGAAATCACCCAATTGGCTGCCGCCAATGCATCAAATATCACAATGACGCGCCTAGCTGATAATGGCATGTGACAGTAACAGGGTTCCCCTACCATTTAATTTCTCATAATTTGGCAACACAATCTGATTAGCGGTTCCATGAAAATTCATTAAAACGCGAATTCAGAAACCAATTTTTGGAGGTCGATGATTACTTCAAATTTTTCGTAATTAATCGCTGGTAATGAGCTGGTGATTGACGGCATGCCCCGATTAAATAATTGGCAATTTGACTTTCATGTTTGTAAGAGTAAAATAATTTGATCGGAATATAGGTTATACCTACAAATCCTACAGCAGGCCAATCATCCTACCTACAAGCTCTGTCTCTGGCTCTAGTTTTGAGTCTGTGTGAGTGCTAACTAAATAAATCCTACGTGGAAACGTCACACACACAGCTTTATACACTATTGAGCACTCACACAGACTCAAAACTAGAGCCAGAGACAGAGCCAGACAGAGCTTGTGGTAGGCCTGCAGTTCATTTCTGATGGATCATGGCACTATGATTTTAGTTTGTAGGAACGTATTGTTTCAATTATAGTGTTTTTTAAAATGCAACAAAAGTTTTTCAAAAATTAAGAAGCAATCATTATTATTTTCAATTGCCCTATTAACATCATTGTATTGATAGGAGTAACCGCTCAATAGAATGCCATATTTTATATTAAATTATAATGTAAAATTACGATATAGTTTAGAAAAAAAACGTTAAAACTAAGGACTGTTTTCACGTAGTGCTAATCGACCGATCAACTAATTGACAGTTGCGTTAATAGAATTTATTTATACAAAGAAACTTACAGTTGTTTAACTCAATTTTATTATCGTCAAATATTGAGTTGGTTGATTATCAGTCCATGAAACTGGCCTCTAATAACCTAAACTAGAAGTAACCCGTCGCCTGATTTGATTTACCCAACAACCTAACCACACAATACCGTCTAAGTTTCTAGAAATTCAACACCAAATATTTTACCCAAGCACTAAATAAAATGGGAAACCATACGCGTTATTAACATGAATAATTGCGCCGAACCCTCTTCCATTAGGCTAAGGAAATTGTCCGTCCCCACCAAATATCAGATTTCACGTTGATCTGCCTAACACTGATCCATTTGGACCGGCGACTATTGAATTATTGTCGTCTGGTCTGTACGATTTTTGTCATATTTCCGCATGGTGCCCGCTTTACCCCTCCCTACTCTTAATTGGTTTATTCCTAAGCGTTTCAGATCTGTAGACAGACATAAAACATTTTTTTGTGCCGATCATTATTATGGTGGACCTAATTACCTATGCTGTATAATGTACAGCATAGGTAACTAAGCTCTAGGTAATTAGGTTAATCGTAGTAAATAAGTTTTGAAAAACTTGAAACCGACTTCATTGCAATTCCATCAAAATTGGTTTAGCAGTTTGGCTAAACCGATTTTGATGAAATTGCTATGGAACCACTCTGGAAGTATTAAACATATATTAAACCTTTCAAATAAAAAAGAATTTACTAAATCGGTTCATAAATGATGGAGGTATGCAGCAACAACATTAAAATAACAATTAAATCCAAACTGATACGAAATGCACCGACTTTAAAACCTCTTTTTTATTTGAACTTGGTTAAAAAAGCTTGACCGCAATCTCAATAACAATAAATTTAAAAAAAAACTAAGTACCTACTTGTTATATTCCAATTGTTGCAAGAGCTTACGTATCAGTAAATTTAGTAGTGATCTGGTCCTCAAGGATTTAATGGCAAGGATAATGTATCCTAAATTATCTAGTTTCAAGTCGTTGTAAAGTGATCCTTGTGATTCATATAAAAAGACGATTATGCTTTAATCAATCAGTTGGCCTACCACAAGCTCTCTGACTCTGGTTGTGAGTCTGTGTGAGTGTTGACTAAATAAATCCTACGTCGAAACGTGACACACACTGTATAATGCACTGGTGAGCACTCACACAGACTCAAAAACAGAGCCATACAGAGTTTGTGATAGGCCTACAGTTTGGCAAGTAGTTTTCGATTTTAGTGACTTTGTATTGTATTTTGGAAAAAATAATTCCAAAGTGAATGTTAAAAACTACCGAACGCTTTATTTTATTTGAAAGAGCCGTAGGTAATAAGCCCTCTGAATTATAGCCAGAGATACGCTTAATTGGTTTGGCGTTGCGGTCATGTGACATTTTCAGTGCATTCATTGCCTTTGTCATCGGTTTAAATATTTGCAAGCGCATTTTTCAGAATTAAATAAGGCCGTTAAAACGATTCGGAAAATTGGAAATCTGTTTTGAAAAATGCAGGCGCGCTTAATAAATATTACGCACGAGATTAAATTGTATTGAAAGCAGAAACTATAAAAGCTTCCTAGAAAGTTATTTTATTGGAACAGAGTTTACTTTAATTGAAATACGATACATTTTTTATATCAACATAATACTTTCAACATCATTTTTTTTCTGAATCGCCCATCAATATTCAAACCCAACCAAAAGTTTCATTCATAACTAAATAACAAAACTAGTTAAATTCACAAAGCGTTGTGCACCACTTTATAAATCGTGTAGGTTATATTGTATCATCCAGTCCCAATAAGTGCTGGTGACATTTGCGATACGACGCCTGACCGTCCCCTGGCAAATCGAGTTTTCTGCTCGCACGCACCGCTCTCATTCCGATTGACACGCGAAATCCCCCTGGTTTGTTAGCAGCAAGACTCGACCAATCACTTTGTCGTCTGTTTTGGACTTTCGCATGAAATGAACAAGCTAAATAGGATTGTCTTGTATGCTATTTTGTGAAAGCTGTATGCAGTAAGTAAGAATTTTCTCATCTCCCCATCTCGGAAAGAGTATTATTGCTCTACGATATTTTGAGTGTAAAAGCCGTTTTTATCTGCTAGAGGATAAAAAAAATGAACTTAGAACATCGTGTGCACTGGGTATGTGAATTCAACACATCATTAAACCTATACATTTCTCGTACCTACAACCTTTTTAATTTGTTAAAAACTCAGATTCGGAACCTTCTTGGTGTGCTTGGTTTTAAATTTGCTTTACGCGCGCCATTTTATTTTTTGCATTTATTTCCTCGCAGATGAAAAGTTACTTGTTGCAGTCGAGTGTACAGATTTTTCAGCTCGTACTATTTTGATTTCCTCCCTGACGCTCAGGATTCTTATATTAAAATCTTTCCCTTGCTCGGTCATTAAAGTTGAGCACGTGGTTTAAAAGCCACTTTGCACTCTTGTATAACAAATAACTATTATTGCGTTCATTGTATTTTTGTACTGCACTGTTGAGTTTTCTTTTGTCATTGTTCCAGCTTCATTGATTAATTTTCGCTGGGAAATTTTTGTACAAAAACGCTGTCTCGTCGGTGGTCGACAATGACAAAGTTCAAGGATTTTGAATGGCCTAAAAACAATAGGGTAGAAAGGTCTTCTATTACACCAAACCCGATAGCATCTGCTGCCAGATTCCAAATCTAGACACTGTCAAATTAATCTTGAGACAACAAAATGGATTACTAAGAGAAAATGTATATTTAGGACGAGATGTTTATTTAGGTAAGGTTTGAATATTATGATGTGTTTGTGTTTGGAATATTATATAATAAGATAAGCAAATGCCTTTTTGTAAAAAACATATTTATATTATTCAGCAGTCTTTTACTACGCCTCAACTTTTAAAACTTTATTAGGTATATTGATTAAACGGGTATTTATCGCGATTACTATTTTTTTTATTTTCCAACGTTTTGACAGTGTTACAACAGTCGTGGTTAGGCTACCACAAGCTTTGTCTGGCTCTGTCTCTAGCTCTGGTTTTGTGTCTGTGTAAGAGCTCACCAGTGTATTATAGGGTCTTGGGTTGGGCCTACAAGTGGGTAGATAGAGATTACGCTTTTTACGGACGGTTACTAGTTCATGACCATAATTTATCACAATTATGTTGAAAACAAACTTTAAATTGACTATGTTAATAAATACGAGAGTACTATCAAAACTTTTTGAAGTTATTTTACTAAACACCTAGCTTTATATTGTAAATTAAGCGATTCAGCGTAATTGGTGTAAATTAAACACTAAAAATAGTTAAAGTCAATTTTATAACTTCGGTAAATAAATAACTAAATTGAAAGCTAATTTTATTTGCGAAATTGAAGTGTTAGGTTACCTCAATTAGTTTGTTTTGTACTACGATATTCGTTTGATATTTAGTAATTGAATAGCTCTTTAGATACTGAAATAAGAGGTCGCTTACAAAACAGCGTTTCAATAATTAAAATAAATCCTTAGTTTTAACAAAAAATATCATTAATTTATCATCGAGATGGTGTTAATATAAAAAGGACATTAAAAAATGGGTCATTTTTGTCACAGCCCTATCTAGTCCCAAACTAAGGGAAGCTTGTATTATGGAGCACCTATAGACGCCTAGCTTTAAGACGTTTAAAAGTGATCCTTGTGATACTATTGAATAAATACATATTTGATTTTGATTTTGATTTTATGGGAACCAATAGGTGACTAAAAATACCTATGTTTTTTTTTGCACCTTTCTGTTCGTAAAATTTCACGTAAATAGAAGATTTACTTGGCTAAACTTGGTGCCGCATAGGTGTGGCACACTTATTTAGTTAAAAAAAATAAGAATTCAACTTGAACAGGTCCCAAATTAAATTGTCAAGACACGGCTTCATCTCCTGCACAGTTTCAGAGCTGTTAATAGTTTAAACAAGACTAGTGCGACAAGTAATCTTGTTAGCCAACAACCTGCAAGAGAAGGGCTCTGGAGTTGAGGCAATTCCCTCAACCATGTACAAGTTTCAACCGATACCTTCATATTGAGTGCAATAACGTTAGCTAGAAGCTTTGTTCGGAGTTCTGTTGTTCAGATGGACTGTAGTGTCTGGAGAAACTCGAGGACCAATTCCGTAACTAGGAATACTGAATTGTTGTTAATGCTAGCCTTTGTGGGCAATTGTATTATTGTGAGGAATTGAATGGGGCTTACATTATGTATTGTAAAAGTCGCACCTACCTTTAGTAGCAGTAGAGCTCTTTGTGGCGTGCTCGTCCGGGAAAGTATTACCATGCCTATTTCTGCAGTAAAGCAGCATGGCTGTGTTTTGGTTTGAAGGGAGTTGGTTGACGGTGAAATTACTGGCACGTGAGGCTGAACATCTGTATGCCTCAAGATGATCGACGCAGGGCAGTGAATCATAGGGCACGTTCTAGACGTGCGACCTGCCAGGCAGTGCGTTGTTATAGGCAATGTTTAACACTTAACATCAGGTCGGCCGTTGCAAGAGACGCACAAGAGGACAAGACAAGACGGAGGAGCCATATCTAACAGTGGCTAATACAGGGGGATTATGATGATGAAAAAAAATTGAGATTATCTCAAGGTGTAAGTCTCGTTCGCACTTGCCTGTTTTATTTTGCAATAAAAACAAACGAGCATGCCTAGAGGATTGGGCACACCGAAGCGAACAGCTGCAGACTGTGATGGCGAACAGATCGTACAAACCATGTGCGAACAGCACCCGCACGCACGCATTCAAATCCATTCGTACATCAATAGGTTTTGCTGCCCAAAAATATATGTGTCATATGCTGTACTTCAAAACGGTTAAAACATCGTAAGGAAACCAGCCATAGAACCTAATAAAATCTAAAAACATGCGTCAAGCGTCACACAGTTTTTTTTTCGAATGGACTAAATTCTGGTGACCGTCTGACAATTTTTACAACGCTACCGGACTAACTACCGGACAATAATGGACGTCACGCTAAAAGTCGCCAGCGGCCTATTTATGGAAACCAGTCCGCTAACCAATTGTGGATCATAGGATTTGCCAAATTTCTTTACCACATGGATCCTACGATCAAATCGCTATCGTCATTCGCAGCTGTTCGTCGCCGTATGGCCGATCCTTCCACCGTCGCTACTCATCTAGCCTACGGCTATATCTGGTCTTCATTTTGAATACTCTGATATTCACAGTAAATTGTTTGAAAAGGTACTGAGCGATTAAACTGAGTTGGAATTTTTAATTACACTTTTCAGAGTTATTTGGAAATTATACTCTAAGATATTTATGCAAAGCAAATTATGCTCACATGGTTTTAGGAGGCATATATTTTCAGCAACCGAAGTAGGCTAGGTATAGGTACGTCCATCTCACCGAAAATGAAATTTAAGCATCCGGTTTGAGTAATTTTCTTGTACGGTAAACACCTCTTTACAATCACTTTGGTAGGTACTAAAGGTATTTAATGGTATCCCGTTAGGCCCCTCTAAAGGCGAGTATTATCATTAAACATTCATATATCTATGTCAATTTTTACCTAGGTTACTTCTTACCTGGTTAGTTAGTAGGTATAGTCACTAAAAATAACAATAAAACGAATGGCCGCCCGTGGTTTCGCTCGCCCCGTTCTCGTTACTTTTTCGAGATAAACAGTAATCAATTTTAGCCAAATCGGTTCAGCTGTTTTTGAGTTTTAAATAGTGTAACTTACACGACATTCTTTTATAAATATAGAAGATATAGATGTATAAAACTTCAAGAACTTTACATGGAATGTTCTAATCGAACAAAGCGATTGCTCAAAACTGAACCAAAAATCGTGTACACGTGCACCTAATAAATACAAACAAGCCAAGTTCAATAAAAGCTTGTAAAAGAACACGCGAGCGTCACTCAATCCCGCTGCAGCAACATATTTCATTGCAGTGAAACTTTTCAATTGGCATAAAGTTGCCGCGTGCCGGGCGCCTGATCAAATTATTACGATGTTGCGGCTCCTAGGGGCTGCTAGAGTTGCCGCATAAAATGACAACGGTAATAAAAGTCGGATAATAATTCGTAAAATGTTCCTTAAAACGCTTATATAAGCTTAATGAAGTTTTGGGAAAAACTACAGCGTGATCCTCTAAATAAAATAAGTTAAAAGTAGGTAAGTGGATCTACTATGAAATACCTAATAAGGGAGAGGCCTCTGGCCATCAGCAAAGTTCAAAATCAAGCCTTGAAGCTTACGGTTTGGAGCTTAAAGAACGATAAGAATATAGTTCTTTTGCATGACCCCAAAAACAAAATATAAAATCAAAATCAAATTATATTATATAAAATTATATACAATATAAAATTATAATTACAATCATACAATCATCAATCATATATACAGATAATATAATATAGATGTATTTATTCAATAGCATCATAAGGCTCACTTTGAAACGTCTTAAAGCTATAGGTGAGTCTAGGTGCCAGTTCCACGAGACCAAGCTATAAATAATAGGTTACAAACTACGGCTTGGTTGCTACCGTTTTTTTGTATGATTCTTTTTTTTGTATTTCGAACTGTAGACTAAACAGAATCTATCTCCGGCTAAAGTACTGACCAAACTCTACTCGAAAGTAAAACAAATTAAAACAGACGTATGTCTCCATCAGTGACATACAAATCTCAACCTTCTCGCTATAAATGTGAAGCGAACGTATGTGTAAACACAGTTTGCACACCTCGAGGCCTTTTGAGGCTCTGTCTTCGAAGTTGACAAGCCGGGCTATGTTTTAAGAATAAGCGGTAGTGACGGTAGCCCAGTAAAATATATAATTGCTGACTGCACATTTTTTTAAACTAAGAGCAAATTTTTTTACGTTTGATATTTAAGTACTTAATATGCCGCAAAATCAGATTGTAAGAAAAAAGTTTATTAAGAACACGAAAATAACTTGGTTATCACAGAAAATGCAACCAATCATCAGCGGTTCTTTGACCTGGTTGTAGAGGCCTCGCTTTCCGATGCAAGTTCGTTGGTTCAAGTCCAGTCGTGTATCAATGAGTTTTTCTGTCCAGAAAATTATATGCGAACATCGTGAGGAAGCCGGCATGTCGTAGAGACAAAAAGTTCAAAAACTTGTGTCGAGTGCACGAAAGGAGCCTCTCTGAGGCGCACTTAAAATCCTTTCACCACACTGTTTAAAAAGAACTAGTGACACGATAAGAAAAAAAATAATTGGCGTTGAGATTTGTTTCATCGACAAGCATCGACTCGATTTACTGTTATCGCTGTTGCTTGTTCGTAAGTAATCAACTCACGGAATGATTACTACTCGTATTTGGGAACTTCTTAATAAGTCTTCACAACATTTGCATCGACAACGTTGCCTTCCAACACTGAAATGTACACCAAGTTTTCGCGTATCTTAAGAGTTTGTGATGTGGCGTGGGATGTAGTTTTAGTTTTGAACAAGGTGGTTGTTAGGAACATGTTGCTACTTTGAAGTATGTTGTAGGTACTTAAACATACGTTACGCGGTATTATTACATTAAAAGTTTACAACTCCTACTACCTTTGCCTTCCACAATGACTACAAATTGAAGCTAATTCGCAACAAAGTTGAATCAAGATGTTGCTGGCAACATTGCGTGTTGCAGAGTTGATAACTGCATGTTGATAGCTCTCCCCCGACGATCGTATACGGGTGAATCAACTATTTTACCCACACTAAGGTCAGGCCAGAAATATTTTTTTGAAAAAAATAAACATGTATATTCTTTAATTCTATTTTGATTAGGGTATTAGAAATATTATCTACTTTAATAACCTAGAAGGGCAGCGACCTTTATTCATATTTTAGTCATTTTTTCTACGAAACTACAGCACATACCCTCAAAATCTGTCACCTGAGTTACCTGCACTTAACCTTACATAAATGGTGAATGAAACATGAAAGCGTTACTCATGTTCATTTATTTTCTCTTGCACGCATAATCAAATACTTTGGCGAAATCAGTCTTTATATAATTCTAAAATTTAGGTACAAAATTAACTGACATTGGTCTTTTGCGTTACCTTTATACAAAAAATAATAGCTAATACTTAATAAAATTAAATACAAAAGTAATACAAATGGAAATGATTTTTTTATAGAAGCTCACCAATTTTAAAAATATAGTACTGGTAATTTAAAAATATAATGGAAAGAAATTAGCGTATTATGATCAAAAATGTAATGTTTTTATTAGGGACAATAAGTAACTCCAGAGACAAATTTGGGTAACGCTTAAGACATTCTATAGAAATATTGAACTACACATTATTAAATAAACACCTAATCACAATTTGTGATAAAAAATCAAAAAATAAACAACAAATCAACAATAACAATCATTTCGGATATTCGTATGTCACTTTTCGAAGATATCAATCGGGGTTTCAAATTTGTATTGCCCATTTGCCAAAAAGGCCGTTCTAAAAAGGTAGACTCTAGGTACCTGGATAAGTATAAGGTAAGTAGGTTATGAAAATTAGTTAATTTTACTTTATACGGTACAAGCTAATCTCACTAAGAACGTGAATGTCTTAGGAGTTACCAATAATGTCTATGGAGTTACCGCCAATGTAACTCAGTATACAAGGAACTCAGCAGACATTTGGTGTATTTTCATGAATATTCCACATTATAATTTGATTATAGTACTAGGCGTAAACTTTAATTGAAAACATATGTTAGGTACTACAAAAATATCTAATTATATTAAATAAATAATAAACTTACATCGAGAAATCGCGGTCACTCAGCAGACGACACAAAATGGCACGCACTCCCTTCGAACGTTCTCCGTGGACTGGCGGCTCGACGACGTCATCAAAAGACACCACCGAGCCTCACCAACGAAAGCAAACACAAATGAAGCTACCTACGGCAAACAGTGCCATCTATGTGTTTCCGGGTGAAATTTATGAGTGTAACTCAGCATACGAAGGTAAAATCATTCTAGTTAGGGACACAGCTTAGTGATTTTTTTTTGGAAAAGTGAATTGGGCTATTTCAATTTTTTTATGCACACGATTAACTATAACATACTGACTTGTTGTATAATAAGAATCAACCGAAAGTAAGAAGTATAAGTTAATTTAAAATAAAGTTCACATAGTGAATGCGGTCTTCGGACAGGAAAATTTTGTATGGAGCGAATATTTCGTATGCTGAGTTACCATAAAATTTCATGGAAATTAAAGATATTAGAGAACGTAATCAAGTTTCCTTTGGTGCCTAATAATCGTAGATGCTATTGTCATATTCATTAAGTGTGTAACTATACCCACTTTACGTATTTAATAAGAAATGGTCGAGGACAGCCAAGTGTGGGTAAAATAGTTAATTCACCCATACATCAATTTAGCAACAAATGTTTAAATATTTTTTTAGCAATGTTGCTCAATTGTTGCGAAACTAATGTTTACCATGAATACAAGGCTTTATGGTAATGCCTAGAAACGTTTTTAAACTGACTGTCTTCACAGGTCAGTTGGCAGTAGCTCTACCTTCGGCGCTTGAGGGCGTGGGTTCAGTTCTCACCGAGAACAAAAATTTGTGTGGTGAGTTATTTGTTCTTTGTCTGGGTGTTATATTGAATTCCATGTATGTATTTACAAATGAATGTATGCAAGTATTATATCAGTTATCTGGTTCCTATCGTACAAGCTTTGGGGCTAGATAGTGTCGTGTGGTTTGTTCGCATTATTTATTTTTATGTTACGCAATTTAATAATTTGTGTATCTTCAAAATTAGCATTGTATTTATTAGTCTGGGTGGTTTACCCATGGTTATTTTATAACGTCTCTCTAGCCAGGATATTAAAAACGATAGTAATATCAGTAATAGTATGAAATTCAGCTGTTTCCATCCTTATCTTTTAATTGAGGTAGACTCCACTCTAAAATTAGGAATGAACAGTTCTTGGTGCATAATAATCGTTAAGTTTCATGAGTAGGTAAGGAACTATGCTTAACAGCACATGCTGTCATAGTACGACGTTGAAATAAAAACTGTATTGTTTTCTACTTCCTGTTTTTACAGCTACATCGAAATAAAGTCATCGACTTTGAAAAATCATTCATTTCTTATTTGGATTTTTGAAATTCCTATTAAAAATTAGTAATTTTCGTAAGGGTTCCGTAGCAGCAAGTAACTCGTCGAAAGGTAAATTAATACGGTTTACGATGTATGCCGTACTTATAAACGATTTATTAAAATAAAACTACTTACTAGATACCACTTTGAAAGTTTTTCTCGCGCAAATTATTCAGTTTAGAGAAAAAATGATATTAGAAACCTCAACATCATTTTTGGAGACCTATCCAAAGATACATCCAAAGATCAATTTTCATCATACCCCACACGTATTATTTACATTTGATGTTTTTTTTTTTTAATTCCAGTTCTTTTTATGGGGACCCCCAAAACTCATTGTTTTTTCCGTTCCGTTTATAAATAATAATAATAATAAATATTGTGGACAATTCACACAACACTACCCAGCCCCAAACTAAGCAGAGCTTGTAATATGGGAACCAGATAGCTGATATTATACTTGAATACATTTTTTTTGTAAATACATACTTAGAATACAATTTATCACCCAGACAGAGAACAAACATTTATGTTCACCACACATATATTTGTTCTCGGTGGGGATCGAACCCACGACCTACGGCGCAGAAGGCAGAGCTACTACCAACTGAGCTAGAGGCCAGTCTATGCCATTTGGCTTCGGAACCCTAAAAACTAAACCAAAGAACTGAAACTCAGATTTCTGTAAAGATTTTCTGGGAATAATGGAGTTTGTAACTTAATTTTTTCAGTGAAAGCTATCCAGCAGCAAAATGTCACAGTCATGATTTTTTTCAGTTATTTATCTTTATCGAAGTCTCTTGATAGATGGTATTACAGTGGTTTATATTTATTTGACTCTTTGGACGCTGAGTCTTACCTCATCCTTGGTTTTACATTTAGAAACATGTATACGAAAATTGTATAGATAGAGAACACTTTATTGTACACCACAAGAATAGGACATTACACATAGCGAGAAACTAAAACTATAGCGAAGCACAATGGGTGGTCTTATCGCTATGAGCGATCTCTTCCAGACAACTTTTGGATGGACAGGATTTGAATAACGAGAAGGCGGTGCCATAAAGGCTTCTACACTATATATTATTATGAGAAATTAGACGGCTTATTTAAACTAAATGCAATTATTTATGTAGGAACTATAGAAACATTACATATTATACCTATACATATACATACACAGTACATATACCTATAGTTTATAAACATGAATACATAGATAGCAACAAGCCATAAGACTGTAAGACTGTATACCAAGTTTGATTATTAGTGGAGTAAGACTGTATACCAAACCGTAAGACCAAAAAGGTAACAGGTTATTGTGTTGTGTTATTTTGTTTAGGTTTAGTTGCGTGGGACTGGTACCTAGATTTACCTAAAAATATTATAATTCAAAGGAATCTCTGTGATTCAACTGAACAAATTCCTTTGACTTTCATATTTTATTATGTTGATCCCAAGTGGCTTGAAAAAAAACAGACAGGCGTGATAGAGCGAGCGATATCGTGTTATGCTTTATAACCGACTTAAAAAAAGGAGGAGGTTCTCAATTCGATTATACATTAGTTAAATATTTATTTATTTTTAAGTGTTTATTTTATTATTATTATTTTATGTTTTTTATGGCATAACTTTGTTATTTATGAACCAATTTTAAAAGTTTATTTTATCTGCATGGTGATAGTTAGTTTACCAGTTCGGCCATGAAGTTGGTTTTCCAAGTTTTTAAACTTCAAATCAAACCATTTATTTGCAACATTGTTAACTAAAATATATATAATAGGTATAGACATAGTGAGTAGGTAGAATTTTTCTAATGCCGCTGGTTGCTTCCGCTTTTTTACGTAATTTAGCTGCGAATCTACTAAATTATAGGCTGTATAATCTACTTGATTAATAATAGTCTAGCCACCTCATTTAATTGGATGATTTAACGTAGTGGGTGTAGAAGTTCGAACGTTTTACACGCCCGTGGTACGAGTAGTTATTGGCGCTGTAAAATGTACAATTAAATTGGACTTTTATTAGATGTTGTAAAATTTACAATTAATATTTAGTTTATTAGCTGTCTGAAATGGTTATTGGAGTTGATTACTTAGTTTATGATTCTATATGATAGAGCAATGATGGTCAAGTGGTAACGACCTCTTTTTTTTTATTCTCACGTATGTATTCCAAAGCTTTATTAATTGAAAGTAATTCTAAGCAAAATCTGTGCTAATATTATAAAGCTGAAGAGTTTGTTTGTTTGGTAAAACGCGCTCATCTCGGGAACAGAAGTCCATCATCATCATCATCTTCCTACCCTTATCCCACCCTAAGTAGGGTCGGCACAACAGGTTTTCTTCTTCCACTCACCTCTATCATTCGTTATCTCAGTGCTCGCTCCTTTCCTGCTCACGTTATTCCTGACTCATTCTATCCATCTTTTCTTTGGTCTACTTCTTCTATAAACAGAAGTCCGAATTGAAAAAATATGTTTTAATGGATACCTAGTCTATTTATCGAGGAAGGCTATAGGCTATACACAACATCACGCTACGACTTAGGAATAGAGCGTCAATGCAAAATGTTGCAAATCTATTTAAATATATAATATATATGTCTATTATTATATTTATAAAAGAAAGTCGTGTTAGTTACACTATTTATAACTCAAGAACGGCGGAACCGATTTGGCAGAAAATTAGTGGGGAGGTAGCTTAGAACCGGGAGAAGGACATAGGATACTTTTTATCCCGAAAAAGCAACGGGAACGGGCGAGCGAAGCCGCGGGCGGCCACTAGTATACAATAAAGCTAAGAAACAAGGCTAACTAGCCACGCCGCCAGTACACTAGATGTTGAAAGAGCGCACTCGCAACCCATCAGTCATTCTAAGTGCCCTCTGCGCGCGCTGACAAAGAGTTGCTAGAATCCCATTCTGAAGTGTGCTGAGTGTGAACTTTGTGTAATTTTTTGACTGCAATTCTGTATTATTTTTTTAACTAAGACCTAGGCTATCTAAATATAAAAAGAAACGTTGGTTCTAGAATAATTGGTACAAGCAAGTTTAGTATTAATATCATCATCATTTCCTTCATTCATCATTTCAAAAACGTTGCTTTCTTAAAACCGTTGGTCAGAAACATTTGACCCTGTGAGATCATTAAATAAAAACAAATAATATTAAGAGAACAGATTATTATGTAGGTACTTACTTAAAAATAGAACAACATATTGACTGGCCTCTTAGCTCAGTTAGTAGTAACTCTGCCTTCTGAGCCGTAGGTCGTGGGTTCGATCCCCACCCAGAACAAATATTTGTGTGGTGAACACAGATGTTTGTTCTCTGACGGGTGTTACCTATATCGTATTCTATGCATGTATTTCCAAAAAAATAAATAAGTATTTAAATATTATGTCATTATCTATGGTTCCCACAGTACAAGCTCTGCTTAGTTTGGTACTAGATAGTGTTGTGTGGATTGTCCAAAAAAAGTATTTATTATTTTATTTATATTGATTATTGAGTATTGAAACTGTATGTTTTTTATCCAATTCGTTTTTGTATCTGAGCATATTGCTACCAATGCCAAAACAGAAGAAAGTTTTAAATAACGTAACAATCGTATCTGCAGGATCATAACGCGACATCCAAACGCGTTAAATTACATTCTGAACGTAAACACGTAGGGCCGTTAACCGCTACGCGCTACCACATTATTATTAGCCAGTTGATCAGGGCCGGACTAGATACAGACATTGTAATTTTTTAATACAGTAATAACCAGAAAAGAAAGAAAACAGTAAGTAAAATATATTGTAGACAATCCACGCAACACTATCTAGCCCCAAACTAAGCAGAGCTTGTACTATGGGAATCAGAAAGCTTATTATAATACCTACTTCATGAACTTAGTACTATTAAACTTTTTTTGTAATTACACACTTAGAACATCAAGGCCTGCGCACACCTAGTTCGCTGGCGGTAGCGATCAGTGAAACACTGTCAAATATTCGCTGTCAAATCTTAAATCTGACAGCGATATTTGACAGCGTTTCACTGATCGCTACCGCCAGCGAACTAGGTGTGTTCGGGCCACTAGACAGCGAACAAACATCTGTGTTCACCACACAAATACAAAATTGAATCTACATCTGCTGATAATTTCACAACACAAGTGAAGTTCAAAAAACTTGAAAAACTGATTTCATGGCCAAACTGCTAAACTGATATTAAAGAAATTTCTATTTGATCAATCTGGAAATTAAAGCCCTAAGCCATTAGAGATAAGATAAAATTAAAGCATAGAGTTAAAGCCCTTACACTGAAGACCAATTTCATTTCAATTCCGTGACGTGATGTAATAATTGAAAGCCCTGGCTCCACCCCTGCCGACGAGTGGCGTTCCCGATGTCATCCTATTCGCAAAGCAAATGTTCCAATTATCATAGCTAATGCACTGAAGAGCCGGGAGTCGCTACCAGCAAAACAAGGAAACAGAGTCTTTAACATATTCCTGAGCTTTTTGTGTGCCGCTGATTTGATTGTTCTTATGGCGAATTCAAGAGGCAATTTATTAATATACTCTGTGAAGTAAATGTACTGTACACCTTGGATGCAAATGAGTGGAAACATTTTTCACCGTATAAAACGCTATCATTCTTTTAGAAATTCTTCTTGCCATCTGAACATACTCGTACATTGCTGTAATTTTATTGCTTAGGAAAAAATAAAAGCGAGTATTCACGGATCGACTTTTTTATTTTATTTAGCCAATATCGTGACCAAATTTCTTAAGATGTCGATTTTTTACGTCTTGCTTAAGCCTCGAACCAGACTCGTTTATCTCACGACCAACGTTGAATTGAGTTTAACTGCTCGCGAATAAAGATGTCCCTCTAAGATAAAAATGTCCGATGGGGAAGAAAGAATTTTCTAGTTTTCTCTGAAACGGTCTCACTAGCAGAGGGTCGGTTCGACGTCGACGAGTGACAATAAAATTAGATAAGTACGGGATAGTCCCGCTTCGGTCCAGCGTCCGTCTTGCGGACGGAATCAATCGCAGTAAAACATGGTTGGTATGGCGCGATAGAGAAAATTCTTCTCCAAATCGATGCATATCCTATTTTCACCCTTATTTCAACGAACTAAAGCCGAAGACAAATTTCAAGGACCGCTGAAACAAGTTTGCAAATGTTGTACATCAGTCCACTTTTCTGTAATGACACGAAACGAGTGGACTTTGAACGAAACGAGGATATCAGAATGGATTACAGAAATCTCCCTGTGAACCGACAAGACGAAAAATACGATACTTTTAAAGTGCTGCACTTTTCGCGGTAATCTTATTTTGTTCTTTATAATTTTACAGCGGTATAAAGGTTTTACGAGGGAAAAATACCAGCGTTTATTTACAGCTTGATGTAAAATCTGGCGAAGTAAATTAAATTATGCAAATCCGTTGAGAATATTATGGCTTCAATCGCTATAACGTTAATGCACGTGTTGAAAAATGAAATTGATTTTCTCCCGCATCCGCCTGCGTGCCGTATCACCAGGCTTCGAGTGGCTGGGGAGAGGCAGCGCTAATAACTAGCGGGAGCCCGCCAGAGATGTTTATTTAATGGCATACCCATAGACGCACTAATGGGGATTCGCACCCGCCTCCTATCTGATGTAGCTTCACGCTGTCGTGTTTTTTTACGTTGTAAGGTATGTACGCAAAACAGTTTTAGAGCCTCGCCCGGAATTTTATTGAATAATTTCGTTGCAAAAAAGTTTCATACGATGCTAACTGTATTTCAGTGTCACAACTTAGGGAAAAGAGACTATATAATCACGCAATACATAACCAATATAACACAGCAGAAGAAGTAAGAACTCACTTAACAGCAGGTGAGATTGCGGTCAAATGCAAACCCATAATTATAATAATGTTAAAAAAAACTATGAAAACAATATATCGCAAAAAGCTGCCACAGGCAAATACGATTATTGTTTGAGTCACGCAGTTAGGTTTATGAAGTGTTTTATAGTAATGCTACTTATAATGGCAAAATTTTACGTACGCTATCCGCTATCAATTTATAGACATCCTCAGAGAATCTCGAGTTTGTAATTAGTAAGTATATATAGTCGGCTGCACTAGATGGAGGATTTACGTGGCTGCACTAGAATGTATGCAGTTCGTAACTTTCATTGTAGTGCCGGCCGCAGTAGTTCATTGCAATGGCATATTTGCAAGGCAAACCTCAAATATCTTGAAATATTTAGATTACATTTACTGTAAAATTTCAATTATATGTAGGGTACTACCGTGACAAAACCGTGATGCTGTTTTTGTTTGTAAAATTAGGTGATAAGTATGCCTACCGCAGAAGTAATGTAGTTTACACCTGCTCTAGAATTTACAAAGCAATCCTGTTTTGAAATTATCCCGCGCCTACATCGTAGTCAGGTAATACGTTTAAATCAAGCTAATGTGACATCTCTACATCGAGCCACGAGCGTTGCCACAGGAATAATTCGCAAAGCGTATGCCCAGATTATCATTTGAATGTGCCCTCAGACGATTGTACGATTTCGTGACAGTCGCACAATGGGAAAGCTGCCCCGGGGCGGAATATTTTCGTATAAAGACCTGTGTTTTCGGTACAGGAGGATATTACATTTTTATCACGAGTCACATTTCCCGGGTTATCTTAAGCTTCTGTTTTTGGGTTAAGTCTTCTAAGTTTAGGTAAAAGCAACGTTTTACATACCTATTTGTATTAATCTGCGGGCGAGTTCGTACATCTCAAAAGTAACAGAATGTGCACGATAATTTCAACCTTACGTTTAATTTGCTGTAAAACTATACATACATAAGTACCTACTCCAAGACCACTAAATAGAGGAACTTTTCAAACACAGTATTATATTAACTGAAGAGATCCCAACCCGATTAATTATGTTAATTGTAAAAACAAATAAAAAAAAAAAATATATTTTTTTTAGAAACATTACTTACTTTACTCTAGACTGATTCATAGACGTGACTTTGCTTTACAGCAAAGGAGTCTTCGCAAAGTAAGCTTTGTTTATCGAAGTTTACCTTCAACATTTTGAATAAAGAAGAGTTTGACAGAACTACTAGTATAGTATTATCTTATCTGTGACAGAACTATGAAATATATTTTTGGTTGAAAGTTGAACTTTCCATCAAAGTAAAGTCAAAGTTCGGTCTATGAATCTCAGCCTTAGACTTGTCGAAAATAATATTTAAATCTGACGTTACTCTGAAATAATATGAGAATAAAATGTAATGCCATTTACTTGCATATTTTTTCGAGATTCCCGCCCTAATGTAAATTACTGAATAATATTTGAAAGTCATTGCTATCTAATCACTAAAGATGGGGAGAAACACCGTCATTTTGTCCCCTTAAATAACCATCATGATAAAGCACGAAAAGAAAATAAAAAGAAGCACATTTTTTCACGTAAAAACCTTTTACTATTTATATAAAAAAACTAGACCGAGGACTAAATTCTATTTTTATGAACAACGGGATATTTACCATGATGAAATTTTCATAAAAATGATAAATAGTGATCAAAACCATGATACTTTTAAAAGTTATATCGAGGTCTAAATTGTTTTGGAAGGATCAAAAAACAAGGACTTCTAAAGTGAGGTTTCCTCTCCTGATGCCACGTAATAACAGTTTGGGGAAAGGGTTGCTTAACGCTGATGATGATAGCTACAACGATTGCCAGGGGGATGGAGATCCCAAATTAATAGGCACTAGCATTTGGCCCCAACCTCGCTCGGAACCTTTACTAAGAATTTGTATTAAAGCTGCCTTCAAATATACCTAGGACTTTCTACACAGTCGACAGGCATTTTCCTGTAAAATAGCTATAGTAAAAAGTAAACAATACTTTTTATTGATTCTGTCAGTAGTTGTAAAATAATACGTTTTGATGGAGTTGTTGAATATTACAGCCGAGGCGATATTGCTTGCTAGGCCGAGCCGTATGCGAGGGCTACAAGAAAGCAGAAGGTATGTCATACGACGTTTTATAACATATTTGGAAGGAAATAAATAAAACTCGGACTTCTTAAACGAATAAATCTTTATTCACTTGTTAGAGAAATTTTAACAATTTGTAAAATTATTGAATATTTATTTTTTATATTTTATCTCCCAAAGTTAATTTTATTCCTTAAATGTTGACCGCTTTTCTGACATAAAAACATGATATAAGTAGGTTATACACATTATTGTTTGAGCTCTTAGCTTTTTTCTAAGGAACATAGTATTTTATTGCTTTTGCAGACATTGCTTCACTTTTGTTCAATTGCAATTTATCAAATATCTCCTTACCCTTTTTCGTATGCCTCTTGCGTGCCCGAATTTGTTTAGGCCAATCTGATTTAGGTCTATAGCTTAATCAGTATTATCATTGCAAAATAAACTCTCTCCCCTTGTAATAAGAATATTGGTGTTTTTGTATTCGTTTGTTCAACTTAAAGCGTTTGACAGTGAGCTTTGCTGGGATTACGTGGCTGATTCCAAAATCTTATAATGTTACCACTGGAATTATTAACTTTTGTATGATCCTAAATATTTCACTATTGTAATAAATCGTTAAATTGTATGTAGTTCGGATGTGAAGTTACTGTCAAAGTTTTTGAATTATTATGTCATAATGATGACTGTAGTTTGTTATTTTCGGGTTATGTACAATAATTAAATTTCCAATTAAATAACCGGCCTTTTTCATCTATTATTAACAGTTATGAACTAATAAACGTAGGTACGTCATATTGTATGAATAAGGAATTTGAAATGAAAATATTGAATTTAATATTCACTCAAACAGAAAAATCTTTTCCGGCCGAAAGGTTCCGTGAAACAGCAATTGGGACCGCAGGCTGTTGCGGTCGCCGATTTCATTTAACAGTATTTATTACATATCGATAATCCGTTATTTTCATTTGGCTGGACTGAATTTTATTGATAACCTTTTCCGGATAAATACAGGGGAGTTATGTCAATTATTTCACAGTATCTGGTTTTCACTTTATTACTTTTTGGCTATTTTATACAACAATACACAGGTAGCAAAATAATTTTAAAGACAAAATTGATTTTAAGTAGGTACTTTATGATTTGAGTCTACCACCGACCCTGCTATAGCAAAATTGATCTAAATATTATGTACAAGCTGCCCGCGGTTTCGCCGTTCGGCCCGTTCCCGTTAATTGTTCGGGACAAAAAGTATCCAATTTCCGTCTCCTGGTTTTAAACTGTGGTAGCTTAAAACCTGGAGACGAACACCGGATACTTTTCCACCAATTTTCAGCCAAATCTTAATTTACCTATAATATAAACACGACTTTCTCTTGTACATATAATTTAAAACAAATCTACCCCACGGGACCATACATTTTACCGGGATAAAAAGTAGCCTATATATCTGTGCCAAATTTCATCCAATTCCGTTCAGTCGTTCTAGCGTCATTGAGTATTAAACATCCATTCATCCATCCATCTAAGTATGGACAAACTTTCGCGTTCATAATATTAGTAGGATAAAATTTTCTGCAAATCGAAACTGAGTCCCTACAATACAAAATCGAACTTGCAAATACAGACGACACTTGGAAATATTGCTCAGTTCACGAGGGTCTCTCACGGCATCAGTGATACATTATTCGACCACCGCGCCTGCGTTTGCATGTAAACAATTTCTCATACTGATAAGATTCAGATACAGGAATAGGGAAGACAAAATTGTATGTAGCGGTTTTGACAGTGGCTCACCGTATTTGGCTTGCGAAAGTTTTGTTGTTTATTGAGGTAAACGAATTGTTTGGGTTATTGTTCGTAGACCTGACACCCTTGTTTGCTTTATAGTGGTGGACGAATCTTAGTTTTGAATAAGCTATGGAAACTCGCCAAACCCTCGTTAGAGTCACTGAATTTTTATATGAAATGGTAAAAAATGCTCTCAAACCCCAATGAAAAATCCCCAAAAAACAACATTGAAATGAATGAAAAACTAAATTTGAGTTTCAGTTCTAAATATGAGGAACCCCCAAAAATTATTGTTTTTTTTCTATTTTTGTGTGAATATCTTAATGCGGTTCACAGAATACATGTTCTAATTATCAAGTTTCAACAGTATAGTTCTTATAGTTTCGGAAAAAAGTGGCTGTGTCCAAACCCACCCACGTTTTTTCCCATTGGGGTGTAACCCAAATATTTAAGGGTCTTTTATTGTCTTGAAATAACATAACATTCCGCTTACATTTATCATAGTAAATGTATAAAATTACCTTCGCACCATAATTTCACACTTGGATTTAGATAAGATACCTCTATACAGTACTATGAAAAATGAACTCCTGCCAAGTGCACCACATAGTGCAGAAATATTTTCTCCGTACCTTATCTATGAAAGTAAGCGGATCACGTCAGCTTATTTGTGCTTGTACGAGGCTCGAGACTCTGGCGCCTTGTCTCAGCCCTTTCTATTGTGCAAATTGAACTGGTTCATATCACAGCAAGAGCCGGTGGCTGTATTTTTACTTCACACTCCAATAATAACTGATAAGTCTTACCAGTAACTTATTTTTACACAAATAACAACTGAAAAGTCTTACCGGTGCCTTTGTTCTGTCACTCTTTGGGACTGTTAATTTTTTTTATCCTATTAGTTCAATGGTAGAACTAATAAACGAAAACTGACCCATTTGTTCTATATACAAGGTGTATCTAAATATGTGTACTATGCGAAGGTGGGGGGTTTCAGACCACAATGGTGATCAGTTGTGGGGGGGAGATAATTAAAAATTCTTATTTTCAGTTAATGCCTAAAATATTTAATTTCATAATGCCTAAATAAATTGACAACCCTATCCTTGTAACCCCTTGACCCCTTGACCTACTTCCTCTGTAGGTCTACTACTACTACCTACTACCTCTGTAGCTGAGTTTAGGGTTGTCACTTTGTATAAAGTCAGCTGTTCATGTTAAAACTTCGTTGCAGTTTTTTTCAGAGATACCAATCGAAGTTCGAAAAGTCGTTGAACAAAAGTTGTTCCCCGGGGGGTGGAAATTCACCCCCCTTCAGGATAGTACACATATTTTGATACACGTTGTATAACTAATTATTACCACTTTAACTTCCGTGAATTCTATAGAACTATTTGTCTATAGGACTGTTTAAACTTTGTAGCCTTTTTAATAATGAATAAAATAAATTTTATGGATAATCCAAACAACACTATCTAGACCCCGAACAAAGCGAGTTTGTACATCTTCACCGTTTTGAGAGTGGTGGTGCACATTTTTATACAGGAAAAATCATTGGTACACAAGTGGATGGAACCCATGACCTTAGGATTGGAAGGCGGGGCCACTACAAGTCAAAGTCAAAGTCAAAGTCAATAGTTTTTTATTCAGTACGATGCAAGAATCACTTTGAAACGTCATAAAGCTAGGTGAGTCTAGGTGCCAGTTCCACGCGACGCGACGCGACGAAGTCCACCAAGTGGTCTAGTTGCTACTTATAAAAACTACCAACAAACTCCTGTACTATTTGTAGTTAGAACCTGGTTCTAGGTGGAACAATGCTGTTATTTATGGGGTCTCTAGAGTAATGATAAAACTCAACAAGCAGCTGTATTGTAATGCAGTCTGCATAAATCTAAAATTAGGTAACTGGTGCGGTCCCGCTGCGGAGTGCTTATGCAATTGCTTTGGTATGCTACTTGCTTAAGCACTTATGTACGAACATACTGGATCATATTTGGGGGTAAATCTATTTATTGGAACTCATTTCTTCCACCAAGCAGTGATGATCTCATTACCTATACCTAACGTGTGCACCAATTTGAAGGATTAAAAATGTATAATTATCTAAAAAACTTAAGTTGTAATGGTAGTATCTTTTAAAAGTTTGTAGTGCCTGCGAGTATCCATTTTGTGAGGGTATTGATTCTATAGCAAATAAAAACAATAACCGCAATTTCAAATACAATATTACAATCTTATATTAGCCAGTGTACTAATTAGTGCAACAGGTCGTAATGTAGCAACAGTTCTAAGTAATTAAATAAATATAATAAAACCTAAACTTGAAGTAAATATGTAATTTCTATAGATACAGAGAGGTCGTGAGACTTATCATCGGTATGTTTTCAGTTGATAGACGCAAGGCCGTGCATCGTCGTAGGGCACGTTCCTAACGGGCGTGACCTGCGATGCCATGCATTATAGGCGATGGTTCACCTAACATCAGGATAATTATATGCTTGTTTCATCAGTTGTATATAAAAAAATTGCAGAGGGCCCAATTTTTTCCACATCAGCTCAAATTTATCCGCAACATTTTCTAAATTCGGCACGTATTTTGTTTTTACACGTCGTGGAAACTGCAGGGAACAGGGAGTAGAAACACCGATAACTATCAAATTCAAGTCACACACGGGCTAAAATTCTGTGTACCTACGTAAGTTTAGGCGAACGGGACGTTTGCTTTGAGCCAATGCTGGACTCTATAGAGAATAGCTTGGGGGAGATACTAGCTTGTTTACTTTTAAAGCGACCTGCTTAGTCATGGGCTATGGGTATAGTGAAAGAGGGTTCATGTTCTGGACTTTACAGCCCAATAAACATCTTAAGGGATCATAAACAGGCGCCTGTTTATTTATTACAACATGACTAAATGATTGTGATTGAAAGGTTAATTAAATTTTTGTGGCGTAGTTATTGATAAATAGCAAAGTTTCGTAGTTAAACATTACAGAAGTTCAGCAACGATTTATTAAAAAAAAAATCTACCAATTAATACTAACTTGATGACATAATAAACAAAAATTAACAAATAATGAGAAAATAGGACAATCTAAAAAAAATACATAACAAACACACACTAGGCTTGGTCGCCTGGAACTGGCACTTCTACTCACGTAGCTTTTGGGCGTTCCAAAATGATCCTTGTGGTACCATTGGATAAAGAAACAATTGACTTTGATACCTTTTCATTGACCCAGCTGAACATGGATATCTGTGGCAATTGTCTATTCTCTAAGCGCTTACCTACACAATAATTGAATAACTTCTGACTGGCATGTTATGTTAAGCCTTTGATACAGTTTGCACAACGAAAAGTACAATCAAATGCTTGATTTGCTGCAAGCCTACTGTTTTGTTTGTCCTGGTATGGGAATGCCTTATTGTGAGCTATTTTATGCGAAATAGCTTTGCTAGTTGGTATTCAAATGCGTTGTTATAATGCAACTTAGTATCTTATACCTTTAAACGAGAAAATCTTGTATATATATATATATTTAGGATCTCGGAAACTGAGCCAACAATTTTCATGAAATTAAGTATACAGGGGTTTTCGGGGACGATAAAACGATCTAGCTAGGATTCATTATCAGAAAATGAGTCTGTTCGTTAAAAAAAAACTAAAAACATAAACTGAATATGTGACTGCTCCTGCCATCTATTGACGATTGTGAGTAACTAACTGCAATCATGTCCAGTAGATGGCGTTGTTCAATAAGAATAAACCAGTAAAGATAATAATATGCTTCTTATGATTTCTTAAAAATACAAATTAACGAAAAAAATTCCGAGCGATGCTCGGTTACCAACTAGTTATTATAATCCATGAAGTTACTTAAGGGGTTGACTACCGTCAAAGACCTTCTCGCCCCCATATACCAACATTTTGAAAGATACAAAATCACTGAATTTAGTAATCAAAATGTCACTAATCCAAATCTTAAAATGTGAGAATAAAAAGGTCATCGACGGTAGTCTGCCCCTTAAGATACAACTGCCAAACGAATTCTTGTTCTTACATTGCATAAAAGATCTAAAATCAACGCTATGTAGTTATTATTAAAAATTACAAACTACCAAGTTTCAGAGAACATAAAAAAAGGGTTCAGCGAAAATAAACTTTGATTATTATCAATTTGATAAAAACAAACAAATATGTCTTAAAAAGGTTGTCAGCCTCTTAATAGAGGTGCTAAACCTGCCTTCCAAGTGAACTGTATTAATGTTACTCAACGCAACTAAACTGAATTAATATCGCAATTCTGCAGAATTTAATGTTATTGTACCAATAACATTTAGATTATTCTGTATCATTTAATAGTTATGAATTTATAACTTAATCTTATAATATGGATTATCCTGCGACTAGTTTAGATACAAACTAATATCAGCACATAAACAACAAAAGCGATGTTTCATAATGCGCAAGGTTTATGTACACTTGTAAGAAAAATGCAGTAAATAATAAATATAACCACAAAAGAGCTAAATTCTTAAATTTATAAACAAGTACGTTGTACTCTTCTTCTTCTTCTTAATGAATGGCATCTGTCCTTTTCGGATCAATTTTGCCAGTGTCAAGTAGTCTAATGAGAATGATGGATGATAATAATATATTACATAGATAAAATATTTTTCCGTCAATTCGTCAGTCTTTTGTCAATGTCGGCCTTACTTGGCATAGGAAGAAAGATGGCCGTTTCTTCCCAAAACCATCTGAATCATTTTCGATCAAATCAGAATATCACATAATACACTTTAATTCTAATTGCTAACACCTTGAGCTAAGACCTCAAGTAATGTTGGTTAAAATACCACCAAAATTACACAACAGAACTCAAAATAACACCAAAAAAACAATTAAAATCAAAAAGCTATGTTCCTTCCCGAAATGACAGAAAACGAATCCCTACGTTGTACTCAAATGTTCAATACCGCAGTGTCATGCCATTTGACAGCAATTTGACAGTTTTACCACAGTGACTGACACAAATAAGTGTCAGTGTCATGCATGCATGACAACGTTAGTTGTGAAATGACATTTTTACTACTTCACGTCACGTCTATGTCATGTCGGTACGCTATGTTTTTGGTACGTTGTGTTGCTCTCATTGGTCAAGCAAACCTCTATGTACAGGTTAACGAAGAAAAATTATAGAAAATAACAATTTAAACCGAATACTATTTATCATTTATCATTGGTGTATACAGACCTAGCACGGGCTCTACAGCTTTATGAAAGATCTCATTTATTCAAGTGTTGACCTCTGTTAGCATTTCCGGAACGCCACGATTTTTTTTTATTGAAGTGAAAACTTCTTTAGCGGCGTTGAGCACTTTTTCTGTAATGGGTATAAAATCTTAAACTCGCGTCAGCGCGTCAGGACACGTGACCTGATTGAAAAAGCGTAAGACGGATGGAGAGTAGACAGCTATCCCCTCTCTACGGCGCGGCGAAAATGTATGCCTGGGCCTACTGTTTCGTTTAGGCAGCGCAGGGCGCTTGCGCGAATGTTCGTGTATGTTACAGCGTGCAAAATAACAAACAAGCCCCCCCTAACCATTCCAAAATATCAAACATGCTCAACGTTAATAATCAAGTTTTCACTTCTGCCGGCACTCCCGGAGTGCAACCCGTCATTTTTTTTTTTTTGTATCCTCGTATATTAAAGGCTGCTATACACTATACCGCCTGTTTTACTGCCTGCGACATACGATTGCAGCCGTAAAACGTAGGTTTCTCAAAACTTTAGTATCGAGCGTGCAAGTAATAATCGTAAGCGTGCAGTTTATGTGAACTTAAGGCGATATTAGCGATAACAACGCCCCATTACTTGTATAGGACTTTTAAACAACTTTACAATATTAGGTTTCAAACACTTGGTAGAATAATATAGGTAGAATAGATCTTTCTTCTTTTCTATATTTAAGATATATAAAAATAGTCAAGTTATGTTTTAATATGCTATTGTGTGTTTGGCTTATTTTATAAAGAGTTATTTTATTTATTTATCAGGAATAAAAATACGATGTGTATTTTAATAATACAATATAAGCTACAAGCAAAGCGGATACTTCAAATATCGGAGGAATCACAAGCTTTGTCAACCCCTTAAAATTTTTAAAAGGCTCTTTTTTTAAGAAACCCATAAAAATATTAAAAATATTTTAAAACTCTATCACAGGCCTAAAGAACAAATGAGAGTTACCGATCTTTACAAAGTCATCAGACCATCGGGTAGCAGCAATCAATTTCCGTAAAAAAGTATAAACAAAATTTGGCAATCTCTGCATGGGTTAATTTTATTTTCAATAGAGGTGAACAACGAGTCGCCGAGGGTAGACTAAGCGCCGCAAACGGTGGCTAGCACGTGTAATGGATTGCTGCACAGTATGCAAATCATAAAATTTCGCCATTATTAAAACGTTTCGCGAAAGAAGAATCATTACTCCATGGCGTTTTAAACTAGGGCTGACCACAATGCTTTCAAATATCGCTGTCAATATCTGACAGTGTTTCACTGATCGCCACCTACAGGCTTGGTATTAGTAGATTTGATACTTTTGGTACCTTACAGCTTGTCGCCGAGCCATCCTGACCATCTCTATACCCACATTCTTTAGAATAAGTAGTTTAAGTATAATGAGTGACCTCATGCTAGGGAATTTGGGTGCAGGCTAATAGGGTAGGCCAGGACACTCCACGAATTGCAGCATGGGCAAAGATAGTTCAAATCATACCTCAGAGCTCCTCGCTGACCATCTCATTAGAATGTAGACTTTGTTCAACCTGGCAGCAGTGAGTTTGTTCAACCTGGCCTCAGGGAATCTTCCATACCTGTAATTTTATTGTTCCATGATTCTACTGAGGTAGAACCATTGGAACATTCATGACCTGTCCCGTCTCTTACCAACAGTTAAAGGTCTCTAGTAATTATTGTAAGATCTTGTTCATCGGTAGCCCAGCATACAGGGCCTGTGCGATTCATTGTAAGTATAGCTATGTTTGTAGATATAAATATATAATTGTGACTACTGTATCAATTCTGCTATGTTAAATCTCATTAGGTACCGTCAAGTCGGCTCACAGAACCAAGGTTCCTGTGTTTTCCTCCGCAAGGAAATATATTGATAACTCATTCTCATCACTCGTCTGCCGTGTCACGTCACGTGTCTCTCGCAAGGACTCATTAATAATTATATAACTCTTTGCCGATACTAAGTCGACTCACAGAACCAAGGTTCCTGTGGCTATAAGCTAAGATGACTCGTCGTCGCCGATACCAGTCGGCTCACAATACCTGCAGTTCATAATACGTTGTCTAACTTAGGTAATCATTTCGTAGAGACGGGTACAGATCCATTAATAAATAACACTTAGCTTATGTACTTCCTTAGGTCCTTCATTCACTATGAACTCACGGTAAATTTAAACTATATCGAGAGACTGAGGTAAAAATAGCAGCAGAAACCATAACTAAACATTGACATTTCTTACCATAGATAATAAAACTCCAATTTCATCATTCAGGGCCGCTATTTTATTTACATTATATACAATTCGCGCAATGCGCGACACTCCCGCCAGGGAAGCCTAGAGCAAAGTAGTCATTAAGTTGTGCGTCCATGCCTTGATCTTTTCCAAGGCCCGGACTGCCGCATTTCGTCTTGGCTTATTTTCCCGAGACTCTCCAATTGCTACCAATTCTTTGCTTGCACCAGAATTCCCTTCTTTGTCTACCAGATCCATATCCATAATTATTTTATTTGGGCTTTGATCTATCATTGTACTGTCGTTGTCTGTTATTTCTGAGTTTTCAGTTTCCTCAACTTGATGGTTTTCAGTGGGCATCTGCATTCTATTACTTGGGCAATACCTTTCTTCTTCGACTACACCAGATGTATCTATAGTCTTTCCAGAGATTTCTTCGTTCAGTCCTTGTAAGCCCTTGGGAATGGTTTTGTTTTCACATTTACTATTTGGATGTTCATAGTCAGTTACATCTGCTTCTAAAGGGTATAAATGTGCAATAGACCGAGTGAGTATGGTATTTCCTACTTTTACTTTGGCTACTCGGCACAAACCATCGGCTCCTGACACAAGTGAAACAATCTTGCCCACTTTCCAACTTTCACGGTTTTTGTCTGCTTTAATTTGTACTATTTGATCTATTTTCGGAGAGTCCTTGGATGTTACTCGCGGTTCCTTATTTGCATGATTGTATCTTTCCCGTAGGCTGGTAAGATATTGATTACAAAATATCTCCTTGAACTCTTCAAGTATCACGCGATGTCTTTTCCAACTCTTAATTAAATCCGCCTTTGTCGCGGTACCTTGCACAAGTAGATCTTTGTGATTCGTTTCCATTGTAATGCATCTACCTATGCTTAGAAAATCAGATGGTTTCAGTACTTCTACTAGTTCCGAGTCTACGCAGGTCAGTGGCCGTGTATTTAGTACTGCTTCAATTTCCTTTATTATTGTTGTTAACTGACTATCTCTAAGTAAGTGCTTCTGAAGCGTTCTTTTCATGCAATGCTTTACCAGTCCCACTAATCGTTCATAAAAGCCTCCAAACCATGGTGCTAGTTCTGGTATGAACCTCCATCTGATTTTGTTCTCTATACAGTAAGTGTTTGATAAGATTTCAGCTATCAGTTTGAAATGTAAGGCATTGTCAGAAGTAACCAGTGTTGGTAAGCCTCTTGTAGATATCATCCTTCTTAGAGCGAGAAGACCTTCTTCTGCTGTTAAGTCTTGAACTACTTCCAAATGTATTGCCCTGACAGCCAGACAAGTAAACAGACAGATCCACCTTTTGCTTGATCCATTTCCAGTATTAACCAAAACAGGTCCTAGGTAATCAACACCAGTGAATGTGAATGGCATGCTAAAATTAACTCGTTCATGTGGTAGCGCAGGTGTGGGCGGTAATTTATATGGTCCACCTCCATGTTTGATGCATCTTGGACAATTTTTCAGTATTCTCTGAACTTGTCTTTTTCCCTGAGGTATCCAATAGTTATGGCGAATCAAGCTAAGCGTGTGATTGATTCCAACGTGATAGTTCTTTTCATGTATATTCATAATGATTTTATTTGTAAAATCGCAATCTTTTGGTAACAGAATTGGGTATCTTTTATCAAATGACCATTCGGCAAATTTCAATCTACCTTTGCAACGCAAAATATCATCAATATCTTTGAATAAACCCAAATTACGACTAAGGCTTGTTTCTTTTCCTAGTACTTCATCATTATAGTATTCAGATTGTAACTTTTTGATTGTTTTCAAAGTATTACACTCTTGTTCTTGTTTTTCCTTTTCCGCTCTGTCAATTTTACTTTCTTCTTTATGATTTTCCACTTCCATTATTTCTGGGTTTTCCTTTCCGTTGTTTTTATCATCCATCTGTTCTTCATGATTTTCCACTTCGATTATTTCTGGAGTTTCTTCTTCTATTCTGTTGTCATTCGGAAGACCCTCCCCTACGAACAGAGAAGTGTCTCGTGGTGAATTTATGGGCCACGTACTAGCATCTCCAAGTAGAAAGTCTGGTCCAGACAACCACTGTTTCCTCTCCTCTTTCGGTTTTGTTGGTCTGGTTGCTACATCGGCTGGATTCAGTGTAGAAGGAATGTATCGAATAGTCAAATTTTTATTTCCTTTAATCTCCTCAATTCTTCTTGCTACAAAGGGTGTTAACAATTTGTTAGAATGGTACCAGTCAATCACAATTTGGCTATCCGTCCATAAATATTGTTGTGTCACATTGTACAAGATAAACTTATGCACGTATCTCAATAGGCGACTTCCAATTAATACTCCTAATAATTCCAAGCGAGGAATTTTTAGATTATCTTGGTCTTTAATGGGTACCAGTCTTGATTTCCCAATAACAAAGCTTATATTATCTCCTTGAGTGATGTAGACCACAGCTGCATACGCTTTTTCAGAAGAATCAGTGAAGCAGTGAAGCTGACAGATGTCACTTCGTATTTTGTTCATGTAGCATCTTGGTACCCTTATTTCTTTGATTTCTTCTAGATCATTTTGTATTTTCCTCCATTTGTCATTCATGTCTGTGGAAAGTGGTGTATCCCATTTTGCTTTCATCCTCCACAAATCTTGCAGTAACAGTTTAGCTGGAAGCAAGTATGGCACCGTGTAACCACATGGGTCGTAAATGGATGCTACACTTCGTAAGATGCCTCTTTTGGTATTCGCATTAGTTATGTCTTTTATTCTTAATTGGAGTGTGTCGTCTTCTAACTGCCAATCTAGTCCTAATATTTTGACAATCTTATCTGGGCATGCATCAGGAATGTGTTGTAAAAATTCCTTCGAATTTGAACTCCATTCTCTCAAATTCATTGAAATTTGTTGAAAGGCTTCTTTTAATTTCTCATATAAGGCAACCGCTTCCTGCATTGTCTTTGTGCCTGTCACAACATTGTCTACATATATGTCACTTGCAATTTGTTTGACTGGTTCCAATTCAGACTTTGACAGATGATGTTTGATGGTAGCGTTGAGAAGAAATGGACTTGATATGACACCAAATGGAACACGTGCAAATCTTATGTGTTGAAGATTTTCTTTGGTGGCTGGTTTTGTTATATCTTTTAACCATAGAAACCTCGTTACATCTCTATCTCTATCCTGAAGAGCTATCTGAAGAAAGGCCTTCTCTACATCAGCAGATATTCCTATATTATGACATCTAAACTTAATGAGTAACCCGGTTAAATCTTCTAACAACATCGGTCCACAATACAAACATTGATTTAAGCTTTTATTATCTTTTGTTTTTGATGAAGCATCATATACAATTCTGATGGACTTTCCGGGAGCTGCGACTCCATGGTGAGGTAAATAGTGAACAGGGTAATCTACTTTGTTTCCGTTTGGTACTAATTCTATAATACCTTTCTGTAATTGATCTTTTAGTGTCTTATCATATGACACCAGAGCCACAGAGTCTAATCGTTTAATCAAATTTACCAATCGACCATATGCTAAGCCAAAATTACTTGGCAAATCCGGAGGATATTCATTCCATGGCCATCCCACATGGTACCTGTTGTTCTCATATTTAGTGGTTTCATTATAATGTTTTAATGCTTCTTCATCCCGGTTAATGTTTGGTGAATCTGTAATCCCAATTGATTCTAGGTCCCATAGCCTTTTCAAGTTTCCACTGTCCAACGGTGGATCAGGTTGATTTAATCTGACTTTACAAGATGATTGAAAATACGTCAGGGCAGATAGTTCGTCAACAGTCTTATCTTTCGTTATTCCTGAGAGTATCCACCCTAATTCAGACTCTACTAAAAATAAGTTTTCTCCAATCTGTACTTTTTCAGTTGACATTAATGAGTAGTAATAATCATTACCAATTAGGATATCAACGCGGTCTGACAACGAACCATCATCAGCCAGCATGAACCTTTCGCTCTGTTCACACATAGTCAGTTTACTTTCTGGGTATGGGACACCTTTAGATATTGTAAATACTACATTAGCAAATAATGTCTTCGTCTTGTTAGTCTTTGTTTCTATGCTCAATTTCACTAAAGGGCTTTCCAATTCTTGTGGTATTTTTGATCCAAAGGTGAATATTGTAAGATGGCTCTCTTCTTCAATTGGCAAGCTAAGGGTCTTAGCAACTTTTTCCGTAACATAGCTTCGCTGACTTCCTGAGTCTAGTAAAATTCTACATTTCATGCGTTCACCACTCTGTCCTTTCACATGTGTCACTGCAGTCTGCAAAGCCGTAAAACCTTTTCCGATAACATGGAATGTGCTTGTTTCCTTTGGCTTGCTAGCATCTAGGTGGTTTGGGCACAATGCTCTATTGTGATGTTTCCCACAGTGAAAGCAGATTATTTTTGCTCTGCACTTGTCAGCTCTATGTCCTATTTTAAAACAATTGTAGCACCTGTTTGTTAGTTTGGTCCTCCTTGCTTCAAGTGTTTTAACCCTTTCGCACTGATCATTATAATGGGCCTCTTCACAAAATATGCATGAATTTCTCAATCTTTTGTTATTTGCATTTTCTGTATGAGTTGTATTGGGTTCAAATTTCCGTTTGAATTGTTTGTTAAACGAAGTTGATGTTGAAGTTTTAAATTTGTTTTGCACATGCAACGTTTCCACGGTATAACTACTCATATCACTAGTAGTGATTTTCATTTTACGTGCATCTTCTTTTGCGGATATTATAATGTCCAACTGTTTCCTTATCTCTTCAATCGAATTATTTTGAAGTTTCAGTTTCATTTCATAAATAATTTCTTCTGGAAATTTTTCCATAATTAAGAAACGAAGATGATTGTGGTTCATGTCTTCTCCCAAAGAATTCAGGACCCTAAGATGCCTTTCAATGTCATCTAATGTGTTTCGGTAATCAGTAATATTTTCTGCACTCTTTATTTTGTACAGTGCTGAATAATGAGCATCAATTATTTGAGATTCCTTTCCGAATCTTTCCTTTAAAGCGAGAACAGCAAGCTTATAGTTTTTGTTGGTTGTATCCAGGCCTTCTATAGTTTTCTTTGCCTCTCCTTGTAGCGATGCCTTTAAATACAGCAGTTTATCAACGTCATGTAGATCCTTTGTATCTATGTTCGAACTAAATTGGTCCCAAAATTGGTGCCATTCTAAAACATCCCCTGTGAATTGGGGCAATTCTAGTTTTGGTAGTCTGGTTGACATGTTGCCTATACCATGTGTTTTTTCTAGCCGAGTTGTCAACAATGAATCCCCTTTTATTTTTATTTTTTCATTTAATTCTGCCATGACTTCTTCTCCATTTAATTGTATTGCTGTAAGCTCAGATATGTTATCTGAATCAGGACTTTGTGATATATTGAAATAGTTGTACAACTCTGTATTGAATCTATTTAGAATCATTTGTAATTTAGCTGTTATTATTCTTGCAGGTTCTATATCCTCTTTGGTCAATGTATCGCACAAGTTTCTAGCCTTGTTTGTTAGTACTTTTATTTCCTCGGCAAACATGGAGAGTCTCTTTATTAATATGTCTTCCATATTGATGTAATTTGTTCTGTGTTCTGTGAATCAAGCAAAACGAACAGTCAATTTTCCCAATAATAAATGATTAAATATGGCATCCCTAATAGAAGTTCCAATTACTTTAATTACTCAAATTGGTATAACCAACCACTCATGTTTGTAGCAATATCCTTAGAGATTGATGCTATAATCCCGTAACATTCATATTAGTTTTCACTGCCAGTGAAAACCGAAAGGAAAAGCCAGTGAAATAAGTTTTAAAATATGTATCAAGTGCACGAAAAGAGCCTCTTTGAGGCGTACCTAGAATCCTTTCACCACACTTGGTTTGAAAGAACCAGTGACATGCTATGAGACTGCCAGTAATATTGAATGTCCCTCTTAATTATCTTTCTATGTGTATCAGTTTGTAATAGGGTACATTCTTTATTTGTTTTAAATATTGATTCAGTAATGTACCTATTATGTTGTTGGTACGTAAGGTAGGTACAACTAATTTTAATTTACCAAGTAGGTTACGCTCAATCTACAACAAATTTAAACAAGCTATAGATACTAGCCCTTGAGTGTGTATTATTATGTACGTAATGTAAGATAATATTACCTAACCATGCCAGGATGTGAAATACCTGAATGATTCAGATGTGATCCACGCTAAGGATTCCAAGGAAGAAATATTGTCATCACCTTCTTGCCATATTTAATGCGTGATCGGTATAGAACCTCTATTTAACTTATAGTAATTACACTCACCCGATAACTATACACACTATCACTTATCAATTCCAAGAAACTATCCAAGTTTCCAACGTTTTATCTCGTAATTATTTTCTTCGCAAAGTTCGCAACGCTTTGTATTTCAAACAGGAAAAAAAAAGATGGCGTGTTGACATGAGCTCACAAAGTTTTCAGACAAGACAACGAATAGAGCCAACGACACCTTGCTGGCACAAAATTTACGGACTATCATTGGTTGTAGAAGTCATAGCCTTCTTCATCTACGAACGAATGAACAATTTTAGCGACATTCATTCATAATGCGTACGTCATTCAGTCCAATCAAGGTGCCAAAGACAATCTAAAGCCCAAAATACCAACCACTCTACCTTGGAGGAAGGATAACAATGAGAATTTATGCTATTTCAATCTATCAAGTTTCCGGAACGGAACGTCAGAGGTCCGTTCTTGGAGGAAGAATAACAAGTTGATCTATTGCCCGAAAATCAAGCAACAACCATCGTAGTGTTGGATTGCGTGGTACAAGGTGTTGGACGACACGTCACATAATTTCCCACTAAAGTGTTAGACAAGGCACATACACACAATTTTCAACGATAAGACCTGCACTAAACAATAGAATCAAACTCTGATGATAACTTTCCATTCTTCAATAATTTAGTAACCACCCATTTATCTTCAACTTAGGTACATCAACCAGTATTTATCAAGATATGTTATAGCTTCTTTATATTCTCAATATTTTCAAATTTGATAGATCACTCTCAGTGCTATTAAGCATTTTAAAACCTTGACAATGCGAGGAGCTAAGTCAGTTCCAATACAATTTGAAATTCTTGCCCATGCCTATACTTAATCCAGGGTTACTTTAAAGAGAGATCCCAGCATCTCCACCATGTCGCCGAGCCATCCTGACCATCTCTATACCCACATTCTTTAGAATAAGTAGTTTAAGTATAATGAGTGACCTCATGCTAGGGAATTTGGGTGCAGGCTAATAGGGTAGGCCAGGACACTCCACGAATTGCAGCATGGGCAAAGATAGTTCAAATCATACCTCAGAGCTCCTCGCTGACCATCTCATTAGAATGTAGACTTTGTTCAACCTGGCAGCAGTGAGTTTGTTCAACCTGGCCTCAGGGAATCTTCCATACCTGTAATTTTATTGTTCCATGATTCTACTGAGGTAGAACCATTGGAACATTCATGACCTGTCCCGTCTCTTACCAACAGTTAAAGGTCTCTAGTAATTATTGTAAGATCTTGTTCATCGGTAGCCCAGCATACAGGGCCTGTGCGATTCATTGTAAGTATAGCTATGTTTGTAGATATAAATATATAATTGTGACTACTGTATCAATTCTGCTATGTTAAATCTCATTAGGTACCGTCAAGTCGGCTCACAGAACCAAGGTTCCTGTGTTTTCCTCCGCAAGGAAATATATTGATAACTCATTCTCATCACTCGTCTGCCGTGTCACGTCACGTGTCTCTCGCAAGGACTCATTAATAATTATATAACTCTTTGCCGATACTAAGTCGACTCACAGAACCAAGGTTCCTGTGGCTATAAGCTAAGATGACTCGTCGTCGCCGATACCAGTCGGCTCACAATACCTGCAGTTCATAATACGTTGTCTAACTTAGGTAATCATTTCGTAGAGACGGGTACAGATCCATTAATAAATAACACTTAGCTTATGTACTTCCTTAGGTCCTTCATTCACTATGAACTCACGGTAAATTTAAACTATATCGAGAGACTGAGGTAAAAATAGCAGCAGAAACCATAACTAAACATTGACATTTCTTACCATAGATAATAAAACTCCAATTTCATCATTCAGGGCCGCTATTTTATTTACATTATATACAATTCGCGCAATGCGCGACACAGCTTACTCTATTCGGACTTTACAAATGTTTGCAATGGACTATCAATAGTACATTGTTACCTGAGTGTTGAAAGTCACGTTTTTTTGAGTCCCGAGACGGGTTTGGCGCCAGAGCTCGCTAACGCTCTGGCGCCAAACCCGTCTCGGGACTCAAAAAAACGCCAATGGAGCTTGAGGCACTTAAAAGACTTTAACCCGAGGTAAACACTGTGCTTTTAATTACGAATACAAGGAAAGTAAAAATAAAAACATGAAAGAAAAATTTGTGAAAATGAAGATTGAATTGCCGCCTTCCCGGTTTTTTTTTTTTCTTTTTCTCTGGCGGGCCTTCGGCTTCGGCTCGCCAGCATTATTCAGCCATTATTTTCATTCTCATAATTTAAAAAATGGTAAATTGTTTGCTCAAATCTATGTTATTTTAAATAAATATTTGAAGCTATATATTAATCAAGTAATTTAGAAGATATATTATTTATTTAATACTATCTTTATGTTATTTAAATTTAAATTTTACATTGCGCTCTAATTAGACTTTTTAAACTTCTTACCGTTGTAATGGGTTTCCAACCTACTTGCTGAATAAAAAGTTGGAATTTGGTTCAACGACCTCCTTGCAGTTAGAAAGACTTTAGAAAGTTGGAACATGGTTGAATAAAATAGAACTTGTTTTTTTTTATAATTTGACAGCTGTCAGTAGAAAGCGATTCTCCCTAGGGCTGAAAGTTTTACTTTCAATTAGGCCCCTCAGGCAACTTCAGACCTACTTTCAGAGTATGAGTAATGAAATAGTACATTACTTACCTACTTTAGTAGTAAACCACTAGATTAGACTTTCTAAGGTTAGTAATTGTGTTTTTAAATTTTACTTAACATGGCTGGCATGGGCTTAACATAGTCTACATGACATAACCCCGTAGGTCGTGGGTTTGATCCCCACTGAGGACTATTATTTGTGTGGTTAACGCAGATGTTTGTTCTCTGACTGGGTGTTACGAGTTTACTGTATTCTAAGTATGTATTCACAATAAAAATGGATGCAAGTATTATACCAGCTCACTGGTTCCCATAGTTCAAGCTCTACTTAGTTTGGGGTTAGGTATAGTGTCGTGTGGATTGTCTACAATATTTGTTTAAATCTGTCAAATAGTTAAAACACAACAACTGTAACATTATCTACCCAGCGTTAAATACAAAAAGCTATTTAGGTCACACCAAAATTGAACATTCAATTCGTCAAGCGCAGGGTAGGTAATTCATATCAAATCAAACTAAAAGTAAAACGAGTACAATTAGCGGTTGACAACCCTAGTTGTTGGCCGCGTAAACACAAGTCGCTAACGAACCGAGTGGTGGGGCCCTGCACAAATTTGCAATTTCGATTGGTACTGTTTGCGTGTGTACCTTTGCTTACTCTATTGTACTCATGTACACCTTAATTTTATCATCATCAGCCTCACAAAGTTCTAGTTCCATAGACATCATAAAATTCCAAAAAGGGTAATTTTAGGTATTCTCCTTTCACTTTGCGAGCTTAAAATGTCAAAGACACAGAACATAAGTGAACGTCCATGTGGCCGAAGAAGTCTCACCAAAATACAATAGTGTGTGTTCCTTTCTCCATTTAGGGATATTTTAATAAAACAGTGAAAACATAAAACTGGTGACAGCGATCCCGTTACCAACAAAACATGATCACGGTTTTTCTTTTTTCTATATTCTGTGGTCGTAGATTTAGTTAGATGAAGCTCTCTATACGCTTTGTCTTCAGGTTCATGGCCATTTTGTTTTGAGAACCTTTATTCCCAAGTATTCCCAGAATTCCCAGCTGAACGATCTGCTTATTGCCTCTTCAACACTGCACTGAAACGCAATGACGTACTTTACTTACGAGACCCGAAGATGTAGGAACGGAGGTGTGTGTGACACCGCACTGCGACGTATTCTCCTAATTTATAAATTAGCCTTCGTTTGTGGTTTTGCTAATGAGGTAGGTACCTGTATAAAAGCTTGTGTGCTGATGAAATTTAAAGTTAGATATTTGTTACTCACTCCAAAATGGCTGAAGTTATTTGGCTATAATATAAAAAAGTTTTTGTACGACTGAATGTAATAATGCTGCGAGCAATATCTAAAAAACAAAAAAAAAAGATAAACCTATACTTTTTAGAATTGAAGATGAATCAGTGGTCTTTTTTTTTCGTTGACGTATAATCCGGAAAGTTAATAAAGACTTATTATCTGCTAAAAATGAATAAGGCCCTAAAAAACCAGACAGTATTGTGACATTTTACTCCCATTAAATAGCTTGAGTAGTAAGTAAAACGCCTGTAAAAATGAGAGTTACGACGTCATACGACTACAAATAGGCTGTAATACTGGAGACCACAGTACACGCCGCCTGATCCTAAGGTCACGGGCTTGAATACAGTCGTACAGTTTTCTTTTTGATCGCTGAGCACTCCAGTAAATGCAAAATCTATTGCCCACTCTCAAAAAGGTGATGTGAAAGTGGCATAGAAAAGAATTATTATAAGCTGTAAAAAAATGACAGGGAGTTTGAATACAATCGCTATTTTTCAAAAATAGTAGTTTCTAAAGTGTTATTAAAGAAGTGGTATAAAACGTGAAAAAATCGCTAAGAGCTAAACATTTCTAAGCGTTCTGCGGTTACGATTAGTGTAATACTGTCAAATATCGCTGACACGTTTGACAGCGTTTCACTGATTGCCCCGCAGAACGCTTTGATGTGCGAAAGGCTTTAGCTGGATTGAACGTTATCTTTTTTCTGGCGTCTAGTAAATTATGCACATGCACTGATTCTTCTACGTGTACTTTAAAGTACTTTAATACTTGAGCTTTAGTCCATAAAAGCTCAAAGTATTTAAAAAATTCAAGCGAGGAAGTACGCGCCACTCAATCTTTGTTGAATAAGTAATTTTATAAATTGTTTGCTTGCGTGAATCATTGCGGCGGTAATAAGTAAAACGACAAAGTTAAAGCTAACACTTTGCTTTCCTTCTTTCTTTTTTGTTCAGGTTCTAATTCCATTATAATATTAACATAACGCTACGCTCTTATTTTATTTTTATGAATGAGTATTTCACGAGCTTTGTTCTTTAAAGGAGTATTTTTATGTGGATGTATTCGTTTTTGTATTGAAGTTTTTTAGCAGTGAAGTCTACCACCTCCTTGAAATATTTTACAAATTTTTGAACCATGCTATCATAATAGTGTTTATAAAAGGAGGTTCTCAATTCAGTTGTATTTTTTTTTATGTTTTTTAATAGCTTATCTTCGTAATTTATGAGTCGACTTTAAACATTCTTTTTTTACTTGGAAGGTTATTATACTTCCAAATTATATAGTATTTAAGAAGTTTCATCAAAATTGGTTTAGCAGTCTGGCCTTGATGTCGGTTTCTCAATCTTTTTTACTTATATGGTTGCTGCTACCTCGAAATGTGATTCACTTCGGAAAAGTAAATCTTGTACCGCATGATCATAGTTTTTTTTTCATAACATAAATTGTTCCTATTAGAATTGCATTCACTGTTGTCAGTATGGAAAGCGAGAAACTATCGTTTTTATGTGCATTTTATTCATAAACAGGGGCGTTCGATTTGCGTTTTCAGATCGAATCGTAAAATCATTTTTTATGTTCTCCGAGACGCCTTCCCATAGGAATCGGGTTTCAAAGTTGTGTTTATGATTGCTTATGCATTTTATTTTAGGTCTGAATAAAAATCTCGTCAATTTTGACAATTCCGTCATTGCAAAAGCAAACTTGGTCAACTCTTTTAGTAAAAAATATTTTATCTACAAAAAACCGACTTATGACGAAAACGAAAGAGCAATTTTTTGGTAGAAAAACTTGTTTGGATCAAAGTTGTATTTTTGTTGAACCTTTTATGTTATGTTATGCTTCGAAACTTGTTTGTTTGCAATTAATTCATTTTTGCATTCTGTGTTCTAAAATAAAAATTGTAGGTACCTGTAGTAAAAGTGCGAGCGAGGAGTGGTTTGTCACTAGACAACCAGCTTAAACTTGGCTTAAACGGCTGCTCAAGTTTATTCTAATCCCACTTGCAATTTCCGTTAGCCAAGCAAAGTCTCAAGCAAATAATTTCCAAGCTGGAACTAAAATATTTTATTCAGGTTTTCATTAATTGTTTGATCAGTATTAACTGGAGCAAATGAGTCAATCAACCACATACACTAAAACAAAAGCAACACTACAAATAACGTGCTTCAAGACCTGTGCACATCAAGGCGATGGCGATAGTGATCAGCTGAAACGCTGTCAAATATCACTGTCATATTTGACAGTGTTTCAGCTGATCGCCGTCGCCTAGATGTGCGTAGCTGCGCAGGCCTATAAACACTGTATAACAATTTCAAATAACACACAAAAAGTCGCGCAAAACTCTTTACACTCGCAAATAGCGTTATGAGAAAAAAAAACGATGCCTATAATGTATAGATAGTGCATTGTGAATAAAATGAAACTAGTCTGCATGACGTCCACACGAAATATTGTTAAACTTGCAAAACGACTGAGTGGATACCGTTTTGCAGAGCGAAACTGGCAATTTATACTCTATCGACGCAATTTTTACACGAATCTGTTAATTTCGTGTTTGCAATGTGAAGCGAGCTTTGATGGACAAGCATTGTAAATCTAAAATTTTAAAAACATTACTCGGTATAAATGTTTGAAAATGTTACTGTACATGTTTACCAGAGACTAAATAATATCTTTGAGTGGTTTTGGGGCATGAGATGGAGTGACACAAGGTGGATGCCTATGATCGGGACTGGCAATTTTAAGCAGAAGCTCGTAGTGGCTGGCAAAAATGGGGGGGAGGTCTTTGCCCAACAGTGGGACACTACGGGCTAGTAGCAATAGATATATATTTAGTCAATTCATAAAAGAGGAATTAAAATAACACTAAAGTTTGTTACAAAACACGACAATATAGCGAGCACAATGTTTCAATAAACCAACTCTAACAAAAGCACAGTGTCATGTCCTACTAAATATCCAGTTTCATGCCCTCGCTCTGCACAACCTCAAATTACCCTCAAAACTAATTAAAATTCTTATTAGCGCAGAGCACTCGATAAACAAAATAGCTTTCGCTAGTATAACCGATGACATTGGCGCACACAGTTCATCGATTAGACACCGACGACCCGATACAGTTAATTAAAATCCAATATTGTCTAACCAAAATTGATTGCTGGAAACCACGATAGAGCTTAATCTCTCTTCGGAAGCACTTGAGACCTGATATATTGTTGCAATATCGTTTAGCGCTGTTTATTTTCAATGAAGGTAATAAATGGATCAAAATTAACATAATTTAAGTTTATAAAACTTGAGAAACCGACTTCATTGTCAAACGGCTAAACCGATTTTAATCAAATTTGTTTGGGACAATCTGGACGTAAGAATAACCTTCCAAATAAAAAAATAATTTTCTAAATCGGTTCATTAATGACGGAAGCATGCAGTTACAAACATTAAAAAAATTATTTAAAAAAAAATGGCAACACCGATTTTAATAAAATTAAAATGGGACCAATCTGAAAGCAGTACCTTTCAGATAAAAAAATATTTTTTCAAATCGGCTCACAAATGACGAAGTTATGCGGTAACAAACATTAAAAAAAAAAAAAAAAAACATACAACCGAATTGAGAACCTCCTCCTTTTTGATTGGAAGTCGGTTAAAAATTACTTGAATTTTCGAGCCAATTTCCACGATCCAACAACAATGGTATCAAAAATTTCGAACAAAATCCCCAAACAAATTAAAGACTTAGAAAAAGAATAAGACATTTTAATGTAAAATATGGGACTTATTTATAAAAAAATGCTATTACGATTTATATGATATTTCCACTTCAATTAATGATATGCCCTAAATATAAGGGCCTATTATGTTTTTACCATTTTTTACTTTAAGACCTCGCCATGTAACATAATAATTGCAATAAATGATATCACTACTTAATATCAAGTGGGCCTTGAACAATTCAAAAGTTTTTATTAAAAAAAAAAACATGTGTAATTAAATTGTCCAGCTCTTACTATTTCATATGTTTGAGGTTTGATGATGCTGATAATGATTTCCGAGCCCTTTGAGCATTATGGATTTGACAATGAGTTTATTTTTGCTACATCTGATTTAACCAAGAACAAATCAATATTTAACAATATTTATGTAAATAAATGCATGTAAATTTAAAACGAATGGGCATACGCTATAACGAATATCGCGGGCAAGACCGGGATGAGATTAGCACAAACCGTCAACAGTGGCACATAATAGAGAGAGGCATATACCCCGCATTAAGTGAAGTTGGGCTGAGGAAGATTAACATGACGTTTAAGTTACACCTAAAAATACACCTAAAACAGTTTGACAGTAGAACTTAATTAATTAATTCAGCTTTTTCTAATAACACTAATTTTAAACTATGAAAAATGTACCGGTGCAATCAATATCAAATAAGTGGAACCATTAATTGCCTTAAAAGCATGTTAAATATACAAACTAAAACCGTTAAAAAACCAACCAAACTACGTTCATACGAACAGTTTCAGATCAAACCAATCAGCGTTAAAATCACACTTTTGAGCTCAAAATCGAATAATAAAATCCAATTTTCCCAGTTTAATCTGTTGCCATCAGTAACAGCAATTGTTCTTTGATTTCATTGAGTTTGTTCCGGACGAATTAATCCTATACCTACAGACAATGACGCGCCACGTTTGCACAGACAATAACAAATTATTCATACTCCGTGATGGAATGTAAACAGAATATGATTGGCTATTAGCATGTGGGGTGTCCAAGGCCCCAGAGACCGCAGGGCTCGTCATTCGTCAACCCTTGGCTGATTATGTGAGGTAACTTCATTATTCTAGAGTACACTAGAACTTATTCATTTCATTTATTAGTCATTGCTAAATAATATTGGATCGGCAAACAAAAATACGACACAACACAACGCGCACAGACAGACTGATTTGTTCTTTCTGTTTTTTATTTCAAAATCTTATCATTACTCTGTTTGTGTTGGTTGGTTGTCCAAAATAAATGTATTTTCTTTCTTTCTTTCTTTAACTATAGTTGATGGAACTAGCATAATATGGCTTACCTGATGCGGAGGCAAGGGCTACCATCGTTTATAACAAACATTGCTTCGTAGGTCATGCGCGTCAGAAATGTGCCCTAGGACTGCTCTGCGTCCATCAACTTGAGGCATACAGATGTTCAGCCTCTTGTGCCAGTAATTTCTCTGGCACCCACACCCTTCAATTCGAATCTGTTGGGTGAGTACAGTAATATTGCCACAGTCATGTGGCATAAAACAAGCATCTAAATCAGATAGCTTGACGGCCAAGGTGTTGTTTTGTTCTGCTTGAGCTGAACTGCAGGTTGAGTAAGATTTTGATTGAGTTAGACGACGTAAGGTTTTTGATTTGGCACAATATCGTTTAAAGATGACGATTGCCTATTTTTTAACCGACTTTAATTATGAAAACAGGAGATTCTCAATACAGTTTAGTTTTTTTAATGTTTGTTATCGCATAACTTCGCCGTTTATAAGCCAATTTGAAAAATTCTTGTTTTGTTTAGAAGAAAAAATTTATCCCATAGAAATTTCAACATGATCGGTTTAGTGGGCACAAACTTCCCATTGCCCTTTTATTGTACGTCCGGAACGGACAAACTGTGAAAACTGTACCTACCTAGCCATTAAGATCTTCTCTGTACAACAGTTATACAATAAATATTTCTGATTTCTGATTAGTAGATGTGCCATGAAGTTAGTTTCTCAAGTTTTTAAACTTTACTTCTTTAAGACTAGTAGTAGTATAGTATCGACCGACACAAGAATGAAAAAGGAATTTAAAAGCCACAGAACCATTCTCCCAAAGGATCATCACCCTCGGCTATTAACAAGTCGCCAGTAGCAAAAACTTTGTTATAACGTATTCCAAACTTAATTCAATTAATTACAAAACCCTCTTTCGTTCATTTTGCTTAATATTATTTTGAGGGGACCAAACAAGTAAGATCAAACGAACACATGAGTGATTCATCGAGTAGCGAGGGATTCAAAGAAAGTGAACTGAAATTATTACGTACCTCTAGGCTGACAAGTACTGACCTAGCTCGAGTGCCAGAGAAAGAACCGATGACTGTGAAATTCTTTTAAACTTCAAGTCCTATTAATACTCTATGTCACGTTGATATTATTTTGCAAAATGGGTATCTGTGACAAGGATATAAAGTTTTGACTCAGGTTCTTCAAACTACAAGTACCTCAGAAACTCTGTTTAGTTTGGGTTAGATAGTGTTGTGTGAATTCTCCACAATATTTGTTTATTTCATCATCATCATCAGTCTAAAGAAGTTCGCTGCTGGGCATATGCCTCTCCTACGCATTTCCAGGAAGAACGATTCTGAGCCATTTTCATCCAGGATCGACTTCCCGCGATCTTAACAATGTCGTCGGTCCATCTGATGGGTGATTTATTTATTTTATACATTTTTTTTTAAATTCATTCAAATCTGTTAAGCTGGCGTGATGTAAAAACATGGAAAATGTGGCATTTATTTTAATAATAGGCTACCGGTAAAGCGTTGAACGTTATCAAAAGTGGGATCATCAGCGGTCGCGTTCGGTCGCTTTTTATTGATCATTACTCATTTTAAGCGCCGACGTCTGGTGCATTGATTAAGCTGTTTAAGGGGCTCTTCCTATAAAAATAACATGGCGTGCCGTAAATTGAAGTTCAAAGAGAAGTAATACGAGTTTAACAAAGGTTTTTCACCTTGATCATGACACTCTTCTAAATATATAAAACTCTTACGTTACTGACAGACTGACTAACAATCAACGCACAGCCTAAACCGTAAGTACTAGAAACATGAAACTTGGAGGGTGTGTTCTTTTTATAGCGCAGGGGTAAACTAAGAAAGGAAATTGGAAAACTATTCTCCTAAGCGGAGAAAAAGTCTTTTAAAAGAAAAAATCAACACATAGCCTCAGCTCACAAATAACTACTCTCTTAGAAGCATGAAAATTGGTAGGGAGGTAGTTTATATAGTACTAGGAGACGGACATATGACTTTTTATCCCGAAAAAGTACAGGAAACGGGGCGTATAAACAACGGGGCGAGCGAAGCCGTGGGCGGCAGCCAGTGATTGTATAAGCGTCTGGTAGTTTATATACCAAGTAGTTTGTAAGTTGTATACCATTCAACACGGCACTGGACTGGCTCAATAAGAGACTCTTTCTTACCGTGTCAGTAAGATTTTGTTCAACTCTTCTGGTATTTGTTGTTAATAATATATTCATATTAAAATAAGTTTAAAAATGTGTATAATTTGTAAAACTTTCATGTTTATAAATTAGATTACTAAAGCTTGGGTTCTTAATAAGCAATCACAGGAGGTCAATTCTATCGATTATAAAAAATCCTAATTGGGTCATCTCCAACATGGAATAAAAATCAGAATTTTAATTAAATACTATTCCCGATAAAAAAGAAATGTTGTCATTGCAGGAGCATAGTTAACGAGGTGGGTTGTAAAAAGGCTTGTACAGACTAGCGCCGAAATGGCGATAACTGAGCATTACATTAAATTATTACTATTAATAAAACTGTTTTTACTACCTCACTAAGAAAGTAAGGCTAGTATAAGATCCTAGAAATTTAGTAAATTGAAAAGTTATAGTGGATATTTTAATGTACTCTCACGCCGCCACCATGATTTGACTCTTTTAGATATAAAATCTGTAAATAGGTCAAAATTGGCATTATCGCGTGGGTAGGCTTCATTATCTTCTAAATATTACCTATGCGTATGGACACGTGCAGTCACAATTTAAGGTCCATGTAAAAGTCACAAGACACAGTGCTTTTTTTAGGTTTTTGACATTTTATAATGAAGAACGGTCATAAAACCTATGCTTGAGAGTGCTATAGGCTCGACTCAGACTCAAGCACTGTTTCTGAACACGGCCCTTATTTTTACTATCCGGTCACAGAACCAATACCGCGGTATCTACACGCCTGGCAAGCGTGATGCGTAAAACCCCCCCAAATATGTGGAAGGCCTGCCACTTACCTTCACTAGCCCCATAACAGTGGGCTCATAAAATATTAAACTCCTATAAGTTATAAGCCCTTAGAATCCGTAGGCAGACTGGTCTGTTCTAGTAGAACAGTGAAATAGGTACATAAATTATCGGCAATGACATGAAAACTTGCCTCAACGAGGAAGCCAATGCAAAACTCATTACAGATGGCGCTATTGTCGGTAAGTCGAAATGGTATAGTTCGACAGTGAATTATTGCTTTTGTAAATTACAGTTTTTACGTTCATCGGGCTGTTAATGCTGATATTTTACATCCAGGTTTTCAAAACGTTAAATTTAATAAAACTATATGAAATAAAATATGTTTTTGTTTTCTACACTAAGGGGTGTCTATTAGGTTGGCATGATGAGAAAAATATTTGTATTTTACAAAAACAATTTCTAACCTAATTTTTTTTATAACATATAGGTATAAATGCACAACAAAGCACTAAATCTAGTGTCCTCAAATTATTAGAGTCCGCGCTAGATAATTCTGATCGTGACAGATGGTGGAAAACAAAAAAAAAAACAAACTGGAAATATAATCATATCTTCCGATTGCAAACATGAATGGGTAAATCGAAATTTCATTCACATTTGTGATTGGGAGATTATTCCAAGTCAGTTTTTTTTTTACATTTACGCTATCAGAGCTATTTTGCGCGGACTCTATATTAAGAGGGCATCACACAGGCGACTCTCCATACAAACGTAGTCCCCTATTTCCTCCCTGGATAATACCTCTAGAGTAACCATTTTTTCTCATAAAATCCCGATCTGCTATATACGTGCTCGTATGTTTTCCTTTTTTTTAGAAATTTATTGATAAAGAAAATATGACCCACATATGATTTATATGAAATATGAATTGGAGGTGATATTTTCTTTATCAATAAGTTTCTGATAAAAAGGAAAACATACGAGCACGTATAAAGCAGTTCTGGATTTTATGAGAAAAATGGTTACTCTAGAGGCATTATCCAGGGAGGAAATAGGGGACTACGTTTGTATGGAGAGTCGCCGGTGTGATTCCCTCTTAATAACTACAACAAGTGTTACTAACCAGTCTTTTTTGCAGATGTTTTAGATTACGTAAACCTTAGCTGCCGCCACATGGAAACGCCACAGGGAAAGTTCCGTGGCTTTTGATGACAGTCACAGCACAGTACAAAACCTTTCATAGTGTGGACAAGCCTTAAAATTTGCATTTTTGATTGGGGCTCCAGCTACAATGCTGTCTGGTAGTTAGCCGATCGACAGATTATAATTAAATTATAACGTGATTCAATACAAACAGCTTGATGGTATTACGAACCGCAGTTACACAATTGTTTGATGGTGGATTTGACTATCGATTTGACAGTGGCAAATGAAATTTTATCGAGTTTTAGCACCACTTTATTTTAATTTATCGATCAACGTTTTGTTGTTCCGTTTGGTTTTGGTTTGCCAACGTTAAAGCGTCGATAGAAACGAAAAGTAATAGGTGAAGAAGTTAATTTATGTACCGTAGCAGAATGTTCATTAAAGACTGCATTTTTTTTTACAACAGTACTTTGCCACAGGCAAGATTTTTGCAAGTAACAAACCCATATAATTATAGAATGACAGAGGGTGATCCGAGTTTGGGTACCAATGTTGTCAATCAGAATTAATGTAAAAGTACATACTATTGTCAGCTAACTACTAACTTAGTCAGCTCCGCACGTATTGACCATGTATTTCCTGTGAATTAGGCCGACTAAGCTGTCAGGATGGTTTAGGTGCTGGGCAAGTCTATTCCATCTAAATTTTGAAAACACTTCTTTGCCATTAGCAATCTTAAAGAATGATATAGGGTGATCCTAGTTTGGGTACCAGTGTTGTCTAAACAGAAATAATGTAGGTGCATGTGTTCTAAAGGTACTATAAAACCGAATATTATGCTTTTATTCACCATTATTTCATATCAATGAAAGATCCCAATGATGAAGTGATCTGATGGATAACTTCAGGCCAAATAAAACTTCTTCAAGGTGATTTAGTTACCTTTTATTAAAAGAAAAAAAACTTTTATTGTAAAGTACCCATAGGTACTGCTTTTAGCCACCAGCTACGCGTCTTAAAAATTGAAAGCTCACCAGTCACTAATTTACCGGGTGAGATCATTGGTAATTAAATATATTGGTAATAATTACAGTATTGGAGTTGCCTTGAATATAAGTTGGATTTGAAGTTCCTCAAAAATCTAATTAAATATTTATTTGTAACCGATCATCAAACGGAATCCCTGAAACAAGTAATTAACGTCTCTACTTTTATTTCATTAATAGGTATGATTGTTTTGTTTTTCACTAAAGACTTGCGCACGTCTAAGCGTTCTTCGGTTGTGATCAGTGAAATGCTGTCAAATAATCGTTGTCATATTTTACAGCGCTTCACTGATCGCTACTGCTTCTTCTTCTGCGTTTTCTTCTTTCTGCGTATATGTATATATTTTCAATTACAAAAAATCTAAGGTTATTTATGTAACTGCACCTAGCAATAATAGTATAAATGTTCTGTACCAAGACGTTTCACGTTTCAAAGTGATTCTTGCAATTGTATTGAATAAAATTTTATTGAGTTTGAGTTTAAAAAAAAAAGCAGCCAAGTGCGAGTCGGACACGCCCATGAAGGGTTCCGTAGCATCAAGTAACATAATTATAAAGGTTCTTGTAGTTCGTCGAAAGGTAAATTGCAGCTTACGATTTATGACGTATAAAAAAAAACAACTTACTAGATCTCGTTCAAACCAAATATCGTTGAAAGTTTGCATAGTAATGTACAACATATATTTTTTTTAGCTTTATCAGGCACTTATTTTAGAAGTTAGAGGGGGGGACCAACTTTTTTCCCTTTGGAAGTGTCTCTCGCGCAAACTATTAAGTTTAGAAAAAAACGATATTAGAAATCTCAACATCATTTTTGAAGACCTATTCATAAATACCCCAAACGTATGGGTTCGATGAAAAAAAAATTTTTGAGGTTCAGTTTCAAGTATGGGGACCCCCAAAATTTATAGTTTTTTTTTCTATTTTTGTGTTAAAATCTTAATGCGGTTCACAGAATACATCTACTCGCCAAGTTGTATCAGTCTAGCTCTTACAGTAAAAAATGGCTGTGACATACGGACGGACAGACAGACAGACAGACAGACAGACAGACATGACGAATCTATAAGGGTTCCGTTTTTGCCATTTGGCTACGGAACCCTAAAAAGGGGACATTAAAATTGGCTGCCACTCAGCATAAATACAAATAGCGTAGACTAGCGTGTGCTACTATAGCGCTGGTTATCCGTGACTCCACTGAATTTAGCCCCAATCCAAGCAAATCTTGTACTATGGGAACCTGATAACGTATGGAATGGTTTGTGTGATGAACACAACATACCCATTTTTGTTCTGTTGCCAGCATTATCAGAACAAACAAAGGTATGTGTTCATCAAACAAAACAATTGTTCTCAGTAGAGAACAAACCCGCATAATCATATTTATTTTCATAGTGTCGTAAAAAGTAACACTGAGTTATGTTTACAATTTCAAGAACTTCTGTACAACTACTAAACCTACATAGTTGAGTACAGTTAGCCATGGCTAGTGTTACCCAGCCTCAGTTTCATTCGATTTACTTTATGGCTCATAAACAATGCTGCCAACTTCTCCTGACAGTTTATGGTAAATAAGATTTTACGGAAACGCGAACTTCCAATACCTTCTAACATTTTCTCTTTACATGCAAATGATACCAACCATAAAACGTATTGTATTCCCACCACAATCGTGGCTCAAATAATACAAGTGCTAAGCATTTGCAACTTACGAGCACATTTGAACAAGAAAGCCAATTCACTTTTCCATTCAGTTTTGGCATAAGGAAACACAAAACGCAATCAGATCCTTTTTTTTTAATAGCATTCCTGTGGTTAAGGCTGAATAGTCAATGGCCTATTAGAGAGAATTCCACCTTAGTCTGAATAACTTTAAAAAATATTACTACATAAACGAGTTCTTTAACTACGAAAGATTATAAAAATAAAAATCAAATTTCATATTAACCAGCTTACAATCTGCATGATCATATCGGTCGGCATTTATTGTATTGCAACATCCTTATAGAGTAAATTATGTATTAATTCAAAAACGAGTCCTAAAGGCCTGCGTACACCTAGGCCGCTGGCGATAGCGATCAGAGAAACGCTGTCAAATTTGACAGCGTTTCACTGATCGCCGACGCCAGCGACCTAGGTGCGCGTGACCCAAAGTTCAATTTAAATTTATATTATGGCACAACATTTACCTACTGAACACTGAATCATTATGCCAGGCTTAACAGCTGATGTAGAGACACGCATTGCCAAGAAGTTACGAGGATATACCCTGAGTATGACATTCGTTTCCCTTCGTAAGCATATCCCAAACTTTCGTAGCAATGAAAAAAAAACGAAGCGAATGCAGCTGAACTTTTCCATGGAATCAAACTCCTTAATTTCATACCCTGGGACACGGTTTTTAATAACCGCATAGCTCAATGTTCGAATTCTAATCGAGTTTTAAATTGCAGCTATTCTTGTCTGGCGCTCTCCGTTCTGTAGGCCTGCCACAAGCTCTGCCTGGCTCTGTCTCTAGCTCTGGTTTTGAGTCTGTGTGAGCTCACCAGTGTTATTATACTGTGTGTGTGACGTTTCGACGTAGGGCTTATTTAGTCATCACTCACACAGACTCCAAACCAGAGCCAGACAAAGCTTGTGAAAGGCCTACTGGTGAGCACTCACACAGACTCAAAACCAGAGCCAGAAACAGAGCCAGACAGAGCTTGTGGTAGGCCTGCTGAACTTTCATCTCCCATCCACGGTCGTACTCCTCGTTAGCTTCTCGGAAAACTTGCACGAAGTCGGAGGCTGGTGGACAAGTTTTTTAACTTCACTGGAACTCGATTCCCATGATTAATTAATTTGATTGTGCGTGAACTATTTGCGACGTGATCGGTTGCTGCGGTGTCCATTATTTCACGATTTAGGTCGAGGGGAGCATTATGGAGGGTTGAAACTGCGCGGTCACTGCACTAAACAGTCTTGTTACAATCTCATTTTAAGGCCCATTTTTAACAAGACGAGCAAATATTTTTAAAATAAATTTGTTTTTGTTTTTATAATACATACAACAAAACATCCATAGATAGAGAGAAGGTAGGTAGGTATATAAAAAACTAAAGGTTAAAAATAACAATTATGAAGGAACTAAAAATTACCAATGACATCACAAATGTAAGTCGTGTTCTTTCGTCTAGTGCTTCATGAAAGAAAGAAGGAAAGAAAGAAAGAAGGTTTTTGTAAATACATACTTAGAATACAATATAACACCCAGACAGAGAAGAAAGATCTCCACATTCACCACACAAATATTTTGTTCTTGGTTGGAGTCGAACCCACGAGCTACTACCGAGAAAACCAAACCATAGAGAATCGCATGTGTCCATTTGACACTTAAGTCTTTATTGGTACCTTTTTGCATCATTTTTTTTTTCGTTTTCAGTGTATGCATGGCCTAAAAATTGCCGTCTTTTTATTCGGCTTGAAAGGGGAGGCGTGTTTCTCATGGGGTAAGGACAACTTCATTTAGGCGGTAATAATTCTTTTGAGAGGAATAATTTATTACTTTTTCTCGGTCAGACAGAAAAAGCGGGTAAAAAATGATGAGCGATTGGCCTATGAAATATGGATTTGATTTTTTTTCAATATTGTTTTCGGGAATATTACTTTTGAGGATAATAAGAATGGTTTGCGCGCTTTTTCACGCCTATTTTTTTAAGAATGAAGGTAAAGAAGCTTTTTGAATGACAAAGAACAAATTAATTACTTGGGTTCAAGACAAAAAACACTAATTTTCCTTAAATTATAGGAGCAAATATTTGTTCGTGAAATATTCGTTCGAAATATATGAATAGAAAATAAGGTTCACGGGTTTTTAATCGACTAATTCAATATTTGACAGTTGTTTATCTCAATATTGACAACGAAACATTCTAGTTACACAGCTGTTAAATACTTAATTGAGAGGAGGGATTATCTGAGGGGTTTTTTATAGGCATCATAAAAAAAACTTCACTTATTGATACCGAAAGAACTTAGAAGATACCTAACCGTGTCGGGAGATTAAAGTCACGAGCTTATTTTATTCTGTTTTCGAGTGAAAGTAATAGGTATAAACTATATAAAAACTATAGTTTATTATTAAACACGTGCATAATACAAAAACCATGTAACACATTTAACTAAACAAAGCCACAGATGCTATAAATCAAGTAGTCAAGTTAAAACGAACTTCAAAGAATTAAAATACACCGTCATAAATCTTAATAGTGCATAATTTCTTTAACAGTTTTTGTCATAAAAATATTATAGGTCTATGGTATACATGTTTAAAAAGTCATGCTAATTTGGTATTTAGGCGAAGTAACACAACGTTGAGCTGCTATTTATGAGTAGGTAAGATAGGTTAGGAAGAGAAGCGTTGGACGTCCATTAGCACGATGGGTTGACGACATTGTCAGCGTCGTGAGCCGCTGATGGATGAGGGTATCCCAAGATCGTGGCGAATGGCAAGAGCAAAGAGAGGCCTATGCCCAGCTGTGGGTTAAGTCCAGCAGTTGGTTAAGTTGGGCTGCAGATGATTATGATGATGAAGGTAGGTAACTTGAACGTAATGGAAACTGCGCTGCATACTATGGTGATATTCCGGTGTACCTAATATTGAAAGTGCTAGTGTGAGTGTTATAGGGACTAAAAATAGATTACATTTGTCATAATAGGCTAAGTAGTCACTTGGACGGCGAGTTATGCGAGCTTGGTGTGACATATTTACATCAAAAAATATATATTATTTAAGCTGTGGAATAAAATAAATAAATAAATAAATATTGTGAATGGGGTCCTTCAAAAGGCGGGTCTATCACTTCTTATAAGGCCGGCAGTGCATCAGCGCCAACTCTGGTGTTGTATATGGGCCACGGTGACTATTTTCCATCAGGAGGTCGGTCTACTCGACTACCAGCTAAGGCATAAAAAAAATTTAACCCTGCATATTTGATCAATTGAGTGTTCGTAAATGCCAAGAGTCTCGATGTGCGGAAACCGTGGTTGCGGATTTCTTGGCACGCGAAGTAATTTAATTAAAAGTTGTATACTTACATCGACGTATGGTAGATATTTTATAAAGCCTCGAGTCGGATGAACTTTTCGAGGAAAGTTAACCGATTGGGAACATTTTTTAAAGTGTTATCGTCAATTTAAACATATTACAAGATCTGCTTAGTTTGGGGCTAGATAGTGTTGTATAGATTGTCTGTAATAAAAAAAATATACTAACCCTAGAACTGCTACCCAATATCATCATCATCATCAGCCTGAAGAAGTCCACTGCGGGATAATAGGCCTCCCCTACACATTTCCCGTGATCTTAACAATGTCATCGGTTCATCTGGTGGTTGGGCGCCCTACGTTTCGTCTACCGGTTCGTAGTCGCCATTCGAGAGCTTTATTCCCCAACGGTTGCCGGTTCTTCGAGTGATATGACCATTGCCACTTCAACTTACTAATTCTACGAGCTATGAAAAACGTTTCAAAGCAAATCTTAATTAGCACAAAGAGTTTTCAATTCCTCATTACGAACAGACCCCAAGGTTCGATTGCTTAATGGTTTTTAAAATATCTTATAAAAGCCTACCCTATGTTATTTCTTTCTAAAATTGGAGCGTTATGGTTAAGGCTTTTTTCCTTATTTTATTCAATAAAGCTTTTCAATAAGCAACCCTCACTGCTTATAAAAAATATGGAATCGAAGGGGGTTTTGTGAAGCTATCACTTGGAAAATAATTTTTCATTAAGCCGGGCCTCTATCTAACCCATTCAATATTTACCTCACGCAATAAGCAATTTAGGTAACATTGCTTATTCAATATCGTACATAAATTCCTGTTTGTGAAATACTAGTTTAATCTTTAAAATTAACCCCACGCTTTTTTGTACAATAATATAAATTTTTCAATTGATTATTGTATATTGTGTTATTGGGGAAAAGCCAAAGACCGGGCTCAGTGGCGCGCCATGGGAGAGACCTATGTCCAGCAGCGGACTGCAATAGGTTGATGATGATGATGATGAATTGATTATTACAGTTTTATTTTTAACTTTTTAGTTCAATTAGTTATAAAAGCGTTTTTTTTTTAGTTTTTTAAGCTATAATTTATTTCAAAAATCGTTCAAGTAAATTAATATACAGGGTTATTGGTAATTATATAAGAAACCAGTTAAGGGCTCCTTCTTTACATCTTAAGAGACAATATTTGTTCTACGACTTTTGTCAAAAATCAATACACTTCCCAAAAAAAATATTTTATGTTTTTGTAACACTTTTTAGCTCTGTATAGTGTAGACGCTTCATGGTAATGACCGGTGACCGGAGTAGCATCGCGACCCCGCACCGCGCGCCCCTTTCATTGAGATTGCCGCACCACGGGGAAGAGAGTTATAATTATTTAGAATTACAAGTTTGTTAAAAATAACTTATTATGTTTTGTATGGAAAAAAAAATAACGAATTATTGAAAGTCGTAGAACAAAAGTTGTTTGTCATGATGTACAGAAGGAGCTCTTAACTGGTTTCTTATATAATTACCAATAACCCTGTATAATATGATATTTTTCATAATCACGAGTGCAAATAAAGGTTATAGGTAAAAAAATTCATAGTATTCAAAATAATTATCAGCAAGTTTCTATCTTGTTACAAAGGGAGGGATAAAAAACAAAAGAAAACGGACTTTCAGTTCATTCAGTCTTTTAATTAATTATTGTCTTCCTTTGGTTTGCGTATCTGTGTTCATTCTATCGATAGGAATCTTTTATTTATGTCGACACTGCGCAGAAGATAGAAACAGAGCGAATCACAGAAGAAATAATAGTACAGCGGATAAATTACAGTTAAATTACATCGGCAAAACATTCACTTTATCAAACCACATCACAAGCAAAGAAGTAAAGTGTTTCTAGTAGTATTTGTCACTTTTGACGGGATATTTACAATGATATTTCGACAAACGTTAGTACTTTGATCGAGAGGCTACGGGTCTCAAAGTTATTCAAACTTTTACATCAATTTTATGACTGACTTTTTAGCCCAGTCAATCTAGACTAGATCCAGTCTACCTAAAAAAAAAGTAAAAATAAGTATTATGTAAGTAGTAAGTAAAATCTGTAAAACAGTTCAAAACATAATTATTATGAAAAAAAAATTAAGTTCCGCATCATTCCCGTGTATAGGAAAATTGTACTTGTGGTCAAAGGTCAAAAAAATTAGTTTTTCGCAATTTTCAGCAAAACGGTAAGTTTTATCATAAAAAATTTCCAGTCAAAAATTGTAGATCATAAAATTATTTATCAAAAATGTGTGAATACTTTTTTTTTATTAATACTTTTTCAATGTACGGGCAGAACTAACTTTGTTTGCGAAAAAAGAGTGTTAATGTTTTAACAGTGTATGGCAGTGTGGAGTGACACAGACCACACCGCACTAGCTTTTCTTGTGGTTTTTGCTTATTTTGTTTGCAAATGTTCCCGATATTGAATCACCGCGCTGGGAGAGGATATTTTCTTCCACTTTAATATTGGTTCGTGAACTAGATTGAACAGATATAACCACAGTTCTAGTTGTAAGTTGTTTCTGCTTCATATTTTCAATAAAATTCTTAAAAATGTTGATCACTTGTATAATTATATTTGACAACCTTCTCAATTTATTGGTTCCCTATTCAAAGATTTTTAAATACAATGTAATTGACATGAATACCTCTTGGTATCGTAGAACGATTCTACACCATGTACCTAAAAATATAACCTTCTCTCTGAAACAATCCGTTACTTATGAGAAAAGTAAATAATTATTTATGAGAAAATGTAACGAAAAAAGTATGATATACCATGTTATTGAGCGGTAACCTATGAAATAAAATTACCACATCGAGGGTTTAGTTTGGTAGATGTACCTAGAGCTCTTTGTGAAGGGGGGAATTACTACCACCATGCCTATTTCTGCCGGGAAGCAGCATCACTGTGTTTCGATTTGAAGGGTGCCGGTGAAATTACTGTCGCACGTAGGGCTGAACATCGGCATGCCTCAAGTTGATGGACGCAAGGCAGTAAATCGTAGGGCACGTTCTTAACGTGCATAACCTAGCACTTTATAGGCGATAGTAACCACTTAACATCACATGGGCCATATGCTTCCATTAGTTGTATAAAAAAAAAGATGACACACCTGATATTGGGCGGTTACCTCATCAAGGATGTGCCCTATAAGTAATGGTCCTGCGTCCATCACTCTGAGATTCTTCTTCTTCTTCTTCTTCTTCGCGTCTCTAGTTCTTGCGAAAGAGTGTGGTGAAAGGATATAAGTGCGCCCTAAAGAGCTCTGAGATGTAAATGGGTCTCAGTTGCCCATTGCACCTAAAGTTGTAGGTAGATTCAGAAGGTTCGCTTTTAAATGTCACTATAAATATAAGTAAATATGTGCAGGTACTCGCTAAAGATAACTTAAAGGACCAACTCTGTCTGATTATATTTATTTTATGGTGATTCAGGTTTCTTATTAGCAGTTTGAACAGAGATTGGGACATTTATGAGGCTGTTGGGTGCCGTTTGCTGATTACAATTTATTATTATTAGAACAAGCGTGTGATAAAGATATCGAAGATTGAAACAAATATGCTTTGAAAGTTTGCAAGAAAATACAATCTTAATTTAGATATCAGGTTCTCTATTAATATTATTCTATTAGAGAAAACATACTATACTTTAAATAGCTATATTTCGGTTTGAAGGGTGTGTGTGCTGGTGAAGCTACTGGCACGTGAGGCTTAACATCTGCTATGCCTCAAGTTGATGAACGCAGGGCAGTACATCGTAGGGCACGATCATGACACGCATGACTTATGAGGCATTGCTTTATTATAGGCTATGGTTACCACTTAACATCAGGTGAGCCATATGCTTGTTCCTCAGCTAGTCGTATAAAAAAAGAAGTATATTAGTCCTATGTGGAGTTTTACTCTCCATTACCTTTTGTGTTTCGTCACGTATTGCCCTTTACACATGCGAAATTCATTCGTCCTTGTCTGTGTTCGAGGAAAACTCCTTATACCAAGTATCATTCCCTAAGTTATGAGTACCGGCCTGCTACATGAAAGCGAGTGAGGCATTTTCGCTGATGTTTTGCAATAAATTTCCTATTATTGTTCAACTATACAGGGTTATTCATTATTAGCTGCAAATACTCAGGAATTATGTTCAACAAATAAAATAAAAAATATTTATGAAACAATTTTTTTAAGTTCAACCTTGTGAAATTATAGGTACAGTACCACAAGCTCTGTCTAGCTCAGTCTGGCAAGACTCAAAACCAGAGCCAGAGACAAAGCCAGACAGAGCTTGTGGTCGCCCTTTATTTTTTTAACAAAAAATTTGAATGCTACAAAATTACTATCTTTTAGTCTCGGTCGGTAGGTATATACCTACATATATTGTACTTCATTCTTGAAGATATTTTGCACTGCATCTAATTTCACACCAGGCGTCGGTTTTTATTTTTGCTGAATTTTGATCTTATTTGTTTATATTCTTGCTCAATTTATAGTTCACTTTGCGCTTTTGGTTCTGTATCTCGTCGCCAACTTTGGTATATCAATTAAACTACTATAATTAATTAATTAGAGTTTATTGAACTGCTGCCGAAACACACCGTACACAAGGGTTAGAATGAAAGAGATAGAAGAACGGAGAGAATGAGTGAGGCGAACAATCCCGTATCCCACAATAATGATCTATCAAAAAGCGGATGACATGTGCACTGTGTCATATGGTTAGTTTTTATTCGTATTTATGCAAATAATCAGGAACAGTTTAATCTTCAGACGATCCCAAACTGTTTGCCAAACTAGGTATCATAAAATATTTTTTCTTCCCATTTTCAGAGTCCATCCCCTTGTTTGTCCGTAAAATTAGGACACACGTACCACCGTTCAATACCCAGTAGGCCACGCCACGACAATAATATTGCAAATAAGATAAGCGTTTGTATTTATATGCCTAAGCTCGGGCAAAAACAGCGGACGGGGAATACGCCCGAGGCACGGTCACATGCGCCTTATTTTGTGGGTGATACTATGGTATTTATCTTGGCGTAAGGCTTAATATCCACAGCTAAGATGCGTAAAGCGGAGATATATAGTTGCCCAGTAGGTCTACCACAAGCTCGGTCTGGCTTTGTCTCTGGCTCTGGTTTTGTGTCTGTGTGAGTACTGACTAAATAAATCCTACGTGTAATGTATGAGCCGATTTGAATTTTTTATCAGAAGGTCATCAAAAACGGTTCAGCAGTTTAGCAAATATATCGAGTTTTGTAAACTTATATTACCTTTTACAGAATATTGTGAGCTTTACAAAATCGACTTGATCTCTTTCCCAGTGTGTCACTACCCTTGTATTGTGTGTGATACCAGGATATTTATCTTGCCACGTTTATCTACTTGATAATTTATTACGCCTGTTGCGATTATTTCGTAATTATCGCGAGCTCCTGAATGTTTGGGAAATGTTTGTTGTTTCTGCTTACAACTGAAATCAGGCTGAAAATGTTGTTTTTCACTGTCACATCATTGTCTCTTTAGCCAATGAGCGCTACGTCATGGGTCACAAAGATATAGAAGCTCTAAAATACCCGTGTATTCTACCAACCGACAACCGTTGGGTAATAAAGGTTCTCGAAGCGCGGCCACGAACCGGAAGACGAACAGTAGGGTGCCCACCCACCAGATGGACCGATGTCATTGTTAAGATCGCGGGAAGTCGGTGGATGGAAAGAGCTCAGAATCGTTCTTCCTGGAAATGTGTAGGGGAGACGTATCCAGTAGTGGGCTTCAATAGGCTAATGGTGATGATGATTCTACCAAAAACACCGATGATATTGAAAAATACAATTCATCTCCCAAAGGTTTGATGCTCCAGAAATTGAAAAACAAACCGAAGCAATCCGCAGTCAGCTAGTAAAAATGATCACGAAAACGTCATAAATCCAAAACTATTTGATTCACACATAACTCGTATAAAAATTTCAGTTGACCCTACATTTAATAAGTTGAACTGCGGGAAGTGTCGTTGGCAAGCTGCCAGTAACCGCCAAATAGATATCTTTTATTCAGTAAAGCTCAAACTTTTCTCGGCATAAATTCCATAAGAAACCTTCATGAAATTGTAATGAACTCGAACTATTTAGGGCTAATCCTTTTGAAACAAACTGCACACAAAGCCACGTCCCTACAAGAAAGTGGCTTTTTAAATTGTTAACATCAAAATGTGGGTGTGAGGGGGACGGAGAGCTAAAGCTTTTGTATGAGTGAGAGGGATAGGGTTAGTCTATAAGGGAGAGTGAATTTTTGAATTGCAAATAGGGACAATGAAACGCCATCGATGAAGTAACAGTTGGTACCACTAAAACTTCCACTCTCCTGACAGTGAAACATTCAAATTCAAAATTCAAAAATTCAAAAACTCCATCGTAGAATTTAAATATTATAAGGTGATGTGATAAATACTTGTGTAATAGATTCAGTATGTGTTATGTTTTTGCCAGGCGTCACAGGTGAGTTGGTATAGTTAGCTCTGCCCTATGCGCGGTAGGCCGTGGGTTCAATCGCCATCGAGAACAAATATTTGTGCGTTGAAAGCAGATGTTTGTTCTCTTTTTGGGTGTTATATTGTATTCTAAGTATGTATTTACAAAAAAATATGTTAGTAATATATCAGCTATCTGGATCCCATCGTACAAGCTATGCTTAGTTTGGGGCTAGATAACGTTGTGTGGATTTTCCACATTTTTTTTTTCATTTATTTATAATCGCGAACGTTTAAAAGGAAACTTGTACTCCATCGTAGACTCTGCTGAACCAAATAAGTAAAATAATTATGTTCAGTGTCTTTCATTTCACATCCAAACCATAGCGAATCTAAAAGCATAGCATCCAACTAATACCAAACCATCACCAGGCAATATTAAATCTAGAGCTAGAGCACATAAAACTCATTTTACATCGAAAGCAGGTTATTTCTGGCACAAGAAGGTGCCGCCTTCAGTCTGCTACCCCGAAGCTCTTCCGGCGTTATAATCATCGTTATTAACAGCGGAGTATGTACTTCAAATTCATTATTATAAACACCGATCATAGCATAAAGGAAGATAGGCTTATTATGAAAGGTGTTAACTGCCACTATAGCAAGGAGGTTCCAACCTCCATCATATCTGCTACTGCAAAGAGTTTCTATGCATTATATCTCTAAAGGGCATAGAGACTCTTTGCTGTGCAGTAGCACATAGTAAAGAGATTGGTTGGTAGTAAAACCTATGAAAGAACTAAAAGTTTTAATTTTCGAACTTCCCTTGGTGTTTTTTTTGTAATAAACTACAAATCTGGTGCCAAGCAGTGACGCTGACATAATATAGCTGTGTTAAAATTTGAAAAGTAAGATTGCTGGTACAAATTACTCGCATGTAAAGACTGCCTCAGAGTTTGATAAACGCAGTAAAAACCTTTGTGAGGTAATGCTAGTGTCATAAGAAGAATAGGTGCTAGTTTTATAACTATTTTCATAAATAAACTTTCTTTTAGTAATATATTCCTAATCGTTCAGTTATATCCTCGTTAGTTTTCTGAAGATTTTATTGGGAAGAAGATTTTTACAACCGTAGGCATAATAGTCATGCAATATCTTTTCCATGTTCCATGTTCCAGTGGTCTAACGATGCCCTGACTCCTCTTCAAGCAATTTGAAACGTATGCGTAGGACTTAGGGATGTAATCTTATTCTCTCTATTTGGCTTCTCATTTGTTAAGCAAAATAGTCCGTTTGAATTAGCCAAAAACTTTAGTTTCAATGCTGAATTATTCATGTGGTTCACAGTTTAAAAATAGCCGTTTATTTTAAAGTAATTAACCTGCGCTGAACATTGTAAAGTTAATAAAAGCAAATGGTTGCACTATGTACCAATATTGGCTTAGCCAATAAACTCAGATTATTTCAGTTGAGTACAAAACACGGCTTTAGATAACATTTAAAATAAACAGTTTTCAAAATTCAGGCTCTGTAAGCTATCCCATAACTAAAACTATTGTCTAGACTCGCAAAACTATGCAAATTCTTTGAAACAATATGAATGGAAAGGAGACGTGTACTTTAGAACTTGACAAACCCTCGAAGTAGGGAAATATCTCGCTTCTTAAACTAACTATTATTTCTGAGGGTGATACACGAGGGGAGTTCAAATCTTGCGGCAAATATTTTGAGAAAATAAAGAGATCCAAACTCGACATACGAAATGTTTTGAGAAAAAAACAAAAGATTTTTTTCCAAACTGATACCAAAATTAATGGCACCATGAAGACTGGCAAAAACAAAAGAAGTCCACTAAAGCCTTGCGCACATACAAGCGATCTGCGATGGCAATCAGTGAAACGCTGTCAAACATGAACGCGATATTTGACAGCGTTTCACAGATCTCCATCACCATCGCTTTATGTGCGCAGGCCTTCACAGTGAGTAAATTAGTTTTTTTTTATGGTTTATTTCAAGCTACAAATAATTATTAGTTTAGTAGTTAGAAGCTAGAAGCTCGTCTGGGGAAATACTAACACCATGCCTATTTCTGCCTTGGAGCAGCATCGCTGTGATTCAGATTGAAGGGAATGAGGGTGCCAGTGAAATAACTGACACGTAAGGCTAAACCTCTGTATGCCTCTAGTTGATGGACGCATGGCAGTGCATCGTACGGCACGTACCTGATGTGCGTGACCTCCTAGGCAGTGCTTTGTTATAGGCGACATTTACTACTTATCAGGTGGACATATTATTATGCTTGTTCCATCAGCGAGTTGTAAGTATAAAAAAAAGTTGTCCAACATCAGTTACGTCATACACAGCGAATAGTCTCTTTAAATGCTATGGTGTATAAGTGGATTTGGGCGGGACTCCACCAAAAGCTGTTTTCAGCATTCCGTTTTAGATTGCATTCCTTTGCCCTGAGCGACCATTTGACAAATCCTGATGAAGACGCGTGTTAAATATTTTCATTAAAATACTTTGTATTTTTGGTCGAATTACGTCATTTATTTTTCACATGAACAAGATTAAACCGAATAAAAAGATGTGCGATTCTTTTTTTAAACTTCGACTCAGATTATTAAAATTTCGAATCAAAGGAATAATAATCACTGGAACAAAATTACAGAGCATCAAGGAGAATTTATTCAAAATTAATTAAACCTTACCATTGATTGGAGACAAAATAATTCGTAGTTTTTGGTCATTAAAATTAATGTACAATATCATTTAAATTTAACGGAATGGAAATGAATAGGATGGGAGGGAATTATAGGAGGTGGAAATTCCTCTCATTCATCTCGAAATTTTTGAAACTATGCAGGCCCTAAAGATCTTCGCGCTCACAAAGATTTTTTTATTCATACTCCAAAATAGAACATACCTTCTCGCGGAAGTCATACGGGCTTGACCTGTCTCATGAAAGTATCTGCCTGTATCAACAGTAAAAACAAATGCGTTCAACATCACCATGCGATTAATTATTATTGTCGTTTTAAAATGCTTGTTTAATTTATGAGTGCTTTCAGGTAATACTCCACTGAAAGCCACAGTTTTGGATTGCGTTCTTCTTATAAAAAACGTCGATTTTGCGCATGCCTGTAGAAGCCTGAAAAAGCCATTCTAGTAGTAGTAGAGTTCTTGTGAGTTCTTGTGAGGGGCTCGTCAGGGGAAGTACTACCACCATGTAGGTATGTATGTTTCTGTTCTGCCGTGAAGCATTGCTGTTTTTCGGTTAAAGGTTTCTGGTGCACTAAGGTACGTAAGGTTTAACATCTACATGCCTCAGTTTGATGGTTACATGGCAGTGCATCGTAGGGCACGTTCCTGTCGTGCGTGACCTACGAGACAATGTTTTGTTATAGGCAATGGTTACCACTTAACTCCAGGTGGAACATATAATTGTTCCATCAGCAATATAGATAAAAAAAGTCAACAACTGGACATAAACCTTTCGATACATTTCCAAAAAAAAACTTATAAGCCTTCTACATCAAAACTAGAGCCACTTATGGTTTAAGACTGTATGACTCAAGTTGATAGACGTGGTGCGTTCTTAAAGTGCGTGAGCATTATAACTAAGGCAAAGCATCGGAACTCTATGCTTTGTCTATGGCCATAGATAGTTGGGAGATTGTCCCAAGTCAGGTTTTTTTTTACATTTTCCACCATGCGTCACGCTCATAGCTATCTTACGCTAGTTCTGTTCTCTAGATCGCTGCAGACAATGACATTTCACTGAAGTGTTAGGATAATGCAAAACCATAATAATGAAACTGATCGAAGCCGCCATCGCCATCACAGTTTGCAGATGTTCGCCGCAATCCTGTTCTAAGCTTTACAACAGCTTATTTCACAAACGTCATTCGAGTGTCATATTATATGTAGCACCAGCAGGCCGATCATGTAACTTTTGTTGCAGTGGTTTCAATCAAAATCTTATTGAAACTACCTATTTGCGATCACGTATTAATTCGAAAATGTACAGTTTCAATAAGATTTTGATTGAAACCACTGCAACAAAAGTTACATGATCGGTCTGCAGTAGTAGTTTCAAAAGCTATAACGTGCTATATCAAAAGAAAGATTTACCTACACTGGCAAACCAGCCTTACCAGCACTTACCGTGTGCCGCGACGTAAACTCGGTAATGTTTTAATGGCAAACATCTCATGTTTATGAATTTCACATTAACTTGAGCCTTTAACATTTCCCTTCAGGCAGACTTTTATGTATTTCAAATAACTAGGCTCCATGAATGTTATGTCAAGTATCCAGTACGGCCGAGCTATACATATGTTACCTATGTGCAAGGCATAGAAAATTCTGAAAATACCCCAAGCGTATTTATAAAAATTGCTACGAATTGCTTAGTGGTATACAGCGTGTATCAAAATATGTGTACTATCCTGAAGGGGGGTGAATTTCCACCCCCCGGGGAACAACTTTTGTTCAACGACTTTTCGAACTTCGATTGGTATCTCTGAAAAAAACTGCAACGAAGTTTCAACATGAACAGCTGACTTTATACAAAGTGACAACCCTAAACTCAGCTACAGAGGTAGTAGGTAGTAGTAGTAGACCTACAGAGGTAGTAGGTCAAGGGGTCAAGGGTTTACAAGGATAGGGTTGTCAATTTATTTAGGCATTATGAAATTAAATATTTTTGTATGGGAAACTGAAAATAAGAATTTTTAATTATCTCCCCCCCACAACTGATCACCATTGTGGTCTGAAACCCCCCACCTTCGCATAGTACACATATTTAGATACACCTTGTATATGTTAAGATCGCGGGAACATTGTTAAGATCGCAGGAAGTCGATGGATGGAAAGGGCTCAGAATTGTTCTTCCTGGAAATGTGTAGGGGAGGCCTATGTCCAGCAGTGGACTTCTTCAGGCTGTTGTTGATGATGATGATATAATTATGTTAAGAACTTGTTTGTGAGATAGGTATTCATTTTTTTTTATTATTAATTCAGCTTTTGCTTTTTACTTTTGTGTGTCAGACTCCAACAAAGTATGTGAGCCAATTTTTTTTACAAACCCCATGTACACTTCTTGACAATACATTTTTTATATTCTTTTTTAATTAATTCCTTTGAGTGGAACGACCCCCTTAATGTACTCATCTCTTTACACTACGAGTGAGTTTTACCAGTTTTTATGAAACTTACAATGGCAAGTGGAAATCCATAGCCTCTGCCTAGTGCCAACAGACGAAAAAGAAGACGGACGTGATTTCATTAATTATGTATGACAAAAAGCTGGTCGTGGCTCCAAAGCGTTGGAGTGACCAGGTGGCTCAAATTCTTCCGTGAACGATGCCATCCATGCCGCTAAGGAATACCCGTTGGCGAAACATGGTGCATACTAGGATCCTGTACAAAGGTCACGACCCTTAGCAATAAGATTATGGACGCAAGGGTACCGGGGGTATGACCAAATCTCAAGGTGATGGGCGCAGGGAAGTACATCGTAGGGCACGTTCCTGACGTACGTGACCTACGAGGCAATGCTTTGTTATAGGCGATAGTTACCACTAAGCATCGGGTGGGACATATGCTTGTTCTATCAGCTAGTTGTATAAAAAAAAATCTATAGAGATACTTTAAATAACTACATGTCAAAACCAATTTCGTATATAACCGGTATTTGTGATTAAGAGGGTACGATTTCCATACAAACTTAATTTACACAACTATGGGCGAATAAAGTATTAATGTACACTGAAATAGCTGTAATAGGCTTTTACAGTGGTCCTTATTACCGGCCAGTTATATAAAGTTGGAGTGTCAGCCGTTGGTCGTGGCAGTCGGGGCTTCAGAAAAAGAACTAACAGACTTTAACGACTATTTTGAGACATGTGTTTTAAGCTCATTCACGTATTCAATGCCGAGTACCCGTTAGAAAGAATGACGAAAAAAATTACTTTTTTGGTTTTTTATTAATATTTCTGTCATCCTACAGTTTTCTCCAACTTTATATAACTGGCCGGCAATAAAGACTACTGTAAAATTTTATTACAGCTATTTCAGTGTACATTTATACTTTGTTTGCCCATAGTTGTGTAAATTCAGTTTGTATCGGAATAGTATCCCCTTAAGTATTACCTCTGTAAAAGGTCACTAACCCCATCACAACATCTTTAGGCACACAAAACAAAGAGCACATTACCACAGTGAATTAAACAATTAAACCCCCTTAATACTCATCAAGAGAAACTTTTGCCATAACATAGCTCACTGAATTAAAATAATAATTACAAACCCCCACCGCTCTCATTACGGCGGGACCCCAAATATTTTGACATAGAGTTAAGCCGCGTACACACATACTTTTAAGCTAGTATCACATGGCCGCATGTTTGTCGTAACACCAGTTACTGACATAAAATTATTGAGTACCGGTTTCACTATCAGAGAGTAAAGCGTTACAGTATTTTTTTCTTAATGTGGTAAAAAATGTGAGGGTTGTATGACTTCTATAAGTGTATATACTTACTTACTTTATAATTTGAAATATGATCTTCAAGAGTTACAAATTAATATTAGTGAAACAGTAGAGAGTTCTTCTTTTTCCCAATTAAAAAACAAAGTAACTTTACTTATTCCTAAATTAACTATGTCAAAGTTTATTTTACATTTGCAACTCGGATACACTAGCTAAAATGTTTTTTTTTACAATCCACACAATACTATCTAGCCCAAAAGTAAGCGGAGCTTGCATGATGGGAACTATAGGTATGTATAGCTGATAATAATACTTGATAAGATTTTTTTATTGTTAGTACCTAATTTGAATACAATATAACATCCCGATAGAAGAGAACACATGTCATATTATATCTGTTCACCACACAAATATTGTTCTCGATAGGGATCGAACCTATGGCCTACGGCGCAGAAGGCAGGGTTACTACCAACTGAGCCGTTTCGCCTGCCTAAATTTTATAAGATTTTATAAAAGCCACATTTTAGCTGACGCCAGCAATGGATATTAATGTATAGTCGCTTGAATCGGTGTGAACTCAGCTTAACCCGCACAAATCCAGTGCTAAATTCATTCGTAGTGTGCATGGCTACATTCCGTTGGTGATGGCAATACCACGCATCAGTTTGGTATGATATTCAACACAAATATCACAGTAGGAGTCATATAATGCAATGTAGAAAACTGCTGCTCTGGATAAGGTATGTAAGTATGTATGGTACTTATAAATATACTAATATATATTCTGAAAAAAGTTTTTGTATGATGTAAGTACAATGCACTAAAACACGATCATCCTGTTTTTCAGCTACTTTTCAGATCATCATAAGTTGTTAAAGTAAGTTGAAAAAGTCTACTGCATAATCTTCCCCAAACATATTCAGGAAAAACGCATTTGAGTCCTCTACGGCCACCAATTGGCACGGATCAAGAAGAAGGGTGCGGGTTTAAATCCTGATAGGCTCCTAACTTTTGAGACATTATAAAAAAGTATAAATCTTTTGTTATTTTTGAAAAACACAAATTTAACATCAAAAGGCTGTCGAAATACAAAAACAATTTATAAAAGCACACTCATCGCGATGTTGAAGAGGTCAATATCAATTCGATGTTCTGTTATTGAGAGCAGCGAATGTCGCTTTGATCATTTTTATCACTTGAATCAATTTAGCTTTAAATTTTCAATAACGTTCAAAAACATCGATGTTCTCGACAAATAATACTCGCATCCTTATAACTCAACTTACGATAGGTTCGCGACCAGCATAAATTCCTGAAATCAAAGAATAAAAAAGCGGCCAAGTGCGAGTCGGACTCACCCATGAAGGGTTCCGTAGCATCAAATAACAAAATATAAAGGTTTTTGTAGTTTGTCGAAAGGTCAATTGCGGTTTACGATTTATGACGTATAAAAAAAAAACTACTCACTAGATCTCGTTCAAACCAAATATCGTTGGAAGTTTGCATAGTAATGTACAACATATATTTTTTTTAGTTTTATCATTCTCTTATTTTAGAAGTTAGAGGGGGGGGGGACCAACTTTTTTCCACTTTGGAAGTGTCTCTCGCGCAAACTATTCAGTTTAGAAAAAAACGTTGTTAGAAACCTCAACATCATTTTTAAAGACCTATACATAGATACCCACACGTATGGGTTCGATGAAAAAAAAATTTTTGAGTTTCAGTTTCAAGTATGGGGACCCCCAAAATTTATAGTTTTTTTTCTATTTTTGTGTAAAAACCTTAATGCGGTTCACAGAATACATCTACTTACCAAGTTTCATCAGTCTAGCTCTTATGGTTTCGGAGAAAAATGGCTGTGACACGGCCGGACAGACAGACAGACAGACAGACAGACAGACAGACAGACATGACGAATCTATAAGGGTTCCGTTTTTGCCATTTGGCTACGGAACCCTAAAAAAGCTAGGTAGCTTTCAAAAAATGACAGAAAACGAATCTCGTTATTCGATTTTCAAAAGATTAAACAACGGATGCTATAAAGTTCATAAAAACACCAACCTGGAAAATTCTTAAGAAAACAAAGGGAAAACAAAGCAGGCTAAAGCTTTGGTTACACTGACGCGACAAAAAAGACAAAGATACGAAACCTCAGTCGATCGGTGGACTCTGCTCGTGTTTTGTTTACTTGCTTAGGGCCGTAGGTACCTTTTCTGTTTGCAGCCGGTGTATCTATCTACTAAAGATATCACTCTCATTATCATAAAATGTGAAGCACTAAGATATTTTCTAGGTTACTACTACAACAATCCAAGACCAAGGATAAACTACATGAGCCAAATAAAGCGAAGATAGCCGTCATGTAGTTTAAGGAGGTCAAGAAGGTTGCCCTCAAAAGAAATACCTTGGAGAAAAATACATACAAAACCTACGCCGACAACAGCATTGCTCTTAAATAAGAATAAGAAGAACACTACAACAATATAATTTGACATGACGGTGGCACCAATTTTTTTTCAAACCAACTGACAGTACGCCTATTTATAAGGGGGGTAAACATCGCCGTCTCATAACTGACGTTTTACCAGTGTGACCACGGCTTTAAATTTTTAATTTTATTCTGCGGTCATCGGCTAAGCGTTTGTTCCCAACATCGCTTTGACGACATATTAATTTTGAGTTTCAAATTTCCTAAAAGTGTATGTTTTGTGTTCACAGTTAGGCACACGACAAAAGGCTATCGTACGAAATAGCCGCTTCAGGCTATGTGGCTTTGCCAGCTTATTAAAACAATTCTGATGGAATTTCGTTGTCACGGCCCGAGTTGCTTGTGGCAACGTACCTTACCACTGTTACTAGCTGTCATATTTTTTATTCTACTAACTGATGGAACAATAATATAACACGGGTTTTCTCCAGGATTTGTCAAATGGTCGCTCAGGGCAAAGGAATGCAATCTAAAAATGGAATGCTGAAAACCGATTTTGGTTGAGTCCCACTTTTTCATCATAGCTTTTTTACATCATAAAGATATCTACTATTCGCCGTGTATGACGTAACTGATAGTTTATGAAATATTATTTCAACTGTTTTAGTCATTTCAGTTGTTTTCTCACAGCCACAGGGTTTTTTACTTATTAATTTGTTGTGATTCGCGGCCAATATTCCTACTCGTCCTGTGTCATTTCAAATTAGCGCACACATTAACGGACTAAAACAAAAACCAACAAGAAATATATTCCCAAAACCGAACAATAAAATAGGTACACAGCTTATTCAGTCGGCTTCTAATCGAATCTAAACAATTTTGAGCCAGTGCCAAGCAAACAAACAATAAAATCATTTGAATAAGTTCAACGTTCAAGCAACTTCTTGTCGTGCCACTTGTTCTTTTGAACCAGGGTGGTGAAAAGATTTTAAGATTTTATGTGCGTCTTATTGAGGCGACTTTCGTGCGCTTGATATACCAACGTTTACGAACTTTTTTAGGTTCTACCTTTGGTTTGGTTTTAAAAGGCATCTCATAAAAAAAATATTCGAATTGAATGAATCTGTGTCGAGTTTGCAACACATGGTAGAGGTGTCCACTGTTATAACGTGTAACCTACGAGTTTTCCTAATAATGAGTTTGCACGTTTTGCTAATTTTGAAAATTAATTTATACACTTTTTCATGATGGAGCGACGTCGTTAAGTAAATAAGCCAATTAAAAGCCATCAAGTATTACTACGGTGTAAAAAAAAATTGTTGGTAGCTTTACCTACTGCTTAGTTGGTCGTGGGTTCGATCCCCACCGAGAACAAATATTTGTGTCGTGAAGATGTTTGCTCTCTGCTTGGGTGTTATATTGTATTCTAAGTTCGTATGTATTTACAAGAAAATATATAAGTATATCATCTATCTGGTTCCCTTAGCACAAGCTCTCCTTAATTTGGGGCAAGATAGTGTTGTGTGGATTGTCCACAACATTTTTTTTATTTTAAAAGTATATCATGCAAGTTTGCCTGGTAGAGATCGCTGTTAGCGATAAGGCCGCCCATTGTTTTACTGTGAATTTTTATTTTTAAGCAAAATACTGTATTCCTATATGTGTCATAATAATCAATAAAGAGTTATCTATCTATCTATCTATCTATCATGTTTTTCTTACTGTATATTGTTTTAACCTTTTTACTCATAAATGTTTGTGTTTTTTAGAAGGCTTATTTCATTGTTTTGAGACTTTAAAGAGACTGCCAGCTTAACATACCCTTCAAAGTACAAAACACTCAAATGTAATATATAATAAAAATACACTAGCAGTCACCTATCTAAATTATAAACGCGCAGGACGTTGCTAAATGACCAAGCCAGTTTTGCCACTTATTTTATTAAAGCGTATTTTATTGCTTTATTACTATTCATTGTATGTACCTACAATGGAATACACGAATAAAACAGAAAAACATAGCTCTGTTTTTTACCTAGACTCGACTCGACAAGGCTTATCTGATCGCTACATTTTTAAAACATCATACTTTTATCTGCTTGGAATATATCCACAGGAAACATTGAATAAGGTTTGGAAATCTATTTTTTTTCGGTTGTGTATTTATCACTGCTGTATGTGTAATAAATTAAAACCAATATTAAATAAATCAATCAATTTAATCCAAAATAACCTTGTGCTATTCTTTGTTCTAAACATTTTTATTTTGTGTGTTATAAGTAGGTTGGTATTTTTATGTATGTCACTATTATGCTTCAAATATTGCAAGCTATTTTATCAATAAAATGCTTGTTTATCTTTCTTTCTCCACAAGATTTAGAAGGAGACGAAGATTTTCTAAAAGAAACGTAAGTATTGGGTAATTGACTGTACTTATTATTTATCCTAAAATCTTATGACCAGCACAGTGCAACAGTTTGAAAAATACAGCTATGAAGTATTTGATGATCAATTGTTTTTACAGCTGTTTTTTTTATAATCTAATAGCCCGAACACACCTAGTTCGCTGGCGGTAGCGAACAGTGAAACGCTGTCAAATATTCGCTGCCAAATCTCAAATCTGACAGCGATATTTGACAGCGTTTCACTGATCGCTACCGCCAGCGAACTAGGTGTGTTCGAGCCTTTAAACAATTTGATGGAACAAACGTAAAACCCACCTGATGAATGGTAACCATTGCTTATGACAAAGCATTCACGTGTTTCATAAAAACAAATGCAATTGGCGACAATTTTGGATTTCGAACAAAAGATTTGAAACGAGCTCGTTCCCCCGATTCGTGTAATTACCCGGCAACGTGGCCAAATCTGCTAGTTTAATTTATAAATTAAAAACGCGGACTGCATGCTCTACAAGCTATAAAGTTATTAAGTCTGGCTGTAGTCGACAGCTGAAAAAGTTTATGGCGCAGTGTAGAAGGTTGGCTAATACCTGAAAAGCTTGTTAACTTCATAACATGAAAACTTTTCATAATAGATTTTTGAGAAATAAAATATTACACGTTTGCATTGACATGTTATTTTCACACACTGTTTTTGACGTGAACTCTTCTGTAAAATTACTTCCATAGGGTCGCAATTTAAAAAAAAGCTAACGATAACAAAATTGTTGGATACAGTTTAGTGCTGCAACTACATATTTATCATCCCCATCCAAATTTAAATTATACCACTGGATATAGCTACAGAATCAAATAATGTATTACGCTAAGTAAAGACTATAACAAATCGCGCGCGGTGGAGGGGGAAGCCCCGAATACAAACGGCCGTATCCACTACACACCACAGCCTCATCCCATCTTTAATGCGCTTTTTAAAAAAGTCTCTCAGGGTGCTTTTGACTATAATATCAGTCCTGCATCCATGAAAAATGCGTAATTGCGCGTTTGTATCACTGCTAAACATTTAGGTGTATTATTGTTCTAAAAATTGAACCAGCCGTCCTCATTCAGCTATAACAGAAGTTTGTAAAACGCTAGCCAAAAAACATTAGCAAAATATACCGTCGTCCAGTAGCGTTGCTTTGTAAATATCGCTTCGTTGCGGAAGTTAAATTGTATCTCATTGTTGGTAGACATTAACTACATATTGTAAATCTCTCTCGGTGTCCGAAATTCGCTTTTCGTACCATGCCGCAGAAGAGGTAGTTGTACCGAGGAGCGGAAGCTTCACTAGCTTTATCAGAGGTAGATTGGTCAATTTGATAGGTTTTTTATTGTTTACCTATTTTTACGTTCTTAATTGACTGTACCCACCTATTTTTACGTTTTATTCGAGAATTTGATCATTTTAAATGCGTTAGGTGGTGTAAGCCTCGACCACGTTATTCGGTATTCTGAGATTGATAAGCGTTTGCAATTTACACAAACTATAAAAACTTTCATCTTAGCAGCCTAAAGCTCATTTTACATTGAAGCCTAGTTGCAGAGACAGGCGTACCAAGGCAACAGGAATAAATATGAACGCAATTTATAATATATGTACTAAATAATATAATCCGGAACTGTTTTGGACACAAGCAGCTTAGAACTCAGATTATAATCAGAGCTGAACGAGAATGTATAACCCGTATTAGATACCTAATTTATTGATTGTAAGTGCTACCAAAATTCAAACTCAATCTTCAATTCGGTAATTTTCAGCTATAGTTGAGAATTACTCATAAAACTTCGTTTATTAGGTCATCATCATCATCATCCTGAAAAAATCCACTGTTGGGCATGTCTCCCCTACACATTTCCAGGAAGAACGATTCTGAGCCCTTTCTATCCACCAACTTCCCGCAATCTTAACAATATCGTTGGTCCATCAGGTTTATTAGGTACGTGCTTTTAAATGTTTATAAGTTTATTAATTTTTACCCATTAAAAAATAAGTAAGCTTATTTAGACTAGATTCTATAATTTCTCAAGAACTGTAAAACAATTACAGACAGCTTAACGACAGTGATTTCATTAAAATCTGTTATAGCACGCGCCGCTGAATGGACTTGATAAATCGCCCGGCATAATGGGAACGTAATAAGAAATCGTAATTTATTTCTTATTGAAATGAGAATAGACGCTCGCCTTAGTGCCGAAATTGTTCCCCGCAGAGCACCCTGTGGAAATCATGATATTAACATTATAATCCAATTTGTGGTTCAACCCTGAGGTGGAACTCATTATCAAACTTCCTGCGTTATTGCATTACGTTCGTGATGTATATTTTCGTAGATCAGTCATATTCGCATTTACGACGCTTTTGTTTAACAATTGGTGGCAAACAGATTTGAGCCATTCTTGCTTGTTCACCTTTTTTTGTCCTGATATTTTTCCTTTTTGGGGTTTCCTGTTCAGCGAAAAATTCAGTTTTGTGTTATGTCTGTTGTTGTAGCAAACGAAGTATATCTAAGGTCAAAAAGGATTAGTTTGTTGCAAATTATTTAATTCCCTATAGGACCTAAGTTCAAGACTGCTTTTTATTATGAATTCTTGTCTAGCAGGCCAAACTGCATTTTTCAATTTGAATATAAAAATCGTTAGGTGGTCTTTTCTGGTTAGCACATTTTTGAAAAACGTCATCGTTTCAAGGAAAACAATGCTAAATGCATTTTAAATCACGAATTGTCAATTAAGCAACTTAAATTCTCTCGGGGTGCCTAATAAGATTTCGTGCTTCACATTACTGTCGGAGTGAAATTGAATAACTTTTCGGACTGAAAATGGAACTAAGAATAATTACTTTATGACTGCTGTCTTGTTACGTGTTTGTGGATATCTGTTTACTTCTCCTATGAGCTCGTGTCTGCTGATTTTTTATTGAGGTTACCCTACGATTACGTCCGCACTGACGGTTGGTAAAATTGGAGTCTAGCGAGTCACCTAGCGAGCTAGTAAGGGCGCCTTAGCGTGCAGTGCGGCCGGTTGCGAAGATTCTTGAAAGTTCGCTTTATTACTCGCTAGGTAACTCGCAAGGCTCTAGGTGCGAAGTACCCGGCAGTGCGGACGTAGCCTGAAGCCTTTGTCATGACCTAATGACTGCTAGAAACGGGAACGGGAACGGTAATAAAATAAGGAAGTAGGTAGTATGTTACGATATGAGAACGTCTGTGATGTACAAGTTAGGTTACCCCTTATTACCTATTGGTAACTGAGATACGGACATATCATGCGAAGGAATAAAGCTGTATTACGAGAGGGTGGTATGGATGTGGTTTGAATAGAATTAAAGGTAAACCAAATAAAAGATGGATGGACTGTGTGAAAGATGAATGAGTAAGAAAGAAATGAGCACCGCGATAATAATTGAAAGATGAGTGTGGAAAAAAGAATACTAGAAACTAGGCAGAAAGGTAATGAACAAAGTTATTCAATGACATTCTCCGTCATTCCAAATTTGGAATGACGGAGAATGTCTGATTTTTTTTTACCTAGCACATTGTAAAAAAATTAAAACTTTTGTTTCTCCTTACACAGTCCTTAATTCACTTTATAGAATTAAGTAGTTGTTTCATAGTTGTTCACATTCAATAATAAAAGAAAGCACTCACAAAAGCAATTCCAGTAGAAAACTCAGAAAAAACACTCTGAATGAACGTTGATACAACGCACAAGAAAAACTTCCCACCGAATCTACTCGTCTAATTCTTCCAAAGACCCTTTTTCCGAAGATTATGCCGGAAAAGTACATTTTACTTGTAATTTTTCCTAACAGTAAGTAGATTACAATGTTAATTTTATTGATGCGGACGCCACGATGGATAGACGGCGAAGGGCCCGGTATTAGTATTCTGATGGCGGAAAAAGATAAATTTGTTGGTGGAGCAGTTAATTTATGCGATTTTGGCTGGAACAGAAGTGCTGTTACTAGGTACTTGGCTAGAATAACTGCCGATGAATAATGTTCAAGTTCTGTAAGACTGGGTACGAAGTATGAATAAATATTTTCTTGGCAACTTCTCTGAAAAAAATCTTTCAAGAACTATTATTACCAGAATTTTGGCGCCACTGAGTGGATTTTTTTCAGAAAAAAAAATATGAGGAAAACGATGGATGAGTTGTTTCCACTGATACTGTTATTCAGTTCCCTCACCAAGTAGTTTGTTGCTTGTTCTTCTAGGCTTGGCTGCATGAAATTGGCACCTAGACTCCCGCATCTATAAGACTTTTCCAAATGATTGTTGTGATACAATTAATCAAATTAATTTTTATTTTGATTCGATTTTGATCAAAAAATATATTAATGTAACCAACTGATCACGATATCTTTAGTTCTGCTGTAAGTTTTTTTCCAGTTTCATGTATACGATACGATACGTTAGATTAATGCAAAAATAAATAAAAGTAGACGTTTTAAAATTGCATAAACTTGCGGAAAAATGCACAAACTGAAAGGAGTATATCCTCACTGATCGAATAGCTTTCAGAAGCTATCAGTCAGAGCAGCTTCGCTGAGCCATCGCTAAGAGCTTAAAACACGTTCGCATTTTGTTTATGCTTTTTGGAATCGAAGCTTCGAAATTCTTTCTTGTGAACGGGAGTTTTCAGTGTCTAAAACAATGGCTGTATTTAAAACTTGCTGAAAGCATTATCAACCACTAGAAAAATTATGTGTAAGAATGAGAAGTCTAGAAATATTTTTTGTTGACACATTTTACACTAATACTTCCTTGTCTACTACGTTGTTTCTTGCACAGGAAATATATTATTATGATTAAAGCATACGAAGCTGACTACATAAGCTGCAGGTTTCTCAACGATGTTTTCCTTCATCGTTCCAGACTACCAACTGTGTGTATCCTAATGATCTCCCCCACTCAATAGTAATAAATCAATAAGTATTATAAAATGCGAGTAAATATTATTTATCAGGAGATTAAATGTATTTTGTACGAAATGAGCCTATTATTATTAAATTAAGGTGTTGATTAATATTATTGAAAAGTTGGTCAACGGAAAATACCGAAATCTGCACCCTCGCCAGGCCCAGTTGGCAGTTGATCAGTTTTTAGTGACGGCCACCGCTCGGTTTAAATCTACAAACGGACGGACGGACAGTTTTAATGGTCTTTGTAGGGAGTGAAAACTGCAGTATAAATTCGATGCCTCTTGCGTGCCGCGGGCAATTTTTCCAAATATGCCTCTCGCACAGTGCGGTTAAATTAGTAAGACATCTTCAAGTTTTGTACATGGATATTATTTACTGACTACATTTTATGAAAAGCAAACTTTTTGAGGACTCCACCAGGTTTTGGTGTGGGTGTATTGGTTTATAATAATAGTGTGTCCTATAAAATACGCCCATACTGAGGACGAGACGCATAAGTGTAATATTCTACGGCTTATTTATAGTTACCTTACCACGGAACCCAGCATTGTCCGTATCTGCTCATAAATACTTATACCTATTTAGAGCTCCTGCTCTGGACCTAATTAGCACCCCGGGTGGGACGAAACCTAAAACGAGTGGCTCGCTACGCGTTTTACTTCTGACTTGACTAAACTGTCTCTTTCCAACACGTCTATTGGCTTTTAATTTATTTGTCTGTAACAACGTCTATGGGTAGGCAGCCTGTATTGGCCTGTCAAGTGACGCGTGCAGTAAGGGTTGTGAAAAAAGATTGTGATCTCCAAGCATGGTAGATTATCAATCTTCTATTTTTGTTTCTTTTAAATAATACTTGACCGATAGTAGATACTTATGCCATTTTCTAGAGGTTTTAGATTTCTGCAACCTAAATCCATTGAATAGTATACTATAAAAAAATAATCTATCACTAGTAATATTTCATAAGTAAGTCTCGATCATGATTATCAAATACCATTACTTGAGAAAATATACACCAACAAACAATATAAAAACATAGTCGCATCGCACAACCTCTAAAAGTAGGTGTATGATACCTCCGAAACCTTGTTTCATTCTAATTTATAAAATCTTCCTGCAATAAATAAAATAATAAAATACACACTGAAAACAACAGCGTGAATCCCAAAAGGTAATCATCTTCCAATAAAAGCTAACCAATCAAAACATCGGACATAAAAGGGCTTCAGCGAGAAAAATAAAGTCTTTATCCTGAAAGGCTGAAACGGCAATGTGGGGTGGCAAGATTTATTTCACGACAGTACTCGTTATGGCACCGAAGGGACTATAGCGAGGAATGCAGCCTGCAGCACCGACCTAACAGGGCTGGATTTAAGGAGGTTCTTATAACCAAAAAAGTAACTGAAGAAGCCTGCCCATCAGATAGATGACGAACAATCTAAAGCTCATCTCAAATCAGCCAGCGGCTACAGCCATCGAGGGCCAGCGACATCCATTTCATCACCTAACGGCCACGTGTATGTACGAATCTTGTATACTTAACATTAGTTTTAAAAACTTAAGAAACTGCTTTCATGACCAAGCTGCTGAACCAAACTCAATGAAATTTCTATGGGTGGTCCCATCTGGAAATATTACTTTTCAGATAAAAAAAGTATTTTTCAAATCGGCTCATAAATGAGGAAATTATGTGATAATAAGCATAAAATAAATACAACCGAATTGAGAACCTCCACCTTTTTTTATTTGAAGTCGGTTAAAAACGTATGAAAAAGCGTGTGAATTGCGTAGCCACCACCAGCAGTAAGAGTGCTCTTAGAAAATAATTTGTGAAATTCGAAAAAGTTTTTCCAATTCTCGATGCCTATTCTAATTTTAAACCACAATTTCGTTGGTTATTCATTTGTAACTATCATATTTTTATTCACTAAATAGCCACTGCCACGTGTAAAACAAAACACCGATTTTAACCCCTTACTCCACCCCTGCTGTAGGGGAACACACCCTGTATTATACGGCCGCAAATCGGCAGATCGCGGATCGTACGTGAGAATTGGAACGCTCCAGTTTCGTTCCCGATCTTGTTAATTAATTTCGATCCTGTAAAGTTGCAAAGCGACATTGTGTTCTCGATACAATCGAAACACTATTCCGAGTTATAATGAGCGCGAGTGTTCATTACGTCAATAGCTGTGAAGCCGATTATTGACACAAGTTTGGAATTATGACTTTGTAGCCTTGGTAGATAAAAGTTACCACATAATAAGCGTCTGAGGACGCTTGCGTATGGCATTGATTTGGATCAGTTGAGCTATCTCCTAGACTATTTAACGGTTTGCATATAGCTCAACTGTTTCTTGTGTATTTTGTACAATAAGTAAGTACATACTTGTATTCTTTGTAATTAGCTGTATTGTACGCCCGAAATGGGTAGGCTGACACAGTTTTACAATATAATATGATACTCATTCTTATAAAAAATAAATCTCAGGTTTAATAATTATGTAGCTTATGGTTAAATAAATAAAAAAATAGATCAGTAAGTATTGAATAGGAGATTCAAAACATGAACTATTCCTAACTTTGAACTCATGCAAAGACAGAAAATGTTAGTAGAAAAGAGTTCTATTACACACAGCAATAGGTGATACCGCAAGCTGAGATAGTTATTAATTAATTTAATTTAATTATTGTAGGCAATCCACAAGACACTAATCTAGCCTCAAATTTAAGCAGACTTTGTATTATAGGAACCAGATAGCTAGTATAATCCTCATATACCCATACATACTTAGAGTACAAAATAACACCCAGATGGTTAAAATAAAATTGCTAGTAGGTTGATTTTCATTCGATTCGCAGAGTAATCGAATAGTCATTACTTATTTTATTACACATTTCAAAACGAGATCCCGATAACCATTGAAGCGTAAATATGCTTTATGGAGCCAGATGAAACCATTACCACTATTTTACGAGAGCTACTCCCCCTAATGACGCAGAATTATTGCGGGGCGCTATGCAAAATTATGAAAACTAGGCTGTTTTTGCAATTAAAGTTACAGCGTCGTATTTATAAATTTACATACATATTACACAATTCAATTCATCGATAAAGTTGTCAAAATATTGAGCATTATTTTCACAACTTTCTTCGATTTAAATTGAAATTACTGTACCAGCCAAGCAAGCAGCGGCTGGCAAAAGTTCATGAAAATTTTCTATTTTGTCGTGTTTAGCGGTCAGATAATTTACATAGTAACTCATCCATCGTATAATTTAAAAATGGAACGATCTTTAACTCCGAAACATGATGGCAGCCAAGGACTTATCAAAGGTTTTATTTAAATTTCGAACTGGCTGGGAAAATTAATTGTTGCTTAAAAAAAAAAAAATGAACACTTCAACGCTAGAAAAAGTAGTGTTGTTTTGTTCGTTGTCCCTGAACTCATTTTGTATTTGACAAAATGAATTCAGGGACTTATTTTTAATTTTATCGCATTATTGGATTTCAAATAAACATTGATGTTTACACGTTTTTCCAATGCCTCTTTTGGTGGCTGCTGCAGCAATGCTATACCTTCGTTCGAAAGAAATCCGGTTCACAAGCCAGCTATAGTTTCAGGGACTTTGGGGCCTGGTGGGCGAAGAATTTTGATGAATCAGCGTTTATGTAAAATGATACAAAAGTTCTCAAATGGAGATAATAAATAATCATTATCAGCATCTCAACCTGTTCGCAGGCCTCCACTTTATTGCGCCACTCTTTCCTATCTTGCGAGTCTCATCCATTCAATCCCAGCACTCAAAACTATGCCGAGGATCCTTTGGCCACCATTCTGTAGCCGCCGGGTTAATACAATGATGATAAATAATAAAATTGTGATTCCAATATTCTGTGAGCCCTAGATTTTCACTTAGTTCGAAGTCCAGGTAAGGTTGGGTATTAGCTTAATCTAAATTTAATGATATATCGTCGGCTTATTGCAAGAAGTCATTAGTCGCAAGAAGTCACTAACTGCGTTAGATACACCATTTAGTTCGTCTCGATGAGCTCTACATTTTGGTAAAACTCACTAATTTGTAGCTCTTCAAACTTAGAAGTTATGGCTTGGTAATAAAGTCAATAACTGCATTTTTGGTATATCTGGTTTCATAAAATTCATTAACTTACATTAATAAATTTTAACAAAAGAAAAAAAACACAATTGCCATTTTTATTTTCATACGTAACTCATTTATGTGACTTAACAACATTTAGAAAATGCCTTTACGTTCACAAGCGTTTGAATAAGTTTTGCTTTAATTCATTATTTGCACTTAGCTAGTTTTGTCGTATCATATTTTTTGGAAAAAAATTATTAACGGTTTATAATGACTTCTATCAAAACGAGTAACGTCTACACTGAGTTTTTTATTTTTTGTAGAATTCATTATTTACACTTAATAACTTTTGTCGAAACATAACTAATGGTAAAATAATACTATTCGCATTAAATGACTTCTTTCAGAACAAGTAACGTTTAAAGGTACTATCACTATTGGATTGGTAAAATTAATTATAGGACGTTGACAAGTTTTTGCTAAATTAATATTAAACTTAATACAAGACTAATATCGCTTGAATGATGTATTGTTTTATTAGTGACTTTTGTTATTGTAAAATTAAACAGGTAATGTTTGCAAAAGTCATTACCTTACATTAAATGTATACATTTACGTGTTGCTATGCTACTTGTGAGACCGCGTGCCGCGTGACCGGAGTCGTGGAAGCGGGGTAGAGGGGTATTTTGTTCGGGGCCGCCCCCTGCGTCTCTAACGCGCGCCGGTTTACTGGTTTCTCATCATTTAAATAAAAAAAAAGCAGCCAAGTTTCTGATTATTTATGTATGGAGAAATGATTAAAGTCTGAGTTGATTGTAATAAGTTAATAATAATAATCAACCTAGCCGTTTTCAACCACAGTGACTTGCCTTGAGGACATTAAACTAAGTTGGGCTCTGGTGTTTTGCCCTTAAATGGCTAATGTATCCTATTTTGGCGCTGAATGTTCTGGCGTAAGTAGGGGCAGGTTAGGATGCCATTGCTGTATTTGTAGTAGATGTTGGCAGGCAGTCGACTCATGAGTTGGTCACGTTTGTCATCTAGTTCTCGCCGCCTTTCGTCTTCAAACGTATTAGCTTTTCTCTGAACGATACGTCTCCATTCAGGTCGCTTTTCAGCAAGGGATTCCCAAGAGGAAGGCTCAATGCCACACCTTTTCATGTGTCTTTTTTCGCCTTCCTCTCATGAGACATCCGAGAAAGATGCCCGCACCAACGCAGCTGACGCCGCATCAGATATGCCTCTATCCCGCTGACATTATCTCGTCGCAGTACATCGGTGTTGCGAATCCGATCTGACCATTTGATATTCATAATGTCGCGCAGGCATTTCAGATGGAATCTGTCTAGTGTGCGTATGTGTCTGCAGTATAAGCACCATGTCTCTGACGAGTACAGTATATTAGGCAAAACGATAGCCATGTATACTTGGATCTTGGTACTCAGTTTAATGTCGTGGGAGCTAAACACCCTAGCCCGGAGTTTGCCAAAAGCAGCCATAGCACAGCCAAGTCTGCTGTTGATCTCCGAATCAAGGTCACTTTTGGCTGTTATGCAGCTACCCAAGTATCGAAATTTATCAACCTGCTTCAAAGCTGTTCCACCAAGCTGCAGATTTAGAGGAGCTTGATCTACAGCATCCATGGTCATTACCTCAGTCTTTTTAATACTTATTTTGAGGCCAAATCTACAGCAGGCAGTGTTAAAACTGGTTAACAGGTCTTGAAGTCCCTCTTGAGATTTCGCAACGAAGCATAAGTCATCAGCGTACATAAGCTCGGTAATTAGGTCGTATGCTACCTTGGTGAACGCTTTTAACCTGGTGGGTTTGAAGATACCACCATCTGTGCGAAATCGAATGCGGATGCCTTCAATGTTTGCGTTCAAAGTCTCCCTCACGACAACAGAGAAATATAGAGGAAACAGTGTGGGTGCTAGAACACAGCCCTGCTTTACGCCACATGTAACGGGGAAGTGCTCTGATCTTTTACCATTAATAGTTACACAGCAAGTCATATTGTCATGGAGAAGCCTTATTAAGCGTATAAATTTGTCGGTACATCCCAGTTTGGATAAAACTGTCCATAACGCTTCGCGAGGTACACTGTCGAAAGCTTTCTCTAAGTCAATAAAGCAGAGAAATAGAGGTTGACTTTGTTCTCTGCTCTTTTCTTGCAGTTGCCTCAGAGAAAAAATCGCTTCGCAGGTACCACGGTTTGGACGGAAACCAAACTGGGTCTCAGGCAGGATATTTTCTGACAACTCTATCAGGCGGTTGAGGAGTACCCTATTAAAAGCTTTTCCTGGAGTAGACAGGAGCGAAATGCCCCTGTATGAATTACAGTCAGAGCGGTCGCCTTTGTTTTTATATAGAGAGCAAACGAGTGAAACCCCAAAATCACAAGGAACCTCCTCGATCTCCCACACTCGTTGAAAGAACTGCCAAATCTTCTGATGCAGCTCTCCTCCTCCATATTTTAGCAACTCCCCTGGTATATTGTCAATGCCAACCGCCTTCTGATTTTTTTGGGCCTTGAGAGCATTGACTACTTCCTGGAGAGTTGGAGGGAAATCCAGTTCTTCAGATTGTGGGAGGCGTGGAAGCGATCTTATGTATTCTAGATCAGCAGAACGATCTACGTTTAGTAGATTATTGTAATGTTCTGCCCAACGACTAAGAACTTCTCCTTTGTTGATCAGAAGAGTATCATTTGTTGATTTTAGAGGCACGTTTACTCGATTGGAACATCCCACTAACTTCCTTATCTCACCGAAAAAGTCACCAAGCTGATTCGTATTCGCCAGCCATTGAATGTAGCGAACCTTGTTTTGCCACCAATCATCTTTCACTGTGCGAGTAAGTTTCCGTAGTTGGGATGTACTTTCTTTGACCTTATCCAAGACAGTCGTCTGATCTTTCGTTCGAAGGAGTTAACGATGTCTTGCTAATGCATCTGTCAAACACTGATAATTTTCGTCGAACCAGTCTTCGCTAACTCGAGGTTTTAGACCTAAGGTTTCAGTGGCTGCATTAAGAACACTCGAAGACAAATACCACCAGGTTTCATGAACATGTTCTTCTAAAGGTTTGACATTTGCAGTATGGGTATTAATAGCGTTTCTGTATGTTGCAAGTGTTTCAGCAGACTCATTTTCTTTCAGATGAAAGCAACTGGGCTTAGCCGGGATAACTAGAAGGTGGTCTGACCAGCAGTTTGCACCACGCATGACTCTTGTGAGTGTGACCTCTGAAATATCTGGTTGCCTGACAATAGCATAGTCAATCAGGTCAATCGAGCGTCGGAGAATAAGCGCTGATAACATTTAGGTACTTATCATTTTCCAGATGAAGGCGAAGGGACATGATAAGTAGGTTTTTAGGCAAAGCTCAAAGTCTATCTTTTCTAACCTATTTATGAAACTCTTTGCTGGTTCACAGCATTATTTGCTAAAAGCTTACAACGTGTTATTGACTAATTGCTCAATTACGGAAGATGAGGATTAAAATAATACTAATTTCTGATTATTTATGTATGGAGAAATGATTAAAGTCTGAGTTGATTGTAATATGTTACATTTTTAAGTAATTATGTATTTTGTTAATTCAAATAACCATATTTAATTCAAGATAGATAAGTAGGTTTTTAGGCAAAGCTCAAAGTCTATCTTTTCTAACCTATTTATGTGTTTATAACTCTGTTGGTTAGCAGTATTATTTGCTAAAAGCTTAGAACGTGTTTTTGACTGATTCATGTGCCATTATTACTAATTTTAGTTATTTTATTAAGTGTTTTTGGACAAACAAGTTAATGTGTTTACCTTTTAGTAATAAAAGATGTTATTTTATGATTATTTTGTCTTTTATTACTCGAAAGAGGCCACTAATAACTTCGTTGCAGAAATACTTAACTCCAGTTTAGTCAAAACTTTTTATCGCAAGAAGTCATTATCTTTGCATTTTTAGCTTTAAAAAAAACTGCAATGGTTGAATTTGTATTAATTTCAGTTGATTGTAAAGTAAATACATATTACTATATATTGGCTTTTAAATTATATTGATAACTGTCGTAGTTTTGATGATATGGGCTCTTAAAGTTATAAAAACTTTAAACTGCTTTTGCCAAACTTTTGGATTTGTCGGTTAATGACTTCTTGCAATAAGCCGACGATATAAAGCATTTCACTCAAGTCAACTAGAGTGAAAGAAATAAGTGGTCAATTGATTTGACTGTGGCGAACGTCTGTTCTGGCAGTTTGCCAACTCTATGAAAATGTGTAACTGTGTGAGGGATGTTAGTTCCATGGTCAGTGTATGAAGTGGGGCATGATTAATGAACCGTACCCATTGATTCTAAAAATATTGTGTGTGCTATTTGCTTTTTGATTTGGTTATTTGCATTGTTGGGGTCTAGAATTGCCTAGATAGTGTTGTATAGAATGCCCACCAATATTGGTATATAAGCTTTTTACTTAAGCTTGGGATGCACTGGTAGCCTAGTGGTATTGACCCCGCCTTCTGATCCTAAGGTCGCGGGTTTGAAACAGTAGTGACCTATGGATGTTTATGTTCGGAAAATTTATATACACAATTCTAGTACTGGAAAACAAATAGGAAGAAAAACATGGTGAAGGAAAACATCGTGAGGAAACCTATGGTTTTGTCAGCTCTGCACGTATTGACCATGTTTTTGCTGTGAATTGGGCGACTAAGCTGTCAGGATGGTATAATAGGTGCTGCCTGTTCCATCGAAAATACTGTCCCAGGCACTATAGCGTCCCTTAAGTAAGGCTTGAGTAATCCACCAGTTGCTCTTGACGCTACATAAATCATCTACAATAGATGCAAAGGCCTGTTTACTTACTTTTTTTATACAACTAGCTTAGGGAACAAGCATATGACCCACCTGATGTTAAGTGGTAACCATCGCCTATAACAAAGCATTAGCCTTGTAAGTAATTTCACCGGCACCCACACCCTTCGAACCGAAACACAGTAATGTTGCTTCACAGCAGAAATAAATAAATAAATAATACTTCCCCGTGGTAGTACTTCCCCAAACGTGCCTTCACAAAGATTTCTACTACTAATACTATTTCAACTTGCTAATTCTTTGAGGTTTATTTCAATTCTCAACCACCTCAGTTTTTCGTCATATAACCGCAACGCCCTAAAACTATAAACAGCATAACAATACTAAAAATAGCGTACCTTAATAAATAAGGACAGGTCCACACTACCCAGGGATGCTATCACCACAGCTAGAAGCTCATTACCTTCTACTGTAACTAAGGGGAGTACACACAGGGGACCCGTTCCGACCCGTTCCTCTGCAGATCTATAATGGAGATAAATGAATGTCAAAGCACTCAAATTGCGGCATGGGCCGGGCTTGGACGGGTAAAATCCTGGACAACAATTTTAAAACTTATTTTTTAAATAGCGTTGTTCTGTTAATACCTTACTGTTAGAGTACTGGTGATCTAGTGGAGTGGTCCCGCCTTCCGATCCTCCAAGGTCGTGGATTCAAATCCAGTCAAATTTACAAATGAGTTTTTATGTCAAACAAATAATGTGCAATATACTAGTACTCTCAAACGGTGAAGGAAAACATATTGAGTGAGTAGAGAGTGAGTCGGCATATTGTAGAATCTTAGAAGTTCAAAAACGAGAACGTCGAGTGCACGAAAGAAAATAAATTCTTTCACCACACTGGATACCTACGTTATGAAGAAGAACTACTATCGATTTTTTTTTTCTATGGTACTAATTAGGTCAGCACACCTCATCAGGGTGAGGTATGTCTGATTTATATTATGACGCACCATAAAAATAGTGCTTCTAATGCAAACATTATTTTTGATACAACTGATGTTTAGTGGTAACCATCGCCTATAACAAAGCATTGCCTAGGTTGCAGTCCCTACAAAATGTATGTCACTGGCCACCAGTTGCTGTTGGCTGTGGCTCTCTTGACCCAAGTTTTAGAAAAATTTAATTGCCAGTCCCACGCAATCAAGTCTAGAATCTCGCGTCCAGAAGCAATCCCCTCCTACCGGTCCCAGCTCAAAAGTAAAATTGCACGGGTTACTACCGGTATAATGGAGTAAACGTGTAGGGCATTTATTTTGCAATTATCCCGTTTAAAATGTTGCTTTTATACCCTTTATTAAATGGGTGTTTTCGTGTGCGCTCGTAAAAGATGCCATATCCTTATTTTTGTTTGACACTTTGATAAAATTAAATCTAATGGCTTATTTAAATATCAACAGGATGTTATAATGAACTTTTTAATTTTGAACGTGATGGGTATATTATTATGCATAGGGGCATTAGGGACATAAAGTACCGTTAGTACAAAACTTTATGCTTACAGTCACAAACAGTCTCCGCGGAGTACAACTGTGGGGCAAATTGGCAAATTCAACATTCGCACTAGGTGTGCGGGCTCTAAGGTTTCCGCAAGTAGCCCGCTGACAGGCCCTTTTTGCGTGACGTTTGAAACACGTTGTTCGAACTTTTTTTAGGTTCTACGACACGCCGTTTTCCTCACGATGTTTTCCTTGACAGTTTGAGAGTACTGGATTAGTGAACATGAATTTTTCGACAGAAAAACTCACTGGTAAACAACTGGATTTTACCTGTATGTTGGGTTCCACTAAACAGTTGACAACATTAATGAAATATTAACTAGATTTCAAGCTGTTGCAATCGAACGACACTTCATTTCAGTAAGTAGGTAATGAATGGCTCATTGTACTGGGAACATGATTCATAGTGAGCCAAATGTGTCAGTCGATAGTCATAGCGCTTTGTACAGTTAGCATGGAAGAAGATAACTTTTCTGATTTTAGAAATGACTCTTTTTTCAAATGGACTAGGTGCTGGTGATTGTTTGAGGATCTTTACAGGGCTCCCGGACTTGTATCTTGTAAAAGAACTCCTGCGTCCGCAATAAGACGCAAAAGAGGTCCATTGTACAGATAGTGCCATAAAAGTTGAGACTTGGGAGCGTCAGTAGAGGGGAGCCCTAGAGCCTGTGTGTCTATATACTATATAGTATGTCTATAGTATGTCTATAAGTATGTCCCGCCTCAGACCTCATACCGCTAAAGAGACCCTTGAATCGTTTACTGCGCAAGTCAAACCACGTGATCTGTTAGGTTTCATCATTATAGTTCGGCCGTTCAGAGAATGCGTTCCTGACACGCCGCGATTGAACTGACGACGTAACTTTGTAATGGCGTTGCAGTTACGATAAAAATATTTTTGCTGGTTGTTTACCGTTTTAACAATTGATGAGCATTAAAACAACATTATTATATCAATAATCAATGAATTTTATAATTTTGTGCCAAACTGAGTGTCAAATAACTTGTTATACAATATTATTCTAAATCTATACTGCGCTATTACAAGGTTATGTCAGCGCTTTATATTTGTAGTGCTGTACTAACTATGTGACTAACTGTGACTAACTGATCAAACTGTCAAACGCATTCTCTGAACGGCCGAATTATAGCGGCATGTATTATACGTCAGGATGTACTGAATATGGGCGGGCCTGGGTTTATCCATTGGATAAATACAGGCCTTCCATACCTGGGGTTATGGGTATGGAGGCAAATGGTCTTGAGGGAGAGCGCATCGGTCGTGATGATCCTCAAGGCAAGTCTGGTGGTAATCCTTCACGTGGTTGCTGCCTGTTATTGGTCTTTTTTCCCTCTGAAATAGACGTAACTGAAACCACCAGGCGCCTTCGTGGTCCTTTTTGGCCACGTGGGTGGGATAGGGATTTTAAAGGAGTTTTATTTTATTTTTACATTGTGTATATAAAATAACTGTGTTGTATATATTAACATTTGTGTCGTGTGTGTTTCTGTAAATAAGCATTTGTATGTATAAGTTTTTTTTTATTTGTGCATAAAGGTCGTTTCTGATGCCATTTTGTGGCATTGGTTGAGAGGTTTTTGCGAACTGGTTGATACTAACCCTATCGACCAGATCGTCGGAGAGGGTTCGCCGCCTCTCCAACCGGTGTCCATATTGTTTCACTCAAAGACCCCCCGTCAGGCTCACGGGGGTACGTTTGTTACAGTATGAACCGAAGGGGCGTTGCCTTAATTGGTCGGGCCCAGAGGAAGGAAAAACCTTGAAACAAAAACCCGTGAGAAAACACGTTAAAACCTGCGGATACCAGGGGACCTCCGCAGTATGTACCCTTCCCCGGCTGTAGAGGGCTAGGTCGGGGTGACTATTTATTTCCCTCCCAACTCGTGGGATTTACTATGGAACTAAATAAAATAAATAATGAAGACGTTGGCTTTTCGGGCCGTGTAGAGGTAGTTGGTGGCACTTCTGTGCGTGATGGCGCCGATACGGCGCGGGACGTAGCCTATGCTTCGGCACTTGGCAATCGCTTTTCGCTTTTGAATAGCGACGATGACATGGAGCTGTGTGTCTCTAGGAAACGGGACCAGAGCCCTCTGAGTGAGGGGGTCCCTAAGACGAATGAAATACAAGACGTGACTGTAGAAGAACCTTCTCATGGTCATTTCCTTAGGAGTAAACTGGACGTAGGTAAGCGCTGGCAGGACTGCATCTCTGACAGAGAGCTGTCCAGCGATGTGGAGTTCGTGGACAGTGTTGTAGCTGTAAGTCGCCGAAAGCGTCCATCGTCTTCGATCTTTGTGCCCGGGTATTTAGGCTCAGACACGGAGACCGAAGACTCAGCGGTCGCTAAAACCAAATCGGCCAAGAAGGATAAAGCAAGGACCACCAAAGCTGGTTCCTCCAAGCAAGATTTCCTCAAGCCGGTCGTGGTGCCGTTGGAGGATGTCCTTAAAGCTAGGCAATACAAGAAGGGGCCAGCTGCGGCCGTAACCAGCCTTAATGACGGAACTAAGGTTGATAATGTCGAGGCGGTGGCGGGTGATGTCAGTCAGCTGAATGCCCAAGAGCTAAAGACGCAGGCGTGCAACAACCTCGCCACCATCTTAGAGGTTGCCAAGAGATCTAATAATCTCAAGGGAGAGTTTGTCGGGCGGTTGAGGAACTCCGCTTCGACCATTAAAGAGGTAGTTGAGGCTCTGGCGAGCAGGAGTGAGGCTGAAGAGACGAGACGGCTGAGGGCGGAGAACGGCCGCCTTCGACTTGAGGTCGATGCCATCAAGGCAGAGGTGAAGGCACTTCGTCGTGGTTTCACTGAAGCTAAGACGCAAGCGGCTGCTGCTAAAACTGCCGCTGCAGCCGCAGCCTTTGAGATGCAGGCATCTCCCAGCTCCATGCTGGGAGCGGCTGAATTAGTGGAAGAGCTGAAGCGCTCTCTAACCACAACGTTTGGGGAGATGCTGAATGCCCGTCTGGCAGTGATTGAGGACAGGCTTTTGCCTGCCCAGACAGTTCGTCCGCCTCTCAGAGCCGATGCTAGGAAGACGACGGAAACCATCCCGCCACATAAGCCGGTGCCTGAGCCAGCTCGCAATGCCACCCCTAAAGCGGGCAAGCGGGCTAGCCAGTCGATAAACACTACTGCCTCACAACCAGCATCATCAGCTGCAGGCCCTTCTACGGGGACCCAAAGCACCAGCGAGGCCACCCCCTCCACTGTCTCTCAGGCAGAGACCTGGGCTACGGTGACAAGGAAGGGCAAAGGGAAGGGTAAGGGAAAGGGTAAGTCATCTGCCCCTTCTGCAACTCCCACGGTTGCCCCCGCAGCTTGTGCTTCTGCCACCGCCAAGGCCAAGCCTAAGACGGCAGCTTCTGCTGCTAAAGCTGCGCTGAAGACTCCAAAATCAGTGGCGGTCGTGATGACGTTAAGGCCTGAAGCCGTTAGCAGGGGTGTGACTTATAATCACATACTAGAAGAAGCGCAAGGGAAGGTCAACATCCAAGAACTGGGGATTGATCAGCTCCGATTCCGAGTGACTGCAACGGGTGCCAGGATGTTAAAGATTCCTGGTTCCCAAAGTGGCGAAAAAGCTGACAGGCTCGCGGAAAGACTCCGCGGGGTTCTTTCTGAGGTGGCCACTATTGTCAGACCCATAAAAACTGCTGATTTGAGGGTCAGTGGCTTGGACGATGCTACCACTGAGGAGAAAGTAGCAGCGGCGGTCGCCACGGCGGGTGGCTGTGATGCGAGGTACGTAAAGACCGGGGAAATTCACCGGGAATACAATGGTACTGGCTCCACTCTTGTCACCTGTCCAGTTGCGGTAGCTAGAGCGGTCCTAGCGAAAGGCAGGCTCTTAGTGGGATGGAGCTCAGTGAGAGTAGTGGCTTTGGATGTACGTCCCATGCGCTGCTACAAGTGTATGGGGCTGGGACACATGCGGCCTCAGTGCCCTGAGTCGTCGGTTGATAGAGGAGACCTGTGCTTTCGATGTGGAGGCTCAGGTCATAAGGCCGCCAATTGCCAGAAGACTGACCTGCGCTGCGCGATCTGTGCAGATTCAGGTAGGCCTTCTGGGCACGTAATGGGAGGACGCAACTGTACTCCCCCAAAGACTAAGGGAAGGGCCACTTGGACCCGGACCGTTCCAGCGGCCTCAGAACAGGCTGCCTCTGGTGCCAATCGCCATGCGGCGAGCGAAGAGGTTGTAATGTCGGACTGATGGATCAAGTTCGACATTACAACCTCCTCCAGACGAACATCAACCACTGCGCTGGGGCTCAAGACCTGCTTATGCAGACCCTGGCGCAGTGGAAAATAGATTTGGCAGTTGCTGCGGAGCCATACTACATTCCCCTCCATCCCTGCTGGGCTGGGGACTTGGATGGCTCAGTAGCCATAATAGGACGGAGTGGCGATGGCCCACCCCTATCAGTTGAAGAGAAGGGCTCGGGGTACGTGGTGGCCAAGTGGGGGGAGTACGCAGTCGTCGGCGTTTACTTCTCTCCTAATAGAACCGTTGCGGAGTTCGAAGTCTTTGCAGACCTCCTGGCTGTAACAGTAAGACGGCAGGCGCCACGTCAGATCCTACTCCTTGGAGACTTGAATGCCAGGGCTCGGGATTGGGGCGATCGCCTAACTGAACCCCGTGGGGAGATTGTTAAGGAGTGGGCGGTTACTACAGGACTGACCCTGCTGAATAGAGGGTCAGTTCCAACATGCGTCCGCTATAACGGATGTTCCGTGGTGGACTTGTCGTTCGCCAGTCCGGCTACTGCAGCACATGTCTTGGCCTGGAGGGTATCGGATGAGGAGACTCTCTCGGATCATAAATACATAAGGTTCGAGATCTCCTCTTCCCACAGCCGAGGAGGGTCTCGTCTCGTGGCGCGAGCGGTTTTCCCGCGCTGGGCGATTAGTCGTCTTGACCCAGAACTGGCAAAGGAGGCGGCGTTAGTCCAGTCGTGGTTGGATGCGCCCATGCACCCGGAAGTAGACATTGCAGCTGGTCGTTTCCGCGAGGCAGTGACGGCTGTATGTGATACGGCCATGCCGAGGGCTCGACGACAGCCTGATCGCCGTGCAGTCTATTGGTGGTGTTCGGAGATAGCGGACCTCCGAAACATCTGCTCGGTAAAGAGACGGTGCTACACTCGCTGCAGGAGGCGGCGTCACGGTCGTAACGATGATGAGCTGTCAGCTGACGAGCTGGCAACTGAGGGTCGGCTCTATAACGAGTACCGAGAAGCAAAGAAGGAGCTGCATCTGGCCATCAGCAAGGCAAAGTCCGTAGCATGGGGTGAGGCTCTGGAAAGCCTCAACAGAGATCCCTGGGGGCGTCCGTATAAGGCTGCCCGGAAAAAGTTCCGGGGACAAACAGCCCCGGTTGCAGAGTCTCTGGAGCCAGAATTCTTGGATAGGGTATTAGAGGGTCTGTTTCCCGACAGTAACCCCCACTTTACCCCTCCGACGATGGCACCGTTCTCTACCGAGGAGTTGGATCCGGCTTCAATCCCACCTGTTTCAGAGGTGGAAATGGAGGTGGTGGTCGAACGTCTGCGTGGCAAAAAGACTGCACCAGGTCCAGATGGAATCCCCGGGCGTGTCCTCAGGATATGTTTAAAAAAGATGGGTCATCAGCTTCGGTTATTGTTTGACGCGTGCCTCACGTCGGGGCGGTTCCCAAAGCCGTGGAAGGACGGCCGATTATGCCTGTTACGGAAAGAGGGCCGAGCCATCGACTCGCCTTCTGGATACAGACCCATAGTCTTGCTGGACGATACAGGCAAGCTGCTGGAGACCATAGTAGCTTCACGTGTCATCTGGCACTTGGAGGGTACTGGGCCTGGACTCTCAGAGGACCAGTATGGATTCAGAGCTAAGAGGTCGACAATTGACGCCCTGCTCTGGCTCAAAGAGTGGACGCAGGAAGCAGTCAGAGAGGGACAAAAGGCATTAGCAGTCTCACTCGATATTGCCAACGCCTTCAACAGCCTCCCGCACGGCACAATACAGGAGGCGCTCCGGTACCATGGAGTGCCCCTGTATCTGCGGAGGCTGTTAGCCGACTACCTTCAGGACCGTGAGGTTCTGGTCCAGGGGCGAGATGGTCTGAGACGCCGCCGCGTCTCATGTGGGGTTCCACAGGGGTCGGTTTTGGGTCCACTCCTTTGGAACATAGGATATGATTGGGTGCTCCGAGGCACGTTCCCTGCAAGCATGCGAGTCGCATGTTACGCTGACGATACACTTGTTGTTGTAAAGGCGCGTGACCTTCGAGAAACGGTGCGGTTGGCAACGGTGGGGACAACCCTCGTCCTCGACCGCATACGGGCCCTGGGACTAAAAGTCGCCCTCTCTAAGACCGAGGCCTTATTATTTCACGGGCCTCGAGGAGGAGCCCCCCCTGGAACGCGGGTGGAGCTGGATGGCGTTCTGGTTCGTGTTGAGACTCAGATTAAATATCTGGGTCTAATCTTGGATGGGAGGTGGGCTTTTGGTGCCCACTTTAAAAAGCTTGCCCCAAGGATAGTGGGTGCTGCAGCTGCTTTAGGTAGGTTGCTGCCTAATGTGGGAGGCCCGAGTGCCAACTGCCGCCGGCTATACTCTGGAGTGATCCGGAGCATGGCTTTGTACGGTGCGCCGGTCTGGGTGGACGCCCTCAACAGGGCCAATAAGTCTCTGCTGCGTCGTCCGCAGCGAGTCATCACGACGAGGGCGATACGCGGATACCGGACGGTGTCCTGGACGGCAGGCTGTGTACTGGCAAGTGATCCCCCTTGGGAGCTCCAAGCGGAAATCCTTGCAGAGGTGTATCAATTCATTAAAGCGAGGAGATCCCAAGGAGACCCTCCAGCGTGGGATGAAGTGGCAAGCATGCGTCTGCAGGCGAGAACTGCTCTTATGCAGCGATGGACGGAGGACCTGGAGCCACCGGTTCCTGGGCAGTGGACGGTGGAAGCCATTCGCCCAGTCCTCAAGGAGTGGGTCAGTCGACCGTTTGGGTCACTGACTTTCCGACTGGTGCAGGTGCTTTCCGGACATGGGTGTTTCGGAAGGTACCTCCACAAGATCGCAAGAAGAGAGGCAACCCCAGAATGCCATGGATGCGGAGCGCCGGAGGATACGGCACTTCACACGCTGGAAGTATGTGCTGCCTGGGGCCCGCAGCGGCACATCCTCGAAGGCGTGATAGGGCGGGACCTCTCCTTGCTCAGCGTGGTGAAATCCATGCTGAGCAATAAGAGGTCGTGGCAAGCGGTAGTCTCCTTCTGTGAAGAAGTGATGACACAGAAGGAGGCTGCGGAGAGAGTCAGGGAAGACGACGCACATGCTGACCAGCTCCGACGAAGACGGCGAGGACAGAGAAGGAGGCGGTTCGGCCGCCTCCTCGATCCTTTGTAGTGGGATCACGCGGTGGAATGTCGGGGGACGTTCCACTGGCTTGCACGGCCCCACTTGACTAAAGAGTGACCTTGGTGAGCAAGGTGGCTCCTTTGCAGACGCAAGGGTCCGGTTAAGGAAATCCGGGCCTACCGCCGGGGCGAGAAAGTGAATATACACATGACCCTTTCTCGTCCCACTTTTGGCAGCGGACGGCTCACAGAGGGGTTTTTAGTGGGTTCATGCCCCACATACCCTCTTTCGTCTCTCCCCCGCGGCGGAAGAGAAATGCGAAGGCATTTTCCCCTCTTAAAAAAAAAAAAAAAAAAAAAAGGATGTACTGAATATAACGGGCATATACGGGCAGCGGCTCGGTGCTTCTTGCCAAAGTTCGGCGGCAGCAGTCTTCCGGACATCGAAGGACAGTGCCGTAGTAAGAAAAGAGCGATAACGAAGCGATTAATATAAAATTGCTATACTTACTCAATCCCATAATGAGTGCCGCTCCATCTCCCACTAAAAGGTCCACTCGCACTAAATTGGTATCAGCTGCTAGCGGTAGTAGCTCCCAACCTGATTTATCAAAACTTGATCGTACTGAATCAGAACTATGCAGTGTCCCAGTCCCCATGCGAAAAAGAAAGACACCTGAAAACGATTTTGCGTACCAATTTGATGAGTTCAAAAAAGAAATCTTGGACATATTGGTAAAATCAGGCAGATCAAACAACGAAAATATCAATACAATAAGCCAGAACATCTCATCAATAAAAGATCAATTATCCGAGATTAAGGCAACCACTGATCATCTTGTTACTGAAAACAGTCATCTTAAGTCACAAATTATGACTTTAACTAACACAGTGAAGGAAAACGAGCAAAAAATTGGGACACTTCAGAATGAAGTCCAACGGTTAAGATCAACATCGGCACCAGCGCAAGCAGCACTGGCACTAAGCCATGATGACCTGATCTTTGAGGTTCAAGAGCGCGCTGAGCGAAGCAAGAATATAGTAATGACAGGGCTAACTGAAGAAGAAGCTGATGATGCTCAAGAAAGGCAAGAAAACGATGTAAGGAAAGCACACCATATTTTAAAAGATGTCGTCCCAGACTGCATAATCAAAGGAGTCCAAAGGCTTGGAAAATATGACGCCATGAAAACACGGCCGCTGAAAATCAGTTATTCTTCGCATGAAACAGCAAAATCCATTCTGCGAAATAAAAATAACATGAAGGCTGAAGGTATCCGGATTTTCTCGGACCAGACGCCATATCAACGAAAGATCGTGGAAAATCTTAGATGTGAACTCAAACAACGACAAGAAAATGGAGAAATAAACCTCACAATAAAGTATGTAAAGGGAACACCAAAAATAATTAAAAATCAGTTAAAAAACTAGCCAGTCAACGACAAAACATTACAAACACAACCCCGAAAAGCACAACTACCTACGAAATAACAAACAACTACGAAGACATAAAATCGACCACAAAAGCAATCAACTTTCTTTACGCAAATGTCCGCAGCAATCTTAAACCTGGCAAACTCGATGAAATCAGATAACAATAACTACACTCAAACCGAACTATAGCAATGCTAAATCACATCTTACTCGCGCGCTGGGGCATAGCCCTTATCGCATCAACAGCAATCCACCGGCGGCGACGGCGCTCTGCGATTGGCGCAGCGTACGCGCTCGCTACCTAATGAGCCGGAACGCACAAAACTACCCACTATGACTTTACTATTAGATTATTTTTTAACACTTTGTACACTTTATATTTATGACCTATCTTTACGCTGAAAGGCACACTACTTTACTTATTTAGCTAAGTTTTCTCTGTAAGATATTTCAACCGTAATAACTGTAAACCCCTCCCAAAAGCGCAGAATCTCCCTGGGGGCTTCAAAGGCTTGGAGTGACCTGGGGTTGTCCAGGATTTCCTGTCATTTCTCAATGACACATCATGTTTGTGCTACAGCCTCGCATTTCAGGACTATGTCCACCACTACCGAACAATACTAAACCTGGCTTAATCAAAGTTTTCCTCAAATTTGTTGAACGGTACTTACCTACTTATGCAACTTACCCTGGTTCCATCTACAGCTCATTTTTTTCATGTTGTTTTTAGTTCTTTTGAACCAGTGTCTGACAAAATAAGAAATAATCATCATCATCATCCGCTCCAAGAAGTCCACTGCTGGACATAGGCCTTTCCTACACATTTCCAGGAAGAAAAATTCCGAGCTCTTTCCATCCACCGACTTCCCGCGATCTTAACAATGATCTAAAAAATAATAAATCTGCTTAAACCTTTGATGTACATTAAATGGTTTTTCATCCTGAATGTTCTCTGCAGTAAGTTAAGTATAAGTAAGTTAAGTTACCGTCAGTAACGGAAGTATATTATTTGGTGATTTAAAGTCCTTATGACCAACATTTTGAAAAATATTTGACTTGTTTAAAATCTTCAAGGCAGTTTTTACTTTTTGTACCATAAATGTAGGTACGTACTTAAACCGAAGTATAAATATTCAAATAAAGTCAAACTCTGCTATTCAACTTCTGCTACTAACTGTATCTAACTTTCGGATAAATAAAAAATGCCGTGAAATTTTTTAGTTGTTTATTTGTCGTTTGTTTTAAATGCATTATAATTTTAAATAAGTTCAATAACAAAAGTTTTATAGTAGTAATGTATAAATAGGCTTATTACTCTAGCATATTGTTTTATCATCCACTGAGTCGGTACAGTTCCTTGGCTATATTGTGGGTATCATTTTTGATATGAAGAATTAAATTATAAATTATCGTTTTTCTAAGTTTTTACGAACTGCTAAAATATGACTTGACCGTCATCAGTCTATAATCATGGATTAGGTTTAAATATAACTCATTAAATAATCAACAATCTGAAAATCTTACTATTATAATCTACTATTGATTCTAAACATATTTATTGCTGAAGTTTCAGTAGTATTTATTAATTTTAGATCGAAAAATTTTAGATTTACCCTTTGCGTATTCTAAGTACAAAAATATTAATTTTAATTATCTATCATAAACGCAGTTTTCAAGAAATTCCCAATCGGTAATGTATGTATTTATTACTTTGTACTCCTCTCCATCAGAGCAACTGGTTATTAAATAAGTAAATATTGTGAGTATAATATTCTTTCTATGATAATATGCATGTAAATGTTTTCTAAGCTTGATGAATATTGAAATGCTTTTCTTTCTCCGTATTATCTAGATATTATATGCCCAAACTAAAAAACAATTGTAATCATAATATTAAAAGTATTAATCCTATATTGCTCATATTTGTACAAAGTTTTCAATTAGTTAAATGTATTGGTGTTCTCATTCAGAAAATATAATATATTATTTAATTACATGAATATACATTATACTTGATAAGTATCGAACATTTTATAGAACTTTACAAAGCATAATAACTATTTGAGTACCCATATTATATCAGGAACTAACAAACGAAACAAATCAAAACTTAACTTACATTATAAACAAAGTTACATATTTTAAACATGACTAATAAAGTTAAGTACAAAAAGGAGAATATTCTAACTATTTATAGTAATGTCTTTATCAGCATTTATATTTACAATTTTATGTACAAAGCTATCACAAATTACATAATTCATATCACTATTTACATTATTGCATTCAATATCAGTCGCCATTATTGACGGTAGTTCACTGTTTCTGTTTTATTCGTATAACGCAGCAAAGATATTTTCATCTATATTGTCTCTTGCGCACAAGATTTGCTAGACATACACTATGTGAGGTTTCTCGGGCGTTCTGTGAGCAGGAATTGTCTCATACGCAAACTGCTGGTAAATATGTTCATCACTGTCTTCCTGATAGTAAGGATTTTTATCCACACTATGCCAGGGAGGATTCAGAGAGTGGAAGTTATTAGTCACAGACGAACCGATCATTAGATACCGGTCCACTTCCCGCTTGTTCTCTTGCTCCCGACTGCGCGTCGAATACCCTAACCCGTTCCCTAATTTCGACACGTCGCCGTTTAACATCACACTTGTCATCACTGTCTTTGATTTGTCTCCTTTACACTTCTTCAACGGGCCCATAAAGTACAAAACACCTCCCACGACGCTTATAACGATACTAACAGTCAACACCACTATAGCAACTATAACCCACCCATTTGAGCACCCGAATTCCGACTCTGGGCATTGAATAAATAGAACTCCTTTCAGATGCATCGGCGCTGTGCATTTCACATCCTCGTAATCTATCTTCAGTACAGTGCTAGTGTTTTTAGATCTTCTACTGTTGATCTCACTTTCCATTCCCAGCTTCCACAGCCAAAGAAGTGAACAGTTGCAGACAAACGGGTTCCCAGATATTTCTAACTCCTGCAGTCTATCGATTGGGAAATGCGAAGCCTCCAAAGTTTCTAGTGCATTGTTTCTCATGTAGATGTGAGTTAGTTTTGGGTTTCCGTGGAAAAGTCTGGGAGGAACTTCTCTAACTTTGACGTTTTCGTTCATCCATATTTTTTGTAAATTGATATTATCGACAAACGCTCTCGAGTCAATCTTTTCAAGATCAAACAGTCTACTTAGGTGCAAATGTTTCAAGTGGAAAAGGCTTTGGAAAGAAAGTGCCGTTACATTCTGTATGAAGTTTCCACTTAGATACAAATGTGATAAATTTGATAGCTTAGACAGCGCTGATGTAGGGATCGAGGTCATGTTGTTATTGCTCAAGTCCAGGTGTCGCAGTGAAGGCAAATTATGGAAGCCCAATTGATCAATAGTGTCAATTACATTTGTATTGAAGTCCAAATGCTTTAGCTCTTTCAGGTAAGGTATACCATGCTTTGGTATCTCCTGTACTAAATTTAGCGACATGTCCAAAAATTCTAAATTTACCAAGAAAGCGAAGTTGAATGTAGGTAGATCCAGTATCGTATTATTTCGAAGAGATAACGTTTTTAGCGATGAAAGCGGTTCAAAAGTATCCTTCTTGAATCCCACCAGCTTATTGCTCGATAAATCCAGATTTTCTAGAGAAGTTAAGTCTTTGAAAGTTTGTGGGTGTATATCGACTAATTCATTGCTTGATAAATCTAAGTAGACAAGTCCTTTCAGCCCAACAAACGTGTCTTTATCGAGGCGTTTTAAATAGTTGTTAGTGAGGTTGAGATGAGTCATCTCAATGTTGTTTTCAAAGTTTTTATCAAATAAGTCTACGATTCTGTTGTATGAGATGTCGAGGACTGTAAGTTGCGTGTAGAAGCCGAAGGTGTATAAAAGGTCCGTGATAGAGTTGTGCGTGAGGTTGATGTAGGTGGCTTCGGGGTTCAGTTGTATGGGGACGATCTCTAGGCTCGCGTTGGCGCAAGAGGCGGCGCGCAAGGCATCGTCGCAGGCGCATTTTGCTGGGCAGAGCGTGCGCGCGCTTGCGCTCCATGCCCACGCCGCTACCACCAGGCACCAGCGCCACTTCGCTACGCAGGAGCCCATAACATCTCATGCATGAGCCACGGGGACCTGAAACAAAAAAACATCAAATTAGCAATGTGTCTCTGCATTATTTTTTTACGAGTAAAATATACATTATTTGTAAAAGCACGAATTATGGTTCTTCATCTAAGAACAAAAAAAAAGATGTGAGTCACAAACAAATCCTATTCAAACAACATGAAAATCTCATTGCTATAGTAGATGGGATCTAGTTTATTTCTTGTGTAATTTATTGTTATCATAAAATCCGAGCCACCCTCGGGGCATGTCGCCTAAGACTACAAGGAAAGTAAAAATATACAACATTATCGCTCCACCAAATCTTAATATAATTTTCAACCAAAAACTGCAGATAGCAAATGTGCCTCTCCGTAATTTATAGGGGGGAGGGGGGGAGAAATGGAATTGTTTGATCAAAATTAGGACGATAAGAGACGTGCCGCGTCAGTGGAATGGTGGTTTCGGCTGCTTAAACTTTTTTATTATCCTTGTAGCGATTTCGAAGTTCCAGTCAAGCATATTGCACGATGTCATTTGCGTCACTTATTTTGTTTGTGGTTCAATCTACAATAACGGTGGCATGGCTAATCATTTTCCCATTTTGGCACAATCGTGTAAGCAAGTGTCGCTCGAGCGAATGCTTTTCCGCAGCTCGGCACTAAGGCTACAAGTTGTCTGCGGTAGCTTGCGACGGCATATTGCCCACCTTTATTTATTGTCGCACGTTTCCCACAAGACGAATGTTCTCCGTAAACGGGACTAGCGACTAATCCTCCGCGCTCGCGCGGCTCCTCGACAATACCTCCCAAATTCTCGGCGATTTAACAAAGGAGTTTGGTGGGTACTTCAAATTAAACGTTCGGCTTTACAATTCGACGGAATGTATAATGAATAGCACCGTAACATCTGTTAACGAAGGCGAACGATCTAGAAAGTTTTCACGCGCGGGAATAACTAATTGCGAAGGTTGGAATTCAATTTATAGCTTCTAGTGCGCCTCTCGGGAGATCAAGCCACGCTAAAGTATTAATAATGCAAAACAGTGTCACGGAAAGTTTTTGATTCCAAATGCAAATTGAATTAGGAAACAAAGTTGAGGGTGTTGAGCTGTAGTTTGCCGCAGCGCTGTTGCCTCAAGCTATATTATGCTAAATGATTAACATCCATTCAACTAATCAAAATTGGACAGCTTCCGTAAAAGTTTCATGAACATATTATACCGTAAGATTAACATCGATCCCTGTTGAACAAGCTAACTATCACAGAATTGCGTAGCTGTTCCCGAATACCTTTACTCAGCCATCTGAATAAGTGAGTAGTGTGAATTGATAGGAGTCGAAAAGTCGTGAGAAGACGACCCCAGTCACCCTCGGTAACACGATATGATCCGTAGCAAATGGATTACCTGGCCCGCCTGTATTACAGAAACCGTATGACTACCAGATACATTAGAGATCCCCGTATTAAGACGGATTAATTCTGCTATATTCCAAATGGTATTCCACATCGGGTGAACCGTTAAGATTGCATTTTCAATGTGTTTGTACTTTTAAGTAAGGTTGTTGGTTTTTGTAGAACGCGCTGAAAACAACAAGGAAGAAAACCCAGTGGCAGGCACACACAGTACTTTATTTAGAAGGCCAACTCTTTAGGTGGGTACCATAACAGAAAGAAATTCAAATTACAAAGCCGAACAATTAAATTAAATAACGAAGACCGCCCAATCAATTCCGCCGAAACAGAAGTGGAACAAAAATATTGGCAACAGTATTTTCATAGTATTTAGCATTCAAACAAAGGTGGTTGCGGTTTGGTGAACGTGAAAAAAGGCCAAGAGAGGGCACGCTTCCCATTTCCGAAGCTAAACTGCTCTGGCCGGCACTCTTTTGTCTTTTAATTTCCTGTCCGCGAGAGTGCGCTCCCAACGTGAATTTCGCTTTCGTGAGCTTCGTTAACTTGTATCGGCCTTTGTTGTTGCCTATTGAACTTTTCCATTACTGCCGTCATCGATTGAAACCGCTAAATTCGTTGGAAAATTCTTGTCGTAGAGATCGGCGCCGCCGCCCCCTTGATATGAACAGCGGTCTCCTCATTTTCCTTTAATAAATCGAGTGTGTCGAGAGTTTTTGTTTGTTTCGCGCTCGTCGCTCGCCGGCGGAACCTCTCCAAATGGAAATTAAATATTTCCTTATTGAAAAGTTAGAATGTTAGCATTTAGATGCTGGATATTAATTGTAAGAGTTTCGTAGCGAGGACTCGGCACGCGGGAGTTTCATTAAAATTTTAATAAGATTTTTATGATTGAATAGCAGGGAGCAGTGATACTTTTAAAAGTTACTGAACAGGTAGAAGAAGGTTTGTATACTTTTACTAAGCATTGGTTTATTTACTTTCATATTTTCCAGCAAATAATAAAAAAGGGAAATTTCTCTGAAGCTATATTTCGGACTATATACGCCCGTAAGCATTACTTTTATTCGTCCACAAGATAGTATTCAGTCGTAAACCGGTTTGTTAAGCGGCTTGGGTGGGTGCTCGACCCGGGCACTGGCGACCTTCCTAATTACACTATAACATCTAAACACCGTTCAGCCCGCTAAGGGCTGCCCGTAATTTATTACACAATTTCCCTGCTTACCTACCAAATTCAATATCAAAGGGACCGAACCTTTAGCATTAAGTGCCGAACTATCGGCTCAATTTAAGTTATTGTTATCAAAACTATCGCTTTGGGTGTTTCTGGCCTAATTGCGGATACCAATCAAAATTGTCACCTGAAGTTATCTTGTAGCTCAGAAATGTAACAAAGAGGGTCCGAATAATAAAACCAGCGTAAAAGTCGGCTAACCGCTCCTTCACCCCGAATGCTTGAACCCTCGCCACTTTTATGAGTTGCTTAAGCCGTGTGCTACCGTTTTCAAAACAGTTCCCGACGGAGCCCCGAAAAGTTTCTAAGCGTATAAAAGACGTTTTTGTTTGTAAGTATGAATCGTTGCATTTGGGGTTCGGTATTCCAAGTGCGTACTACGTGCCTTGGTTTGACGGGCGTAAGTATTAGTGTGAGTGTCGACAGGCACTAACGGGAATAATGAGAAAACTTGGTCTGCCGGAGATCCAGCCTCGCTAGTTTGAGAGCAAAACGACCGAAGCGGCTAGCCGTTGATTTGATTGTAAATTTGCAACTCCATTGCAAGGTAATGCACTGTTTTGTCTTGAAAAGTCTATGAGCACTTTATAATAGATTTACCAGTGAACAGATGAGCACATATTTTTTTATCGAATATTATGTACAGTGGTTATCTAGGCACAAGGCAGTTTAAGAAACAAGCTATAATTAAAACTTATTTAAAATTCTAATTCATTTATATTATAGTAGGTATTCTTATTTCAACAAAATCCTGTTAGTTAAACCAAATGCAGTGACTGAGTAATATTTAGTGGACTTACAAAATTCCTCTCACAAGAACGTCACACAGCCATAATTTTTAGAATAAAATGCAAAGTTGCATTTATTAACATTCCAAGAGCCAAGTGTTTTATATTCCACTGGTATTCCTACATCTTGCACAAAACAATCGCAAGAAACTTTTAGGGTACTCTGCTGCTGTAAAACAAGTAATTTTATCCCTGGAATTTAAACATTTCACTGATGTAGTTTCCAGTTGGTGCGCTTTAGTGCACTTCACACTTTCAAAGTAGCTTCTTGTGTAACGTTCTGTGACATTGCAAGTCTTAATAATGCTTTATTGGATAAAATTTTGATGAGAATGCAGAAGTGCTCTTAGAAAACCATGTGATATTAGGGCTATTAGCAAATAAATTGATAAAGTTATACTACCAAGATTATATTGGATAATAAAAGCGTAATGACAGTATGGATCAAACTTCATAGTGACATATTGTAATAAAGCTTGCTCAATAAAGTTCCATGTATTGGTCGTTGTAATTCAATACAATAACGACCTAAGCAGCGTAAACCCCAAACTCATTTAATTAGAGTGTGAAATTGGTGCAAATAAACTGATTGGCAACACGTTTTCGACCTAATCACATCACATCGCACAACAAATTTTAATATCACCGAGGCAGGTGTGCCTCTAATAGTTGCATGCTCAACTATCGATTTTGCAATCAAACCCCTGTTAGAGAACCGCGCCACTTCCTCGCGATTATGGCCAGATATTAATTTACGGGCGATATTGTTTCAAGCGGTCTACAAGTACCTACAGAGAGCCGTGATTCAATAAGGCCACATCTTGCCAACTTTTTGCTCTGATCTCGTTTCCGTCTAGGATTTCCTTTCGAGCAAAAACCAATCCGACGCGAGACCGTAACATCACCGATAAAAACGTAGAAACCAAGATGCACACACATACTCACAAGCAGTCGACTAGTATTTTATGTCTGCTTATTACTGCACTGATAAAAGTTAGCTAAAGGTAACATCAAGTCGTTACGTGCACAATGCAAAATGTTGCAACAGAATATCTAGTAAAAAAGCTTTGGCGAAGTGAACGGGTAACCACCCACACAATTCCATGTTCTCTTTCAGGAGCGGAGCGGGTCTTAGTGAATCAGGGTTCTGTATGGGCGCCTTTATAAACGCAATAATGAGGAGTTGTAAGGTGGCATTCAAGCAAGCGCCCTAACGAGAGGCACCGATGAATCGCCTATGAGCCGAGTACAAAACTTGCCACTTGCGTGGTAATGGAGGCCGGCAACCGCCGGGAACAGCCCATATAGAGGATAATCCACTCACTTTTGAAAAACATTTATTTTTACGATTTTTATCTTTACTACTGACATGTTACAGTATTACGAAAATAATGACGGAACACAAACAACTTTGTTATAATTCTTTTTTAATCGTGTTTGATATTACATTCTATAGCAAAAGCCTCGGCACTAAAACACTCACGCATAAGTTACCTTTGAACACCTTCACCACATAGCACACACCTGTACTTTATTTATTGTGGTAATAACGTGAAATTGCTGTTCCTTCCGAGCTGTGACCTCTCTTCTGCCGCGCGCCGCCTCGATGCCTCGCCAAAGGGCTTTTAGCGAGCACCAACTCGCTTTCGCTTTAACTTTCAGCGCGAGGATTAGACCTCAACGCGATTGGATGCGGCCTACCGATGAATAGTCAATGAATTTAGGCCAAGTGACGGCACGGGGCGTAACAAATTAAATTCCAAGCGTTTTGTTTGAAATTTGTGTCAGGTTGTTCAAGACAATCAGAGAGAGTGCTGCTTATCTCACGGCACTTTGTCTTGTTTATTACTTGCTAGCGTAAACTAAAAGTTCATTTCAAATTTTCGGCTTTATTCCCAAACATTTTCAGAAATGGAAGTTGGAGCGCATTTTGTGTACACATCTACTCTATCTATAGGTACAGACTGCCGCAAGTGTACGGTTTGCGGCACACGTTTCAGAACTTCCGACTTCCCGGGCCCGACGAAAAAACAACTGCCATGAATTGTTTGACTGTTATTAAAACTTTTCCTTTGAGATATCGAAAAAGAGTCTATAAAATTAAAAGTTACCTACCGTTTGCATTACCGTGAAGTAAATTAAGTAGAGGAGGTTAAGAGGTTTTTGTACGTTCAAGGGGCCATGTTTAAATGACGTGCTTACGGAGCGGATTTTGGTCTAAGCCCGCCAAACGGTCTCGACCTAAATGAGGACGCCGCGTCTTCGGCATACTGCAAAATTAGTCAATCCTATCACAACCATCTCCAGCGGACTCGGTGAGACTGAATAATGAAATAGCTCGTTGAGACGTTAGATAGACGTTATCGACACTCGGAGCTACAGAGTGCGAGCGCGGCCACCGAGCACAGGCGAAAATCCGAGGATTCCGTGTGAGATATCTGGCGGCTCTTTTAGGGTTATTAAGTGGAGTGGGTTTTAGGGAAATGAGTTGGGAAATAAATCTATCCCATCGAAATGAAAGAACCTGTTTTTGTTGCGAATATTTCCCATGAAATAAATTCCGGCTCGTACATTGTCTTCATTGGGGAGGCGTAAAGCGTTCGGACAGATAAAAATCCGCGCTCACATGGGCGTCTTGCCAATAAGGAGAATGGAAGTGGAACTGTTATCGCTGATAAAACCATTGTTCTTCCTTGTGCAGATGGAATTGGAATGGTAATAATGCAATTGTTAGAAATTGGATTACCGATAGACAACATTATGGAAAGAAGATACAGCATAAGATCAAATTATATGGTACTATTATAAGAACCAGCAAAACTAAACCAATTCAAATAAAAGTTAACGATTATAGAAGATGAAACCAAAACGATATGCAAACGAAAAATATTACTTATAACGTCTGCATGCTGAGCTCGAGACTGAAACAAAAGAAAATTCACCGACAATTGCAAACGCGAAAACGCAGTAAAGCTGAAAGTATCATACCTACCAGTTTTCGCTGGAGCAAACTGACATATTTATTCTTTTTACATTTTTATTAAAGGCGAAAACGAAATGCAGGCAGCTGATATCCACAAAAGCCCGGTGCATGCCCGAGAGCTAAACCCACCGTTGAGTCCGCAAGCGTAACTCCCAACAAAATCCTGCGTTCAAGTTTCTATTCCATATTGCAGTGCATCCGAGATTCACTTTAACGTATTCAACATTCGCCACCCAGACGCCAGGGTTAAGGCTCAAGTCGGTAATGCGTTTTATGAATGAACGAATGAATGGAAGGATTTCACTTCCAACTAACCATTGGGTTGCGCGAAAGCGCACCCCGTTAAGACTCCAGGGCATTAAGGAACCGCTCCGTGCGATAAATTTTTGAATAGTTCCACCGTGAGATGAGACAATTTTGCGTAGAGCTTAATTCCGTGAAGATATTGCAAGGCTATGCAGTTTTACGATACATAAAGTTTAGAGCCGAAGAATTACGATCCTGACAAAGGTGACGCACGTGATTTACTCTACAATTTTCGGTATTCCTCGGACTGTATTTCATAGATGTCGTGCCATAATTTTGATTAAAATTTTACATCGTGCTCCCGAATTTTTATGACCTTATTATCTTAGTTTGTTACGGCTGAGAGATGGTCTATTTAGATATTGCGCTTAGAGCAAATGAGGCTGAAACCTATTTGCCGAGGGTCGGGAAAGGTTAGATGGCTACTATTTATAATGAGTGTGACTGTGAACGTGGTACTCAAAGGCCAGATGAGTTGATTAATTTGATTTTCTCACTGAACGCTTTGATTGCGAATGCAATAGGAGCAATGCTGTTTTCTATCAATTTGCGTGCTTTAATTATACACGTTTATTGATTTCAAAGGAAACAAAATGAAATCCACACACATTACTTCATTTAATTAAAACTATCTGATTTAATATTGAGATGAATATTTACTGAACTCTTTTGTCTTGTATGACATTTGGTTATTTTAAACTGTGTGCTGAAAGGATAATGGACTTAAAGTGTGTGTATGTCTAATAAGAATAACAAAGTATCTGATTCCATTGAAGGTTCTAACAAGGGTACTACGTTGCATACATCCTGCATTCATCAAGTAAAAAAACTTGCATTGCGTACACGCACATTCATGGGAAAAAGCATTGACATTTCTGCTATTCTAAACCTTATGTGTAGTGGTTAAAGTTCATTTTTCAATTATGCTTTGAGAAGCTTCTCAGATTTGTACCGTAACAAGCCCATGTTACAACATATCTTATTTGACGGCTGCTTCCTTTAGATCCAGTTAGAGCCACAGGGAATGTTACAAATAGTTTAAGCTATTTACTGGCAATTTATTAGTATTTATTGACAAGAGTAATAAATAAAAAACCAGTTAGAAATTGTTATAAGAAGTTACTTATACTTAGAAGTTAGTACCAGAAGTTAGTGCTTCGATAGTTCTCCATTACTACAATTACTTTTATTTAACTTTCAATTTCTGCAAGAATAATCATGTAATTATTATATTTGGGAATAAAAATAAAGAGAACACTTTATTTATAAACGTGTGGGTAAAGACGTTCATTGAATTTCAAAATCAATAAAAATAAAATCCAAATTACCAATATGATACTCGCTCGTTTAAGCCCTTATAAATGGAACAATTTAGGAGTCAATATTTGTAATATTTAATTTCTGTCACCACATTTTAGTTCTTTATTACGTATTTACGTGCCTTTTGGTCGTAAAATCCGTTTTAAACGATCGGACTCTAACTACGTGTGAAATCGAATCTTTGTTCCCATGAAATCTTAGTAAACTTCAAAATACATGTTATAAACGGTATCACGACGGTCTACCTCAGTGGCCGGTTATCTGATAATCTCTATTGAACGGTATTACCCAACGTTAGTAATATATCGGATATCATGCTATGCGGTGACCGTAGGACGATAGAAACTGGCGTAGTTCTATGGACCGTAAAACTGTGGTCAGACAGACCCCTCTAAACTATGTAAAGATACATTGTTGATATTATAGGATCAATAGAATGCCTAACTCAGATATACAAAAAAATGTGGAAAATCTACACAACACTATCGAGACAAAAATTAAGCAATACTTGTACTATAATGGAAATAATGTACCTGATATAATACTCATATTTTATATAGGTATTGTACATATGTAAGTGTACTTAGAATACCTACAATATAACACCCAGAGAACAAACATCTGTGTTAAGCTGAGAGGCCAGTCAAAACTTTTTGTAACATCTTAAATAATTCTCAAGGTAAATATTTCTATAGTTCTAAGTGACTGTACTAATAATGTTATGAATCTAAAGAAGTCTAAAATTTAAGTTCAGTTATTCAGTTTTATTGAAAAGTTGAATACAAAACATTTAATGTTAAAATACTTTTATATGTGTTTGTTTACAAAGAAAAAGATTTATAATTCGATAAAATCATATGAGAAAGTACCAATAATACTCGCTCATAAAATGGTAAAGATATCGAGTTACCAAGCTTTTAAGTTGTATCAACAACGTCCAAGTCCCAAACGCCGTAAAATGATCTTGCGGTATAAAAACCACGGCAGTTCCGTTCGCTCTCAAATGAAGATAAACAAAATTCAAAAAGTTCTCACCGTTTCGGTCCACTGACTATGAATAGGTACCCATAACTACTCCCATAATTATTTTTCTCGACCAATACAACAATTACAATATTAGTCACGATCTGTGTGATTTGATGTTGTATTATTGTTATATGACCAACAGTAAAAACTATTACGAATTCTTAATAATTGATAGCGGAGCAATCATAAGTCGGAGGTGATCTGAGATTAGATCGAGATCATTCTTCATCGTTTGATGGAATGATCGTATCATTTGGTGAGAAATATTTATATTATTCTGAGTGGCAATTTATATGTATCTATCTAGTTTATAAATCTTCTGGTCATTATGCCTCCGGTATGTTTGCCGAGGCGCGCGCTGACGGGTTCGCCGCCTGCAGGCGGAAAAAAATTGCGTCGCTGCTGAGCAGAGTTCGTGGAAGCCCCAATAACATCCTGGGCACCATTGCTGCCAAATGGGATAGCCCTTTTATTAAACACTGTGTGCGAGTGATGACGGCATAGGTGATGCACATTATGACGTCATTACTTGGACATCAGAGCGTTTATTTATTTATTGTTGTTATTTGTTTTGTGAGCCAGCCTAACATATTTTTTATGTGTGTACCTACTAACAACTATGGATCAAGTTATCTGAAATAAAATAATATTTAATTTAATTTAATTTTAATTATTATATATCAAGAAAGGCTTTTTTGAGCTATTATTTCTATTCCCTTCACCCACACGCTTCAATCTATACGGGACTAAAAGTATGTAAAAAAAAATCATCACCTTGAGTCTTAGACAATTTAACCTATGAGTAATGTTTGATAATAGGCCTTTCCTATTATCGGTGCATCGGACGAAGGACCACCCTACGCTTCCTATGTGAATATTTACTATTTTTTGAATAACTTTACAAATAATTGATGAAAAAGGGTAGTTTTGTTATGTAGTATTGAATTCTTATCTCACTGAACGGTTCTCAGCCAACCGTTTCATATGTAACCAGTTTGAGAGAAGTAATAAAACAAAGTTGGACAAAACATTCTTGAACAAGGACTCACATTTACCTCGAACCAGTAAAATTGATACTGATACCCAGACGCTCCTTTCGAATTCACGTCAAGTCTCGTACTTGTAATTCAACACGGGGTCCCTGCTGTATCTATTGTTTTACTTACAACTACTTAAGGCGAAGTGCATTGTACGAATATGTGATGAGAGATCAATAATGTTGGTACTTTAGTTCCCAAACATGACTGATTTGAGTAAAATCAGCTATAGCATGTTAGAATAATTTGTTAGGCGTTTTATGTAGGTTTTGTTTTAGTTGAACTCCTTGATGACTTCCGAATGGACTTTCAAAAGGACTTTGTCTCATTTTGAGTGTGATGCCACTGGAACTCGCTATCGTGCTCTGCAGTTGTTGTTCTAAACAGAAGTATCTGCTCAACATTAAGTGGTCAATCTGCTGGTTCTTACACTTTTTACATGAAACTTCAGATTGTGATATTTGCTTATAAGCAAATTCTTCAAGTTACAACTTTTTTCTGAGCTTAAACTATCCCAAATTTCAACGTGATTCCTATCTTGCGTGAGCTTGAGATTTCTTGAGTGACAACAAAAGCTGCCTAAGGATACTAGTATGAAACTCATAAGCAATTTACCGGCGCATTCGTTATTCAACTCAACACTTATGATTAAAATAAACGAGGTAATACCCTTTTATATTCTGTGGTAATAGTCTGGTAATAGGTACTTCACCGAGTAGCGTTGATTATAAGAAATGATATTTTATTAGTTTTTCTAGGTTTTTACGCTGAAATATTTTAATGCTACATACCTTTTACGACCATTTTCATGTAAAAAAATATGAAACGACAAGCGGTTTAATTATATAGAAATAAAAAAGAATTCTAAACTGGACCTAAAAATGCTTAAAGCTATTGCAACAATTATTTTATCTTGATGAATTCTAATCAGTGAATGCATAATGAAGACTCGATAATAATTAAGTTGAAGTGTGATTATAAAAGCCAGTAACTCGGTACAGACAGACGAAGGGTTTTATAGGTACTCAAAGTTGCTGAGTTGAGTGCAACATTAAGCGAGTGTAAACATACCGTAGCTATATCCCAGTAAACGTTCTCACGAGCATGCAAATCGAGTTGGAAGCCAAGCTAGAACTCTTAAGCATTCCGCATCTGCTACATGTATGCAAACCAATTTCGGGCGAATCTAATTTGGCCGTGTAGCTACAGTCCACGTAAACCGCTGCTGAGATGACGGACGTGGCTCCGTCCGAGATGCTCCTCTTCATTAGGGGAGAGGCGGGCTGAGGGAACGTCGGCTTTATGGGACAATTTGCATTTACACGAGGCTCAGCACAGATTACGTCCGCACTTATCCGCCTGCCGGAATGAGGACCTCTCGCCACTCCTACGACCAAACAAGCCTTTGTTTATATTCTCTTGTATTTTTCACCCGCCATTTGTTTTGACGGCCCAATTCTGAAACATGAAGGTTTTGAAGCACTCAAATGCTTTACGACGGTTGCCCAGTACTTTTGATTTTTTCAGCCATTCGTTTTACGATTCCGTTTCAGGCTCGCACAGCTGTTTATAGCAGAATAGAAAATAATACGAGTTAAACTAGACTTCCTTTGCGAGGAAGAAACTGCGAACTAGCAATTCTGTAACAACTCGCACACAACAGGAACTGCAACAGTTTGCAATTTGCTGAAACAATATGTATGTGTTTCCGATGCTAAAGTCGGTAAAATAAGACTGCTAGGAGTTTTAGCTTCGCTCGCAATCTCCGGCGTTACGAGACTCGGGACTATCAAAGCACGTAAACTGAGCGTTCTGAATGCTTGTCACAAAGCTGAAGCACCGAAAGTGGTCGTCATATGACCGGGGGGGTACGTATAACGGAATACAGCGTTCGCAAATCCTAGCTGACCCACTTATGGGTAACCACCTTTGAATCGGCCTGACAAAAGCATGTCGATGCAAGGAACATAATGTCTGGCCGAGCGAGGCTCAATTTAGAGCCCGCATGTGTGCCTATCGGGGATCAGCACATCGGCCGAGTGGCTTGCGCGGCATAACTGTTAAATGTATTACGATAAACGATACCCAGAATGTTCCATAAAGTTTTATCATGCTGCTCCGACTCCAAATACTAGTCTAGTGTTTATCCGATATTAACCGTTGTTACACTTCCACTTTGCTCGATAAGATACCCAGTTACTGCTATTTTGCGTGTTCGATGTTCATGTATCGTTGTTTTGGCAATTTACGACACACTAAACAGTGTTTCTTGTTGTATTTCTTGCTGTGTTTCTTGCAGAGTTTGATAAACAAATAGGCATTTAGGTTGGCCTTGTGGAGAAACTCAAAGGAATTTCTGGGAGTGTGTAAGTATAACACGCTCTGAATATCTTTGAATAGATAACTTTCTCAACAGTTACGAAGCAAAAGGGATCAAGTACTGATGAAACGGCCCATTTGGTATGTAAGTCACCCATTTCTATACACGTTAGGATGAGATTGTATCCCTCTTTAGATTGGAACGCCATGAGCAGTTTCAAAAAGCTTTCAGAACCTATCTAATAGCATTGTTTGTTTTGAAATAAATATCTAATTTGAAAGCCTATTTTTTTGATGGTGTTTTTTTCTTTGGCAAATTTTTATTACTTATTTTTTCTGAAAAATTTTCAAAGCCTTTTTTAAAAGAAATAAGAACGTAAGTTTAAAAAACTTAACAAACCGACTTGATGGTCAAATTGCTAAACCGATTTGATGAAATTTCTTTGAGACTGATCTAAAACTTTAGGTAAAAAAATATTTTTCTAAATTGGCTCTTTATATGAAGAAGTTATGCAATAGCAAACATGAAAACAATAAAACAACTGAAGTAAAAACTTACTCCTTTATTTGATCTCAGATAAAACACTAAAAACGTTAAAACACGAACCAGTTTTCTGTTCAAATAAAATATTTCCGCCGACCAACAAACAATTTCCATAGAATGTCTTTGTACAATACCGTGACAATGAGCCATAAAATTCGAGCAAGTCTTTCTAAGCCAAACAACTTCATTAGCAACAAACTGCATTCGAAAACAATTGGTAACACCACTTCCGAAATTAACTTGGCGCGCATAAATATTCATTGTACCAAGGAGGCCCTATTTTCCAGTCTGTCGCCACCGCATAGGTACGACCAAAGTCTTGAAGAGCAACTGGTACAATGGAGCAAAAAAGTTCTTTGACGCAGGAGCTTTCCAGTTCGCATAAGTTTGCTAGGATGCAAGCTTATCACATGTGATATGACCGTCATCTTATTAGGTTGTATTGTTCAAATTAGGTTGTATTGGTTGCGTGGAACTGGCACCTAGACTCACCAGGCTATTAAGACATTTCAAAGTGATTCTTGCATCGTACTGCAAGAATCACTTAAATAATTATATTATTGACTAATTAAATTATTGACTTTAATTAATTGTTTATCTAAATATATAAAACTCTTACGTTACTGACTGACTGACAATCAACGCTCAGCCTAAACCGTAAGTCCTAGAAGCATGAAACTTGGAGGGTATGTTCCTTTAATAGCATAGGGGTGCACTAAGAAAGGAAATTGGAAAAATATTTCCCTAAGCAGAGAAAAAGAGGAAAAACTTTTAAAAGAAAAATCAACGGGGCGTAACGTTAACGGGGCGAGCGAAGCTGAGGGCGGCCGCTAGTTATTAATATTTTCATTGCATCTAAAAATGCATTTTATTGTTTTTTATGTAAGATTTTTCCATCTCTCCTATTTTTTCTACCCCTCCATAGTTCCACTTTTTATAATTACATAAACTGCTCCTCAAAGCAAGCTATAAATCTAGGATGTATGGAGTAAACCAGCTTCCATATATACCTGGAAAACTTTAATAGCACCTTTAATCAGAGCAAATTGCTAAGTAATAGACGCCAACAAAAATTTGTGTGATAATGAAAGTGGGACATCGGCCTTTTTGTTCATTTTGTGACGTCAAGGTTTGCTAACGCTAAGATAGTAGGTTAATGTAAAAAATATCCAATTTTTTTTAAAGCGAAGACATTCTCTCCACGGGTGTATAACCGAACTTTAAAATGACTTTTTTTACTGATTGTTATTACCTATTGGTAAGAGATGGAAATGTTGATATTTGTTTATCTGTTGACAGATTCTTATCAACGATATTCAAACAAATCAAGGTCAAGCTCTTATTACATACTAGAGCCATTTCAATGTAACTGAACTTTTAGTGCACAAAAGGACCCACTTTGAGGTGCACTTAAAATCTTTTCACCACACTTGGTTCGAAAGACTCAGTGGCACGATAATAAGAATAATGCAATCGAAAAGTCATGCTTTCACAACTCTTTATCGCGACAAAGTAGCGTTGACAAATTGAAGGGCTATCGCTGCCAATTACTCACAATGCACTCCCAATTCGTACCCTGAACTGTCATTCGCCTCTGGCCCTGATCATTTAAAGTCAGTCATCCGCAACTGACACATGGGAAATACGCGTCAGTCAAACACACCGCTTTAAATCTGCCCAAAGGGGTGTCATTGAAAAATGATTGGTCATATTTTTGTCGGAACGGACAGGCTGTTCGTGATTGTAGATATGGATTGAGCTCGCGATAAGTCGGCTGCACGTGTGGTTTTTGCAAAAACATTTAAAAAGTTGTTTGTTGTTTTAGAAGCTACGACGTAGTGCGTAGCATGCTAAATTATTTAGCGAGATGTCTTTGCTAAAAAAAATTGCCTCATGACATGCCAGCTTTCTCCTCAAATCTAGTGGTATTAAGTAACTACATTTTTTTAAGGAAATTACAAAGATTTTTATAATGTCCCAAAAAGATAAGAGCCGAGCGGGATTTGGCCCCTTGACGGTGGTTTTAAGGATGCCTGAGGAATGTAGTTTGAGGTACGTCAAACATTAAAGTTAATAAATGATTATCAATTAATTTTATTGAGTTCTTTAAAACTAGTGTTTAGGTGTATCGGTGTTTTTATATTTTGTGGTGTGTTTTTTATTTAATTAAAGTTTGAAAGGTTTGTAACGTGGGCCTGAACATTTTATTATCGATCAAACTTTAGGCAGACCGTACCACACTCATTAGCAGAAAACAACACGACACAACAACTTGAGAAATAAAGACAAACGGTGCCGCTACCAGGTGTTACCTGGTTTATCTGATTGAAATGAAATAATGTATATTTTGTTTTAATTTATCACAAAAATACTTAGAATTTTTTATTCGTGATTTGCTAGTCAGGCCATAGCTTTTATTTATTTTTTTATTGTTTCTTTGGACATGCTTGTCTTTTCAAAAAACATTGGCCAATCGAGTCGAAAGTAAAATAATAATTTGTCAAATAAGAAAAAATGGACTGGCCTCATTATTTGAAGTATCTTTGGAAGACTTGAAATTGCGGCGATTCTTTTGTGATTTAAGGGGAGACCTATCATAACAAAGTCAGAACGGTAATTTGCGGTAAATTCTATAACCGCGTTTGAAGTTTGCTTTACCAAGTTTATTACTAAATTGTAAGAATCTGTCACGATTATGCGATGAACTGTACCATAAAAAATTTACTATTAAAATCCGTGTAAATCAGAAAGATCGGTTGTATGCCTTTAAACAAACGGAGAAAAGTGCTTTGCTATTATTTTTTCATCAATTTGTTTTAAATATATTTTTTTCGAATTTTGTCCTCTCCTGTACCTTGTTTATTACAAAACAAGCGGTAGAGATGGCAGAACAAACTGTTGCAGTGCACGGAACAGTTTTTCGATCTCGCTACAAATGACGTAACATTTACAAAGCTCCAAGCTTAGAGGGTAGCACAAATGGGCGGGCACAGGTGTTGCTTTATTGAAAAAAAAGATACAAATTACCCCTTTCTACGCGATTTGACGCTGGATTGATGCCTTTGCCTTTATACTAGAAACCACTTTTTCTGATTGGAAAATTCGGAAAGAGGAATTTGGACGCATATTTCTGCTTATCGATTCATCTTTTCTCTCGTCACTGGTTTCTTCTTGATCCTTCGCTTCTTTTTGTAAGCCAAAATACTGGTTCTGGTGAATTGGTCTTGAGTAGTAAATTCGAAGTAGCTAGTTTTAAATATCTTAACAATAAATGATCATACAATTCAATTGTAATAGAAATGTCTTACCTAATAAGGGAGTTGGCTTGATGTTATAAATTTCCGTTGCTTGGATTCATGAGAACAGAGTGCTTCAGTTAGATCCCACACGAAAGCTGGATAGCAGAGAACTGAGTTGGTTTTCGCACAAATCTGGAACAAAAAAAAACAAATTTGCAAAGAGTTCAAAAACCGGAAAACCATCGTGACCTTCCAGACTCTAGACCCCAAGATTTAACATCTTCGGATAACCATTACTATCATTATAAAACATCGATAAAAAAGCTCTCCCTCAGGGCCCTATAAAAACAAACCTTCATAAACAAGCAATATCTTTTTATACCTCCTAATAATTCGTTTTCCCTCCCATTTTCGGGAAATATGATAGAAAAACACGAATGAATTATGATGAAAGAGGATGAATGATATTCAGCTATTGATAGAGTTCAAAGGAAATAACTGACCAAGAAAATGAAAGTCTAATAACAGGCGTCCGTTTGAATAATTGCAAAAACATTTCCAAAAATTTGAGTCCGTTTAGTAAAGTCAAACGTTTCAGCAACCCGCATCGGTTGGTGCTCAGCGATAAAACTTTGTCGGGAAACGTACTGAATTCTAAAACAAAAAGTACCGAAAAGTCGGCACACAGATGGCGCAGGTGTCCCAGGCGACTTGCACGTCCTCTAATCAAGCGGAAATGTGTGCTTGGACGACCGGACCGGCAGACCCGGCCGCCTGACCCGTCGACCCGTCCGGCGTTTCACCTGAATACGATTCCCGGTACGAAATCTGAATGGAGTTCATATTCGGTCAATTCTAACAGGAAATTTGGATTCCGCTTCGAGCTATCTTTCTGTTTATTCGCCTGATTCACTGCACAAAACGGTTTTGGAATGTCGTCGTTGCAAGAGAACAATCGGTAATGAAAAGCACTTAAATCAATTTATAATAAGAGATTACATCAATCGTATTAATGTGGTTGGTGAGACAAAGAGCTATTGCTTATCGGAGTGAAAGCGAGCTGTTCTACGGTCCGTCCGGACAAGCATTCTAACAAGACGGAAACGCATTGATATCTAGAAAGAGATTTAGTTGACATTTTCACATTGTTTGCTACTAAGTAATGAGATGCAGCCCCATTTTAATTAAACCTCATAAAATAAACATGACAAAAATGTATTTCATATTTTATGTTCTTTTTAATGTTAATTAATAGCGTCATTTACTTGTCTTTCAGTTTATGTTGTGTACTTTTGTTTTATAAATAAAAGATTCAAGATAGGCTCAAGCAATTTTTTCGCTTTCCCAAGCCACGCCAATGTCCGTAAAGTAGAGTGGACCATTCTTTTGTTTTCATTGTGGATAACAGCAAGTCGTTTCGTGGTGATCTTCGTAAACCTTTTGACATTCTGCTAAAAGGTTCATTTCGGCTGATTAATGCTGTAATTCCATCGGTTGAGCGAACAAAAAAAGACAGTGGAAGCATTTTATACGGTGACGGGTAGCGAGCTGGAGAAAAATGATGGGAATTTATCTGGGCCGTGTATCGTTCGTGCAGGCAGCGGGCATCTATTTTAATTCTACCAGCATAGTTGAAAGTAGGACCAAAAAATTTAGCAATTTTAGCCGCGGGAATGTTTTTGAAGCGTGTACATGTCCCAGCTGAATTTGTTCTGTAACTGTGCTGATAACACTATGCAAAACGTCGGGGGAAGTTGTGGGTGCATAAATTTGAAATTGGTCAGTATGATAAATGCTGCGTGTTTCAACTACAGAATTATGTCGTGAGACATAAATATTTTGTAGCTTTTTTGTTTTACAAGTGAAAATAATTTCCTCTAAACAAATCTGCACCAATTTATTTTACGTAGTGGTATAAACCAATAAGGTAATGTATGAGGCAATGCTTTGTAGGCAATGTTTTGGTTACTACTTAGCATTAGGTGCATAATAAGCCATTTCTATAAGCTAGTTGCATAAAAATAACTAGATTTCTCACGGCGGTAACCACACCTCCAAGCGATTATATTTCCAACGAGCGGCCGCCCGCGGCTTCCCTCGCCCCGTTCCTGTTACTTACATGCGTTCTCCGTTACAATATTTTCATAAATTGTAGCCTATGTGTTATTCTGATGTATAAGCAATAATATTATTGTAAAGTTTCATTAAAATCCGTTCAGTAGTTTTTACGTGAATGAGTAACAAATATCCATGCATCCATAATATTAATTTAAGGCAGCATAATGCTGCCTTCCTACGGTGCTTGGTTCTGCAGATCATCACGCACAGCCGACGACGACGCACGGCAACGCACACAGAAAGGGCTCCTGATGTGCTACCGCGCACCTCAACGCACGAGACGTTCCCATGGTGTGTCGTGCGAGCTGATCCGCCTCCGTGCGCGATATCACACACCGGTGGGAAGGGGCTATTAGTAGGATTGCAATTTCAATTTATTTTGACATCTTGTTCACTCACTCCTGTCAGTTAGTCAAACGCACCCACAATAGTCTATACAATAGCCCACCCTATCCGTAACACGTTTAATTTAGTTAGTACAATGTTGCGTGCCGTACGAATGTTCGGACGATATAGCCGTTGGTAAGTGCAGCTGGTTAGGGGAGCTTTATGCCTTTATTGCTAACAGCCACATAACCACTCACTGCAGGTGATATAATCGGCCGTAAGCCTTGCACACATCTAAGCGTTCTGCGGTGGCGATCAGTGAAACGCTGTCAAATATGACAGCAATATTTAACAGCGTTTCAAAGTGCGCAAAGCTTTAGCAGTGGGTATATAATAGAATGACATTGCTTTTATCAAACCTTACACGAGTTTAAATAAGTCAACATGAATTTTGTCAAAATTAAAAAGAATCACGTTTTTCATCACTAATCGAGAAAAAAGTTTGAAATTAAGATAGATGTGATTTTGTATATTTCAAGAAGTTGGTAAACGCAGGGCTTGTTTGTTTTAAGGCACATTATTTGTTTTGTTGTATGTGATAGTCACCGCTTATCATCAAGTGAACGATGGTCTACCATACTTACTCAATCAACAAATGGAAAATTAAAATTAAAATAATTAATTATATTTTATAGAATAATTTTAAAATGCTATTAAAGTACGAGTATTTTATCAGCTATCTGGTTCCCATAGTACAAGCTCTGCTTAAATTGGGGGCTAAATATTATTGTGTGGATTGTCCACAGTATTAATTTGTTAAAATAAATAAACCCGTTCAAGCTAACATTTTACTGTAATGAAGTTGCAGTGCGCAGCTAAACACAAACACCTGCCACAAAGGCGGGACTCGACGAGAGCTAACAATCTGGCTCATTAGCGCGCGAACCTTTGCATAAAATAACAAAATGAAAAAAAAATGCAGATTAATTTGAGTTCTACTTTCTGTAATAATTTCGCTGCACCAGTTAACGAGGTAACTCTAACAAAGTTATGATGCAGGCTTTGCCATTTTCGGAATAAACACCGTTCTGGGCCTTAATTTTCTTTTGAATCTCTTTAAATTTTCCAACGCCTTTAAGATTCTCGACAGAACCCTTTGGAACGGTACCTGAAGCACTTATTTATTTTACTTAGCACGACTTTTTTTGCATTATATACTGGCTTGCGTTTGACTGCAATCCCACCTGCTGTTATGTGATGAGGTCGACGGTGTAGCACGCTTACCAAGAAGATGCCCTGTTCTCTCTATTCTTAAAAACTGGTCTGGAAGAAATCGCTTTATAAGAGCGCCCATTGTACATTTATTGAATAATATTTAAGTGTTAAATTCTCTTTTTGTTAGTTTGTAATGTGTACAATAAAGAATTTTCTATCTTCTATCTATTTATCTAAAAACATTCAAGTTCGGAAAAACAGACAGACAAATAGGATAAGTTTGTTTCAAAACAAAATAATGATGCAATAGTTCAAAGTTTTGTAGCATTAATTACTCCTTTCTCGTTACAATAATTAGTCGATCCAGTTCAATATCATTGCTCAATATATTAGATTTTACGATGGTCTCACGACTCAATAACCTTAATAACTGGTGCCCACGGAATCATTGCGTGTGTAAATTACGTTGTAAGATGTTATAACGAGCTAAAAGTTTATAGCAACGTACTGCATGAACACGTTGTCTGTAGCCATAGATGTATAATAACTAGATTGATCGTCCTGGCTTTAAAAATGGCCAGAGAAGTAAGAACACAAACGTACGCGTGGTCTTATTTGATTTTAACCACAGCCAACGTATTGACGTCTAAAATGCCTCGGTTCGCTTTCAAAAACTATGAAAATAACCAGCACCGTAAGGTTTCCGAAGGAGTGTCTTTTTTTGGTAAATAAGATTCCTCTCGATTTGAAAGCACAGTAAGCTCATACTATTTTTTGCGCTGTTTTATATGCTGTATGTAGTACTTATTACATCGATGGTTGTAGCACTTTTTATCAACTCTTTTTATAGACTTATCAGAATGGGTATTGAGTGTTTTGTCAGGCGTGGGCAGCGTTAAAGTAGGCGTAGGCTTATTCAATGCTTTGTAGACGGGCGCTTTTGTTGTAAAACCTGCACGGACTCTTTTCTATGTAGAACAGGCAGTTTCTCATAGATTGTATTCCCGATACAGGCAATTTATAACAAGATCTCGACTCTATTTTGTAGTTTCAGATAAGCTGGGATAATAAAAATATAGATGAGCTCATTAGTTTGTGTCATAAAATGAAATTATCGCGGTAAGGCATCATTTTCGAATACCACTATCAGATTAAACCAGTGCAAATGCACTTATTAACCTAACGGACTGTCATCATGTTGCAACATGGTTATGGTAATATCTGTTAAGTAAGTAAATCCGGTACTAAATAGTATTTCATAAAAACAAATCAAAAAATTAAAGGGTCCGGTTAGTGCCCAAAACCGACGAGCATGTATAAAGAATATTATGAGAGTAAATGAAGCGAAAGAGGTATGTCAGGATCGTAGCAACTGGAAATATGTGATCTCTGTCTACCCCCATGGGAAAGAGGCGTGATTTTATGGATGATTGTATGTTAATATTAATCTATATATATAAAAGAAAGTCGTGTTAGTTACTCCACTTATAACTCAAGAACAGCTGACCCGATTTGGCTGAAAATTGGTTGGGAGGTAGCTTAGAACCAGGAGAAGGACATAGAATACTTTTTATCCCGAAAAAGTAACGGGAACGGGGTGTTACGGGAACGGGCGAGCGAAGCCGTTGGCGGCCACTAGTACTTTATAAAGTTTTTTAATGTGATTTTTTTTTCATTAAAATTAAAATTTGTTGAGATTCATATTTTTAAAAATCCAGCTAAAGAAAGAGACATTCACTGCTGAAAACAGGACATAACATTCATTACATAACATAACATTTTCAGGAAGAATAGTTTGAGCCTTCTTCATCCAGCGAATTCTCATAAGAATACTTTTGCTAAGTATGAACTGGCCAAACAAATTGTGGTTCATTAAGATAAAAAGATAGTACTATCTTAATGTAGTAGGCAGATTTATGACGCTGCTTTAATGACCAGGTACTAAAGTTTGATGATGCGTATAACACTTTATCGTGCCCTACATGAACCTTTATTATAGTTTATGTGCTACGCAAAAACACCAGATTTCAAAATAATTAGCTACTACATACTATACTACTACTATTACTAGCCCGTAGTGTCCCACTGTAGGCCTACGACAAGCTCTGGCTGGCTATGTCTCTGGCTCTGGTTTTGAACCTGTGCATGTGTGTAAAAAAAGTAATATTCCATATCTTTGAAGACGAAGCTCCTCAACGATGTTTTAAAAGTGTGAGCAGAGTCATGGAATAAATAATAGTATCTACTAAGTTCTAGCAGAGGCTACAAATTAAATATTTAAGAAGTAAAATGCATCATTATGCTCCAGCAAAAGCTTATTATGTGCACTATCTGAACACAGCTCAAAATCAAAGTTGATTTTGATAATGCTAAAGCTTCTGAGAATAATGGTTCTGTTGAATCTAAAGGTCTACTTTGTAGGTTATGCAATACGCAGAACAGCAAAACACTACTTCTACTATGCGGGACTATGATATCTACCTACAATTAGCTACTATTAAAACTGGTGCATTAGGCGAGTATGAATGGAACTGCTGAAAGAGTAAGATCTCGGTGCATGTATCTCGATCAGATAGGCGAAGTTTTAGTGAAAGGCCAGGTCAGGAGTACACTAAACCGACGAGAATATATGAAAAATGTTATGAGAGTGAACGAAGCGAAAGAGAGATGTACGGATCGTAGGAAATCCGCGATCTCTGTCTACCCCCATGGAAAAGAGGCGTAATTTTATGTATGTATGTACCTACTATTAGTAAATTTACATGACTTAATCCTTCGGCATGGTAAACCAGACCAGACAAATTCGTCTTAAAGCTACGTGAGTCTAAATGGCTGTTCCACGCGACTAAGCTTAAAAGAACAGGCCACAAACTACACCTTGGTTCCTTCCTTTTTTTTGTATGTAACCCACTTGGTTCTTAATTATGACTAACAACAATAAACCTTGACTTTGTCAATTATTAAAACCACGTGCGAATCCGTCTGACGAGCTTGTGCACCCTGTATACAAGTTATACTAATTCTTCTTCTTCCTGCCCTTATCCCACTTTATGAGGGGTCGGCACAACAAGTTATACTAATTACCTCACATAAAATATGTTTTCACCAGGTGTGACTCCAACATTTATCTGATGTAGAAGAACATAAAAACATCTCAGCTGCTTTTTAAGCATACCTGGTGATTAAAGTTTAACGACTTGTATTTTACCGGATGTAATGGTTTGTTTAACTATTAGGTAAACTTCTGTTAATAATGGTAGGGTAATACTACTCCGCAAAACATGAAAAAGTCACGAATCGATAAGCTGCTCGATCGCACATTTTGACATATTTTATATGATCAAACGAACTTGCAAAGTGAAGTTCGATCGATATTATATGAGTAGGTACGCTTCATTCGAAGTTATAAAAAAATAAATACTAAAATTTGTCTTAAATCAAATTACACATGCTGTGTGCAATTTTTTTATAAACTCAGACTCAGATGCGATCAATTGAGCAAATTTATTGATGTTATCCAAACCAATAAAATGTATTGGTTTGGATTGGAATGAACAAAACTATGTAACATAGTTTTGTTCTATTGTTATAAATGCGATTTTATCACATTGTTTGTATGAAATTACAAAACTTTCTATAAGTATCAATGTTGATAGTGTTCTATTGTTGGACAAAGGCCTCTACTGATACTAGTCAATACCCTATTGTTTATTTATAACCTTTCTAAAGTTTTCTAAAAGTTTCATCCTTGACTTTCACATTAAAAATGGAAAGAAGACATTTGCTTCGATTGTAAATAATGTATATGATGTATACATAATCTAATAATTATAAGTTTAAAAAACTTGAGAAACCGACATTATTGTCAAACGGCTAAACCGATTTTAATCAAATCTGGACGTAAGAATAACCTTCCAAATAAAAAAATCATTTTCTAAATCGGTTCATAAATGACGGAGGCATGCAGTTACAAACATTAAAAAAATTATTTAAAAAAAAATGGCAACACCGATTTTAATAAAATAAAAATGGGACCAATCTGGAAGCAGTACCTTTCAGATAAAAAAATAATTTTTCAAATCGGCTCACAAATGACGAAGTTATACGGTAACAAACATAAAAAAAAAAAAAAAAAAATACAACCGAATTGAGAACCTCCTCCTTATTGATTGGAAGTCGGTTAAAAAAAAGTAAGTAAAGAAAGAGTGAGAAAAAGTATCTCCTGACGCTGTCATCAGGAAATACTTTTTAACCGACTTCCAATCAAAAAGGAGGAGGTTCTCAATTCGGTTGTATGTTTTTTTTTTTTTTTTTTTTTTTTTTTTTTAATGTTTGTTACCGCATAACTTCGTCATTTGTGAGCCGATTTGAAAAATTATTTTTTTATCTGAAAGGTACTGCTTCCAGATTGGTCCCATTTTAATTTTATTAAAATCGGTGTTGCCATTTTTTTTTAATAATTTTTTTAATGTTTGTGACTGCATGCCTCCGTCATTTATGAACATATTTAGAAAATTTTTTTTTTTATTTGGTTATTCTTACGTCCAGATTGTCCCAAACAAATTTGATTAAAATCGGTTTAGCCGTTTGACAATGAAGTCGGTTTCTCAAGTTTTTTAAACTTATAATTATTCTCACATAATTTATATGAATATAGCAGCTTCTGAGGCAAGGTTTTAGATAGAGCAGGCATGCCTGCCTATTGTACATCACAGCTTAGTCGACCTAATCCATAGGAAATAACGGTCAATACTAATATGAAAATAGCTAACCTAATAATAATAACTCATTTTTATTGGGTATTCCTATATTACCATTATATCAGATTTGACAGGCTCGGTTTGTATAGCCCTGCCTTCTGCGGCGTAGGCCGTGGGTTCGATACCCTCCGAGAACAAAATATTTGTGTGGTGAATATATTTTTCTGTCTGTTTTACATTGTATTCTATGAATCTTCTATGAATCTATTTATAAAAAAAAACATCTAATTCCCATCGAACAAACTTTACTTAGTTTGGGGCTAGATAGTGCTATGTGGATTGTCCCTAATATTTATTTATCGATAATAAGTTTTGTTTTAAGGTTTTGTTTTGGTATTCAGAAACAGTGCTTGAGCCTGAGTCGAGAGTCGAACCTCAAGCATAGATATTTTCGACTTTTTTCTATAAAGAACTGTCAAATATCTATGCTTGAGAGTGATTGAGGCTTGACTCAAACTCAAGCACTGTTTCTGAATCCTTAGTCTTACCCTTACCGTTATTCTTTCCTCTTAGTAGGCACCTTAGTCTTTTGAATATTAAATCATGATTTAAACAATATTAACACCCTTATTTAAATAAACATTGTAAAATATAAATTTATGATAACATTTCCCCATCAGATATAGCCAAAACGTACCTATAGATTATTATTAATTATTACGCGCTAGTGACGGCATGCGGCACTTACAACGGGGTGAAAAATGCAAAATATACATTTAATTTCAACCCCTGTGAGGGGGTGCACCCGCCTATTAATTAATTATATGCCCACCTGCTACGCAAAACTGGCTGTAGTTATTTGAGTAATAAAAAAAGCGGCCAAGTGCGAGTCAGACTCGCGCATGAAGGGTTCCGTAGTAATATAAAAGTTCTTGAAGTTCGTCGAAAGGTAAATTGCGGTTTACGGATTTATGACTTATTAAAAAAAAACTACTTACTAGATCTCGATCAGACCAAATTTCGGTGGAAGTTTGCATAGTAATGTACATCATAATATATATTTTTTAGTTGTATCATAAAAATACATCTTCTTGCCAAGTTTCATCAGTCTAGTTTTTACAGTATCGGAGAAAAATGACTGTGACATAGGTACGGACGGAATCTTTAAGGGTTCCGTTTTTCCATTTGGCTACGGAACCCTAAAAATATGGCGGTTAGTATCGCGTGATGGGATTATTATTTTACTGTGAACCATTCAATTAATGTCGGGTTAGTTTAGCTATAAAAAAAACAAAGACTGTCAATTATTTTTGGGCAACATTATCATTTTATTATGTAACTGTAGTTTATAAAATAAATTAAAATAAAACCTTTTTGTTTAGATCCATAGAGGTTAGATAGTAAGAAACCAGTAGGTATACTCGCACATACAATAAGCACAGCCAATCATTAAAGTAAGTCAATCAGTGTTTATTCACTGTCAGTTAAAATACCCCTTTAGTGCTTCTACGTATCCAAGTTTCGTAACCAGCTGCGTAGGATTTTTTTTCTTAGTACTTCGTAACCGGGTTACAAACCAATAAAAAAGTTCTTTCATCCAGTTCTTAGTTCACAACCGCGTTATGATTAGATTTTGTAAAACATAATTACCTACTCTACTAGTATTTCGACCTGGTAGAGATCTGAAGGCCTGTGCACATCTAAGCGATGGCGATGGCGATCAGCTGAAACGCTGTAAAATATCGCTGTCATATTTGACGGCGTTTCAGCTGATCGTCATCACTATCACCTAGATGTGCGCAGGCCTTCAGGGGATATCTTCTACGTGCCTGGGGATTAAACGCAATTTATTTATTTTCCTCTTCAACTGTGCTATTCTTGTATTTTATATTAAAACACCTTACGATATTATTCATGAAACACTTTTCAGTGACTGGCTTCTGAAGCAGAATATTGATCTCCTTATATTGCCGAGCTAAACGTCAAAAGCTAAGCGCATGCACGATTTTTCTCAGAATAAGTAAAATACTTTAGCTGAAGACAAAGTATCGGACAAGCGCGACTTAAAGTCATTCTTACTGAAAACCACAGAGCACCTAACACGCTTTTGCTTACGAACGAATATAAAAACTTTCAAATAAAAAATCCCTCGATACGAATAAGTATTGAATTCCAATGTTCTCTTGTCAACCACAAACTGTCATTTTCCCCCCTGCTCTCTTCCGAAAACCGGCTAACACTACTTTGGCACAGCTAAGGCACACGCATTCGTACGAAAATACAGTAAATCTTTAACCTGCCCAAATACGATTTATTTATGAGAAAAAGAGATGTATCCTGATGTTGAGCGGTACCTCTGCCTATAGCAATATCATACAATACCTCACAAGGCACGTTCGCCTGGTCGGTAATAATAATAAGTCACAGGTTCAACTTAAAGGCACGTATCTAGCGACATACTGACAGACGCGCGACTTATGGTCGCAATTGTGAGCGACTTAAATGTTATTTTTAGCTAAAATTGCCATCTATTTCTGTTGAAAATTGATTTATTTATGTTCGGATGCTGCATGATTTTATACCTGATATCTTTTATGTATTGAACGAGCATTTGCTTTGAAAAATTACAAAGTGCTTGGCAGAGTGGGTGTACTGGAAGATTATGTATCGTATTCGTCTGTAAGTAATTTAAAAAACGTACCTAAGATAAATATTGCTTCCACAACTAACAGATCAAACATGTTTTATGTTCTAGAGAAGCCTTAAAAATACACGCGACATAATAGATGTTGTCGTCACAAAAAATGTAGGAATAACCCAAATTAAAGTAAATGTTATTTTTCATCAGTAAAAGAAAATAAAAATCGCTACTGTTTAACCGCGTAACGACACTGATGAGTACGACCCATCTTACAATTTAAACAGCGAATCATCCTATGACAACAAAAGTGTTCCGTAATATAAAACAACGGTTACAGTCGCGGGCAAAATTTAGTTCTCGTTATTTATTGAGGCACGAAGCGTAATAATGATATGTATATTTATTATTTGGGTAACCGTCGAGGGAGCAACGTAACGGCAGCATTTGTCAATGCCTGCAGGTGGGCGGCCTATGATCCTTATTACTTTATTTTTCGGTTCATTTCAATAACTCGTGCTGGTTATGCTCAGAAGCCTTTTTCTAGAACATTAAGTTTGTTTGTGTGTGGTCTTGTACGTAATTCAAATGTGGTTTTTATGGCTTGTTTATATTTTGAGTGGGATCGATTATTTTATATATTTTCTGGATACAATGGGGTAATGTGCCTTTACATCAATGTAATGTTATGCTATTAAACATACAAAATCATAGTAAAGCCCTTCTTCCGCGGTCTTAAATGAAAATCTTCAAAATATTCAGTGTAAAACTGGCTAGAAAGCGCTCGTTTTGCGGTTAAAGGTATTACGACATAATTGATGACGTTGCTTATGAAACTGACGTCTGCGCCACAAAATGCCAGCATCAATTGATCAAAACTGGCATTTTTATCCACCGCCTAGCGAGGTAGTCCTAAGACAATTTAATAAATGTCAGATAAGTGAGCAATAATCCCTAGCAGTCATTGACCGGATCATAACCAAAAATCTTCAGTAAGTCGGTGAATGCGCTCACGGGGCGCGACGTGAAAAACGACGTCCATTAAGGAAGTGAATACATTTAAAATAATCGGCTTAGCCGTCCGACGTTGACGTATATTCGTACTTATCTCACGGAGATACCGGCACAGATATCCCGACTAATCCCTTACACAAACATCTGAAAAAGACTCGGCACTCCTTGTAGAGCTGATCCATAATTGAATGGGCCGCAACCAACTCTTTGACTTGAACAAAAGTGCCCAATAATTTATGCCTATAATCTGACACGCGCTCGCTCACGTAATTTTTATTCGTTTTTGAATCGTGATCTTTCCTTTGGGATTCTGTTATTAACTATACCCGCTCCAGTCACAATATTACGCACACGCTTCTTTATACATTTCTTTAGTAACTGTCACGTCCTTTATTTATGTTCTGCTACGTTAACAAAATAAAACATTTTCGACGGAAGTGCTGATTTATATTATCGTAAAGAAGTTAGTTGAACAGAAATAGTCAGTGGACATAAGCTTACCTACCTCAAAGTAATCAGGATATCCCCATTAATTTTTAAGGACTTCCTTTGAAGACAACCGTGTTTACTTCGAAAACAAGCAAACTTTTAATGGAGTTACAATTAGGTGACCCTCAAAAATACAAGATCACCAAAGTTTTATTAACGCCGCAAGTTGGATAGTCTTTGTTCATTTTAGGAAAACTGGTTCCTGAAGTTTATGAAGGTAAAGTATTTTTTTTACAAGTAACAAAGTTGTAAACCCGTAATACAAGGACGATTGGTAAAGAAATTAAAAAAGTACATGGGAGTTGTCTGTTTTTAATTAATTTTATGAATCAGCCTCCAACTTCTAATTTCTACAGCGGAACTGAATTTCGTGCTCTAACTCTGTGGAGGTACAAATTCCCACCATCAGTATCCGTCACCATGCAGTCTTAAAGAGTTGAATTTTAAGTTCCCAATACCCATTGACTAGCCCCGAGAATAATTGGGTGATATCTGTTATAATAATTCTTCATAGTAAAACCAAAACCTTCTCCATACTTATCTTTCAAAGCATTGCAATGGCAACTGAAGTTCTAATCCTTCCTTCCTTGTTTACCGTCAAAACTGTATGTATGTGGTAATCTATCTAAGTTTCAAACTCCGCAGTCTACACGCAACTCTGCGTACGCCCTTAGCACTGCACCTCTCATGCAAATTCCATTAATTAACGAATATGCCAGATATCACGTTTCACATAGACATTAACGAGCTAGCACTAGTTTGAACGCAATCAAATCGATCGCGATTCAACTTAAGATTAGACATTTTTTTATCACTGGCCTCAATATTAGTAAATGATTATTATAAATTTTGCAAAGCGCTATCAGGATGAGGCTCTAAGCAAAATCTGTAACTTTGGATGCCAGATAACTTTTTGATATTTATTTATAATTAGATATAATATATAATATAATATTAGAATGTAATTTTTTCATAATAAAGTCTTATTCATGTTATATATTTCAATAATACACTTACTTAATATTTATATTATTATGCATATTTACGTTTGCAAATCAGAAAATAAACAGCTCACATATTCATTTAATTAAATGATGAAACAGGTGGCATTCGATAAAGGTTCAGTTTGTTTTTATATTAGTTTAAAGAAAGTTTTGCCACTTCTTAACTTTTTTTACGCATTGTTTGACTTGCAGAAACAGATAGATCCCTATGCTCTTCCAATAAATATTTTTGTGTGTCTTTAGACAATCTTGATTGTCTAAGCACGCAGTCGAATAATCCCAGTGTGTTATAGTAAAATAAACTTGTACTAACAGTACAGCATTGATATTCCCCCGGCTTTCCCCGAACCATGTTATCGATTTGAATGGTACAGAAATGATAAAACTGCCGATGTTTCAGTAAATAGTTTACACAGGAAAATGCCTTTGTTTGAAGTTACAAGCGCTCTAACATTCAACGCTTCCAGCAAAGTATTAACTTCAACTTCTTAATTAGATGGCATCTGTCCATTCGGTTAATTTTGCCAGTATCAAGTGAGGATATATCACATAAATATAATAGTTTTTAGTCGAGTCAGTCAATAGACAAGTTGGTCGTCATCGGCTTTGAAGGAAAAGATGGCGTTTTTCTTAAAAACTATCGGAAACACTTTCGTTTCAATCAGGATATCACACTTTCATTGCAACTGCTCACTCACACTTTGTGCTAAGACTTCAAGTAATGTTAGTATAATACCGAAATACAAAACAGAATTCAAAATAGCACCAAAACACAATTAAAATGAAAAAGCTATGTCACTTCCGAAAATGACAGAAAATGAATCCTCCAGTAAAGCCAGTTTCACAGCGATAAAATGATAGATTAAGCTCTATTATCACTGTCATGCAATTTACATCAATATTCATAATAATAATAATAATAAAATTATTTATTTCAGACAACTATAAAATGCACATTACAAAAATGAAACACCTTAGGTCCATAGTTAATAAATACCTTAGAGACTAACATACATAAAATAAAATAAAATTACTCATAAATATATATTAAGAGATACATAAAAATAAACGGGAAATTATTTATTAATTCCCATGGGATTTTTTCGTAATCAGCATCCCTAAAGCGACCTAACTTTAAGTTGCGTCATTTTATGCATTATTTTCTAAATTCGAAGTTTTATTTTTAATGTTTGTTAATTCCTTGTCCTTTTGATAGTCTAGCTAGTGTCTCTGGCCACTCCTTTCAAACGACAGTTCATAAACAATTACCCTTACACAAAGGATACCTGGCTGCCAGTTACGAAGCCTATAATTTGTAAGGGAAGCTAGTTATTTAAGCTTTAGTTCTATGAACGTTTGCCTAGCAATTGCAGTTTAGTGAAGCGGTCTATAATTAAGTCTTAAAAATAGCCGACGTTTTATAATATTTGATGAGAAATTCTGTCTATTTTCGTGTACAATTTTATAAGGGTACTTTTTTATAAAATTTATTTTAAATTCTTGAATAATTTTAAATATTATTATGTAGCTCTGCCTTCTGCGCCGTAGGTCGTGGGTTCAAACCCCATGGATAATAAATATTTGTGTGGTGAACGCAGATGTTTGTTCTCTGTCTGGGTGTTATATTGTATTCTAAGTATGTATTTAAAAATGCATATAGTTATTATTATCAGCTATCTAGTCCCGTCATCATTCTGTGGATTTTCCACAATATTTATTATTATTTTGTTTTGTTTTGTTTGTGCTTCCTCACTGTATCTTTGTCTATTTATCCTGCTTCCCAATGCAGGTAGATAGATACATAATAAAATACCTAGATCGAATAGTAAATACAAGCAGCAAACTGAATTCCTCCTTCGTAATGAGCTCGACGTCTGATAAGCGGTGAGGGCTTGTTTAATACCCAGTTTCCGTGCTAATTATAGTACAGTATGTAGATTACACCCAGTATTCCTGCTATTGATCTGAATCTCTCAGCAAAGTGGTGTTTATTTGGGTAGAAACGTTGAGTAAGTTACGTAATGTCCAATGTATTCTACTTAAATCTAACTCATGTCCTAACTTATAAATACTTATGTTATGTTAGTTTTTGATTCATGTTTGTATATTGTGTGCTATTGGAAGCAATAAATAAAAAAAACAACTTCTTCTTCTTCTTCTTATCGTGTCACTGATTCTTTCGAAAAAAAAATCAACTATACTCAAAATAAGAAAAAAGGTCCAAATACGAGAAAGCCTTAAAAATTTACGTAGTAAAATAGTCTCATTCGAGATTTGATGCCATACTGTGGTGTAATTACCTACTGGCTGGTGAGGCTGAACATGGTTGTAATAAAAACACTTTGTTTTAAATTTTGTTCTTTAATCAATCCCTAATACCTACTTCAGGGTTTAAGATTTTTAACGTCCATACATACATACGTACATATTATTTCTCCGTCGAGTTTTCACTATTTTGTAGAGAACTTTATAAGTACAAATTAAGATGAGTAGGTCGGTGCCTATTTGGATTTCAATAAATCAACTTTCAAACAAGCAAGCACACATCCCAAGGATTAATAAAATAATAACGCATAAGATGGCACTTGTACCGAAGTGGTTTCGAGTTCTCGTCATAACGACATCTCGTACACAGAATCAAGAAGAGACCCATAATATTTCAAGTAGTTTGACGTGAGCCCTACAAATAATTATGACAGTTCTCATAGGAATAACGTCTGAAGCACCTGTTAAGAACATTTGAGATCCACTGGAATTTCAAGCCTTGTTGATGCATCTTTTATTGCTCGTATCAAAGGGTGACACATCATTTTTAATACATTATGTGCTTATTATTATTATTAAATTATGAAAACCTATCAGGATCAAATTTACTATGATTTGCCAATGTCTATAAAAGCTCAAGAGTTCAAAGAACTTAAAAATGTCTCGCCATTAAAAGTCTCTCGGGCCGTTACGATGAGTTCAATAATTGTTATCTCACTTAGTAGTCAATAACCAAACAGTCTGAAGTAGCACCGATAAACACAAATCGTTCAACAGAGGCACTCTACAAAGTAACGCATCGAATGTGACAACTTCATCCTCAACACTCCCGCGCATCAGGACATTTCCTCGGCGCCTACGCACATGCATACTTTTAAAACCCTCTTCCCGTCTGAACGACTCTGACGAATTAAGTTATTAACGCTTCGGGCAGCTGCTCCACACAAATCAAAGCGACTACTCCCGAACACTGAAAGCATCGCTCTTCATAGACTTTATGACCTTTTTACGGCCCTTTCATATTAAACTTTCAGTCAAGCACGACGCTCTCGAACCGAACGAGGGCGGGAGTGCGATTGTTTCCATGACAAAATAAATTAATGCGGGCGCATCGTAAACGTGTTTATTTTACACTCTGTCTCACGATATCCTCGGTATTGTTCTTTGAAGTTAAACATCGAGCTTTGACGTTTCGACACCTTTGATGTTCTGCCTAGATAGTGACGCTGGCTGATACGTTCTCTAATAATGTCACAGCGGCGTTCCATAAATCATATCTAGCGGGTTTGCCGACTCGAGCGTAAGTTTGTTTTGCGCGTAATATTGCTAACCTAATGTCGTAACGGCTTTGATGTACCCGGGCCGGAATACTAAGCTCGGGAGCGCGGTTTCGGTACATCGTCAGCAATAATTCCACTTAGCGTAATGTAGCGACGTGCAATATTATCTCCGCCCAAGCCTTGGCTTGTCATCGCTTCGCTGAAAACATCGTAAAATGCTACGGTTATAAATTATTTACTGTTAAGAAGCGTGCCTTTGTCACCTCAGGCCGAGGTGGGTATTAAGATATTGCTTCGTATTCCTGTGGGTCTCATTACAGGGCGGGGTCCGGGCGCTTCTGTAATATTTCATCCTTGGCGGGTCCCAGACGAAGAGCCTGTGCGAGGCATCTCCTAAATAGAATACATCCGACTACCTTTTTTTTCTCATTAACATAAAACGCTTCGAGCAGCGTATGTGCAATTTTTTTTACAATCTTAATATCATTAAGGAAAAACGTTTCGTGGGCAAATACTGAATAGCGATCCGCCAAAAAGGTTGTTTTGATGGTAGTTATACATTAAGGTAATTGGTGTACGGTTGCGAAACACTTTTATGGGCCATCGCAACGGTCGTTCGGGGCTGCGCTAGACCAATCATTGTCAGTCTCCGCCGCGGGCCGAATTTAATACGGAATTCTATGTTAATGGAACGAATTTAAGTACCCAACGGATAGATTGGTTCTCGAGATTTATAGAACAACAAACTAACAAAGCGGTGCCAACATTATTCGGATCTAAATTAATGAGCCACGTGTACAATTCCTGTTCAACAGCCAGTATAATATCTAGTTCAAATAAACATTATCTGAGTTGTACCAGTTGAAAAATGACATTCCCATTTGATTGCTATAATTGCGATTGCGCCCTCCCTCATCATAAAGGTCTACGGATCAATTTACACTCACAATGACCTTAATATAAAGTCATCTCAGTGGAATGAACGGGCAGTAATCATTTTCATGTGTTAAAGAAATTCTATGTCGATGTTATCTCGAGCGTGAGTCGCGTGTAGCCGAGAGGTTTAAAAAAGCACATGTGGAGATACGTATCGCAGCCTCTGTTAATTACTTTTGACACGCTGCATATGATTCAATTATCGTATGATTTATAAAGAGAGAAGGGTCGCATTTGGCGGAAAGACGGTGTATTTAAGCGTTCATCATCTCATTAATTTTGGATCGCGTTCCATGCACCAGATGGCGAAATGAAGACGGTAGCACATTTTTTGTAAGCATATGCTACCGAGTTGTGTGGCCCGGCAACGAAGAATTCCAAATATTTTACGATAAACTGTTTAACAGACCCTTATTAGTTTACATTTTGAGTAACTGTAAATGTTTAACTCCAACGGAGATATATCTTTACAGATCTCGCTCGACACTTATAAAACTATAAATTGTGGACTATCGCGTGCCGCATCTTATGAGCTGGGTTGTTCACGTAAAAGAGCTTTAATTGCTTAACCCATCCGTCCCGCGGCACATAACTCAGTGGTCCGCTTTCACACCAAAGCCTCTCGTACTAGAACCTGTAGTAATAAATACTAATTACCAGTAGAATACACGATAACATCGCCGAAATTCCTAGCATTATAGTGACGCATGAGTTGTTGGAATAAAAACTCAGCCGTTACCATACACGGTATAAATCTCGCGTGACGCATAATAGTCTTAAGGGTTTTATTTATCGCTTTCGGTCGTTTAAAGTGAACTGTTTAATAAATATTATCACTGTAGTCGTCAACAAACGTGAGAAGATAGCCGTTGACCCGGTTCGTGATACTTGGCTCATTTCGGGGATTAAAAGTGATCGTTTCCGAACGGCATTGCCTTCTGTTTGTCGAATCTTGTCTTACAATAAGCCTCGCGGGTTGCTTTAAGGATCTTCGCCTTTCTTACGAGCTTCTTGTATAATTAGACGGGGTTCAAAATAGCTTCGCTTTTTGAGAGATCTCGAACGACAAAAGGAGACTTATACTTTGCTGTAAAAAACGTCTTCGTTTAATTCTTAATGTTCTTCAATGACATCTCCAATGTTGAGTATTTAAAAGGTGATGTTTTTTAAACACATTTCCGGTTCAATGAGATTGAGTGTTCCGTAACAGCAAAAAAGCTCTAAGGAGAATAAAAAGCTCTGCACGTGGGGCTTATGAGAACTTCCCGTTAAATAGGCTTTTACATTTGCAGATGCGCCTATTCATTTATAATATTTGATACGACCATCAAATGAAAAAGGTTCGAATATTTTCCAATCAAGATACGTTACCAAAAAATACACCCAGGTTTATCAATAAACTAATTTAATTTGAATAATACAGGCTGATAAAGATATCACGAATGAATACATTTTCATAATATTTATTCAGAAATGAGCCATTTCCAGCACAACAATGAAGTAACAAACTCGTTAGTGGGACAACATCTTGGCGGGGTTCCCACATTTGCCACCACATGGCTCGAATTGAAACATATCTCCGACACTGCAGCCTACTTTCAATAAATCCGGATTATCATTTATTTAAGCATACACTGACATGAACACAGACTCAGCAACAAATAAAAACGATCATTATTTTTTCAGTAGCAAGGTATAAAATTCAATAAGGTTCGGTGACAAATGTGCAACCGTGGTTCGAATTGTACTTTCGGAGAGGAGGAAGTGCGTGTTATTGCAGCTTATGTTTCGTAGCCGCCCGCTGAGGCATTCGAAGCACCCGTCCGTTTTTTGTGACAGACCAACCGAGTGCCATAAATAATAGGTAGGGGTTCCCGAAGCGAGCTTTGTAATAAATTCGATGCTCTTTTGGTAGCAAAGTAGCGGCCCATCTACGATTGAATTATGGTGATGCGTTAAGCCGTCGGACTCTGTTGGAATCCGTATTTTTTATTTCCATTTCGCACTGAGCTTCTGCTTATTGAGTCATTATGTACGTTCTCGGAAGGCGAGGCTCGATGAACTACAATAAGTTTGTTTGCTACACGCTCGTATCGAGTTACTCCCATCCATTTGAAGAAGACAACGCACATATGGTACGGCACATCCGGATAAGTTTACTCTTAAAACAGAAGACATTTAAATCACGTGGCACTGTCAATATTACCTTTTCTCTGTACAAAGGCGATTGTCTGAGGCAGACGGTTCTAAACTAAGATAGATTAGTGCTAGTTGCTCGGACGCACGACACAACACAGTCGAGTTTACCGACCCATGTTTGGAGTGGAGACCTATTCCGTTTACCTCGTTGAATGTTTGTTCTTCGGATATAATGGAACATGTATGTAATAAATAGTTCAACACCGTATTAAAGTCAACTTAATGCGGACACAAACATGCAGGAAATTTCCTCTTTCCTAGATTTTCCATGACGGTAATCTAATTTGTCATGTAATTTTAGATAGGTGTCGTGAATGCGAAGTAGATAAATCTTATTTAAGCTAACAGGCGTGTTACTTAATCCGATGTAGAATTCGTAGGTGAATTTCAAAGTTGAGTTAGAGACATATTTTCTCCCACAATTTCACGTCGTGTTACGAACTCTTAATAAATTATGAAATCTTTGAAATATGTATCTAGCTATCAGATACCTGTCACTGAAGAGTAGTGTTTGCTTGGAGCGGCGGTGTAGTGTTACTGGGTAGAGGATACCGGCTGGACGGAGGAGTGCGTCCACGCATCAGGAGTGCTTCTCAAGTTACCCCCGGATAAGTCAATCATTGGAAACGTCCACGATTTGCCCAAAATAAAACCCGCCGTTAGAATCTCGCGTGTGGCGCTCTCGGCATAATGCGTAGCGACAGCCGACATGTTTTGTGCGAGAAAATAAAATTGATGGTACGGGAGCGCTGCAGACTTAAATAGCTCAGTATTCGTGCTGTAGCTAAACGCCTTTGTCTATTTTATAACCGGCGTCACGTCTCTCTGTTTCGTTTTCCTTTTGTTTTCGTGTAACGTATTAGTTTTTCCCGACGTGTATTCGTGTCTCACGGAAATTGCTCTGTCACAAAATGTTTACGGCTAAGCGGCTGGCGTCCTTTATTTAACAGTTAAACTTTTAAAAGAAAGTAATTGTACAAGTGTTGGTGGATTTAGAGTGGCTAGCAAAGACCAATTTCCGCTGAAGGCTCGCAGTCTTGACGAGCAAATAGCTCTTTGCAAATCAAACAGGTCTGCCGAATCCACATATCAACTTCGTATTGTTTCTCTCCCGTCATTCGGGCCTAACCAGAGGCGTTTTCGATTATCCGCCCTGCGGAGAACAAAGCCGGTGACCGCAGAGCCGAGTCAATTACATAGTTCAACAACTCAGCCCTTATAACTTTCATGGGCTACCACCGGAATACTGAAAAGGGTATCTGTTTTCAATACTCGGGTCGAGCGATACGATTGACCCTTTCGAGTGTCCGCATTGACTTTTAAATTACTAATCCCGCGGGGTAAACAGAAAAAGTGCCTCCGGGTGCGCTTGTTTACACGGTCGAGTGTACTTGCACATCTTCATTAGCTAGCGGCTCGCTTGCTCAACACTCGTGCGGCTCCCGCTATCCCTGGGAATTCTCATTACTTTACCTCAGTTTCTCAGCGAGAAATGAATTCAAATGATGACAATGTTATCTTCAGGCGAACGAAATTAACTATGTGATTAACTAAACACTGAATTATGCATACGTGAGTAAACAGAATTGATACGTATCTAACAAAACATACGCATAGTGAATTTACATTCTTTCACATCGTTCGTCTTCTGTTGGACCGGGCATAACTCGTTTTCCGGAAACAATTCAACTTGCCAACTGCTTTTAAATACAATGATATATAAAGGATATAGTATAAAGGCTAATAAATGTTTATCTAAGCATCGGAATAGGAATGCGTTTGGCGGGAGAGTGGAGTGAGTGACTGCGTGCACAAGCGGCGACGGCGGACGCACTCGACCGAGCCTATTCCTTCGTGATGGCTCTATACCGTCCTTTTTCCTACGTCAGATACAAACAGTACCCTTTCAACCCGAATGAATTACTTAATTTTTCTATACCGAGCGCTGGCCCTCAGCGATACTCGACGTCGAAATAAATTAGCGTTATGCATTGTGTTAGAGGAAGCGCGCCGCCTTGAATTGGGTTCGAGTGGTTTTTTGGTTCGTGAGCATCGAGGGGAGTAATTTTTGGGCAAATGTTTGCCGGTTTATGGTTTTGAATGCAATTTCATAATTATAAAGAATAACGTGGGCTTATTTAAACTTTAAATTGAAATTCACCCTAAATACCCATCAACAATGATTCAAAATAATATCTTGTATGCTTTGAAATAGTTTTATAGACATATCTCTATGAAGATTAAGGAAGTGAAAGGTAGTGTGGATTGTCTTTAAAATTTATTTATTTCTTATAGTGCAGTAAACACTATAATATAAATAAAAAGGTGAGATCGCTTTTAAAAACTTCGTGTTCAATAACTGGCACAAATACAAAGTAGCGGTTTAGCGGTACACGATCCAAATGAAACATTAAACGTTATTAATGAGAGCGTTACCATTCACTGCGATATGAATGTACGATTGTACACAGAGCTAAAACGCATTCTCTTTCGCTCCACTGCTTATTAATGATATGAAATTGTTAATAACGGCGGACAGAGAGTAAAAAATAAACGATTAAGAGTGTTAAACTACCGTAACTGATCGGAATTCGGCTCGCCAGTTTTTGGTAGTCTATTGTACTCATAATAATAGAAGTATTTATGTTTGGGTGCTGTTTTGTGTTAGAAAAAATTTAATAATCACCCGTCTACCTGGGAAGGTGTGCCATCCATCACGAGTCATAACGAGAAAATATTATTGTCTGTTTTTATTGCATTTCCAAGAATACACGTTTGCTATAAAATAGAGGGTTTACGTCTATATTTGCAAACATTGTACGATAAAGTTATAAATTAACTTTAGATTGCTTATTGTGTCGTTTGACAATATAATTTTTATCAAGCATGACACGTTAGAATTTTCAGCTGTTAGTTAAATAAAACATTTCAATGCGTAGACAATGTCTACTCATAAAGTTCGGTTAGAAATGGTAGGGCATGTCATTTGTAACTCTTATTCGTGGGTACACATTGAATAAATTTGAATGCAAGTGGTGAATTTGTGTACCCAATATGCAGATTAGTGGAAGGATACCTTGTCCACGCCGCCCCACGTTCCGATCCGGAGAACACACGCACGTTCCTTCATGTGGAAATTATCTTGGTTAGCTTGTACCTCGATTCAGAGCACCTAGATTGCAAGGTAGAAGCTTTCGCGAAGTAAAAAAGTAAAGTAAGTAAACGTGATGACGATGCACTAAGCACGGAACGTTTTCAACCCTGTCAAGCAAAATTGGTATGAACTAAGAATAAAGACTGAATTTGGGGGCTGTCAAAAAAGTCAAAGTGAAATGTCAAAGTAAACAATGAAATTGAGGAATAAAAGGAATTATTATGATAGGTTATTTTAAAAGGATATTCAACACGCTTCTTTGTGATATTTGGAAACAAGATGGTTGGTTGGCAAGTTGCCCGATTTATATTTTTAATGAAATTGTTAATGAAAAAAAATAGGCATATTTCTATTTAAACTAACATCATTTATGTTAGTTCAAATAGAAATATTCCTATTTTTTTTTAAATAAGGTTAGTGCGGTGCGGTGCGGTAAGTAAGGTTATTTGTTTTATTGTAAGTTTCTTTGGGTACCCAAGTAGGTAAATGTAGTTTTATAGCTGCCAAAAATAAAACTGAAAAATGCGTTCACACAACTCATTGACTAGTCAAGGCTCGAACACACCTAGTTCGCTGGCGGTAGTGATCAGTGAAACGTTGTCAAATATCGCTGTCAGATTTAAGATTTGACAGCGATATTTGACAGCGTTTCACTGTTCGCTACCGCCAGCGAACTAGGTGTGCGCAGGCCATCACTGTTGTCCGTCACGTCAAATACTAGACATATATCTTTTAATTTGATAAATACATTAATTTCTGTACAAGTTATTCCATACTCTACTTTTTTGAGTTTGTTTTATTTTATTCGAGTTTTATGAGTTTTGTCGCTCAAGTTTACACTTCAGTCTGACCCACAATGCACAATGCGATTCAGTATACAGTATTCAATGTATACACAGCACATTAGGTTTCAAATAAATGTGCATATCATTAGACTAACAAGAACCGCGGATGTGTGTGGTCCATTCTTATTCCATCTCCGTATTGGAACACTTTTTTATTCGTAGCAATTAATGGCCTACAGCTTGAACTTCGTGTAAGCTATTTAAGTCATTTGGGCCATTAGGCGAAGGCTTGAATTTGGGAACGAAACCTTTAATTAATTAAGGGCTATTAACGAAAATGATAGTTATTATTCGGGATTGCCCCGAGACAGAGCCGTGGTATACTGAATTTACTGAAGGTGCTTCAATGCTAAGATGTTTTAAGTTTACAATTTCATCGGACGAATCATAGAGCTAGAGAAGTTAGATGGCGTAGGTTTTTACCTACAGCAAAGATCAGTGGGTAGAAATAATATAATTGAAGGTTTACGTCGTACTTATAAGAAAATGTGTTGCATAAGTGTTGTTATGGTATAATTATGCTCGAGTGTAAGTATGTTAATTTAAATAAATAATTTGTGCATATAATATAATTCTTGTGAGATTTAAACAATTTCTACCAAAGTCCCATTTTTGTCATTAAAAAAATTTACCTCTTTGCTTAGTCAGATTTAATAAGAAAAAATATTAAATTGGCCTCTTTGCTTAGTCTCATTTAATAAAAAAAGCTATCAAATTGATCTCTTTGCTTAGTCTGATTTAATAAGAACTATCAAATTGACCTCTGTGCTTAGTCAGATTTAATAAGAAAAACTATCTAAAATAACCTCTTTGCTTAGTCATATTTTCAAGGGTTCCTTTTTTATTTGTCAGGCTCGTACTCAACGCCCTCATACTTTTCCACCTCGTTCTATATGCGTTCTGTTGTCTTTGTAACATGTTAACAACAATGCTCAGCGGAGCCTAATGCGATGACTTGCATTAGTAAAATGGATCTTATGATTAGAAAGGGCATTGTTTATTCATTTCTAACCACCTGGCCTAAGCATCGCTTGCACCAACTGCTATAACCAAGCGTTTGTCGAACATGTTATAAGCCTGTCGTATTATTTCAATAAAATCATTATTTTTTATTTTATTTATTAGAAAATCAACAGCAATTATAAAAGTTGAATAGCAGGGTGTAGGTGTATCATCTTAAAATATACCAATAATAGATTTGTCCAAGTAGTCATATTACAAAAAAAAAAAAAGTGCTAGACTGCCTTCTAGCAATAGGTTCTTATAAAATTACTTTATTACGGACAGCTTCCAAAAAACTAAATAACTAGTAAATTAGAGACAAAGAAGATAGTGTTCTGCAATGGGCGGTCTTGTCGCTCAGGGTGTTTTTTCCAGACGACTTTTGCCTATTATACATTTTTTATTTTTCCTATAAATATTTAAGTTCAAAAATATACCATGCTTTAAGCAAATACATTATTTAATATCATTCCATTTCATTAACCAAAGAAGAAATTTTATGTAGGTATTCATGGTCCATAATAAACGACAAAACGCTAGCAAGGATTAAATAACGCAATGATTACGTAGGTCTTAAGTCATAGTCAATGTTTGAATCAACAATCTATAGTCAAGTAACTTTGATTCTTTTACCCAAAATTTACAGCAACGTTATCAAATAACCTGTTCGAGAATTTATGAAATTACTGCTCTTGAAAGGTAATGCTTGGAATATTAAGTTAATGAAGTTTGCAACGAGTTGTTGAGACCTTTTAAAGTATGAATTTTGAAACGAAATATTTTAAGTAGCATACAACACAGTAGTTTTAAAAGTAGTTAAAAATCGGAAGGAATGTCTATTAATTATTTCCAATCTCGAAAGATTGAATAATATCTATCGCCACAAATTAAGTATCACATTACACCCAGAAATATGCTAATGCGGCTATAATGGACCCCGAAACAATAAGATATAGTAATAGAATACCAAGGGCCGGCTCCATCAATCATCCGATAAACTAACATTTCGTAGAAAACAGGTTATTATTTCACTATCGGCGCCGACCTGCACAAACTGACAAGGCCGCAAAAAAGTTTATAAATACTCAGTGATTGCTTTTTTGAAATTCGAACTTGGGATTTATACAGTTGACCTGGGCCTATTCTCATGCTTTAAACTTTTCAGAGACATTAACATCCAAACTGTCAACTGACTACGCAATCTGCAATTGTTTATTACTAGACACTTTGTAAGATATCAAAAATGACAGCAATATTTGACAACGTCACCGCAGAACGCTTAGATGTGCGCAAGGCCTAAGAAGTTCGTTCTATAAATAAAATACCAGGAGTGATTAGTAAGTGAGTAATGAGCCTGCTTTATATGGAGTTGAGGAATAGAGCATGATCTTATCTGAAATGGAACTCATCATTTATAGATCTGTCCATCGGCGCTGGCCGAATGTTATTAATAGATTTTTATCTGGTCATCAAAATGAATATTATACCGCAGCTAATTAGAGAGTAGTTTGTTCATAAAAGTAGTATCATTTGTAAAGAATGATGTGGTAATGGCCATAATAAAAAAACAAAAAATATAGTGAGATAATTCTTAATGTAAGCACCTAAGACATAAAAATTATCTAGTTTGAATCTTTCATCGCTACTAAAAAAAATTACATAAAAACCATCATCATTAAAAAACTAACCTCTACTTAGTTAGACCTAGCTAGGGTTCACGCAGGGTAAGTAATTCTCCCCAAAACAGGAAGTTAGGGCAGCGCTATCGTTCTCAATTTGAAATAAGTACCTATAATTTAGCTACACTATTAACTTACAAACACAAAAGTAAATACCGGCTATAAGTATAATTGAATCATAATTGCGTCAAATGGTATACTAACAATTCCACCGGCTCAGCTGTTCTGTATTACCTGTGTCGTAACGGTATTCTTGTTTCATCGGCCCGGTACATAATATCGGTAACAAATTATTACTCTCTACACTACTTAAAGAATCACCACATGCAGAGCAGGAAATGTTAGACAAATCAAAACCAGCAATCGACTACCGTTTTTTTGTATCGAATTCTTTGTATCGTCGATAACAATAAAAAATTCTACAACTTTATAATATTTCTTAGAAGATATTTTATTTAGCGATACCATAGGAGCTAGATACATAAAATGAACACAAAGAACGCTTTGTTTGACAGTAATATTCCTATTTCTAAGCAGAGTATCTTAATCTCAATTGGTAGACTTTCCAATACGATGTTTATCTTTAATAATGGAAGATAAACTACCTACTTTGTGACTTTGATTTTACAAGAGCTTTGATACACAGAGTGAAAGATGTGGTATTATGACGATGTATGGCGTGGCGTGGCGTTCCATCTTGCCAGCGTTACGACTACATTATGTCACAGATTTTTCTCTTCTTCTTAGTCGTTTTCTTCATTACTGAACGTGCCCGTCTTGCAATACCTTAGTCCCGGCGTGGACAATATTTTTTCCCCTATTCTTTGCCTGTATCACTGTGACAGTGAAAGGGAGGCAGTGAGAGCCGTTACTTGATCTAATCACACCGGCTCGGTGATCTGCCACGTGGCAACAGTTTTTTCTACAACTGTTTTAATACAGATGAAATCTTTTTTTTTAACGTGAATTAGTCTTTAAAATTGCTTTCATTGCATGGGACGCAATTAAAAAAATCTAGTGATAACAAAATCGGGGGATACAGTTTAGTGTTTCAACTACACAGTATCTATCATACCCATCCAAATTTCAATAAAACCACTGGATAGCTAAAAAATCAAGCAATTTATTACGCTAAATAAGGACTGTAATACATTGCGCGCGGCAGAAGGAGAAGCCACGAAGTTACGAGACGTATTCACGTACAACATACGGCCAGCCGTGTTCAAACACAGCCACATCCCATTTTTTGAAGTGAAAACTTCTTTAGCGGCGTTGGAGCACTTTCTGTAATGGGTATAAAATCTTAAACTCGCGTCAGGGCGTCAGGATCACGTGACCTTATCGAAAAAGCGTAGGACGGATTTTTTGCAGAAATGTACCCTAAGACTACAACGTAGAGTTCATAATAAAAATCGAAAAAAAGCGTAAGACGCTACAGATACGCTAGTAGTTACTATGACACGGTAACGTCACAGAATAGATAATAGTTAGTAGCAAGCATACCAAGGCGTTTTTCGTGACTGTAGTAGGTATAGGTACATACCTATTATAGATTTTATGAACTAGCGGCCGCCCGCGGCAGGTAGTAGTGGTCATTGGTACAAGATTTTATAGATCTACTGTATTTATTTTTCGAGTGGAGCATTGCGGCGAGCGAAGCGAGCCGCCATGCGACCATGGGAACAGCGCGGCGAGCGAAGCGAGCCGTGCTGTGACTCCCCCCAAGCCCCCCAGAACCCCCTCCTCCGAAACCCGGGGGGAGCGTCGCGGCGAGCGAAGCGAGCCGCCACGCGATCACGGGGAACAGCGTGGCGAGTGAAGCGAGCCGTGCTGTTACCCCCCTAAGCCCCCCAGAACCCCCTCTTCCTGAACCCGGGGGGAGCGTTGCGGCGAGCGAAGCGAGCCGCCACGCGACCACGGGGAACAGCGCGGCGAGCGAAGCGAGCCGTGCTGTGACCCCCCTTAGCCCCCCAGAACCCCCTCCTCCTATGTCTGCCGTTTTACTTCATTTAGGACCTACTTGTAGGTCGCGCGACAAGGTCCCTTCTAGCGGTTCCGACCCGTTGAGGATTTGGCTTTACGTAAAATTTAGGGTTCCGTATAGGGTTTTGATTGGGGTTATACTATATTGAGGAATTTGATTAAATGGTCGACTTTTAGGGTTCCTTAGGACTTTGATTGGAGTTTCAACTACACTTAGAAGCTTGATAATGTTAAAATTTTTAGGGTTCCTTAGGACTTTGATTGGGGTTTTACTACATTGAGGAATTTGATTAAGTGGTCAACTTTTAGGGTTCCTTAGGACTTTGATTGGAGTTTCAACTACACTTAGGAGCTTGATAATGTTAACATTTTTAGGGTTCCTTAGGACTTTGATTGGAATTTCAACTACACTTAGGAGCTTGATAATGCTAAAATTTTTAGGGTTCCTTAGGACTTTGATTGGGGTTTTACTACATTGAGGAACTTGATAAAATAAACAACTTTTAGGGTTCCTTAGGCCTTTAATTGGACTTTCAACTACACTTAGGACCTTGATTATGTAAACAATTTTAGGGTTCCTTAGCACTTTGATTGGAATTTCAACTACACTTAGGAGCTTGATAATGCTAAAATTTTTAGGGTTCCTTAGGACTTTGATTGGGGTTTTACTACATTGAGGAACTTGATAAAATAAACAACTTTTAGGGTTCCTACGTTAATAATCAAGTTTTCACTTCTGCCGGCACTCCCGGAGTGCAACCCGTATTTTTTTATTTTACTACTGTTACTAACATATATCTATCTACTACTAGTGTGCCCGAAGAGTTGATGGTGGTTTATGAGGATGAAAATAGTATCGAGCTTCTACCCTAAGTGGTTCGCTTGTAAACTACTAAAGTTCTACAGCTCCACATTAACGGCTAATAATTCTACGAGTGACGATTTCAAAACATCAACTCTGGCATTCCGAGATCGTAGATTACTAACACAGATTAGTTGAAAGTAACTACGGCGTAAGTGACAGCGTTAATACGTTAAAACACTTTTTACAGTACCGGGTTAGGAAACTTCTTAGATGAAGCGTACGATAAAAAAAACGTCAATATCATTAAACCTGTACCAACATGGAGTTACTTAACAAGATTGTATGGCTCGTGTGTAGATAATGATAGTATTTTATTAGATCTGTATGTTCTACACGGGTAATTCATGTATCTCGATTTGATAGGCAATTGCAGGTTTTTTCTTAGTTTTAACGAGGTACACCGTTGTTGGTTCCATTTGATTGATCGGACAATGATTCGTTGAAATCTGTCGATATCAAATTTAATCTTGATATTTTTTTGTATCTTTCTCTTTCAAAGTAATACCAATATAGAACTAAGAGCTTTTTTGTTATAGTGTAACAAAAATATTTTTACTTCGATAATGGAAGATCAAACAGGTTTTAAAACAGAAAATAATTATTTGATCTGCTTGCAAAATAAATGTGTAAAAGAGCTGAGCAGGTTTGAGAGTCAGAGATTGAAAATAACCGGATTGTCTTACATAGAAGAACCAAAAACAAACCAGTGTACCAACGAAGACGCTCAAAGCCTTGTCGGAATAATAAGTAGTGGTGCCTGGATTTAATGTAAGTCCGCCTTTTCTAAATCGTCACGCACTACCTATCCGTAATTTACATAACACCTCGACGCATCACAATCGTTGTACATATAAATAGGTGGACTCAGACAGTCGCACATTAGTGAACATTCTAAAACAGGGACAGTGGACTAAGGGGCTGACACAAAGCGTATTGAATACTACATCGATGTTTTAACTGATGTATTAGTTCTGTAGATACAGAAAGCTATTTATAATGATGAATATAGTAAGATGGTTCTTGGCTTCAAAGTATTTGCTAAGCAGTGATTCGTCAAGATTGGTTTTTTTTTTCTTCATGCTCTTATTCTTCATTCTGCATTCATTTTCCTCTGTCAGCCGTCATCTCTGTATTTACTCCCTGTCTTAGCCATGTCATCTTTCACACAGTTCATTCACGTTTTTTTGTTTATTTCTGCTCACATGTCCATCCACATCCATACTCACCACACATGGTTGGTATGGGGAATTTGTAAACACGAGTTTTTTATCATCTACCAAAAATATACCTACTTAACTACCTAGGTAAGGTAGGTATACTAGGTACCTTACCTACATATTCAGCTATATTTGTTTCACTTTTTCAGTGTACATACCTTGTCTTACGTATTGTACCTATGTTCTTTATTTTTCTTATTGTGTTGTGCTGGACCTATATCAAATAAATTATCTTCTATTCTATTCTTTTTTGAGGATCTTAGAGTAGAAAAGTGCACTCTTAAATTTTTATTAACATTTAATACACATCGGGATGACACAATAAGTTCTATCTATCACAAGTTTGACATTACTCAAAAACTAGTCACAACTGCGTCTGTCAAAACGCTGACTGCACGATCAAATGACACATAGCGCAGTGTGTCACAACCCTAACGCTTACACCAATATATTCAGCAGGTGTCTTTGTATTAACATACAATTTACAAAGACTTTCGTATAAATAAAACTCTTCTCTAAATCCGGTATGATCGGTTTCTGTGTAAGTATTGCCTAAGATATTTAAACACCGGAGTAGTTATGCTAACAATTGTGACGCCCCATGACAGATTTTGTACTTAACATGAAGTGTGTGCTGTCTAAAGTGTTTTTATTGAATGCTGGTACAGTGCCACCAACTTTTTTTTTAGAAGAAGACCACCTCCATCACAAATTATGAAACAAAAGATGATACCTATAACAAAATGAAATGAAATAGCAATAAATTCCTAACTATGATGAACAGAACAAATAAGTTGGTGGCACTGTACCAGCATCCAATAAAAACACTTTAGTTGGTAAGTTTTTATATTTTTAAAACGGTGGGACCAATTCATGGAAGTGTTATTCTGAGAAATACTGGGAATGACGTGCATTAAAATATAGCACACAGGTGATAATCTCTCAAGTACATGTTAAAAATCATTGAAAGACAGACACTTTATCATTACGAAAACATTGATCATCATTATCAGCGCACTTCACACGGTGACAGTTTTCAAAAGTTTACGACCTCGTAAAATTTCGATGCAAGTTGTCGTATTTGTCAAGAATTTTGATTACAAGAGCCTATTATGTTGCAAAAGACACTATACAAAATGTTTTATTGCACGCGTCTGTTGAGTGGCAGTAAATACTTGTATCCAGTAGCGAATAACAAAAGGCAACTTTCTTTAATTTTACTGCCGAAGCTCACGGCACTTAAACGAAAGGTTCCGTTTATCTATGCGACACATTACAAGCCCAAGTGTTGGCGGACTTGACTAAACCTGGTAAAGCAGTTGCCATAATTAGATCGATTTTACAATCCCCAAATTAACGCTATTCGTTAATAAAAAAGCTACATACTTTCAGTAATAAAAATATACTGGCCTCAGCTCAGTTGGTAGTAGTTCTGCCTTCTGTGCCGTAGGTGTGGGTTTGATCCCCCCCGAGAATAAATATTTGTGTGGTAAGCACTATACAAAAAAAATATGTGTTATGTAAGTATTATATTATCAGCTATATAGTTTCCTTAGTACAAGCTCTGCTTAAGAGCGCATCGTGCGAAAATTTGAGATTTAAAAAAAAAAAATTCATAAAAAATATACTATTTAACATGACATTCTATTTAACGCTGACATACGATTTTCACTAGCGTTAAATAGAATGTCATGTTAAATAGTATATTTTTTTACCAAATTCGAATTAATCTCAAATGTATAGTCTACACTACAGTCCTTTACAGTCTATAGTCCTTTTGCGATTTTTAAAATGTCACTTAGTTATTTAGTTATGTTTTTTTTTTTTAAATCTCAAATTTAATTTGGGGCTAGATATTATCGTCAATCCACACGATAATATCTAGCCCCAAATTAAGAGCGCATCGTGCGAAAATTTGACATTTTAAAAAAAAATTCATAACTAAATAACTCACAATATTTATTTTTAATTTCGACTTGTCAAAAACACATAATTTGTTTTTTGGTGATCCTCCCTTACTACATTACAAAAGTGCCCTTAACAATGCAACAAAAAAAAATTTGATTGGATGCGGCAACCTAAGTCTTAGCAGTTACGTTATAAACCCAACGTGCTTTTGACTGCAAAATCATGCATCATGGTAAACTGATAGTCATGAAGTGGACGATACAGGAAACGTTGAGCAAACAATGCGCATCGAGCTGGCCACCCCGGCCGGGGCTGCACCGCCCACGAGCGTTCGTGACGCGCACTGCCTTCTGCTCTGGGTGTGACCAGAGTAGCGGCGAGGAGCGATCTAAACAAACCATTAAAAAATACAATGATTGCGATCATTCACTGCTGCATATGCGATTGAAATGTTTCCTTAACTTAAAAAAATTGGTAATTGTTTTTTTTATTAGTCATTGATTAATTACTTACAAAGTACATACCTAAATGTATTTATAAATAAAAAAATGTAGATAATTCTCTATTTAGCCCCAAATTATTAGCAGAGCTGTGTATGGGAGCCAGATAGCTGACAATAATAATAAAAATAATATTTTTTTGTAAATATATAGGTACTTAGAATTCAATGTAACACCCAGACAGAGAACCAAGAGCAGTATTCACCACACACATATTTGATCTCGGTGGCCCACGGTCTACGGCACAAAAGGCAGAGCTACTACAAACTGAGCTAAGAGGCCAGTCAATTTTTTTATATTATTCAACTCGAAATCTCAAACGTCTGCATAGTTATTCCAGTTAAAAACATTAAATTACATTCTGCATATAAGCAGTACAACTTGGTAGGTACTTGATGAGTGGACTGGTTTCCACAACTAGGCCTCTGGTGGGCCCTCACTAAATATTTATATGTGGAAAACTGACAGCTCCTTTATTATGCCAAGAGTTTTGTGAATAATATTGCAGTTAATAAGCCGCTGAGCGATCGAACACAAAAGGCACAGCTGCAGCCATAAGATACATCTGTAATAAATTATCTTCTCTCAAAACAGCAACCGTCATAGCCTTCGGCGATTTCATTTACCAGACCACATCCATGTGAAAAGCTCACAAATGAAATGGTTATTTATAGTGAAAAGGAACAAAGCATCCTGATAATTTGCTGTTTGTTTGTGTTTGAAAGCAGAACCACAGAATAAGTAATGGCTTGTACGAGAAGCTCTTGGTTTAATGCAATTTGTTTCGCTGCCCGCAGCTAGGGGCGTGCCGCCGTCACTCCGACCGCGACCTATGCTCACGTAAAGTTTTATATCCACCGCTGATATCTTCGGTGATGCGCTCGGAATATCAATAAGAAGCGCAAACTACAAATGAAATACTCAACTTTAAGCGAATCTCGTTGTTTAGCGAAGGTGTTGTTTTAATAAATATCTTTCGCAGTCGCTCTGTTTAGTTTACAAATTGATTTTGTTTAACTTCGGAGTTCGCGCGACTAACCCACTTTTAGTAATCAATATCGTTCAAACTTCGAGTCGTCGACTTGCCTTGAATTGGTTATGAATTCACGAAGTTTTTAATTATGTATCGTCTAAGCAATGAACATACGATAAGTGAACGTGACTAAAGTGAAACCCACGTTCGCTTGATTATCTCTTATATGGTCCTATTATTTAGGGGACGCTTTTATTGTGCAGTAAATATTTTATTCGATGATAAGAACTCGTATAGATAAAACAAATTGATCGAAGTGGACACGAGTTTTTGAAGGTTTAAGTGAGAAGTGGGCGGACTTACTTAATTGATTCGATGAGATTGTGCAAACGGCACTTATCTTCAGTGTTCATTTAATATTCTTGTCTCAAATTCTATAGTTAATTATTGCTTTGATTACTCGTGTGTTTGTGTCTTCTCTGTCCTATTAATATTACACAACAAGAATGTTTGAATGTTTGTACGGATTTGTAGTTTCGACGCCGTATCGGCATGCTTGTATTCAGTACTTGTGTACAGTGTGTGTAATTAGTTTTCGAATGCAGGCAATCCTCATTGATCATCATCATGATCATCAATTTTGTTTGTATGTTTATGTTTGTGATCTTAAGTTATCTACACTAGTAATAAGTCTAACTTATAATCTTTATACTAATAATCTTTAGTTACGAGTATCTCCACATATAGGAGGAATGCTTTGTATGTAACGAATAAACTCTAAAACTACATTCATTGTCTCTGCGTAACATTTTACTAGCGACCGGATCACTAGTGGAATGTCTTTGTGAACTGTGATACGTATTTTTATGTAGGTATGTATTATGTATTTTCTCTACTTTTATTATTATTAGTTATGTATTAAAATCAAATTAAAATTAAAAATTTGTTTATTCAAATATCGCAAGATCTATTATATGCCTTTATTTATTTTGCATATTAGTAAATTCGTTAATTTAATATTTCTTGTTATTTTTTTGCTTTTTCTTTTTAATGTAGGTACACCAGCCAGCCTATTTGTCACCTCTCTAGCTTGAAAGGTTTCCTGTAAGGAAACTCTGCTCAGGGTTAAGCTCGCTATTTCGGTCATTTTCCTATGTTTTATATTGTGCAATAAAGAATTAAGAATATAAGCAGCTTTTTATAACACCATCATGCACGCAAAGCCACGGACAGAAGCTAGTAAAACTTGTAAACGAGTAGTTCGTGTTACCGTTGGCAAGCCACCATAAAATACAGGTTGAAATGTGCTTACCCAATATTTGTAGGAAGTTTAATTTACTCTTACTACGAACTTCATAATGTTTGATTTGTCATGTAAATAACATTCAAAATTAATAATCACCCTACGATTCCGTTTAATGCTAATTCTGCGAATGTGTACACATACTATATCATATCCAATATTGTCTTAAATTTAATACGCCAGCATAAGGCTCTAAAATCAATATAATCGTGTTTAACTGAGAGCTCATTTCCTTGGATTTGCCTGTACATTAAGTCGCCGAATGCCGTGAGCGATAACCCCCTTAATTAGTACAGGAATATATAATATGGTACTGTGTAGATTAATATTTCCTAATATGGAAATCGAGCAGCGTGCTGAGTTTGAGTTTTCAGCGGTGGTATTTGCTATGGCGGTTAATAGTTTCTAATGGGGCTACCCCCCATCAGTGACACACATTACATATTTTACAGCCCATAATTTACAAAAGTGGTTTTCATATACGACATCCAATGTAGGTAAAGTACGCTTAAACTCTGAATAAAATTGTAAGGTTATGTTCATTAGCACTCAACGCAAATAAAGTAAACAAAAGCCTTTATACACGTTCGTTTTGATTTATGAAGTCGCAACGTTCCCCTTTTGTTATACACATGACGGATTTTTATTAAGATTTAATTAAGTGTTCCTCCAGTGTACATTAGGCGCGTGCGAGATTACATAAATCCACCGATGCTTAGCCAAACCCCCTGCATTGTTCGGTAATAGAAAGCTGTATTATGCGCCTTAACCCTAATAGTATATTATCGAGCATCTTATGTTTTATTCAGAGGAGATTAGGTGCGTCGTGCAGCACGCCTGCTAGGATTTTTCATATCATTTTATTACGACCTCCTTGGAGCAAAATGATTTTACTGAAGGATAAAAAACCTAGCAGAGTGGCTAGAGTGAACAGAAAAGTTACAGCCAACACTCGATTCCAATTCCAATCTTGATTTCATTGGCATTTTGACAGAAATCCAAAATTTTCTTTTCGGTTTTCTGTCAAAATTCCGTCAAAACTTAAGATTGGGATTGAAATTGTGTTTTTTAGAAATCCTGCAGATAGTTCAGAAGAGAGAGGTGCTATTGTTCTACAAAATGTAATAAATACAGAAAGAAAGGGTAAGAAAGTACTACAGAAGTTCTATAAGTTTCTGACAAAATTCCAACGAAATTGACATTAGAAGCGAGTGTTAGTAGTAAGCCCCCAGAATTTAAATAAGATTGAAAAACAATAAGAAAACCAAAACCTATAACCATAATAACTTGTAAGAAGATTATCACCGGTCATAACGGTTTTTCTGAAGACTTTTATAACAGTAGGTAGATACATTTTGGTCTCGCTATGATAAGTCTTAAGAAAATTATATTTCCGTTCAGCTTTTTGGTTATAGTGAATGAACCATCACTTTAAGTACTTTGCTTCCAGCAAGCTGAGCCACGAGCGAATAGCAATGGTATTTAATTTATTTTCCACGAGTTCTTTCATACAAAAATAATTCAGAACGCCACGGGGAACCGAGGCTTGGAAACAAAATTATTAAAATGTCTGATATTGATTAATTGACATTGAAATTGGATTCAGAAGCGCTATTCTCCTGCTAATTTATTATTTGTTTAGTTAACGCAATCGGTGATATTCAAATCAGATTGGTGTTTACGGAAGATTTATTGTAAAATTATTGTAATAACTAAATGCATTTACATGTCGAAGCAGATAAACAAAATAATTTACATAAACTTTACACTACAACTGTTACAAAATATTTAGTTTTGATTTTTATTGTTGGTACGTGACCAGAAATGAGCATCTTAATTGGTAACCATTTTTAGAAATCTAATAGAATAGCTATTAGATTTCTAAAAATGGTTACCAATAATAAATCAAGTTAGCAAGGCTTGTATTCCATAACTGAAATCTAAATTTGAAGGTTCCAAAACAGAGTGGCTGTGTTAATGTTTTAATTAGCTTCGCATGCTCATTACTTCTATGTGAGCGCCGTACTAAAATCACCTCTAATATTATTTTGTATTACTAAAATGGAGGACAAATTTTGGTAAACTAACCTAATTATGGTTAATATTCATCAAGTTATTTGACGCAGCGGAGCGCATGTATTGGTTTCTAATTTAATGTGAAGCGCACTTAAAACTCCAGCACAGATTAAAAATAATGATTTGTCTGGTAATATTTTGTGGAATTCAATGAGGCTACAAAAGGACAACGTGGTCCGTCCCCGCATCGAATGGATGCTCGCTTGACGGGCAGCTGCAGAATGAAATTATGAGCATTTTTATTTCTCGACCGCCGCGTACACCTGCCCGGCTCGGCCACGATTGACACCTACCCCATTATACTCCATCCTCGCATGCCTCTAAAAAAATCCCAACAATAGAATCCCCGATCGCAGACGCATGAGAACTTATTATTGGCCCTTCATAAGGCAGGCCATTCATTTTTAGACATCTTTATACAATCCTGACCATTAGCCGAGGCGTGTGGGCAGTGGGCTCGTAGCTAAATAAAACTATTGTTGTTCCAAACAATTCATCGAAGTGAACATCTTCATGAGACTCGGTTCAGCTATTGTTGCCGCAGACCGACCCTTGCTCGGGAACTACATTTTGGAAGGGAATTTATTGCCAATTTTAGGAAATATTTACTGAAAAGTGAGTGAATGGTAGGCGAGTGAATTACTTATTGTAATGAAATAAAGGAGGCCAGATTGAAAGCGTCCGATGAAAGACGACGTCGTCGCAAGGACAGAGAGCACTGTTTGATGATAAATGATTTATGACAGCGAAATTGCGTCGACAGTTCTTTGTGCGAGGCACGGGAAAGAAAAAAATAAAGTCATCAAGTAACAAAAGACACCGTTTATGGGCGTGTAGTACAACCTAAACAAACAAGGCAGTAAAATGGTAAACAACGAACGGAGCGAAGTTTCGCCTGTGAGAAATACACTACGTGAAGTCATAACTGGCGGAGACCGCAGGTGTGAACAAAAACGTGATGCCTCAAGCAAACCGCAGCCTCGTTCGCGGCAATCATCTCGCTACGAAGATACAAATTGCTGTTCTATATTTACTTCAAGCCAAGACGGGATTAGTGCCGGCGCAAGGTGCAAGTAACCCGCCACACGCGACACATAATACGCACATTACTCAAAACAAATTACAAAGTAAACTCAAAACGAGTTACGAACGACTTCGGAGAAGCTGTCCGAATCGAGCACGCAACTTAATTAGTACATTGTATCCGAAAGGTAGATGGTCATTACCCGAACGCAGAGATTAAATACGGTCACAAAATCTCGTTCACGACGCTGCGTTAATGGTTCGAGTGCCTACAGAAGCGTGGTTTTAGGGGGCGAAACTCAACCTTCCGGTTATGTCGGCGAGGACGAGGGACTTCGTTAGCCGCTCCTGCAGTGACTCGCTTAATTCGAGATAATTACGCGCACAGCAAACGCAATCGGGGTCTGAGAATTTATCTAAACTAGTCGTGGCCACGACGGAACGTGCCTCGCGATATTTCCTTTCGTGTACGACTACGTACTTGAAGGAAGCGTAGGCAGCGTTTATGTCTCCTTAATAGGACACAATAAATCAGCTGCAAGCTATAAAATATCGACTAAGTACTAGCTGATTCGATTTTAAACTTGATCCTGATTTGTATGCATGACGGGATACAGCCTTTCCTTTCACGAAGTTAAATGTCCGTTCATATTTTAATAAAACAACGTTATTCCTAAGATCACGTGCGCATCAGTCATCCTGTCCAAAATCGCTTCTCTTTAATCAGAAATGAGTGAAGCAGTTAATATTCGCGATCTGACGTACGCGGCACGACAGAAGACATCCTGCCATTTTAATATTCTCCGCTGTGCAGACTTCTCTGTATGTGAAACTTTACCCAGTATAAGTATTCAATTTTTAGTTTTTTTTTGGAGTAACGTCACTTAGGCATTCTGTCTGTCAGTTTGGAATAATTCAGTTTAAATACACCTACCGCGTCGAGGCCGCCCTGTGAATACTAAGGACGGGCGCCGCTCTCGTTGGAATTGGAAACGAGTGTGGTTGATGTTTTGTTTTAATAAACCCACATATTTGCCTTCAAAGTAAAAGGTTTTATTTGATTTGTTCTCAACGGGAGAGTTTCAGTTAAACGATTGGGGTTGGCCTCGTTCGGTTTCAGGCGAAGTTCACTTTGATTTGAGCGTTCGTTGAAGGACTCGTTTGCTATTTCACACAGAGTTGTATGCAACAAAGTTCATTTAATTTTGAAAAAGTGTTGTGAATTGCTTTACTGCCGGCAATTTATCTAGATCACTTATTCGAAACTATGAGAAACCCTCGCGTTATTGCTCTTTAGAAATATTACGTCTAGACGAGCGAGAATGTTGCAAGACAAAAACGAATGCATCTTAGTATGCAACGAGCTTAGGCTGAGTCCCGAGAACGCCAGTCCGGCCTATTGTTAGCGTGATACGCAGCGGTAAATTCCCCGCAAACCACCGCCTATCGCATTCATCTCCTTACTATAATTACAATATAATTACGCCATAAATATTACTAGCTTTCGCCAAGGTATAAAATCGCCTCACTATTAATTAGATTTGCATCGTTATCGGTATCACCACTGAAAGCTTTGTCGAATTTATTGGCCGAAATCATAATTATCGTTTCTGTTTTATCAGTTTATAGACTGTCGAATTCGGCGTTCGATCGTGACTACCAATCGTGACACGCAAGTGTTTCTTTTTTCTATAAACCGCAATAGTACGTTGCGCTACTGTCCCTCCAGCGATACTTATTTAAATATAGACACTTTGCAGCGGACACTAAGCCCGAATTCATTTTTTATTTACACTTTAACACGTGCAGCGCCTACGATTCGAAAGTTCCAGGAAAGTAAACCTCGACAGTAAGCTATTGATTTTCCACGACAATAAGGCCTGCTCCGCTCATAATTATTATTAAGTAATTATGCTTGCCGTAAGTTAGACGTGGAGTGATTTAATTAAGATGTATCGTTCATACCGAGGCGTGACTTTGCTTTAAAAACGGGTCCCGCTTCACATACATACGTGTGTATATATCCGTAATTTAGATAATGCATCTTCATTATTGTCGGATAGGTAGCTGAACACATTAGTTTCACACAACTCCAGACAGGAGCACACCTTTGAGTAATTTATTATTCACGAACCACAAAGATAACATCTCTGAATTTAATTTTCTAAAAGTCGTTTGAATAACATGTTATTCTACGAAATTAGAACCAGTAAGCATGGCAATAGTAATGTTGAATAGTACCTACAACATACAATAAACATCCATCAGAGCTTAGCTACAAAAAAATGGTACAGTCCCAGTTGAAATGAGTTAAACATTATGAAACCGCACCGTTATTCTCCAATTGGGGATTCGGATCCGCTTTTATAGATTTGGTGATGTGATATCGCGATATCTATTAATTCGAAACAACAATAGCGAAGGCCGAAGCTGTGCTATGTTTTCATCTCACACTCCGCTTTCATTGTTATAGATAATTGATTTTTTGTTCGGTGATTCACTTCGTATGATTAGCTGCAAGCATAAAACGAACAAAGGTTAGAAAGAGATGGCAGAATTTAATCTAAAATCCAATGTAAACACCGCGAAAGACGAAGGAGACGAACCGTAGACAGAAGAAAAATAAAACTCTGAAAACGATCTGCACTACCGAGGGGTTAACTCGAGCGAAAAATCAAAAACCTTTAAAAGTAAAATGATTAGAATATCTCATAAATTACACCTGCCCGGTGCACAGAAAAAGAAGATATTGTTTTAAAAGTAAGTCCCGGACGGGTGATTACGACTCGGCAGCTAACCCAGGCTTAAAATTCCGATAGTTTTTGCGCCGGTAAAAACTGATATTCCGTTTGGCCGCGTTCTGTCCGCCGTATATTGAGTTAATGTCGGTCGTGATTGTGACTCTGTCCCTTTTGGATGGACGGGTGTGAGCGAGATGAAGCATTGTTTCACCGGGGTTGGTTCGAATCGCATTTTATGGTAAGTTGGCGGGCCGGCACCGGCAGGTGTAGCGATGCACCTGCGGCCCGGTTGAGTGAGATGCGATCGCAAGGACGTCGAACCCGCTCTCAGTCCGACTGCTTCTTGCACGGACGCACTCTCCACAGACAAGTATCTCCAAGTAGATAACACACTCCACATAACTCTAAACAGAATGCTACATAAATTAACTAATGATATGGGGTAGACTGTAGAGGAACGAGAGCGGAATAGTTTGCAAACGCTTTACTAACATCGCCTGATACGCGGTCTAGATAATGAAATCGCAGGCAGTGGTGTCCGTGTTTTGCGGAGAAATGCAAAATTGTATCTGTCCGGAGGTATCTGAATGGATAAATGGTGTTGGTTTAAGGTAGGCGAGATCGAGAATGTGATTGTAAGGACCATGTTTGCTCCTATTTATAAAGCGTTGCCTTAGATTCGTTTGGATTGATAAATACATAATATTGAATGGTGAGGAACATTTTGCAGTTAAGATGCTTTAATCTTTCAAAGGCAATTACTTTTTAGAAGGTTAATGTACGGTTTGTTTTAATAGTTCGTGGAAATTCAACCCATTTAGGTATCAGATAGTACTAAAAGTGTTTTATTGTTACTACAAAACGCTACAAAAATGCCTAGTAGGTATATCACCCAGTTTTAATGACTCTATTCTTTTAGCTAATCACCATAAATAACAAAGTTCAGAGCGGCAACGTAACAACACTATAGAAAAATTCTTTCACGCATGAACCGCTGACGATTTAATGGAAAATGTATTGTATCCATATCTAACTGTAGGTTGAGAATTTAATATTCGGTCAGTTTTAATTTGGTCAACGCAATTTCGAATAATTTCAGGTTGAAAAGATAAACCTCTAAATATTTGATTAAACTATTGAATAGAGGCCAACCCAATAACTTTGATGGTCGAGCGAACTTGCTGAATAGCAAAATATACAGGGTGTAACTAAACTGGGTTGTCGGAGTAACAATTATACTAACCGTCCAACTAGGTGGAAATCATGGTTTATCGTTAGAAAATATGAAGATCCAGCTATGGACACGTGTACAGGTAGCAAAATATACAGGGTGTAATTAAACTGGGTTTTCATTTATGAAACAATAATACTAACCGTCCAACTAAGTGGAAAGCATGGATTATCGATTAGCAATTTATACGACTGCTGAAAACGTTACTACTTCTACTTAAACGAAGTCTGTAGATCTCAGGATGATTTTCCCTACATTTTATAGATGAGGATGATTTGATAGCTATCTCTAGATAGCCATTTCATATGCATTTTTAACCAACTTCAAATAAAAATGGAGGAGGTTCTCAATTCAGCTGTATATTTTTTTATGAGCCGATTTAAATTGTTTTATATTTGAAAGGATTTACTTTCAGTTTGGTCTCATAGAAATTTAAACTAAATCGGATCAGTAGTTTGGCTACGAAGTAGGTTTCTCAAGTTTTTTAAACTTATATCATGTTAATATGAAAGTTTTGCTAAATAAATCGATGGTTTTACTGTTTACTTTTATGAAACTATTGTATGTTTATACTATGCTATGTTAATTACCTATTTATCCATCTTGATGTACCTGCGTATAACAATGCTTCAACATAATTATAACTAACAATAATCAATTATACTCGACTGATTGTCTACAATTCTAAATCATTCATCGGTAATTAGACAGTAAGTATATTTGATTATGGTAATAATAGTCACAATATTAATATGTTTCCAATCAAACAATAAAGGCTTACTGTTCTGTTGTTTTCATCCAATTTCTACGTTTTAACGGCTTACCTGAAATAAAATAAATGATTTATATATAACATAATAGTAATTAATTTAAATATAGGTGTTTATATTAATTTTAATGTCTAACAATACAATAGTTACAACGTTACAAAAGTTTTCTTACGAGCTGTAAGCCCAAATAGCAATTAATATTAACAAAATAAAATAAATTTCCTATTTTGTGTTGTTTTATTATTTGTTATTTTATATGCAAAAACAGAAGTTTCAACTGAAACCACGCAATACGAGCAGATACTATTTCAGCTTTTTCACATAAACAGTTTTTAACCCTTCACAAAAACTGCAATCCTTTAACCCTTAATTACAATTCCGGCGTTCACTTGTTAACCGGTAACCGGTTTATAAATCCGGTACTATCCGGTATACCCGGAGATCGGAAGAGGCGAGTTCGTCCGGATATTGAATATTGATCGCACACCCTTAACCCTGATGTATCGTGGGTCGTTACCGGCCCTCAGGGCTGTTTAGTAATCATTCAATTGTGTGCGGAAAACAATATAACGAGCTTTCTTTGGGGTGATGAAAAAATGAAGATGACGTTTAGGGGTTATTTTGGGGAAATTAAATAAAAGTAATTACCGCTTTCTATTATTAATTGTGGAAATTCAATAGTTTGTTATTATGGAAAAAGCTTCTGGTAAAAATGAAATACCCATAGATAATTAAATTGCGCACCCGAAACACAACTATTTGCAAGTTGTTGAGGCACTTTATAACCATAATGATAAAATTAAAAGGAATTCCAATGTAATAATTACAAATAAATATAGGCGGATATTTATTTTCACACCATCTAGGCTCAAACTAAGCAAAAAAGCTGTGGGACCTAAATAACTCTGATTTTGTACCTATGTCATGTTTTCATAAAAAAAATTATACATATACTTATGGACGAGCAAACATCTACATTATGTTATGTATATCAAATATCAAAAATTTATTAATTCTAGAACATAACACCCAGACAGAGAACAAACATCTGTGTTCACCACACAGTGATTTTTTCTCGGTGGGGATCGAACCCACAACCTACGATGCAAAAGGCAGAGCTACTACTAACCCAACTGAGTTTAGACTAAACTCTACAGGACAGTCAACATTTTTAGAATAAGTGAATTGAAGGAAAGTTGGTACCTATAACAATTTGTGTTCAAATTACTGCTACATTGATTTTCATAGTTCAAGCTTCTTGATCCTCATTTAATATTAAAATACCTATTTAAAATCTGCAGGCGATCTCACATAAATGTGAACTATAAGCTAACTAACTATTAAAATATAGTTTGCCTACAGCCATGCGGGCTACCTAGCTAGGCCTGTGGGCAAATCAAGGATGTCACTGAGGAGGTAAAAACCGTTATATTTTCGGACTAGCAACATTGTAATTTATCAGGATGTTTTCCAAAAAGAAAGCTTTTTTCATTGTTTGTCTACTAAATATCACACACAATATCGTGAACTGTTCATATTTTTTTTATGTTTCAATATAAATTTCATTTCCATAGCCTCATTTAAATTTTCCATAACCTCATGCAAGAAACACCCAACCACTTTTTTAAGCTACTTACTACGTTTGTATTTATTGAGAACAAAAACAATGGATCTGAATGTTGCGTTGAAAACACATAGTTCTTTGGTCGTTAGTAACAAGTTATTAAAACTTTAACATGCTCGTAGCTATGCCCATATTTAGGGCATCTCATATCCCCAGAGGGAACGACAGTTCAGAGTCAAAGTATTATCTCTCGGAGTCAAAAGTATTATCCCTCGGAGTCAAAAGTATTATCCCTCGAAGTCAAAGTATTATTCCTCGGAGTCAAAGCAGAGTTCAGTTACATCCCTAGTGCAAATAACTTATTCAAACCCATCGGTGTTCATGCCCCTATGCGGACGTGAGTTGTGTGCAAACGTCGTTATATGGGACAACTTTGTACCAACTTTGCAAGAGGTTATACTTTTTCTATAAATACTTTATTAGGCAATAGTGTGCAGTGAGCCGGATGCAGTGACACATGGCTTAAATTGCTAATGTTACACTAACTTTCATAAACAGATAAAACTATTAAACAATTATTTATTTCCAGTGAGAAAACCAGCCCAATGATGCGATTTTCTTAAGGCTACGGCCGACATAATAATATTTTATAGCATTATGCTTCATTAAAACACTTAAACAATTCCAGTTTTTGTTCTTGTTAAACTTTGGTCCAAAATAAATCGAAACCTTTATTTACAAAAGTTAAGCTTTTACGTAGTTTATTTTTGTAAATGTTTTGTTAAACAAACACAGCGGCAGTTTCCTTGACAAAAATTAAATAAAACAAGAAAGTGTACAGAAAAACTCGGATTTGCCTCATACAACACTTGTTCCAACTGTGAACACATTAATATCAGCATCATAGACAAATGCCTACACTAGCGCAATAAAATTGCAACCAGAAATCGTACGCAACTGGTTTTGATCTCTGTGTATAAATAAACACTCTCCTGTCACCATACAGACCATTACTGATCCCACACGCAAGGATTATCTGTATTGTATAGAATCGGGTATCAGAAACTTAAGTTCCGCAATACCATATTATTTAGAACCTGAACATTATTCATCTAGATTTAGTGATGAAAATTGACAATAATGGTTTGCGACAAGTAAACGGAATCGATATAAATGTTGGATGTTTTCAAATAATGTACAACATATTGATCAAGAAAAGAAATATTTGAGCTTTATACCTACATTTACCACTCACCGTACATCACAATAGTTCACGCTCTTTTAATCAACATATTCAAAACTCTGCTACCAAATGGCACACATACGAAACTCATTGGTACATGACCGGAAAAAGTATAACACACGACTTTAGGATCGAAAGACGGGCTGCTAACACTAGATCCCAGAACACTGGTCTCATTACGCTAGCTGTTCTCATGGACGTTTATCTAGATTTCGGTGCCCCTCAAACCGCAACACTCTACAAAAGTATAATGTTTATGAATGTAAGAAACTTTTTTCTCAAAGGTCTAAAGCTCGGGCGGGATTACAAGGAAACTGCGTTAGGTCAACCTCCATCAGAACGATGATGGAATAGAATTGGGGATCTTTCACGGCGGTTTAATTCTGATCGATGAATAATACCGTTAAAAGCAAAGCTCAGTTTTTGCATTTTAAAGGGGAATGGCGATAATAATGATAGAAGAGAGTGGGGAAAGAAAACCGGTTCTACCATGTTTTGGAGACCTGCCGTTTTCTAAGCAAACCTTTTTTTTTACAGATCTTCGTCTTTCTGTCCTCTATATTATGATTGTGGGGTCAGCACAACATATTTTTCTCCGCCATTCCCCTCTGTCAGCCATCATTTCTGCATTCACTCCTCTTTCCATGTCATCTTTTACACAGTTCATCAATGTTTTCTTTGGGTTCTTAACAGATGTAATACAAAATATAAGATAATAAAAACCTTTAGTTTGGCCAAGAGTTTTATGCAAAAATAATATCGTAACTTAATTCAAACAGTCTCGAGATTTGGGATGGATTTTACAGATAAGCACTTTTACAAGATCAGATGCAAATCTTTTATTTACCTTTACGTTTAACTTTGGAGAGTTTTTATTTATTTTCGTGTTCAACTTTGACTTTCAGTATTATTTGAAGATAAAATAGAATTTTTATTTTAGCTTAATTTAAACTTGCGTCATCTTTTCTTAAAGAGTTGGTTTTTGAGACTGATTTTTCATAGCGTAGTTTGATAATATAATTGTACTAGCTGATACCCGCGACTTCGTCCGCGTGGATATTTGAGTTCGTTTGTTTTAGTTTGATATGACCAACTGCTAGTTACCATTGTTTTGAGCTTGTACTTAAGAATGTATTTGAATTTAAAGGTGAGTGCTGTTGGAGATGATTTTTTTCAGCAGTGTTTAGTTTAAGTATGATAGATGTTTCCCGCGATTTTGTCTAAGTGGTTATCATCGGTTTTTTTGTAAACATTTGTGTGTATTAAAACCTGGTGACAAATGCTGCGGTAGCTGAATTTTTTTTAATGTTTTTTTGTCGTATTTTGTAAAGCTATTTTTTGTGATTTTATGGTATATTAGTGGCTAATTTGGGGTTTCGTATGCGTGTTGGTGTATAATCGAATCAGATTTTTTTAATTTGATATGACCAACTGCTAGTTACCATTGTTTTGAGCTTGTACTTTAGAATGTATTTGAATTTGAAGGTGAGTGCTGTTGGAGCTGATTTTTTTCAGCAGTGTTTAGTTTAAGTATGATAGATGTTTCCTGCGATTTTGTCTAAGTGGTTATCATCGGGTTTTTTTGTAAACATTTGTGTGTATAAAAACCTGGTGACAAATGCTGCGGTAGCTGAAAATTTTTAATGTTTTTTTTTCGTATTTTGTAAAGCTATTTTTTGTGATTTTTATGTTATATGTTTCCCGCGATTTTGTCTAAGTGGTTATCATCGGTTTTTTTGTAAACATTTGTGTGTATTAAAACCTGGTGACAAATGCTGCGGTAGCTGGAAATTTTTTAATGTTTTTTTTTAGTATTTTGTAAAGCTATTTTTTGTGATTTTATGTTATATTAGTGGCTAATTTGGGGTTTCGTATGCGTGTTGGTGTGTAATCGAATCAGATTTTTTTAATTTGACATGACCAACTGCTGGTTACTATAGATTTGAGCTTGTACTTTATAGTGTATTTGAATTTGAAGGCGAGTGCTGTTGGAGCCGATTTTTTTCAGCAGTGTTTAGTTTAAGTATGATAGATGTTTCCCGCGATTTTGTCTTAGTGGTTATCATCGGTTTTTTTGTAAACATTTGTTTGTATTAAAACCTGGTGACAAATGCTGCGGTAGCTGAAAATTTTTTAATGTTTTTTTTTTCGTATTTTGTAAAGCTATTTTTTGTAGTTTTATGTTATATTAGTGGCTAATTTGGGGTTTCGTATGCGTGTTGGTGTTAGTTTGTTTGTGAACCTTTGTGTGTAATCGAACCTGGTGCCAGATGCTGCGGTAGCTGATTTTTTTAAATGTTTTTTTGCGTATTTTGTAAAGCTATTTTTTGTGATATTTCTTAAAATCATTTTCCATTTTTCTTCTTTTAGGGAAATAATTTTCCTATTTTCTTTTTTAGTACACCTTTGCTCTATTAGAGGAATACACCTTCTAAGTTTCATGCTTCTAGGGATAACGGTTTAGGCTGTGCGTTGATTTTTCTTTAAACCATTTTTCCCCTTTTTCTCCTCTTCGGAAAATAATTTTCCATTTTCCTTTCTTAGCGGATGCCTACGTCATAACATCTACCTGCATGCCAAATTTTAGCCTGATCTGTCCAGTGGTTTGGGCTGTGCGTTGATAGATCACTATGTCAGTCAGTCAGTCACCTTTGAGTTATATATATATAGATAGATTAGTGGCTAATTTGGGGTTTCGTATGCGTGTTGGTGTGTAATCGAATCAGATTTTTTTAATTTGACATGACCAACTGCTGGTTACTATAGATTTGAGCTTGTACTTTATAGTGTATTTGAATTTGAAGGCGAGTGCTGTTGGAGCCGGTTTTTTTCAGCAGTGTTTAGTTTAAGTATGATAGATGTTTCCCGCGATTTTGTCTTAGTGGTTATCATCGGTTTTTTTGTAAACATTTGTTTGTATTAAAACCTGGTGACAAATGCTGCGGTAGCTGAAAATTTTTTAATGTTTTTTTTTTCGTATTTTGTAAAGCTATTTTTTGTAGTTTTATGTTATATTAGTGGCTAATTTGGGGTTTCGTATGCGTGTTGGTGTTAGTTTGTTTGTGAACCTTTGTGTGTAATCGAACCTGGTGCCAGATGCTGCGGTAGCTGATTTTTTTAAATGTTTTTTTGCGTATTTTGTAAAGCTATTTTTTGTGATATTTCTTAAAATCATTTTCCATTTTTCTTCTTTTAGGGAAATAATTTTCCTATTTTCTTTTTTAGTACACCTTTGCTCTATTAGAGGAATACACCTTCTAAGTTTCATGCTTCTAGGGATAACGGTTTAGGCTGTGCGTTGATTTTTCTTTAAACCATTTTTCCCCTTTTTCTCCTCTTCGGAAAATAATTTTCCATTTTCCTTTCTTAGCGGATGCCTACGTCATAACATCTACCTGCATGCCAAATTTTAGCCTGATCTGTCCAGTGGTTTGGGCTGTGCGTTGATAGATCACTATGTCAGTCAGTCAGTCACCTTTGAGTTATATATATATAGAAATTGTATGAAGTTGCGAAAAGTTTCACAACATCAGTTAAAGCCGGCGCACATCTAGGCGGTGGCGTTGGGGATCAGTGAAACGCTGTCAAATATCACTATCATATTTGACAGCGTCTCACTGATCGCCATCACAGATTGTTTAGATGTGCGCAAGGGTTTATGGGAGATAGTCGTGACTTCATAAAAAATAGTAAGCGCAACTGAGACGCGAGATAAAGGTGAGATTGCGATCAAACGTTTGCTTATAACTTTAAAAAACCTGTATCATATCTGATGGCTTGTAGCAAAACTATTTTTGGTTGATGGAAGTGGCCACTTTTACGAGTTTTTTATAGGCGGGTTACGTGAGAATTCCCAAGTAATATATCAAACTTTGTTGCTCATCGCAATCTAGAACAGTTTTGTATAAATCAAAAGGTTATTAAATAATCGTAACCCGTGATTATTCTGTAAAAATGAACGCTAAGAGGTAATCTACGGGTAGCCGCGGGCGATGACTCATAGAATGTAATAACACAGAACGATATAAAACAAAAATATACGTTCAGAATTCCAATTAATCGTTATTATTGGTAGCGTTTGTTATAAAAGGTGCTACACATTTAGTTAGGGCCATAAATAATTTTAGGGTAGATATAAATATATTCCTAGGTAAATTACAAATACCATGTATTACACCTTAAGTAACAAGTTTTTTTTATTTACACTGACTTTTTATGAAATCACTGTGTAACCATAAAATTGTGAATACCCAAGAACCCAACCTCACTACCCAAGAACATTTTAAAATTCTAAAAGGTCTGCGAAGAATGAGAGCTGCTGTTCGGTACTTATTTGATTTGATTGGGAATAATCACCTATTTTTTAAGAATTTAAAAAAATACCATTATAAGACTCAGCCTGTACCTATACCAAGACAAAAAATGTACGCAATGATTTATTTTTCTTTATCATAATATTGATGTAGATTGGTGCGTTTTCAGATTACAAAGTTTTAACCGTTGGAGAATAAAGGTTCTCGAATGGCAACCACGAACTGGAAGACGAAACGCGAACCCCACCAGATGTACCAACGAAATTGTTAAGATCGCGGGAAGTCGGTGGATGGAAAGGGCTCAGAATCGTTCTTCCTGGCTATGACCTGCAGTGTACTTCTTCAGGCTAATGATGATGAAATAGTTTTAAGGATGAATATCGCCCTGTGTATCGAAATACAAAGGCATTTTAACCACACCTGGTGTTCAATGTTCATAGCCCGGGGTACAACAGGCTTTGGGATCGGCCTGATGAAGGAATTACCTCGCACATGTGTGGAATTTAATTTGGCGGTAGTTTAGGTATTACGTCACTTCATGTTCTGTTCAACTTCGTAACAAAGTTTATGTACTCTATACTATTGTATTCTCATGCTTGATACACAATACTCAATACATTTATTGGCTTTTCTTACAAGCGTTACTTGTGTGAGACATTGCTTAAAGTTATTTCTGTTCCTATTTCATTAGCATTAGGTAAGAGATGACAAGTGCTTAAACACTGATCATCTTTTAAGAAATGTAAGTAAAGCGGTAGACATAGCTTAGTTTGTACACACAGAAAAAAATGGGTCAACAAAGTCACAATAAATGCATTGTCAGAAATTTCCTGTTGGAGCAACTAAATACTCTGTTACTTTAGCAGAAAGAGCTTTGTTGAGTTCAGCAACTTTTTTATTGTCCGCTGATTTTCCTTCGTTTAATGTGCAAGGAACAATTTAGCTTTGTCCTTACATCAAAGTTAATAAAAAAATTGATTATATAACAATAAAACGTTTTAGGTGTGTCAATGTGAACATTGTTAATAAATCTAACAAAATAACTATAGTCGTAGCATTTAACTACCATTTGACATGCAATAGATACGTTGCTGTAGTGAAAATTGAACGTTGCTAGCGTGTCAATGTGAATATTGTTAAAAAACGTAGCAAAGTAACTATAGTTGTGGCATTTGAGTACTTTTTGTCATACAATAAGTATGTTGCTGAGGTGAAAATGGAACTAGCATGTGTGTCAATGCGAACATTTTTAATAAATCTAACAAAAGACCTATAGTCGGATCATGTGACTACTCAAACTCATATTCTTTATTGCAGTTATTATGTTACATGGTGAAGTTGTAAAGTTAAAAATGGTGAATATATAATAAGCCCTTAAGTTTAGGGCATAGCAATATTTGGAGTAGAAGTGGGCCAGTGTAATACAACAAATATATTACTGTGATGACAATGGATCGTTGCAAATGTGTAAATGTAAACATTGTAAATAAATTTCGCAAAATAACTAAAGCGTTAAGTTCAACTACGTTTTGTCATGCAATGAGTAAGTCGTTGTGGTGACAATAGAACGTTGCTAGTGTATCAATGTGAACATTGTAAAACAACCTAGCAAAATAACTATAGTCGTTGTATTCAACTACCTTTTGTCATATAATAAATATATCGCTGAGGGGAAAATGGAACATTGCAAGTGTGTCAATGTGAACATTGTTAGTAAAGTAAACTAACAAAAAAGCTGCTTACTAAATTTAGAACTAGATGGCGTGACTAAAATTGTAACGATCCTAGAACGCGCTGACGAAAACGCACGGCGTTTCTTTATATCGTAGAAGTGGTTTTATGAAATTGTATTCAACGGATTAATGATTCCGTTGAAGATTTGAGATGACTGGAGTTGATCCGATGAATGCATCGGATCAACTCCAGTCTTATCAAATCTTCTTTTTTTACCCCTCACACTTGGGGTCTTTCGTACCTACTGGTTGTACATTTTTAGTCCTTCGTTTTCGAAATTAGTTCCGCTGACAAAAGATACATTGTTGTAGTATCAAAACACGCCTTATTGATAAAATAGAAACATTGTTGCAATGACAAATTAATTCTTGACAATAGAATCATTGTTGCAATGACAATTTACTTCTTGACAATAGAAATATTGTTGTACTGACAACTTGATCCATGACAATAAAAACATGGACGCACGGACTATACACCATTGTGGGCTCTCCCCTGTTAAAGTTTTATTGTTGGAACCAACAATATTTTTTTCTGAGTGACCATAGTTCATACATGCTGAATTACTGAAATAATAATGAATCTTATTGTGAACGAGGTCAAATGGAAAAGAAGAACGGATTCAATTTATTTGTATAAATAAAATTTTAATATTAAAATAAATAATTGAATTACATTTTTCTACTAAAAAGTCTTTTGTGACTTTAATATATTTTTCCAGAAATTTCAATCAAAATTGTCCTTTTATGGTTACTCTGGAGCGAAGCATTGGGACCAGATATATGGGCGTGCGGCAATGCAGGCATGTTAGCATTGATCAACGGCTGGGGCGATAACCGGCAGTTTACGAGTATGGTGTCAGCAAGCCTGTTTTAAAGACAAGTTGCCACATTGCGAAGCGCGTGTCACTATTTTTAGAGTAAATGGTTCTTGTTTTTGTTGATATGCAAGTAAATGTGGGCAAACCGGGCAAACCAACAAATTCTAGAATACATTTTAAAGCACTGAGACTGAAGACTACGACTAAGACAAATATCAATATAATTTAAAAAAGTTTTAAAGATTTCGCGCCAATGTCTTTTTTTTTCTTCTGTAGCCACAACGCATTGCATGTGTTTCATGCACCAAAGAGATCGCCGATTATAGTTCCATTTTCAAAAATAAAATGTTGTTCTTTTTTTGTGAAACTGTTTTCATTATTCTACTTATGACTTTTTCGTTTTTGTGGGCTTATTCTTGTTGCACGGGCTAGTGGCATAAAAAAAAACTTTAATTTGTAAAAAAACTTACGACGGTTTCCTTTACCTTTCGAGAATTAGTATTGGACAGTACTTTTATTAATTCCGAAACTCTAATGAGTGCACATTAATGGTTACCGAAGTTTTTAAACTCCGCGCTAAGCTAAGAATAGAACTTCCATTAGAGAGCAAAAACTTTGTCTAAGTGCAAAGGGTATATTGATTGTGCCCGTTGTATTGAAAAATAATTTACCTGAGCTGAGCAATGCTTCAAACTTATTTTCGAAGATATTTTATTTCCGACTGCATATAAAAAAGAAGAAGTTTCTCCTTTTCGGTTCTATTTTTTTTGTGTTTGTTATCACATTTTTTCGTCATCTAAGAACCGATGTGAATTTTTTTCTTCATGGCAAAACTGCTGAACCGATTTTGATACAATTTCTATACTAAAAAAACCTTTTTTTATATGGGAAGTTTAACCTTCCAGATAAAAAAAAAGGTTTTTTTAAATCGGTTCATGAATGACGACGATATGCGATAACAAACATAAAAAAATGCAACTAAATTGATAACCTCCTCCTTTTTATTTGAAGTCGGTTAAAAATTTATTGTTATATCTAGATCGTTTGTAACGGTCTGCAGATAGCTCAACCCCTTCTTGTGTACTTTGTACATTTTGTAAATATTTGTTTAATTGTAAGTTTCTTTAGTAAATAAATATTTCTTAAAAATCGATTTTGTTCATGTTTTTTTTTCTGTCACATTTTGGTACACGTATTCCCGTTTCCTTACCAATTAAGAAAATGCTCAGAGTATTTTGTTCGTTGCATTATCGATGGCCAGATAATGCATCTATCGAGCAGGGTGGGCGCTGGATCAATTTTCTGTTTACAACCGGGTGGCCTCAAAGCATACCGCTCCTCTAATTGGTGGTAATAGTCTAATAGCACACTTATAAACCATTTCACCGCAGTTTATTGGTAGGAAGTATACACGTGTATACGAGAATATGATAAATATTTATGAGATCAAATTGGATTACTCGTTTGAGTGATTTTAGATAATTTATAAGATATTTCGAACGTTTGATGGGGTTTTATAATGAATTCAAATTTTCGAAGGTCTTTCAGACCAAAGCGTTAACTTTTTAGACGAGTATTCTTAGTTCGTGGTTTGTCACACGTCTAAGATTGACGCTGCTTTCAAGCGTTTATTGAAAAGCATTTATTTTTAAACTGTCTGTTGAACGAACCAATGAATTATTTTGTCGCGTTTTGTATTAGTAATGCAAGCCGAAACAAAATGGGGTTTACGTATTAACAACGCTATAAAACATGAAGGTACTACTTTACCCTAACAAGTAAATACACCAACTGCATTTCAAACGTGTTTGCCTAAGTAGTATTTGCTATAAATAAATATTAAATAAAATTAATAAGAGTGATTGTTTATTAAAACCTCTTCAAGTTTTTTTTAAATTTCTTATAACCCTACTTAGCTGAACAAGCAGAAAGGGGTAACTCTATACGTCTGTTGTACTTGTTTGAACTCAACAGTACTACAGCGTAAGTTAAAACTAGTCAGTAGAAGTGGAACTCCTTTAAAGTTATGAGATGAAACCATGTTTGAAGTGAGTTAATTGAAATAAGTGTTTTTCTCAATAATTAATAACTTTAGTTTAGATATAATTGCGTTGCAGTGGAGAAGCAAAACACTTAGAGTAAAAAACCGTTACTGTAAGTGTTTTGCTTATTATAACTTCAATACGTTTGTTCCGCATGGGCTAGTAATGACCCCTGCGATGAGCCGAAATCATTGTGAAGATCGCCGAATGTCTTAATAGAGAAGGCTCAATCTTGGATTTCCTGGAAATATGGGATAAGCCGATGGCTAGCAAGTATCCAGCGGTTAATCGAGTGAGAATGACTGCTCTGTTATTCAAGTTGTGTTCGCGTCGATAAGCAGCGGTTTCGCTTCTATACGATAATCGATTGTTTATTTATTTCGTGACGGTACATAAAGACAACTCGAAAACTAGTTTTCCAATTAAAATTTTCGAGTCGGGAACGAGCGTTGGTGAAAACTTCAATAAATAAACAAACATTAAAACCTTAATGAACTGTGCACTGCGAATTAATTAAGTTGGGGAATTAAAATCAGTAGTGCATTGGATTTTTCGATCATAATCTAAAATTATAATCGCAATAGTTTTAAGTGCTTTCATCATCATCATCCAACAGCCTTTATCGATGTTATCTAGACATGGTGTTCGTAGATTTTTTTAATACAGATAAGCTATTTGTCAAATAAATGTTAGACATTCTACACTATTTTGCCCTAAAAAATGAACACAATATCGCTCGGATCATTTTTAAACCATTTATTCTAAGTTATTCCTATAGAAAATAATAAAATAAATCATCGCAATTTACTACAGTATCCAAGACCTATCTAAAGATTGCACAAGATCGTTGCGCCTTTGAAGGATTTACAGAGAAGCAAAAGTGGAAATTCCAAGCGCGTTTTACCCGTTGACCGGGAAAATAACGCTACTTTCAACAGAAGCTACACAAATCGATTAGCTTAGTATAACAAAACTTGTAGGAGTAAATATCTTTTAAGAAAAACAATGGTTTGAAATATACTGATTACTAACGACCGCCCGCGGCTTCGCCCGCCCCGTTCCTGTTACTTTTCGGATTAAAAAGTATCCTATATTCTCCTGGTTCTAAGCTACCTTTCCACAAATTTTCAGCCAATTCGGTCTAGCCGTTCACGCGTCATGGCGTGACCAAGGGAGATATAGATTATTTTTTATACATAATATTAAGATGTACTCCATGGCTTTGCCAAAAATAACATTGAAAACAGACCTTTTTGCCCCGAAGCTATTTATAACACCCAGCCCTAATTAAAATGTAGCTTAAAACAGGGAAAAGCTTCGAAGTAAATTAAGAATTTAGATTTACTTTGAGGCCTCTCTAAAATAATTAATTTGAAATGGCGATAATAAGGCTCTATTCTCTTAATTACATATTCAAAGCTTTTGTTGTGTTTGTATTTAATTTAAAAACATTTTCTTAGCCAAATTCATGTTTCTTTTGTAGCTAAAGTGGAATTTGAAGTTGTTGAAAAAATCTGAACAAAGCTCTGATATTTTGTTGGCTATATTTTGTGAAATTATTTCAACGAAAATTCTTGTACATTTGTAAGGGAAAAGCGAACATAAAAGAAAAATGTAGAAATAACCTTTATATGCCTAATTTATTTTGACAAAGGTATCCCGTTGACCCTACCGTTAAAGAACGGACAGAAGGAATGAATAATTTTGATTTCATTATAGCAAATACTGTGATGTCACATATTTTGTTTCTTTTTTACAATACTAGCTGATTGAACTAGCATAATAATATGAACCACCGGATGTTAAGTGGTAACCATTGCCTATAACAAAGCATTACCCATAAGTCATGCATGTCAGGAACATGCCCTACGATGCACTGCCCTGCGTCCAACAACTTGGGGCACTCCACTGTTCAGCCTTACGTGCCAGTAGGTAATTTCACCGGCACCCCGACACTTCAAACCGAAACACACGACTGCTTCACGGCAGAAAAAGGCATGGTGGCTTCCCCGGACGAGCCCTTCACAAAGAGCTATACTTATACTAAAAAAAAACTAGGATAAATATAATAACATGAGAAATCCGTGCCTATTTAACACGTGGAAGTATTTGTTACGTTTTTATGGGTAAATCTCAAAACCGATCGAGATTTAACTGAACACGGAAATAGCTTGCATTTAGAAGACCTATTTAGTTACTTTTATCCATATAGGATCCATAGTTTTTTCCATTGATAACGGCCTAGATACATCACACTTTTTAAAAAGGGTTATAAAAAGCGTAGGACATACAAAAACTGTCTTGAATGATACAAAACGACGTTTAAACTTCTTTAAATCATAAGCGTATGTATGGCGCTAGGAAGTCTCATTTTACCATCCGGATATCAGATAACTCGTATTCTTAAAACTCACCTTTATCTTTTATAATACAATACATCATACAATAGCTTGCAGTAAAATACTCAAACAATAGTTTTAAATTTTAAGATGAGTCAAAGTATTGATTTCAAATGACAGTCTTCAAGTTTTTATATTTCATAAATTATGATATTTTTATTTTTACTTTCCTATTCATTGTCAGTAATATAACATTTAAATGTGATTTTAAATCAATTTTAATTCAAATACGATACTGTCACTACGTAAATTCCTAATTAACAAATTATAATGTTCAATTGGTAACAGCTCTTCTTTCTACGACGTAGGTTGTGGGTTTGATGCTCACCGAGAACACACATTTTGTGTGATTGCCCGAGTGTTTTAATTATATTTACAAAAAGAAGTATTTATGTTTTGTTGCAGTTATCCATAGTACATTTTTTTTAACTTAGTGGTTTTTTCTAATTTAATACTTTATAAGCCATTTCTAAATCTTCATCCATTTTTATTTATCTAAAATAAAAAAGAAAACAAACTTAGTAAAACAAACTTTTCATAGCTACACTAATCTTGACCCAAGACTTGTGTCAAAGCATCGTCTAATTGTTCAATAATTAACACTTACTTGATAGTGTTGACCTTTCTAGAACCCTTTGTCATAGTTAATTTGACATTTTGTTATTATAGTGACATTTGACAGTTGAACATCGACCTAATAAAACTGAATGGGGTTCAAGTTGGAATTCTAAATTTGAAATTTAAAAAAACTAAAGCTCTTCAAGTCGAAATTCAAAATTCGAAATAAGACTGAAAGAGGTTCAAGTTGAAATTCGGATTTTAAAATAACGATGCATAACGTTTCTTTTTTTTTATGACAAAAAAGATTATTTGTCAATATAACTGTAACATTTATCTAAAGCATTAATTAAAGACTGTAAACAATACTGGGAATGTGATAACGTACATTATAATAACATAATAATATCTATAGAAAAGCTCTTTATCGGAGTAATAAATCATGAAAAAAGTTTGAACTGTAAGATAAGAGAGTAAGCCCGTGGCAGTTGCTACCGGCAACTGCCGACCGGCCTTGTAACAAGCGTAAGCATTATTGGTATTTATGAACAAATAATATTTTTTTTCGATGTCGTCGGTCCACCCACCAGATGGACCGACGACATTGTTAAGATCGCGGGAAGCCGGTGGATGGAAAGAGCTCAAAATTGTTCTTCCTGGAAATGTGTAGGGGAGGCCTATGTCCAGCAGTGGACTTCTTCAGGCTGATGATGATGATGATTTTTTTTTTTTAATTTTTATACTTTCGCGATTTTTCATAACATTATTTTTGTATTAACAAATATATAACTCCAATTTTTGTACTCATCAACCTAGGAAAGATTATTTATTATCTATTTCGCCTAAATTAAAACAGGGGATCTTTAAAAAACAAAACACAGTTGAGACAAGTCAATTCAAGTAGTTCTCAGCAAAGAGGTTATATCAGTTCATCAATCTGTCAGGACAATCCAAAGCAGTTCGAGCATAGACTTTTAAACTCTTTGCTGATGGGTTTTCAACCTCCATGTGTTCGAGCCTTTTTAGTCGTTTCTTTTTTTAACGCGTCTTCAGCGATCAAGCTTGCTTACATTATTCTTAGTTTCGACTGTTTATAGGATACATAAATTATGGTCAGACATGTATCAAGCTGTTATCTAACTGATTGAATGTGTAATGAGTATATCTGTTTGGTGAGTTTTGTATCTTTAATTTATACATGGCAGTATCCGCTTACATAGTAATTCCCATGCCTATGAACTTTAAGCATTACTTAAAGTTAATTCAAAAACTGTTTTTGAATCTCAGAAAAACATCTGCTAGGTTAATCGAGGCCGCCAGTTCCACACGATGAAGCTCAGAAGAACCGGCAACAAACTTACGGTTTGCTTCTTTTCGACTTACCTACTTCTGTATGACTTTGATTATGTCTAATAGTATGCAAATAAAACGATTTTTTGATTGGAATATAATAGTCTAAGGCCCGTATTCCGAAACAGCCCTTGAGTCTGAGTCGAGCCTCAAGCATAGATTTTATGACAGTTCTCCATTGAAAAGTGTCAAAAATCTGTGCTTGAGGCTCGACTCAGACTTAAGCACTGTTTCGGAATACGGGCCTAACCCCCGAATACTGAAACGCAACTCAGATTTAAGCACGTCTCAAGCGACGAATATTTGACAGTTTTCAATGAAAATCTGTCAAATATTCGTCGCTTGAGACGTGCTTAAATCTGAGTTGCGTTTCAGTATTCGGGGGCAAGATCCCTAGAAGAAGGACCTTCACCGAGCTGGTTATTTAATGAAACGTATTTTATATATAATTAAACATGCCAATAAATATATTCTATATGGGTTGCCTATCAAATTTCAGTCCAGGATAATTATGATTAAACAATAATTAAAAAAAAGAAAAATTAAACTTTCCACTGGTTTGTTTATTAAACAAATTCTATACCAATCGAAAGTATAGACCCCAGTATTTTTATTCAATAAACATACCGGTGCAAAATGCTAGTATCGATTTACCTGGCTACCCGAGAGTTGTGACCGGAAAAAAATAGGCAACCTAACGTTTGCATATTCTATGGGGTCTATACTTTCGATTGGTATAGAATTTGTCTAGTAAACAAACCGGTGGAAAGTTAAAAAAAAACATTATTTTTTTTTAATTATTAATTAATCATATCCTGGACTGAAATTTGATAGGCAACCCATATAGAATATATGTATTTATTGGCATGTTTAATTAAATATAAAATACGTTTCATTAAATAACCAGCTCGGTGAAGGTCCTTCTTCTAGGGATCCTATACTATAATAGAAATGCCAAAAGCTCTTTCCGCATTTTTATTATAAAATAAGGGCATTAGAAGCTCTCAAGTTTTGCGCACGTCTAGCGCAATGGCAGTGGCGATCAGAGTAACGCTGTCAAATATCGCCATCGCCATCGCGCTAGATGTGCGCAGTTCTTTAGTAAGCCTCATAATAAGGACAATATACACAGTCAAAGGTGACTTTTCATTTAAGTCTTTAATTATAGTAAACGTTGTGGTTCCTGGTAAATTATTTAAGATGATGAAGACTTGCCTATACTTGGTATAGGTGATACCACCATCTCAACGCAGTGGTCCTTATCAACAGTAAGACATTATCAATAGGTACTATGGAAAACTGACTAACTAAAGCTACAGATTCTTCAGTGTTTGTGTTTACCGTTTGAAAGCACTGACATTGCACACAAAAAGTTACAATAGGAAAAAAATGGTGTTTGGTCTAAGAATCGGAAGACCCCGCCTTACTTGCTATCACTAGACCAATAAATTGCTCTAAAATTATATTTATTATATCATCAATCAGGTCATGTTATTTAAAAAATATCCTTGTGGTATTTTTAAGATATTATCTCAAAAAAAATTACGATGTGTTCAGCTCATTTAAATTTACAAACATCGTTATAAAATAAATTCCAAAATAATATTAGTGGCAATCTTTACATTATAAACAGTTAAACTTAAATGCCAACAATCATTAAGACACAAATAACCCTATTAATAATTTTTTACGTTTTATTATATGGTTGTAAAAAGATATGAAGAACAAAAACAGCAAAGAAATATAAAAGCTCGCAAAAACCAACCTTCAATCCAAAAGCGATCGCCTTATTCTGCAATAGTTCATTCACGATGTCAAAACAATTGTTCAAAGTTTCAAACACAGAAATAGTCCACAACACGATTAAATCCAAAGAACACTTATGGTAATGACGAAGTCGGATGCAGAGTTAGGTAGAGAAGAGACGTGCGCTCGGTACGCCGGCCAAACATAGACTGTCGCTCGCCGGCTGGAAACGATTCTAAATATACACCCCCCGCATTTCCCGCGCACCCTATATACACCCCAACAAAACTCGCGCCATGCAATTTTCTACGGAGTGCACAAAAAATGGGACAGCTGCTGTAGAACTTGTCTTAGGAATAGTTGATGTTAGACAAACGTAATAATAATAGTTAGATAAACTTTATGTTTTTATCAGGAAAAATATTTCTAGCTAAAATTAATAATGGACTGGTCTCTCAGCTCAGTTGGTAGCAGCTCTGCCTTGGAGCCAGAGCCCTTCTAGGTCTCAATTAGCCAGAGGGCTCTTGAGAGCACATTCCTAATAATAAAAAATAAAAGTAAAATATATTTTTTAGCAACTCCCGCTAAAACGTGAGTTATATGCCAAATATTGTTTGTTCGTCTGACGACCCCCTTTAGACATCCCCAAAAAAGATTGAGCCGGTATTACAAAGATCTGATACCTATTGTAACTATTTTTGATGTTTTTAATTGCTGATAGAATAAGTAAAAGGGCCACCTGATGTTGAGTTGGTAAACATCACCAAGCGTTGCCTGGTAGGTTACTCACGTTATTAACTGGCATAGTACTGCCCTCCATCTATCACCTTGCAGCATACGTGTTAAGGTTGTTCGATTCCGATACAAACTGAATTAACACAACTATGGGCAAACAAAGTAATGTACACTGAAATAGCTGTAATAGAATTTTACAGTGGTCTTTATTGCCGGCCAGTTATATAAAGTTGGAGAAAACTGTAGGATAACAGAAATATTAATAAAAAACCAAAAAAGTAATTTTTTCGTCATTCTTTCTAACGGCTTTTAGCATGGAGTCTATTTTGTACATCACTGTTTCAAAATAGACGTAAAAGTCTGTTAGTTCTTTTTCTGAAGCCCCGACTGCCACGACCTACGGCTGACACTCCAACTTTATATAACTGGCCGGTAATAAGGACCACTGTAAAAGCCTATTACAGCTATTTCAGTGTACATTAATACTTTATTCACCCATAGTTGTGTAAATTAAGTTTGTATGGAAATCGTACCCCCTTAAGCTCGAGTGCCTGAAATTTCAGTTTTAAGAAATTATTGAAAGGCTGAATCCAAAATCTATACTAATATTACAAAGCTAAAGGGTTTATTTGTTTGTTCGAGCGCGCTAATATCAAGAACGACTAGTCAAAATAGTTTTTTTGTGAAATCTTATTTAGGCGGTCTCGAGCATTTTTTGAAGTGGGGAAAAACCAAAGAACTCGCGTCACCGCCACTGACACCTCTTTGGCAAAGATCGACAAACTTCGCCAAAAGTCGCATATTGTTCAAGTTTTTACACTTGTCGGCATTCCTGGAGTGCCACGATTTTTGTGTTAGATAGTCGTAGGTAGATTTATCGACGAAAGCTCTTTTTATCGAAAGCTCTTTTTATCCCAAAAAATAACAGGAACTGGGAAAAAAATAACCATGCGGGTGAAGCCGCGGGCGACCATTAGTATACAATACATAGGTGCAAACCTAGGTACTACATGTATAAGACCGTATTCGGCGAACGTGCCTCTCACCCCTCGGTACACAGCATGTGTGCTATTTTCTATAAATTTTCGCATAAGCTTCGAAGCCTTGTCAAAAGACGTTTTTGTTGGTAAAGTACAGTGCGGCTTAATTGAATTAGGTTTAATATAGAATTTTTACGAGTACGGCAAATTGAATTTAGGGGTCATGGCATCATTTTAATAAAATAGGATGGGATAATCTGCCTTTCATTTGCAGAAAAAACTGTGCAATATCATTAAACACGAACCACTAACTTTTTAGAATACTACTGCTATTTTTTGAAACTTCGGGTTTTTAAATCCTGTATAAATATTATGAGCTATTGAATGAACAAAATAATTACCAGGCTTACCCTTCGTATCCTGACATGTTGGTGTCTGTAATTTCACCAGCACTTACAACTTTCGAACCAAAACACAGCACAGTGCTGCTTTGTGGCAAAACTATGCATGGTGGTAGTACTTCCCGATCGAGCCCTTCACAAAAAGCTCTACAGCTAATACTTAGCGGTATTTTAAGAAAAAACGCTGTCCGCCTATAACCGCCACAGTCGAGCTAGCGCTACGCCGTAGCTCTACGCAGCTTTTCGTAGGTCGTTCACCTCTACGGACGTTTTTAGTTTATTTTGTATTATTTACGTGAATATGCTAGACCTTTCAGAATATTATTTTAAATCATAGTCTCGTTCTTAATAAGTGAGAAGAGATTGTAATGAGTTGCAAAAGCAATATACTTGTTTCGTAACATTTTATTTTTATTGCAAGTAGCTTATAAATACATTAAAAAATCAGATTTTAAAGGCATACAGTATACATAATATATACCTACAGTTAAATCTTTAACTAGTCAAAACTTTGATTGAGATTTTGTTTATTTTTTAAATTAAAAGTATTTATTAATCTTTTGCCACTGACTGCCCATATCAGTATTAGCACTAACAATAAATTACTAACAAAATGACTACACTTGCGAGCGATGTATTTGGGTCACCGACATAAGCCTTTCTTGTACACAAGGATTGCTTACTAAATCGCAAACTAAATATAGAATATTGGGCTGACTTCTGATATTACAATACATTTATCTTTTTCATATTTCGGAGGTTAGAAATACAGGTTTATTATAAATGGTATGAGAACTTAACAATCTTTTGGTTTTGAATACTTACACCAACCAATAAGTTACACAATCATCAATAAAATTTTAATGGTTTATTAGTTTTATTGATTTTATAGTGTTTACTACATCTAAGGAAATCACAAAGATTTTTATTAGTGTTCATACCAACTTTTTTGTACAGATACTCATACAATTTGATGCATCCTGCCTAGTGGCCACCTAACTGTATGTTTTTTAGCAGTAGTAAAGCTCTTTGTGAAGGGCTCGTCCGGGAAAGTACTACCACAATGCTTATTTATACTGCAAAGCAGCGTCGCTGTATTTCGGTTTGAAGGGTGTGAGTGCTGGCGAAATTACTGGCACGTGAGGCTTTATATCTGTATGCCTCAAGTTAATGGACGCATGGGAGTGCATCGTAGGATACCTTCTTGATGTGCGTGACCTGTGTGACAATGCTTTGTTATAGGTGACGGGTACCACTTAACATCAGGTCACTTAACAATTATGCTGGTTCATCAACTAGGTAGTTGTAATTTATTTTTCTGATCTAACCAGAATACCAACTTATTAAAAGCAAAGAGTTCTTTTTGCTCTTAATACGTTGGTATTCTGGTTTAAGGGATAGAGAGAATAATGTTGTTGGAGTGTGTCCCGAATTAATTGTCCTAGGTTGTCTATCTTTCCCGGGGCGGAGTAATGTGGGCAGTGTCCCTGGACATCTCTAACGCTTTCAATAGTCTGCCCTGGGAAACTGTGAAGGCAGCACTAAAGTACCATGGTGTGCCATGTTACTTACAGGCAGTCGTGGCTGACTATTTCAGCGGAAGAGCAGTCACATATCCAACCAGGGATGGTTGGGGGAGGAAAACCATGTCGTGCGGTGTTCCACAGGGGTCCGTTCTTGGACCACTCCTGTGGAACATCGGGTACGACTGGGTGTTACGTGGTTCCACTTTGCCAGGGACAGATGTGACGTGCTACGCCGATGACACCCTTGTGTCGGCATGCGGTAACAGTCATAGAGAGGCAGCTCGACTTGCTACAGCGGGTGTTGCCCAAATGGTTGGGAGGATTAGGGCACTGGGGCTAGAAGTGGCTCTGAATAAGTCTGAAGCCCTTGTATTTCATGGGCCTAGGAATAAGCCACCACCCGGAGCATCGATAATGGTGGGCGGAACTTCCATCACCGTCGGGTTGACGATGAAGTATCTTGGAATCGTTCTTGACGGTAGATGGAATTTTAATGAGCACTTCAAGCGACTAGCTCCAAAGCTTGTGGCTGCCGCTGGAGCACTAGCGAGGATCCTTCCAAATCTGGGAGGCCCAGGAGCAGCGTGTCGACGTCTGTATACTGGTGTGGTGCGTTCGATAGCGCTATATAGAGCGCCAATATGGGTAGACGCTTTGAGCGCCCGAAACCTGCCCCTGCTGCGGGCCCCGCAGCGAGTGATGGCACTCAGAGCTGCTCGAGCCTACCGCACGGTGTCCCACTCCGGGGCGTGTCTACTTGCTGGCAGCCCACCATGGGACTTAGATGCGGAAGTTCTTGCGGAACGCTACTGGCAAGGTGTAGCAGCGCTCGAAGACGGCCTGCGTCCACACCCACGTGAAGTTGCTCAGTGGAGAGACGAGGCTCGTAATAAACTCTTTCGGAGGTGGAAAGAGCGTTTAGAGATCCCCGGAGCTAGCCGGGAACTGGTTGAGGCAGTTCGGCCTATTCTCAGGGAATGGGTTGAACGCAAACATGGCGTACTTTCATACCACCTGACACAGGTGTTGACTGGGCACGGGTGCTTTGGTGAGTACCTGTGTCAGGTGGTTGGACGAGAGCCAACTACAGAGTGCCATCACTGCGGAGGAGGAATCGCAGACACGGCGCAGCACACGCGCGAAGAGTGTCCTTCCTGGGCGGAGCCTCGCGCTGCCTTGTCTGCGGTTATTGGGCAGGACCTGTCTTTGCCAGCCTTGGTGAATGCCATGGTCGTCAGCGAAGACAGTTGGAGTGCAGTGCAGACTTTCTGCACAACGATAATGCAGCTAAAAGAAGCAGCAGAGCGGGAGCGTGAGCAAGATCCAAGCTCACTCCCGATCCGCCGCAAGAGGCCCGGCCAGCGGCGTCGTGCCTATCTGGCACGGATGCCGCCATAGAGGGACCCGCAGGTAACAGATCGGGGAATCTGTTACCTGCACTGTGAGGGTCTAGAGAGGGAAGGTACCCTTGTGTTCAGGGTGCCTTCAGATGAAGAGGAAAGGGCTTCAGCCCTTCCATAAGATGGGTCCACAAGGATAAGCGCTGACGGGGTTGTGGAACGAAACGAAGCCATGACCTCGTCCACCCAGCGCAAATGTAGAGGAACACCCCAGGGGTTTTAGTCAGTAGCAAGAGTCTGACATAACCCACTAGTTCCCCCGCTAGTGGGTATCCATAAAGGATTTCCCCTTTGGGATTGGGGAAAAAAAAAAAAAAAAAAAAAAAAGGTTGTCTATCTTGATAATCTGCAGTGCACTATAATTAAGCCAGTTAATAACTTTTTACTTGATATTTGAGTTTATTGCAAAAATAATATCGTATTGCACGATACTGAACAAAAGTTAGATTGGTACCAAAACTTATTACAACTTTGCAAAGAAGCAAATTAGGACAATAATTCTGAGAATGAAAACAACGATACAAAAGTACACGGCAAGTTGTAGGAAAAATTCAATAGATTCTTTACTTGTTTAAAATACGGGGTGTTTTACATTTTTTCACAAAAAAGTTGTAACTAGAGTAGTAAGTTCCTAGTATTCCTAGTGTAAGAGAATGGTACCAGTAAGGGCCGTTTCACAGTTTATAAATCTACCGATAAAATATTCGATAAAAAAATTGTATAGCTCACATTTTAGCTTGAAAAAATTGTGATTAGGGACTATCAATTTTTTTATTTGCCGATTAGCAATCCGTATAACCCGCCCTGGGTTTGCTTTTAACGGTCTATTTAATATTTTAAATTGTATTGCAGTAAAGCATGAAACTAAACTATTAATACATTTAATTTTGTACTATCAGTAACTTATCAGTAAAAACTCGAAGCGAAGTATTTTTAAACTAGCTTGTTGGTCGTTGTCACTAGCGCCATCTTGTTTGAAATGAGAACACCAACCGAAACCCTTACACAAAAGGTAGTGTAGCATTTTCATTCCCACGGTATTGTAAAGAGGGCGCTGTTTTTGGTACAATTTCTTATTATGTTCGCTTGTCGTTATCGCACGTATGATCTGTAAGCAATAAAAAATAACCGCTCATTTTTCATATCCAGCCACGATATTCCTTAGGCTCTTTTAGTACCAAGTTCTTTCCTACTCATGATTGTTTGAGGATGTCTAAGGGGGTAGTCAAAGGTCTTTTTCTTCCTACCTTTATCCCAGAAGTGCGTCTTAATATCACTTAAATTTGGCACATCTCATTCGGTTGTATTCCATACGTCACAGTTTGCAAGCCCATCGACGCTGCTAGAGCTAGACTGGTTTTTTTTCAGTGTAGTGATTCCATACGTCACAGTTTGCAAGCTCATTGATGATCTCCATGCTATTTCATTTTATATAGAACGCAGCGACCGAAGAGTTTTAATTTGGGTTTGTATAAAAATTGTATGCGAATAAAAATAGCTAATTTTATTTTTTTCTGCTAAATTATATCAGCCAGGGTTTTATAACTTTTATCGGCAAGGTTATTCCGTCATGTTTTTACAGGCTATGGATTAAATACACTGATAATGTGGGTAATTCCCTAGAATTCAGAAGCAGAGTTTTGAAACCTACTTATGAGTTACATTGTTTTGCTAACAACTGCTCAACAAATATCAACCTTATTTCCTCAACAATTGAGCACAAGTTTCGTATAACAGCACTTCACAAACAGTATCTTTCTAACAAGCCCTCACAAGGTGAAGTGTATTTCATTTGATAAGTGATTACGAAGAAAGTTATATTTCTCACAAATGAGAAATTTCAAGACCAAAATCCAATCCTTTACAGCTGCAAATACGCACCTGTCAAACCAGTCAACCTTAGATCTTTAGCAGGTAGGCAGCAGGTGGATGGGCGTTTTGTGTACCATGGTCGTCAACGGAAGTATTCCAGACAAAGGCTGCCGAGCCGATTGCTTGTTTTATTCTGATTTTTATAATACTAGAGGCCTGTCTCGACTTCGCACGGGTGGATATTTATTTTCAGGGTGAATGTAGCTTTCCGAAGGTGAGAGTTTTTGAAAACGGCACAGTAGTTTATGAGTTTATTCATTACAAACATATACACACAAAAATCTAATCTTTCTTCTTTATTTTCTAATATTAGTATAGATGAACGATTGAGGGAAAAAACTAACAAGTCTACGATGCCGTAAATGAAAGATAATTACGCGTATGTTTTCAAAGCTTAAATTATTCAAAAGTCCTTGAAATATTCACTTAGTTGAAAAACTGTTCAAGAGATGATTAAATTTTATACACGTTTGAAACAAAGTACTTATTTTATCTCCTACAAGTTATCTTTAATTAAATGAAACTCTCTCGAGATCATCGTCTACTCTACTCAAGGTGCTGACAACCGTCAAATAACTTCGCGCTCGTACATTTACAATTACAATGAATATAAAATCACTAACCATTTTTACTAAAAACCGCAAACCGAAAATTTGTGCGCGTGCAATCAATCATTGCCAACAGTTCCAAAAAATTATTATTCAAAAACAGTTTCCCTAACAATAACTTATTGTTCAACGTGTAGTCACTGTTTTTTTTTACTTTCGCAAAAATAAAACCAGGATCTTATCTTAGATCTTAGAAAAAACCATATTAGATTAATTAGAATCGGACGGTTGTTATAAAATTCAATAGATATCTACAATTTTCAGAAAAACTATTTGCAATGCGATTTGTATTTTTGGTTTTCGCAGTACAAAAGCAGCTGACTTGCGTACGACGTTAGCCTCCAATAGGTAAGAAGGTTAAGTAGTTTGAGGCTGTAGTGTGTCTTTCTGTATGTATGTCTGTAGCCTTGTTGCACTGAAATGCTTCGATTTGAATACATTTTTTTTTTTCATTTTTGATTAGAATTTAGAGTTGATTGCTCATTCTGAGATGTTTTTTCGAAATCCATGCAGCCGTTTTCATGTCTGAGAATTATTTTAAAATGAACCTGTGTATGACATCATTGGAAACGTCGAGAGTTTACGACGGCATTTCCTGCGCTATTTCTAAAATTGTTGACTATGGCGCAGTTACTTATAATGAACTTCACATGCAATTAGACCAATCGACGTAAATTGGTTGCAGGTAAATATTTATTATATAACAGCAAACCTCTAACATCACAATATTGCGCAAAACTTTTCGACTGTTTTATTTTAGTCTTAGAGTTTATCATTTAATTCCAACTTTTATTAACCATTTTTCATCACCACTTTTATTAGATCAACCAAAAGGTTGAACTAATAAAAGTGGTGACACCACAACAACAATCAAAATATAATCCAGTTTACTGGATTATTTTTTGATTCATCTTCCTTGTGATAATAATTATTCTGCAGTTGTCATAGGTGTCAGCCCATCTGCAAGATCAGTCATTGAAAACAATTTCTTTTTTAAAATCGAGTTGTCATTCAGTATCTGGATTAGTGTAAATATCATCATGATCATTATCAGTCTGAAGAAGTCCACTGCTGGACATTAGGCCTCCTCTAGAAATAATTGACTTTCCGCGATTTTAACAATGTCGCTGGTCCATCGGGTAGGCCCGTTTCGATTTTCTGATTCCTGGTCGCCCTTCTTGAACCTTTATTCTCAACAGCCAGCGGTCTGGTCTTTAGACATGTATGACTGTGTATGCCTGTAACCTGGGTTCTTCTATGGATTTCCTGATTTCTGATTCTATCACTTATGATATAACTTCAGAAACTATCATGGCAATTATCACTATTGTTATGAACAACGGGATATTTATAATGATTTAATTTTGTGCGTTTTGATTCCTGATATTTGGTGCTGGTGCTTATGCACCATGATTACGCGTTGTACTGAAGTCCACGAGTAAAATAAATGTTATTGGCAGACGAATCAATCAACCCTCTTTCGCACTCTTTTATTAGATTTGGCAATACTATTGGTTCCATTCTCACTTTTTACTTGGTTTCAACATAAAACACTCATTGTGTTGAAAAGCGTTATTGATGCCACACTTTTTGGTTTTTCGTGTTTACACATTCGTATAATCCCCCAAAAAAACCCTTTCATAAAAACAGTCCCAATTATGACTCATAAAGTTGTATACATAATATATTACTCGTTATTATTTAAATAAAACAGACTAATTGAATCTAATAAAGCATAACATATTTCCTGGCAATGAATCTTATCATTTCTTATCTTCTGAAACACACCTATGATACAGAAGTCAAGTTTATTGCGCGCTGCAAATTTACTTCTAATATTGATTTTCAATTATATTGAGTTGAAAATCATTAAACGTTTAATAATGTAAAAAGTCTACTCCTGAAATCTTGTCAAATTCAAATTCAAAATAATCTTTATTCAAATATATCTCAAGGATCCCTTTGAAACGTCTTAAAGCTAGGTGAGTATAGGTGCCAGTTCCACGCGATCAGCAAGTCTAGAAGACCAGGCAACAACGTGGTTATGACTCCCGATATTTCGGAATATCGTGGACTTCAGTCCAACCCGTGATCATGGTGCATGAAACTGTCCTGAAATATCGGGAGTCAAAGCTCACAAAATTAAATCGTGCATGGTAAATATCCCGTTGTTCATAAACTGACTAGTTAACTGGCCTCTCAGCTCAGTTGGTGTAGCTCTGCCTTCTGCGCCGTAGGTCGTAGGTTCGTTCCCCACCGGGAGCAAATATTTTTGTGGTGAACATAAATTGGGTGTTATACTGTATTCTAAAATATACATTTACAAAAAAAAGTTATCTAACTATTATATCAGCCATCTGGTTCCCATAGTACAAGCTCTGCTTAGTTTGGGGCTAGATAGTGTTGTGTGGATTGTCTACAACATTTATTTATTTTTATTTATAAAAATAGTTTGAGTTTTAAAACTATTTTTATAAATAAAAATTAATTATTGTTTCAGAAGTTATAAAACGTGGTTAGTTTATTTTATTGTTATAAGGCACGGTTAATACCTTATAGGTACTTCATGAGATTTATTGATTAGCATAATTTTCTATTGGCGAAATACCTACCAGATTGATTTAATGAATTGAGATACGATATCTGAGGAATTTAGTGTAACATAAAATTTAAAAAACCTTTGAATTTTATCGCCTTTCGCATTCATGTTTGTATATAAGCTATAGTAGCCAACTGTGTGGGCTGTTTTCAGGCTAGTCTGAGACCTACAATTTTTAAAATTTACAATTATTTTTAAAATTATGCAAATTTATTTATAATTTTTAAAAATATGCAAACCCAAAAATACTTATGACGATCCGGGAAATAACATACTTTAAAGCTGATACATGAAACCAATTATATCTTCGAAACACTCATTTGGAACAGCGAAGGTCTCACATGAACACACTAATTTACTGTTTTGTTTGACTGTAAATTACTTACCATCAATGGTATCAGAAATAAGATTATTCTATGAATGTTAGTTGAGTGAGGTTTTTTGGGCGAAGGCGTTTTCTTCATCCACATTGGTTTTGCTAAGAAATTTTACTCTTTGTTGTTCTTTAGTAATAGCCATTGCGAATTTTGCTGCTATTTTGGGAATTCAAATTTGTGGATAATCTCTATCCGTTTGTAATTCATCATTGTTGATTTGTAACATATTAATGATTATTATTATCATAATCTAATAGTATCTAGGTACGTTTTTTGAGTGGCGCTTATCTATTATCGACACTGCTCATTAAGTTCCTTCAGTTGTTTGCAAGAAGTGTTTTGAGTAGGCTGCAATATTTTGCTTGTGATTCTGTTATTTTTCCATTGTGTTATATCATGATAAGCGATCGGAGTAAATGACAAAATGGTGAGTCAAGATCAAAGTTTTTACTATTTCATAATTATGATAACGCTTTTATATCGCATTTGACGATGTCTCTAGAATATCCCTAACAAAACAGGTTTACCTATGCCTTAGTTCCCGCCCGCGGCTTTGCTATCTTATGAATAAAAATAGTCTATTTGAAAGAAAAGAAAGAAAGAAAAAAGATATTTATTTACAGACGCTTAGCAATTACACACTATGTACGTTATACATGTATAAGTACAATAAATTATATAAAAAGCCAAAAGCTGCAAAACGGTCTCTGACTCAGCGTGAAGTTAGTTGGCTAGCAACTAACGCTGGTCATCCGTCAGGGCCACGCAGTAATGCCACGGACAATCCTAACCACACTATACATAGCTAAAATTTTTATAATAATTTGGATTGCAAAAGTGAGTAAAAATACAGATGTTTTCCAAGATGCAATGAAATGTGCTATATTCCAGGTCCCGAAATACATTCATTCCATGCTTTGTCTAATTCAGTCCCAGTTACTGTTAGTGTTTGAGTTGAAACTTCTTTGTTACAAACATCTAGACTTCCAAATATCTAAACGTCTCTATATTATTGAAACATCCAAACATTCAGAAATTAAATAAAACTTATTAGTAAGATTAGTGTTCTAGAACATTTTTAGTAGTTTTTTTTTTTTTTCAAAATTATTTTTTTCCTATAATGATGTTCAAATAACGTAAAGTTTTATTTGAACTTAAAAAAACTATATTTTTGTAGACAAATCATTATTGACTATCACTAATAAGAGGTGTGACTCAAAATAATTAGGTACACGTACGCGTGCAATGGGATTTCAAATCTTATCAGACAAAAAATACCAAACTTAGAAATTCCTTTATCATTCAAAATTGAATACTTGTGTATTTTATTATGGTTACTAGCTTCCACTCGACTTGGCCAGCAAATTTTTTTAATTTTTTTTTGTAGGCCATCTTTTGGCTACAATCTCACCTGATGGTAAGCGTCAATGTAGCCGACGATGGAGCAGGATGGTCTAGAAGACACCTATTCACTCTTGCCTTGAAGAGGTCCAGATTTTAGTGGTCATAAAAAACGGCCGACGACGGCAATGTGTTCCATTCCCTAGAGGTTCGCATAATAAAGGTTTTGTTGAGAGTTCTTGTTCAGTTCAGTGTCTTTTTCAAGGATTATGGAGCGCGTTCTATGGGGTCCGTAGTGATCCAAGTGGGTGCCCTGGAGCTACTGGCGAGGTACTCAATGAACTCGGGAAGGGCCACCAGTGTCCTCTCCTCGATACATGAGTTCAGGATGCAAGAGGCAGAATCTTCGGGAGGGAAGCAGTGGAACTGGAAGTATTTGAGAGTATGTATTAGTACACTTAGTGTGAAAGAGTTATCTTAAGTACTACCACAGTCTCTTCATAAGCAGTGATGCTCGTTTAATTGTGTTGTGGTCTGGAGTATTTCCATTGCAATTGCATATAAAACATTACCTTTATGTTTTATGATCGCGAAAGTTTAAAAAGTACTAACCTTTACGTCTCAAAGTGATACTTGATTGCTGCCTTAGGTAAGCAAGTGGTACCCTAAAACAGTAATGAAAAACTATTTATTACCAGAATATTAGATTTATAAGTAAACATTATTATAGTTTCAAATGATTTAACAATTATCGTCAAAGAACCGACTTTTAGTGCTTTTAATAACTACTAAATATTTATTTAATTAAGAATAACGGCTTTATTGAGATCACTTACACTAATTTACTAAAAATAAAGATTAAAATTTTATTACCTAAAGATTACAGAAAATGTCGTAAAAATTAGACTCAAAATAATAAAATTAATATCTTGGAAAATATGCGTAAACTAGTACTTTTATGTTATTTTATGATAGCTTCATATTATTTAATCAACTTATTCATCAAATAGAACTTAATAAAACGCTAATTAATTTGGGAAAATATATATGAGCTCGTGTAATATCCCCAGGGCCAAACTTACTTTCAACATTTCAACCTTCACGAAGTCACGTCAGATAATATTTATACTGTTAATTATCTGCTTCGTATTTAGGCATAATTTTAGGTATATACAAGAATTTGTTAGTCATTATCAGCCAGAAGCCTGATTCGAGAAGAAATTCTGAAAGCTATTTTAGTCACCCCGATTAGTTCTGCTACGGATCAGTTACCTGTATGCCTGTATTTTCCAAGAGAATAACATCTTACAATTAGGATTTGGATAAGCTAAGTCTAGGGGTCCACTCAAAAACAATATGCCATAGACTATGCCACCATTTTTATTAACTGCTTTGTTTTTTCTAGGATCAATTCGACCAAAAAGATTTAGAAGGACTGTACAGAAAATATGATGACAAACTAAAAGAAACACTGATACACATATTTTTATCGCTGCTCGTCGCCTTCTCCACAATTCACATTATTTTCGTTGCTGTTGGAACCTACGAAGCAGTAAGTCTATTTTACAAACAAGAAATCCAACGGAGTTTCAACAAAATCTAACATTCTCATGCTAGAAAGACTCATCTGTCTAAGTAATCCCTAGACATCCATAGGGCTGTTTTAGAGACCACTGAAAAGAACGTAAATTATTTTTGTTTATTGGACAATGTTATAAAATACCTACAGAACTTAGTACTGTACCCAAAGTCGGAGTTTTGCTACCACATTTTGTCTACCAATGTTGTTTTCGTGTAAGCACCTGTATTTCTTTTTTGTATGGAAAATTGATGAGACAACAATTCGTTTCGATCGTTTCTACGTAACGTATTTTTGCTGTCTCATCTTTTCTTCATACAATAGAGAGAGACAAATAACAACAACTCGTAGACGAAATGTTGTAAATGAAGTGGGACGTGCCCTTGGGATAACACCAATTGTACATAGTAAATCATAATTATTATCGTGTATTTTTAAGCAAGTTATAAAAGATGACTTTTAAATTGTATATACATAATCTACATAAAATGGTTGTACAGATAATACCACTACTTTTTACCGAGGAATTCAATTTTAACCTATCGCTGTTTCAAAAACCACCGACGTGATTCGAGTTCGGGATAAGAAAAAAGTAAAAATTTTGCTGTTTTAGGAAGTACAGTCTATATCTACGTACCTGTCATTTGGAATGTATGTCTTGCGAATCGGAATTCCGATAATGTCGCTTTGGAGACGACTGTACAATCCCCTGACGGAGAAATGGTTCTGGATGCCGATTCTGATCACCATCATCATTACTATCGATATTGTTCTTACTGGTGAGTATTCTTATATTCTTCTTTTCTATGCCTTATGGTTTAGCTACCAGTCACGCAATATTTTGATCTATTTCGAATAAAATATGCTCACTTAGGGCGAGGCCCCATTAGTGCGTTGCGCTGCGTTCCGTCGTCGCAGCGTCGTCGCTGTGTCGGTTTCCATATATTTTTTACGATTCGATACGATCGTCACGCGCGACAATTCAACGGATCGACGGACGGGAGACGAAGCGAGGGGGAGGGGATGCGCTGCGTTGTCGGAGCTCCGCTGCGACGACGGACAGTGATTCACTGCTAGACCAACTGACCATCACTATTTCTTAATGCTATCAAAGGAGATATCCAGAATTGTCTATGGTTGCTACGTTTATTTCGGCGGTGGCGCAATAAAAGCAACAAAAGAACACGTTTGTATCTATCCATTGCGAAGGATGAACTGAGACACAGCCAGTGTTGCTGCGACGCTCTTGCGCTGCGACATCGTGCGTCGTCGCAACGCAGGTGTGGCATACGACGCACGATGTCGCAGCGCAAGAGCGTCGCAGCTAGTCGTTATGCTCGTCTATCTTCCTCTAGCAGTGAATCACTGTCCGTCGTCGCAGCGGAGCTCCGACAACGCAGCGCATCCACTCCCCCTCGCTTCGTCTCTCGTCCGTCGATCCGTTGAATTGTCGCGCGCGACGACGCTACGGTCTAATGGGTCATGTCGTAAAAAATATATGGAAACCGACGCAACGACGACGCTGCGACGACACAACGCAGCGCAACGCACTAATGGGGCCTCGCCCTAATGGGGCCTCGCCCTTATGCGTGCTTATGCCGTGTCAAGGATGACATGAGCAGGAAAGGAGTGAGCACTGAGATAACGAATGAAAGAGGTGAGTGGACGAAGAAAACCTGTTGTGCCAACCCCACTCAGCGAGGAAATAAGGGCAGGATGATGCTTACTTATGAAATGTTCAAAATTATTTTAATGTTTGTGCTTTTTCTAAAGAAATTGACTGTTAAAACCAGGCAGGTATATCAATTTTAATAACTTAATTTCAGACATTGCCATCAGTATTTTCAGTTTTATAGAAGGCATTGCATTGCGACCTGCCTACGCCACCATGGCTCTCCTCTCCATTTACATATTCCTGCCAATGAGAAACAACTTCCTGGCCATACTGATCGGAGTCATCGTCAGTACTGTCTATGTTCTTATCCTGGCTTTTTTCACGTACGAAAATGACCCCCAAATTGGTATAGTGGTAAGAGTATGTATAGTATTTTGTTACTAACTTTCTACCATCGAATTCATTTTCATTCGTTATCTGATTTCATCACATTTCAGCGTTATTATGATTCTTTTTTATAACCTCCTAAACAAAACTAATATTTTGATCTAATGATTTTAAAATGCATAATTATCCAGACTTTAATTGACATTCATGGAGATTACCTAAGGCTTGCGCATCTTAGCGTTCTGGGGTGGCGATCAATGAAACGCTGTCAAATATCGCTGTCAAATTTGTCAGCGTTTCACTAATCGCCATCGCCAGCGACGTAGGTGTGCGCAGGACTTTAGATCACCTACATGACAAATACATGTTTAATTGGTTTACACTTGGTTTTCCATGTAATTCATTAAGATTATCATAATAAGCAAATAACTCAAGACAAAGAACACTTATCGTCATGTTTTTTTTATAACCTACTTAAACAATAAAAGTTGCAGTTTCTGTTTGAATCAAAATGGACGGCTCTTCTCTCTTCTTTTCAACATGTTTTCACCCAGTGCTGAAAAATATTATACACATGCCATGACTTGTTTTGGTCTTGGACCCTCCGCATATTAGCTCCTTTTCATTATTTTGAGCGTTGATTAATTTCTTATTCCTTACTAGCGGCCGCCCGTGGCGTCGTCACCCTGTTCCTGTTTCTTTTTTCAGGATAAAAAGTATTCTATGTCCGTTGCCTGTTTCAAAGCTACCTTCACACTAATTAACAGCCATATCGGTCCAGCGGTTCACGCGTGATGGCTTGACAAAAGAAAATAGTGATGAATTTTTAGTATGTAGATTATTGTCGTCTACCCACATTTCTATAAGTAGTTACTTTGTCGCCACTATTTATATAGAAGGCAAAAAATATTGCACATCGGCTAATTTCCGCTTCATAGAGCGTAGTGTGCGTCAGAAAGAGATAGCGCTCTACGAAAGCAGAAAAGCTGACTTGTATTATTTATTGCCTACAACCGTAGGTAATGTCATATTACATAGATATATGTCATAATCTATGTTTTGCATAAAATAGAATGGGATATTACTTTATTGTATACCACAATCAAAAGGTAAAACATGGACTGTATATTATGTGCTGTGATTACAATCGTATAATGTTTCAGTTAACATCAGATGTAATATACATGATCGGCGTCAATCTGATGGGTGTGTACTTTCGCCTCATGAACGAGATAGTTACACGGCGATCCTTCCTAGATCGTCGGGCTTGTGTTGAAAGCACGCTGCGACTCAAGTTTGTCAAGGATCAAGAAGTAAGCAAAATTGAACGTATTCTTCTTAGAACAATCACTAAATTATATAGCTGCCTAATCAATTTAGCTCTTTATAATAACATGTATTTATAAGATCTTCCACTTTGTTTTGGTCAGATCAATTGATCTGTTATTGATAATGATAACAAAGTCAGCACAGCTGATAAAAGAATGAATGATTTTCAGGAACGTTTGATGGCGAGCATCCTTCCCGAGCATATTGTGTCAAAGGTTCGTCAGGACATACGCACAATGTTTATGGAACTACAGACGCACACTATGACCCACTCTATCAAATCCTTCAAGTAAGTATTGCCTTCTTCTTTTGTGTCGCTGTTATAATCCAAATTTTTAAGGCATGTTTTAAGGCTAAAATGTAACAGATCTAGGACATTGTATTATATGTATATTGCCATTAAATAATATATAATCAAACGAATACTGAAACTATGATAGTAAAGGCTCCTGCCTAAGACCAGCATTTGAAAGTCAACGCTAAGGCTAAGATTACCAGCCGGTCTACTCTTGAACGCGATTCCGATCACAATCTTAGGTTGTGACGTAATTTTGACAGAAAAAGGATACAAATACGATTCAATCAAGAGTAGACCGGCAGAACTTTCTAGAAAATGGTGGTAAAACGGCCGTTTGTATGTGTTTTGAATCGTCATCAGTCAATTGAATCATGAATTTAATCAGTAAAGACACACTTACACCCTTTCACCACACTGGTTTAAAAGAGCCAGTGACACGATACAAAGAAAAAGAATTGGATCATCTGTTTTATGTTTCTATCCTTCTAAAATGTATGAACCGATGGATTTAAACCCACGACCCTCCTCTAAAATATTTTTGTTTCTTATACACAATAGCCTAATCTTATACCTTTAAACGAGAAAATCTTGTATCTTATCTTATACCTTTAAACGAGAAAATCTTGTATATATATATATATATATATATATTTAGGTTCTCGGAAACTGCGCCAACGATTTTCATGAAATTGTGTATACAGAAGGTTTCGGGGGCGATAAATCGATCTAGCTAGGATTCATTTTCAGAAAATGAATCTTTTCGTTAAATAAAAACTAAAAACATAAACTGAATATGTCACTGCTCCTGCCATCTATTGACGATTTTGAGCAACTAACTGCAAGCATGTCTAGCAGATGGCGTTGTTCAGTAAGAATAAACCAGTAAAGATAATAATATGACTCTTATGATTTCTTAAAAATACAAATTAACGAAAAAAATTCCGAGCGAAGCTCGGTTACCAACTAGTATATATATATTATATATTTAGGATCTCGGAAACTGAGCCAACGATTTTCATGAAATTTTGTATACAGGTGTTTTCGGGGACGATAAAACGATCTAACTAGGATTCATTCTTAGAAAATGTCGCGTTATTGGTGTAGTAAATAATCAACTTTATCATAAAATCATAACTTCTAGCGCCATCTGTTGCTTAAGTCATGAGTTAGTGGAACAGAAAACGCCATCTATTGACGAGTAGTGGAGTTTATTATTATGTCGGTAAGATCGAAAAATATTATGAATATTTCATCAGTATGTAAGTGATTCGTATTTAAATACATAACTCACAACAACAGTTTACCAAAAAAAAATACCGAGCGAAGCTCGGGCACCAACTGCTAGTGTTCTATAGAAAACTAAAACTAAATAAGACATGGTGATTTAAGTTCTTTGTTGCTTTCAGCCAACTTTATGTAGAGGAACATGAAAATGTGAGTATTTTGTACGCAGACGTCGTGAACTACACTATGATATCCACGACACTTTCACCGATGCGAATGGTAGAACTGCTGAACGAACTCTTCGGGAGGTTCGATGAAGCCTCTGAGGTAATGCATCCACTGCTGAGTATAGAGGCCTCCTCTTTATTGCGCCACTCTTTCCGATCCCTTGCGTGTCTTATCCACTCATTCCTTGCGGGTGCAAGGAATGAGTGGATAAGACTCTGAGAAAAGTATTAAATATCGATATTGTTGTGGGTACAACAATATCGATATTTAATACTTTTAAAATAAATATTTTGGGCATTCCACACAACACTTTCTACCCCCAAACTAAGCAGAGCTTGTACTATAGGAACAGATAGATGATATACTTAGTTTTTTTTTGTTTAGTTTCATTTTAAAAGTACGAAACATGCATATGAATTGGTAACCTTCGCCTATAACAAAGCATTGTTTTGTAGGTCACGCTCATTAAGAACGTGCCCTACGATGCACTGCGCATCAACTTGAGAAAACTGGCTTACAATAAAAACTATCCTAATTGTATTTCAGGAACATGACGTGCTTAGGATCAAATTCCTCGGAGACTGTTATTACTGCGTCAGTGGAATACCAAAACCAAACGAGCAACACGCCAAGAACTGCGTCGATCTAGGACTCGAAATGATCAATATTATCAAGGACGTAAGGTATATTTTTGTATGGCAAGAAATCTTAACTAGTCATAACATTCGTTATTGTAAAATAAGTTTAAGAGGTGCTCAATTTCAAAAACAATAAAATTTATTTTTACGTTCTACTTCTGAAACGATCCTGGCATTCTAATAATCTCCTTTGTTTCTTGATCTTTTGGTACTCAAGAATAATGAGCATATCTATGAGAGCTGTCAGTGCCACGTCCACGTCAAATATTTATTGATGCATCATAAGACTCAAGCCCTCGACCATAGAATCCAGCAATAGCCTTCTACTATCCTCTTTACTTAGGTACTAATATAAATGACTGGCCTCTCATCTCGGTTGGTAGTACCTCTGCCTTCTGCGCCGTAGGTCGTGGGTTCGATCCCCACCGAGGACAAATATTTGTGTGGTGAACACAGATGTTTGTTCTCTGTCTGGGTGTTATATTGTATTCTAAGTATGTATACAACGTGTTAATGAAATAACCCAAAACCTCGGACACCCCACCCGATTTTTATATTAATAAATTGATATGACGTATAATTTTTTATTTTCATAAATTATAGTAAAAGATATTTGTAAACGTAGTAGTCGCGCTACTTCTTACAGATTCGTAGCTCTATCGCCCGCCGCGCCGCTGTTAAACGTTCGTTGACACGTAGGTATTTACCGCCCGCGCTGTTTGTTTACATCCAGTACCTAGTGTCCAGCGTCGTTTAAGAATATTAGATGCGGCATGACAAATAATTATTTTTTGGAAAAAAATAACCCACGTTAAAAATTATTGTATTCGATTTTGCTGCCGATTCTAAACAAACTAGTTTCAGGTTTTGGGTTATTTCATTAACACGTTGTATACAAAAAAAAATGTATGTAAGTATTTATCAGCTGTCTGGTTCCCATAACACAAGCTCTGCTTAATTTGGGGCTAGATAGTGTTGTGTGAATTGTCCAAAATATTTAAAAAATAAAAAATAAATGCAATGAAATGAAATTGTTTAAAGAGAGGAGAGTGATGAGTATAATGAATGTAGTAGATGGATATTTGGGTAGTGGTAGGCCAAAGAAAACGTGGACGAACAGTGTGAAAGATGACATGGATAAGAAAGAAATGAATAAAGAGATGACGGCTGATAGAAGAGAATGGAAGAGGAGAACACATTATGCCAACCCCACATCAAGTGGGATAAGGGCAGGATGAAGGAGAAAATAAATGAAAATGTTTGTTTTTGGATTTTTATAGAGAGAAGCGTTCTTTGAACATTGACATGAGGATAGGAGTTCATTCTGGAAAGATCCTCAGTGGTCTGATTGGCATCAGGAAGTGGCAGTACGACGTATGGTCCAAAGATGTCACTATTGCTAACAAAATGGAATCTACTGGAAAAGCGGGGTAATATACATAACAAAAATTACTGTATTTTTTATGTTTTAAAACTTGATTTTCTGAGAAACTTTCAACTAAAACAAGTATTTACAAAATGTACAAAATACACAAGAAGCAGTTGAGCTATCTGCAGACCATTACAAACGATCGAGAGATAGCTCAACTGTCCAAGTCAGTACCAGACGGAAGCGTCCCCAAGACGCTGGCGGCATTGCCACGCTGAATAGCAATGGTGCGCTGCGCCATATTATACCCACCAGCCCTTGGGTCAAGCGTCACTTCGATCAGCCACCTAGACAACATTTTGAAGACATTTTGCATTTTTTAATTTTGATTTTAGAATAATCTCAAAAACATTTATTTTAATTTATACTTAGTTAACGTCATTGCTTTTTTCGTTGTCTTACAAAAACAAATAAATATCTAATAAATAAAACTCATGTAATTATTCTGTTGCATAAGAACATTAATCAAAGTTTCTTCATTGTTGTACAAATCACTTATTATCTATGTGACTGGCCTCTCAGATCACTTGGTAGTAGCGCTGCCTTCTGCGCCGAAGGCCGTGGGTTCGATCCCTACCGAGAACAAATATTGTATTTTAAGTAATGTATCTACAAATAAAAATGTATTAAAGTATTTTATCTGGTATCTAGTTCCCATAGTACAAGCTCCGCTTAGTTTGGGGCTAGATAGTGCTGTATGTATAGTCCAGAGTCCAGAATATTTATTTATTTTGTGGTGAACACAAATGTTTGTTTTCTGTATGGGTGTTATAGGTAGGTATGTGTTTACAAAAAAATGTATATAAGTAATTATATCAGATATCTGGGACCCATAGTTCAAGCTGCAGCGTTGTGTGCTTAGCTTTAACACGTTTCAAATTGATCCTTGTGATATAATTGAATAAATTAATTTCAATTTTTTTGGATTGTCCTCAATATGAACTTATAATAATTATATGGCAGAAACGGGTATTTATCGCAATTACCTTTATTATTTCCCGACGTTTCGACCATGTTACAACAGCCGTGGGCGCGAGCAGACTGGAGTTAATCTTACGTCGATAAGCGGAGGCAGTCGCAGTTGCAACTACCCTCACTTGGTCTTCAGAATTAGAAATGTCCACGTTCATATTACGACACACCACACGATCTGTATCTGTTTTTTTCTTCCATATAATTATGCACAACGGTCGCGTTAATTTAAAAAGTTCTAATGTGAATTTATTTATCTTCTAATCATGTATACTTTTGTTTCAGAAAAGTTCATGTGACCAAGCAGACATTAGAACTATTACTGGAATCCGCAAGAGAATACATCATTGAACCGAACTTTGAATCTCAAAACCACCCTTTCATTATAAAAAATAAGTTGGAGACGTATTTACTCTCGAGACCGTCGCGGGTAATGACCTGTTCTAAGAATCATCATCATCATCATCTGAGAAATACCTCCATCCTTTTTCTAAAAAAACCATATCCATATACCACCATCTCCCTTCCACCATAAGACTAGCAGACGCACGGCTTAGTACCATACCTGGTTAGCATACCACCCATTTGCACTAAGCGTTTTGGCTCCACCTTCATTATGCGAACCTCCAAGGAATGGAAATCATTGCCGTTGGCAGTTTTTCTTGACCACTACAATCTGGGCCTCTTCTAGGCAAGAGTGAATAGGTGTCTTCAAGACCATCCTACTCCATTGTCGGCTACATCGTCGCTTACAATCAGGAGTGGTTATAGCCAAAGGGTGGTCTATATAATGTAAAAAAAAACCACTGGACATAGACCTCCCTTGTATATTTTAAGGAACAACGATTCTAAGCCCATTCCATTCACCAACATCCCGCACTCCGTTCTATCGAATGGGTTTTTGTATACAACTAATGGAACAAACATATGACCCACCTGATGCTAAGTGGTAACCATTGTGAAAGAAAGCACTACCTCGCAGTTTACTTACGTTAAGAACGTGCCCTACGATGCACTGCTCTGCATCCATTAACTTGAGGCATATGAACAGTGTGAAAGATGACGTGGATAAGAAAGAAGTGAATACAGAGATGACGGCTGATAGAGCAGAATGGAAGAGAAGAACATTTTGTGAAGAAGAAGAAGAGTGAGGCTTGATTAGGCCTCACTCATCCTCATCCTCATGACATATCCACACCACACCAGCCTGTTGCTTCTCAATTTTTCTGTCACCAGTGCTACGCCGATGCCATTTTTAGACTCACATGCCAGTAATTTCACCAATAAGTGTCAGTAATTTGGGTTAGCCAAGAATAGGTATTTTCTTAATAATACCTTCCTACCAAAGACCAATCAAAAACTTAAATAGGTTCTTTTGAACCAGTGACGATAAGAAGACCCTAAAAATTTAAATGTCGACATTTTGCAGGCACAAGATTACAAACCATTTAGAAGAGCATCAGTGGGCTTCAACAAAGTTATCACAAAAAACACCAGCGTCAGAGTAAGTCTGCAATTTTGGTACAGTCGGCTGCATTAGAATGTATTTAATTTGTAACTTTTATAGTGGTGTCACAGCATAGCAATGGATTATGTCTCAAAGCTCATTATAATTCAGCTGATGGAACAAGCATAATTATGACCCACCTGATGTTAAGCGGTAACCATTCCCTATAATAATAGCTTTGCCTCGTAGGTCATGCACGTCAGGAACGTGCCCTACGATGCACTGCCCTGCGTCCATCAACTTGAGCAGACAGATGTTCAGCCTCACGTGCCAGTAATTTCACCGGCACCCACACCCTTCAAACCGAAACACAGCAATGCTGCTTCACGGCAGAAATAGGCATGGTAGTTACTTCCCCGGACGAGCATGCCACAAAGAGCTTTACTGCTACTTTTAACCATATCATAATAGAATCATATCAAAAAACGGTAGGAACCAAGCTGTATAGTTTGTTGCTTGGTCGCGTGAAACTGGCACCTAGACTCATTTAGACATAGACATAGACATAGACATTTATTTATTTACTACATAAGCACACAAAAACCAGTAAAATACAAGGACACTAACAGAAGAAAGATACAAACAATACATTGATACTGGAGAAGTGCGTCGTGTTTCTGTGTGCTACAGCAGCAAAAGGGCCTTGACTCAGCATTTAACTTTAAGACGTTTCAAAGTGCTCCTTGCGATCTTACTGAATAAATTCACTTTTGATTTTGATTTTTGGCTCACTTCATTTCAAATTGTGTACATTCTAGTGCAGCTGACTGTATCTACAAACGTAGTAAGCATAAATACCAACCACACCATAATCTATAACATTTAATTTCCAGTAGCGATCGGAAAATAGAAACTCAACCAACCTTAGAAGGACCACCAGTTTCATGGATGAGAATTTAGTTGAGTACCAACAAATGCTAAAAGCTGCTGATGCACAGATGACTAAGGAGATCGAGGATATGACTAATGGAAAGTAAGTACCTACCTGTGACATAGGTATAGCTATAGGACATAGGTTTTTGTATCAGCTCAATATAGTATACTAGTAGTTCACCCGACCTGAGATCTCGTGATGCGATCCAAATGCTCCGAAAAGCTAAGTAGGTACCTATGTACCTACTGATGGTGAAATGATGGTGGCACATTTTTTTCTGATTACCATCTACTCGTACCGTACGAGTAGATGGTAATCAGAAAAAAAACCAGGAGATTGACATAGGATACTTTACGATACGAATGGGGCTCGCAAAGCCGCGGGTGGCTGCTAGTAAAATATACTTATATCATTAGCACTTTTAGTAATGGCACGAGACAGGAAAAGACTTATCGGTTACTTTAGCTAATAGAGCCTTCAAAGATCAATAAGAATAAGACCAATCCGATGTCACAAAAACATTTATACTCTTCCATTTCTCAAAAGTTTCTGACTATGCGTACAAAAAGAAGAAAAACGTAAAGATGAAATAACAAAGGTTGAAGGTTGAGGAAGCTAATAGGTCCTTCAACGATCATCAATAAGAATAAGACCAGACCGAATATGTCATAAAAATATTTTCCCTGATGCATTCTTCGAAAGTGTCTGAGCAAGATTATAAAAAGAGAAAACACGTAAAGATTAAATAACAAAAGTAGGTTATACTTATTAACGATACTTTTGTTTTCAGGGAGCATTTCAGGAAAGAATGCCAGTTAAACAGGTTTACCTTGATATTCAAAAACTTTAAGCTTGAGAAACCGTTCCTGCGTTTACCAGACCCGTTATTTAAGTACTACATAACCTGCTGTCTCATTATCTTGGTTCTTATTTTGTTGATAAATGGACTTACTACGAATTGGTAAGAAATTTGATGTTAATCTTATCCTTTTGTATAGAAGAATATCAGACATGATGCCAATAAGTTTCAGCTGAGTTGGTAGTAGCTCTATCTTCTGAGTCGTAGGTCGTGGGTTCGATCCCCACCGAGAACACATATTTGTGTGACGAACACAGATTTTTGTTCTCTGTCTGGGTGTTCTGTATTCTCAGTATTTTTTACAAAAAAGTTTCCATGTATTATATCAGTTATATGGTTCCCATGGTCCAAGCTCTGCTTTGTTTGGGGCTAGATAGATGTTTTGTGAGTTATATAAATTTTTTTTTTGTTCTAGGCTTGAAGGGTACCATTGGTACACCCAGGTAATATTCGGAACATTATTAATAGGCCTGATAGTACTACAACCATTCACATGGTTTCAATTCTTCTGGACGAAATACAAAGGTTTCGAAGAGCCTCGCAACAAACACTTGAGATCGCTATACGACATATCGACGAAAATTGTAAAATCTGCACTGATAAGGACTGTTTTATACTTGCTGATAAGTGTAGGCCTTGCGGTTACTTCAGTGGTCAATGTTATTGGATGTACGGAGGTTGAAGTATCGCCCTCAGCTGTTGCTGACACCGTCCTATCAAATTGCGTTTCGTCGTGGGTAATCATATTTTTATATTTACATCATATCAGTTGCTATTTTCAGCTCACTTTTTTAAGTAGTTAATACGTGTTCTCATAGACTGCTAATGCAAAAGTTTGGCTATGAGAACATTTCTGAATGAATGAGAATGAACTGGCCAATCAGTTCAGTTGGTAGTAGCTCTGCCTTCTGCGCCGTAGGCCGTGGGTTCAATCCCCACCGAGAACAAATATTTGTATGGTGAACATAGATGTTTGTTCTCTGTGTGGGTGTCTTACTGTATTATAAGTATGTATTTACAAAAAAAAAGCTATGTCAATATTCTATTTGCTATCTGGTTTCCATAGTACAAGCTCTGCTTAATTTGGGACTAGAAAGTGTTGAGTGGATTGTCTAAAATATTTATATATTTATTTTATTCTACATAGAAAAAGTTTTTAACTTCTTTAACTCTAGCTTAGCTTTCATTATCATAGTACCATTTTTTTTTAAATTATCTAGTATTCAAAGTGATGATAGAAGATTTCTGTTCCAGCACGTCACCCAATGCTGGGGCTTAGCATTGTTGTTGAACTTTCTGTTCAGCAGAGTATTCTTCATTTTCAAATGGATTGTCGCCGGAGGAATGACCGCCTTCTATCTCTGGATAGTCTGGGAGATCAAGACTTCACTCTTTGCTTTCGACACAACATGGAACGTTGGCTTAGACCCGAGAATTTCTCACACTCTCTCTGTTGTCTTCATAACGATAACTTTGTACTGGATTGATAGAACAACAGAGTACAGAAATCGCTTGGATCATCTTTGGCAATTGCAGTTGAGTGAGGAACAACAGGAAGCGGAAACGATGTTGAAAGTCAACAATATGTTGTTAGAAAATATTCTGCCGGCTCACGTTGGTAAGATTTGCATCTAATAATCTATTTTCGTCATTTGTATTCTTAGGTCTTGCAAAATATAGTTTATCATCAGCCTGAAGAAGTCTACTGTAGACATAGGCATTTGATTTGTAAAACGATTATATAAAAAAACGGAGGAACCAAGCCTTAGTTTGCTGCCTGTTCTTCTAGGCTTGGTCGCGTGGAACTGGCACCTCTAGCTTTAAGACGTTTAAAAGTGATTCTTGCGATTCTACTGAACAAATACCAAAAGTGTATTAATTGTTCAGTAGAATTTTGATTTTTTGAGGCCTCCCCTACACATTTCCAGGAAGAACGATTCCGAGCCTTTTCCATCCACCGACTTCCTGCGATCTTAACAATGTTGTCAGTTCATCTGGTTGGTGGGCGTCTTAGATTTCGTCTTCCGATTCGTGGTCGCCATTCGAGAAAATTAATTCCCCAACGGTTGTCGGTTCCTCGACCTATATGACCGGCCTCTGCCACTTCAACTTGCTAATTCTACGAGCTATGTCGATGAAATATCATCATCCTCATAATCTTCAACCTATATCAGTCCACTGCTGGACGTAGGTCTCTACCAAGACGTGCCACTGAGCCCGGTTTTCGGCTCTTCTCCTTCAGTGCTTGCCAACTACATTTCGCAGATCGTCGCCTCACATTGCCGGAGGGCGTCCTACACTACGCTCATCTAAACGCGGTCTCCACTCTAGTATTCGTTTGCTCCAAGGATTTTTTTTTTATTGTTGATAGCTAAAATTTGACTGCCATCACACCTGATCGAAAGTGAAAATGCAGCCTAAGGTGGAGCACGCTTAGCTATTATCCACTTGTCTGTCTACTACTACTACTGTCTGCTTGATTGTCTGTTTTACGGCAAACATGACCGGTTCCCAGCCACTTCAGCTTACTAATCCTTTGAGCTATGTCGACTACCTTGGATGAAATATAGTTAGTGATGGACTGATGATAATGTAGGTACTGTGATATGTAAATGACTTGTTTATTTTTGATTTTAGTGCAAGTCTATCTAAACCTGAACAGATCAATCGATGAGCTGTATTACGAGAAGTATGACAACGTGGCAGTGATGTTTGCTTCTCTGACTGATTATAAACTTGGTGAAGAGTGCGATGCAGACTTAAACGACAAATTTATGCTCAGTATTCTTGATGAAGTCATCTCAGACTTTGATCGGGTAAATTATTTAAACTATTTTTGTTTTTTTTTATAAGATTTATTTACACAATGAAACTTAAAATTAAACAAATATTTACAAAATGTACAAAATGCACAAGAAACAGTTGAGCTATCTGCAGATCGTTACAAAAGATCTAGAGATAGCTCAACTGTTGTTGCTTTTTGTTGTTTTTAAGTATTTAAGTTTTTTGTTGTTTGTCTATGTCCCGCTTATGAGCAAAGACCTCTCAACATGTATTTACAAAAAAATGCATATTAGCTATCTGGGAATCGTCCAAGCTTTGCTTAGTTTGGGGTTAGATAGTGTTGTGTCGTGATAGTATTGTCCATTATATTTACTATTTATTTATTTTCCAGCTACTGCTAGCAGGTACATCAGTCTACAAAGTCGAGAAGATTAAAATGGCTGGTTGGACATACATGGCGGCTTGCGGGCTCGATCCAAACAGAAGGGAATCCCTTGACTCATCATCTTACAACCCCAATCCTCGGCAGAACAGCCCGTACACCAGAGCGGTGACGGTCACAATGGTGGAGTTTGCCGCGGCAATGATGAAGCAACTGCAAACGTTTAACCGAGGGTCTTTTCAGAGTTTTGAAGGCTTGAACTTATGCATTGGTAAGTAAAAGAGCATAATGCTTAGAACAGAATAGAAATTAACGCGATCGTTATATATAATATGTAACAAACAGGTATTTAAGCCGATTACCTTAAGAGCGGGTCATGTGAAAATTTGAGATTTAAAAAAAAAAAATCATAACTAAATAACTAAGTGACATTTTAAAAATCGCAAAAGGACTAATTGTAGACTATACATTTGAGATTAATTCGAATTTAAGTGTGTTAAAAAAATATACTATTTAACATGACATTCTATTTAACGCTGACATACGATTTTCATTAGCGTTAAATAGAATGTCATGTTAAATAGTATATTCCTTTTACCTTCCTATAGTCCTTTTGCGATTTTTAAAATGTCACTTAGTTATTTAGTTATGATTTTTTTTTTAAATCTCAAATTTTCGCACGACCCGCTCTTAATTATTTCCCGACGTTTCGACCGTGTTACAACAGCCGTGGTCGCGGGCAGGCTGGAGATCATTGGAGTTACCATCCAGAAGCAGAGGTAGTCGCGATAAATACCCGCGTGTTCCATATAATTATAAAATAGATTTACTAAACTATAACTTCATAAACGGGATTAAAAATCTTGAGGAAACTACTTCATGGCCAAACTGCTGAACCGATTTTGATGAAATTTTTATGCGACCTATCTGAAAATATAACCTTAAAATAAAAAAGGATTTTTCAAATCGGCCCATACATACATAACAAAGTTGTGCTCTAACAAACATAAAAAAATACAACAGAATTGAGAACTTCTTCCTTATTTATTTGATGTCGGCTTAAAAATTAAACAAAACTTTAAAATATAAATTGCTGATCCCTTCAAGTATTAGATGTTTGCCTTGTTTTAATTTCAGGCATATCACATGGAGAAGTAGCGGCCGGAGTAGTGGGATCGCTAAAACCACTGTATGATATTTGGGGTCATGCCGTCAATATGGCCTCTAGGATGGATTCTACAGGAGAAACGGGGAAAATTCAGGTATTATTTGGTACAAACTGTACCTACGGGTTTTTGTACTTTATCTTATTATGATTACAATCTAGTTCGGATTTTAACGCACCAAAATCTTCATAAGATATTATTTTTGTTTTATAATTGCATGCATAAAGTACTTGACTACATTTTAAGACATAGCTGATTATCTAATAAGCTATAGTTTCTTAGTTACTTGAAAATTTAAAGTCGTCCTTTATGAATTTTAGTTGAATTGTTACCTACAATTAGTGCCCTAATAAATATTTGTATTTGTATACAAACTCTTTTTCTTTCTCAATCGCTCAGGTCACCGAGAATACAGCAATCATTCTCGACGAATGCGACATCCTCACCGCTTACCGTGGAGAAATCTTCGTCAAAGGTGCAGGCTACATCAAAACCTTCTACGTTCCTCTCGACGAAAACTTCAACTTAATCAAAAAGCAGCAGAGTATGGACTACTACCGAGTTCAAGACAGAACCCGCTACTTCGACATAAAGAACACTCTACAAGACGATACTTTCAACATTTTTAATGATAACATCGATTCAGAGTCACTAGGGTCCACGTTTGGTGTCCGAAACTTATCAGAGGAAAGTGATAGTGAAGATTCAAGGACTACTCCCATTCCTCGTGATGATATTAGTTTTATGAGTACATCTTCGGAAAGTGTGAGGGATACTCGGTGCTAAATTTAGTGTAAACGTGTTTTAGACAGTTCAAATTAAAATCTTAAAATCCTTTCACCACACTTGGTTTGAAAGAACCAGTGACACGATAAGAAGAAAAAGAAGACGGTTTAAACTCACCATTTCTACCAAGGTGACCTTGGCCGAACGCTTCTATCTACACGGTTTAAAACCAACCCCAACCTGTGGCGGGCGCGTCCACACGGTTTAAACCTTCTGTTTTAAACGATCGTTTCAAACCGTGTAGCAAGGCAGTAAGCCTTCACATATTCTAATCGTTCTGGCGATCAAGCCCTGTCAAATATGACAGTGTTTCACTGATCCCAACGCGGATTCGTTTTTTGTCATTTTGGGAAGTCACATAACTTTTTCAATTTTATTGTTTTTCTGGTGTTACAACACATGTACACAATAGAACTCAAAATGAGTTATATTGTGTAATCTCGGTCGTATTTTAACCAATATAACTTGAGGTCTTAGCTCAAAGTGTGAGCAGTTGAAATGAAAGTGTATTATGTGATCTAAGCAGTCAAGATAATTTTGTGTTGAATTTTTTTATTTACCTCGAAATTTATAATGCTTTCTCAGTTCAAGTCATTCTAAGATAATTGCGTAGATTTAAGTACATTATTATAAGGTTACATTTTAATAAATAAATTTTAATTATTTTTGAGTTTTTGTAAATTGATGACTGCCACAAAAATCCAGAAGCTATTCAAAAAAACTGATTGATAAAGTGTATCTTTATTAGGTACTTATCATGCCTGGTACCAAGGTGAGGTTTCTGACATCCCATTGGTTGAAACCCGGTGTTAAAGCTGAAACCATTTTTGGATCAGGTTTCGTAAGAGAGTAATTAGGTTCGTAATTAAAACTTTTTTTTTTAAAGCCAATTTTTTTGAACTATTTGTTTCGTTGTTTTTAGCTCGAAATTTATAACTGCAACAGGTAGACGTCTGAAATATTCACAGAATATTAAGTTATAATATTCCCTTTACAAATAATCCTCCAATACAACAAACGTGATTTTTTTGCCATTTTTATAGATAAGCCGTTATTATACTTTTCTAAATAAATAGGTACTTGCGAGGTGACTTTGACTGATAACATTGCGCAGAAGTAATTCGAAATTTTGTGTGGAATTTTTTTTGTTGCGCGCACATTCCCACTAGTTTTGTTGTAAATCATTTCCGGGGCGTGCACACAAGTTGCATTTTTTTCATAACTCATAATTAATATTTTTGCAAAACTTGCTATATAAACGCTGCAGCTTACACATGATTCACTTTAATAGCGAACTTCTAAAGCAAAAAGTTAAAGTACACTAAATTAACTAAATTCATTAAATACACTGACCATCACTCAGTTTGAGGTGCTTCTACGGACGTCTACGAAATCAAATCATGTCGGTTCTCAGGCTATTTTTGTTCGTATTAAGTGTGGTTTTAATCGAAGCGAAGGTAGCAGGACGTGTAAGTATTTTTCACATCTTGGGATACATGAGGGAGTTTCAAAGGGCATGCTAGTGTTACAAAATTTGGCCCATGCAAACTTATATGAATTTACTTATTTTATTGTCTACCTAAAAGACACGGGGGACTTATGTTTATCCCAACGTAGGTATGGTACATACCTTCACCGTATCAGAGTGTGTTAGAGATTGATGTTAAAAATAAGGCCGATCATAGCATTACAGTTTATTTAAAGATAAAAAATATGTATCTTACCCTGACACATTTAATATTCTTCCTCCAAGATCTCACCTTGGTCGTGGTAATCAATAAAGAGGTGTATAACTAGAGGCAAATGAACTTCTTTTCAAAACTGACAACTTTTTTTCAGGAATCGGTTTCATTCCCAGAAGGAGAAAAACTGATCATACAAAAAGGAATGCAAAAGTGTGGCAAAGGCCAGGATCTGGGAGAAATTGTGAAATTGCTAGAAATGGGATCCTACAGAGATGACGATGATTTCGTAACTTTTACACATTGCGCTTTCGTAGAATCTGGGTATACTTTTGAAAACGGCACAGTCAATATTCTGAAAAGTTCTCATCTATTCCCAGAGCCTACGCGGGATACCGTATATCATGTGATGGAAAATTGCTTTAAAAAAAGTACAGGAAAAACCATCGCTCATACTACTCATATTTATTTCAAATGTATTCTGGATGACTTACCATATGTTATGAAATTTTTCTAATTTTGCGAAAATTATCGACGTGGATCTGTTCATAAAGAATACGTTGATCGGTGTTAATAAATTGGTTATATTTAACATTGTGTGTTTTTATTTCGTACTCGTGTCAGACTCAAAATATTTGCGAAGATTTTAGTACAATATTATATGGATACATTTTAATAAATAAATTTTAATAACTTTTGAGTGTTGCATATTGATGGCTGCCACAAAATCCTATGATCCAGAAGTTATTGAAGGAAACTCTTTAATCAAATTCCAAAGCTCACAGATGACATAGAGCCTTTACTTAGGTCTGCGGAGAGACGTTGGTTCTCTGTGCGTGCTCTGTCGTCTCCACAATGGGCTATGTTCTGAGGAACTGTTTTATCTGGTGCCCGTGGTTGGTTTTTATCATCGCACCACACGCAGAACTAAGTTCCATCCTCACTACCTGGGTGGCTGGTTTACCACAACTGCTCGTTTTCTAAACTTACTTGGAACTTGATATTTTCTTATGTTTGTAAGTCGAATAAAGAATAAATAACATTATTGTGTAATTAAATGTTTATTGTACTACCCCAGAACTAGAATCCCTAACTAGAATAAATTTAGCATTACTGAATCGTCAGCGATTTATCGATGGTGATGGTAAAACACCACTGAACAGCGATGGCTGCCATGGTACCAGTGTTTTCTGAACATGTCAAGACGACTATATTCCACTAGCTCTTTTCATCGGTCTACTGGAAGTGGACGTCCAAGCACATTCGACGCCAAGCAGGCTAAATTAGTGTTTTGAGATTTTTTAAGAAGAACCGAGCACAAGTACGAAGCGAGCCGGAACAAGATTCGGTATAAACTATGCTGCAGTTTGCTAATTTCTCCGCGACGACAATCGTCAACCTTATCACTATCGCCATACACAGAATACTGATACCCTCCAATTTAGCACCCAGGAGGAACTTCTGCGAGTACCTCAGACAGTTAGAGGAAACCCCTATTACGAAAACTGTGTTCTTTGGACGGACGAGACTTTCAATAATGTAAAACAATCATGTTTGGGCTCGCGTAAATCCATATCGGCAGGGCAGATTCCAACCAGTATATAGCGGCTGAAAGTGTGGGCTGGCATTCAAACAGTTGCCGGGATGGAACAACGTGTTATATCGGTTTTCGCATCAATAACAGCGACGATGGTGCGAAATGCCACACAAGCTATATCCCGACGAGCGAGGTTGTGTATTGAGCTAAGTGGAGCACTCTTTGAGCCGTTTCTGTAAATTTGACGTTTATTATGAAAAAGTATTTAATTGTTCGTTTAGGTTGTTTCGTTAGGTAAGGTGTTTTAAAATTTTGTCGTTCCGCGAATTCGGTAGAAATGTAGTTACATTCTGTCTGCGTAGTTTACTCTTTAATTTTACTGAAATAGGGGTTTGCACATCTGTGAATTTTTTTTTTTTTTGGGTATGTTATAGTGACTTATAACATACCCAAAATATTGTGAATGGACTCGATAGAGGCCCTCCTCATTTAATCTCCTTTCGGCTTAACGGGTAGTTTTGAACACCCTGTATATCTGTCATTTCTATTTGACGAATAGTATTAGGCAATAACATAGCTATTTGCAAGAACAAGGCGATATCATGACAGTGAATTTTAAGCATGTGCTACACGGTTTAAAACCATCGCTTAAAACGGAGGTATTAATTCAATTCAATTAATTTATTTCAGATCATATTATCCATAATTTGTTAGTAAATACAAAGTTAAAGTGTTAGTAACAATAAATACAATTTAACAAAAATAACAAATATGACCTACGACTACTGAATGTGAAGCTGAACCAGCCGCCACATTAGAGGACACTCCACCCGGTCCGCTACAACGCGCAAGATGCTGTTGGAACTGCTCCGGACGCGGCTTAACATCGAGGCGGCTCTCTTTCGAATAATGGCATGATAACCGTCTGTGTGAGCATCAGCAAACATGCCTGATGCGCTGCAGAACCTCGGCAGTCCCAACAACATCCTGAAAGCGTTGTTATACTGTACGCGCAGGGCGTTGATTGCCGCTTGCGTATAGTTGACCCATAAGGAGCACGTATAAAAAGACTGGCAAAAAGCCTTAAAAAGGACAATCTTTACTGCACCCGTACATCGTGCAAACCTACGAGCCAACATATTGCTCCTGACAGCCAACGCCCGACGCTCCCTCTCAATATCCTCACTATCCTTTAGGTCTTCGGTGACCCAGTGGCCCAGGTACTTGAAGCGCGACACTCTAGGCAATGCAACGCCACCAAGAAAAACGGATGGTACAATTTTGACTTTATGGTTTGGTGGCTGAAATACCAGGAGCTCACTCTTCTTAACGTTGTACCTCAGCCCATGGGCTACAGCATACTCTTCACATTTCTTTAGAAGTTTTCTGATGGCACTTATTGAAGGTCCCAACAGCACCATATCATCAGCGTAACTTAGGTTGTTGATAAATTTACCGTGAATGGCACAGCAAACTTTAGTGCTGCTGAGCTCTTCTATAAGACCATTTACATACAGGTTAAAAAGTCGAGGAGACGTCAACCCGCCCTGCCTGACTCCACATTTTAACCTGTATGCATCAGAAACAACTCCAGCCCACCTAACAACATTGACCTGGTTATTGTACCAATAGTCAAAAATACCAATAATGTCCTCAGGAATATTAGTTTCCGTCCGCATTTTTTTCCAAAGTACATCATAGGAAACCAGATCAAAAGCCTTTGAAAGATCTAGAAAGCAGGCGTAAACCGGAGTCTTGCTGTCCGTGTAGTACCGGACAGTATGCTTGAGACATAAAATCGCAGTATCTGTGGAGAACCCAGGCCTAAACCCAAATTGGGCATCATTCAACTTCAGATGACTGTTCAATACTCCATCAAGCAAACTGTCCAGTACTTTAGCCGTCGTTGTTGCTAGTGAAATGGGCCTATAATTACTTTTATCGGAAGAGTCTCCCGTCCTATTTTTCACTATTGGCACAACCACCGTCTTCATACAATCGTCCGGCAGGTATGAGTGCCTCACACAGAAGGTGTAAAACATGGCTAGCACCCTTGGCAAATGAACACCGGCATTTTGAAAATGCTCAATACTAAGACCCTGGGGATTTTCCTTTTGTCATGCGCTTAATTGCCAAAGATACCTCCTTTGCAGTGAATCCAGAAGGTGGTACGCCAGCTGACTGATTGGTCTTAGTACTGAGCGCGGGTGCTAGTGATGATGGTTCCACCAAGAAATGAGATTTAAACATGTTTGCAATGTCATGAGGTTCAGTAACACCATTGACGCTTAGAGGTATACTAGATTTAGGGTTAAGCTTCTTTGTACATTTCCAGAAGTTTTTGAAATCTTTTTTAGCGTGGTGTGAAGCTAAAATGTCCACCTTAATTTGGTCCTCGTTGTTCTGGCACCATTTAAGTTTTGATTTAAAAACACGCCTAGACATTGCCATGACTATGCCATTATTGCTATTGCCATTAAACTATGTAGACGGTGGTTTCAAACCAAATTTCGCATGACCTTTAAACGCCCTTGTTAAAAAGGCTCGCCCTGCAAAGCTTGGGGTTGGTTTTAGAAGCGTTCTACCAAGGCCACCTTGGCAGAAACTGTGGTTTCAAACCGTCTAAATCTAAAACATGCTTTAGGGTCCCGTACCCGAAGAGTAAAACAGGACCCTATTACTATGACTCCGCGTGGTGCGTCCGTCTGTCTGTCTGTCACCAGACTGTATCTCATGAACCCAGATAGTTAGACAGTTAAAATTTTCACAGGTGATGTACTCATTTATTATTTTGTCGCTTTTATAACAAAAATACTAAAATAAATTATAGTAAAAAAAAAACTAAAAAAACCACGCTTTCACAGACGATCCAATTAGTTAGAACTAAAGAGATAAGCCGACGAATCCAACTCGGATGGGCAGCGTTCGGGAAATTGCGCACATCTTCTCGTCGCAGATACCGGAAAGCCCTAAGACAAAAGTCTTTAATCAGTGCGTGTTGCCAATAATGACTTACGGAACTGAGACGTGGTCGCTAACTATTATTGGCCTCATACACAAGCTCAAAGTCGCGCAACGAGCTATGGAGAGAGCTATGCTGGGAGTTTCACTACGTGATAGAATCAGAAATGAGGATATCCGTAGAAGAACCAAGGTCACCGACATAGCTTTTAGAATTACTAAGATGAAGTGGCAATGGGCAGGTCATATAGCGCGAAGAACCGACAACCGTTGGAGATTAGAGGTTTTCGAATGGCGACCACGAACCGGATGATGAAACGTAAGGCGCCCACCCACCAGATGGACCGACGACATTGTTAAGATCGCGGGAAGGCGGTGGATGGAAAGAGCTCAGAATCGTTCTTCCTGGAAATGTGTAGGGGAACCCTATGTCCAGCAGTGGACTTCTTCAGGCTGATGATGATGATGGTGATTTTTATTTATTTTGTTTTATAGATAAACCTACTCTTCTAAATAAATAGGTACTGGCAAGGTGATTTTGACTTGTAGATTGTGGAGAGCAAAGTTGAAACGATTCTTTGGAGATTTATTGTTGTGCGCACATTCCCACTAATTTTGCTGTAAATCATTTCCGCGGCATGCACAATCTTACATGATGCTTTTTTTTTCATAACTCATAAATAAATATTTTTGCAAATCTTGCTATATAAACGCTGCAGCTTAGAAACATGATTCATTTTCGTTGTGAACTTCTAAAGCGAAAGATTAAAATTCACTTAGTTATCTAAATTCATTAAATACCTACTCTTATCATCACTCAGTTTGAGGTGCTTCTACGGACGTCTACAAAATCAAATCATGTCGGTTCTCAGACTACTTTTGATCGTATCAGGTGTGGTTTTCATCGAAGCGAAGATTGCAGGACGTGTAAGTATTTTTCACATCTTGTGGGTGCATATTTTTTTTTACTAATAAATTATTCATGAAAATTTTCCACAAATGTTATCACCGCTAGTGGCATTTCTTCCGAGTACCAACAAGTAACGCTGTCAGATCTGGTCGTATCGGATCAATATTACAAAAGCAGCCATTGTTACAAAATTTGGCCCCTTGCAAACTTATAAGAACTAATTTTATTATCAATCTAAAAAACACAGGGAGCTTATAGTTTATCCCAACGCTACCTAGTATTCAGCAATAAGGCCGCTCATAGCATTAATTTAAGATAAAACATAATTATGCTTCTTACCCTGACAGTATTACCTATTCTTCCTCCAAGATCTTACCTTGGTCGTGGTAATCAATAAAGAGTTATTTATCTAAAAGAGACAAATGAAGTTATTTTAAAAACGATAAACTCTTTTCCAGGAATCGTTGACACTTCCAGAGGGAGAAAGGCTGATCATACAAAAAGGAATACATAAGTGTGTCAAAGACCAGGATCTGAAAGAAATTGTGAAACTGGTAGAAATGGGATCTTACAGAGATGACGATGATTTCGTAACTTTTATACATTGCGCTTTCGTAGAATCCGGGTATACTTTTGAAAACGGTACAGTCAATATTCTGAAGGGTTCTCAGCTTTTCCCAGAGTCTACGCGGGATAACGTATATCACGTGATGGAGAACTGCTTAGCAAAAAGTACAGGAAAAACTATCGCTAATGTTACTCATACTTATTTCAAATGTACTCTTGATGACTTACCATATCTTTTGAAATTTTTCTAATTTTGTGAAAAATGTCGTTCTGTTTTTAAAGGATAGATACGTTGCTCAGTATAAATAAATTGGTTGTATAAAACATTTCGTGTTTTGTTTTTATAGTTCCAAAAGTTCGACTTACAGTTCTACTCGTTTTACTTCGAGGTCGTTTAAAGGTATAGTTAGGTACCAATTATTAATATGAAATCACAGCATGTAGCGCAAGGCACAAAAATCGGTTGCGATTTTGAAAGATGTTAGGGAATTAAACGAGATAGGTGTTGCTTACATTCGTAAAAAAGCAGCCAAGTGCGAGTCGGACTCGCCCATGAAGGGTTCCGTAGCATCAAGTAACATAATATAAAGGTTTTTGTAGTTCGTCGAAAGGTAAATTGCGGTTTACGATTTATGACGATAAAAAAAAACTACTGGCTAGATCTCGTTCAAACCAAATATCGTTGAAAGTTTGCATAGTAATGTAAAACATATATTTTTTTTAGTTTTATCATTCTCTTATTTTAGAAGTTAGAGGGGGGGGGACCAACTTTTTTCCACTTTGGGAGTGTCTCTCGCGCCAACTATTCAGTTTAGAAAAAAACTATATTAGAAACCTCAACATCATTTTTGAAGACCTATTCATAGATACCCCACACGTATGGGTCCGATGATAAAAAAAATTTTGAGTTTTAGTTTCAAGTATGGGGACCCCCGAAATTCATAGTTTTTTTTCTATTTTTGTGTCAAAATCTTAATGCGGTTCACAGAATACATCTACTCGCCAAGTTTCATTAGTCTAGCTCTTACGGTTTCGGAGAAAAATGGCTGTGACATACGGACGGACAGACAGACAGACAGACAGACAGACAGACAGACAGACAGACAGACAGACATGACGAATCTATAAGGGTTCCGTTTTTGCCATTTGGCTACGGAACCCTAAAAACAGATGGGTGAAATAAGAAAAAGCAGCCAAGTGCGAGTCGGACTCGCCCATGAAGGGTTCCGTAGCATCAAATAACATAATATAAAGGTTTTTGTAGTTCGTCGAAAGGTAAATTGCGGTTTACGATTTATGACGTATAAAAAAAAAACTACTTACTAGATCTCGTTCAAACCAAATATCGTTGGAAGTTTGCATAGTAATGTACAACATATATTTTTTTTAGTTTTAACATTCTCTTAATTTAGAAATTAAAGGGGGGGGGGGACCAAGTTTTTCCACTTTGGAAGTGTCTCTCGCGCAAACTATTTAGTTTAGAAAAAAAACGATATGAAAAAGCTCAACATCAATTTTGAAGACCTATTCATAGATAAAGATTTTAGAATTTCAGTTCTTAGTATGGGGACCCCCAAAATTTATTGTTTTTTTTTATGTTTGTGAAAAAATCTTAATGCGGTTCACAAAATACATCTACTTACCAAGTTTAATCACTGTAGCTCTTATAGTTTCGGAGAAAAGTGGCTGTGACACGGACGGACGGACAGACAGACAGACAGACAGACATGACGAATCTATAAGGGTTCTGTTTTTGCCATTTGGCTACGGAACCCTAAAAAGTGTAAGTATCGAATTATATAAAGAAAGCTAAAAGAAGAGGAGATACAACGTTGTCCTGAAGAACGCCAGTAGTCAAATCACATCACAATAAGAGTAATCGTTCCGTAGGTATAATATTGCCGGTGACCAAACATGTAACAATGAAACCAGTCAATTGTCATCCGAGATAATGTTTACAGCACACCAGTTTTTAACCGACTTCCAATCAAAAAGGAGGAGGTTCTCAATTCGGTTGTTTTTTTTTTTTTTTTTTAATGTTTGTTACCGCATAACTTCGTCATTTGTGAGCCGATTTGAAAAATTATTTTTTTATCTGAAAGGTACTGCTTCCAGATTGGTCCCATTTTAATTTTATTAAAATCGGTGTTGCCATTATTTTTTAAATAATTTTTTTAATGTTTGTAACTGCATGCCTCCGTCATTTATGAACTGATTTAGAAAATTATTTTTTTATTTGGAAGGTTATGCTTACGTCCAGATTGTCCCAAACAAATTTGATTAAAATCGGTTTAGCCGTTTGACAATGAAGTCGGTTTCTCAAGTTTTTTAAACTTATAATTATTATTTATTTATTTTAGCCTGGGTCGTCCTACTTCAGGGCAAAGGCCTCCCTCTCATTTTTCCACACCTCTCGATCTTTGGCTTAGTGGGCCAGTCGTTTATAAGACAATCAAGATCGTCCCGCCTCCGTCCTGCCGTCATCTCTGCATTTACTCCTCTCTTATCGATGTCATCTTACACACAGTTCATCCATGTTTTCTTTGGTTTACCTCTGGTCACATAACCACCAACTAGTAATATCGGCCTCCACAGGTATTTGTCGCAACTAGTTAGTTGCGACAAATATGTACCTGTGGAGGCCTTGTGAATTTCAGCTGCAAAAATAAAATGTTTTTCATTGTCATTAAAACGCACACGCACGTACACACCTATACGCAAATTATGCGTATAACGTTGATTTCATATTATATAATATCGAGAAATGCGAAAACATTAAACTTAAGTATTTTATTTTATTTCAACGCATAGCACACACAATCTAATTCATACCACAATTATTATTATAGCATTTTAATACTTCTTCTGTCCACTTCCGCTCACAGTTCCACATCATCATCATCATCAGCCTGAAAAAGTCCACTGCTGGACATAGGCCTCCCCTACACACTTTCAGGAACGATTCCGAGCTCTTTCCATCCAGCGACTTCTCGCGATCCTAACAATGTCATCGGTCCAGTTCTTCCGGTTTGTGGTTCCGTTATGTTTGTGCATGTCGAAAGATGTTATAAAAACAGACTTCATAATAGTAATATTTTAATAACTTAAATAAATAAAATGTATTTGGTTAAACACATCTACAGAGAAATGTGAGTTTTCGTGCCAGTGTGGTAGCACTTGAAAATTTGGAAGGCGGTGTCTTCAGGGGTTTTTCCCTTCTTGTTCTTGCAGTCTTCTAGAACCTTCATAGCTTCGGCCTTATCTACACCGGCGGGCAGTTTTGCTAAAGCAGTTTCAACGTTCAACTTCCCATCAGGGCCGATGATCCCCGACTTTTGAAAGAAGCACAACGTGAATTTTTTCAAGTCTTCGCTCTCATTTAGGTGCCCTTTCTTCACTTCGGCTATGACTTCTGGTTTGGCGCCAGTTTGCATGATGCATTCGATCGAGTATTGATTAACTTTTTCTTTCTGAGCCCCGGATAGTTGCACAGTCTGTAAAGGATTAATGGAATTAATGCATGTTTTTAACCCCCAACCGAAAAGGGAGTTATGTGTGTAGAATTGCTACTGTGATAAAAAAAAATAGCGACTATCTAGCTATTAGGAGGTTAGCATCCCCAGTGAATGCTCTGAGGGGTAATGGCATTACCATAATGCAATGAAATTGTTATAAGCTGAGGTAACAGAACTACTTATCATTAGGTCCTTCTCGGTCACTAAGTTCTATTAGGTAGAGCTCTTTGTGAAGGGCACGTTCGGGAAAGTACTACCACCATGCCTATTTCTGTCGTGAAGCTGTGTTTCACTTTGAAGGGTGTGGGTGAAGGTGAAAATACTGGCACGTGAGGCTGAACATCTGTACCTATGCCTCAAGTTGATAGACGCCGGGCAGTGCATCGTAGGGTACGTTCCTGACGTGCCTGACCTTTATGGCAATGCTTTATTAGAGGCGAGGGTTATCACTTAGCAGGTGGGTTTTGAGGTTGTTCCATCAGCTCGAAGTATAAAATAAACTTTTCTTAGCATTTTCAAATAGGAAGTATGGTACTTACATGAGCGGTTAGCCCTGCAACGGACAACACAAGGCAGAGTAAAAACAACTTCATTGTAAGAAGTATTAGCTTCTGTCAGCACGTGTAATGTAAAACATTCGATTTGCACAGGACATTCGCTTTTATACCAACAATATCCGAAGGAGAGCCACAAACGGCTTCTTGCAAAGAAATTAGAGCCATTACAGATAGACAGGAAGAACTATCTGTACAATTATTTAGATTTCGCTACTTCCTTATACATTTACTTATAGGACCTCGGGCACTCGACTAAATCATACAGGTATTAAAGCCGCGTTATTATACAGACAAATGTCGTTTGGTAACGCGCGTCTGTGGGCAGTTCACACAGACACTATAATACGTACATTGTGTCTTTTTGTACATGGGTGAGTGTGCGCGTAGCGCGTTATTTCGACTTTACCCATTTCAAACTTTCAAGGTTATGTGGCCTCAAAAATCATGAAATCAATTAAATAAATAAATGAATATTATAGACAATCCACACAACACTATCTAGCCCCAAACTAAGCAGAGCTTGTACTATGGGAACCAAATAGCTGATATAATAATTATATACATTTTATTTGTAAATACATACTTAGAATACAATATAACACCCAGACAGAGAATCATCATCTGTGTTCACCACACAAATATTTTTTCTGGGTGGGGACCGAACCCACGACCTACGGCTCAGAAGGCAGAGCTACTAGCAACTGAGCTGAGAGGCCATAGTCAATTTATAATTTCACTTTTCTTTCATCGTTTGCTTTTTAAAACATGATAATATTATGTAGTTGTTGAACGTATTTAACCTGTACAAACCATAATATTTCCGGCAAAATAAATTATTTATTTTCAAAATTTTAATCCAATATATAAATTTTATTTAAACATTGAATGCCTTGGTGGTTTGTACAGCTGTTAAATACGTTCAACACTTTACTTAGAAACATTTCCAAACTCCAACTCAAACTTTCTCAGCAGTACCTTTTTATAAAAATAAATTCAGAAACATTGTGACGTCACATCGTAAGGGCGTGCGGGTTTCTAAGCCGCCCCAATCCTCTGTAATACTCCGTTCATGAGTCGTCAAATCACCCTATTATAAATACCTGAATCCTCACGAAGGGCACGTAGGTAGGCTAATGAGAATTACGCGTCTTAAATGAAGGAAACAATTGTCACGTTTGCACTCGGCTTAAAATCCATAGCGATTTATAAAATGGGCCATCTGCTTGTTTTGACAGCATTCAACCATTCCACAGGGTCTACGTATAGCCATTTTGACTGGCCTCTCAGCACAGTTGGCTGTAGAACAGCCTTCTGCGCCGTAGGTCATGGGTTCAGTCCTCAGACTGAGAACCACATTAGTAATTTTGATTACTTGGGTGGGTACCTCATCGTTGTGTTTTTAACCGACTTCCAATCAAAAAGGAGGAGGTTCTCAATTCGGTTGTATTTTTTTTTTTTTTTTAATGTTTGTTACCGCATAACTTCGTCATTTGTGAGCTGATTTGAAAAATTATTTTTTTATCTGAAAGGTACTGCTTCCAGATTGGTCCCATTTTAATTTTATTAAAATCGGTGTTGCCATTTTTTTTTTATATTTTTTTAAATGTTTGTAACTGCATGCCTCCGTCATTTATGAACCGATTTAGAAAATTATGTTTTTATTTGGAAGGTTATTCTTACGTCCAGATTGTCCCAAACAAATTTGATTAAAATCGGTTTAGCCGTTTGACAATGAAGTCGGTTTCTCAAGTTTTTTAAACTTATAATTATTATTTATCTGTTACTTACTATGGGCTACTAGAATTGAGAAAAATCGTATCTGAGTTATCTAGTAGTAAGTAGCTACGTAGCAGTTGGCGGTGACATACACAACTTGTTTTCTAGGCATTTGCTGGACAGGCCTTAGAGATCTAGGCCGCGCCGATAACGGCAAACAGCATAAATAATGCAAAATATAAATTAGTAGGTACCTAAGTACTAAACAAGGCGTCCCACATCAGAAATGCCATATGGAGGAAAAGTTACTTCGAATATTGTAGATGGAACATTTTACTGCAAGAATACATTGAATGCATTTTAAATTCAAATAATGTATTATTTCACTAAAATGTTCCATCTACAATATTCAAGGTACTTTTCCTCCATCTGGCATATCCGTGGGACACCCTGTATATCTAAGCACATACTATTAGTACATAAATGTAATGTAGGTACTAGAAAATTAGACTAAATGGTTTTATTAATTCAATGAATCACCTATTTTACTGACTACCTAAGCGGCCTATGTAATGAAGGAGGTATATAGGTAGGTCGCTTAGGTAGAACACGAAAAACACCTAAGTACTAGATATTGGCATTGGCACGGGAATCCTCACAAGTGACAGTGGTTATCAACCTTTGGAGGGAATCATGGCGAAAAATAATAGATAGCACGGTAGATGATTTAGGGACGTTTTTCCATTTACGAAATAAGATTATTCGTCGAATAAAAAATGACAGTACAGTAGTAGGCAACAAATATTGCACATCGGCTAATTACAGCTTCATAGGGCAAAGTGTGCGTCAGAAAGAGATAGCGCTCTACACAGCCGAAAAGCCAATGTGCAATAGTTAGCGCCTGCAACCGTTAAAAAGAATAAAGATTCTTGAATGGCGACCACGAACCGGAAGACGAAGCGTAGAGCGCCCTCCACCAGATGAACCGACGACACGCGGGAAGCCGATGGATGGAAAGGGCTCAGAATCGTTCTTCCTGGAAATGTGTAGGGGAGGCCTATGTCCAGCAGTGGACGTCTTCAGGCTGATAATGGTGATGATTAACCGTACTTATGTAACGGATCAATTTATCTAGGTCTAGGTAATTTATTCCAGCTTTCTTACAAAAAACCGCTTTCAAATGCATGAGTTTCGGAGCTTATCCAAACAAACAAATAAAAAGATACTAAGTCCACAAGCTTATTTCGGTCGAAGGTTTAAATATTGCAATAGTTACTTTACACTAGTGGGCTTCAAAAAAAGAAAATGTTGGTGACTCCTGGAAGAAAACACAGATTACCGCAATAAGGCTTCACCTGAAGTCCTCGACTCCCATCTACTTAGTAGCGAACCGTTACAGTTTTCAAGCTAACGTTCTCATGGCCTGAAAAAGTTACTGAAAAACCGCAAGAAGAATTTAGATCAAGTTTAATAGCCAAGGAATCAAGGTAAGTGAAATACTATTTTAACTTTGATTACTATGGGAAGAATGCTGTAAAAGACAATAGAATTGGTAATATCAAGAAGAATTCTATGCACAGGCAAGCAAGTGTATAAAGTCATGTTTAAATCTTGACAATATCTCAAAGAATTTGGAAGAATACCAACTCCTTGAATGCTTGAATGGCAGCCATGCCCGAGAACTTAGAAAGAAAGAAAGAAAAGCATTTTATTGACCTATTAGCATACATTACACAGGAATACCTACCTGCTTAAAAAAAATAAAAATCACATAAAAAATTATAAAAAGCAAATAGTCATTATAGGCAGGTAGGCAGCTGTCATACCTACACATACCTACAGTATTACTTAGAAATGGGTAACAATATTAGAGGTCGATTAGGCCCCGGCCGAGGTCAACTTATGGTACCATCAGGCGAAGTATATAGGAAAACGAACTGTTCAGTTGTATGTACATGGCCAATTTGTCAGTATTCAGTATTTTTATTGCCTTACTTACTAATAATTATGAATGTAAAAAGGCAATAAAAATACTGAGTACTGACAAATTGGTTGTACAACCCCATAATGTTCCACACCATACACCACTATTTTGTAATTACCAAAAAAAGAAATGCCGATATTGGCTGCTGATACTGAACACATCCACGAAAAAAAAAATTTAAGTCATAAAAAAAATATCTTGAAATAACCACAATTTTTAGTCAAATATTGAGAAATGAGTCAACAAGCAAAAATCATTTCATTCATAAACGCTAAATAATACCAAGCGGAACCGAACAGCGTAACTTTTTTTCTCTCTAGTACTATGTAAGTAACTAATATGTCCATAATTGTCATTTTATCGAAACTAAAATTCTGATTGCACATTCATAATGTTCTACCCCTACTATATTACCCTATTTTTTTTTTTGGTAGTTACAAAATAGTGGTGTATACCAACAACTCAAGTAACAGACATGCCCGAGAACCTAAGGTAGATAACATATCAGGCGAAGTATAGGAATAAGAACTAACACCAGGGTTGTAGGTATAACCGATTTGTCTCATAAATAAAGGTACCAAAAGATGGACGAACAGCCTGAACCAGAGTGCCAGCTGCGACGCAGACGGACGTCGGCAAACGCAGGCTTGCCTTTGAACTTAGAAGTCGGCTTCCAAATCGACGAAGGGAATCCTGAAGAAGGCACCCCGTCGCCAAGCAAAGCGTACCCGGGGACATCGAAGAGGAACTCCGCAGCGTTTCTTGATTTCAAGAATAAGCAACAGTCATTTGATATTCAGGTAACTTCTAAGCAATAACACTGAACCGGTAAGAATTTGAACCAAGGATTGAATGACAAAGTCGTTCTAACGTTCACCCACTATTCTCATTTGCGTATTAATTTTTCTGCTGAATTTTGTAAGCATGCGACTTTCCCGGGTGTCAAAGCTTTCTTGGTCCATATACCTACGGTTTACTAATTGGAGTACAGCAGTGAAATTTCTATAAAGTAATTCCGTGTTCTTCTCTAGAGATTCGTTCGTGACCATCGCTAGCTACACAAGCTAGTTTGAACTAAGAGCTTTAGAATCACAGTGTCACGTTGGCTCAGCTTATAAGATTCAACACGATTCCTGTTGCTTTATTGAACACGGACTCACACGGGTTTCAGATAGAAGAATGCGAGGAAGAAGAAATATTATTGGATAGTGATGACGAGGAACCGGAGGAGAATGCAGCATCGGGTATCAACAGAGCTGTGACTCCGGTGCCCATACAAGACTTCGGTGCTAGTGTCACCCACTCTGAAGGTACAGCCCTGATAACTAACGCTAGAACTGTATCGTTACCTTGGCTTTAAGTCATAAGTGATTTATTGATAATGATTATTATAAGTCAACATCGGAAATAGAAAGAAAATTACTTAAATAAAACAAATAGAAAAATATAAATTAAGCTACAATCTAGTGTATAGGCATTTGTACCACGCTGATTTATAAGCAGCAAACCATAAAAAAAAATGGATTATGTGCTATTTTTATTAATTTAAAGTGTGTGTGTAAAAACCACGGTCGCGTTAGCGCCGAACAGTCCTTATAGTTATTCGTCAATTATTGTGATTCAGATCCGTTGGCGCAGCGATCAGCGCAGCCCCGTACCAAGGGGAAGGTTGCGGGTTCCAATCCCGCTTTCGGACATTATAAAAATCTTTGGAACTATGTATTTTTTGTTATTTAGGGTATGGGACTTCCTATATAGGCATTTACACTTGAACGGCTCTAAACAAGAAGTACCTACTGGTTTGCGGAACACACTTGCGGGAAGATACATTGTGCGAAGATGACATAAGCTTGACAGATGCCCACGATAAACTAAACATGCATTTTATCTTTCGGCATTTTTCTCAAACAGAAATTAGATCTTGTTTTGATCAAATGACGACTAATTTCCTGATTTTGTCATAACCTAGTGTCAGTGTGAGTGCAGTCTTTTTAAGGCGCACTTAAAATCCTTTCACCACACACGTTTAAACGAACTAGTGACATGACAAGAAAATCTTATGGTGAGGATCGAACTCACTATCTTGAGCACAGTTGGCAGACAGGTAACCCTCCATAACTGTACCTACTCTTTGGACAGACTTCTAAACAAGCAATGAGGGTAGTCTGATGTAATCCAGTTTTTTTTTAATTACAGGGCTTCCAACGCCGAATTTTTTGAGGGTAAAAACAATAGACAACGATTGCTACACGGACGTGTCAGACGAGGAAACCGAAGATGAAGAATGAATAGGTCTATAATCAAAAGCCCGCACTCCAAAAAAATACGCATACATTCATGCGATGAAATATAAAACCGTACAGGGTTTATATTTCAACGCATAAGAACTTTATGGCTCGGTTTCTTGGATTGCTAATCGACAAAATATTTATTTGACAGTTGTTCATCTCAAATTTTTCAAGCAAAAATTTGTGTTAAAGTATACGTACCTGTTAAATAATGTACTTTGTCAATTAGGAATCTGTGAAATTGGCCCTAATTATTTTAATTTTAGGACCTGCGTGGCCTAATGGAAGACGCGGGAGATGCGGGTTCGATTCCCGCATGTGCTGAATATTCGCTCTGTAAACATTTATATTTATTGTCTGGATTTTTGTGGTACAGTCGGCATCAAAATAGGATCATAGTACTAGTATTAAAATTAACACTTCACAGTAAGAACGTATTAAATAATTATTTTTTTAGTATTTGCCATGTAGATGTTTTAATGATGTAAAACCATTTCGAATGTTACGCATTGTATCTTAATGTTGCCGACTGTACCAAAGTACTGTAGGTAATTTGACAGCTGGGTATTTGATATAATTTATTACAATTATGGTTACGTTAAACATTATAAAGTAATTTCTTCTATGATATTTATTACAATAAAATTATAAGTTGCATAGCTGTTTTAATTTTTACCGCGTGCTACGTGATACCACCCTTCTAGACTATTTTTCAATCTACAGATAAATTAATCCGTCATATTAAACTATATCCATCTCTTTTTAAAAAAACAAGACTTGTCAAAAACAAGGACCGACAAGCCGTTGAAATAATAAAAAGATATTCTGATTAAATAATTTAATTTCTCTAAACTTATCAATCTTATCATTCATTTGTAAAACACACATTGTTACAATTACAGGCGCGATTTTCAAACACAATAATGCCAAATTCTTTTTCCATTTTCGTTTCTTATTTTTGCGCAAGTAGGTATATACTTCTATCAAGTATATACTTGCGTTTGAGTATACCTACAAGTATAAGGCCGGACGCAGATAATCAGAAATACTGTGACAGAAACTTCTAGACCGCGCCGTTCGAACCTACCTCAGATCCGAGTTCTTCGCTTTTCGTTTCCAGTTTTCCCAGTGTTTTTTTGCCTCCTGATCAAAAGGTCTAAGTAGCAAAATGTCCAACAGAGCAAAAAGTCTATAAGCAGTAAGACTAATTAGCAAAATTACCTAGTAGCAAAACGTCCAACTATTAGATGGTCTGTATAGCAGAACGTCTAGGTGGCAAAACGTCAGGTTCTCAAAATGTATGTATACTCAGGCGCAAAATTCAACACACATTGCATCGTTTTATGTTTTTTTTTTTTACAATCGGCGGCTTTATTGCTGCTAACTATAAGGCCGTATTACTACTGTTACTGTATTTTTATGAACTTTCGTGACTCCATACAATAACAACTCAGTGAATAGGATCGCAATAATTATTGAAAACCAAAAACTCGGATCTAAGTAAGCCTTACCTCTGACAATGAGCAACTTCGGGCCTAGTAGAACTTGTATGGGCAAACGTTTACTGATTCTGTTTTCTGGCACGTCAGTTTCAGATAGTGTGCGGCCAGCCTATCTACAAGCCAGAATAAAGAGATATTCCTCCAGCTTAAAACTAAACTGCGCGATTATTCCTTGTGATACCAGTTATTATGGAACATTTTAGTTCAACTGACTAAGGGCCGATTGCACGGACGACTAATCGACCGATCAAATATTTCACTTCTACATTACCATTTGATTTTTATCGAAAGTATCGTGAGGAAACCGGCATGTCTTAGAATCTAAAAAAAAGTTCAAAAATATGTGTCGAATGCAAGAAAGGAGCCTCCCTGAGGCGCACTTGAAATCCTTTCACCGCACTGGTTCAAAAGAGCCAGTGACACGATAAGTAGAAATATTTGACAGTTGTTTCAGCAAAAATTTTTGATTATAATATTAGAGATAAACCACAGTCAAACATTTGATCGGCTGATTAGTCAATGTGAAATCGACCCTAAGTTGGAACGCACATTTTAGGGCTGGATATTTTCTAGTTGTAATATATTCACGCAGCGATTATATTTCTATTTGCATAACTATTTGACTAGTATATTTGTTATATAAATTGTATATTTCCATATTCTTGTCATCATAATCTTGTGCACCTTATATTGATGAGATACATTATTTTTACACGATTTTCTGTACATTTATAACAGTTTTATGATAGGAAAATGCCGATGTACTGAAAAATCAAATTCAGGCGGTACAAGTGAATCCATCTTGTGTCCGCCGGCTAATAGTTTTAATACCACGAAATTCGTTTTCGCTACCTTTAGGAGATCCGATACCTGTAATAGAAAAACGTTATTTTGTTAGCATGGAGTTGAAAAATATTAAAATACATTTTAATCTTTTATCTCTGTCTGGGTGTTATATTGTATTCTAAGTATGTATTTACAAAAAAGCAATCTGGTTCCCGTAGTATAAGCTCTGCTTAATTTGAGGCTAGACAGTGCGTAGATTGTCCACAATATTTATTTATTATCAGCTGGTTTTCATAGTACAAGCTCAGCTAATTTATTTTAATCTGAGTCTAAGAGTTTAGGTGTATTAAAATTGTATTCACAAAAACATCTATGACCTAGTTCGAACAGAGCCCGAAGTCCCAGTGAATTTACAACATTTCGTTACCAAATGTTGTTTTCGTTTTGCCTATTTGTCTCTGTCTATTGTATGAAGAAAAGATGAGACAACAACTCTAACTACGTAACGTATTTTTGCCGTCTCATATTTTCTCCATACAATAGAGAGACAAATAGGCGAAACGAAAGCAACATTTGGTAACGAAATGTGGTAGCAAAACTCCGACTTCGGGTACAGGACAAGCTTTGTATAGTTTGGGGCTAGATAGTGTCAAAAATTTCAATGTTTTTTTTTAAGTGGCAAATTATTAAGGTTACCTCTTGGTCAGGCGTAGTGATGCTTTCCAAAAATGTTCGTGCTTGCTGGAAGTGTTTGCAGCCGCTCAGGTATAATATCACAGGGTTTTCATACCTGCAACCAAATACAACACAATTCAGATATTCATACGTTGCGTAGTTTTAAAGATTTAAGCATATACTAGCAGTTGGTGACCGATTTTTTATTGTTAATTTGTATTTTTAATAAATCATTTTTATCATTATTGGCTTATTCTTACTGAACAACGTCATCTGCTGGATATGCTTGCAGTTAGTTGCTCACAATCGTCAATAGATGGCAGGAGCAGTCCCATATTCAGTTTATGTTTAATTATTGAACTCGGGGTGAAATAATTATTTCCTTAAAATGAATCCTAGCTAGATCAATTTATCGCCCCCGAAAATCCCTGTATACTAAATTTCGTCAAAATCGTTGTCGCAGTTTCCGAGATCCTAAATATACAAGATTTTCTCGTTTAAGGGGGTACGATTTCCATACAAACTTAATTTACACAACTATGGGCGAATAAAGTATTAATGTACACTGAAATAGCTGTAATAGGCTTTAACAGTGGTCCTTATTACCGGCCAGTTATATAAAGTTGGAGTGTCAGCCGTTGGTCGTGGCAGTCGGGGCTTCAGAAAAAGAACTAACAGACTTTTACGTCTATTTTGAAACAGTGATGTACAAAATTGACTCAATTTTTTTTGGTTTTTTATTAATATTTCTGTTATCCTACAGTTTTCTCCAACTTTATATAACTGGCCGGCAATAAAGACCACTGTAAAATTCTATTACAGCTGTTTCAGTGTACATTTATACTTTGTTTGCCCATAGTTGTGTAAATTCAGTTTGTATCGGAATCGAACAACCTTAAAGGTATAAGATAAGATAAGATAGGGACAGACAGCGACAGCGACTTTGTTTTATACTATGTAGTGATGCTGAGTTACTCACTGCAATGGTTGCGTCATCTCACAAAATTCGTGATAGTGCACTTGTGGGGGGGTGAGCACAGAGAGGGGGGAGAAGCGATGCTTGTAGCGGACCGCTTCGTTGTCGAACTCAGAAGATGGCTGTCGGATCTTGCCTTGCAGTTTGAACGCGACCAACGCCTGGAAAATACAATAAATAAATAATGCAGAAAATCCACACAACACTATCTAGCCCTAAACTAAGCAGAGCTGGTACAATGGGAGCCAGAAAGCTAATATAAATTTGAACGCGATCAACGCCTGGAAAATACAATAAATAAATAATGCGGAAAATCCATACAACACTATCTAGCCCAAAACTAAGAAGAGCTGGTACTATGGGAACCAGATAGCTAATATAATACTTTTTGACTTTTTTCCAAGGAGAACTGTCAAAAAATCTATATAGGCTCGGCGCGGCTAATCTATGCTCAAGCACTGAATATGGGCCTTAGTCTGTGAAATAGATAGTTATAACGCGGTTGTTGCACACGATTTAATCGAGTGTTCGGGGTGTGCCATCAGTGCTATAGTATTACTCATAATGATTTAGCTCACCTTATAGTACCCTCCGCACATATTTTGCATGACCTGGCACAATAAAGCCTCTCTCGCGTAAGGCTTTACCCGTTTCTTCTGCTTGCGAGCGCCACTCTTTTTCCCGTCACTTTTCTTAGCTTCACCAACGAGCCCTTCTGCGCGACCGAGGGCAGAGACTAACCATCCGTAGAGAAACTCGTAGAGATACCTGAAAAACATGGTCGAAATGAATACATCATAATCATCATCATCATCAGCCTGAAGAAGTCCACTGCTGGACATAGGCCTCCCCTACACATTTCCAGGAAGAACGATTCTGAGCCCTTTCCATCCACCGACTTCCTGCGATCTTAACAATGTCGTCGGTACATCTGGTGGGTGGGCGCCCTACTTTTCGTCTTCCGGTTCGTGGTCGCCATTCGAGAACCTTTATTCCCCAACGGTTGTCAGTTCTTCGAGCTATATGACCTGCCCATTGCTATTTAAACTTACTAATTCTAAGAGCTATGTCGGTGACCTTGGTTCTTCTACGGATATCTTCATTTCTGATTCTATCACGTAGTGAAACTTCCAGCATAGCTCTCTCCATAGCTCGTTGCGCGACTTTGAGCTTGTGTACGAGGCCAATAGAAGCAATTAGCGACATACATCTATCTGTAATACATCTTTAGAATTGCTTCTATAGGGACGCAATTCAAAAACACGAATGAAAACAAAATATGATAGCTACATATCACACTACTGGATGTTTGATACTCAATAACTCTTAAACGACTGAACAAATTTGGATGAAATTTGGCACAGATCTAGATTATGGTCTGGAATAGCACATAGGCTACTTTTAATCCCGAAAATTTAACGGGAACGGGGCGAGCGAAGCCGCGAGCTGCCGCTAGTTTATAAAAAAATATGTTTTTACGTAGCTTTCGACGGCTTTTGTATAGGATATCAGATTTCGTCAAGTATTCGGCACTCTAAACTAAAGACTACACTAAAAACTAACTAACTTACTTTACTGCTTACATAATGTAGATTCAAATTGGTTAATGTATAAAATACATCGAATAGCTTAAGATAAACAATATTGTAACTGTGAGTCTAAGAATAAATAAATAAATAAATAAAGGTAAAACTCACCAGAATATATAATGGTACTCGTGTACGCTGTACAACTCTAGCTCCAGCCCGGATAGTAGATAGGCTATCATGACACGCAGCACGTGGTACAGAACCCACGTCCCGAGACAAGCGCGCGGGCCCACGCCCGCCGCACCGCTAAGCATTGTATCCACACTCTCTGCCTGAAAATATTTAATTCGGAAATTTGAGCATTATTTTGAGAACCTTCTACGAGATAAATCGAAATTACTGTACTGGCCAACTGGAATGATTGTTGTGTTTAGCGGCCAGATAAAGGCCTGGCATGCGCACACCTAGGTCGATGGTGATCAGTAAAACGCTGTCAAATTTGACAGCGATATTTGACAGCGTTTCATTGATCGCCATCGCCAGCGACCTAGGTGTGCGCAGGCCTTCAGATTTACATAGTAAACTCGTATCTTTCGTGTAATTTAAAAATGGAACGATCTTTTACTCCAAAACATAGGAACCAAGGAGGTCAAATGTATTTAAATTTCGAACTGGCTTGCAAACATAAATGCTGCATATTGAAAAAAAAACAAATGAACACTTCAACACGAGAAAAATTTTTGTTGTTTGTCGTAATTAATAAGTATTAAATTTAATCAGTAAAAAATTCAACAGTATTAATTTAACAGTAATACCTCTTCTTGTAAAGCTGAGAACTCGTCCAACAGCAAAGCGAGCTTGTCTCGCTGTCGCGCGCGGTTGTGCCCGCATACTTGTAGTAGCACAGCGAACGGACGCACACAACGTGCCAGGAAGTTTTCTACATATTCACGAGCCTGCAATTGGAAATAACAGAATGGATTACACTTAATTTTGTGGACAGACTCAGTTGGTAGTGTTACGGCGAAAACTCTTCACTTATAACTCTGTTTTACTTTTATAAACGCAAACCAGACATTTACGCATAAATGTTGTCCTATTCAAAACCGGCTAATAGTTGTAACCCTGCCTTCTGCGCTGGGGGGCGTGGGTTCGATCCCCACCAAGAATAAATATTTGTGTGGTGAACATTGATGTTTTTTCTCTGTCTAGGTGTTATATTGGATTCTAGGTATGTATTTACAAAACGACGAACCGTAGCCCACCTACTAGATGGACAGATGACATTGTTAAGATCGCGGGAAGTCGATGGATGGAAAAGGCTCAGAATTGATATTCCTGGAAATGTGTAGGAGAGGCCTATGCCCAGCAGTGGACTTCGCTAAGCTGACGATGATTTACAACACAAACGGTTGTAGGCAATAAATATTACACATCGGCTTTCTGACGCACACCTTTGAAGCTGACACTAGCCGATGTGCTATACTACTGTATCACTAATGGCACATAACTCTAGCGCTGAGCGATACGCGGAGGGGATAGCTGCGTCGTAGTGTGCGCATGTCGCGCACACTGGATGTGTGAGAGTGTCTTATTGGTAAAGAGAGCAGAGTGCGACTGGAGAGCCAATCAGCGCTACGCACGCCCGGCCTTCATTTTTTACTTTTGCGCAATAACGGTCAGCGCTAAAGTTATGTGCCGCTACCTATACATATCTGGCTTCCATAGTACAAGCTCTGCCTAATTTGGTGCTAGATAGTGTTGTGTAGCTTGTCCACAATATTTATTTACCTGAGGACTAGCAGCCGCCGGCGACTTGGGCGTCAAAGCTGGCGGGTTCACAAACCCCTTGATAGCTTCCCTTAGGATCTCTATGAACGCTAGTTGCGGCCGGTTCGAAGTGTTTCCAGCTGTGTTCTGCGCCATAGATGCCGTGTTGGCGGGAGACGGACTGAGGTATAACAGCTGAAGGGCAGAGCGAGATAGGATGCAAGCGCGACGACTGAACTCCATGAAGAAATCCTGTGGTAATAAATTTATTTCATTAAAAACTAGACGGGCTTTTGCATCTTTTGTAAATGATAATCATATCGACACTCCCTACGTATAGTTGTGTATCTGCAAAACACAAATTTTACAGGAGAGCGTTTTTAAGATTTGAAAATGGTAAAATGCCTATAACTGGAGCCCTTTTTGAGATATTTCTGTGAAAATTGGTGAGATGCTCTTACTGTAGATCTAGTTTAAGATGGATTTTTTTTTAATTTAAATCTATACTGGTTTAGATTTTATTACACTTACATATTTTTACGTGGTGCATAAAATGCCGTATGTGGCACATACACACTTTTTCGTGGGAACTTAGAAGAATGACAATATCGTAACTGCCTGTTACACGGTTATACTTAGGAGATCTATTTGATTAATTCTGTTTAACTGGTGTTTACATGTTTAAACGTTGGAAATTGTATAATTTCATAATATGCTTCTACATACTTATTCTGTTTTGGCAATTGATTAAGCCTGGTTGACCAGTACCTTATACAGGTTGCCAGGCCCTAATTGCTGAATACTCACTTGCTTACGAAACTAAGCCTATTTTAAGGTAGGTAGGTAATTTTTTGTAGTAAAATGTAAAATGTATATTGGTAGTTCTTATATTATTATCTTAAATAAAACAGGAAATACAAGACCTCAAAATACCATTTATTAGGGAAGTAAGTGCTCACCTAAACACAAAAAACCTGTTTTATTTCAAAAATAAGAAAAACAAAACCAACTAAGTAGTCTTTAATAATAGTAGTATCGTATGGTAAAATCTTTTCTAGTGGGTGCTTCACACGTGAAACGTCGTTTTGGGATTTTGTCCCAAACCATTATAATTCCAGAATCATTATCAGCCTGAAGAAGTCCACTGCTGAACCTAGGCCTCCCCTACACATTTCCAGGAAGTACGAGTCTGAGCCCTTTCCTTCCATCGACTTCCCACGATCTTAAAAAAGTCGTCAGTCCATCCGGTTCGTGGTTGCCATTCGAGAACCTTTATTCCCCAACGGTTGTCGGTTCTTCAAGCTATATGGCCTGCCCATTGCCACTTCAGCTAACTAATTCTAAGTGACCTTGGTTCTTCTTCGGATATCCTCATTTCTGATTCTATCACGTAGTGAAACTCCCAGCATATTTGAGTTTGAGCTGGTGCACGAGGCCAATAGTGACCACGTCTCAGTTCCATAAGTCATGCTGCTTGTGGAGACAAATCCACAAGTAAGTAAGTAGGCCGCATCTCTCTCTTTTTCCTTAAGCTGCTCAGAGTTATTCCCTGACATACCTGGAGAGCCAAAGCGGCAATAGCGTCAGAGTGGAGGCTGGTGACGCAGGGCAGCCTAATAACTGTTCATATGGTAAGCCAACTGGTAATGTCGCTGTTAATTCAGCGCAACCTAGGTGGTCAGCTGGAGAGACAACTGGCAAGGCGACTCCATGCAGCCTAATTGGTCTATCTGTTGAGCTATATGGTGTGCGTAATTGGGAGAGTCACACAGTGATAATGGCATATTAATGCTTGAGGAAGACAGTAGCAGTAGGGGAGATTCAGGCATGTTTGCTGCCAAAGCAGGGTCATAGAAGCTATATTCCGGCAAATCAGGTTCAGGATATTTTTCTTGAGTTTTCTGGGTCAGGTTTACAAAAGCGTGGCGACGACGAGCTAAAGGCAATGTCATTATTCCCTGTGTCATTGCTGGAGCCTCCACCACTAGCTTGCAAGGAAAATTGTAAGATATTGGAAGCTGGGACATGCAATTCCAAAGATGCAGGACTATCACCGTTAGTGTTCGTAGAATGCAAGGGGGAAATGCGCGGTGCAAGAAAAAAAAGGTTCTTCATCGCTGTCAGATATTATTATCTCACCTATTCGTTTATCTATTATCTAGTATATCTATTATCTCATCCTCAATAACATTTTCTGAGGATGGCACTAGAGATGCAACTTAAAAACAACATAACGAGGAAGATTAAAAATTTTATGAAAATCGACTTATATTTCATGGGAAAAAAGAGCACCTTGCACTTTTGAAGTGCATTTCTGTTCATAACTCTGAAGATCCTTTTCAGATCCTCAACATTTTAATGGGGCCACCCTTGGAATTACCTTCTTTCCGACAAAAAAAGAATCAACAAAATCGGTTCACACACAACGTAGTTATCCGAAGTTGTTAATTGAGAAATCTTCCTTTTTGCAATTGGATAAAAAACATAGTTTTTGATTAAAATAACATGAAAACACAAACACAGAAATATGTAAGTGCATGGGTTACTATAACTTTAATTCAAGAACTTTCCGATGTAAAGCTATGTAAAAGTCAGTTACCGAATTTTAATATAACAACTTTTCAAAGTATAAATATGTAAGTGCCTAGATACACCTTATAATCATAGTGAATCCCGATGTATAAATATGTAAGTGCGTAGTTACACATTTGTACGTAGGGTATCAAAAATTTTTGGAAAGTTTCAAATTGTACTTACTAATAATTGTCTATTTATTCAGCAATGAAAGCAATAACACACAACTGATTCAAGAAACCTAATAGCTATGATTGGACATCAAAAAGTACAAAAAGTTAGTAAATCATTAATTATGATTTACTTACCTGGACTTGTAGTAGATATAGTTGGGTCTAGGATATCTACTTTTCCTTTCTTATTAGCGTCTGCTTTTAAATTGTTCAGGAATCGGAAACGTACACTTGTCATTTTGCGGCAATCAAATATTTACGAGTCGCAAACGCATTCTACTCGCTATCCGATGAAGAACTGTTCCCCCCCGCGTCAAAGTTTGTATGTGGAAGATACAGCATTATATGGCGGGAAAATAATGAAGTTGGACAGTTATACGATTAAGAAAAACTTACTTAGAGTAGACTTTTTATTTTTTTTGTAATTTATAATGATAGACTGGCATGTGTAGATGCCAAAAATGCATCAAACGTATAAGTGTGTATCTGGCAGTTAGACGAAGATACGTAGGGAGTGTCGATATAGTCAGGGCAATTAATATAAAATCGATATTGTCCGAACAATTTAGCCTTGTTTACTTTAAAATCTAGAACATGACAGATATTTTGTAAAAATGATGCCATTAAAGATTTTTAAGAAATTGATTTTTAAAGTTTTGTTACAAAAATCCCGAAACAATCGATGAAGATTATCTTTTCGAATCATTGGCGCGTTGTTAGGTACATCTAAAAGTCCATTTCAAAGGCGAGCCGCCTGACCTTTTTTGACTTTTGATCCGAGCCTGCGCACCGGGAGCGACACTCTGCGTTCAGTCACCGCCTGGGTGGCGACGATAGGTCATCGTCTTGTTCTCCGTGGCAATAATTATGCAATATGTCGTAAAGAAATTAATAAAAATAAAATTTTGATTACCAAAGCGACATGAAAGTTGGTACATGATGTAATCTTCCAAGCGTGCCTCAGCCTTTGAACGAGCTCGTCGAAATACTGCAAGGCCTCGCCACGCGGCTTAATACGAGTGTAGCGAGGGAACGTCGGCGGCAGCAGACGCTGGTTGATCATGGGTTCGAATCCCATTGGGTTCGGCGAGTCAGCTGAAACATAAAAATAATTTATATTTTTTGACAGTTACAATAAATAAATAAATAAATAAATAATGCGAACAATCCACACAACACTAGTACAAATATTTGTGTTCACCACACAAATATTTGTACTCGATGGGGATCGAACCCACGACCTACGGTGCAGAAGGCAGAGCTATTACCAACTTTTTTGTCTGGTCTCTCGGCTCAGTTGGTAGAAGCTCTGCCGTCTGCGCCGTAGGTCGTGGGTTCGATCCCCACCGAGAAAAAATATTTGTGTGGTGAACGTAGATGTTTGTTCCCTGTCTGGGTGTTTGTTATACATATTGTATTATAAGTATGTATTTAGTATACAAAAAAATGTTTTTTAAGTATTATATCAGCTATTTAGTTCCCATAGTACAAGCTAGGCTTAATTTGGGGCTAGACAAAAAACTGAGCAGTGAGTATACTTACACCCCTCACTTATAACCGGCTGAGTACCCTTTCCTACAGTTTTGAGTATCACTTTCATCATTTCTGAGCATCCGTTCAACAAGGCGACGCAATCTGCGCCGGATTGCGAGTCCCGCTTAGTGATCAACAGCAACGCTTGATAGAACATTCTGGTGAATCGAATACGGGCGGCTAGGGCTGTCCAGGTGCCGTTTGACTGAAATCAATTACAATATATTGATTATTATCGGCTAGATTAATTATTATCGGCTTTAAAGAACCTGCACATAGAAAGGGTTTGTTGGGGCAGGTCTTGCAATTAGTTTGGACTTTTTTAGTTTTATTTTCGACTGGCCTCCCAGCTCAGTTGGTATTAGCTCTGCCTTCTGCGCCGTAGACCGTGGGTTCGATTCCCACAGAGAACAAATATTTGTGTGGTGAATATCGGTCTGGATGTTATATTGTATTCTAAGTATGTTTTTACAAAAATAAATGTAAAAAAGTATCATATCATTTATATCCCATAGATAGTATTGTGTGGTTGTGCACAATATTTATTTATTTATTTATTTTTGTCACGTCCGCCGGCCATCTTCACCGTGCAAATATTTATTCTCGGTGGGGATCGAACCCACGACCTACGCCACAGAAGGAGGGTTACTATAACCAATTATACCTTATACCAACTACGACCAACTACGAGTAGAATGACGATGATACCTCATCTCCTATAGACCTAGCTTTCTTGTTCAGTTCTTCTTCTTGTTCCCGCAGCATTGCAATACACTTCTGCTCATTAACTTCATGGGTGGCGTCATAGGTGTTGCCGGTCTGTGGGTTCGAGCCGAGGCGATAGCCGTAGCACATCGGCTGGAAGTCTTCTTCTTCAAATACTTGAGCTCTGGAATTGTAAATTCGGCAAATTCATTATCCACACTTGATGTGCGGACTGGTTTCCACAAGTAGGCCGCTGGTGGGCCCTTTTTGCATGACCCATGACCCTTGACACGTATTGCTCGAACTTTTTTAGGTTCTACGACACGCCGGTTTCCTCACGATGTTTTCCTTCAATGTTTTGAGAGTACTGGTATGGTGCACATAATTTTTTCGATAGATAAACTCATTGGTACACAATTGGATTTGAACACACGACCTTCGGATCGGAAGGCGGAGCCGCTACCACTAGACCACTAGTGCTCTTGGAATGGTATTAATGTAACTAATTCCTGAACTAATGCATAAAAAATTATTTTACCTGTTATGTGCACTATGCCAGTACTTTCAAACGGTGAAGGAAAACATCGTGAGGAAACCAGCACGTCGTAGAACCTAAGAATTTCGAAGACATGATTGTGTCAAATATCACTCAAAAAATGCCCGCCAGTGGCCTACGTGCGGAAACCAGTCCGCCCTTGGTGTGCGGATCAAAGAATTTTCCGAACTCTTGCTAAAATAATTTCAGTTTAAAAAACTTGAAAAACCAACATCATGGTCAAACTGCTGAACCGATTTTGATGGAATTTATTTGTGACCAATCTGGAAGTATTACCCTTCAGATAGAAACAAGATTTTTTTCAAATCGGCTCCTAAATGACGAAATTATGCGATAACAAACATTTAAGAAAACAATTTAAACATATGTAATTAAAGTTGGTTAAAAATATCTACTCACTTGTTGATACAGTCTTTTATACAATCCAAGAGCTTATAGATGGCAATGCAGTACGCTTTCAGAGTCTTGTCTTCAATTGAATGTGGCTGATGTAAGTACAAGTTAGTGAAGACAGTCTGTGCCAGAGAGTGTCCTTCAAGCCAGGATACGATACAAGCCATTGTTGCATCTATGATGCCGATCATCTCACTTGGTTCTAGGTTTTCTATTTTGAGGGTGCCAGCCTGAAACCCAAATTAAAATTGTAATGTCAAATATAATTTATTTTTTGAATTATTATTTGGCTATTGTTTTATGGTTATTTCAACTTACTGCAACAGCTTGTTGAAAATTGAGGGGCTTGGCATGACCACCTCGATTGCACATCATGCCAGCATCCATCTTAGGGTCCATCATCTCAATAGCAGACATGGCTTCAAACAGGCCGAAGAGCTGGCCATCGTGAAGCAACTCACCAAGTTTCAACTCTGAAATTTAAATAATAACTATCGAATATACAACTCCTATAAGAGAATCAACTAGTTTTGACAAATAGTATACCAAGATTCCAACCTAGCACCCAATACCGTCTTTACGTGCCCAGGGCCCCCATTCTGTGGGGGCCCCGAAGGACCGAAAATTTCTCAACACATTTATTCTCAAAAAAAAATTGTCGGGCACACTAAATTTTTTTCACAATACAAGGCATATACTACGCCATTATATCCTACTGTATTTGATTACCTATAAATGGTAAAGTATAACACTTAGAAAATAAATGTTATATTTGCTGTTATTACTTTCCAAAAGGGCCCAAAATTCTTGTGTGCCCAAGGGCCCCAGCCTAGTTTAAGACGGCCTTGCTAGCACCCAAATCTATACCAATATTATAAAGAGGAAAGTTTGTATTCTTGTGTGTATGTTTGTATTGAATAAACCCAAAAACTACTGTCCGGATTTCAAAAATTCTTTCACCATTGGAAAGCTACATTCACCCTGAATACACAGGCTATATTTGTGTGTTTAAAAAAGAAATCTCCTCCCCTGTGCGAAGCCAGGACAGGCTGCTAGTGTATTATAATTTATTTATTTATTTGTTTTAGGAAGACCAACAGCTTTAAATAACTTAATATTTAACTTATTATTCTAGTCTATCAGAGAAGCCAATTAGCGGTTGGTCCTCACAAATGGCTACAGAAGGGTAAATAGTATAATAATGTGTGAATCTACATTCCAGCTTCCGAGCGTACAGCAAACAAATATAATTAAAGAGCCGGCGTGTGGTTCTTACCTTGGATATGGTTGAAGAAATCAGGAGTTATATCCACCCAGTTGTACGTAACTTCGGGTGCGGAGCTCAGGGGATCCATTCTTCTGCAAAGTTAATCAATTATAAGACTGACCAATCCTGCTATTTAGCTATTTACGGCAACATGCTTAACATACAAAGCCAAGCTGGAAACTACATAGGCAATTGATTATGTCTTAGTACTGAATTGTGGTAACCAGAAATTACAGGATAGGCAGACCACAGTCCAGCATGCATCTGTGTACTAGTATCGGTTAACTAACACCGCGCCCCCACTCATGCCGGTAGTTATTTGCAGTATTCAGGTGTCACAAAAGATTGGTTCTAAAATTGCTGAGTGGCTGAATCTGCCGCAGGCAGAATAGCATCAAGAATATTATGAAATATTACTATCAATAATAAATAACTGTAAAAATTCTATGTAAAAGCACAACATCAATGTGTGAGACAGCCATGCACAAACTACTAACCCATCGCCCTCAAAGTACTCATCATTATCAACCATACTTTACACTAATAGTTGCAAAGAACAGAATGTGTAATTTTACCAATATTGTTCACAAAGTTCCAAAGGAAAAAATATTCATTTCTTGACAAAAATTACAATTAAAGATTCACAAAAATACAGAGCTGATCCCGCACCGCAAAATCCCGATTTTTTTGCTTTGACAGTTATTTGACATGTCATAGACGACTTTAGCAAACCAGATTGACACTGACAAAACTATCTTCTTTTCTGTCTGTCACAAAATAGAACTAGGCAAAAGAGCAAAGTGTCCAGCGCCAGAATAAAAAAAACGATTCGCCGACCCTGACCCTGACAGAAGGCTCTCCTGTCTACTGCGTTCATGAATTTACATACTAAAATCCTTGACTGCGCTAGCATCCTATAGTTTGTTTTGTTAGTACTATATTCCTTGACAGAAGGGGACTTGGCGCGCAGAGAATTAAATTTTAAATTTTTTATCCTATTATAATCTGTGTTGTGCATTAGGTGCATTGCTTTTTTATGTTGTTTGATAACGGTGCAACATTTTCTATAGGCATGCGCACGTCTACAGTCCGGCAAGTATAACTTGGCGGGTCTGAAGCTAGCCGTTTGGCCAATCTTCCATCAGTCATTGGCCATTAACGATCGAACAGCTCACTTCAGACCCGCCAAGTTATACTTGCCGGACTGTAAGCGATGGCTATTATAGCGATCAGCTGAAACGCTCTCAAATATGTCAGCGATATTTGACAGCGTTTCAGCTGATCGCCATCGCCATCGCCATCGCCTAGACGTGCGTATTAGATCAGGGTAACTTTATATTAAAAAGAAAATATAGAATAGTAAGTAAATGGTTTAATTACATCAATGTCTTTACAATTTACACTTTATTTAACTAAATTATAGCTTTAGACACGTTATTCAACACAAAACTACCTTACAGTAAAAATATATCAACTACAAAGAGAACTAGGTACTTATCTTAACAATCAAGGGGTGTACTCAGAGCCGAATGACATCGACAGTACACAGAACGAAACGATAACCTTCTCCTTCGAGTCTCAAGCCCAGAATAATCCACTGCCCCGCCTAGCCTCAGTCAGGCGACCCACATGACAGTTGATAGACCGCGCCCCCTATCGGCAATATCGTCCTCCGTTCTGCGTAGCTTCTGACTACCAATAACAATTTATTGATATAATAAATTGTTATTAATTTCGAACAAATAATAATAAAATATAATATTATTTATGAAATGGTTTTAAAGCAACTACAATGTTCTTAAATTAAATAAACTAAAATAGCTTTTTATTTTAAACATTAAAGACTATCCTTCAGTCTTACTTCAATAATCATTATTATTTTAATACATATTTATAAAAGCATTTAAATATCAAATTAAACTATTTATAAAAACCAATTTCTTATCAATCATTTCAAAACTTATAAAGATTGTTACTCATTTCTAAAAATATAATAATAAAATAAAATAAATCTATTATTTTGAATAAATTTTAGCCCCTATTATCTACTAGATACGACACGGCCATTCTGCAAAATACTTCGTCCCCGAAGTATCTCCAAGTATTTTCCAAACCCACTGGCTCACCTGCAAGTCAGGGCGCTAGTGTGTCCGAGATTCTGATATTACATAGGCCAATAAAGTTCTGGATAACCTGATATGAAATCTTACTTTTACATCACTTGGAGTCCACTCCGTTTTATTCCAGATACATACACGGCTTTGTATCGTACTTCGGATAACGTAGGAATTGTCACTTCATTTGTCAGTCGATAATATCTCCGGATTACGATATGGCACTTCACATTCTGGAATAAGAATAAATGTTAGTTTTCTGTGGGCAAAAGTTCTATCCCACGCTCTGATATTAGATCAGGGTAACTTTATATTAAAAAGAAAATATAGAATAGTAAGTAAATGGTTTAATTACATCAATGTCTTTACAATTTACACTTTATTTAACTAAATTATAGCTTTAGACACGTTATTCAACACAAAACTACCTTACAGTAAAAATATATCAACTACAAAGAGAACTAGGTACTTATCTTAACAATCAAGGGGTGTACTCAGAGCCGAATGACATCGACAGTACACAGAACGAAACGATAACCTTCTCCTTCGAGTCTCAAGCCCAGAATAATCCACTGCCCCGCCTAGCCTCAGTCAGGCGACCCACATGACAGTTGATAGACCGCGCCCCCTATCGGCAATATCGTCCTCCGTTCTGCGTAGCTTCTGACTACCAATAACAATTTATTGATATAATAAATTGTTATTAATTTCGAACAAATAATAATAAAATATAATATTATTTATGAAATGGTTTTAAAGCAACTACAATGTTCTTAAATTAAATAAACTAAAATAGCTTTTTATTTTAAACATTAAAGACTATCCTTCAGTCTTACTTCAATAATCATTATTATTTTAATACATATTTATAAAAGCATTTAAATATCAAATTAAACTATTTATAAAAACCAATTTCTTATCAATCATTTCAAAACTTATAAAGATTGTTACTCATTTCTAAAAATATAATAATAAAATAAAATAAATCTATTATTTTGAATAAATTTTAGCCCCTATTATCTACTAGATACGACATGCGCATGCCTATAGAAAAATGTTGCACCCTTTATCAAACAACGTGCGCCGGCCCTATGAGATTGTGAGTACATAAGTATTATTGGTGTGTAATAAATTAATCAAGCGTAAATTTGCACATCTCACTGGTTGAGATATAAATCAGTAGGTATCGTGTGTCACTTTGGAAGTTATTATTAATAACTAAGTACCTACATTAATGAAGTAGTAGGCTCTGCAATACCTACTTATGGCCTTCACTGCTTACCATGGTACCTAGGGTGACATGAGTAACATACCTATTACATGCACAGTAGGTAGGTAAGTATCTAATACTATTTTTATGAAACAACGGGATATTTACCATGATTAAATTTTGATGAGTTGATCCGATATTTCGGCACAGTTGCATGCACCATGATCACGGTTGAACAAAAATCAAATAAAAAATCAAAAATCAAAAATGAATGGTTGAAATATCGGATCAACTCATCAAAATTTAATCATGGTAAATATCCCGTTGTTTCATAAAAATAGTGTTAAAAACCATGATAGTTTCGTCCTCTATCGTTCTTTTCAAGTCCAGTCCATCCCAAGGTTGTCTGGAAGAGATCGCTCTTAGTGATAAGACCGCCCATTGTATTCCACTGTGACGTTTTTCTGTATTCCCTTGTTAATTTTATGTGATGTGCAATAAAGTATTTTCTATCTATCTATTTAATTACTACGATTCTGCCGATGTAAAATAAAACTACAAAGATCTTTGCTAACATCAACAAGGCTTTTAATTTAGCTAAGGTATAGAGATAAGTAAGTAGTACCTAACTATGAGTTACTTATATTAAATTCTTAATTTTAAATCACACTGTATTCACAGTTTTCTCCGTAGTTTCAATTTTCTCCGTCACAGGGTCATAAACGTCGAAATCCAATTGAGTAGGTTCAGTGGTGGAGACATTACCGACGGGTGATAGGTTGGTGTTAGACCCTGAGCCACTAGGCTTCGATAGCCCGATGCCGCCTGAACCCATGTCCATGCAGTCGAAGTGGAGAACCTGAGAAGGAGAATACAATTTAGTTCGGTACTATTATGTAGGTACCTAGATACTGTTAGCCTTCGGGAATAGGACATCCCTATTCGGACCGAGCGACGGGACTCATCACTTGTCGAAGGGAGAAGATGGGGTCTTGCATGGTTGTAATTGGTTGCCGTGTAAATAAGTAAAACAGAGTTCTAGCTATATTCAATGAAGAGCTTTTGCCATAACAGTAGGTACCTACCTAATTTTTTTTAAACAACTAGCTATGGTCACAGTTTAAAATATTAATAAATATGAGAGTATTACTAAATCTAAGAAAAAATAAAGAAGATGTGAAGAAAATATTTCTTTTTTCTAACTTTGTTGCGTGACTTCTTGTTCGGAAAGTAATTAGGTATTGTGCAGCAACTCCCGAAAAAACTGAAGAGTTTGCATGGTGAAAGGAGCACATACTCATGCATTTTGGCGACACTTTTCCAGCTACATGGCTCTTCTACTTTGTTGTGTGAACACCACCAAACTTTTTCTTTGACGGTTCTAAAATATCACGATCATGGGGGTGTGAATCTGTTGAAACTTACCAACACAGGAGCCATATCGATCCTATTGTCCATATCCATGCACACATGCAGCTTCTGGCCATCAAAACTGATGTCGTACAGCCTAACACACATGTCTACGAGACCGGGGGGCAAGTAAGGAACGGGTATCGGCACGCAGAACGGTGGCGGGTTACGTGCTGTAAACATAAAAAAAAAACATTTAGAAAAAAAAGTGGCCATATGGTTGGCCTAAGTGCTGTAAACATAAAAAAAAACATTTAGAAAAAAACCATGGGCATGGTTTTTTTTCCAAAAATGAAATACCACTGCATGGGGTATCTCTTGGCCCAGAATAGAAATAGTTTCCTCTTGGTTACTTCTCTACCTTTATCACAGAGCAATACACCTATACATTACAATACATCTACTGAAAACAAGACAATGTGAGATTGATTATACTGCGTCCAAATTGTAAAGTCTACAGGAAACTTCATCTAAACTAGATCTAAAGGGAATCACGTTTACATAATGAGTATACGATTTAGTTACTGCATGACTTCCAAAAACTTTTTCATTCTTTATTACTTGACATAGGGCGCGTCATTCCGTAGTCTGCTACGCAACCTACAATAACTGCTACGCCAAAATAGATCGTTTGCCGTAGAAGTTATTGTGTTCAGTATAAGATCTAAAAGAGGAAACAGGTACTCTGTTATCATCAATATTTACTTAACTTTGGATTGCGTATTGATAAAATTTAGTTGCTTACCTGAATAAGAACTCCTGAAGAGCGTTTTATTGTTCATCTTTACTTCCAAATCAATCATGTATTCTGTTGGGTCGTATTTCAATATGGCACATGCTGAAATGCAAGTTTTTTTTATATGAATATATCTAATAAAATACCTTGATGGGTCACGGTCATATTCCCTATGAGTTAATCGTCAGGGGAGATTAGGATCCGATAGCGCATTGATACGGATCAAGGGAAGGAATTTTTAGAACAGCATAAAGTCTTAGTGAGTTGCTTACTTCTCCTATCGAAGTTGAAGGCTTGAATACGAATACCGGTGCAGCAAGTGCACATTAGTTCCTCACAGTCGCACCTGCCTCCCATAAAAGGCAGTCGTAGAAGCCAGCCTGGCTTGTACCATGGACGAGGCATCATCTTCCTAATCGTCTGCAATGATAAGAAAAGCTTATAAAACATGGTGTTAACCGCATGAAAAGTACCACTTTGATGCTCTTTTAAAATTCTTTTCACACTGTTTCAGAAGACCTGGTAAGAAGAATAACTTACGGTCTACTCTATCCTATATTATGTACTGCTTTAACTTCATTTTTATTCACGTTATGTTTGGAAGTTAAATTGATGACTACGGCAGCGGTCCCCAAACATATTCTAATTTATAAACGTTTCAAGAAAAATGTGAAGTAACTTGATGACCACTTTACCTCGTTGGTTCCCAAATCGTAATAAATAGAAAAATCTGTGACATCCATAATTACATCTGCTTCCTTTCCTTTGAAAATAGTACGTGCTTCTTTTGATTTTATTTTAAAACCTGAAATCACCGAATCCACCATTAAAATTGTTGACTGGTTTTTGAAATTCCAAGTGTTTAGTTATAAAGTGGGTCGAAGCAAGAAAAAAATTACACTCACCCGCGCAAAACGGAACACAACACACAGTAAAAACCAAGAGCGCGTACGTTTTCGTTTTCATTTTGGTGTAGTTCGTTCAACCTAGTTATATTGTTACCGGCTCTAGGGACACCATTCAAATGACCACAACATATGGTACCCTACGTCAATACAGGCAAAGGTACCAGTTAAACTATTTTGTATGCAAGGTATGCGCGAGCGCAGCTGACTTGCGGGACTTTCTAGAGAAACTTCTGCATGTCGGATCGACGCAAACATAGATTGCAGTTGTCTATTAAGTACTTAAGTAATTAAGTGACGTGAAAAGACTTGATAATAAATAACTTAATTTAATTACTAAGAGACTTCATCTTGACGTCAGATCTACCGTTCATCGTCGTCATCATCGTCATCATCATCATCAAACAAATCACCCAGCAGTGAGCGCACCACGTTTTCGTCATAATCATCGATGTCTTCATCTCCTGAATCAACGACGGCGTCTACACCTCCTAGTGGGTTTGGGATTGGCAGGCCGCCACCTTCGTCTGGTCCCACCATAACTACTCCATTGGCTCCCATTCTGAAATAATTCGTAAAGCAAAGTCTGTAATGCAGATCTCTGGTAGCTAAGTAATCTGTTCAATTCAGATTGCAATGGAGAATTGGGACCGAAAGCAATGAAATTAAAACAAAAAAATCTGCGTATTTTTAAGTTCATGCATTTTATCACGATCACGATTAGAGTATCGGAAACTGGCCTTATAATGAGATCAGATATAATATAGATCGATGAATAATTTCGACATTATGAATATTCTATGAATACCTTAGACAGTCAAATGCAAAGTTGAAGAGCTCAAACTGCCGCCATTTCCCTTCCATCGCCAGGCAAAAGTGAAAGTTCCTCCCGGGGAAGAAAACGTTGTAAAACTTCGCGCACACTTTTAAGTTGTTCATTCTCGGCGGGCTTATACAGATTGGTCTTGGATTTTTTCCTGAAAATAGAGCAATGTTGAGACGAAAAAATACAGCAGAACACAATTAGGGAAATTCTCATTGAAAACAAACCTGACATAGAGTTTTCGTAAAGCACTCTATTGTTCAATGACATGGCTACATCGAAAGCGAAATCTCCGGGATGATACGTCACCCTCATGCATGCTTTTTGATTCAGCAAATCCATGACGTATCCAGTACAGCATTTGCAAACTCCATCAATGCAGGAACATCTTCTATTAGACGTAGAGCTTTCATTCTGCGTCGTGGTGGTATTCTGGTCAGTGGTTTGTCGAGCCAACGCTTCTGTTGAGTTTTTTTTGAAACGCAATAAAAGTAGAATTTTATCTGGTACTTCAATGTCGTGTAAATAATTTGATTTTTGCGTTTTATTTGACACTCGCGCCTCTGTGAATCACAGCAATTATTGGACTAAAAATATAAGCGAAGGTAAAGTTGCAATAGTTTGACAAAATACCTGTGTTTATTCCAGCCAGTAATAGGACGACTATCAAAGTTGATATCACCATGATCAAAGGCTAGCGCCAGGCTTTTCGCTTGACGTCTGAATACCTACAGACAGTCCAATTCACTTACACTGACACCAAACCGGTTTACTCGCAGCAGAGAAAGATCTGCTAATCTTTTCGCATCTCGACTTTCACATTAATTGATACGAAACCAAACTAGATTTTATAAACAAAAACATAGCAATAGCACTGTAAGATTTATTCTCTAACTTACAAAATACAAATAAATATTTATTAAATAAGTCACTTAGCTAAAGTGCAAATAAATTAATACGGTACGCTACTTAGATTGTTTAACTATGACTTCTTCCATCTAGAAAGTCTCCAAGAGCGTCACCGATGGCATCTAAGGGTCCTTCGTCGCCACCGTTATCACCTCCGCCACCAAAAATTCCTCCGTCATCTCCACCTCCTCCAAAAATACCACCGTCTCCACCCCCTCCAAATAAACCACCGTCTCCTCCGAGAAAGCCGCCGCCGTCACCCCCTCCTAGGAGTCCAGCTTCACCCCCTCCCAATATGTTATTTCCTTGACCTAAAACGGTATCTGCAGCGTTTTGTATGAATCCTCCCTCTTCTTGATCACCGTTACCAAATAAATTAACTGGTTTTGGTCCACCCGATGAGAGTGGTTTAGGTTTTTGTCCTGTTTTGAGACCCGCCGAGCCCAAGCTGAAAATAACAAAGTAAATGAAAATAAATTAAATTACTAGTATTTTTTTTTATTATTATCAGCCTCAAAAAGTCCACTGCTGGGCCTCCCTCATATATTACCAGAAAGAGTGGATAGTGTTAAATCATAAATTCGTTAGTGTAATAAATAGCCCACTTACCTGAAACATTTAAAAGATGCTGAGTAAACTGGGAAGCCTCCAATGTCAGCGTTGATATCCAAACAAGCATGAGCGTTTCTATTTCTTATTTGAATATTTGAAATCTCTGCACATACTCGAACAAACGGTGCTCTTCTAGGGTTGAAACAAATTGGTGGAGGGTCACTGGCTAGAATACAAATAATCGAGTTAGCCTGAATTTTTGACTAGCTATGTTCAATGCGCTTACAAAGTTACAAATATTTATACGTTCATGAGTATTACCTGAAACTCTCCGTCGCACAACAGTGTTATTGTTGATACTCATACGCACATCGAAAACGAAATCTTCCGGAATAAATGTCATGTTACCACATGCTTTCATTCTGAATCTTTCTAAAATAGCACCCGTGCAGCAGCCGCATTGTCCACTGAGGCATGAGCAAGGAAACCTTACCACTTGACCAGGCACGTCTTGCTGCGGTGTTTGTGTGTCCTCTTCTTGTAAAACTTCAGTCTCAGTTACATTCGCTACAGCTACCGGTGCACTCACTATTTCATCTTGACCAGCTGGCGCTACTTCTGGAATGGTTTCTTCTTCATTAACTAACGTTGCTTCAACTTCAACGTTGTCTGTATCATCTTCGATATCTTCATCAACAAGATTTTCATCATCCTGTACATGTATGGGCAGTACTATCGTTACCGGAGATTTTAGTATCGGTGTCGGACGTAATGCTTGCTTCCAAACTGCATGTGGCACTTTGAATTTTATCACTTCGTAATTTTGAGAATCTGCTTTAACAGAAACATATTTTATTGCAAGGACTAATAAGTGTGGCAAACTGATTTTTTTTTAGTGAGACACTTACCTGTGGCAAGATGTGTTCTTATAATGAATGCATAAACCAGTAACAATATGTTAAATTTGAAAGACGAACACATTTTTAACAAAGAGACCTGTACAATTAACACTCTTCCTTCGATCAGTTCAAATAGTAACTGTGACTTTTACTCTCAGTATTTAACCAGGCAACTACTACTTAGGTAACCGCTGATGTTTATTTAAGACACACTCGACGAAGGAACAAGTTTTAAATTTTAATGTCTGCAAGAGAAAGTTTTGATGTTAAATTGCCTACGTCCACTTTCAATATTGAATGCGCGTGGTCTGCATCGATATTATTTTTAATCAAATTTAAATATCGATCTACGCTACACACTGACACAAATATTGCTCAATAATATTACGTTTAGTGAATCATTCAGTGAATTTTACATACAATTGAATTCATAATACATGGAAATTTTAAAATGGCAAGATTAAGAAATAGCAATGAGATATTTTCTGTCTTGAAAAGCATCATCATCTATTGATCATCAGCAGATGATCTAAGTGACGTCGGCAGGTTAGTGTACACTGGTTAGTAACAGAGCACTTCCTAAAATTTCATGCCTAAAAAAATCAATATGGTAGGGGCACCCACGTGCGCATATACCGCAGATGCAAGAACTTTGCAATGTTTACAGGGTATGCGGCGCGTTGATGTTGAAACTATAGCTAACTAACTATGACAATTAAGTTTATGTCTCGATATACACTAATAACGTATGCCAATGGATATCAGAATAGTGTAGACAGCTAGGCAGTAGACGGTATAATATTAGAATTCCAAAGGTGACATCGAGAAAAAAACTCAGATCTAGCTAATCTATATTTTCAATCATCAACTGTGATCAATCAGTATCTCCATTCCCATCGTTTCTCTACTCCTCTTAGAAGCCTCCAAGTATCAATCAATCGCTCGCTAGATCCATTGTTTAAATCGTTAAAATTACCACAGTTTATTATCTGCTGCTCTTTTCATCTCTTTTGTTGGCATGAATAACATCATTAGGATAATAACCGCTATGATAAAATAGGCCCTTTTTGCTAAGTTGTACTAACGTAATGGGAGTGAAAAATAAAATACACACATTTTGAATATCAAGGTTTAATATTTTAAGGTCAATCAGTCATTAAAGAACTAGAGGAGACTATTTACACTTATCAGAATAAAAATAAATTAGGAAATAAATACTTAATAAATTCTACTTATGAACTAGTATGCATCAACGTCATGCGAGTGCCCAATCACCTCGCATCATTTTGTTTTGTCTGCCTCTTTTCTTCTTGTTCTTGTTTTTAGAGTGAGATTTTCGTGCCAGAAGAAGAGCATCTCCCATTGTTTCGGCGACATCTTCGTATTCACTATAGTCATCACTTTCATTAACTTCTGTGTTTTCATCTCTAACTGTTCTCTTCTTGGCACCAAAAATTCCTAGTTCTTCTCCAATAGACTCGCCAATTTGAGTTAAACCAAGAACATCAAGGTCAGGCAGTTCTAGATCATCACTTTCCTTCTTTCTCGGTCTTTTTTCTTCGTCTACTATAAACGCAGAATTCAGCACTTCACCTGAAACAGGGTGACTGTAAAAATAAGCTCGGCTTTCTTCAGGTGACATTACTTCCTTTGCAGGCATGGCTTCTTCAGTAGAGTCAAGTGTTTGAACAATTTGAATCAAATCGTCATTAACTGTTTCATCAGGGGATGACATATCCATCGGTATCGTGGTAGGTACTTTGTGTGTTATCATCTCAACTTTTTGGTACGTTACTTTTTCTTCAGGCTTAGTAGCCATCCCTGAATCTTTTGGTTCATTGTTGAGAGGTAACACCGGCATTGACGACAGCTGCCCGGTAATATGTACTAGGGACATTTCTAGGCCAGTATGTTCGAAGTCGGTAACGCTTTTAGTTGTGGTGGACTGCGGACGTATGGCGATGATAGGTTCAAAGGTGTTATCACTAGCTGCGTTGATTTGATCATTTTCTAATGGCATTTTTGCTACTATTGAAACCGTTGTGGGAGCAGCTGTTGTTGTAGTAGTAGTAGTGGTACTTGATGGTGCTGCTGTGATGGTTGATTGTGCAACGGTGGTGATCGGACGTAATGGAGATGGAGTGATTTCAGTTACTTGAGCAGTTACAGATGTTTTGTTAGGGCGCGCTGGCCTCCGAGCAGGCCTGCGAGTCGGACGTTTGTTTACTGGGCGAACTCTTACAGTTGAAGTTCTGGTCGGTCTTGTAGTGGTTGTTCTAGTATTCGGTCTTCTAGATGAAGGCCGTCGTGTTGGCCTTGGACGTTTCGTGGTTGTAGTGCTTGGTGCTGGAGCCTGCTTTTTCTTATTTTTATTTTTGTTTAGGTTTTTGTTCTTGTTGCCCTTTTTTCCACCTGACGAGCCAAATAAGTCTCCTAATAAGTCTTCTTCAAGAAGGCTGAATCCTGTATAGTCGGAACCCCCTACGTCATTTGCCGCTTCCAGTTCACCTGAAAACAAAAGAAAACAAGGTGTTAGGGTGTTTAATTTTTTCATTGCTTTCTTCACTTTTTTCATTTCGTCCATGTTATGCTACTACACTATGAAAAGGTATCAACCATTGTGAACTTACTTTCTTCATCGTCATCATCCGCATCGTCATCATCATCGTCGTCATCATCGCCACCAAGTCCGTAATCATCATCGTCATCATCCTCATCATCATCTTTGTCACCCTTCTCATCGGGTATTAACGGAAGTGGATCAGCTGGTTCTGAGGTTACGCCTTTGGGACCAAACTTGAAGCATGAGACTCGTACAGCTGCTTCCACAACGCTTTTGGATTGGAGTTCTAAGCCAAGACACGCACGGAACTCCTCGCCAGTTCTTGCTATGTTGTACACTCTCCCGCAAAATTTGGATAAACCGCCTGGCAGCGGCATGCATACTGGGCTTGGCTTGCGGCCTGTAAATTAACACATAGATAAGACAACACCATTATTTACCTTTGTGCTTGCTTAAAAATCTTTCAAAAGCATACAAAAGAAACGTAAGCAATACTTTCTCCATACATCATAGAGACACAGTAAACAGCGTGTCGATTTTCACTAGAATAATGTTGCGCCATCTAAGTAAACTTGAGCGACACACTATGCGGAGAAAAAAAAGAAATAACTCACTAGAAAGAGTCCGGTTCGTGATGACCTTCTTTCCGAAGCTGAGCGACACAGCCATCTTGTCTCCATTCAAGTACGTCAACGATGCACATCCTGAAAGAAATTGTTTTATTTTTGTGATTTTCTATGCGAATACATTTTACAGTGAGGTATCAAACAAACGGGTATTTGTAGAGAGTTATAGAAACTGATTTTGCTCTAATAGCGAGCAGAGCGGAATGCGGAAGTACCGTGCTAAAGTAAAAAAAACTATACTTAGGCCCGTATTCAGGAACAGTACTTGAGTCTGAGTCAAGCCTAAGTCTAAGCATAGATAGAGCCCTATGAGCATATATTTTTGCCACTTTTAAATGGAGAATTGCCAAAAAATATATGTTTGTGGCTCGACTCAGGCTCAAGCACAGTTTCTGAACAAAGACCTTAGATGTTTTCAATGGTCTCAAGTTCTTTTATTTTTATTTCTAGTCTGATGAATGCATCGTAACACATGTTATGAAGTCGAGGTTAGTGTTAAATAACATCTAATAAAACAACCTTAAATAATTTTATAAAGATGGCATAGAAATTAATTAGCTTTAGAGAGCTAATGAACAAATTAAAATGTTTAACAGCCACCCGTTTTAGTAAAGTTTAAGTTTTTACTGTTGACTGACTCCTTTACTGTTACTCATACTAATGTAAAAATGCATAACTGTCTTGACTGTTTTCACAATATTAATGTCTGAGTAAGTAGGAGAAACATGGTAATGCCGATTCTAAATCAGTTTTAATCTTTTGGCGAATGCTCCCAAGACTGGTAAAAAAACAAAGAATGCATGCTTATAACACCTTGCGCTTGTAGAATACGAACATTACCCGTAATGTACTGTTAACAACTCACCTGGGCCATTCAAATTGACAAGTGGTAGAGCGAAGTCCCGGCAGCAGTTACAGTACGCTTCTACACATTTGCAGTACTTATTGATGTCGTTGTCTTCTATCTTGTCCACTTCGCCGCTCCCTGCTTTGTTCTGAATCCCTTTCTTGTGGTGTTTGTGCTCTTGAAAACCAAAACAATTTTGATTTGACAATAATTTCACGAAGTACCATACCAACTTACTAAGGTGAAAACTCTCCATTGAATACAGTTAGAACCCTGCATAACTGTTTAACACGGAAAACAATAATCTACGCATTCCGACGCCATCTTTTTATTCCCCGACTAGTGATGTGTCTCGTTGCCCGGTCTCAGTAGGGATGTCTTCTACCCAAAATCGGCTAGCATATGTTTATTCAGGTCTAACAGATCAGCTGGTAATAGCTTTGCCTTCTGTGCTAGGTTGTGGGTTCGACCCAAGGACAATCTTTTGACTGATGAACATTATATACGGTTGACTGCTAAAAAAAATACGAAACTAGCTGCTATAGCCATTGCCTATGCCATTACTTAGTTTAGAACATGATGGTTTTGCAGTATCCAACTGGAAATGTTTATTTGCTCAAGATGGATTCCACCGTCTCAAAGTAAAACATCAGGTTAAATTATTTTTAGTTTATAAGTAGATGGAAATGTTTTTAATCTGATGAATTATTAAGATTATAAAACCTGGACGTAGTCGGTACTTTGGTACAAACTAGCTTTTTAAAAGGCAGAGATATTGTAAATTTTGACGCAAAAATATGTTATTCAACAATCTTACACGGTTGTATCAAGCAAATCGCGCTTTATTATAACACAACACGCAATTGGAGTTCATTCAACAAAAAAACACCTAACTTTCACGCAAGCTAATAGAATTTTATCTTTTTTTAGCGGGCTCTACAATAAACCTACCAACACTAAACAGTTTAAGTAGGTATTTATATAATAGGGTATCCGGTATGAAAGTTGAGCATTGACAGATAGCTCGAGTTGTTGTTGCATTAATTAAAAAGCACGGAGGTGTCTTGATTGCTTTGAAACGACAAGATAATAATGCTAAAAGTCTCTAAGTTCTTTCGTACACAGCGCTACGCAAAATTTAGATTTAGAAAAGAAAAAAATCATTCAAATAAATGATTGTGATTCCAGTAAGATAACACATGTGGTAAAGTCACATGGAAAAGTCAAATCTCTGATACAATTTTTTTGTTTTTTATTTATTATAACCGACGATTTAGCTTAGAGATTCAAATCGACGGATATTGAAGATTTACGTGGCATTGTATACGAAAGGGCTTATGGTTATAAAATACTTACTGACACTCTTGGAGGCTGCAAACGCCAAAAGCACGAATATCATAAGAAGCTCAAAAACCAGGGAGAGCTTCATCTTGAAGCGATACTCCCCTTCTGTTGAAGATATCAAAATAAATTAGGTAAATATATAACAGGAACATCTGTCGTGTCTAAAATCCCGAGGAACAATACAACATCTATCTTGTCTAGAATCCCGGTGTTTTAGTCAAGTATAAAGATACCGGCGAACACTGCTATATATTCTGGACATAGGGCCTGCCCTACAAGTCTCCAAAAAGGTTTTAGGCACTTTCCGTCCAACGAGTTCCTGTGCTATCTTCACAATCGGTTCATCAGTTGAGAGGCCGTTCTACATTTTGTCGTCCGTTTCCGGTTAAAATATTTTGTGTGTTGCCTTGTTTCATTTAGAAAGTATTTACTGAAATGATTAGCTTATTGGTAATATTACTTATAAGCTATTCATGATATTAAACACTCAGTATTAACAGTTTTTGTCCAATAATTCTTATAAGAAACGCTCGCGAATGACGAGCGCGTTTAAATCTTTTCGCTACACATCAAAAACGTTTTCGTAGCGCATCTATTATTCAAACACTGCACTTTTGTTTTTTGTTATCTAAACATAATAAAATGTACAGGTCATCTTGCTACATTCTGCATTTATAAGCATTTACGTTTTAAGCACTTAAAAATAACAACATACCTCTCTTAAAATCTTCTATGCAGAAACGTATCCCAACACTTGAAGTTCAAAATTGGCGCCAGCAATTTCCTCACGTTATCAATAATAAACAATACAGGAATTGAACCAACGCGACAGCCAGAACGATAACAGACGATGCCAACGTGCTTACAACACTGTCCGTAGCGACTTGACTCCCGCCAAGAGAAAAGTGATGGCACGGAACAAACAATAGTAGATACTGACGGAAGTTTCACTAGTCACGACACAACGTGAAAAAGTTTCGTCAATCAATTTCAGTGCGCCTCAAAGAGGCTAGTAGCCTCTTAAAATGATTTCACCACACTCGGTTTGAAAGAACCAGTGCCACGATAAGAAGAAGTAAATCATAGAAGTAGATAAAATGGATGACCACGCTCAATAAAACTACATTCTTTTTTGAGCAGTTAATTATGAAATATTCGCAAAATGTAATAATTGCAAAACGCTTGGTTTTTAGTTGTTGCGCAAAATGGGTTCAAAAGCTTGAGATTAGAAACAATATTTGCAGAGGTGTTTGCCAGGCAACTTATTCTTCTCCATAATAGAACTATTTGAATTCTAAAATCAGTACCTTAAGGTTTATATTACTGTGATAGGCCATTGAGAGTGGCATACCTGACAGAGTGACGACACCAAACGAGAAAGGAAAACTAATCCTCTATCTCTTTCACACTTGAAGAAACAGTGAGGGATGGGAGAAAGCACAGACTCAGTTGGCTGCCTATGTAGAATTCAGTGTCAATGATGAGCGTGCGCATAGCTAATGTGAACTGTTTGATGGAAGGTATGCACAGAAATGGAATGATTAACCTCTTTTGTATACATTTGTTGTTTCTTTTGTATATATTAGTGTTGTATGTATGTAATTTTGTCCGATTACCCCCTTTAGACATGCTCATAAAATAATTGAGTTAAGAATCTCTAATTACTAAGGGTATATTCTGTACTGAGCTGGAGCCCTACAGGTTCTGTAATCTAAAAGAAATTACAAAGAACTGAACTTTCTCAACTAGGACCAGTGAAAAAAGATAGGTAAGGTAAAGGTTTATGTCAATCTTGTAATTATAATAATACCTATAGAGGGGGTAGTCCCACAAATGTCATACCTGGGGTAGGTATACATAGTGGATTAGAAAAGAAATAGCCAGTGTTCAATCAACGAACTTAATCACTTTTTTATCGAATCTAGTGAAAACAGGAACTGACAAAACGAACATAAAACTACTTACGCTTGTACGCGTAACAAAAAATTAATAAATTTCGTAAGCATTGAATGAACAATAATCGATTATAGCTAACAATTCATTGTGCATTTTATGTGGTCGAATGACAGACCACCTTTTTTCTGGTGAAGCGTCATCTTTTCAAATTGTAAATTGCTCAAACTAGGGGCAGTTTTGAGCAATTTACGAACTTAAATATAAACAAATTTTGTTTCTATTGTAGAGCATAAATTAGGGTACTCTTTTTCAATAGTGGCGTTAATCGGTTCTTTTTTTAATGGAATAAAATAATAATATAAAATATAATGCATCAATTGTACGAAAGAAGCCTCTTTGAGACGTACTTAAAATCCTTTCACCACACTTGGTTCGAACGAATCAGTGACACGATAAAAAGAAGCTTAAAAGTTCAAGTTATTTTTGACAAGCGGTAATTATTTCATTCAATACCTACTGTATTGATACTTCTCAATCAGATAATGTAAGCTTCTTCGAATAGAAACTGTGCTCAGCTTAGGTAAGTATAGGTAGGTAACTGCATTTCTTTTCAACGAATATTCTAGATGGGCTATAAGAGCAGTGATCTCAGATATACTGCAGTCGGCTCAAATTGGCTTACTGGCTCTGTCCGGCTACCTATAATAATAAACTTCGTGGTTTTTACTAACTTGAAATAGTGACCAAAAACTTCGAAATAGTGTCTGGAGAATTAGTTGACGATCGTTTAAAAATAATTTAAATTAAATTAAAAAAAATCGTAATAAAAATTAAATGAAAATAAAATGAAAATATTTTTTTATACTTGAACTGTGACGCAATACTTAAAGAATAAGCGCGTTAACTTTTAAAGTTGTGTTGTAAGTTGAAATAAAAACTAAGAGTACGCAGGTGTATTATTGAGAGAGCGCTTCTATTATTACAAACACAATTTTATACGAAAATAATAATAAAATAGTTATAACCCCTAGATCTAGTCACCTGGTAGACCAGGTGACTAGACCTGATAGACATTGTAATCGCGGGAAATCGGTGGAGAGGATTCATAATCGTTCATCGTAGAAATGTATAAAGGAGGCTTCCAGCAATGTACTTCTTCAGGCGGATGATACTGATGATAAATAACAAGACCAATTTCATCTGTCGTCGTCGCAAACGGGTCCACCCAAACGTAGTCGGTAGCAAGACATGGTCACTTTCTACAGGAGAAAGTGGTCGGGATACAACTGTGACCACATCTGTGTTTGTTTTTGTTTTACCCGCATTGGTAATATTTAGTAGGTGCTTGAAATTATTGTATAAGCTAGTTTTAACAAACATTATACCTAAACATGACGTTCAACATTGAAAATCCTCGAATAAAAAAAGTAAAGCGCTTACCTAGATGTGTGTAAAAAATAAAACATTCGTTCTAAATATTAATAGATCAACCAATTTTCAGACTCATATACACTGTAGAAACTCAAAACTTATTAAATTAATGTTAGACCTCCAAATAAGTTACTCTAAAAATGATATATTGATGATTATTCATTTTTGTCAATAAATAACTATTATACAAGGTGTATCTAAATATGTGTACTATGCGAAGGTGGGGGGTTTCAGACCACAATGGTGATCAGTTGTGGAGGGGAGATAATTAAAAATTCCTATTTTCAGTTTCCCATACAAAAATATTTAATTTCATAATGCCTAAATAAATTGACAACCCTATCCTTGTAACCCCTTGACCCCTTGACCTACTACCTCTGTAGGTCTACTACTACTACCTACTACCTCTGTAGCTGAGTTTAGGGTTGTCACTTTGTATAAAGTCAGCTGTTAATGTTGAAACTTCGTTGCAGTTTTTTTCAGAGATACCAATCGAAGTTCGAAAAGTCGTTGAACAAAAGTTGTTCCCCGGGGGGTGGAAATTCACCCCCCTTCAGGATAGTACACATATTTTGATACACGTTGTATTCTTTTTATTTTCCTCATTTTTTATTTCTTCTCGACCATGATAGATCACAGCGATCAATGACCTCAAACTGGGCCAGTGGCTCACTCACTGCACTTCACCACGTATGGCTGCACCGGACGACAATGAAACGAACTTTCTATTAGGTTCGGGAACATGGACCATGGACCATGGACCTGTACTACCAATAGCTATAGTATCCTTATAAGACATTTTCGTTTTAAATGTAAAGAGATTTTTTTAGAAGCAGTTTCGTTTTATATACTTTTTAATAATATGCTTAAGTAACCTGCTACTTAAACCCATCAAAGTATAAAAGCATATTATTAGACAGTAAAAAGCGCTATGGTCAGTATATTCCTGACAAAATCTGCCAAGTCATAGCTAAGCCCATTCTGCTATTCGAGAAACTCTAAAACCAATACTCCAGCTTTATTGATTCACCCACAATAAACACAGCTTTCTCAATGCATCCCACTGATGCATACTATTACTGCGTTATGCTTTATTTAAATTTCACCTTCTATTGTGAGCGAGGTGAAACTGAGACGTATCTGAGGGAAGGAGCAGTGTAGCGTCGACGCCGGCGACGATCGCCTCTTTCACAATCTCTCGATGTAATAACCCCATCGTGTACCAGAGCGTACGTCCTTTATAAAGCGCGCGTTTATTTAAAATTCAAATATCGAATCTTAGTTTTTTTTGTGTATTCGGCCAGTGACATCTAGTGACATGTCGGTCAAACTGACGATTTCGCTGCTCGTCGTAGTACTTGCGGTTACGTTCGCTGCTAATATTTTAGGTAAGTAGTATATTGCTTTGGTAAACGTGTACTTTCTACCATCATTAGCTGACCACTAATGTGAATTTACTGCCAGTTTCGAAACCCTTTATGGTGTTGATATTTGTATTCTAATTGGAACACTTAATTAATTGGCACCAACAAAATTGATGGCTTTTTACTCTCACCTATAATTTATCTGTGGTATACAAGGAGAGGAAAGGACTTTTATTGGTAGCGTAAAAGGTGTGAACGTGTGAAGTATTTTTAGAATTTGTGTTTTGAATCTACAAAAATATACTTTCTATTTTATAAAAGTTTTTTTTGTGGCAGTGGCGTTCAATTAAAAAAAATATGAATATATTAGAATTAACACAAATGTACTATTATACTTATTTATTCTCAGACCAGACAATATATTTTAACAGTTTCTCTTATGCTAATAAATGTATGCCTAACCTACATTTACAATAATTCAGCTATAACACATACTTAAAAAAAGCAATATAAGATTATATCGTGTACATACATATAGCTGAACTATATATAGCACTCCTCTATAATTATTATAAAATTATAAGCAAAAGTAAACGCCTCAAGCTCTTTTATTACAGCACGTAAGTCTTGACTTAGACTCATTTGATATCTACACATAATACAAGTATAATATCAAACATAACTTACATAAGAGTTTACAGCGAACATTGAACTGCGAACACGCACTAGTGAAAGTAGACACTGCATGAAAGTAAGACTTTTGTTTTTGGACAGTTGGTAACATCTGTTTGAAAATTCTGCTTTTGTCAAAAATACAAGACAAACTAACAGATTGTCTGTCTTTCTTCATAAACATCACATACTTAGTTCAAAGTTATCATTGTGATAAAACTGTAAAAAAATACATTTATGAATTGTTTTTATTAAACATATACTTAATTTAATTTATTAACAAAATTTAAGGTTTACATAATGTACCTATCTTAAAATATAACTTACGGCCAATTACGGATTTACATTTTTCGTGTAAACTGATAAGAGAGAATTTTATCTAGCTTCTATTAATAATTTTCTGGAGAATTACCGAGTGATTTTTCTCATAATCATAGGATAACCACTATATTCGCACTATACATTCTGTATTCTATGTATGTAGGTACGTCAAATATATATTTTCTTTCTTTCTACAAAATATTCTTTTAAATTCTACTCTTTTGTTCCACATTAGACATAAGCATAACTCACACACAGACACCACACAGTTCGTAAATAGACAGTTCTAGAGACGAACTTTAGTTAGAAATACACCATTGATTTCTGATTTTCATTAGACTTCTTCAACTTCGACGATGGCAAGAAGCTGATCGAGGTGCCTCCAGAGACGCGCGAGCAACCGAATCGGAACTGCATGTGCAAGGGCCCAGCTTGCGTCTGCTGCGTCAATTTTAACATCACCATTGTTGAACTTGGAGGACCAGGTATAACACTCGTCATGGGATAGTATGGTTACATCATCATCATCATCAGCATGAAGAAGTCCAGTGCTGGACACATACCAGCCCCCTACACATTTCCAGGAGGAACGATTCTGAGCTCTTTCCATCCACCGACTTCCCGCGATCTTAAAAATGTCGTCGGTCTATCAGGTGGGTGGGTGCCCTACGTTTCGTCTTCCGGTTCGTGGTCGCCAGCATAGCTCTCTCCATAGTAAAGTAGTATACTAGAGCTCTTTGTGAAGGCCTCGACCGTCATGCCTATTTCTGCCGTGAAGCAGCATCGCTGTGTTTCAGTTCTAAGGGTGTGGGTGCCGGTGTAATGGTACGTGAGTCTTAACATCTGTATGCCTCAAGTTGATGGAACAGTGCATCGTAGGGCACGTTGCTGACGTGCGTGACCTGCAGGACATTGATTTGTTACAGACGATGGTCCCCACTGAACATCGGGTTAAGCTGTATACATGGTCCATTACATAGTTGCATAAAAACCCTACTTCCCTCGCACATTATAGAGCTTTTATGATTCTTTGCTAACACAATGATGAAATAGATAAATAAATTATGATAAATATATAATAATATATTTCATCTAAAAATCCTGTCGGAATAGGCACTATAGCATCTCGCAAAAAGAGGCATGAGTTAAAACCTTGCCCCTGACGCAATATAAAATCATGTACAATAGATGCAACTGCCTATTTCCTTGCTAACAAAAAGTCCCTTTGCTTTTATCTTTCAAATTCTCACCATCTTTTTATATTTTACAGGATGTGTCCACATGAAATACGTGTCGCCAGATGAAGGTTTCTCCGTCAAAGTTTCCTACGGCAAGAACCTTATTCACAACTCTAAAATACAAGGTAAATTTCTCTGCTAAGTTCGTATTTTATTACCTTAAGTCTGCTGAAGAGAAACTCAATAAAGCATGTTGAAATTTCTAAAGAAAGTTGCTCCGTCTGTAGGTATACTAATAGGTATAATGATGTTTCTAGAAGTATTTGCATGGTTTCTTGGATACGTTACAGGTTTTATAGACTTTCTTAATGTTTTTTAGTAATTATGTCTGCTACAAAGTTATAGATTTGTTTATTCAGTAGTATCCCAAGGCTCACTTTGAAACGTCTTAATGCTAGGTGAGTCTAGGTGCCAGTTCCACGCGACCAAGCCTAGAAGAACAGGCAACAAACTACAGCTTGGTTCCTACCGTTTTCATATGTACCTACGTTTTAATAATTAAAATAATTAGAGCAGTGAAGTTCCAGTGTAATGTGCTACTGCACTTAGTGAGATGTATGCTAATACAAAAGCAAAAGTTTCAAAGACAGCACACGCAGCTTCAAAGTAATAGAAGTTGGGACAAGGGCAAGAAAATGATGGTGACTTAATATACTATAAAATAAAAAATGATGCGGACAATGCACACAGTTTGTAAATACAGACATTGAATACAATATAACACCCAGACAGAGAACAAACATCTGTGTTCAGCAAGCAAGCCTGGTTACACGCTATCTACATAACTTTCCTGTTCTATGCATTCTGTGTACGCATGTTTTGGGGTACTGTCTAGCTCATAATTTAATAATATTTATGCCTGTAAATTATCGATTGTGCTCTGTTTTGTGTACCTAATAAACAAATAAATAAATAAATAAAAAAAGCACACAAATATTTGTTCTCGGTGGGGATCGAACCCACGACCTGCGGCGCAGAAGGCAGAGCTACTGCCAACTACGCTAAGGCTGAGCTAAGAGGCCAGTCATTAGGTAGATCCATATTTACCATGTATCCATATTTCTGACCTCTCAGCTCAGTTGGTAGTAGCTCTGCCTTCTGCGCCGTAGGTCGTGGGTTCGATCCCCACCGAGAACAAATATTTGTGTGCTGAACACAGATGTTTGTTCTCTGTCTGGGTGTTATATTCTATTCTAAGTATGTATAAAAAATGTATAAGTATTATATCAGCTATTAGGTTATCATAGCTCTACTTAGTATGGGGATAGATAATGTTGTGTGTTTTGTCTACAATATTCATTTAATTTGTATTATATTCTAAGTATAAAAAAAAATATATAGGTAAGTATTATATCAGCTATTTGGTTATCATAGCTCTGCTTAGTTTGGGGCTTGATAGTGTTGTGTCGTTTGTCTACAATATTCATTTAATATTTTCCAGGAGCAAACCCTCCTCCAATATGTCTAGAAGTCTTCGGCCGGTTCGCCCAAGTTTGTGCCAAATTCCACGACCTGGCGCCTACCTCTGACGGTCTCAGGGGCTGCCTGGAGCTCCAGCCTAAGCTCCTTGGAGAGACACAACTGGACTTTCCAATCGGTTGCTTTAAATCCACTGCTGGCGGTATGGAGATGGAAGATCCACCGGTGGAACTAGAAACGTAAGTTAGCTACGATATGAACGACACAGTTCATATCGTAGCTTCATCATAGATCGTTTTTTAGGGTTCCGTACCCAAAGGGTAAAAAGGGACCCCATTACTAAGTCCGCCTCAAAGAGGATCATGAACCGTGATAGTAAGACAGTTGAAGTTTTCACAGATGATGTTTTTCTGTTGCCGCTATTTCAACAAATACTTACAAAAAATCTGAACAAAAAAAATATTTAAGGGGGCTTCCATACATTCAAATACACACATCAACACTGTCTAGGGATATTTCATTTTGAATTCATTTTCAAATTTTTCGAGATTTTGTTCCTACTTTAATTTTTATTTTTAAATAATATCAAACAGTTGTATTTTATTATTATTAATAAACAACATAAAATAAATATTCTTGCCATACCTAGTTTCTAAAGAAAAAAAAAATAGTTTTTGTAAAAATCAACAAAGTATCGATAGACAATGTTGATTGAGTGTATATTAAATATGATGGAATCAAATATAAAATCTTGTACCTTTAAACGAGAAAAGCTTGTAATAATCAGAATCTCTGTTGTTATATAATAATCAGAATCTTGGAAACGGCACCAACCAAATATTTTCATAAAAAAAAGACAGGGTTTTCGGGGGCGTTAATATATCGATCTAGCTAAGGAGTAATTTTTAGAAAATTTTGTTTGGATAGTTTTTTGAAAAGCTTTTAAAAAATGAAAAATTATATTTGTTTTTCAGAACCACAGAACCTGAGGAAGAAACAGAAGAAGAAGCCGAAGATGATAAAGACACATTCGACGTTGAAAGCTTCCTCCACGGCGTTTACCAAACCGCGGAACAAGGTGTGGCTCTACTAAGCAGTCTCCTAGACATTCCTAGAAACAGCACAACTACTACTACGACTCCTAAGCCGGAAGAGACGAGGCGGGGAAAGACTTTGAAACATCCTAATCAACTGTGATAATTTATAGAAATTGTATTAATTAAAACGATACAATAATTGGTGGTGTTAACTTTAAGTATCTTTGAGAAGACAGTTTAGATATTCTTCGTGTCACTGGTTCTTTCAAACCAGAGTGTGGTGAAAAAGTGTGTCTCAAAGAGGCTCCTTTCGTGCACTATAGACAGTTTAGATGGAAATAGTAAATTGAATACAAAAAATCTAGATGCATGAGCACATACATTTTATTTTCTTATGAAAGTTAATGTTTTTTTTCATTGATATTCGATGGGTACCCAGTTATGGGAATACTATACCAGTAACTTCTAAAAGTTCTAAAATCAAACTGAAAATGAATTGCATCGAATTTACATAGTTCTTTTTATATAATTTAAGTTCGTCAGTACAAAATGGCATTTTTAAGCGTTCAGACTTTTCCAGTTGAGCTCTTTAGATTTTTATCTAAAGAGCGATCCTAACTTTATTGCTTTATACATGTATTGCTAAGATTTAAGAATAAAATAAGATTTAAGAAAAAAATAATATCTTAAAGGTTGTTTTTTTGCCATTATGGTGGATATTACCCTTGGGAGAAAAGTGGAGCAGGGTTCGTCTCTAAATAGTAAACTCCCGATGATCTGTAAAAAAACGAAAATTAGTTAAAAAATAAATGTTTTTTCATTCCTCTTGCTCAAAAAGACCTTAATTACCAGAGCGAAGAAAAAATAGCAAAACTTTTTTTTTTTTATTTTTGTCTGGGAAATGATAATAGGCCTACAAAAACGAAAAAGTCTTAAGCCATAAGTAGAATGATCATGATTGAAAACTCGACCTATTACTGTTTCATAAAAAAAGAATAAAATTTCATTTTTGAAAATAGAACTAAAATCGGTGACCTTTTGGTAGAATGCATGTGTACAGAAGAAATAAATAAAAATATTGGCGCGAAATCCTTAGAATTTTTCTCAATTTTTTCTTATGTAATTGTTTTTTTTTTCTCACAATCGTATTAAAAACCGGTCAGCACCATCCCGATTTCTAATTTGAATATTCATTATCCAACATAGATAACTTAAGCACTGCCTGAATTATTTCTAAAACTCACCCAATTTTTGGCCTAAGTCCACCCATCTGCAACCTTCCCGGCAACAGGTCACAGGTGCCGAACACAGCGGCAAAGTAGTTTATGCACATCTGTCCAGTAAACCCTCCAGTCAGTAGAGACTCTGCGAAGTAGAAATAGCTACGGGCGTGGTCGCAGACGTTGGAGTCACAGCCAGGCATTGCGATACCTAAGAAATGAAAAAAAAGAAAGTAGGGATTCCCTTCTACCGAAAGCCGAAAGCGTGATGGGTCGAAGACATCGTAGAGGAAGCCTGAATCAGAGAGGCACAAGACAAAAGAGGCTGGCAGAAAATGAAGGAGGCATTGGGTGGCACCGGGCTGAGATGTTTATAATGATGACGCCTTCTACTGGTTGAGAAGCAAATGTCGTAGGTACCTACAAGAAGTCAAAATAGTTCCAGTACCTTAACATTTATGTGTAATCCAATCATGTAAATGCTAATTTTCTGACTAACAGTATAACAAAATCAAGGGAACAAGTAGTGACTTGTAATTTGGAGAGCATGTTTTTTAAAGTACCTACCTACCGACAGACTGGGTATGAAAGAATATTGAAAATTCACATTTTAAATTCTGATTCAAAATCTGATGTCAGTTATTAGAAGTTCTATGATTGAAAGTGAGGTTCAATTATTATGATGATAGCTTACCACCATTGGGATAAAAGTCAACCTGAGCCAAATCTGCCAGATATCCATGGATGCCGAAGTTAGTGTGAATAACTTCTGTGTAGACGCCGTCAGATGGCTGGAAACGATCAACGTGGTTCACCCATCCAATGTAAGCGGGGTTCAACCCTAAAAATATTTTTACATGGAATATAAAAAAAAAGCAGCCAAGTGCGAGTCGGACTCGCCCATGAAGGGTTCCGTAGCATCAATTAACATAATATAAAGGTTTTTGTAGTTCGTCGAAAGGTAAATTGCGGTTTACGATTTATGACGTATAAAAAAAAAACTACTGACTAGATCTCGTTCAAACCAAATATCGTTGAAAGTTTGCATAGTAATGTACAACATATATTTTTTTTGGATTTATCATTCTCTTATTTTAGAAGTTAGAGGGGGGGGGACCAACTTTTTTCCACTTTGGAAGTGTCTCTCGCGCAAACTATTCAGTTTAGAAAAAAACGATATTAGAAACCTCAACATCATTTTTAAAAACCTATCCATAGATACCCCACACGTATGGGTTCGATGAAAATAAAATTTGCGGTTTACGATTTATGACGTATAAAAAAAAACTACTGACTAGATCTCGTTCAAACCAAATATCGTTGAAAGTTTGCATAGTAATGTACAACATATATTTTTTTTGGATTTATCATTCTCTTATTTTAGAAGTTAGAGGGGGGGGGACCAACTTTTGAGTTTCAGTTTCAAGTACGGGGACCCCAAAATTTATAGTTTTTTTTCTATTTTTATGTAAAAACCTTAATGCGGTTCACAGAATACATCTACTCACCAAGTTTCATCAGTCTAGCTTTTATGGTTTCGGAGAAAAATGGCTGTGACACGGTCGGACAGACAGACAGACAGACAGACATGACGAATCTATAAGGGTTCCGTTTTTGCCATTTGGCTACGGAACCCTAAAAAGGCGCTTCAATAATTGGTCTCCTTTTTAAACTCATTTTCGTTTGCTGAAAAATGAATATTTCCCAAAACTAAGCGGTCCCTTGTTGAAGACACTCAAATTTCTCCTTATGTATCATATTTTTCCACGACTACTTTTCGGCCAGTATATATTTTTGTCATTTACTTCAGTTGAAAACTAATAAAGTTAAAGTACCAACCAGTAACATAAGCTACATTTCCTTGAACGTTTCGTCCCACTATCCCGGCTTGGTGACCTCCATACCCAAATCCCACGATATGGTACTGCTCGCCACTAGAATGTGTTTCCCGGTTCAACCAGTCTATGAACTGTGCTACTGCGATACCAGATGCTATCGTGTTTCGGATAACCACCCTGTAGCTGATAGAGCTGGCTCCTGCACTCCAGTCTACCACTATAACGTTGACGTCTTCTGCTGCCAGAAATGCTGAAAATTATGAATATATTTTGCTATGTGCAGAGCCGGTAGCAGAATGTGCTCTACGATGCACTGCCATGCGTCCATCAAGCCTTGAGACATACAGACGTGCCAGTAATGTTAAAGGCAGCCAAACCTTTCATACCGAAACACAGCAACGCTGATTATAAGACATTCGTAATCTAAAAGAGACGATGCGTTGTTATAGGCGATGGTTACCACGTAACACCAGTTCGGCCATATTTTTTTCATCGGCAAACTGAATATAAGGCTGGGGGGCTGGCGTCACAAAAAAGAGACCTACCTATACTCAGCAGTGGATGCAAAGCTGAAGTAATCATTAGAAACTGATCATTCAGAACTAACTGGGTTTAAGGTTTAGGCCTTCATCATCATCATTGTCAGCCTGAAGAAGTCCACTGCTGGACATAGGCCTCCCCTACACGGTTTAGGCCTTACCTGGGATCAGGACAGCGTTGAAGTCGGAGCTAGCCGATTCCGACGTATCATGGATCAGCACAACAGTCCGTCTACTGCTCTGGTAGTTTGTTATTTGAAGAAGTCCAGGGTTGTCGATCAGCAACGGATGGCTGACCGAAGGGTTGTCTCTGAAATAAAACGTGTGCTGATCAGTTCATCAGCAGCTACGAAAAGTGAAAATGAGAATGCCTTATTTACCTCTCTAGTCATATCACTAGATTTTTTAGACCCGTGTGGATGGCGTAAGGATTATAAATGTGCCTGAAAGAGGTTCCTTTCGTGCATTTATACTATTACCTGGTGAACAAGTGATACACGTTAGCGCGAGTAGGGTCGTATCTAGTCGATTCAGCAATGTCTTCTGCGGTCAGTTCATGGTCTTCTTGTTCCTCAGTGGCAGTGGCTCCATTGCTAAGCTTGTTGAGGGGACTTGGCAGAGCTGTAGGCAAATCAATTAAAAGGATATCAGGTATGGGATCGTGGTAGTTTTGCATAATCTAAGACGCTTAAGCTGGGTATAGAGCAACTTAAGGCGAAGACCACGACGTTGATGTACTACTCACTCGCTCATTTTGACCCCTTTTTGAAAGATATAAATTAACTGAATTAATTTATCGAAACGCGAGAAAATATCCTGAGTGCAATCCACTGGCACAGAGATTAGCAAAAAACTAATTTCGATTTAAACCATTTTCTACTTAAAAGTTTGCTTAACTGGTTTTCGTCGTACATAAGAAAACTTTTGAGGAGGAAAATGTATTAGGACCAAAATTATTTTTTTGGAAATCTGTGTGTGGATTGCACGCAAGATAGTTACTCGCGATTTTCGATAGAATATGCTCAGTGTTTTTTTTATCTTACAAACGGTAAAGGAAAGCTGCGTGAGGAAACCTACTAGAAAATTACCTACTAGAAATCTACTATATAATTTTTAACAGAAAAATAAGTGAGCTTACTATTTAAAATACATACCTAGACTTAAAGCTACAAGGCCGAGAAAAAATACACAACATGTTTGTTTCAACATGTTTGTTTGACAAGTGTTCTTATTATCATAACTAATGCAAACTTATCGGACTAATCCTCGTCACCAGATAAAACTTAATATAGATTATCCCTATGTTTAGATTATATGTGTTCAAAATTAGCTGTCACTGCCTTTATAACCCGTTGGTGAGAGATGGAAAGGTTATCTTATGATAGGTTTTATAAGACGTAAAGCCATCCTGAGGTCCAACAGTAAAAAAAAATACCGGTGTCAGAAAGAACTTTGCATAAACATTCTATTCAAACAATGCCTACTTTTACCATGGACTAATTATGGATTTTGAAGCACTGAAGCACTATTAAAATAGTGATTTAGTATATCAATATAATGTGAACTCCCTATTTGACAGAATTTCAAAAATGTTGCAGACTGGGTGTAAATGAAAATGACGAAAACCGCGGACACAACGCTGTTCGGGGAAAAATGCTAGTATAGTTTGTCATTCATTTTTCATTTCATTTCATTTCATTTATTCACAAACAATTTACAAAAATCGTGTTTGAAATCACTTAAATTACTAGACAACACAACACAATACATGGTACACGAAAAGGATAAACCGAAAAATAAAATTAATAACAATGTCAACCAATAAAATGTCAACAATGAAAATACAATACTTAGTCTAAATTAAACATGTCTTGTCATAAGCAATAAATTCATTAATTGTGTAGAAACACCCTTTCAACAATAGCCTTGTGAGCCTAGATTTAAAAATGTTGAGACTAACATTGTCCTTCAAGTCGGTAGGAAGCAAATTAAAAAGTTTTACAGCTTGGTAACGAGAGCCATGCTTTGCTATATTTAATCTAGGGCATAAAGGTGCATCGAGATCTTTGCGTCTTGTAATGAGTCTATTCTTCCGTTGTTCAGCACTTTCATATTTATGTGGGTTTTTTACAATATCCATCAGTAGTGTCAAAATGTATAGGCTTGGAACTGTCAATAAATTTAATCTCTTAAAGTGATCCTTACAAGATTCCCACTGTGGAATACGCACTATTGTCCGAATTGCTCTCTTTTGCATAACAAACGCCTTGTGCATTGTATACTCATAACTATTGCCCCAGAACTTAACACTGTAGCGAAATTTTGATTCTACGAGGGCATAGTAAACCATTTTAAGATGAGAAACACTTACCTCATCTCTTAGGCTTCGTATTGCATAGCACGCAGAACTTATATGGTTTTCAACTGACTCTAGCTCTTTTTTCCAGTTCAAGAACTGGTCAATGTGTACTCCAAGGAATTTGACACTCTTGGCAAATTCCAACGCTATTCCCTCACGTAGAACCTCCACAGATTCGTTCGTATGTGCAGTCGACCTGAACAGAATAGCTTGTGTTTTTTTAATATTAAGCTTTAAACTATTTATACTAAACCATCGATCAAAAACGTCAAGTGTATTTCCTATTTTAAGTTTGAGATCATGTATGGAAGACGCTGGGATGATCGCGTTAGTATCATCCGCGTACACCACCAATTTAATGTCAGGAATTGATTTTGTTACATAATTAATTAAGTCATTAAGAAAAATAATAAAAAATATTGGCCCTAAAATTGAGCCTTGTGGAACACCACGGCGAATATTTATCACTTTAGACTTTGCTGCCTCTTCCTGTCCATTCACAACGTGTTTAACTTCTATAAATTGTTTCCTATTGCTAAGATATGATCTAATAAGACACAACGCATCGCCTCTTACACCATAATGCTCTAGTTTAGCAAGTAGAATGGTATGATCTACCATATCAAATGCAGAGGAGAGGTCCAGAAACAAACCAGCTACCTTTTTTTTACTGTTGAGATTGCATAAGACATCGTTTATCAAAAGATCAATTGCATCAATAGTCCCGACACGCAGTTGATACCCAAATTGCCGGTCGTTTAAAATGTTATATGCGCGCAGATGTGAAGCTAACCTATCTTTTATTAGCTTTTCAAAGATCTTAGATATAATTGGAAGCAAAGAAATTGGCCTGTAGTTTTTAGGATCATTTTTTTTTCCTTTTTTATGGATTGGTAGAACTCTGGCAATTTTAAGTTGTTCTGGAAAAATGCATGTGACAATACATTTATTAAAAAAGATAGACAGTGGTTCGGCAAGTAAATCAATATTATCCTTAATGATGGCAATAGGTATTCCATCATATCCGAAGGAACGCTTTACTGCCATCCTCTTTACAATAATTCTGATCTCATTTCTATTAGTGGGTCCAAATTCTATGTCAGTGTCAACTCTGTCACAGCTTTTCAGTAAGAATGTCAATGCTTGGCCATTATTGTTATTATCAATGTCATCAGTTCTAAATTCAAATTGTTTTGCAAAAATGTCAGCTATGTCTTGGGCGTTGTCAATAATATGATTATTTATTTTAAGCTTCAAGTTATTATTAGTTCCTAAATTACATTTATTCCTATGTCTATTAACGACGTTCCATATCTGTTTCGATCTGTTTTGGGCCTTTTCTACTTCATCTGTAACTGCGATACGTTTTGATGCCTTCAATACCTTTTTATATAGTTTTATGTATTTGTTTTTATATTCTTTTATAGAGTCATGGCAATTAACCGATCTCATTGAATTTAGAAATCTCTTCATTTTACTTGATGTTTTAATGCCTTTAGTTACCCATTTTATTTTATTTTTCTTTATAGCATTAACTTTAACAGACCTTAATGCAAAACATTTATGAAAAAGTTGTCTAAAAGTCTTCAAGAAATCATTGACCCCACAATTCACCAGATCGTAGTTCATTAGGTTATGTCTAAAACAAAGCTTATTTCTAACTGAAAATAATCTGTGTTTAGCTGTATAAAATTGTTCGGTTTCTGTGCATTTGTTTTCAAGAGCTAGACTGCAGAACAAACCTGCATGTCCATCCGCAAGTCCGTTATGATCGACATCACAAGCTAATACATTTACCTCAGGAAGATTGGTCAAGATGTTGTCAATGCATGACTCAGAACTATTTCTAGAGAATGTGCTGGATTTGATAAGATGTCTAAAATTATAGCACTTGAGAAGAGTAACTAACTCGCTTTGATGCTTACTTTCAACCAGAAAATCAACGTTAAAGTCTCCTAAAATTATACATTTTTTATTGAAAAAGTGTTCCAAAAGTTTTTCCAGTCGAACAATAAACTCATTGAAAGTTTTATGATCTGGAATTCTATACAGGCAGCAAATATTCAAGTTATAATTTAAGTCACTGACTCCACATATTTCAAAACTGTTCATTTTATAAAGCTGTTTACATATCTTTAATTCTTTTGTGGTGTTAAAATTATCAACTAATATTAAGGAACCACCCCTTGTTTTATTAACTCTGCAGTTGTATGAACCTAATTTATAATTATCGAAGTTAAAAGCAGACATGCTTTGCTCATTTAGAAAATGCTCAGTGATGCAAATGAAATGAGGATTCGCCGCGCGCTCACTTAAGTAAACAATAACATCATCTTTTTTGTTTGATATTCCACACATATTTTGGCAAAAAAAGTTAAGTGACTTAAAACAAGACTTTCGGGAGTTACTATCTTTCACACTATTGGTCACGAAAAAATGTTTCACTATCCTGTGGAACAAGCGCGGGGTCCACCGTTTGAGTACTTATGGATTGCGGTACCCCGCCGCTTGTTTGTGTACATTTGTGAGACATGGTACCTTTTTTGTATTGTATGAAACCTTCCTGTATTTTGCGGCCATTAGTTTTGCGAAAAGTTAAGAATTTTTCATTATAATCGAATTGGTCAATCATTGAATTTACTTTATAACACACGTCAAAAATAGAATAACCATTAGTGTAGTCTAAGTTGATAAAAGTACATTTTTTATATTGTCCACTTAACATAATCAGCATTTCGTTTAATTTATTTTCGTTAAGATTTACATTTTCTAAAACTTTTAAGATAAATACAGGACATTTTATACATTTAAGAAAAACACATAGTTCAGCCATCACCTTTAGTGGGCTCGTGTCATGTTGACCCGCACAAATCAACACTCGATCTGCTGAAGAAATGTCAAACATCTTTGCACAGTTGAGTATCTCCTCTGATGACGCATTAGACTTGATAAAGGAGATTACTTCATAGTGGTCGTATATGCTTTGCGCCCTTGATTTTCTAAGACAAGATGAAAGGCCTAAGCACTGTGATCCTCCAAAAATAAAGAGTTTATTTTTAGGCTTTATGGTATGATTTCTTTGTTTTTGCTCTATATCCAAGACTCGCCTTACATTTTGGATTGGCTCTACATTCCTTACCGACTCTACCGCCCGTGCTGGCTCTACATTCGAGGCTAGTTCTACACTCTGCAGGGCCTTTGGTGTGGCGGGCTTTGAGTCTAGTTGTAAGTTCTCATAACTCATCTGATTGGCCTTTGTCTCAGGTTCCAAGCACTGATTAGATTCTGGCGATAGCATTACATTTTCGTTGCTCGTGCTAGTTGTATTACGTAGAAAAAGTGGACTGTTTCTGAAACTATCATTTAGTCGACGTTTGACACTCTTCTTGCAGGTCGAAGATATCCCTCTACGAAATGACTGAGGGCTCCTGCAGATCTGCTTTAAAACATCCACTTCTTGAGCTAAGAGTGAAATGTGTTTTTTTAAGTCCATATTTTCAAGGATTACATTTTCTAATTCATTTTGCGTAGACTGAAGATTGGATCTCAAACTGACTATTTCCGCTTTCATTTCTTCCATATTACTCGATAGGATGTGTGTGGATAGGTCTAGACTTTTTACCATCAGATCTTCAGAAAGTGTTGTATTTGGTGAATCACTCTCACTTATTCTTTCAAGTGATTTTGCCCTAGACAATCGTGGTTTCCTCCTCGTAGTAACATTATTTATTTCTTCCATTTTTACTACAAGTAATGCCCTCTGTGGTTTAATACATGAAACAACTTAGTCAATCACCTTTCACGGTCAGTTCAAAATAAAGGCGGTAGATTAGGAACAATGTTTAGCATTTGTTTGTTGCTGTAGGTTAACGGTTTGATGATTCGCAGTTTATATAATAACACTCACTTGCCTTGTTTCTTTCATTTACCATTTATCTTGGCATCAAATATTTTTAAGCACGATATTGGGAATCCTTGATAAAATTTGCTATTCAAAAAGTCACCGATTTTACACTTTCAATCACCATACAGTTTTTGTTTATTTATAAACGATATATTCACAGTTTAGTTACACAAACATTTTCTGGCACGAGTTATACAGCACTTATCACATTAAACACGTTCAAAGATTCTGATAGCCATATTTACTATTTTAAAATATTTTATTTCATTATCATCATCATCAACATATTCGTATAACAGTCCACTGCTGTAAATATTTACCAAAGTAAATCTGGATTTTCCAATAATAGATATATCTATTATCTTCTTGACTTTATCACACTCATTTGTTTTTAATCCGATGGATAGCGTGCTTCTATTATTTATTCTGTATTGTGGCGTCATTCCCAGATGGTAAAACCCCACCATGTAGGTAAGTTATTTGGTTTACTGGGTGGAAAGTTTTCATTGTTTAAAAGGTGCTGCGATACTTAGATAGATAACTCTTTATTGATTACAATGACACACGAGGTAAGTAGAATACAGTTTTTAGCTTAAAAATAAACAGTCACAGTAAAAAAATAGGCAGCTTTATAGCTAAAAGCGATCTCTGCCTGGCAACCTTGAGATAGTCAGAGGGGAGACTTATACCTACATCGTGGATTTTTGGTCATTTTCGCTACTAAATTATTTATTAAGAATAAGATTGCCTTGCTAGAATGTATATTTTTTTTAACTAAGTTAGAAAGAGTTTCAGTCTTGTCTATGAATGAGACTTCTGTTTTTCATGAGCCGTCAGAATTTTGATAACGAATAGGTAAACCTCTATGTAGGCTAATAGGTAAGTAAATACGAGTATTAAACGACGCCGATAAATCGACGAAAATATTAAAAAGTTTATCAGTTTGGCAGATTTATTGCAGGAGCTATAAAACAAATTATCTGTTGGTTCCTGGATTAAAGTGTTCTTTGAAAAAGGACCTAATCTTTGATAAACAAACTTGATATAAGACGATTAATTTTTGTTTGTCTCAGTTATCGTTTTAAAAATGTTAGCGTTGAAGTGTTTTCTCGTTTTGACTGCTGTGGCTTCAGGTAGGGAATATTACCTTTATCATTCAGCCTGTTTGCTACGATTATGTCTGAAATAAAACGTTTATTATTATTGCTATTTTCAATTGATACAAATCGGCTCATAACAGCCGGTATAACTAGTGCACACGGGTCTAAGCCAAGTGTGCGCCAGTAATGGTGATGCTACGTTTGGTGGTAAAATTTCAGTCGACTGGTTTATTTGGAAAAAAATCCTAACTTTTCTGCATATGTTCAAATTAAAATAACGGTCTTTTGTAGAAGTGCGTGTATGTATTGGTAAATCCAGTTATGTGAGTGAATGAAACACCTGATTTGGAACTATAAAATGCTAGCTTATCAAACCTAAAAACTGAAATAGATAGAAATACCGACCTACGTAATATAAATGTGAAAATCCTATTCGAGATTATGTCTTTTAAATTTTCAAACAAATGAAAATAATTGTAGGTACATCACACACAGGTATTTTGAATTTCAGTGTGATTTTTTTAGATCTTTTTTCTTTTTAGAAAGCTTTCCCAAATAAGGAAAGTGTTGACTTTAGTAATATTTTTATGAACAACGGGATATTTACCATAATTTGGTTTTGTGAATTTGACTCCCGATATTTCGGCACAGTTGCATGCACCATGGTCATGGGCTAGGTTTAAATAGTGGTACCATGATATTGTACTTACTACTAATTATGCAAGCAAGCACACTGCCCACCTGACGGAAAGCTTAAGGCGGTGGGTACAGTGGGTTGCATAAACTTAGGGTTCTTTGGTTTAACTTGTTTTTTTTCTTTGGCAGCTCATAGTTTTGGCCTCAATGTGCAGGATGTCGTGTGTCACTTGTTCACCAAGTAAAGTATATTTATATACAACGTGTTAATGAAATAACCCAAAACATTGGACACCCCACCCGATTTTTATATTAATAAATTGATATGACGTATAATTATTTATTTTCATAAATTATAGTAAAAGATATTTGTAAATGTCGCGCTACTTCTTACAGATTCGTAGCTCTATCGCCCTCGCCCGCGCTGTTTGTTTACATCGCGTTGGACAGTACCTACGTACCTAGAGTCCAGCTTCGTCGTTTAAAAATATTAGATGCGGCATGACAAATAATTATTTTTTGGAAAAAATAACCTACGTTAAAAATTATTGTATTCGATTTTGCTGCCGATTCTAAACAAACTAGTTTCAGGTTTTGGGTTATTTCATTAACACGTTGTATATTCTTAGATTAAGTCGTAGTTTTAGGGTGAGCATAATGGTGATCTACCATGTCTCGAAGAGCCAAAGATTTCATATTATCATTTGTGCAAGTGCTATTATAAACTGTGAAGGACATATAGGAAAGGGTAGTAATATTCTAGCAGCGGCGATGTGCGTGCAACCTAACACGTATGAAATAACCAACATAGACTTACTTATAATGTTTATAGAAAATATACTAATAATATAATTAATCGAGACGTTTACCTACCTCTGGTTGCCTCCAATTCAAGGAGTCTTAAACTGTACTTCTAATATCTTATGGGATATCTTTATGTTTTTTTTATGCAACTAGCTGATGGAAAAAACAAATGGCCCACCACATGTTTTTTCCATCATATATTAAGTGGTAATTATTGCCTATAACAAATATGATTATTGACTGGCCTCTCAGCTCAGTTGGTAGAAGGTCTACCTTCTGGGGCCTAATTCTCGGGCCAATCTCGATCATTTAGCAATTTTATCTTATTGCTTCTTTTCGAAGAGAGAATGGCAGATTTCCTTGAGTAATTCATCAATGACCTCATCGTAGAAGCCTCGACAGCTACGATATACGGAAAACGTAGAAAAAGTGCGGGGTTGTGAAAAAAAGCAATAAAATAAAAATGCTAAATGATCGAGATTGGCCCGAGAATTAGGCCCCTGCGCCGTAGGTCGTGGATTTGATTAAACATTTGGACGGTGAACGTAAATGTTTGTTCTCTGTCTGGGTGCTACATAGTATTTTAAGTGTGTATCTACAAAAAAAAATGCATGTTGTGTTAGTCTGTTATGAGAATAGGACATTCCTAAGTCGGACCGAGCGACGGGATACTTATGAAGAAGAGGAAGATGGCGTCGTAATGCGTAGTGGAATTGTTTGCCGTGTAATAAAGTGAAACAGAGTTGTAGCTATAATCAATGAAGAGTTTTCGCCGTAACAGTAGGTAGGCATTATACTAATATCTGGTTCCCATAGTACAAGCTATGCTCAAATTTTATTATTTTATATACCTGTATATTTTATTTTTCAGTCTAGATAGTGTTTTTTTATTATTTTATATACCTGTATATTTTATTTTTCAGTGGAAACCCCACTTTGAGTGAGCCGTTGTGGGCTTCAGTAGGCTCTATAATGGCTTCATCTTTCTCACCAGCTCGACGAACCGTCATAACCATCCACAGTTACAATGATGATGCCACTGGCAACTTCAACGCATTCGTGGTCCCAGGTTAGCTTTTTAGGTTCTCTATTTCATCACGTTCCATATTACAGCTAGCATAAAAAAATAAAAAATAAAATAACTACCTAAAATTAATAAATAAATCGCGTTAATTTATAAAGTGCTACCACTGCATGGTGCTTTTTTTATCATGTGCTTTCAAATTTTTAACCGACCTTTAATAAAATAGGTGGAGGTTCTCAATTCGGTTGATTTTTATTGTTTTTAAGCATAACTACGTCATTTATGGGTCGATTTGAAATAATATTTTTTTATCTGAAAATTAATATTTCCAGATTTTTCACCCATAGAAATTTCATAAAAATCGATTAATTCGTTTTGTTTTAATGTTTGTTACTGCATACCTCCGTCATTTATTAACCGATTTAGTAAAATCTTTTTATCTTCCATTGAAATTTCATCAAAATCGGTTTAACAGTTTGGCCATGAAGTCGGTGTCTCAAGTTTTTTAACTTCTATTTTACTGAGCATTTTACGTTTACTTTTCAGCTTTTTTGGCAGTAGACGACTTGAACGTTATTGCCGTCGACTGGAGCGTAGGCGCTGAGATGTACAGCCATGCTCTCGGCAACGCGCCTCAGGTCGGGGAGATCATAGCCCAGTTTATCAACATTCTGCAAAGCGACTTCGGCTACAGCGCGAACAATGTCCGTATTGTTGGAGTCGGTCTTGGAGGGCACATTGCCGGTATCGCTGCCAGGAACGCTATTGGAACAATCCCACACATTGTTGGTGAGTTTTGCAGAAGTCTGTGAGGAAAATAAAAGACTAGTCATTAGGAAACTATGCTAGTGGAATAACACAAGTTAACGTGGTGTTCTTTTCTTGTAGCGAACCTCGTTAAAGACACTCCTAGAGGTAGAATATTATTCTAATAAACTTTTAAACATTTTTAAATTAATACAAGTCAGATTATTTAAGCTTTTACCTACTTATAACCCATACCTATATAAATGTGCCATGCTTCAAGAAAATATATTATTTAATTTCATTTATTTTTTCTGAAATTCAGCCATTGACCCTTCTTTCCACGGTTGGACCCACCACCCGGACATCTTGACCGCGGATGACGCTGCCACTGTGGAAGTACTCCACGCAACAGCTGGCACATTAGGCTACGACTACCCTCTCGGAGACATCGACTTCTACGCCAACGGTGGCTCCAACCAACCAGGTTGTGGTGCTGATCCCGCCTGCTCCCAGACCTTTGCGTACGCATTCTATGCCGAGTCGATCACCAGAGAAGTAAACGGTGGTCCGATGTTCATTGGTACTGCCTGCGACAGCTACGAAGATGCTATTGCCCAGCAATGCTCTGGGGATAGAGATGTACACTTCGGAGGAACTGAAGATAAAACTGGGTAAGTTATGTTTTTCGAGCGTTTCTGGATAAAAAAGCGAATTTAATCTAAAAGCAAAAGCTATTTTCTTTAGTAATTTGTACATTTTATCTATAGATATAATAGAATAGAAAGTGTTTTTAGTTACACTATTGATAACTCAAGAACGGCGAAACCGATTTGGCTATAAATTCGTGACGAAGTAGCTTAGAACCAGGCGACGGACCTAGGATGGGAACAGGGCGAGCAAAGCCGCGGGCGGCCGCTTGTTCCTGATACAGACCAGCCTCCTTCATTTTTTCTATTACATTGTCTCCCTATCTATTTGTCTCTTCCAGCTCTCATCCGCTTTATAGATTGATAGATAGATAGAAAATTATTTATTGCACTAAAACAAAAATTGCATTGTACATAGGCGAACCTAATGCTAGAGAGCGTTCTCTTCCAGTTAGATGTAGTTTCTTTGTGCTCATGTCTTTACCTAACCAAACGTTTACTTTTTTTTCAGTTCTTCCGGCATCTACTGGTTCTCAACAAACTTCGTGCAACCTTTTGCCAGGGATTGAAAGACTTAACTTTTATAATTAAATTTCAAATAAAATAAAACTGACTTTTTATCATCACAAAAGAGATTCCTCACACCCTCTTCCAGGTTTTGGAATGTTTTGTTTTGAGTATAGTAGTTCTAGGGTAGGTCTCTAGATCGTTTGTAATGATCTGCAGATAGCTCAACTGTTTCTTGTGTATTTTGTACATTTTGTAAATATTTGTTTAATTGTAAGTTTCTAGGGTAGTTATATTTTTGTAGCTTTACTTTTTTACTTAGGTGCTGGGCAAGCCTATTCCATCTTAATTCCTGTCCCAGGGACTATAGCGTCCCGCAAAATTAGGGCTTGATTTATGGCCCCTGACGCTAAATTAATCATCTACAATAGATGCAAAAGTCTATTTACTTATTAGTCTAATAAAATGGATATGATGAGATTAGTGGTAGCTATTCTTCGCCAATGATTTTAAGAATTCAATATAAAGATATATTACGTAGTATGTACTTACCCAATGACACAATCACTTCAATTAATTTTATATCAAACATTGCGATTTGATAACACGACGATAAAGTAAATACAAGATTATGTTTGTATCAAAAATAGGAATACCTACGTCGTTCAATGGTCTGATGTTTATAATAACCCACACATTGGATATGGCATAGATATTAGTATAAAAAAGAAAGAAAGAAAAGAAAGAAAGAAAACGTATTTATTTATGACGGCACACGGTAGATAAAAGAAACACGAACATTTTAGACAAATAACAAAAGAAAACGCATATTAACATAACATAAGAAGTGAGGTGATGGAAGAATACATAGTAATTACATTGAAATGGTGTCTCTCAATCCCCCGCGATGACGTCACAAAATGGTATCCAACTCAGCTTGATGTTGTGTTTGGTGTAGGCAACACAACGCTGATCTTCCGTTGGAAAAAATACCTGACCTACGAAATTTTTCACACATACATGGTAAAAAAAGCTTTACATACTTGAAAATAAAGAGCATCGCTTTCATATTTGACAGTGATTCACTGATCGCCACCCAAGTACGTAGTTTAGAAATTCCTTGTTTTGCCTTAGATGTGCGTAAGGCAAAACAAGGTAACTTAAGACGCAGAGCGTAAAGATTTCAAATTACGGGGAAAGCTAAGTAGGTACACCTGAAGGTTCCGCAGGGGCTTTCCTGTGGAAATAGCCTGTGATGGATTGATTATCCCTCTAATTATTTACTATAATTTGTGTTCACCACACAAATATTTGTTCTCGGTGAGGATCAAACCCACGAACTATGGCGTAGAAGGCCAGCTGGCTGAGCTGTGAGGCTAGTCATTGGTTCAAAAGAAGAATATCGTTCAAAAACACACACACAGAGAGAACCAGTGGTGAGTTTTCTATAACTAAATTATGTAATGAATCAGTAATTGTGATACTGACAGTGATCAATATGATAATACAGGTGAAGGTAAATGAATTAATGATGATAAGAAAACATTATAAAAACATTTACTAGGTATTAAGATCATCAATCCGTAACAAACATGAAAGTTATATTGGTGATCGCTGGACTTATCGCCTGTAAGTGTCTAGTATTACTATCGGAATGAGTAGGTACATAAGAAGTTCGAAAGTAGCGCCAGTGACAGAAAGGTTGAACAGTAGGCTGGCGTGGTACGGGCATATCATGAGGAGGGTTGAAAGTCATGTGACCAGGAGAGCGATGAGTATGAATGTGGAATTGTGGATAGATATCTAGAGGTAGGGCAAACAAAAGATGGATGAACTGTGTGAAAGATGACATGGATAAGAAAGGAGTGAATGCAGAAATGGCGGGAGATAAAGGAGAACATTTTATGCGGACCACGCATAAAGTGTAGTAAGGGCATGAAGAAGAAGTGTCTAATTATAACAGTTGCTGGCTTAACAAAGATACGCTGATAAAAAACAGCAGACGTGAAAACTAGAACTGTTCAATAATGCTCCTGGATGAACACCTTCACATCTGGTAGTGCGGTCCTTAACTACAGGTCTGAACTCTCTGTAGTGCCGCTACTTTGAATTGCAAAAACTCAAAGATCATAGAACAAGTTTATTTATTTTATGAGTAAGTATTTTACCTGTTAATGTCCATTTAATGCTGAGACACTAATTAGAAAACTCCGAATTGTATGCTATAGTTTAAAACCTTCGTTGACTTTGCTCATTCGATTATCTCATCCATAATATTACTGTCCGTTCAAATATAATCAGTAATCTGGCAAAAATATTTACAAATTATTGATATTACAGTGTGTGCTAGCAAGAACGTCCCCACAACCCCAGGGGACAATAGCCACTATGTGGAGGGTGAGAGTCGCTACATCTGGATGCCAGACAGCGAGGGAACTCCCGTCCTAGTTGATCTTGAAGAACCAGTTGACGAGGAACTGCTAAAGTCTAGGAATGGAGCTAACAACGGATATTGGCTTTTTACCAGGTAATTCAGAAATCATTGTAAACTCACGTACCATTGTAAGTGTATCAATCGATCAAAAATAACCAGCATCTAATTTAACAGACAAAACCCCAATTTCGCTCGAGTGATTATTAATGGAAACGCCAATACTATCTGGAGCTCTGGCTATATTGCCAGCCGTCCTTTGAAAGTCATCGTCCACGGATGGAACAACAACGGCAACACTGAGATGAACCCTCTCATCACGTCCGCCTTCCTGGCCGTCCAAGACGCGAACGTCATTGTTCTCGATTGGAGCCAACTAGCTAACTCTGCGTACACCACTGCTGCTGCTGGTGTCCCGGATGTCGGCACCCACTTGGGCAATTTCCTGGTTTGGCTCATCAACACCGCTGGAGGGAACTGGAACAACGTTCACCTGGTCGGCTTCAGTTTGGGCGCTCACGTAGTCGGTAACGCAGGACGCGCTACTGGAAACCGTCCTGCTCGAATTACTGGTATGTGTATGGATGGTCAGATATTTTGTGTACTTATAATTTTTTGCAATCACAGTAGGTACCTACATACTTTTGTGAAATTATATACGAGGAATTCAAATGAAATAATTTGCAGGATTGGACCCTGCTGGCCCGGGCTGGACCTCCAATAACAACGCTCTAAACGCCAATGCCGGACAATATGTGGAAGCCATCCACACTGACGGCAAACTTCTCGGGATCTTCAACCCTATTGCCAATGCTGACTTCTACCCTAATGGAGGCATGAACCCGCAACCGGGTTGCTGGATTAGTACCTGCTCCCACGGTCGTGCCACGGAGCTGTTTGCCTCCAGTGTTCGCTTTAACCACTTTGTTGGCAGACAATGCGGTAACATCTGGGAAGCTGAACTATCTAATTGTTGGGGAGCAACTTTAAATATGGGCAACGGTATTATCTCAAAACGCGGGTATGTATTCACTATAATCTCAACATCTTTCCTCTTCTCTGTTTTTGAAATGAGAATCAAACCCATCATGCTAAATAAATTCGATCTTGCTTTAGCGTCCTGTTTCCTCGTAACTGAGTAAAAGTAAACTGCAAAATGTGGTTGCTCTAACTAAGTTGTTTTATTTTACAGTAACGGAATCTTCGGTCTGCTCACTGGAAACTCCTGGCCTTACTAATCTCTTCTTCACAACAAACTTCGTACAAATGAAAATAAATAAAACTGAATAAAATTTGCTTTCTTATTTAAAATACGTTACGTCTGACGAGTAGCTTCTTGCATAGCTATTCTGATGATCTGATTGGTTAATTATGATGAAGTTTTAGGATATGAATAAAATAAATTTCAAGGTGTTTATAATTTTCGCCCAACTTCGATCAGCGGGTAAAGCTGCAACACAATTCATTCAGGCGATCGATGAATCAATTTTCGAATTCTGTTCCAAAAATTTGAAAGTCTGACTCGAGTCAGACTCGCGCACAAAGGGCCATCATACCATTAGGAATGAAAACGGCAAAAAATCCATTGTCCATCACGGTTCATGAGATACCTGAGATACAGGGTGGTGACAGACGGACAGACAGACAGACGGACGGACAGCGGAGAGTTTGGGTACGGAACCATTAAAATTGTTGGTAGGTAAGGTAAGCATGATCGCTGGTAGGTAGGTAGGTATATACAAAACAAGGAAATAATGTCAATTGTTCAAATCAGTTTGTAATCACAAATGAGAAATATTTGATTTGCAGCTTATCTCTACCACTCTCTACCAAGCAATGCTTATCGGTTTAGCTGTTGCTAACTAAATGAAATAGTATTTTCTATCGATTGTGCACATTTATTACTTCTGACCGACGTTTTTTCTGGCCGTGTAGTAGGTATTGCATTGGACAATATTATTATGTGGTTACTACATCATGATCCTCTTATTTGCTTTGCCGTAGTCGGTTAATACGTAAATAACGAAACATTACAGTAAATAGATACAGATATTGCTCTTTGATGATCTATTATTTATGCTATGTGAATGGGATGGACTACAGCGAATAATATGGGGTAGAGTATTCACACGGATGAAAAGATGGATGAACAGTGTGAAAGATAACATGGATAAGAAAACAGTGAATACAGAGATGACGGCTGATAGAGGAGAATAGAAGAGAGAACATGTTGTGCCGACCCCACATAAAGTGGGATAAGGGACAATAAGAAGATAATGGGTATTCACACAGATACGGTGAAGCTCCTCCGTAGCGGCGGCACGAGCTAGTTCAAAGAAGAGACAGACAATACCTACATGACTCACGTGGAATATTCCAAGCATTGCCGAAGGTAGTAAAATGGCAGTATACTCGTATACGGTAGTCTTTACACGTTTCGTTGGGGTGTTGTTGATATCACACTATCTATCTATATATATATAACTCAAAGGTGACTGACTGACTGACATAGTGATCTATCAACGCACAGCCCAAACCACTGGACGGATCGGGCTAAAATTTGGCATGCAGGATGATGTTATGACGTAGGCATCCGCAAAATTATTTTCAAGCACATTAAGCACTCGCCTTCAAATTCAAATACACTTTAAAGTACAAGCTCAAAACAATGGTAACTAACAGTTGGTTATAAAATAATACATAAGTATATAAAACTAAAAAAAACGAACTCAAATACGCGGACGAAGTCGCGAGTAACAGCTAGTCATAAAATAAATCTAATGATAGTGACTATACTATAAAAGCAATTAGTCAATATTTTCAAGAATAGTCAGCGAAATCATGAAGTTCTTGCTACCTCTTCTAGCCGCCATAGCAGGTAGGTACCTGACATACAACTAACTATAACCTAACTTAGGTTTTATGCTACTGTTTAGGTGAAAATGTAATAAATTCTGTGTTAAATAAATAAATACAAAATACTAATAGCAATAGCCTCACCACGTCACCACCAGACATCAGAATAAACACTCAATCGCTTTCTAAAGACCTCCTTATGGTTGTTCGATTCCGATACAAACTGAATTTACACAACTATGGGCAAGCAAAGTTTAAATGTACACTGAAATAGCTGTAATAGAATTTTACAGTGGTCTTTATTGCCGGTCAGTTATATAAAGTTGGAGAAAACTGTAGGATAACAGAAATATTTATAAAAAACCAAAAAAGTAATTTTTTCGTCATTCTTTTTCTGAAGCCCCGACTGCCACGACCAACGGCTGACACTCCAACTAACCGGCCGGTATAACTGGCCGGTAATAAGGACCACTGTAAAAGCCTATTACAGCTATTTCAGTGTACATTAATACTTTATTCGCCCATAGTTGTGTAAATTAAGTTTGTATGGAAATCGTACCCCCTTAAGACCAAGGTGTCTGCTCTATAGAAATACCAAGAGATCTTCAGGGATGGGTTCAAAGTTGTGTGCCTCTTCTCTGAGAGTTTCACAATTTGGTCAGTAATTTTTGTCTTCCGGTTTGCTATTATCACACTAATAGGTTTATCGTAGTTTATAAATTATGATTCATATCTACGTATATACTTACTGTTCTCGGAATTATAATCTAAAGTTTGTATAGCTAATCGCAAGTCATGCGCAATTGTGTTAAGATTTCCTGACTTTTTCTATTGTAAGTCATTTAAAGAAGTAATTCATCTACAGTTTGTGCTGCGAGAGTTTTGGAAGACCCGTCTGCGGGATACAAAGAGGGTGATAGATTTTTCTACTTCCCGGGTGATGGTGATTACACTTATCATCTTGTCGACATCGAAGAGCCAATCGATTACGACTTTATCAACGAATACTTAAGGAACCCAAATAATAATCAATATTGGCTATTCACCAGGTAAAATGGTCAAAACACATCCTTCAGTAAAAGGCAAGTCAACATCAAGGTTGACTGAAGTCTAAATTCAAAGTTCACTCATACACTCTATTAGCAAAATTACTCTTATGTTATTTAATCACCTTACATATGGGTCAAAGTTTCCATTCATTTTTGTCTCATGCAGAATCTTTGCTTAACTCATTTGGTCTTTCTAAGTATTGGTTTTTACTCACAGAGAGAATCCTACGATACACCAGGTTTTGACTGTTGATAATGCGGATAGCGTTCACTTTTCAAACTTTGACGCTTCGAAGAACACAGTCTTCCTTGCTCATGGATGGAATGGTAATGGGGTAACCACCATGAACAAATTACTAACAAAAGGTAATTAATCAATTGAGCACGCAAATGGGTATCAGAGCCTCTTATATTATTGCCACCAGCTTTGAACTTACTTTTTTTATTAATATAGCCTCTGTTCTATGTTGTACTATTAGTACAACAGATCTCTTTAGTTAATACCTAGAATTCAAGTTTTTTTATTCGTTTTCAGCTTTTCTTGAAGACAGTGATGTAAACGTAATAGTTCTCGACTGGAACCGACTTGCCAATAGGAATTACGCGACCGCCCGAAACGGTGTGACAGCTGTGGGCGAAGAACTTGGACGTTTTGCCATATGGTTGACGACTTTTGGACTCTCTCTTGATAGGGTTCACCTGGTTGGGTTCAGTTTGGGTGGGCATCTTGTGGGCAATGCAGGGAAGGCTACGGGCGGGCTTGTAGCCAGAATTACGGGTAAGGAGCGGTTCATAGCCTATCTTAGAAAGCATAGGGAGTTTGTATCATTCATTACATGTAATAGAAAATGGCTATGGATCAGAATAATTCGATGATCAAAAATACAAATCAACTTAATCTCTAATCTAATCTAATTAATTAAAAAAAAATGACAGACATAAACCTTTAAATTTTTTAAATTAATTGATCTAACTTCATCTGGTCTCTTAATATTAGTAGCAAATGTACGAGCCTTTTTTCCCAACGTTTCATAACATTGGATTTATAATGATCGGTCATTCACAGTCGTTTTCTGTTCTCAGCCTTGGATCCGGCTGGTCCTCTTTACAGGACTAGTTACCCCGATCGCGTTATGAGCACTGACGCTCAATACGTTGAGGTTATACACACAAACACTGCCTTCCTCGGTTACGCTGACCTTTGCGGACACGCTGACTTCTATCCAAACGGCGGCTCAAGCATGCCTGGCTGCTTCCTTAACTCCTGCTCTCACAGCATGGCATATGAATACATGGCCAGTTCAGTGACATACAACCATTTGAATGCAAATGAGTGCGATTCCAAGCGGGATGCTGAGAGGAATAGGTGCACTGGTTCCTTCAACCCCATGGGAAATAGCAATCTTGATAAGTCCACGTATGTACTCACTTATACACTGCACTGTTTACTTGACTAATTAATCATCATCATCACGTGAAGAAGTAAACTGCTGGACATAGGCCTCCTCTATCAATTTCCAGGAAGCCAGATTCTGAGCAGTCTCCATCCTCTAACTCTCCGTAAAATTGAATTTACAGAAATGATCCGTGTTTTTAACCTTTTCTAGGAGGATATTTAACTGTACTATTATTGCAGGCATGGGATATTCAGAGTCAACACCGCCAGACGTTATCCTTACTAGAACTCTAAGATAGACCAACTCTGCTAGCACGAGATCGTATGCCATCGAACTGACTGAGAGGCTGCGAACTGTCTGCGACTTTCAGCTATATATGATTAGCAAGATGCATCATCAGAAATAAATAAATTAAAAATAAAACGTTACTATAGTTTTCAAGAGCTTTCATTTCTGAACGGATTTATTGGCGATAGATGGAATAAAATGGATGCATAGATATGAATTGAATACCGTCATTACAATTTGGAGATCTATAAGCCACAGCGCGGCGCGGCCCGTGTGAATCACAAAAGGAACAAGTTCAAACCAAACTCTAAATTCTTTTCTGTACAAAAGTTATGTAATAAATATTTCTGAGTTCTGATTTCCAAACAGCGGAATAACATCTTTGCATGATCTTCGTCATCGTAGTTTCTGATACCCACAACACAGGACTGTGTCAAATTCAGGCCTTTTAACTTAGCAGTGTTTATTTATCAGAAATGATGTCAGTTTTTCTTGAAAAGCCTCTTTTCAATTCCATAGGCACCACCTAAAAAAATCATAGATATACAAACTTAATATTTTTTTAGTAATGCGGCCTCTTAGGTCAGTTGGTAGGTTAGTAGCTTGGCCTTCTGCCGTAGTATAAGTAGTAACAAGAAACTCACGGCTTGTTTCTCAACGACCCATCTTCTAACGAAAGGTGCGAACAATCGCTTATCATCGTGTGCAGTAGAGTGCCTCAAGCTCAAAAGACAGGCCACGGTAACTGTGACAAGGCATCCAAAAGTAGTAAACCACAGGTATGAAATCCGGTACAAGTAGAACACCTCCCTTAAATGTACAACTTTCATGTGAGATAAGTGTGGTGTGAGCAATCTTTGGGGGCGATTTTATTGATACTTTCAAAATAAGCTTTTCTTTTAGTAATCACTTCTCAGTGTAAAAGCGAACAGACAAGTTCTCAGAGAAAGATAGATCCTAAGAGCTTTTGAATTTGGTAGAAGAATATGTATACCTTTCAATATCCGATGAGGGGACGGTCGTGTTGAAAGCATAGGTGCAGTTATGTGTGAACCTCGGCTTTTCAACAAACTTCAACATGCCTTGAGCTTGAGCAAGTTGGGAATGAGCAGCGACCCACCATGATGATGCGAGCCCAATAATACCACCAGATAATGCACTCTAGAAAACAAGGAAGTTATTAAACAAAAGAACATAGGAATAATCAAAAGAGTACCTAAGTAAAGAAAAAATAAAAAGGTAAAGTGTGAAACGTAATTTTAATCTGATACTCTGATGAAAATCAAACTTCCTAGATTAAAGGTACCACATCTAAAAATAAGAAGATTACACTTACGGTGGAGTCAACGAAAGGTAAGAGAATTCCCATCAAAAAAACTCCTGTAAGTGGCCCCATTGATGCTGAAGACAGACTCATAGTCAATTGCAATACTGATCCCAACCTCTCTACCACAAACACTAGGGCTGGAAAACATTAAAATTTTTAAAGTAAGTACAAAAATACGAATATAAGAAACCAAAAGTGTGACAGTGAGTGATAGACTCAATGAAAGAAATTACACACCCATACTGATCAGCCCGAGTATAACGACAACAGACCGTACGAGCACAACAGTTTGTGTGTGCGTCAACTCTTTAAAAAACGGCTTCCAAAAGTCTTCCAGAACCACCGCAGCCATAGAATTGAGGCCAGTGGATAAGGAACTAGAAAAACAAAACAAAAAATAAGAAACAACACAAATAAAAGAACAACGGCGAATAATGTAGGTATCACAAATTATAATTTCGAACTTCTAAATTTAAAGAAAGTAATTGTAGATTAGCCAAAAAGTGACGTATTTTTCATAATAAGTCTATGGGGATGGCATAGATATATTTTGGACTTGTTAAGCCTTTAACATACCTTAAAGCCGCACTAAAGACACCAGCAACAAAGATACCAGGCAACCCGTTCCAGTCAGAGAGAATATCCGTTACCAGCAATGGTAGAATTTGATCTTTAGCGATTGCTAGTTTAGAGTTCAGAGGGTCACAGTCGTGGTATCTTGCAAATGCGACAAGGCCGCTATAGCCACATATTGCTACCATCACCAAAACTCCTCCAAGGAACCCCCAAACAGCCCTGGGGAAATCACAAAAATACAAAAGCTAAAATTAAGAGCCATCAAATTTCATAGTGACTACTTTTATTAAATTATTCTTACCAATAATATTTTTACTGTTATCTAGTCCATGTAAGATAATACAAAATCTTACCGTTTAGATTGTGTTAAATTCGGTAAGGACAAAAACCGTTGCATCATTGATTGGTTGACAGCAATGTTACCTATCCAGTAAAATGCTGATCCTATGGACACAGACCATACTGAATGTCTTTCTGTTAAATCAAAGCTGAAACTAGGATGAAGACGGTTAGTATAGAATCAAAACAAAAGAGAATAAACATACCAAAATCAAGAGATACTGGGAGTATTCTAGGTTTTTATGCATATATTAATAATTATGTAAATTTGTAAGTAGCGATATGAACACTAACACACATGAGTAAGCTCCTACAGATAATGTGGTAGCTTAGTCACGTTATTAGTTAAATTACAACTTGATTGGCGCTTAATTTACTGTAGTATCAGAAACTACTAGTACCATAACACTTACTTCTATAAATAGTGCCAAACTAAGAGTAATAGTAGAACATTACTTACGTAGGGTATTCTATCCTGTTGCTCTCCCAGTTTCTTCTAATTACCTCACCAAATCCACCAACCATGAATGAGCCTTTAACAATAACCAAGATCATGGCACCAAACATTATGATTGTTTGTATAACATCAGTCCATACAACTGCTTTGAGACCACCCTACAATAAGAAAAAAAGACGCTGCTAAATTTAATCACAAACCTACAAACAATGTTCATTGTAACACATCGCGAAAAAAAAGGAGATGCCTAAGTAAATTAATTAAAATTATATACCTACCAGAAACAATGTTTTATTTAAATTATCGCGGATTAATCAGTGAGAGGGCTCAAAATCGATCTTCGTGGAAATATAATGAGAGAGGGTTATGTTTACAGTGAACTTATACAAGCTGATTATAATAATGAACCTACCAATGATGTATAAAATATGCAGACAAAGCACACCAATGGAGTAACAATGTGAATGTTGACACCAGTCACTGGAACAGAAATAAAACTGTGTAAACATCTTCAATAGTCAGAGAGTTTCAACATTATTGTGTTTTGATGGTGTTGTCTCTTTAACTGAGAACATACCTTGGTTGAAGGCCAAAGCTGGTACGTATATAACTATTGGCAACCAAGCCATCTGAAACATAAAATCAGTTATTGAATCAACTTAACCATAGGTCGATTAATACCAAAAATCAACGTAAAGAAGTCTTACCAAATAAACACTGAAAATAACTGAACCGAAAACTCTTAAACGTTTGTCATAACGAAGTTCCAAATACTGCAAATAACAATGATTTAGTACAAAAAATACATTCAACCAGTACATTCGTAAATTGTTTAGTATTTTTACCTCATAAGCAGAAGTAAGTTGCAAATCGTGTAGTACAGGTAAGAATGTGTAAAACACTACAATAGACATTATGAGAGTACCAACAAATGAGAACAAATAGGCTGTTCCGTAAACGTACAACTCTGTTGGCGTTCCTAAAAGAGAAATTCCTGAAATAAAACTGAAAATAAAAGGGAATTAGAATTTCGAACCACAAACACAGCACCTATTTAATATACACCAACAAGAACTTAAAATGATACATATTCTGATATACAACAAAACATTATAAGTACCTTGCAACTAAAGAAAAGCATACAGGAATCAACTTCATATTTCTCCCACCCAGCAGATAATCCTGGGTAGACTTTTGTTTCTTCACAAATCCAAAAAACACTCCGATTCCTCCACATATCGCGAGCATGAACACGAAAAGCACGTAATCCACTGCCGTAAAGTGTTGCATGGAGGCTCTAACTGCTTCAACATCTATCTTTTCTTCCGACATTTTAGTTATTCTTTTTATAACCCTTTTAACTTCGGTCAAAATTTTTGGAACATGGGCATTGTGACACGTTCATGCGTTTTGTATTGGTCTTTGTCTCACTTAATACATTATTGTAAGTTGTAACTTTTTAAAGAGATTCCACTTCTGTCTTCGATATTTATAAAAACTTATCTAAACTATAAGACTGTCTCATTTCATGTAGATATATTTACTTTACGATTCATAGTGATATTCAGACATTAATCCACTTCCCTCAACGACTCAATGACAACTGTGAATGGTTCTAAAACGGGTGCAATTTTTCAATTTGCCGCCCGCGATTTTCTTATAGGCACGTCCTGAGTTATTTCTGGCACAAAATAAGAGACTTCCGTTTGCTTATAGGAGTTGTTGAGATGCAATTAGGGTTAGGTACAGTCTTGATGCTTTAGAAAAGTTATTGCTGTACTGCTCAACTGTACAGTCGGCTGCACTCCAATGTATAACATTTGTAATTTTATAATTAGTGTTGCAGCATTTTAACGATTATTTACTGAGCAAATACACCACCATATTTTATGATCTTTGAGTATATATGCCCTGTATATTATGTTGCATTACAGTGTTTTAATTCTTGTTGTTACACTCTTTCGAACCAGTGTTCGACGCTCCTTTTGTGTTTAGCAGTAGTGTTGTGATACTACCACTAAAGTTACAAACTGTACCTATACAATACACGTCTATTTTGTAACTACCAGAGACATAAGGACTGTCACACACACAGTCCTTATGTCTCTGGTGTGACAGGAGAAGCAGAGGCTACTAATGATATAATAGTTCCTACGGTCAGAACGTTTTTTTACAAAATAGTATTTTAATGCAGCAGACTGTACACAAACTTTTGATTGATTTATGGAGTGCCATGGGCCAGTTTATACCCACGCCTTTGTATTCTGACTTTCTGACCTCATAGCTCAGTTGGTAGTAAATCTTCCTTCTGGCTGTAGGTTGAAGCCTGAAGGCTTATTCCTCTTCAGATTTTGCTATTGTGTTTATGCGTCTAGGCTTAGTATTTTATTTTCTTCAATATGCAAATAAGCAAAGTATTTATATAGATCGGATCTCCAGTTTCCATAGTAGTACATAGGCTTTGCATAGTTTGAACTTTGAAGTTGTTTAGTAAGAAATCGCAGGAATTGACTGAACGAGCGTGGCGAGCAAACCGTCTTAGTTTCAAGATTGGCCAAAAATACTTTTGTCCAGCTGTCTGTTTGTCTTTCTGTCTGTTCTTAACTGCAGGTCACATTTTACAACCGATCTTAACGACTTCACAGTTTGTATGACTTTGTAGATTTTTTCGTCAAGGTTTTTTGATTGGACCTTTTTTATATTACCTGATGAAACAAGCGTACAAGCCCATCGGCGTCGATTCCAGCAACACGGCTCGATTGAGTGATCGTTGAATCCGCGTTCCATTTTCAAATTTTACAAACAAAAATTGACATGTCGCATTGATTTCAGCGATCGCTTGAGGGATTTGAGTTCAAGGATTTTTTAAATATCCTTGTTTGTGTTGCTAGGATTAAATGGTAACCATCGCCTATAGCAAAGCATTGCCTCGTAGGTAACGCACGTTAGGAACGACTTATGAATATAGCACTTGGGTAAATAAAGATTGTTTATTTTCAATGTTTTATAATAAATGTTAAATAATTTGCTTACAATCTATCGTGTGTATAAGTCTATCTGCGTCATCTTCAAGCTTATTCCCTCGTTTGCAGGTTTTTAAATCAACTGATATCCTCACATTCACTGAGAGGCTTCATGTTTATTGAAGTTGAGTTGATGTGGCAAGCTTCCTGCGGACAATAGTTATTTGATAAACCAGAGTGCAAATATGCCAGCGAAGGAATACAAAGAGCACGAGGTGAAAAACCTTTGCACTCGAGTGCAGCACGTAACTTTTCATCCCACCTTAGCAAGGAAATGACTAAATGCAAAAAAAAAAATGGCGCGCGTAAAGCAAATAAAAATAAAAGTAACACACCAAGAAGGTTCCGAGTCTGAGTTTTTAACAAATTAAAAAATGTTGCATGATAAGTTCGGCACCATGGAGGTAGGAGTAAATAGGTCTAATGATGTTTTGAATTCACAAACTTAATGCACACGATGTTCTAAATTTTATATTTAATTTTACTTTAGCCTCTAGCTAGCGGATAAAAACAGTTTTTGCACTCAGATATCGAAGAACAAAAATACACATTTCGAGATGGGGGGATGAAAAAGCCTTTCACGTGTTGTAATGTTTTCACATGCTTGCGTCATGTGAACGGCATGGCATGGCAGGAAAAGTTCAAAGGTTGGGACTTTTTGAAGTGAAAACTTCTTTAGCGGCGTTGAGCACTTTCGTAATGGGTATAAAAACTTAAACTCGCGTCAGGATCACGTGACCCTGATCGAAAAAGCGTAGGACGGATTTTTTGCAGAAATGTACCCTAAGACTACAACGTAGAGTTCATAATAAAAATCGAAAAAGCGACGCTACAGATACGCTAGTAGTTACTATGACACGGTAACGTCACAGAATAGATAATAGTTAGTAGCAAGCATACCAAGGCGTTTTTCGTGACTGTAGTAGGTATAGGTACATACCTATTATAGATTTTATGAACTAGCGGCCGCCCGCGGCAGGTAGTAGTGGTCATTGGTACATGATTTTATAGATCTACTGTATTTATTTTTCGAGTGGAGCATTGCGGCGAGCGAAGCGAGCCGTGCTGTGACTCCCCCCAAGCCCCTCAGAACCCCCTCCTCCTGAACCCGGGGGGAGCGTCGCGGCGAGCGAAGCGAGCCGCCACGTGACCACGGGGAACAGCGCGGCGAGCGAAGCGAGCCGTGCTGTGACCCCCCCTAAGCCCCCCAGAACCCCCTCCTCCGAAACCCGGGGGGAGCGTCGCGGCGAGCGAAGCGAGCCGCCACGCGATCACGGGGAACAGCGTGGCGAGTGAAGCGAGCCGTGCTGTTACCCCCCTAAGCCCCCCAGAACCCCCTCTTCCTGAACCCGGGGGGAGCGTCGCGGCGAGCGAAGCGAGCCGCCACGCGACCACGGGGAACAGCGCGGCGAGCGAAGCGAGTCGTGCTGTGACCCCCCTTAGCCCCCCAGAACCCCCTCCTCCTATGTCTGCCGTTTTACTTCATTTAGGACCTACTTGTAGGTCGCGCGACAAGGTCCCTTCTTGCGGTTCCGACCCGTTGAGGATTTGGCTTTACGTAAAATTTAGGGTTCCGTATAGGGTTTTGATTGGGGTTATACTATATTGAGGAATTTGATTAAATGGTCGACTTTTAGGGTTCCTTAGGACTTTTATTGGAGTTTCAACTACACTTAGAAGCTTGATAATGTTAAAATTTTTAGGGTTCCTTAGGACTTTGATTGGGGTTTTACTACATTGAGGAATTTGATTAAGTGGTCAACTTTTAGGGTTCCTTAGGACTTTGATTGGAGTTTCAACTACACTTAGGAGCTTGATAATGTTAACATTTTTAGGGTTCCTTAGGACTTTGATTGGAATTTCAACTACACTTAGGAGCTTGATAATGCTAAAATTTTTAGGGTTCCTTAGGACTTTGATTGGGGTTTTACTACATTGAGGAACTTGATAAAATAAACAACTTTTAGGGTTCCTTAGGCCTTTAATTGGACTTTCAACTACACTTAGGACCTTGATTATGTAAACAATTTTAGGGTTCCTTAGCACTTTGATTGGAATTTCAACTACACTTAGGAGCGCGATAATGCTAAAATTTTTAGGGTTCCTTAGGACTTTGATTGGGGTTTTACTACATTGAGGAATTTGATAAAATAAACAACTTTTAGGGTTCCTTAGGCCTTTAATTGGACTTTCAACTACACTTAGGACCTTGATTATGTAAACAATTTTAGGGTTCCTTAGCACTTTGATTGGAATTTCAACTACACTTAGGAGCGCGATAATGCTAAAATTTTTAGGGTTCCTTAGGACTTTGATTGGGGTTTTACTACATTGAGGAACTTGATAAAATAAACAACTTTTAGGGTTCCTACGTTAATAATCAAGTTTTCACTTCTGCCGGCACTCCCGGAGTGCAACCCGTATTTTTTTTATCCAAATGACGCCCGTGCAAAGCCAGGGCGAGTTGCTGATAAAAAATATAGCCTATGTTAGGGATAATGTACATAATGGTGAAAAATTATTCATACACACTATGCCAGTGCTCTCAAACGGTGAAGGAAAACATGGAGAGGAATGTCGTAGAACCTAAAAAGTTTGAAAATATGTGTCAAATGTTTGAAAGGCGCACTTAAAATCCTTTCACCACTCCTATGCCACACGATAAGAAAAAGAATGGTGATATAATTCTTGACATTGGCGCAGCTGTTTTTGAGTAACATACAAAAATACAAATTATTCCTCTTTAAAATATAAATCTAGTTAAAATAGGAACGTACCTTATTATTCCCAAAAGCATTGATATAAGTATCATCAGTCGGATGTGGGGGCTCCTTAAACAGCCTTCGTAGTTGAGGAGCCAATAGGTTAGGCGCGGGTGGTACGTAAGAGTTAGGTCTCCTCAAGTATAGCAGCCACCCCACCAATGCACCGACGACTATCGTCACTGCTGCTCCACAGAGTGTGTACCACATGTAGGATACGCGAAGTAGCGGGTTCACTTCCTCGCTAAAGTCAGAATATCTAAGGTTATAAGGATTAGGCAAAAAACGGTAGGAACCAAGCCGTAGTCTGTTGCCTGTTCTTCTAGGCTTGGTCGCGTGGAACTGGCACCTAGACTCACCTAGCTTTAAGACGTTTCAAAGTGATCCTTGTGATACTAAATAAATACATATTTGATTTGGACTTTAATAATAAGTATGTCAATCTAAAAAACGTAACAACATAGGACGCACCCGACAATGGACCGACGACATTGTAAAGGTCGCAGGAAGTCGGTGAGACGACTCAGAACCGTTCTGCCTGGAAATGAACATGTCTATTTGTGGACTTCTCCAGGCTAATGATGATTATGTAGGTCAATCAAACTCGTAATTACCTGTCTCGTTCAAAGATGAAAAGGGGAGGAGTAGAATGATATAAATTTTAAGTGTTTTTTTATACAGTCTGGTTTTCCCACTGCAGGGAAAACCCCCCTCTCTTTCACCACTCATCTTATGAATTTTAAATGCATTAAAAATTGAATGCCCCAAATTAATACAAGATTATATCCATGATAGATTGTGTTTAATTTAGATTAAGACTTTTATTCATTTATTTCATTTTATTTGATCAATTATTTGTTGACATTTTATAGTAATTATTATTTGGCTAGATTAACCTTTTTGCGTACTAATTTTTAATATGACTTTATAGTTTAATGTGAATAAATGAAATAAAAAAAATAAAATGTGATTTAAATATGGTCGATAAACGCTTAAAATACAATATTATAATGTGAATAATGCTTCAAATCATAATTATTTATAGATATGCTTATTATGATACAATAAGCTACGCGCTACGACTACGCGTATGACGTCAGACGTTTTCACTTGTATCGCCTTATTTCAGCCACATTATCGGCGTCCCAGTGGCGCAGAGGATAGCGCGTTGGACTTCTAATCCAAAGGTCGTGGGTTCGATCCCCACCTGGGATGGTTTTTTTATGGCTCACTTTATTTTTGTTGTATATTATTTTTAGCAAACTAAGTTTTTTTGGGAAAATAAAAAAGTGTCAGATAATTTTGCGTTATTTATTTCATTTTATTTTTAAACTCGCCATAGCATTCAGTCAGTGTTTTTTATCCTAAATGAAGAAATTGAGAGTAGGTGACTAATATTTTTGTCGTAGCCCTATAGAAAAGAAAGAAAGAAAAATAGAGACTACATACTTACGCGTTACATACTCGACATTGTAAAAAAACTTTGGGTGTTCTATTACGTCACAGACCGATAGAACAAAAATGGGAGTAACTGATATTTTTATCGTAGCCTTGCAAAAGCAGAAATAAAAAACCATTTATTTTCGAGTTATTAGAGACTCACGTTATATGCTCGAATGTTTCTGTAGCCACATCGATGGTATAGTTATAAGTGCAACCGTCAGTAGTCAAAGGTTTGTGTGCGTGCGATATATCGCCACGTGCTATGGCGAACTGCGCTGAGAGACACCAAAACGACATAAGTGCCACCCCACTCACTCCACCTATAAGGGCTGCCTGCAACAAAACAACAGTTGGGTGATTGCATTATCTTTTGTTGCAATCTGTTGACATTATTATAATCTTCTTCTCCTTAATGGCTCCATTTTTTCAATGTCGAGTGAGGACATAGATTGCATAAATAAAATAGTTTTTAGTCAAGTCAAGTCAGTCAATAGACAAGTCGGCCCAAATTGGCTTTGAAAACAAATGGTGGCCGTTTTTTTTTCAAAACCATCAGAAACATTTTCGATCAAATCAGAATATCACATAATAAGTACCTACACTTTAATTCCAACTGGTAACACTTTGGAGCTAAGAACTCAGGTAATGTTGGTTATAATACCAACGAAATTACATAAAAGAACTCAAAATGACACCAGAAAAACAAAAAACAATTAAAATGAAAAAGCTATGTGACACAAAATTACAGAAAACGAATAGTCTGTTGAAATCAAGCTATGTACTAGCCGCATCTGTCAGTTTTAACATTATTTTGAGCTTCGATTTCAATAATAATTTAAGTTTAAAAACTTGAGAAACCGACTTCATTGTCAAACGGCTAAACCGATTTTAATCAAATTTGTTTGGGACAATCTGGACGTAAGAATAACCTTCCAAATAAAAAAATAATTTTCTAAATCGGTTCATAAATGACGGAGGCATGCAGTTACAAACATTAAAAAAAATATTTAAAAAAAAATGGCAACACCGATTTTAATAAAATTAAAATGGGACCAATCTGGAAGCAGTACCTTTCAGATAAAAAAATAATTTTTCAAATCGGCTCACAAATGACGAAGTTATGCGGTAACAAACATTAAAAAAAAAATAAAAAAAAAAACATACAACCGAATTGAGAACCTCCTCCTTTTTGATTGGAAGTCGGTTAAAAAAGGAGTTGAAACAAAACTTAACTTTGAAGGAACGCTAGCAACAAAAGTGAATGTTGACGTAATAAACATGAGATAGCGAATAGGAACTACGCTTTGTAAAAATAATATGGCAACAAACTGACGGCAACAAGATAAATGATCGCTATTCCTTGTTAGTATAATTTGTTAGATAGTATCAAACTTTTGATTGCAACAAAATTTAACAATCGCCCAGCTGGAAAACCACTTTATTTATTTAAAAATATTGAAACTCAAAAAAAGCTTTTTTTGCCTTTGATACTCAGAGCCACAACAAAACTCGTTCCGAATTGCTCTGGCGTAAAGCAAGGTGCCTGTAATAACGACACGATAGACTAAATAGTTCGAAAATACGAGTCAAGTGCACAAGAGAAGCGTCTTTGAGGCGCACTTAAAATCTATAAATATGTTGATTATTACGAAGAAGGGTGAAGAAAGCCGGTAAAACGTACCGTAGCATCGACCCATGGCATCAGTATCCCCATAGAGAACACGCCCAGTTGCGGTCCCATAGTCATAGACTCTAGCGTCATTGTCAGCTGTAGTATTGTGCCCATTTTCTCCACTATGAACACCAACGCTGAAAGTAGAACTAGCTGATGGAACAAGCATGTGGCCCACCTGATGCTAAGTGGTAACCATCGCCTATAACAAAGCATTGCATTGGTGGTGCACTTCAGGAACGTACCCTACGTCCATTAACTTGAGGTGTTTAGTGTTTTCATACTACTTTAAGTATAGCTGTCTCGCTCTCTCTCTTCCATCGTTTGTACGCACCATTCCACATACAAGTGCTCCTCATATTTTAAATCACATAAATAGTTTTTACCATAGTCTTCTTCTTCTTCTTCTTCATGTGTCAATCATCATAATAATAAACTCAGTGAAATAATTTTGGTGTTTCCCTACAAGAATCCCAATCATGAGACATACAGACGTTCAGCCTCACGTGCCAGTAATTTTGTATTTTACTTTACAATATGCGTACCTACTCAATTGATTAGGTAGCCCACTTAAAATATTATTTTCCCCACACTCTGGTTCGAAGGAACCAAGACAAAATGAAGAACTCTCTATTGTAGATAGTATTTACCTACACATAACGTCCCCAGTAGAATGACCACGCCTCTCAGAAGCCAGGCGGTCTGTTTCTCTGAAAGCTCTCGTTTGAAGAACGGCTTGTAGAAATCTTCCAGCACCACCGCCGACATGGAGTTTAGACTTGTTGATAGAGAACTGAAACATAAATACCAATCTGTTTGACGTCACAGGATTCGATTCACACACCCACAGACCACTTTTAGTATGTATTTGAATATAGTTTGCTCATTCTTTCTAGAAATGTGTAAGGGAGGCTTATATCCAGCAGTGGACTTCTTGAAATGAGAATGAAGGAATGAGAAACCATTTCCATACAATGAGTCCCTGTCCCCGCCAATGCCATGACGCATTGAACCTTCTTTTTAAAAATGTTTAATTAGGTCCATTCCAAAGTCACGAGCGTACTGTGTGGACAGTGCATCAAAGCTAAAGGAATATTCCACTCTTCTATATTGATAAAACCAAGTGTACCTAAGTAACTACGAAATCTTAAAACTGTGTTAATAAATTATTGTATATACTTACGCCCAACCCATAAACTACTTGAAAATGCAGTCAATCAGAAGAAACACTTACCTCAGAGCAGCACTAAAGATGCCAGCCACGAAGACTCCTGGAAGTCCAGGAATATCACCAAGAACATCCATAACAAGCAATGGCAATAGCTGATCTTTGGCTTTTGCTAGCTGAAAAAGAACAAAAGAGCTTACTTAGATCAACTAGAAAAAGTTTATTAAAAACTATTTCCCAAGGTTTGAGTAAAAATTCATTGAGGTGTATACATCAAGATTATAATAAAAGCTTGTCTGGGGGAAGCAACCATAGACAATAACTGCTCATTGTGTAGGTATAAGTACCTTTGTATATTAAGGTACAGTTTATTTTGTGATTGACGCTTTGGCCGTTACGCTAGTTTGGTTTATATTTTATCCTTTTCAAGCTTTTCGAAAGTTTTTCAAAAAAATCGGTTGTCTGTAAAGTCGGTTTACTGACGATAGTTGAACGTGATAACGTCATAAGAAAATACTGATGGAATGGTTGCATTTTTCAGAAGAAAATTTTAGTTTTACTGAATTGAATTGAATGTGAATGAAAATCACGTTGTACAACATGAAGTCCTATTCAAACTCACTTTGGTTTGGAGTGGGTCGCAGTCATGAAAACGTGCGTAAATCAACAGTCCACAATACAGGCAGAAGCAGTAGAGAGCACATAAGCCGATGCAGAACAAAAATACTGCCCTGAAATAAAAAGAGAACTGATTATCTGTGATCATTTTGAAATCAGAACTGTAATTATGTGAACAGCCAATCAATAAGTAGCCAAATTTCGAAGTTCGAACTCATCATCAAAATCAAGAATCATCATTTGGGTCAGGTCAGGTTAGACAAATGACGGCAAAGATCTTTTTAGGTTCGACCTTCGAAATTCAAAAATTGAATTAGCACATTGTGTAGGTACTGCCGCGATCTGTGATTTCCTAACACACGAACACTGAATGTTGGTGTATTAGAATAGAAATGACTAAAGCCTATCTAAAGCAGCTTTAGTAAAGCTAGTTTCACAGCTAGAACTTACGATTTAGCTGCTTTCAGTGTAGGTAAAGAAAGATACCGCTGGATCATAGTCTGATTAACTGTGTTCGATTGGAGCCAGTAGATCACTCCACCGACCACTAAGCTCCACACTGTATGACGTGTAAGTGGATTTGGATCCCAACTGCAGGACAAAAACAGAAAAATTGGGATTACGTAGCACGCTCGTAGCACTAAGCTACGCGAAAACTTTTACAAGCATAAAAGCTACGACCTTCTTATTTTAGCTAACGTTGATTAGACCTACTGAAAATGATAGCCTTTATCTAACACTGCCAGTAGTAAGTAACCTTAAATATTGAGAGATGTCAGAAGTCGACGAAGCGATTACTAGAATCTGCCATAGTTTCTTTATGCACTAAAGGCCTGCACACACCTAGTTCGCTGGTGGTAGCGATCAGTGAAACGCTGTCAAATCTCAAATCTGACAGCGATATTTGACAGCGTTTCATTGATCGCGTTCGCCAGCGAACTAGGTGTGCGCAGGCCTTAAATCACAAGTCAGTATCTATCGTTTTAAGCAAAATTAAAAAAAAAGGAGTTAGTAGCTCCTAAAAATAGAAGAGTTGGTATCATCAAAACAAAACAGGATGAATCAGTGGGCAGTTAAATCCATGCCTTACACTCTGCAAACTGTGAAACAGGCCAATAGAATTAATTAGGTAACTAGTTACACATATTAGGCAGCCACGAGTATAAAACAGGATCCACTTCATCTTCATAAAACGGCAATTGTGCAAATACTGCTTTAGTTTAAACTAGTTTGTTCCGCCAATTATTATTATTTATAAGCAGCATACCACCCACAATACTGCGTGATCAAAATAAACATGTCGTACTATTTACCACAGTAGCATAATAAAAACAGAAGAAGAAAGAAAATAAGTACATTAATTTGACATAAAGGCGTACACGTAAGACAAATACATTAAAACACACAAAATGGACGGCTGAATTCAGGCAGAAAATGTAGGACAACTCGAGAAGAGTGAAGGAGTGAGTAGGATGACGAGAAAAAAACGCAGGGGCTACCCCAGCATGAGTGCTGGGGTAGCCCCTGCGTTCTTTATCTTTCTCACCCTCACCCCTCAGGTAAAATAACCAATTGCTTACTTAGGAGGCTCGATTCGTCCACTGTCCATATTCCTCTGCCAGACAACGCCGAACCCCCCGACATCGATCGTGCCCTTTATCGCGACCAGCGCCATGGCACCAAACATAACCGTTATTTGGATCACATCCGTCCATACCACGGCCTGCAGTCCACCCTGTTGGACAGATTATGGTTACAATTTTAGACTCTGATAATGCACATCATCAACCTATTGAAGTCCACTGCTAGACATAGGTCTCTCTCATGGCGCGCCACTGAGCCCAGTCTTTGGCTCTTCCCATCCAGTGGCTGCCCGCCACTCTGCGCAAGTCGTCGCTCCATCTAGTCTGAGGGCGTCCTACACTACGTTTGCCTAAACACGGTCTCCACTCCAGAACTCGTTTATCCCACCGGTTTATCGGTTCTTCGGCTAACATGACCGGCCCAATGCCACTTCAGCTTGCTAGTTCTTCGGGCTATGTCGACAACTTTGGTCCTCCTTTGGTTGGATAATGCACAGAAGGATTCAAATAAACTTACAGCACTGGTGTAGAAGATGCAGACGAGGCATACTATTGGCGTTATTATGTGGATGTCGACCCCGGTAACTAAAATTATAAAATTAGAATCCTTTATTTCCATGCGATATGAAGTCTTGTAAAAGGCATAGTAAGGTTTTCTGTAGGCAGAAGTATGTAACTTCTCAACAACACTTGGGATCTTTGCATGGCATAGTAACGCATTTGAATTTAAAGGAAAACATAATTTTCCCTTCAGCGCTGTGCTTGTTTCGCAGAGGGCTTAAATAATCAATTTCACCAATATCCTGACCGCGACCGCTGTACCACGCCTGAGGTATGCACGCGGCGAGACGGGGGGGAACCGGACTGTCCATGTCAGACGCACAAGAGATACACATCCAAAGATGGGACGAGCGTTATCTCGATATGTCAAGACCGTTATTTTTAAAGTGCCCGAATATTGTTTGACAGTTCTCTATTGAAAAGTGTCAAACATCTAAGCTTGATGGCCTGCGCACACCTAGTTCGCTGGCGGTAGCGAACAGTGAAACGCTGTCAAATATCGCTGTCAAATCTTAAATCTGACAGCGATATTTGACAGCGTTTCACTGATCGCTACCGCCAGCGAACTAGGTGTGTTCGAGCCTTTAGGCTCCACTCAAACTCAAGCATTGCTTCTGCATACGGGCCTTGTAAGGGATTTTTGTAAATTCAATCCCAAAAGGGGTGCAGCGGGGGTTTCGGTCAAACTATAGCAAAATTCTCATACCTTGGTTAAAAGCTAATGCGGGCACGTAAATAACGATTGGTAACCATCCGACCTGAAAAAGACGGCCATAAATAGGTAAATTTGGCAAAATAAAGATAGAGTCTATGTCCGTTTATTCCAGAAACTTACCAATGTAAACGCAAACAAGATGGAACCAAACAGTCGGACTCTGTTGTCGAATCTCATGGATAAATACTGAAAAAAAATAACACAGCGACTAAATAATCTAGGTATTTGTAATGGTGAGTACATACATATTTGTATTTATTGAATGCTGTCACGTACATCTACAGGTAGGTACATACTACATTAAGATGTCCAACTGATTTCTCCTCATCATCATCATCATCAGCCTGAAGAAGTCCACTGCTGGACATTGGCCTCCCCTACACATTTCCAGGAAGAACGATTCTGAGCCCTTTCCATCCATCGACTTCCTGCGATCTTAACAATGTCTTCGGTCCATCTGGTTGGTGGGCGCCCTACTTTTCGTCTTCCGGTTCGTGGTCGCCATTCGAGAACCTTTATTCCCCAACGGTTGTCGGTTTTTCGAGCTATGTAACTATATGATTTCTCCTATCATGCCCGAAAATTTCATCACAAAAGTTACCCATACGCGTTTAAATATCTTTGGGAAGAGGAAAGTCCATGAAATATAGTTCAAATTCCCAAACTTACCTCGTAATTAGAAGTCAGCTTTAGATCATGAAAGACAGGTAAGTAGATTTGAGTCATGATGACGGACATCAAGCAAATTGCTACGAGCGAATACGCGTATTGGGTCCCGTGGATGTAAACTTCAGTTGGTGTACCCAGGAGTGTTATTCCTGATATGAAACTGTGGAATAAAACAAACACCGCTCAACTTTCTTGCTACTAATGTCCTAACGCTAAGCAGAGTGCTGTATTTGGAACCTCATCATTTCTTCTTCCAGCCCAAGACTAAGCGTAAGCAGGGACAACAGGTTTCCTCCATTCATTCTCTATTCGTCGTCTCAACCTACTTTATACTTTTCTCGTAATATTGCTTTATTTTGTCTTCTGCAAGGTATGACCATGAGTGAGGTGAGAAGCAATTTACCTCCCTGCATTAAAAATATCTTACCTCGCAACAAGAGACATAGCAACAGGAACAACCTTCATATTTCTGCCCCCCAGCAGGTATTCAGTCTGTGTCGACTGTTTCTTCATAAATCCCCAGTACACACCAACCACTGCACTGATAGCCAGCATAAACACAAACACCACGTAATCCACCCAGGAAAACCTCTGCATTTGATGCACCATCTCACTAACGTCCGAACCACTCATACTGAAAAGTTTGTTCTAAATACTGCTAAGAGAGAACTGCTTACCAGCACCCAACTGTCCGTGCTAGTGAACCTACTGAGACGTAAGTTCGATCTGGTACCTAGGTACAATGAAACAATTACGATAACTCGCAATTTAACAGAGGATGTTGCGAGATCCCCCTCTGGCTAGGAGCGAATCGGGAACTCTTGGACATGATTGGAGGTCATGTGGGTAGGTCACAATTATTAGAACAAGCGGAATTTTTCGGATTAATTTATTGCGGAAGAGAGATATACGGAGAGTATTTTGCATTTGCGTATTATGATGTGTTCTGTTCTGTGATTATTTGTGTTCAGAGCAGGGAAGAGGGATCAAATCCATGGTTCAGAGCCTAATTATTATATTAAGTAATTCATTTTAATTCATTATTTCTATAAACGCAGGTTGAACGCGTTGATTTATTCTTATTTTACAACTAGGTGCATCCAAATATCTCGAAATACATGTATAACGTTATGTATTCTGGTAGAGATCGCTGTTTAGCGATAAGACCGCCCATTGTGTGAGGCAAATAATTTTAAGTATTTTTTTCTACCTGCACTTTAATAATTTGTTGCGTGCAATAAATCATTTTCTATCTAACTATTCTGTAGTTATAACCAATGAATAAAGATACTTATAATAATATATAGTACTTTTCATTTATTTTTGTCCAGTAGGTTCAAAAGTGTATATAAATATGTATAAGGTACATAAACCACAGATTATGATGATACTATCTAGTAGGTAGTAGGTACATAAACCTACCTACATAGCTGCTTGTGTTTGTGTCACACTGGTGTGTTGTAGGTGCATGATATTGATTGTGTTGTGTTATACGGTTGTTTTCGCATTTTGGTTCCGGAAGTAGTTCTTTTTCCTAATTATGGAATCTGTCCATTTGGATAGTTTGAGAAAGCAGGAGAAAGCATGGCAGGCACAAGAAATATAAAATTATGTCACTGTCATGTCATGTCAATGTCAAACTAGAAAAAATCATTAATTGACACTGACACTTGGAATATTTCCTGTTGAAATGACACTGACAGTGACAGACACAAGTCTCATTAATGAACGAAGACGAAAAAAAAGCGGCGCTCTTATATTTACGCAATATTCACCACGGCATGTTTATCAAAACTTTTTTTTAATTTTTGATTGTACTTTCTGGGTTAAAGTTTTCTGTAATATTCCACTATCTTTCTTTATTCTTTCTTTGTAAGCTTAATTACGTTTAATCTCACTGCATTTATCTATCATCGAATTTTAATTAAAGCTTTCATCATTTTATAATAATAAGTTGATGATACACACTAGCAAACATTTAGCAAACATTTTTTTTGCGGAACTCAAATCTTCTCCTACCTTGGCTTCAATTATGTAAAAAAATAAAAAATGGGTGGTTCTTACGACAGGGATAGGGTGATGATGATGTTAGATTTCGTGACTCTAAGATATTTTCGAATTACAGATACGCTAGTAGTTACTATGATGACACGGTAACGTCACAGAATAGATAATAGTTAGTATCAAGCATCTTACGGCCGGCGTTTTTCGTGACTGTACTATACATATGTACCTATATCTACCTATATAGATTTTATGAACTAGCGGCCGCCCGCGGCAGGCTTTGCCCGCTTAGTAGTGGTCATTGCTAACATCCATCCTGTGGAATGTTTGTTTTATTTACCTGCATGATTTTGTAGATCTACTGCATTTAGTTAGGTATTATGAATAAGGTAGGCAAGGCACTGAGGGCTGGTTTCCGCAAGGTTTCTAGTTGGCCCTTTTTGCGTGGCGCTTGACACCAACGTGTTGCTCGAACTGTCACGGCGGTTTCCTCACGATGTTTTACTGGCATAGTGCACACACATTTTTCTACAGAAAAACTACTTGGTACACGACTGGATTTGAACCCATGACCTTATGCGGATCGGACGGCGGGTCCGCTACGTCTAGACCACCAGTGCTCTCTGCCAACGAGCTTACCTGATGGTGGATTCAGAGGAGCTGGTAATCATTATAATCATATATGTAGGTAGGCGTTCTGTGGGAAAATGGGACTTCTCAGCAAATAGGTGGGTTACTTATAGGTACTTAGGTAGGTAACTTATCATCATCATTATTATTATTATTAAAAGCCTGTTGTGTCCCACTGCAGAGCAAAGGCCTCCCTCCCTTCTCTCCATTCATCTCTTGTTTGGGCTACTGTGGATCATCATCATTATTATAAATTGTACAGATTTGTATTTTTGTAACGAATAAACTCAAAAACTACTGGACTGATAAACTTCTTTTGCCACTATAATGCTGAATTATCCCCAAATAACATAGTTACATTATACCTAGTTCGAGCAAATGAAACCTACAGGAAATGAGTCTCTTTCACCAATAACTCTGCATTTGCAGTTCAGTAACTACTGAGTAGTTCGACTGGTGGGTGGTACAAGACAAAGGAAATGAAATATATTTATTTGCAAGAAGTATGGTACAACTATTAGATTATAGGGTATGTAAAAAAGCATATACGTATACTTTGTCGGAGAACAATATACAAAATTCAAACAAAAAGTAGAAAATATAAGTTTAATTAAAATGAATCAGTGTGTCAGAATAATAACAATAATCAATTCAGAATAATAATTCATAAAGAAAATAGAAAATAATTTATATGAAATCTTTAACGCTATGAAAACATTGATACAACATTGAAGATATCTTTAGTAGGTAGTTACTTCATCACGCACATCTACCTAATTATACTTCATTCACAATCTGACTTCACACACTTTTGGCAGGGTTTTAAACACACATCACAAACCCACTAAAGTCTGGTCTACCACTTTCTAGCGCTAAGTTTGACACACATCTTCAGCCCACTGAAGATTAAAGCCCACGAGGTGTCTGGCATGTGGCAGAAGTGTCCAGCCCTGAAGAATTAAAAGTTCTTCTCATTAGTGATGACTGCCCAGTTCTATTGCGTAGGAGTTGCTTAGGAGCGGTTGGTTCCCAACGCTGCTGGAGGCATTGGAGTCGTCTGTGCTGTAGGAAATGGTAAATACTCTTCAGATGATAATAATAAGACAGATCATTAATTACCGATGCTGTTGCAGCCATCGCATTTCTGTCCTATTTATTATTCCGGTGGATTTTATTTCGTAAATAGTAGCTCGCATCTCGAAATAGCCTAGCAAGAATTATAGAACAGTAGCAAGCAGAAGCAAGCATGACATTGACCTCTTGACATTTGACAGTTGAGATGTCAGATTTTACAGTTGAAATATAAGATTTACGCACACAAATGTAGATATACATACGTATACGCACACATAAACCATAGAAATCTGCTTCTTCTTTTTTCGTGAAAATAAGATCGGCCAAAAAAAAGCTTTGTTTACTTTATTTATTTACTTTTTTTGCGAACTTTATCAAAGCAAAACAAACTGGAATTCTAAATATTTTATTTGAGTCAAGTTTAAATAAAATTGAACATAATGGCGGGGAGTAACTGCGCCGTAGGACTCGGTAAAATAAGTCCCATGGAAAAGTTATTCATCATACATGGAGTAGAGGTAAGTATTTCTAACCTCTAAGAGTTTTATTTACAATTTAGGTTCACGTTTTTTCACTCGTTGGTTGGTCCTGCCGGTCACAAATATATGGCTGTTTTGAAGGGTAAAGGGTAGGAAGACCGCGGTAATACTCCCACCGTCTGGATATCTATAGATTTCGACCAGACCAGCCTCAGCCGCTTTGACTCGTATGGTGCCTTCGCATTATAGCAGTTGGCAGACACTGCTCTTCTACTCTCAGTACTGTCTAGTGTAGGACAGACAACACCATGTAATAAATGGTTTATTATTTCGGATCTGAGGCCTCAAGTGAACCTAACCTATTTTGGGTACACCAATTTGGTTCTTGATCCTAATTTGAGTACTTATTCCATAGAAAAGTTTACACTTCTGCCTCCTAATATAAATAACAATTGTGTTGTTATAAAGTTCTGATTCATACTTTACCTACTTTGTTTAAAACCAGTTCCTAGCAAATAATTAAAATATCACAATCTCTACAGGATGACCTTCGCTCAGATGGCCGGTCAAGCACTGACTACAGACCTATGGAACTAGAATCAGAAGTAGTTAGCCATGCTAGTGGATCCTCGAGACTTCGACTAGCCAATACTGACATCCTCGTTGGAGTCAAGACAGAAATAGATACACCTACCCCAAACAACCCAAAATGGGGAAAAATTGACTTCTTTGTAGACTGGTATGTTAAATTCAAGCATTACACTACATTCACACCAAATATTTGTGTCAGCTGCTGAAAAGCGTTCCACATATCAAATCAAATCAAATAATTTTATTTCACAAAATAGAGATTAAGTACAAATGAGCTAATAAACAATATCATTCTATTTGCTCATTATTTAAGAGAAGATTCAATAAAACGCAAGGAAGATACCTACCTAAGCAATAAAAATATTTATGATCAAATTATTTCTAGCTCTGCAAATGCCGCTCCAGCATTCGAAGGGAGAGGCGGCGAGAGACTAGCCAGCAGCATATCAAACCTCATGCAGAGAGCATACCACTCCTCACAGGCCTTTGATCTGCAACAGCTGTGTATACTGGAAGGCAAGCAGTGCTGGAAACTCTTTGTTGATATACTGGTTTGTGCTTTTATTTATATAGAATTTTTGTGTATCTGACAATTTGCATCAAAATCAATAGACCAATCAGAGAGTCCCCAGTCAGGGTACATTATTTGGTTGGGCCACATCTAGTGGAGACTTCAAAACATGAACAAACTGTAAGCTTATTCTAAGTCTTACTCATAATATCGTTCTTGTCGCAAAGCTTGCGCACTACGGTATATGCGGCCCACCTCTACAACTGATGATCAGTTTCATGACTGCTAGATCTCAAGTGGTAACTGGCAGGGGAGGCAAGGTTAGATCACAGCCGCTGTCTAATAACATTGGGGTTGCTCAGGGGTCATCTCTTTCCAATATCGTTTTCTCCCTGCTTCTAAATGACCTGCCAGGATGCATCAAGGATGCGCACATCTTAATGTATGCAGACGATGTGGCAGCTGTGGTCAAGGCTCCGACGATCGACGCTTTGGAAGTAAGACTGAACGCCGTCGCAGGTGAATTGCAACAGTGGTTCAGCTATAACGGTCTTATTCTTAATGTCACTAAGACAAACTTTATGCATTTCAACCTGTCGGGGCGAGCGTACAGATCTTTGTCCGTGGCTATAAATGGCAGAGAGGTCAGCCAAGTCGACGAGACGGTGTTCCTGGGGTTTACGCTGGATAGGGCACTCACGTGGGAACACCACATCGACACTTTGTGCAAAAAGATAGGCAGAGCTTGCTTCGCCCTCTGGCGCCTCTCGGCAACATTAGAGAGGGAGATGGTGCGGAATTTCTATTTTGCCTCAGTACATTCGCATTTGCAATACGGGGTGGAACTATGGGGGCGTGCTGCAGACTGGGAGCGTGCCTTTAGGCTCCAGAAGAGAGCGGTGCGCGCTATTGTCAGAGTCTCGCAGTATACATCTGCCAGACCATATTTTGAATCCCTGAAGATTATGACGGTTCCCGCCATCTTGATCTACCAGGCTGCGATCTATGCCCGAAACCACCTGGAAGAGTACGCAAGGTGTGGGGATGGTCATAGGTATAACTTTAGACACGATGAGCGGTTGAGAGCCATTCCTCAACGACTCGCAAAATCAAGAAAGCTAATCCACGTGATGGGGCCCCTGGTCTACAACCGTATACCGTCCACAATCACCGAGGCGCCATCGGCGCAGTCCTTTAAGTTCAAGCTGAAACAGTGGCTCATCGATCGGTCGTTCTATCACATCGATGAATTTATAGCCTTGAAATTATATACTTGAATTGAATTATTTTTTATCCTTATTTAGTGAACTTGTACCTGACTTAAACTTTAAATTATTATAATTAATTTTTACATTTCTCTTATTATTGACATTGTGTACCTATTGACTGATTAATTTTTTTGACATAGATTTTACCTACTGTAACGAGTCGTTTTCGCCGTTACAGGTGCTGATAAATTTTGTTCAAGAAATTAATAATATTTCGTTTGTTTACGTTTCGTAAAGTAGGACTCAATGCCTTTATTCTTCTTCTTTGGAATATTAGCTTCGTGTCTGTCATAATACAGTAATGACAGTGACAGCTGACACTACAAGGAAGCAGCGCTGTTCAGTTGACAGATTCGAAAGCGATTTTTTTAGCTTGGTGTAAATCAAGAAGCAGGCTTTGCTTTCTCTCCGCCCGGTCTGACGAACAACAATGTCGGATCGTAATTTTTATTTTAAAAATTATTAATCTGTAAAAATCAGGTTGATTTTAATAGATATTGTTATCATGTTTTGTGAAACAATACTGGAATTAGTTTTCTGGATTTTTATCCGTTAATTTGGTTCTTTCGGTGAGTTTTGAGTTTTGGAATCTCGTGGTATTTTTACCTCGAATGTTAGCTTAATGGAAGTCTTTAATTGTTTTAGATTTTAAACACGATCTTCATCGTTTCTTCATCATGCCGCCCTGGTTCATAAAGGGACATTTATAAGAAAAAATAGCGGTATGTATTTTGACAAATTCCTTAACAAAGGCACACGTTCGTTTCTTATTTGGATAAATTGGTAATTGTTCTTTGTTCTCTTTGTTCTAGCTCTTCGGCGCTATTTTTTAAAAAACTATTTTTTAAAAAACTATTTTTTAAAAAACTATTTTTTAAAAAAACTATTTTTTAAAACTATTTTTCTAGTTTTCAAATTTATCCTTGGAACATAAATTTATAGAAATGACCACGCGTTGGAGCTGAGTCATATTAGTCCCCTTTTTACATTCATTCACCCTTCATTTTGACCCCTTGCTGAACACTACGGAGGAGCCAAGCTGGTTCGCAACCGGAGTCCCCTACCGGACCACTCACCTCGGCCTCCATGGTTTTACTATAGGGACGATTCGTATTAGGCTTATGGGTTTGTAAAGCTCAAACCAACAGGTATTTCAAACAATTCTTTATTTTTAATTTAAACATTCATTCGATGCAGTAACAACAGCGTACAACTTTTAGGCTAAATAGTAAACTCTAAATAAAATAACTATAATTAAGAAGTAACCTTTGGATATAAACTTAAATTTACAACTATCAAGATTCCACGGACATAACAAAAAGTTTTGAATAAACCCCATCTTTCCCAAATTTTACAGTGTTCTATTTTATCCCCCTTTCCTTAGATTAAAGGTCTAGTGACGCGTCTGACTCTCTCTCTATCCAGGTAAATTTATTTTTCTATTAGCAGTAGGCTATCTGGCGCCCGAATATTTTTGTTCTTTGTATTTCTTTAGTGATAGCCCTACATTTGATTATTTTATTACAAATCGGCTCCCACATCGGAGACCTATTACATTCTTTCATTATTACATCACAATTGTCGCACAGCGAACAGGGACTTGAAGTGGTTTCTTGAGGTTTTACTGTCTGTTACTGCATCTTACTTTTTTGTAAACTTTGTTACAACATTTACAGTTTTTTGGTGAATTTGTAAAAACCAATTTTTGATATATTTGGTAATATTTCTTTAGAAACTTTTTAGTGCAATTATTATTATAATTTGATAACTTTGTTTATACATTTGTGCCTTTTTTGCGCAATGTTATTTCTCTAACAGAACTACTATAACTCAGGTTATTTATCCGTTTATGTGTACTTTTCTACAGTGAACTTTATGAATTTGTTATACATTACCCGCTTGATGTTAATGATTTAGACAAAGCTGTCTAAATATTCTTGTATCACCATACAAAAATAAGGATAATTGTTTACGGATGTTTTAAGTGAACCTTTATTGTATTCTTAAGGTATCTTTAGGAAGTGTTCCTTTACATTTCTATAAGTTAATATTAGTTATAACTTTATTGTGAGTGGTTATTGCATCTTTTGAATAATTTGACTTTAAACAACTTAACTTAAATAATTTAAAACTTAAATAACAAATAAACTTTTACACTTTAAATATTTAAAAAATTTTTGACTTAACTTTTACATTGAAATATTCTACAACATTTTGATTTTGGAGTTTTTGTCTGTGAGTTATCATGGATAAAGCGGTTCAGTTTCCATCTACTTCTGTGGATAGTCACACTACATTGGGTTCGATAGTTAATAAGCCCGCACCGATTTCTGTGGAGCTTCCATTGAACATGGAGAGTGTAGGAATGACGGGGTTCCCGGATCCTTTCTTGAATACTGATTTGCCTGCTCATAGTTCTTCTACTGCTGGTCAAAACTTACCATCTTTTAATGCGATGAATGATTTTGTTCGAAAAAATTTGCCTGCTTCAAGTAATAAGTTGCCCGACTTGAAGAGAAGCCGGATTATTTTTGAAGGGAAAACTTGTGTTCGTGAGTTTATTACCCAGGTTGAGGAATACTTTTTGTACAAAAACTTCGATGAGTCTTTGTTGGTTGGTTCATTTTCGGATTTGCTTTCTGGTTCTGCCGCCAAGTGGTTCCGTACCATTCGATTTAATATAGCTTCTTGGTCTGAGCTTAAGGTTGCGTTGCTCAAGCGTTTTGATAAGCTTGAATTCGATTACTTTCTGGAGTATGAACTTCGTACTCGAAAACAAAAACTTAGTGAGTCGCTTCCGGATTTCATTACTGAACTTATGGATATGGCTAGTCGTCTTGTTACCCCTATTTCGGAGTCTGTGGTCATTACCATTGCTAAGCACAACATGCTGTCGATCTATACACCTTATGTGGTAGGTAGACATATTTCTTCATTAGATTGTTTTATGAATTTAGGAAAAGAATTAGAGATTTTTGTTAATAGGAAGTCTATTAAGGAACAGTTTAAGCCTTTCAAGGTGGAGAAGATTCAGTCTAGTGCTGTTAAAACTGAAAACCCCCTTTGCTTGAAGTGTCAGTCTCCTGGACATACCTACAAAGATTGTACCACCATTCCTGGTATGGTTTGTTTTAAATGCAAAAAATTGGGTGTTATCACAAAGTTTTGCGATGTGTGCAATTCGGAAAAGAAAAACTCTTCGGAGTCAAAAAACTGATTAGGCATCATCGAGTACCAGTTTCTGAGCAAACTTCGGCTGACTCGATGAAGAAAATTGTTAGTCACAGTCTTAAACCGGATGATACCATTATTAAAAAAGAATTTTCTGATTGGTTAAAATATTTAAAAACTTTTTTTGGCGTTTATAAGGCTTCACCTGTACTTTTTGTTAAGAATAACGATTCAAGACCTTTTTTACAATTTTCTATTGGTAATCAAAAATTTTCAGGATTATTAGATAGTGGTGCTAATACTTGCGTTCTTGGTGCGAATGCTCACAAGCGATTTTTGGAATTGGGTTATGAGATGGAACATATACCTCAGTCTGTTCACGATTCTGCTTATACTGCGGACGGATCTGCTCAGAGAGTTATAGGTGCTATTAATCTTCCAGTTACTTGCGATAATGTTACAAAAATTGTTAAATTCATGGTTATACCTTTATTCGATTATGAGTTTATTTTAGGATTTGACTTTTGGATAAAATTTGACCTTGCTAAAGATTTATGGAAAAATATAGTTTTTGTTGATGATTATAATAAAATTCAAACTTGTTCAGTTACTTCAGCTGTTGAATTAGCTCCTTCTGAGAAACAACAACTTGATAAAACAATTTCACTTTTTGAAGATATTTCATATGAAAAGAAAGGTTTAGGTCTTACTCACCTGATCCAACATAAAATTAATGTTACTGGAGAACCGTTTAAACAAAGATATTGGCCGTTAAGTCCTGCTAAACAAAAGGAACTTTTTGATGAAGTGGAAGTTTTACTTAAGGAAAATATTATTCAACCTTCTAAATCTCCTTGGAGTTCACCTGTTTTGGCTGTTGAGAAGAAAGATGGTAGTACACGATTATGTTTAGATTCACGTCGTTTAAATTCAATTACGATTAGAGATTCTTATCCTCTTCCGTATCCTTCTAAGATACTGGATAGTTTGCGAGGAGCTCGGTTCATTACAACTATTGATCTTTCTAAAGCTTTTCTTCAGATAGCGCTGGAAGAATCCTCGCGTGAAAAGTGTGCCTTCGTAGTGCCCGGAAAAGGATTATTTGAATTTGTTAGGATGCCTTACGGATTAACTAACGCCCCCGCTGAATTACAGAGGCTAGTGGATAAATTATTTGGATTTGAATTTGAAAATGTATTGTTTTGTTACTTAGATGACTTAATTTTGGTTACTGATAATTTCAAAGATCACATAGAATATTTAAATAAAATTTATAAAACTCTTAAAGATGCTGGTTTAACAGTTAATTTAAAGAAATGTGCCTTCTGCAAAGAAAAACTTCGTTATCTTGGTTATATTGTTGATAGTAAAGGTTTACATACCGATCCTTCTAAATTAGATACCATTGAGAATTTTCCTCGCCCTGAAACTGTTAAAGAACTTAGAAGTTTTCTTGGTTTATGTTCATATTATCGTAGATTCATTGATAGATTTGCTGATATTGCTTCTCCTCTTACTAAATTGACGGCTGGTAGCAAGAATTCTAAAAGATCTCTTATTTGGAATGATGAAGCGGAAATTGCTTTTCTTAGATTAAAACATGTTTTAGTTACCTCACCCGTTTTACAATGCCCTAATTTTGAAAAACCATTCTTTTTACATTGCGACGCTAGTTCTGTTGGAATTGGTAGTGTTTTGAGTCAGGAAGACGCGGATGGTAATCAACATCCGATTGCATTTTATTCCCGTTCATTGAACAAATGCGAACGTAATTACAGTACCACGGAACGTGAATTGTTAGCGATTTTAGATTCAATAGAACATTTTAGACCTTACGTTGAAGGAATGGAATTTACAGTAATTACTGATCATGCTAGTTTACAATGGTTATTAAAATTGAATAATCCAAGCGGACGTTTAGCACGTTGGGCTGCTAGAATTTCTCAATTTACATTTAATGTTGTTCATAAAAAAGGTTCCTTACATTTAGTTCCTGATGCATTGTCAAGAATTGAAGTCACATCATTATTAATTGCCCCCATTCAAATCGTTTCCCCCGATGAAGATATTGAAGATTCTTGGTATAAAAAAGTGTTCATTAATTGTCAAAAATTTCCTACTAGATATAAAAATTTTAGAGTCGAAAGTAATGTTTTGTATAAGTTTTGTAAAAGTAAATTTAATCCCAATAGTCGTTTGAATTGGAAAATAGTTATTCCTAAGGAAAATATAATTGATACTATTAGATCCAATCATGATGATATTAATTCAGGTCATCTTGGAATTCATAAAACTTTAAAGAAATTAAAACAACACTATTTTTGGAATGGAATGTTTAATGATATTCAAGGTTATATTAGATCTTGCGATATTTGTAAAGCGTATAAGCATAGTACGTCCCCCCCTTTTGGTATTATGGTTAATCCTAAAAAAGTAGATCATCCCATGGTCATGCTTTCTGCAGACATAATAGGAATTTTGCCTAAAAGTTATTCTGGTCATAAGTATATACTTTCAGTAGTTGATGTTTTCACTAAATTTTGCTGGATTTTTCCTTTGGTTAAAGCTACGACCTTATCAATTTGTAGACTATTTGAAAAAGAAATATTTCTTAAATTTGGCTGTCCTAAAATTTTAGTTTGTGATAATGGAACTCAATTTACTTCTAAATATTTTGTAGAATTTATGAAAAGTTACAATATTGTTAAAATCTTTTATAATACATTGTATACCCCTCAGAATAATCCTGTGGAACGGTATAATAAAACGGTAGAAACTTGTATCTCATGTTTTGTTAGAGATGATCAACGCACTTGGTCAAAATTTTTACCTCATGTTCAATTAGCTTTGAATAACAGTGTTAGTCTTGCCACTGATTTTACACCTAATTTTCTCATGTTTGGAAGAGAACTCATTTTTGATGCCTCTTTACACCGTTTTAGTAATTCTTTAGAAAATTTGTCACAAGTTGAGATGGGAGAAAGGAATTCTTTTGCTTATTCTCTTAAATCACTTGGTGATGTTTATGTTAAAGTTCAAGCTCATTTATTAAAAGCTTATAAGCGTAATGCGCGTTATTATAATATAGGGAGGAAAGCCATTTCTTTTGCTGTTGGTGATATTGTTTGGAGAAGGAGTTTTGTTCAATCTAGTGCCCCGGCATATTTTTCGGCTAAGTTTGCACCTAAGTTTGTTAAATGTGAAATTATTGATAAAGTTTCTGATAACGTCTATATTTTGAAAGATTTAAGTAAAAATACTTCCGGTCGTTACCATGTTAAAGATATTATAAAATACTAATTTTTGGATTTACACTTTAAACTTGAGTTTGATAACGTTAGGAGTTAGGCCTCTGTATGAGAAGAATGAGAATTGATGTATGAAAGGTTAGTGTGATTATGGCCTTGTATGATGATGTAGTGTATGGTTAACTTCGACAACATTAAATTTTGAGATTTTAAAGTTCTAAATTAAAGCTTAGGTAATTTTGTTTCACCACATTCATTTTTCCAACATCAAAAGATCTTATGTACATTTGTAAATTTGTTTAGAGGATATTTTGTCCTTGAATTTGTTTTGTTTTGTGTTGTTTATACAACTTAGTTATATTTGTTTGCTTAGAACGTTTCGTGTTGTTCTCACAACCTAAATGTTTATGTTTTTTGGGTATTTTTGTGTTGTTCATAGTTTAGTTTCCCGGATTTGACAACAATTGGTACCACCCTGATTTGACATTCACGTATTGGGATTTTTTCTGCCATTTGGTGCGGACCCCTAAAGTGATAATTTGATTTGTTAGATAGTCCTCGGATCTTCCTCCGGTTCTATAGTTTCGTTTGTTTAGATAGTTCTTGGACCTTCATCCAGTTCTATAATTTGATTTGTATTATTGTGCCTGGTAAGTTGGTGGAGATATGCCAATCACAATATGCAAATATTTTGTTTCCTTAGTTCTCGGATTTTCCTCCGGTTCTATGTTTTTTTGTTCTGTTGTGCCTGGTAAGTTGGTGGAGTTATGCCAATCACAATAGACAAATTTTACACGTTTTTGGTAGGATGTCTGTGTTCGGAAATTTTGGTAGGGTTACGCCGATCACAGTACATTTCTCATTTTTTCCACACACTTTTGGTGTTGTGATTTTTGAACTTGCACAGCCTTTGCTGTGAGGGTTTCCTCGTTTTTAGCGAGTAGAGAAGTTAGGAATTTATGAGTCGGTGACGAAGGAGTCCAACCGCACTTTATAAAGGAGTTTCGGAATTTAAGAGTCGGCGACGAAGGTGTCCAACCGCACTTTAAAGTAGATTATAGAGTTAATAGTTATAGTATTGTTTTAAGAAAATCTATCATTTTCTTTTGTTCTTTTGCTTTGTTGTTTGAATGATTCCTAGAGTCTTAAGATTCTAGTCGGATTTCTACAGCAAAAAGCCTAAGATCGTTTTCTTGGTTTGTTCTATTTTGTATTATTAGCATATTTTTGGTAGAGTCTTTAGCATATTTTTGGTAGAGTCTTTAGAATATTTTTGGTAGAGTCTTTAGAATATTTTTGGTAGAGTCTTTAGAATATTTTTGGTAGAGTCTTTAGAATATTTTTGGTAGAGTCTTTAGAATATTTTTGGTAGAGTTTCAATTAAATTAAATTTAAATTTTTTGAACGTTTTGGATTTGTTTTGATGCTTTTCTTATGTTTTGGCATAAAAGAAAGTAGTCTTTCTTTTATTTTTTTGGGATAGTATGTAATGTAACGAGTCGTTTTCGCCGTTACAGGTGCTGATAAATTTTGTTCAAGAAATTAATAATATTTCGTTTGTTTACGTTTCGTAAAGTAGGACTCAATGCCTTTATTCTTCTTCTTTGGAATATTAGCTTCGTGTCTGTCATAATACAGTAATGACAGTGACAGCTGACACTACAAGGAAGCAGCGCTGTTCAGTTGACAGATTCGAAAGCGATTTTTTTAGCTTGGTGTAAATCAAGAAGCAGGCTTTGCTTTCTCTCCGCCCGGTCTGACGAACAACAATGTCGGATCGTAATTTTTATTTTAAAAATTATTAATCTGTAAAAATCAGGTTGATTTTAATAGATATTGTTATCATGTTTTGTGAAACAATACTGGAATTAGTTTTCTGGATTTTTATCCGTTAATTTGGTTCTTTCGGTGAGTTTTGAGTTTTGGAATCTCGTGGTATTTTTACCTCGAATGTTAGCTTAATGGAAGTCTTTAATTGTTTTAGATTTTAAACACGATCTTCATCGTTTCTTCATCATGCCGCCCTGGTTCATAAAGGGACATTTATAAGAAAAAATAGCGGTATGTATTTTGACAAATTCCTTAACAAAGGCACACGTTCGTTTCTTATTTGGATAAATTGGTAATTGTTCTTTGTTCTCTTTGTTCTAGCTCTTCGGCGCTATTTTTTAAAAAACTATTTTTTAAAAAACTATTTTTTAAAAAACTATTTTTTAAAAAAACTATTTTTTAAAACTATTTTTCTAGTTTTCAAATTTATCCTTGGAACATAAATTTATAGAAATGACCACGCGTTGGAGCTGAGTCATATTAGTCCCCTTTTTACATTCATTCACCCTTCATTTTGACCCCTTGCTGAACACTACGGAGGAGCCAAGCTGGTTCGCAACCGGAGTCCCCTACCGGACCACTCACCTCGGCCTCCATGGTTTTACTATAGGGACGATTCGTATTAGGCTTATGGGTTTGTAAAGCTCAAACCAACAGGTATTTCAAACAATTCTTTATTTTTAATTTAAACATTCATTCGATGCAGTAACAACAGCGTACAACTTTTAGGCTAAATAGTAAACTCTAAATAAAATAACTATAATTAAGAAGTAACCTTTGGATATAAACTTAAATTTACAACTATCAAGATTCCACGGACATAACAAAAAGTTTTGAATAAACCCCATCTTTCCCAAATTTTACAGTGTTCTATTTTATCCCCCTTTCCTTAGATTAAAGGTCTAGTGACGCGTCTGACTCTCTCTCTATCCAGGTAAATTTATTTTTCTATTAGCAGTAGGCTATCTGGCGCCCGAATATTTTTGTTCTTTGTATTTCTTTAGTGATAGCCCTACATTTGATTATTTTATTACAAATCGGCTCCCACATCGGAGACCTATTACATTCTTTCATTATTACATCACACTACCTTATAAAAAGTGTAGAGCATTTACATTTCTTTTGTATATTTTTATTTACAAATGAGCCATTACTATGTAACTTAAAGTTCAATGATACTGTATTTGACGTGTAACCGTGTTATGAATAAATGAACTTATGAACTTAACTTAATATCAGTTTGAACAATTTTTTCACCTATAAGTTTCTGTCTCATTATTTCTTCATACAAGAGAGAGAAACATAAGCGAAACAAGTTGCTTAAACTGATTGAGTAAAACTCAGAATAATGGTACTGTAGTTAAAAAAGTATTTTTCAGATTCTAGAATGTGGTGGAAATCTGTTTGATGCTGTTTCACTGGCTGTAAAAGCAGCACTCTTCAACACACGGATTCCTAAAGTTAAGGCGGTACTGATGGACGGAGGCAATGTGGACTTGCAACTGTCTGATGACCCATACGACAGTAAACTGCTGGAAGTCGGCTCAGCACCATTATTGGTAATTATACTTGTCAACTATTATTATTATTAAAAAAAAAAATAGCAAACTGGTTGTGGGCAGTAGTGCGTCGACAATATTTAAAAACACACGCACATTATTACCATACCCAAATTGTGAATGAGAGCATTATTAAAAAAATTCCTAAACGATTCATAGATGGCGTTGTACGTAAGAATCGATTAGGAAGCTAGATTACGAGTATAATTTTTATTTCAAAATGTTTCCCATTCAGGTTTGTTAATGCGGGTAAATTTGGGCTGTGGTTGATGATAATGGTTCTTGAATTATTCTCCTAAGACCTGGATCTTGGGACTTGTACTCAATTCTAAAATAAATTTCAGGTGACCCTTTGCAAAATAGGCGACAAAAACGTAGTGGACCCATCAATGGAAGAAGAAAGCTGCAGCTCCATATCTCTCGTGGTCGGCATCACTGGCAATCCTATGTTCTACTGCCATCCAAAAGATGCACATAAGTATAAGGAGTCTGGAGGAAAATACACCACAATTGGTATGAACGGCTCTGGGAGTATGGCTCCGAAGACCTTGAAGGATGCTATCAATCAGGGAATGTAAGTATACTTTCTGGTTCTTCTAGTGCAAAAGATTTGTAGACCTAATTGTCCTGACCGTTTAATGTTGTTGCAAACCATCCAACATGCATTTAAGTCTACTTTCTACTACAACTTGATAATTGCAGAGTTTTGTTTCAGAATTGCTGTAAAATCACTAGATGCAGCCCTAGGTCAATCTCTACTACGAGAAAGACAAGAAAATATAACTATGAAAAAACATTCCTACGGGTTCTTGAAATAAAACGCTCGATTGTATTTTTCTGATGCTTTTATTGACACAAACTACTTGAAAGAGTAAAATACTTAAAATTACAATCTTTTCCACCCTCTTCCGTTCCTTTCCCGATACAAATACATACCCTACTAAACACTAATAATATTTAATGGGTAAGAATAGCGTAGATATTAGCCCTTTCAATTTCCCCGACGTCTACTGGGAATCATGGCTGTTTTCACATACATACCTGTTAAATTATATTAGTGTCTAATACCACCTACACCGACATTCCGAACCTACCCTGCAACACAAAGTCTCATCCTCTTAAAAACTAATTACAAATGCAAATTATTATCTAAAGGAAGGTCCACATTTTGTTACTACGTCGGGTTTGTCATTTATTCAGAAGTTTTGTAGGTACTGTAGTTATTATTCCTATTGGAGATAAATCTGTACCGTTAAGTTTGTGCTTTCTATTGCTCATTGGGCGTGGCTTTTTTAACGTATGTAACAAAATCTGGACCCGCCTGCGGATATGTTAGACACCAAGATACATCTATTATTATTATGTAGAAAATGAAAATAATAAACAATATTTATTCGTAGGTACCTATAAAATTGAAATTATTGTTACGTTTAAAAATCAAAAACGAAATTGAAAGTCAAGTTTTAAATAAATCACAATTATCACAGAAAATCCAAAATAAGCATAAGTACCTACATAATAAATTATTAAGGGGCAGACCACCGTCAATCAAACTCGAGAAGTTGTTTGTCGGCTCTCAGCCCCTTAAAATTATAAATACAAAGTCAAATTATATGAATAAAACTTTATGATTATGATAGAACCCTCAACCAAAACAAATGTTGGATTGAGATAGTTAATGCAGAACCAGGAATATAAATTACTTTCTGATTATCCATGGCTAAACACAGATAACGCTAACCGTTTAAATAATCTGTGCACCTAAATTATAACACCAATTATAATTACGCCTTGCCGTTTTTGCTTGTCCTCCCAATTCAACATCGAAATTACTTTCTCCTTATCGAATTCCGAGAGCAGATTCTAGTGCTCGCAAACGCAAAGAGTATGGAGCTATCAGATAGGAGTCACCAAGTTGGTCATCAACAGACTCACAAAACGCGGCTTTAACTCCTCGCTCTGACCGTCTTCTACACCGAAAAAGATAAATAGCCTTTACAGGCTTACCTTATTACTATGGATTACTGTATGTATGATTCTATTCTAACCTCAATCCAAAAAGTAAATAAAAAGAAGATTAGAAAAATGATTTCTGGTCGTGCGCATCTAATGTAATACAACGAAAATATCTCGAGCTAAAAAACCGCAAGGTACTTTAGCTAGAATACGTATCGATCGGCCCAGATGATTCACGGCCTTTTACTATTGGCGACGAGGATTCGAAGACATATTCAGCGAGTTTTTCGAATTGTTACAATTAATACACACTAATCCAGAATGATCGGCAAGAATGCTCCATTGGCTAGCCATAATCCACTGCCGCGTAGATATTACACTCTTTCTCTATTATCTCGACATTATCAGAATTATTCCGGATTAGAAAATCTCTACTGGACCATTCATTCAAATTTAATTTCTTACCTATTTCACCATTATTTAATTTCATCATGCAAACTTATCAATCACTTGTATGCAAAGGTGTAAAGAAATTGCCTTCTAGTCCAATAGACAGAATAAACGGTACATCAAGCTAATAGAAAAGGGGGTGGCCTGCCTATCTCCTCAGCGTTTATTTTGGCTGAGGAACGACTGGAGTGATCAGATCCAGGACATTAGCGATGTTTCCGTCGTTGTGGCCCAGAAGCTGAGACAGCCAGCCGGATTCGTTGGAGAAGCCCATAGCTTCCATCTGGCGTACCGCAGCAGCGATGTGGGGAGCTAAAATGAAAATCTCCGGTTAAATAGTGTTGTGATAATTTTATATCAAAAATCGAATGAGACATCTAAGGCCGAGATTCATAGACCGAACTTTGACTTTACTTTGATGGAAAGTTCAACTTTCAACCAATAAAATACTTCATAGTTCGTTCAAGCTGTTCTTTATTCAAAATATTGATAGGAAACTTCGATAAACAAAGCTTACTTTGCGAAGACTGCTTTGCTGTAAAGCAAAGTGCGGTCTATGAATTTCAGCCTAAGGGTAAAATGTTAACAAAATTGTATTAATTAACCGTTACACGCTTTTAAACTTACCCAGCTGGTCAATCACAGTAGTATCAGTGTAGAGGGTCTGGGCGTTGGGTTTGGGCTTAGCTTGGGCAGGTTTGGCTTTAGGCTGGGTCGGCTCTTGGGCGGTCTTGGCATCAGTCATCGGCGGGGCTGAGGCAGTCGTTTTGGCAGAAGCAGTGTTGGCGGCAGCGGCAGACGCAGCGGCAGGAGCAGAGGCAGCGGCAGAGGTAGAGTCATCGGCAGTTTCGGTTTGATTGGGATTCAGTACTGCTTGAAAAATGTATCACGTTAATTAAGCTAGTCATCATCAGACAAAATGCTAGTTTTCTTTCATTAATTACTTTAGAAGCTTGGTAGAAACCAAATCTTAAGTTTATTTCAGCTTGATTGCAGAAAACTAGCGTCTAGAATTACTAAGTTTATTCTTTCAAAGTGATCTTCCTCTCCTATCTAAAATCCCCGATGACAAAAAATTTGGCTTATCACGAATCTCGAACTTTCGCTCGCTCAGTCAATTAATGAAACTTTATTAATATTAATAATAATGAAAAATGACGAAATGCGTACCAGCTGTAGCAGCGTTTAAATCCGGGTAGATGCTTGTGCGAACGGCGAAAATTTTCTTTTTAAGTTCTTCGCCCATTAAGGCGGCGCGTTCGGCTTCAAGGATCTTATCTGTAAGACCGAATCGGATTTTAGCTAACTTGATAGTGGATCAAATTATGTTAGCGTGTTAACACTTAACGCGAATGTGAGAACAAAGACACACTATTAGGTACATACACTAAGCAAAGCTAGATACTATTAACTAAAATAACTCCACTTTGGAAAAATCTAAATAATTTAAGTAACTTTTAGGGAGCCAAGAATTTTTGTTTGTTTTTAGACTAATAGTACAATTAAACTGTTTCAAAAGCAGCTAAGTAACACTAGTGAAATTGCAACGAGAAACATATAAAAACTACTTTCCAATTCTTGTTTGAATCTTATCGGCTCACTAGCGCCATCTAGGATCTCTTCTGAAATCGATTTTTTGCTAAAAAAATGTCCCTCTCTTACAATTCTACGAATACAATTAACATACTTTCCAAGCCACTACTAAGGGGTTTCTTCGTTAATTTATTATTTCCTACAAACTATTTATACAGCATTTGCAGGTACACATGTATTTTCTGTCAACTAGCATTGTTTCATGCGTTGGTTAATTTACCTTTCAGCATATCACCGCGAGATTCACAGTCTTCAATGACGGTCCAGTCATCAGCTTTGTCAGAGTTGTTGGACAAGCACGAGCATGAGCTAGAATTCGAAGAGTTTTCAAGATTGCGAGCCGCTTCCAAAATCTCAGAGGTAGAGAGTTCATCGTCAGAGCCCTTTACCACCGGAATCTTATCAGCAGTACGTTTCCCAGACTTCGCGACAGATTCGGACTTTACCTTCTTTGATTTCGAACTCTTCGTTCGCATCTGGTTGGCATTGGGAATATCTTTAAGAACCTTCATTGCGTGCTTTACGGCCTCCAGTACATCTTGTTGGCACGTCTCAGCCGTCTGTTCCTTAACTTCTTGTTTCGCCGGCGGTCCATCCATTTTAGGAGATGCAGCTCGAGCTGACGATTGAGCGGCGGTTGCATCAGCGGCGGTTATATCATCCATCAGAGGAGCAACCGATGTGTACTGGCTTAAAAACTTGCAGGCATGTTCGAGTTTGTCCATGTCATTTTCGGGAAGCGTCCACGGCTTCGGTTCGTTCTCCTCGCTGGAGTCGTTGACAGGCTCAGCGGTTCCAGCCTTAGAGGATCCAGGTTCGGTAGATTTAGTTTCCGGTTTCATGCGATGCAAGTTTCCGGCAAGGTTGGCGAACTCGTCCAAATAATGGCTGCACACATCGATCCAGTTGCGGTTACCGCCAGTCTGCGAATCTTGTTTACCTTGATTGATCGTGTTAGCGTCGACGCCATACTTGGCGAGATTACGTTCGCGGCGTTGTTTCTTGCTGTCCTCGTGAGCTTGAGACGCAATGCTCTTCAGGAATCTGCGGGACTTCTTGATGGAAGCTTTGATAATGGGCAGCTGTGAATTGAAGGTCTTGTTAGATTTGCGCTCAAATTTCAAAGACGGTAAAAGAAAACGGAGTTTAATGCCGAGACGGAACGGTGATTTTGTCCGATCAATAGGAAAGACCTGGACAAAAAATACTCAAACTAGAGACGAGTGGAAGCAGTTACAGAAGGTCTTTCCCACCGGCACACAGCTTCAACATCACAATATGAATATGAAATACACAAATAATTCCAAAACCTTCTAAAAAAAATAAGCATCAGATTGTAGCCAAGAACATCATTATCCTATTGTGGGGTCAGAACTGTTATGTGACTATTGAATGATGAGTTAAACTTTGAAAAAAGTCAACTGGCGCAGCCGTCAGGATTAAATTGAATTTCGTAGTAGGCCTACAGAAATGAATGTTCTATAAATACAATACATACAGGCATGTTGGGAACTGGCAAGCGTACAACGCAATGGTCCGGATGCTGGCCATTCTTCTCGCAACGCACGCATAGGTCGTAGTTGTCACAAGTGATGCATTTGTAGCGGAAACCGAAGACAGCGTTGCCGCAATGGTCGCACGTTATCCCTAGGTGGAGGCAGGGTCTCGAGCCTGTCGGATAACACAGCACATTTAATAATTATTAAGCAATTCATTAAAAAAATACTTTGAACCATCCTATAAAATAATTAAATCTAGGCAAGACCAGCTATTAGACTAGCTATTTAAAAAAAAATTGGTGTGAATCAGATATTGCGGTCATTAATCGCCTAAATTGTGGCCGTACCTTTAACAGATTTTATCGGCTTGGCATCAGCGGCAGTTGCCTCGGTGTTTTCAGCGACATCATCAGTAACATCGAATTTCACGCCGGTGCAGCGGACAACCAGCTTGATCACAGCATCATGCGCCTGCTGGCACATGGTAACGACCTCATCGTCAGATGAAACGAGAACTTCGTCTTCATCCTCGTCTGTAGACAGAAGAGAAAGATAAGTTTGCTGCTATTGGAAGTGCTTGTAAGACAAGCTCACAATCCTCACAACTACTTTCACACACACACACACACCCACAAATGGGAGTTCTGCTGTGAGACCTTGGCTTTTAAGATACTTATGTTCAGAAAAACACGGACTAAGGGCTCTCCTCTCACACAAAACTGCGAATTCGCATCGCATCGCAGAAATCTACCTATGACGTCTTTCAAATCAATAAAAAAGAAAAAAAAAAAAATAATGCGGACAACCCACACAACACTATCTAGCCCCAAACTAAGCAGAGCTTGTAGTATGGGAACCAGGTAGCTGATATAATACATAAAATCCTTTTTTTTTTTGTAAATACATACATAGAATACAATATAACACCCAGACAGAGAACAAACATCTGTGTTCACCGCACAAATATTTGTTCTCGGTGGGGATCGAACCCACGCCCTCCAGCGCAGAAGGCAGAGCTACTACCAACTGAGCTGTGAAGGCAGTCAAAAAAATCAGAAAAAATAGATAGGCGGGTGTCGCAGATTTCTGCAATGTGATACAAATTCGCAGTTTTGTGTGGGAGCCCATACTAATACTCACCCTTACAAACCACAACCACACCAAACTCACACATACCCACACCCTATCACATACACGACATACTTAAATAAAATAAAAAGCTATTATCAGCTCGCCCCAGATCAAAATATTGCCCACAAGTTTTTTTTCTGGCTTTTCTAGCCATATCGAATAGTTCGCTCTATTCTGAGCCCACAACAAAATCTAAATATAATTTACCTATATCTCAATTTGTTATTCTTACTATTGCATCATCACTGTATTTTATATTTAAATTTATATTGGCCTCGCAAAGTGTTTGCTTTAAACTAAGTATTCCGATACGAGTCTAGTAGTTTTGTTTCATTGACTAAAGAGGAACTAATGAATAATGCCATTTTATTTCGCTGAGTTTTTATCCTAGCTTTCACACAATTTTCGATGAGCCGTTCTCGATTGTAACCTACTTGATTAATACATCCGCCATTTTGAAAAAGCACATAAGATGGCGGAAACGTTATATTTTAACTAGGACTGCGCGCGCAGCTTATCGGCTGAAGCTTGAAGTATTGCATAAGTAGGTAGTAACAAGTTTTAAAAAATTTGGGAGTAACTAGGAACTTGAATATCATCACTACTTTCGCATAGAACATTTCAACAAACTCCTTGCTCTGCCACCCAATCGCTATTTCGAAAAAGTACACAAAATGGCGGAAGCGAATCGGAATGCGCAACTGATCTGCGCAGTGACCTGGATTCAATTGTTCCCGCTTTTCCGTACCGCCGGACACACCCAATTACCACCCCTTCTCCCGCCACCTACCCCCGCACAAAAACCACAAGTCGGAATATATATTTTCACTGCCCACATTATGTACCTAATTGAAAGCTCACTTGCTCAAACGCGTAAATACTTATAAAACTATCACACACCTAAAAATAAAAAGAACCTGAAAATATAAGTATGTAGGTACTTTACCTTTCCAAGCCACGGTAAAAGTCTTCATCTTCAGTGACGGGTATACGTCACGCAGTTTGGCCTTGAGAGGCCTCAGCTTGCCGATGAACGGTTTTTCCATAGTAAAACGCCTTATTTCCGCCTTCGCACTTTCCGCCATGAACAAGAATGCTTTAAAGGGGATGCCTTCCTCCATGACTGCAAAATAATTTTGAATTTTAATTCTACCGACGCCGAATTTATTTTATCACGTAATATTTAGGCGAATGTTTTCCATTACCTCTGTCGGAATAGATGAAAAGGAATTTTCTGATCTTTTTAGTGCACTGACTAAAAAAGAACATCAGGCTAAGAAAAATTGCTAGGGCGAAGCATGGAGTATTCAAGGCGCTTAATATACCCCCCGTATTAGTTGTGGGTTCCTCCTCCATCTTTACAATCGTCGCACTTTAAGTATCAATTTATGGGATTCACAAAGAGCTTAATTTATGCCAGTTGCATCCGAGCAAGGTGCACAGGTGCAGCGGCTATGAGGGTTCCGGTAGAACTGAGGTTGTGCACTGGGGTGATATCGCGCCTGCGCAGTGGACCTCCGAGCAACCCCGGTCCCAGGTTCCTTTGTTCGAGAGCTACGAGTCTAGCTTTCCGCAGCGGCAGAAAGCTTCAGCGACGACAGCGCCACTATTGATTTATGGCAAAGCTGGCCCCACCCATGTAACCTGTTATGTAAGGACGGGAGACGCAAGAGGTACCTAAGGCCAGGCAGGATACAGCCGATGCCAAACACTGTTTCAGTGTAATAATTGAATGCATAGTTAATGTCCATTTTTCAGTGGAAATACGTTTTGTTTGATAGTTAAGTAGATTCTATCTATGTACTTACTTCGTTGAATTAATGTATTTTATTCAATAGCGTAAGTGGTTTGTAATTTTATAAAAAAAAAAACTGCGACTTCAACCCGGTTAATATAGTGTGAACTAAGGAATACTTATTCATACAACAATAATCAGCAGAACGTAGAGGGACTCATTATAAGTTACTGCCGTGTTAGGTACTCGGTATGAAACGATGGTTTAAAACAGAAGTTTTAAACCGTGTAGACCGATGGGTGGTTCGAAGGCGCGCCCGGCAAAGTTTGGGGTTGGTTTTAAACCGTGTAGGCAGAAGCATTCTACCAAAGTGAACTTGGTGGTTTTAAACCGTCTAAAACATTGATTCCCAACGTGGTCCAGGTGGACCCCCAATGGTCCACGGGAGACTCTACGGGGCTCTACGATGGCGTGACAAAGAAATGGGGGTTCACAATTTGTAAGCGGGGGTCCCCGAAAATTTATCTGGTTTAGATAGTGAAGAACCAAAATGTTGGCTTCACCTATTAAATTAGTTATTTAATTAACCACTTCTCACTTTTTTTACTAAACTGTTAATTCGTGGTAGGAACTCAGCCGCAACGCAAATGTTCGTAGTTAGAGCCAATAATATTTGATTACGACTAGGTTAGTAAAAATGTAGCTGCAGGGCAGAGGGTCCACCGGAACCAGCAAAATTTTGAAAGTGGTCTATGAGAAAAAAAAGGTTGGGTTGGGAACGTCTGGTCTAAAACGTGCTTTGGTCATCATGATAGTATACATATACATTATTAGTTAACCTTATCCTACTTCCTTCCTACAACAACATGGCCAACCCTGACACGGATTGAGCTTGCCAAATAAGTTCAAGTTCAAGCTAATAAAGTTGGATGCCAAGCTGCCAAAAAATGGTGTACGCATGCAACTCATATTAAAGATTCCACAGAATCGTATGTTTCGAAACACAATTTAAGATGAAAAACGAACGGGCTATAAAATAAACAAGGCCTAGTAAATTTTGTTAAAGACGACAAAGAATCGTGAACGTATCTATGTCAAAACATTTATTCAATCAACTTACAAGTACATATTAAAATGTATTTTAAACTAAGTGGATCTAGGCACCAGTAACATTAATGTTCCCGCAACTTTGTCTTGGTTCCTCGGAGTTGATGGGGTTGAAAAATCGCCTTTGAAGACGTATTAGTCATGATGAAATTATGTATCTAAGCAAAATGTGAATAAACAACGCAGAATCTCAGAATCTCTTCCTGGAAAATTTTACTGCAGTGAGGGGAAAGCTGAAGGGGGGAGGATACCAACCACCCTGTTATCCAGAACTTTCTGACGGGGAGGATGCTGCATCTCCCCGTCACTACCTACTAACTGTATAATAGATAGGTTTTGCAGGGAGAGCATTGCGCGCAATAGGTAAACCTATAATAACCACATCTATGTAAAATGTGGTCCTGAGCCTGACGGACTGATATCAACGCCAAGCCGAAATTGCTGAAGCTGAAATTACTGCTTCGGTCCAGAAAAAAACTGAACACTTACTAGTGGCACTGTGAGTACTGAGTATAGACCTCGCGAGCACAATAAAAGTTGGCAATTGACTGAATTACGAAAAGCTATTCTTTTCATAATACCGAAGATACTCATAAAGATCTTTGCAAATTTTTTATAAGACCAACTTCAAGTTTCTCCCTAAAGAACCGTTGAAATCAGATCTCATGTCATCAGTTGCAATATGACATCATATTGTTATGCTGTATGTATGTATTGCCCTTTAGTACTGCTACGTAACCAGGTTTCGTAACCAGCTACGTAGAAAGAACCAACCAACAAAAAGCTTCTGTCATTTAGTTCTTATTCTTAGTTCATAACCAAGTTAAGAAAAAAGACTAGAATCACGTGTATCATGTCTTAAATTAAAAGACTCTCTTCATAAAGACCGGAAGTTTTTTTGACACCACAACGTTTAGTGACATAACGCGGTACCTTCGTGCGCGACTCCGACTCGCACTTGGCCGGTTTTTATATTCTACTAGCTGATGGAACAAGCACATAGCCCACCTGATGTTATGTGGTTACCATCGCCTATAAAAAGGCATTGCTTCAGTCCCACTAAATATTGATTTTCATAATATAACGGTTGGTAACGTATAGGTTAATAGCGGGGGGTGGATGCCACCCCACTTTCCAAAACGTTCGGATAACTTCATTTAATAATATGCTGCGTGCGTATATCTATGTTTGTTGAACAGGGTGGTTCAACCACCCCAGTTTCCAGAACATTCGGCGCACCCCCCTCGATGCGAAGGGAGACGTGTCGTCTGCACTATATTTTACATAGAGGTAGGTTAGGTATACCTGCAGCATTTGTAATGGATGTCCGGGCGTGGTGCTATGGGGTGAAGGGGTGGATTTAACCCCCTATGTTCTAGAACGCTCGATGGACAGAAATGGTAGCAAATTACTGTGTGAAATAAGTTGCGCAGCATCTATCTCTATCAGTCAGCAGTACCCAATTATTCATCTCGTTAAGAGCCAACGCCCGGCCCGTGTCGCGCGCAGTATCGATTATTGAGCGTATTCAAAACTTGCAACGAGGAACTCGTCTCATCTCGTCGTCACAGAATAGAGAAGAGTATTCTACAGATTTATTTTTTTCCTGTCTTTAATTCTGCTAACAGATTCATCTATTTGAAGTAGCTCTGCCTTCAGCGCCGTAGGTCGTGGGTTCGATCAAATTATTTTATGCTGAACTGTAAATAAAGATAAGATAGCGATTTTCGATAAATAAATTCAGTGATTTTATAAAAGAATGGACTTAATCAAGAATAACAAGAGCAGAAAAGGAGTGAGCATTGAGATGACGAATGATAGAGTTGAGTGGAAGAAAACCTTTTGTGCCGACCCCACTTAGCGTGGGATAAGAGAGGAAGGTGATAAAGTTCATTGGTTTTATATCTTTTAAGCGCTGGAGGAGAAGAGCCGAAGGCCGGCCTCAAGGGCGCGTCTTGGGAGAGACCTATGTCCAGCAGTGGACTGATATTGGTTGATGATGATGCGATCTTTTAAATTATCAAAATATGCAAGCGACGATGGATTTTGCCGTAACGAGAACGATTAGCTTCAAACTGGATTGGTGGAGTATTTACATCTGATCTAAAACAAGACCAAGATTTTTCTGACCAACCACGAGTCCCATTGCAAAAACAACATGATTCGCGATTATCGCTGGACGCCGGAACTAAATGATTTTATTAGTAGGTAAGCGTTTTGAACGCACATAACATAACCCTTTAACAAATATGCCAAATGAGCTGAAACTTGGTTACCATACCAAGTCAATAAGAAACTGTAGACAAGTCCAAACATTGTGTTGGACATAAATGAAAGACTGGAGCCACACACATCACTAGATCTCAGTTTGGGTCGAACCACTAGTACAGGTAACTACATAGATGTTACCTTACCTAAATATTATACAACAGTCCAGGGGGGTTCTACCCTAGCCACCCTGGAAATTTCACCCCCCTTTCAGGGCCCGTCTCCCTATCAAAACGCCCCTTCCAAACTGACCCGTGTACGGCATCCATTGGATAGTATTCATAGCTCGAATTATTGATTTTACATCCAATACGCAGGGAGAAACATACAGGGAACACCTGGTAGAATGATGGAAGTTTATCTGATTTTCGAACAGGTGTGTCTTTTGGTTTGACTTGATTTTTTTCTGTATACTCACTGTACCATTTTTAGGGTTTCGTAGCCAAATGGTAAAAACGGAACCCTTATAGATTCGTTATGTCTGTCTGTCTGTCTGTCCGTCCCTATGTCACAGCCATTTTTCTCCAAAACTATAAGAGCTAGACTGATGAAACTTGGCGAGTAGATTTATTTTGTGAACCGCATTAAGATTTTAATACAAAGTAGGAAAAAAACAAAAATTTGGCGGGTATACTTGACAACAAATACTTGAAACTGAAACTCAAAAAAAAAATTTCATCACACCCATACGTGTTGGGTATCTATGAATAGGTCTTCAAAAATGATGTTGAGGTTTCTAATATAGTTTTTTTCTAAACTGAATAGTTTGCGCGAGAGACACTTCCAAAGTGGTAAAATGTTGCCCCCCCCCCCCCTCTAACTTCTAAAATAAAAGAATGATAAAACTAAAAAAATATATTATGTACATTACTATGCAAACTTCCAACGAAATTTGGTTTGAACGCGATCTAGTGAGTAGTTTTTTTTTTATACGTCATAAATCGTCAACCGCAATTTACCTCTCGACGAACTACAAGAACTTTTATATTATGTTACTTGTTGCTACGGAACCCTTCATGGGTGAGTCCGACTCGCACTTGGCTGCTTATTTTTCTGTATACTCACTGTACCATTATTTTTTATGCAACTAGCTGACGGAACAAGAGCATGGCCCTGATATTAAGTTGTAACCATCGCTCATTACAAAAGCATTACATCGTAGATCACGCACATCAGGAACGTGCCCTACGATGCATATTACATATTTCAATATTCTGTGAATATTTTAAGCGTGTACCTGTTGTCATTATCTTATACCTTTAAACGAGAAAATCTTGTATATATTATATATATATATATTTAGGATCTCGGAAACTGCCCCCACGATTTTCACGAAATTTTGTATACAGGGGTTTGCGGGGGCGATAAATCGATCTAGCTAGGAATCATTTTTAGAAAATGACGAGAAGTTGGTGTTTTGCAATAATCAAACATAAACTCAATATACGACTGTTCCTGCCATCTATTGGCGATTGTGAGCAACTAACTGCAAGCTATTCCAGCAGATGGCGTTGTTAATAAAAAATAAGCCAATAGAGAAACGACTCTTCCTGACATCTATTGGCGAAAAATAAGACTATTTTTTTTAACCCCGAGCGAAGCTCGGTCATACCAGCTCGTTATTATATTATGTTAACAAAACCGGATGACATTAATTAAGTCTTAGAGGCCATGGTATAAGGTGGCATTCTTGGGTCAGTGGTGCCCTTACCAGATATTTTAAATAAAAAAAATAGTTTGCGCCTATTCATTTACAATAATGCGCCGAATACATTTTCTGACAGCTTTAAAAAATTGAGGAGCTCGGCGTCCAATATGCTTATGAGACTCCAGTTTGGCTCCCACACAGGCTCGCTTAGTTTGTTTCAAGAGCGCTAGATAGATGGCGTTGTGAGAAATGTCCACCATTTACAAGCCTCAACGTATTATGTTTCAATTATCCCTAATTATTTATATCCTAATTATTTATATCCTAATTATTATACTATCCTTATTATTTGTTTGTCACATCTATATCATTAACCTCGTTGATGTCATCTCGATGTTGTACCTAACATAAGTACCTAAGTATAGAATAGGTAAGTAATATGATAATTAGCACCAACAAAGTGGGAAAATTCGTTACGGTACCCTAACAGGGTTTATGTTTGAAACTAGGCCACACCTCTATCTAATTTGAATTTGATTCCTAGATAGCGTTATTGGTATGTCCTATGTACAGTATAGGTACATACCAACAAATAAAGTTTCCTTTCGTTTCTGATCAAAATTATTATTTTACTTGAATTCATCCCTTACAAATACCATTACCTACGATTGGCCACTACCGCCATCTAGGATGGAAACCAAACTTTTTTGATTTTTTTTATTGTTCCTCATTTCTTTTTAGACAATTTGGACATGGGCGTATTTAGGGTAGCTTAGTTTGGCTTAGTTAGAGACCTTACTAAAATGGGCAAGTAGCACCCTCTTGCCTTCTTTTTACTTTTCTTTTGAATTTGAGGTAGGTACCTAACGCTAACTATGTAACTACCTACTGTCGTATGTATACTCACTTACCTACTATACGTAATGCACCCAAAATATCAAAGATTTCACTGGCACTAATGTAATCAAATTGACCCATGTCGGCGTTTTAGTTTGATTACTTTTGAGTTGAAAGTATTTTCCGCGCGATCCGAAGAAGCTCAAGCAAGAAGCGAGCGACTAAAAGCCAGTGCACGTGTAAAAACGTTCACTACGCATGCGTGAAATTACGATCGATCGAACGGCTCCCCTATTACATATCTCGCGTTTTGTAAATGGGCAATCATTGCCCTGTAACGCAACATTAGCAGCATAAAAAGTGACGTTAATTTGACTTGACAGCAATTTCAGCCCGTCGCGCGTTACGTAATAAAGGATGACGACGCCAAGGGATATCCGGCTTTTTTAAATTAAATTACTGAAGTCTATTTTAACTTCTACTTACTTTATTGATAAATAAGTTGCCTCCTCACAAGCACAATAGGTGGCATGAAAGTCTGCCCTAACACGTTACTATTGGGTATTATTAACTAGGTAGGTACCTATACATCTCATTATCTATACTAACAAGACAAGTCTAGAGTGAATAGGTGTCTTCTAGACCGTCCTGCTTCATCGTTGGCTACCATCAGGTGAGATTGTAGCCAAAGGATAATTATCATGTAAAAAAAACTTAAGAGACTTTCTTTCTTTCTGTCAGATTAAAAATATCCTCTGAGCTGGTATTGTTTTTTTTTGTATAAAGACATGGGAGGCTCAGATTAGTGAAATTTGGAAGTCTTTGGGGGAGACCTTTACCCAGCAGTGAGACAACACATTCTAGAAAAAAGAATTGAAATGGTAAAATCAGTCCGCAAATATTTGGAGAATTAATAAAAAGTTTTAATATAAAAAATAACTAAGATAGAAACAAGTTTTCAGAATGATGTCTCAAAGTAAGCGACAAGCTTGATAGAACAGGTTTATGAATTTTATAGAATGCTCAGTCATTGTAGGCTTTGATGAAAATTATACATGTAAAATGAATGATGCAAGAAACACGTAATATTTCACATTGATCTTCGTGAATGGAAATCTATAGCCTCCCTCTACCTACTTACCCTCTCATAAAATATTGTGGGTTTAGGTCTATACTATATATTTTTTTACGTTCCTAAAAATAGGCTCAGTGACTGGTTTACTTTAACAATAGATTGTTTTGTATTTTCTTATGTAATTATATTATGAGCAATGCTATTGGTAAATGCTGTGATCAAAAAAGAGTACCTAATCAAAAAGAAACTGTGGAGCATGTAGTACTGCACTGCTCGGCAACAGAAGAAGTTAGGTCCAAGACAGGGCTCGGGGAACTGATTAAGTCTTGTCCCTCCACAACCACATATTTGTCACCATCGGGTCAATTGTTGCCATCAACCCAAGGTACATGAGCTCCGCTACTTTAAGAATGGGGCGAGGTTAGCGTGGGGACAATGCACAAATACACCCCATCGCGAGACATCAGTGCAGATCTTATCCCCCCAACTCAAAATAGAATTAAAATTAGAAATAGTTATCTGTTTTATTTTATTACATGAACAGGTAGGTATAGGCCACAACAGCGAAAATAAACACCACATTTAAGCATTTTCTTTGTCTTTCTTTCATTTTTTTCACAACTGTACTGCATTGTCAACCTTTGACCAATTCCGGAGACCACCAACATCTTGATAGACATCCATACTTCTCTGGTTATGACAAAACAACCACTTGATTTAATATAAACTCTTCATAGCATATCCAATCAAATTAAATGGAGATCTAAATCTTTCTGGGGGCCAAGACAAGTCTACAAGGTAACACAAGGTGGTAGGTACTGTGCGTAAAAAATATTATTTCCAAAACATATCCATAAGTACAGAACTTGAGAAATCCACCCTACCAAAAAAGAAGCCATTTTGTTCATGCACAAATTGCCTCTTTCGAGTTTACAAGAGAGCTACGATAGCCTCATGCAAATAATACCTGTGCTTTTAATTAGATATCAAAGGGTAATGATAATAAGATATAGCAGGAAAAAAATCTTACCTGTAAAGTTAATAACCGGATTGATCAAAATTGACACGAAACGAGCAGCGTCGCACTTTCAAGTTTCAAATCTATAGACTGAGTAACCACGAACGCGGCCTTCGTTTAAATATGTGTTTACGTCTAGAATATTACTAACTATGAATCATCAAGCACCGATAGCTTGTAAAACTCTGTTTTGTTGTGCAACAAACAAAATGAAAACAAACACACACAGGCAGAGCCAACGGCACACACACATCACACCTATTCCACAGAATATATAACTTAAACTCGAGCGTCACCAGTATTGCCAGTGACAGATAGTCAAATATAATATGAGAGTAGTAAACGTCGGGTTTTACCATTATGTTTAAACTCAACAGCAAATTTCCTAGTCATGTAATTTATTTATTGCTTTCCCATAGATCGCTATCTGGTGAGGAACAAGAACAAACACTTATTTTCGTTATTCCACCTAAACGGACACCCGTCCTTTCCTCCATTTTTCATCCTTATTTCCATTTTTTCACAGAAAATACGATTTTGATGACCATCGAACGAATTTATCAATTACTTTAAAAATAGCTAGATCTAGCCGTTATAGGATAAAGGTGGCAGCACTAATAAACTAAGATCGTTTTAATTATTCTTCCTCCAAGGTTTTTAACGACACCACAGCTAAAACATAATAACATGATTTAGGCTTGGTTTCCTTTTGTCAGGGAAGCCTTTTGTGGTTATGTACAACTAGAGATGGGCAGAGGGTTTAAACCCAGTTGGGCGAAAAGGCCATAAACTGGACAAATAGGGCAAAAACGAATTAACGTCCTTTTAAATGTCCAAAATCAGGGCGGAAACTCTAATTAGTCAAAATCAGACTTTTTCATTGAGTATTCGTAAGATGTACCTGTTTAAACCATTTTAATATTAGAACAAAATAGTAATTGACCAAAAAGGAGGATCTCACTGAAAATAAAAAATGTATTTGTTGCCAAATTACAGAATTATCAGCAGAATCACAGACGGTCGGTATTATTTAAATCAACATTTTACCGCACATGGTATTCGTGATTCGTGCCTGTTAATCGCTGGCACTATCGTAATCATCATCAACCTTTTGAAGTCCACTGCTGGACATGGTCACTCCCATGGCGCGCCACTGAGCCCAGGGTTCGGTTTGGCTCTTCCTATCAAGTTGCTGCCCGCCACTCTGCATAAGTCATCGCTCCATCTAATCTGAGTCATCCTACACTACGTTTGCCTAAACGTGGTCTTCACATTATCGGTTCTTCGAATCATGACCGGCCCACTGCCACTTGAGCTTGCTAGTTCTTTGGGCTATGTTGACAACTTTGGTACTCTATCGAATGACCCCGTTCCAGATCCTGTCTCTGAGAGAGACTCCGAGCATAGCCTTAACCATAGCTTGTTGAGCGACTTTTAATTTATGGACCCGTCAGTGTCCACGTGTTATCATAACTGGTAGGACGCACTGGCTTTCGTTTTTGAGCACTGTGGGATGGATGTGGGTTACTAGAAGACCTGACGAAGTTTCCCAAATACCGCCCAATCCAGCTGAATTCTCTTACTTAACTCCATACTGTACTATCATAATAAAGTCGGGACAAAATCGAAAATTCTGGATGTAGAAGTTGATACTTGACCATTGCTTCTCCATTAGGTTCATATTTGGTTTACGCAAATATGACCATGTTTCCGATTTTTGTAATAAGCTTAAGTGGTTGCCTATTAGTTTTTGCAGGAATACTCGTCTCCTTTCCCTCTTGTACAGTGTCATGTTTAACCCCTCCACCCCCCTTATCTAAAAGCTAAACTAATCTCAACGCTTTGAATACCTAAATATTTCTAACTCTCGTACCTTACGGTTTTCTGAAACTCTACAACTTCCTGTCCACTCTTATTCTTTCTATAAGCACTTATTCACTGTACAAGCTATCCGTATTTGGAACTCTCTTTCTATTGATATCAGAAAAGTGATAGGTATCTCTTCCCGTCTTCAAAAAGTTTTTGCACAGCCGCTATTCAGTTGAATTAGAAAGTCGCTACTTTCGTCAGCCTATACGAGATCCGAACGGCTCTCAAGCAGCATAAGAGTAACAAGGCACCGGAGGAAGACGGAATAACGACAGATCTTTTGAAAGCGGGCGGAACGCCGATACTTGAGGTTCTTCAGAAGCTTTTTAATTCTGTCATCCTCGAGGGTACGACGCCTGAAGCGTGGGGCAGGAGCGTAGTGGTGCTCTTCTCCAAGAAGGGTAATAACACCCTCTTAAAGAACTATAGGCCCATCTCTCTGCTTAGCCACATCTATAAGCTGTTTTCGAGAGTCGTTACCAATCGTCTCGCTCGATGGTTCGACGACTTTCAGCTTCCCGAACAAGCCGGGTTCCGGAAAGGCTTTAGCATCATAGACACATTTACATCTACATTATAGCTCTTAGAATTAGTAAATTGAAGTAGCAATTAACAGGTCATATATCTCGAAGAACCGACAACCGTTGGGGAATAAAGGTTCTCGAATGGCGACCACGAACCGGAAGACGAAAAGTATGGCGCCCACCCACCAGATGGCCTGACGACATTGTTTAGATCGCAGGAAGTCGGTGGATGGAAAGGGCTCAGAATCGTTCTTCCTGGAAATGTATAGGCGAGGCCTATGTCCAGCAGTGGATTTCTTCATTCTGATGATGATTATAGATTAACTTAAAAAAACCTTTTTAGTCATTTGAACTTAGCATTGTGTAATAATTTGTGAATTTTGCGATATTTTACAATAAAAATATTTCCGCCCTGTTTTAGGACGTTTACTGGGCGGAAATGGACGTTTACTCGGCATTTACTCAATACGTCCATAAATGTCCAGGCAAAAACCCATCTCTATGTACAACGTCATCTAGGAGAACCAAGACAGAACCAATTTCCCAAGAATTTAAAATTTGAAATACAGAAAAGGGGTGTAAGATCTCAATTTCAAATTAAATATTGTAAATATAAATTCACACAACACTACCCAGCCCCAAACTAAGCAGAGCTTTTACTATGGGAACCAGATAGCTTCTTTAGTACTTAAATACATTTTTTTTTTTATGTTCTGTATTCAGTTGTATCACAATTCACAAGGATCAATTAATTTCTATCTAATTGGCATATTACTAGCTAGACCTGAACAGGACACGCTAAATTAATGAAAAAATAAGCTAGCATGTTATCGTGTGGCGACTGCCTATTGAAGCCTTACCTACCTACCAGAACATGCAGCAATTTTTACATTAGCATAACAAAGGTTTAAGTGACGCGAAACGCTCCTTTTTCCTGCCCTTATCCCACGACACGGTAACATAAATCAATCACACCGATTTTTGTACAGAATCAATACAACTTTAATTTAGTAACAAACTACCACAGGTATACATAATTTGTACTACCAATAGATAATATAACAAGTACATTAGATACAATGGAAACAATTTTTACTTTCAAAAACATTAATCTTGATGTTCCTTTTCAACTGCTGCTTTTGTTGGTACAGAGTTCATGTATTTATCTTCATCCACAAATTTAGGAGGACCGCCTAACTGTACAGTTTCCGGAATGTTCAATTCTTCATTCAGCTTCTTAGCTAGGAAGTATATTTCAGCAAGAGCAATGACTAAAGCGCACATGACACCTAGAAGTAGCCTGAAGCCAAAGTCCAGATTTCCAACAATCCATTCAACTCCTCTGAAGCCAAACAGGAACCCAGCAAAGATGGACAGTATGAATTGACCAATGGCTATCAGCTGTCTGTTGAGTTGTTTCACTGTAAAAGAAACATCATGATCAGGCAGGCATATCATTATAATAGGTGTGTAACTTTGAAGAAATTAGTCATTTGGTGCTGACTCAGCAATGTTTTACAACTTTGCTAGTCATCATAATTGAATACAAAAATCAATAGTATTTTTATGATCGGGATATTTTATTTTGCGAGTTTAACTCCCAATATTTCTGGTTGGTTAAATAAGTGTTAACAAACATATTATGTTACAAAAGTTTTAAAAATCAATACCATAATAATATGTACCCATAAACATAAATACCTACTCATTGTGTCAGATTCATTATGATTGTTGTGTATATTTATAGTAACACAAAATACTTACTTTGGTAAGAAATGGTGTCTTCAGGAAATTTCAGCCTGACATTGTCAACTGTTTTCGTCATCTTTCGGTACTCCCTTGCCTCTTGTTGCTTTCTCAACTTGACACATCTAGCTTCTAGCACTGGGTTTCTTTTGATGACAATGTTTTCAGGTACCTCTATGTTTGCACCAGCTAGGAGGTCATGCAAGTATGGAACATCTTGGTCATTACTCTTTTGTTTTTGCAGATAATTGTATAGCCAATCAATGTCAGATGTTGTGAGGTATGGGAGTTTAGGGACAATTTCTTCTGGTTGGTTATCCTCGGTTTTCTCTTCAGCTTTTTCATCATCATTATCCCAATTAAGATCTGTTGTTGTGCGGAAGGGAGTCTTTGGAAGGACTTCAACATTTCCTTTTTCCTCAGGTTTCACTTCACCAACTTCAATACCTTCATCAGAATTTTTAGTTTCAGTATCATTATTTAGTGTAGGATCATCAAGGTCTTGTTTGTTTGCTTCAGTTTTGAATTTATCCTTAACAACTTTTTTTATTATGCTCAAGTTCTCAAAATCTTCATTAGTAAATCTTATATTAGGTGTTATAAAATCTGTAGGCTCTTTGATATCTCTACCAATAGCTTTCAAAATATTAACTGGAATGTTTTCATCTGTCAATGTTTTGAGAAAAGCCAATAAGCTTTCCGGGGGGTATATTTTTAGCTGAGTATCAACAAGAGAGCCTTTTAGGTCCATGGTTATGGTTTAATTATCAGCAATGTTCAGTTTATGGTTAAGATCTGCGTACAGATCCCTCAATTCTTCTTCCTTTTCTTCAAAAGCGTTATCAATTCTTTGGCACTTAAAGTTCATATCATCAATGAATCGATCCCATTCTTTTTGTCTTTTTTCTTTATTCTCTTCACGCTTCTTTTGATTAACCTGAAACACATTTATTGAATCTTTTTGTAGTGCATAAATAGTTTCCCGACGGACTGGACAAACATAGCCCAGGATTTAAATGTATGGAAGGAATGCTAGGAGGCCTTTGCAAAGCACTGGGACACAAAATGCTTATATTGTTAATGAAATAATAAATTCTAGTTACCTTTCTAGTCTCCAAGTAGTCAGTCTCAACTTCCTTGAAAAGTTGTATAGCCTGATCTAGTTTTTCTTTCAAAATAGGGAGCCCTACTTCACCACTTTTCTTTATTGTAACAAGCTCAATGTCTTTAATTTCAGCGAACTTTTCAAGAATTGCAAACAAATTCTCTACTTCACGGTCACCTCTTTTTTCCTGAAAAAATCGTTTATTACTGTCTTGCGCTAACCATTTATATAAAATAGGCAACATTTTTGATTATACTGACCTCAAATTCCCTCAGCATATACTTGATTTCTCCATTGAGGAAAGGGCGATGGTCAAACAATCGCGCCCAGATTTCTCCAATTTCTGCAATGAATAGTCTAATTTACCTTCTAATTGTAGGAAGTTGTCCTGCTTGTAAATAAACCAAAAAAAAATAAGTAAGTAAGTACAACACAAGCTCCAAGACCTGGATTTATTTTAGAATAGAGATTGTTGTATATGCTGCGTTATACGAAATGACTGAAAAACTTACTTACAAATGGTTTACACCAAGCAATGATAATTTGAACAGGAATTTAGAAAGTATTTTCAAAAAGATAAAAAATGCCACAAACCTCGTGACAGCTCCGTCATATTTCCGAAATCCGAATAATATTCATTCACAGTGTTGCCGTTTTTTATTTTGAGAAAATGCTAGAACTTGCTCCAAATAATGCTAAAAAATGCTATTTTTGTATTTAAAAATGCTAAAAAACATGCTAAAATCCTAATTTTGTTATTAACATTTCTGTGTACAATTTTTTGGTAGAACAGTAGCCTAACATGTTATTCTAGGCTCTAAAGTATCGTTACGCACCAAATGTCGCACCAGATGTTAGCGAAATCCATCCAAAAGCCAATCCTTAAACTCGCCCATCTTCTCCCATTCTTCGCGATAATGTTGCTCATATTTAGGAGGCATACTTTCACTTCACATTCACAAATCACATTGAATGAATTTATTCAAGAGTCAAGTGGGGCTCGGACGCGAAACGTTCGGTTAACGAACGTTTCGCGTCCGAACCCCACTTGACAAAACAATCAGAAACTAATTTCAGGGAAGTCCCTGATCCAGAGAGTTGCCCAATAGTACTCTCAATGAAAACCATAGATAAAAAATAATGTATCTGGTCGGTCTCTATTAAATAATCTTTTGACATTGACTTTTGATTTGAAATGGCTAAATATGCAATATGCTAAATGCAAAATTTATATGCTAAAGAGTCATGAAATATGCTAAATTTAGCACTTAAAATGCTAAAACGGCAACAGTGTTCATTCATTCATTGTATTTTTTTTAGAATGGCAATATCAACAATTATATTACTTTTGGAGGAACTGAAGCTAGCTGTTTGGCAAATCTTCCATTCGCCATTGGTCATTTACTCACAAACGGCTACACTCAGGCCGGTCAATTATACTTGTTGTTTAGCAGTTGCCATATTATGCAGTTTTACCGGTTTCGTCATTTCATGGAGGACCTAAAAATCACATATTTACTTCATTCATTCTTTGTCACTCTGCTCTAGAGATGGACGTGTAAACAACAAGCATTTAAATAAGCAGATTTCTGTGCAAATAAGCAATTAACAATGACAAGCTCTTTTCTTAGTGTTTTTCAATTATCTGATGAAATTGAACCTCGTCTACAATTATGTAAGCAAGCATACAACAGTCAAAAAGTTGAAAAATATGACCAAAAATGTATGTCTTATATAAATAAATTACCGCTGTAATTTAGATACATAATGCCTGCCTGGAAGAAATAGCTCTCAGCGTCAAAGTAAACAATCATTTTCAAATAATATATGACATAAGGTCATAAGGTCATACATTACTTGAGATGTATCCTTGTGTACAATAAAGTGTTATCTATCTATCTATCTACATTATTTAATATGATTGTTTATGTCCTGTACTGTATTTCTATATGGTTATGGTGAACACTAAAGAGTTATATAACAAACTATAAACTGTTTTTTGGTTTTGAAAATACATAAAAGTTTTGTAAGTAGGAAATGAAAATGATAAACCAGCCAATTGCTTACCATTTAATATTTTTATTGCTGTAATGAGAGTGCTGGTGGCCTAGTGGTAGCGGGGTGCCTTCCAATCCAAAGGTCGTGGGTTCAAATCCAGTCATGTACTGATAAGTTTTTCTGTCTAAAAATTTATGTACCTACACTATGCCAGTGCTCTCAAACGGTGAAGGAAAATATCGTAAGGAAACCGGCATGTCGTAGAACCTAAAAAGTTCGAAAATAGGTACATGTTAAGTGCACAAAAGGAGCATCTTATTCATATTCATTGTTTCATGTGTGTAATAATAATAACGTCCTGAAAATGAGCCCCGCTGGGGCATTACAATGGCCTTACGGCTAATTAAATTAGGTAAACCTAGGTAACAAATAATCTTTGAGGCGCACTTGAAATCCTCTCACCACACTTAGTTCGAAAGTATCAGTGACACGATAAGAAGAAGATTGCTGTAATACAAAAAGCATATAATGTGAAAAAGCAACATACAAAAGACGTTGATAAAAATTTTAAGCCGTCACATCTTTACTCTGTGTTCTATTCCATTTCACTCACTCATTCAGCCGTAGCCATAACCAGCCAATCAAAAATCAGTCCCTTCATTCATCGAGTCGCGAATGGGTGGATTCTGAGTTGGTGAAATCTGCAGATTTGACGTTGTTTTTAATTTTTGCAAAAGTGTTTTTAGGCGACAATGATGTGTTGTGTTTTGTTTATTGTTAAATTAACTGTGTCACTGTGAACTCTACACGAATGTGAAGTTTGAGACTTGTTCAGTGTTTAAAAATATTAATTATCACCATTCACCATGCCGGGTGTTGTTGGAATCGGCGAATTCATCGAGGAAACTCGGGAGGATTACAACTCTCCAACAACTTCTACATTCGTATCTCGTATGCCACAATTTCGGCAAACGATAAGTGCTCTAGAAGAGGTAATTATGACTTTGAAAATAAGCCATGTGTATTAAACGTATCAAGATAAAGAAACATATTTATTATCACTGGTCTTCTGACAATGTGGCTCTTTTGATTTGTAAGCTCAAATCCAACAGGAAATTCGTTACGAAGCTACCTACTTATTTATACAGCGCACATTCCTCGTTTCCAAAGTTACATTATTAATATTGTGGACATAAAATACTTTGGTGATAATTTTTTGAATATAATTAATTGTCCCCAAGTAATTTCGCCTCTAAGCTTTAAAATCGTAATCACCCACTACCAATAGACCTCCAATGCCCCTACGATGCCCTATTAAAATACTAGATTATTTATTAGGAAAAGGAAAGTTTCAGGTACATTTAAGTAGTAGTACTCCACATGAAATTACATGATTTTACTACCATTAGTTACATAGGTAGTAGGTACTTCATGGATAAATTTCCTTTTTTTTTATTATATTTATTTTGAATCTTTGTTTTGAAATAGCACCAACTTAAATAATAATATACGTAAATGTTTAGTTCTCTTGAAGAGATTGATGAGAGAATGAGAGCTGGTTTCACGGATTGCCAATCAACAATTGAATACTGCTTTTTAACTAGATGTTTTCCGAAGCAAACATTTGGGTAAACAGCTGTCTATGTTAAATCAGTCGATCAGCAATCCATAAATACCAGCCCTAATTAATAGGTTAATTTAAGTGAAAGATTTTAAAGGTTTGTTTATTTATTGGTATGAAGTATGAAGGCTACCTACGTAATACATCCATGATAATATGAATAGATATTATCATGGATTTATAATAGATAAATAATAAATTATATTCATGATGGTGTAAGTTGAATTAAACATAAATAATAGGTACCTATTTGCATTGATATGCCCCAAAATAGTAGTGGTAAAACTGGTTTTAAATTATGAAAAATTATGTTTTGAGGCAGTGATAATAAATTCGAAACATCCCATTTAAAAAATCCTTATCTGTGTAAGTCTACACCAGATAGGTACTTCAAATTCAGAAATTATTCAGCTGTAGCACAAAGGTCCACATCCACATCTGAGTCACCATTGGGTCAACTAGAACATTGCTGCCACCAACCCAAAGTCCTACTCCGCTATTTTAAGGAGTTGGGCTGGCTGGGGTAAGGTTTAGCAGGGGGACAATGCACAATACACCCCATCGCGGGACGTCAGTGCAGATCTTATCCCCCAACAGAATTAGAAAGGTCACTTTAAAATGTTTAGGAGAGTCTACGTGTCAGTTCCATGTGACCAACCCTAGACTGGGTCCTAGCCTACTGAAGCCAAGACCTAGCCTAATAGTACCAGGTACTTACTGTATTATGTACCAAGAACTTACAGAATTGTAGTAGCAGATACAAAATGTAACTACTTGTTGTTAGTACTAAATATAAATATAGAAATAGAAATGTTTATTTTACGTCACAAAACATGGTTACACACAAAAAATATACAACAAGCAATAGGTGACGAAAAAAAGGCTTCCACTCAGCATTTGCCATAAAAGCGAAAGGCTTATACGGCGCTGGTTTTCAGTGGTGCCGAGAGACATTATGCACAAAATTGTTACTTACTAACTAAATATAGTGAGCCTTATCTGAAGAAAATACATTATTGAAAACACGAAACTGTACTAATACAATTTTTTTACAAATAACTCTACTTAGAAGTAAAACAAATAAGCCAAATTTTAATTTCAAAACAAACACAAAAAATAAAATTCTAATAAACATAATTATTATAAATCAAATTCAGCTATATAAGTAAAAATTACACATTCGATGATTAAAGACTATCTATCAAGAGTCCAAGAATAAGGAATGGATTTTTGTAAATCACTACTAAGGTATAAGTAAAACTAGGAATGTCTGAATTATCACTCATTAGGTAAAGTTGTACTAATTTCCGCGCGTGATTCATGTTCTGCTTTGAATGTGAAAATAAACCTTGACCAGCCAAGCTCGCTGTATTTTTATCGCCAAACAAGTTTTCGGTACCTACCTACTTGCACCTACCTACCTTTACCTACTACCCACCCAGCTAGTTTCATCTTCTGACACCATTTATTGGTGGTATTTCAAGCATATAGCATGACGCCTTATAATTAAAAAGCTAAGCAGCTTGGCTGCGAAATAATACCTGAGGTAGGTACAGAAAAAAGATCAAAATAAAAAATGCATTTGATTTAAATTGCGAACTAGATTCAAAATGGCGATTTTGACCTCTGAGTTAGAATAATGCAGCATGTTTGCCTTAGTCTTGAGATGGATAGCACTTCATCATCAACCTTTATTAGTCCACTGCTCTATGTAGGTCTCTCCCGAGACGCACCACTAAGCCCTGTCTTCGGCTTTTCTCCAGTGCTTGTTAGCTACATTTCACAGATCATAGACCCCCACCTTGGCGCAGGGCATCCTACACTACGCACTCAAACGCATTCGCTTACTTTCGCTCATTTGCTCTGTCCGGTATCGACAGAGCCCGCCACCGGTTCCGTTTAAAACTATTTAATAGAAAATGTAAATGTTTTATTACCAGCACGACTACGTAGCTTCCTGGGAAAGCGTGCGCCTACTATAAGTATCTACGAGCAGTTATATCGCCACATCCGCTAAAAGTTAAACAAACTGAATAGAAAGGCGTAATTATGGCCATGTGTAAGTTACTAGGTCATATGGAAATTCGACGAAATTTAAGAGTTTTATCATCACCTATGCCTAACGTTATGTTTTGTTTATACGCCAATTTACAATTGAATGCTGAGAATGGCTGCCATCAGCAATACCATTAGTAATAAGCAAATGTTAGAGCTTGATTCACACGAAAACAGACACAACCTCCACAGCCTCTCTTTATCAAAATGCGGGTAATATGAGAGGAAAAATATCGAAACCAGACACTGCAAGATTGATGAAAGCACTGTAGGAATCAGATTACACGGAGAAGTGGTTTACCTAGTACGTCATGCTTTTTGAATACCTACCGCGTTTTGGATAGGTACTAGGTAGGTATACCTACTTGCGTGAAAGGCTTGATGGTGTCAACTTCAGAAAATGAAGGTAATCGTAGATCTATAACTATTGATTATCTCTGTTGCAATAGTTTTGGGTCGAGTAACGATCGCGATCTGAATTATTAGAAGAATGGAAGAACCCTAGATAGATACGATAGCTACTTGACTCCGAATAAGCCAGAAATTGTTTGGGCTACGGGCTTGATATTCCGATGAACGAAGATAAGAAATCTTCGTTCATCGGAAACTATGTCGGTTGTCAAGCCAGAAATCATCTTCAAATATCAATAGGCTCAACATGCTAAATTCAAAGGTAAAATCAATCAATCTCTTTAGAAACCTACGAGATTCTCGTTAGTAAACTATCACGTTTTCTACAAAAAACAGCTAAGTGGATGATGCTCTTAAGGATGTTGACTGTTCTTCTGCCGCGTCTAATTTTACACATGACGTTGTCGATAAGACGCGCACCGGACGAAAGTGAATTATCAACGAAAGCCGCAAGAACGCTCACAGAAATACCTACTGATGCTGATGAGTTTCTGACGACAAAAACACTTAGCCCGAAAACAGCTTCAAATTTAAATGTTGAACATCTCAAATTCGGAAAGGAATCCAATTCGGTAGCGGGACTTATGGTTTGAGTAACATTCGAATATTACTGTTCACACATAACTAAGCAGTTTGGTAATCGAATGCTATTTCCACCATTAAAACATTTGGCAGGACTCCAATGTGTAAAGTAAAGAGAAAGAACAAATTGAATAAACGAATTGGTACTTCATCTCTGTCAGGAATGCGAGGTTCCCCGAGTAAAAAGTAAACTACGGTTGTAAACACTCTACCTCGCAAATGAAGTAGGTTTACAACATTCTCGGAGTAAGAATAAATGTTAGAATACATTATTTATTCATACAAAGAAACTTACAAATAATACAAGTATTAACAAAATTCACAAGAAATAGTTGAGCTATCAGAATAAATTGACTAATAAAATCACCTTTGGCCCTGTCGAAATCACCACTATCAACTATCGCTATGAAACTTTCTAAAGATTGAAGACACGAGAAATATTAACCCATTTACGCATCGCTATCTGCAGCTACTGTATAATGAATAGGCTTCGAAAGGTCAACAACCAATGACTCATTACGATTGCTATGCATCTCGATTCGAAGAGTTTGGAAGGGCAGACAGCCACATAATAGCACCTGCAAGTGTAACAGATGAGACAACGTCTAGCATGGTATGAGTGTCACAGGACAATCTTGAAGGTAGGACAGACGGTTATAAAAGTTACTTCTTCAAAGTAAGTTATCCACAAGGCAATTAACTTCATGATTACTGAAATCCTCGTTATGTGCGATTAAAGACTATAAAACGGGAGCAAAGTTGTTAGTAACAGCTTAATTGCACTGCTATACCTGGAGAGCACTTAAGCTTTTATCCCCACTCCGCCACTTAGCCGACCTATGCTTTAAATCTGCGCACTAGATTTCTCTACATTCATCCTGAATTCCTGAGGATGGCGTAAAATTTCAACTTCATGTCTGGGCACAGCCACATCTACGCGATAAGCTGCGATATTCGACAGTCATATCTGTACTTCTCAAATATCGCAGCTTATGGCCTATATATGTAGTTGTAAACGCAGTTTTTTTAATGAAAATTAAACCCAGGTTAGGTTAGGGCGCGTGCATAACGGATCAGTAGGTTTTAAATTCGTTACTTTACCGGGCTGTCTATACTGCACCGGGGACCCATCTCATTATGCACGCCCCCTTACTCGCTAGTGTGTTAGTGCGAGCAGTGAATAACTTACACTAGGTCCTCTGGCATGGCATGACGTGCTCAAGTATGCGTAACTTTATCGTTGAGGGGTTCACTATGGCTGGTCAAATGTATACTTTAGAATTAAAAACACAGTGTCTGGAGTGGTATAGTTGTGCCATATTTTGAGTTGTTTAACTGAAAGTTAGGGACTGATTGAATTTTCCTTTTATTATTTTATTACAATCTATGGTTTTGTCCAAAAAATCTACCTCCTTATTTCGATTTACATATTTTGTTTGCCCATGACATGTCATGAATCATGATGATACTTCATGTAATCCGTGTATAATGGATTAATCTCCTGTTTTTTAGAGAGGCTCAGGATGGTACGAGTATCTAATCTACCTTAGAAAAGAAAGAAGAAAGTTAATAAATTTATTTGAAATAGGAGTACGTACACGTAAATCTTACGAATTCACTTGACTGCCCTTTGGTTTCAAGTTAATTGAGCTTATGGCACAAATTAAATATGAGTTATCTACCTTAAGGTACAACTAGATACGTAGTAAGTACGTAAAACATTTTTCTAAAAGACAAAGTCTGATAAAGCGAAAAAAACTCGCCTACCACAACTCAGAAGATCTCCATCGAAAATGTATTCAAGAGAAAGTTTTCCTCCGTCCTGAGCTCGACACACTTGTTCGAAAATGTTGTCTTCGTCTTTGTTTTTCTAGAGCTTTTGTTGATAATCCTCTTACGTGATCAAAAGCTGCTTATGTAACGATTTATCGTGTAAATGATTCATCTTACTTGACTACGTATTTACATACTTAGTCAACCTACATTTACTTCAATCAACCCTTCTTGAGCCGTTCGATCTCATGATTGTGGATTAACTCAAGGTAATTGATTTTAGTGAGATTTCATTTTCATTTAACTCGTGGTCTTTCAATCTCATCTACTGTGGATTTACGCAAGGTAAACAACTTTCACCGTCATGTTATCTCGATGGTCATGTGTGCACTGTGCATGGTATACTTATAACTGGTCAATCTTCTCAGCTGTTACAAGCAATTAAACCTGTGGGTTCTATAAACAAGCAAGTACCACTAGCTCTGACCGCGAGCATAGCAGTATGAAAGTTAAAAACTAAACAGGTATAACGTAGTAGCTAGAGTACTGAGGCAAACTTAACTTTCATAATTGATGAAAACTTGAGAAATAGTTCGATATTTTACGTTTTATAGAGTAAACGTGCTTGGGCAACGATTTCAGGCCCGCCAATGTTCATTGTTCGTTTTTAAGGCCAGTCTACTGTATATTATATATTAGCTTCTTCAAGCTACTTCCGTTATCTTATCTAGTTGTTATCTTAAATCAATCAAAAGTCTATACATATCATTTCTTCTATTTATAACATGAATTACATTCATAGTTTTCCGAACCAAACATCGTCCAATGTCTGTAAAACTCTTAACCCATTGCTGGGCCTCATCGCTCTTGCCATTCACCACGATCTTGGGCTACCCTGATCCATCTGCGGTGCTGCAAAAGATTGGCAGAGTGGTGGCCGAGAACTGGGAAGAGAAGCGTTGGACGTCCAGTAGCACGATGGGTTGACGACATTGTCTGCGTCGTGGGCAGCAGATGAGGGCAGCCCAAGTCATAATCTGCTATTATAATGAACGCATTATACGCTCTGTATAGTTGCAAGCTGACGTATTTTCAACATCTGTTATTTTCGTTCTTACATTGGTCAAGTAACAAAGTTTTATTTTGCGTCGTAAACTTCTCTATTCATATTTATTTTATACCTTTCATTATCAAAGGTTCTATAGGCTATACCTACTGTAAGAGGACCTTCTCCTCAATTGAGTTATCTTCAATAATACTTTCTACTTTTCACAGAATGGTATTATTTCATCACAATCTTACACATAAGCTGTTCATTGTATTTAGCCACCATATATCTCTATCCCTTCTTCCTCTTGAATCCTCACAGCGCGCCAAATACTTTGACATCCCCTTGACATGACAGAAAATAGACGACAAACCTGATCACAGAATATAATATAGCTTATTAAAATGGTAACTTAGGTACTTTATTGCCTAGAACTTTCCAAATAAAACCCCAATCAAAACCACGGAAGCACAAATAGACAACTCACGATCGAACCGCAATGAAATTGATAAACTAATTAAAACTTGCTTTACTTACCTACCTAGTTATTGTTTAGTTACATCGCCTGTCATTCCCAGACTCAATGGGCACCGAGTTGGATTAATTAAGGCTCGAACACACCTAGTTCGCTGGCGGTAGCGATCAGTGAAACGCTGTCAAATATCGCTGTCAGATTTGAGATTTGACAGCGAATATTTGACAGCGTTTCACTGTTCGCTACCGCCAGCGAACTAGGTGTGTTCGGGCCATTAGTCACGTTTCATTAACAATTGAATCGTTACTTAAGAGGGTCCTAATGAATGATCATATCGAGTATTGAGACACAAGTAATTATTATAAAAGCCGGTATTGATGTGATGGCTTAAATGGACGTTGCTACAATCGTACCCTAAAATTCAATAAAAAATAAATAAATATTGTGGACATAACACACAACACGGTCTCAAATTAAGCAGAGTTATGGAAACCAGATACCTAACATATACTTACATATATGCATTTTTTTAAATACTTACCAGGTTTTCTAACCCGAACATTTTTGCTTACCATGCAAAACTTTCTGCTAAGTTATACCTAATGCTTTCGCTGCAAGAAAAATCGTAACACTGCCGCTATTTTCCTAAAATAAAATCTGCATAATACGCAGTTTTATTTGTAGTGTAGGACACGTTTGCACACTTTTTTAAACAAATAGTAGATTTACCCTTAGCTATACAACATTAATAAGTTTAAGATTTTGTTTTTTAATCCTTTTGAGTAGGCAACGCAACGACAGCACCCTTGGTGATTGGGCAACGGTGTAAAAATATACTCCACTCAACTAAGGTACCTTAGGTCTGACACTGGCGTGTCTTCTCTGCTCTACTTAGAAACAAACAAGGTCTCAGATTATGAGGAAGGAAAGACCTTCAGTCTTTGACCTTGGAGAAAAGTCCTTGTGGCATATTCCCTCTCTCAGTCTGTCTGCAATCACCGGTTTTAAGTGACTACAATCCAAAAATAAAACAAAAAATAAGACTTTCAAAACCGTACCCTTCAATTAGTCTTAATTAAAAGCGCAGCTCCCAGTGATCGTTCTATCAACTCCCTATCAATTGGTCCACTTTATTCTGAGGTAGGTAAGTGCACCAAGTTGAGTTCGTGTTTTATTTAGGATCCGGTCGGTTTGTCGAGGGGTACAGATTAATAGCCGGCTGGTGCGACAGATGTTCGATCCGACATTGAATGGCTCGTGGCTATTGTGTGTCTGGCTTGCGAGTGCGAACGACAGCCCGTTGCTAAAAATCGAAGCAACAGCGAAGTCTGAGAATCGGAGTTTTGAAATGAAACCGTTTTGTTTTGTTGCAGACTTTGGACTTCGATCGAGATGGTTTGGCGAAATTGAAGAAGGCTATCAAAGCCATCCACAACTCCGGAAATGGTACGTTTATTGGTTTACCCTGGTTATTTGGTTACACTTACATTGCCCTGTTTGACTCACTTTTGAATATTTTCAAAGGAATTGTGAAAGAGCATACATGTGAAAGAACCCACTATCACCATTATGACATGTTTCCTCGGGCAATGAAGATACGAGTTATCTACTCATAATACACGTATATTCGATTCAACATTGTTTGTTTCTATGGCATCATCTCTCCAGATTTGCGACCAAAAATAATGAAATTCCGCAATCCATCCATACCAATCTACAAATGCGAAAGCGTCTGGGTGTTCCGTTTTCACGGCCAAACCACTGAAACGATCGATATGAAAGGCTCAAGATGGCTTGATTTAAGCTTCGTCTTGACAATCATATTGTTTAATCCGTCTGTAGCAGAGTAGACCCACTAGTTTATAATAAAGAATGTTTTTATTCCGGGTACTATTTAGTAAACCGGTAGCGGCGCCATCGTACAGTATTCATATGAGACCGGTCTATTTGTATACTCATCTCTCGTACCGCATTATCCAGGCGACAGAGAGACCCGTCTAAAAATATTTATAGAGGAAGTGTATGGTATGAATAGACAAGGCCAGAAATAGTTGTATGCATGTTAATACCTACAGTAAATTCCGGTTTGTTTTATTAAAAATATTGCGTTTATGTATACGAAGTCAAAAGATTCATTATCATAATTAAACCATAGGACTCTATTGAGCATAGGCTTCCCCCATATATTTTCAGCCATATGACTCTACTGATGCTTGATGGTTTCCTGACGGATTGGGCAGGCGTAGCCCAGGATCGCGATGTCTGGAAGGAATGGGGGGAGGCCTTTGCCCAGCAGTGGGACCCGGAGGGCACATAATAATAATAATAAAAATGACTACTGAACATAGGCTTCCCCCCATAGATTTTCAGAGTGACAGATCTTATGCAGCCTAGACCCGACCTCCGGCGACCTTCACCAGTCCTTCCATCTAGGTCTCCGTAGTTCATAGTCACACTTAGTTTCTCTCTTAATCTTATCTCTCTTTGTATTTGTGTTGTTTGAGCATTAGTAAAAACTGCATAGCAACCGCTTCATCTTTAATTCAAACTATTGATTGTCTTTGTTCCACAGAACGTTGCACTGTCTTCCTATTAATAAGACATGCAGTGGAATACTCGATTTTTTCGTCGATAGTTTCTTTCGTAGCAAAACTGTTCTATTTCACTATCTAAGTATTACTTTATGCAAAAAATTATTTTAGATCATTGATACAACATATTCATTCAAAATACGCACCTTTTGCCATGTTGTGTTGTGTAATCAATAGCACAAACGACCTTCAACGATAATATTTTTACCTTTTGAATCACATCCCCTGTTCTGTTTGCAGTAATTTTTGAATAGTGACTGTTTTAGAGAGTTTAGATAATATGTTAGCAATAAATGGTGATCGCAAGCAACAAGTTCATCAAAAATTTAAACAAGTTTTCGTACCAAAAAGTTTGCATTAAGAAAACTAGTAAAGTATAAGTAGTTCACGAATTTTATTAAAATCAATGTAGTGCTAAACATATTTAAGTTCAAGGTATATTTACTAGATTAGATGCCATGTCGTCGGAGTCGTGGACAAGTGCTAGTTACTAACAGTTGAAAGTATTTTTGGTGGCTGTCGCTAGCCGACGTAGCATAGTTTAGGTCTATCTGAGCATAAAACCGGCTTCCTAGGACGAAAGGCCGTTCAACTCGCTGAACTAGAATGACCTAAATATCGCAACAAATAATGCTAGGCTGTAGACATGCGTTTTCAGCCACTTGCTTGTAAAAAGTCGCCTGAATTAGCACATAGTACCTTGGCTTGATGCACATTTACATCAACATTAGCAATTCAATGAGGTTGTTCCTTTTATGCTAAAATGATGACCTAATTCACAGTACGGTGTACGTGACCTATTATGTGATAAAAACAAAATCGGAGTGATTTTCCAATTTGTACTCAGCAGTAGAACGGAATAGGTAGCTAAACATAAAATTGTATTTAAATTCCCCAATCAAACAGCGTCATTCAATTTCAATATCCAATCAATCCTAATAAACTTTTCGTTCTACGAGCCAGAGCCAATATGCAGCTCGCGCAAAATCAATACCGATATATCATTGGAGGCGTATATCAAACAAACCTATATGGATGTATAGAGTGAGATTGAGGGCGATCTGACTGTCAGTAATTCCAAATATGGACCAATAAAATACAAGTTCTTGCGACGAATCCATTTTATAACTGAAATCTATCCGACTATCAATAGGAGCTCGCCAAGTTATTATAAAAGTGGTCGGTTGAAAAGACGACGAATGAGCAAAATGTTGATTGAAATACAAACCGGAGTGTCTCGGTGTCCGGTCGCAAATGAATTTCCCTTCATGTTTGAGTTGTCAATGAAAGTAGGTCGAATCGAATGTCGGGTTAAGCTCGATACCGCACACACGTAGGTATTGGATTATTGTTTCGATTCGCAGGTGAAATACGTTGGGGTATACACACCTGCGACTTGTGAAGCCGCCCAAAGAGTAACCAATAAAAATAGGAACGTGATTTATTGAAGCTTCGTTTCCGAGGCTGTCCGTGACTGCAATACTCGCTATTTTCATCTAGCCTGATACAATCATGTTTATTCCCTCTAAAGCCTTTCGTAATACAAATAGATATCAATAAACCAAGATCCGATAACAATATAGTAATAGCAATTAGTCGCCTGTTCTCAAGTAGCTCTCCAATTAGCCACGTCTATTTTTTAATACTTTTGTGCAATTCCATCGCGTGCTATGGTTTGTTTATAGCGGCTTGCAACGTTCGTTTGGAACTGGTCGTGCAGGTTAGTCCCGCAGCGCGAGCGCAGCTGGCAAGGTCGTGCAACGAGCACGCGCCCGCAAAAACAACAAATAGGATTCATCGGCATTCCGAGACAATGAGACTGTTTAGGATACAACTGCTTTAGAGTTTTAATACAATGTATCTTCGCTCATACCTGATTTGTTTAGAATTTACAATATCATGAAATCTTTTCTTGGGACCAAAAAAAGACTGTTAGCTAACTTGTGTATTTTAAGAGTACGAATCCTTGTCTTTGTAAGAAATATCTGTGTAAAGAAAACAATAGCGTATAATACCGTAGCGACATGCAAGATGAACAAAGTTACAGTGGTCGACGACCTTGTCCACGAATTAGTATAGTTGTCACACCTGACGGAAACACTTTCTATGGTAAATTACATTTGGACATCCAGTTTTGATGATAGCCTCAGGACTTACCGAGCATGCCAAGTGTGAGGTTAATGAGGAACACTGACGAGAAATTGAAAGGCTTGCTATTTGATATTCAGAAAGCGTTGGCGGGATTCAGCTAGGCACATGTGGGCCGCGACACGGATCTCTGAGACTCATTCAGTGTCCGGTGCTTCATTTATGCACTTATTTTTAAACATCCCTATCGAAAAACCAGAAGGCAGCAACCCTCCGACTGACGATTTAAATAAGAATAGATTCAAGAACCGGTCCTAAACTGTCGAAGGTTGAAACCAAACTAACAGTAATAATTTAATATACAAAATAATACTAGACATGCCCCTGAAGCATTTGTGGTCTTGCAGCAAGCAACCATGCTTTTAGGAAAGAGGAGCTCAAACCTATAATGGATGTATAGGAAAAATAGCACAAAGCTAAGCATTTGGCTGCCATCAAACCTGATGGAAAGTGAGGATGCGGCCAAAGATGGAGCATGCTTAGCCATAATCCACCTGTTCACTCTTGTCTTAAAAATTCCCAAATTGTAACTTTCCGGAAATACTGACGGCGGAAGAGAGTTCCACTCCTTGGCAGTTCGTACTATAAAAGTGGAGTCAAAGCGCTTTGTACGAGAATGTGGAATATCTACCATGAAAGAGTGGCACTTGTCCGTGCGTCTAGATGTCCGGAGGTAAAAGGGTGAAGGGGGTATAAGGTCGTGCAGTTCTTGTGCGCACTCCCCGAAATGTAAACGGTAGAAGACCGATAAACACGCCACTCGACGACGGTGTTCCAAGCTATAGAGCTTGGAGTCAAACAGCTCGTCATTGCCAATGAGCCTCCTGGCGCGCCGCTCAATAGAAAAAATGCTAAATGTACAATACATGCAAAGGCCTAGGCATAATTATGGGGAAACGCAATAAACTGTAAATACATGACAGTGCAATTATCGCAGATCATTACCTACATAGAGCTTGTAGAAAATGTTTATTGATTCAAGTCTTTCATCCATGCGGATCCGTGTAAATACCCTGGGCACTAGACATTTAAAAGAGGATACTCGAACATTTATAGTAGAGAGATGAGCGCTTGCTACATAGTTATAGCAGGCCTTCATCTCTACTAGCTTAGTGAATTCGCCTGGAAACTAATTAAATGTCCGGATAAAGACAGGATGAAACGAGCTAGACAACTTTATTGCGCAGAAATTCTAAACTAAAAACTACGAGACAGTGGCTGTGAAATTGGCTTTTAAAATTAAATTTTCTGAAAAGGTCACTGAATAAGCAAACTAGCTTTTATCAGAACAAAAAAAGCGCGGACATTTTTTAACATATTCTTTTTGTACAAAGGATGAACACAACAGTAGTGTGTATTTCTCAAAGGGTTTCGTACTGCTTACTTTCCTTAGTCCTTCCTGCTGCAAAACTTGTTTTGATACTGACTCATCAAAAAGTTATCTCGCTTCATCAAGTTTATTCTTGTTTCTTTATATTCGAGATTTGATTCGATACTGTGATGCCAATCACAAACAATACAACATGTTCTCTGCTCTTCAACTCAACACTACAAGAAGTTGACTGTGGATTCAGACTATTTCACATTATAAATCTATTTCTTAATCGCAAAGCAATGGGTCGCCATCTACGTCAGTGGTATTTATTATACGAAGATGTTTCCTCATAGATAACGAAGACTTTCTTTTTCTAGCCCACGTCGATAACGAGATGTATCTCTCGCGGGCGTTGGAGCGTCTTGGCGGGAACGCGCTCAGCAAAGATGCGGAACCCGATATCGGAGCGGCCTTCTTGAAGTTCGCCGTCGTCACTAAAGAACTGTCGGCCCTTATGAAGACGCTGGTAAGTGGATTTTTGTGCTATCTTCAGGTTTCACATTAATGAGCCACCGTGTGCGAGCACTAGAACATTATTAAGAACATTGTATATCTAAAAAATATTAGGCATCATGCATTATCTCAATAATACTCAGCTCTTGACTCATTTTTCACATTGAATCATATGCTTCGTCATCAGGTATTACGTTTGTGAATCGTAATGCTTACATAGGTACCTTGTAAGTATTACGATTCACAAACAAACTTATTTAAAACAAAAACTATGTAATTTTTTGGAATTAAATTCGCATATTCTAATAATCATTGAAGAACGAGTCTACAAATCCATTAAATAGGCTATAAAGTATCGCATTAGATATTTTCTATAATGTAGTCATAATATTGGATATAATGTAGGTACCTAGATCTTTTGTAAACATTTGCATTAATTTTTCAATATTCAGATATACATATAATTTTCATCATCATATTCCTGCCTTTACCCCTGCCATTATAAGTGGGGTTGACACAACATCATGTTCTTCTCTTCCATTTCCAGATATTACATTTATATCTTGTCAAAAAGAAACTGTCTGTGTTTTATCGTGTCTTTTTACATGATTTTTAATGATTTTCTGGAACTAATGTCTCATCAACCCTAACTAGAAATAGTATTAAATTCTATTTCAGCCGTCCGAAACAGCGTGTCGTAAATGTTGCTAGTTGAGTACATGCAGTAGCATTAAACGTGTCCTAGTTTCGCCTTGTTTGCACGAAACGAAACGGTAACTAATACGGTCGCCGACCGACATACTATTGTGAAAATACTCAAATGTGTTCATTCAATACGTTTCGTCTTGGTATTTCTAATTGTATAACCCCGATTTGTATCATATGGATACTAGAAAGTTAATATTACTAAACGTAAAACTTGAAAATAGTCAGCGTCTAGTCCATAGACAGAGTCAGCCAGAAATAGACAGCATCTTGTGCACGGCTGTAAAACAAAAATAAAGATTACCCACATCACATGAGGAATATCACATAATATTTAGATAGATACAGACAGACACATAATATGTAGAGACTAAGAGATAAAGGCAACGTAATGGTGCAGCATGAATGTTATTGAAGATTTTATCTTTATCAGATTTGCATGTTTTATTATGTAATACGATGGCGATAGCGATGACGATAATAAAACGAAATGCAAATGCTAAAAAGGTTATCAAATGAACTAAATAAACTAAAACAGATATTAACTATTCAGTTGGTTTACCACTCAGATCCAGCAAGTTGACAAATTGACCTATCATCTCGGTGTTGCAAAATGAAATTTGTCAGAGGGGAAAGATTGGTATAAAACCGTTGAGCCACTCGTATAACAGCCGTTCCCAGCTTCAAAGTAATCAAAAACGGTTGCAAACAGCCAAGAGGAAATTACACTATCGATGGCACCCTCCGCGGATGTCTCGCGGGCATCTCTCATTACGAGACGGATGAAATATTGGAAGGCTGGTTTCCATTCGAACACGACAGACATTTTATCTTCCTCCTAGTGATTTCTGAACAAATGGCAAATTGTTTCTGACCTTCATGGCGAAGGTAGAATTACTTAGAACAATGCATGTCTGTGATCTCTTTTTTGCGTGTGAAATAATGGATGAGTCATTGATGAGCTATCCACTGCTGCCAATTTGCTCTCCATTTCGCTAAAATATTAAGATATCTTATAGAGTGTTTTTGTAAAATGGATAGCTCTGCTTTCGTCAATATGTATAGAGTTTGAATTCCTTTGGCAGGTGCCACGATAAGCTCGGATGGAATAAGGTTGTTTTCCTTACCATACCAGGCAAAAGAAGACTTATTGATTTATTTCGATTCAGTAAAAGTTGACAAACATTCGACTCATGCCAATGGCAAACTTTCGCGTTTTATAAATCAAATTTCAATAACTCATGAACTATGGTTTCAAATAAAACGTGACCGACGTGAATCCGTATTACATCGAAACTTAACTCATTTGGTTTCTCAACGACTGGTACTACACCTTTGATCGTGTTAACGTTTCAATTTCGTTTTCAACAATTTGATCGCTTTCATTGAGCTTGCATATAGAAGTTAGTTTATCCGACCGCAGTCATTTTCAGTAGTAGCACGTAGTAGGTTTTGTTGTTAACTACGTATATCGATGACATTCTCATTAATAATCACACTGTCAATCACTTGCTACTGGTTTGTTCCATTACAATAGTCGTAGGACGCACCGAAGTATCGTATCTCTTAAATCTCGGATCAATATTTCAAATACATCGCTTTTCAAATCTGTTTAATGTACCTACTCTGCAAACAAGGCATTATGTTGTCAGTGCCGCGTTAACTGGCGATTGACGCAGATTACGTGCGTGGGCGCAACCACAGATTTGCTTGTAAATGGGCCAGGGTGATAGGTCGTCCCGCAAATGTTGCCAGACTTTTATGCGAGTATTTTTCAGTAAAACAATGCTACACATACTATTATCTAATCTCGGATTTGTGGGCTACAAAAGTGCAAAGCAGCCATTGTTTTTGACACTTAATTGAAAAGAGGGGTGTGCGTGATAAAGTGTAAGATTGGTTTGATATTTAGTGTAGATATGAAAAAACTCTTGTTCTCTTGAATTTCTGAATGAAATGAAGTCCAATTTATACCAGTAAACGAACAAAGAATACCAGCGAGAGCAGATTCGTTCCTAGAATCGTTTTAGCTCAGGTAGATGAAATTTCATACTGTTGGTTCTGTTATCTTGTTGTTTTTAAAACAGCTGAAGTTGAAAAACTGGTTAGTTCGAACTTGTTAGGTCGTTAGGGCTTAGGAGTCAAATTTTACCGCAAATTTAAGGATGTTTTTTTATCATGCATGAACAGTCGTACATTTGCACATCGATAATAATAAACGTTGAATATTAGAATAAACCTCGGTAATATATCATATGTTCTATGTTTATTGTATTGCTTACCTTTAGTGTTCCTACAATTTTACCTATCTTCATACCAGCTATTCAGTTAGAATATGCCAAGTCTGATTGATACATCATCCTCGATAATCGTGCATTCATGAAAGTCCCTGGGGCTCACGAGCCCCTGAGCTATTATTTATTCTGTGCCTTCAGTTGGTTCTGCGCAGAATCAGCGACCTGCCCTTGACACGATGCAATCCTTTGTCCTTCCTAAACCTCAGGGTCTTTGTTTGGTTCTTCCGTAATTTTTGATAAATATTGGAACTCCTCTTATACATTACATAAATAATAGAAGTCTTGGCCTGATACCTTGACCGTTCTTTGTGTTGATTTACTGTTTCTTGAGGCTGACTTACCTATAGATTTTGAAGCTGTATCTGAGAACATACAATAAAATATGGTTACTGCTCAAACCAAATGTGCCTTAAATTTTTATATTTCCCAGAGAAAGCAGAGGACTGCCTCGGTTTACACAATATAAATCTAAATTAGTAACAAAATTAATGAATCGTCATTAGTACAAAGTGTAAGTTGTGTCCGGGCTATTACTCACAGGTCCACGGCTTGGGCGTTTCGCACGAGAGAATTCAGAGCTCCTCGCTCCGTTTCACTCCCCGAATTGTGTGGTAGATCGATCGTAAAAAGAACTTTAAAATGCACTTAGAAATACCGCTATCACCATTAAAATACTGCAGTACAAATCGTCCAACCCAACGCCACGCCGTATTTCAGCAATCTTCTCACATAATATGTGAGAAGATTGCTGAAATACGGCGTCAAGATATTATCTTACGTTACGATTACGACCCTAAATTTCTCTACGTGTTGACCTAAATATTTAATTCGATCCCTGGAACCTCGGTCGTAACCGTTTTATGTTACATTCAACAGGCTGAAAGCGAATACGCTTGAAAAATACGAATGTCGAAATAATCAGCAATTATCCAACTTATACCTAGTTTGTTTTTTAAAGCAATCAAATGAAAGTCAAACTCCCACCACCAGCCCACGGGAGTTGTTGAATGGTTGCGGGAAAGTTTGGATGTTTTCATTATATTCGCAAATTGTGTTGGACTTTCCAACTTTAAAACAGTTCAACTTTGTTCCGGTTGATTGTTCGCTTTATATGTAACTTTGGAAAGCCTTTTGAAACATTCGTTGTGTATAAAATTTATATTTTGATAAGTAAACTTACAAAAATTTGCAGTTGTATACGTGACAAACTACCACTTGTTTCTAGACTTCTAGAGTGTTATATCGTCGAGTAAATTCCAACCTAGCTTTTGCATAAATTATGCAGTATATCATCAGTCATTACACTGTCGGGTTCGGCGGGCATATTTGTAGGTAACATTATTTTGCCGTGTGACTAAAATTTGCATACAATGCTCTAAGCGTAAAGATCGCACGTGCTCACGATCTAAACAATGATCATTGTTACATTACATTTCATTAATTTGAAATATTCTCATAGCAAAAAGTGCTTGTTAACACCTTCATCAACTAATTTGTCTTCGTCTGTGTTGTTTTAGCTAATGTGTTTACTGCACAAAGGAACGACAACCTTGTGGTTACTATATACTCTGTGTCCTGTTCGCCGCATAATTAATGTAATACCTGCTTGCGTGTTTTTGCTAGTATTGATTTCGAACGTGGGTGAGCTGAGCTTCCACTAGCTCCATCAAGGTCGGTGATGTTTACGTCTTTCTCTATTTGCTGACTCAGTTCCTTTGTTTGATATTTTACCTTAATATTATCTTCATTGATTTGTTAATCGAATTTTGCCTTTGCTTTTGTTTAATCATTTAGATGAAAATAGTACATTGTTACCTGAGTGTTGAAAGTCACGTTTTTTGAGTCCCGAGACGGGTTTGGCGCCAGAGCGTTAGCGAGGGCGCCAATGGAGCTTGAGGGACTTAAAAGACTTTCACCCGAGGTGAACACTGTGCTTTTCATTACGAATACAAGGAAAGTAAAAATAAAAACATGAAAGAAAAATTAGTGAAAATGAAGAATGAATTGCCGCCATTCCGGTTTTTTTTTCTTTTTCTCTGGCGGGCCTTCGGCTTCGGCTCGCCAGTATTATTCAGCCATTATATTCATTTTTATAATTTAAAAAATGGTAAATTGTTTGCTCAAATCTATGTTATTTTAAATAAATAGTTGAAGTTATATATTAATCAAGTAATTTAGAAGATATATTATTTATTTAATACTATCTTTATTTTATTTAAATTTAAATATTACATTGCGCTCTAATTAGACTTTTTAAACTTCTTACCGTTGTAATGGGGTTCCAACCTACTTGCTGAATAAAAAGTTGGAATTTGGTTCAACCTCCTTGCAGTTAGAAAGATTTTAGAAAGTTGGAACATGGTTGAATAAAATAGAACTTGTTTTTTTTTTATAATTTGACAGCTGTCAGTAGAAAGCGATTCTCCCTAGGGCTGAAAGTTTTACTTTCAATTAGGCCCCTCAGGCAACTTTAGACCTACTTTCAGAGTATGAGCAATGAAAAGGTATTTATCGCATCGGTTTTATGCATAAAGATCGCGTTAATTTAATAAGTTATTTTGTTCTTAAACTTTCGTTGTCCGGATCTGTGTGAATATTATTCTTTGTCTAAGTTGGTGTTGATGAAAGTATATCTTCTAGACAGAGTGTTGTCAGTACTGCATTGAATTCTACATCATAAACTCGATACTATTGGTACTCAACACACCTTGTGTAACTTCACAGAACTCGGAGAGCGAAACTTCGTTGGAAATTCAATTCGCCAGACAAATAAGCCAGCTCTGATTAATCGAGCGTGTTTGCTATAAGAAACCTGCATGTGGGCCGTGTGGTACAATAATTATATCATATACATTAATTAACGATACGAAGGAAATAAAACTCTGGCACTGCTAGCATCGTCGGTTGAAATAATGCCATATCCCTTTTCTCAAAATACAATTTGTGAGTTGTTGCCTGTGTTCCCAATACGCGAACACTCTTTTAATTTACTGCGCAGTATTTTTGCGGATTTGATAAAGGTCGAGCACTGCTTCGAATTACATTATACGTGCTCATATTTCTTTTAAAATATTGATCAGGAAGTGTCTCTACATCGACAGCTCAATGCGTTTATTTATTTTGTGGGCTTGATAAGTAGGTAGTTCTTATTGATTTGACACGGTGGCCAGTAGCAATTTGTCCCTGTTATGCAACAATTAGCGCTGTTCAGTAGCTGTTCACAACATCCAGGATGGGTTATTGTATGGTTCAACGTCCACCCCTTTGTTCCCCCAGGGCCCTGTTTAATAAAACTGACAATTCGACATTTAAGTCAAAAAGCGACAAAATTGTAGAATTGTCGCGCCTAGGCTGTTTTATAAAAGTGACAAATATGCTACAAAGCCTACAAATCGACAGGTATTACGACATATTTGTCAAAACTCGACAATTATGTCATGAAACCACAGTCAAATTATTTCTGACATTTGTCGGGTTGTCGCGACAATTTTGTCGACTTCTGACATAATTTTGTTTTACGGAGCTAAACAAACACCTTCAAAATATGATTTCGTGACAGAGGGTAAAGCTCCTGTCAGAATCGTCAGACAATTCTACAAATATGTCAATATTTCGCGACAATTTTATGTTTTATAAAGAAGATTTGACAAGTTGTCAACGACAAATTGTCACCTGTCACTTGTCGTTTTAAAAAAAATATTATACAGAAAAAGGCCGAATTGTCGTGACAATCTGACATATTTGTAAATTTACTACCATCAAAACTTTGTCGCCTGTCGGTTTTATTAAACAGAATAATTGTCGAATTGTCACTTTTTGACATATGTCGGACTTGTCGAATTGTCAGCTTTATTAAACAGGGCCCTGGTCGTCTCGTCTGTCACCAGCCACTTCATTGGTTACATAATCAGCCCTTGTGTTTGTAAATGAATACCTATGTGTTGTGCAAACATATCGCCTTCGTTTTTATGCTTCATTCAATTGCTGTCTGTTAGGGCAATCATTCAACAGTCGACCGTGTTAATTATCGTATCTGTTTCACCCATTTAACTGAGTGTGTTTTATGTTATGGCCTGTGAACTGTAAACATGTGAACGACAGACTTACCACATGTACTCCAAACAATATTAAAAAGCTTTACTAGGTCATGGTCACTTGTATCTACGAGTATCTTGCATGTATCGTACGTCAATGGTGCATCACTCACGCTGTATCATTGTTGCCCAATTGGCATCATTATTCGGATCACGATATTGGCGCCTATTCAGGCGATGCGTTCGCTTGCAAGTACGGCATGTCTATCAAAATGATGCTAGTGAAGCAACTAGCATATCGCCCCGAGAGCAGCCAAATGCCTTTTGGTATGCAAATGTTGGGCAATGAAATGAACGCTGCTATATCTTTAAGATGGTTATTTTAGTGTTCTTTGAAATGAAGTTGGAAATAGACTGTTACTTTTATACCAGTATCTCGGTTTCTATCATCATCATCAGACTAAAGAAGTCCCCTGCTGGACATAGGCCTCCTCTACACATTTTCAGGAAGAACGAGTCTGAGCCCTTTCTATCCACCGGTTTCCCGAACTTCCGACTTCGGGAATTCGGTTTCTATACATTCAGAGAAAACGATTTACCGCTTCTACAATTTTGACCGCAACACATCATAAATTTTATACTTTGTCCGCAGATGCAGAACATAAACAATATAGTTATGTTTCCCGTCGATAGTCTTCTAAAAGGAGACTTGAGAGGAGTCAAAGGTGACTTGAAAAGACCCTTCGATAAAGCATCCAAAGACTATGAGTCAAAGTACCTAAAACTTGAGAAAGAAAAGAAATCGCAGGCGAAAGAGGCTGGCCTCATTAGAAGTGAAGTTACGCCGGCGGAGATTGCAGATGAAATGGAGAAAGAAAGAAGGCTGTTTCAATTGCAGATGTGCGAGGTAAATAAATCTTCTTAATGTTATAATTATATTATCGTTTCATGGATTATGTGATAAAGATAGCTCAAGTTTACTGGAATTTCTAGAGGGGGCAAAGTGTTATTGACGATAGAGCATGATGCGGAATATCCTAAGTAAACCATGAGTGAAAGTTTGAAACCCAACTCCATGTCCATGTTAGTTTAGGGTGACACGTGTCAAGGACCATCTTTCAGAAATCTGCTACGAGAATTAACCTAACATGTTTGAACAACTTCTGAAGCAATAATTACTGATTGCTTTTCTAAAATTGGAAAACATTTGTATTAGCTCTTCAAAGTGTAAACCCAAATAAACCTCGGTTTGTTTACTTAAACATTAGCTACTTTACTTTATGCGGCTTTTACTACTAATCCTGTTGGAATACGTTTTGTTTATCCCTAATTGGATCCATACATCCTCATTAAGCAAGTACACTGGGTTTCATTTGTTTATTTATCAAAACGTAGCTAGTAGTTCCTTCTGTTTGGAATTCTATATTTCCTTTTCATTGATATCTCCAACTGTCACTATATTTTTTTCTAAAAAAGTTAAACAAAAATGTGTCTTAACGGTTTAGCGGCACATTCCGATGTAATCCTTAGCTTTAGAATAGTCAATGCGGATGTTTAGTTTTGACCACGTTCGTCTGAGATATTCTAGGAAGAATTTTTATTCTTGTTCAAGAGACTGAACGCGCGCTGTAGGAATATTAATGGGAAGTTGTTTTAGAGTTTTATCAAACTTTTTCCGGGTTCATCTTTTAGAATAGACCTACTCAAATAAAATAAAACCGGCACAAGAAAATATCGTCGGAAACCCGCTGCTTAGTCAGTTCCGCACGTATAGACCATTTCCTGTAGAGAAGGTTGACAGGGCTAGGATGATGGTAAAGGTACTGGGCAAGCCTACTCCATTATAAATAATGTCCCAGATACTAAAATGTTTGTATAATTAGCGGATTCGCGAAAATTCTTTTACCTATCTTAAGGATTGTCGACAGCGCGTTGTCGTGACGACTCACTTTATTGCCTCATCGTCTCATTTGCATCATAATCTATACCTTCCTGTGGCAGTATAATCATTATAGTCATTCCTGAGTGGTGTGGCCGGGCTACTACCACTGGTGGCCTAGTGGTAGTAGCCTTTCGATCCTAGGTTTGAATCCGGTCGTGTAACTATGGATTTTTCTGTTCGCAAATTGTTACACAGTGCTCTCAAACGGTGAAGGAGAAAATCATGAGGAAACCCATGGTTAGCCAGCTTTGCACGTATTGACCATGTTTTTCCTGTGGATTAGGCCGATTAAGCTGTCAGGATGGTATAGGCTAAAATCCTGTCCCAGGCACTATAGCGTCCCGCAAGTAGTCCCTGACGCTAAATAAAATATCTACAATAGATGCAAATGTCCGTTTACTTTTAATAGTCATTTGAGCGTACCTAGCGGAAAATAGTTCTCCTAATTTTGCGTATATGCTTACTAAACCATCATTCACCATGATGTCATAAGGGACTATTCATGACCCTTTCAACCACATTATGTAAAATGACGCAAAACGTTGATAGGATTTACCTACCTCAATATTGGCCCCTCGCCGAGCAAAGCTAAAAGGTGTACTAATTGTCGCTGGGCGATTTGTGGCTTCCACATGCCCCTGTGCTGCGGCCAACCTGTTGGCTTTCTTGCCAGTTTAATAAGCCACCGTTTATTACTTGCCTTGTATTTATTTGGCTTCAGATAAATTAGCCCATAAGCGAGTGGACTTACACAGTAAATTGGGCACTGATGAGCAGGTTTTGTTTCAACTTTTGAGGTTTCAACAAATAAATACAATAGTTATTTGTTATACAAGAGTACAAAGTTGCTTTTTAACCGCGTCAGGTGAAAAATCTTTGCACTCGAGTGCAGCACGTAACTTTTCATCCCACCTCAGCGAGGAAATGACTAAATGCAAAAAAGAAAATGGCACGCGTAAAGTACCTATATACACCAAGAAGGTCAAGTCAAGTGAAGGTCCGTATGAGAGGAACCTTCTTGGTGTGTTTCTTTTATTTTAATTTGCTTTACGCGCGCCAATTTCTTTTTTGAATTTAGTAATTTCCTCGCTGAGGGGGGATGAAAAGTTACGTGTTGCACTCGAGTGCAAAGATTTTTCACCTCACGCGGTTAAAAAGCAACTTTGCACATAAAAAATTATTAACTATTACTGACATAAGCATGGTACATATTATTGAATCCTGTTATAGGATAGCCTAATACAACTATAGTTTTTTGTGTTGCACTAATGCAACAGTCTTATCTGCTTCTATCACTTCTAACTTGTCGCCCTTGCCAGTTAATGACCGACCCAGGTAAATAACTTGTACATGGATGATATCTTGTATGATTATACATGAGTCATTCATCCACATGATTATGTTATAAAACATTACGTGGTAGATAACTGTTATCTGCTGCATTGCAGTGGGTTGTCAGTTGTATATTGAACAAGATTGCAAAAGTTTTGTAAAACTGCTGTTCTTTTCATCATAGTTTGGTTGTTGTATAGCGAGCGGCCCCAAGACATTGTACTTAAATTATTTCCATTTTGTTTTTTTATGCAATTAGTTGATGGAACAAGCATAATGGCCTATCAGGGGTGCAATTCTAGCAACACAAATCACTCAAGTGATCGCTGAATTCGCTCTGAGTTTTCAATTTTTGATAGAATTTTTTTAACGTGGATTCAGCTATCACCCGAACGAGGCGTGTGTCAGGAATAGCAGCCCTGGGGTTAAGTGGTATCAATCACCTATAACAAAGCATTGCCTCGTAGGTCAAGCACGTCAGGAACGCGCCCTACGATGCAATGCCCTGCATCTATCAACTTGAGGCATACAGATGTTTAGCCTCACGGGCCAGTAGTTTGACCGGCACCCACATCCTTCAAACCGAAATACAGCGAAGCTGCTTCACAGCAGAAAAAGGCATGGATAGTCATTCAAAGAGTAAGGTGCGGAACGATCGTGTTTTGTTCAGAAGTTCTTTACTGCTCTGGCACATTCACAATATGTGGCAAACACACCTGTCACGCTGATACCTTCTAACTTGGCAATCGATTTCGACAAGTAAAGCGTTATCTATCATGCAATATCATAATCATGTTTGTAAATGACTCGTACCTAAATACATTTCCTTCCTTATTTTAGCCTTCCCCCTGCAACAATTTACAAATTGGTTGTACAAATAAATAAATAAAATAAATAAATATTGTGGACAATTCACACAACACTACCCAGCCCCAAACTAAGCAGAGCTTGTAATATGGGAACCAGATAGCTGATATAATACTTGAATACATTTTTTTTTTTTTTTTTTTTAATTCAAAGTTGAGAGGTGCAATGTATCTGTCTACGACAGTGTTTAAACGAAACATAATGACTGAATTCTAGCAGTGATAGATGTTAAAGGACTACATAAAGTGTATGATGCTGCACACAATTTGTTGCAACTGGCCATGCAAACCCCGTTATTCCTTGTCCAAAGCACTCATGGATTCAATAACAAGTCCCACGCACGCGGGGGTAAACGGTCATGTACTTTGACAATGACAATGGTCGTAGAGTCCGCGCAAGATAGCCTTGCGCGTGACAGATAGGATGAAAATTAAACAAAAACTGACCTGAAATCATCTCCCAATCACAAATATATTGCATTAGACGCAATGGAAGTTCGATTTCCCCATTCATGTTTGTGATCGAAAGAAATACTTCCAGTCCATTCTATCAAATGTTTTCCGCCATCTTTCCCGAGCAGAGTTATCTTGCGCGAACTCTAATCTAGAGTTTTGATACGAGAGCCAAGCGATAAATAATCTACTCCTTGGAGGTCGGCCAGTATAACTCACAAATTGCTTTGGTACGTCTGGTTAGCCGTCGGAGCTTCGCCTTGCAATGCAATTAGCTGCCCCGTCACAGGGTTTGAAAGACCAATCATTAAAGCAATCTGCGATTTTAATATCGATCTCATGGATAGTACTAACTCATCAAGGTGAAGCAACTATTTCTAACAAGGATCATGTTAATAGTTTCAAAGTTTATACGAGTAATTATGATAGTCACAAGTACTTACTACACACGATTAGAAAATTATGACAACGCATGGACAATAGAATGTCTTTGATTCGTTGTACGGGATCTACGATATACGTAGATAAGATAGCAAACCGGTAGCTAAAATTACTTTTCGTTGCAATAAATAAATCAACTTTATCAGCAGAATTGGAGCCGAAGGTTGCCATAAAGATGCATACCAATAAAATGGTTTACGAGTCATCGCGTGCGAAATATCTCCCTGAACGCTATGCCAAATTGTACTATGCTTCGTGTAAGTATAGCATATCGTTTTATACATTATCCTTAGAGTGTAAAAACGACAGCTTCTGAAATATGCGGGTATTGGAAGCAAGCAAAAGCATATTTCTAAGCCACAAATTAAAACAACAAAAATGTATTTATCCTAATAAATGTTCAATTTGTGGCTATCGCAATTGAAATCCTTTTGGAACTATGTATTTGCTTTTTTCGGAATCAATCATGAATTCATGAAGCAGTTTGTTTTCGGGATAGCTTACTTTATGCACTCTGTGTAGCTCAAACGGATACTCGGACACGCCAAATAGCTTCGTTGTACAGTTCATGGACAGTTGGCTCCTTAGGCCACTTTAGTGCCTTGCCTTGGTAGTGATTGTCAAAAGGAGCGTCTATACCTTCTTATGTTGGTTTGAGCGGTGTGCAAAAACGATGTCACTTGATGAGGTTTTAGCGTGGGCCTAAACCTCGCGAAATATACAGATCCAATCGGCAAATAAAATGTGGAAATAGATTCGGGCTTGCCTTGTAGTTGAAAATATATTTCACGAGGAAACTTTGGTTCTGACGGGACCGATGTTTTGCCAAGCTGCCAATTTCACATTTCGTTTAACTCATAAAATATAGTTTTTCGTAGTACCTACCTATAATGGAACGTTAAATTCATGTTATTATTTGATATTGTTTATGCCGGCAACATTGTTAAAGATTGCTGGAAGTCGGTGTATGGAGAGGGCTCAGAGACGTTCTTCCTGGAAATGCCAGCAAGAACTCCACTGAGTTCTTCTGGCTGATGATGATGCCATACCACCACAAACTTTACAGAACATTATTAATGTTCAGTTGCTAAAGGCTACGTCTACTTTCCTCCATAATATAACAATTCTATTTTAAAATAAAGAAAGCATTGTTCTTAGTATCTTCAACAGCATTACACACAGCTTATTGTCTGAAGGTAGTTTTGCCTGCGCTCTGTTGATTTCGTTTCCTGACTAGATGTAGAAATCCCGTTTGCGCACTGTACATAAATGTCGTTTACCTTTGCTGTCTCGTCCAATTAAAGTAACAATAAAGTAATCTATAAGGAAAACATAGGAATAAGCTAAATATAAAGTGGGAAAAATATAAGACAGGTATTTTGTGCCTACTTTATGACCTACGTAACTTTGAAAAAGGAAAATAAATGCATTTTTGAGAACAAAGGCATTTCGCAGTAGAGTCGTTAACACCGACCTATGGCATAAAAGCGACGCCAAGTCCATTATCGTGCTAAAAAGAAAGCTAAGTCCTGTAGTCGGTAGTCGGTGCGGTACCACGGCAGGTCGACGACCGACCTTGCGCGGCGCATAGCCGCAGCATGGCCGGCCGCGCGGTGCTATGACTGCATGCCATGACCCTTGCTTTGTTCCATTCCATGTCTCACACCACTCGCAATACCTCGTCTCCCCGCCACAACAACCCACGCGCTCCGTTTATGGCATTCCCACTACGGTACTCACCCACACTTCCGAAATATAGAAACTTTTGATCAAGTTCAGTAGGCGACTCGCCAAGAGAGCTAGCAAGGTCGCGCGCCAGCTTTATTGCACAACTCCCAAAGACAAATCTGGATACTACTAACCGCGTGCGCGTGCGTCATAGGGAGTAATTTTAACTCTCGGAAGGACATGGAGTAATTGGTTTGTTATAGTGTCGCTCGTGGCTATCCCGCATTCGTTACGGTCTCAGGTGGAGCGATGAGAGGATTGCCCACGCGCCATTTGGCGCCGCCCTGTCTGCTCCCTTTACCAGTGTTTTGATGACATTTTTATAAGTTTAAACTTCTTTCTAGTACCTGATAAAATTCAACGAGATTAAGACGAAGAAAGGCATCGAGTTGCTGCAGCACTTAGTGGAGTACTACCATGCGCAGACGAACTACTTTCAAGACGGTTTGAAGACGATTGAGCATTTCGGCGTGTACGTGGCAGACTTGAGCGTGCAGCTGCAGAAGATCAGACAGCAGCAGGACGACGAGAGGCGAAGGCTTTTTGAACTGAGGAATATGTTGAGAGCGGCTGCACCACAGGATAGAGAGGTTAGTTTGATTTTCATGAATGGAATAAGTGTTTGATAGCTTTGCCGATGTTTACTTGTGATTTTAAAGCATTAACATAATAAAAAAGAACTGGCAGTGCACTTTTATCCTTCTTGGACTCCGAACATCGATCACTTCCAATTCATTGTGCTTGAAATCTTACCATGATTCACTTTCCAGATGGCTTCAGCCGTAGGTGGTTACTCCCTCCATCAACTACAAGGCGACAAACAACACGGGGTGACCCGGAGTGGCTACCTCCTCAAGAAATCCGAAGGGAAAGTCCGTCGGGTCTGGCAGAAACGACGATGTCGAGTCACAGCTGAGGGCTTCTTAGACATATTCCACGCGGATGAAAACAAGACTCCAGCCAGAGTCAACCTACTCACGTGCCAGATTAAAGTAGCGGCTGATGATAAGAGGGCGTTTGATCTAGTCTCATGTAAGTTTTATTTGACTTCTTTTCAGTATGTTCTACATACTTTTCAGTACGTTTTGACTGGTTTTATTTGTTTTTGAAACTTAAAATAATCTGACAACTCTTTTCTACCATCCAATTTCATATGGATTGGATGGAACGTTTTAGTTAAACAGCGTTCAATTGCTGATGATAAAAAGATCGATATAAAAATCTTGTGCAGTTTTTCTTATGGTGTGTGAATGAATTTCTGCTCTCAAAGTTAGAGGTCCTTGGACAATTTCCGACGCAAATAAGAACATTATTACAATTTACGATGTTTTCTAAAGAACTTGTGTACATCAATTTTTCAATTTGCAACATAGAAGTGGTAATAAACTTTAGTACTTATTCCCTAAGCAAGCTTGAGCGTGACATTTAATTTAGCGTTTTACGACTTGCTAGTGAAGTATTATGACGGTACGACCTCCGAACACACAAATAATTTATGGATAATTGTTTGTTACGCTACAATGACACGCAATTGAAGGTCGATGTATTCTACCTTTGTGTGTAATTTTTGGGGTTAGTGGTGTTAAATACACTCACAATAAATTTAATTCTTTTGTTCGGTAGATATCCTCTTAGATTTCTTTGTATACAACTCCTAAATTATGTGTAAGCCGAGGAGGAATCTTTTTGTTTTCGGCATAGGCATAGGGCATTTCAGACTGCACTTTGCATTGAGATCTTTAAATTTCAGATAACCGTACCTACCACTTCCAAGCCGAAGACGAAAACGAACAGCGCGCCTGGACCTCAGTACTAGTCAACTGCAAGGAAGGCGCGCTCATGAGGGCATTCCACCAACAAGCAGGAGAGAGCAACGACAATGGACACTCGCTGTTGGATCTGCAGCGGTCTATCATACGCGCCGTGCGAGCCATGCCGGGGAACCAAGTGTGTGCTGACTGCGCTAGCACTAACGGTGAGTTATGAACTGCAAGGAAGGCGCGCTCATGAGGCATTCCACCAACAAGCAGAAGAAAAAAACGACAATGGACACTCGCTGTTGGATCTGCAGCGGTCTATCATACGCGCCGTGCGAGCCATGCCGGGGAACCAAGTGTGTGCTGACTGCGCTAGCACTAACGGTGAGTTATGAACTGCAAGGAAGCAGCACTCATTAGGGCATTCCACCAACAAGCAGGAGAGAGCAACGACAATGGACACTCGCTGTTGGATCTGCATTGGTCTATCATACGCGCCGTGCGAGCCATACCGGGGAACCAAGTGTGTGCTGACTGCGCTAGCACTAACGGTGAGTTACGAACTGCAAGGAAGCAGCAGTCTTGAGGGCATTCCACCAACAAGCAGGAGAGAACAACGACAATGGACAACGTATCTGCAGCGTCTATCCAAAAGAATCCAACTACTCCTCATTTGCCAAAATCCATGAAGTCGTACAGGCTGCCCACCATAACAGGCCTTTGCATCTTTGTAGAAGATTTATATAGCGTCAGGGCAAGTGGCGTTTTTAACTCATGCTCCTACTTACGAGACGCCGTGGACAGGATTTTAGATGAAGTAGGCTTGCCCAGCACCAATACCATCCTCACAGCTTACTTAGTAGGCCTAATCGACAGGCAAGACAATGGTCAATACGTGCAGATCTAACTAAGCCGGACACTGACGTACAAAGAAATCGACACTGTAAAAACATTACCCTCCTTCTGGACAGTTGGAAGTTCTAATTTCTTGCTGTCATTGTCATGAATTAACTTTTTATTTCCTTTTTCTGGAAGGTCGGGGTTTTTTGGCCGTCACTTGTCTTGAATTTACCCTTTTTTTTCCAGATCCCACATGGCTCTCAACAAATTTCGGCGTCATAGTTTGCATCGAATGCTCTGGCAGTCATCGCGAGCTCGGCGTCCACATTTCGCGGATCCAATCGCTGACACTAGACCGGCTCAGTACGTCACAGCTGCTGCTTGCCCGGCATTTAGGCAATCAGATGTTCAATGAGATTATGGAGAATACGCTGGATGAGAGGGATAAGCTTACTCCGGAGAGTACTATGTAAGTCTGCTGTTATTATCACTAAAGTGAGTGTGAAGTCTGCCGTCTGTGTGTCTGTACAGTAGAGTTAGCTAAATTAAAATGGTAATGGGGATAAAAACTTTACAATATTAACAATATCTTGAACGTTTTTTAAATCAAGTAACTGAACTAGTGCTAGGACTTAAAAGGATTGGGATATTACTAAGAATTAAAGCCATCTAAGCGTTTTGTGGTGGTGAGCAAATACGAAGTGAAACGCTGTCAAATATGTCTGCAATATTTGTCAGCGTTTCAATGATAGCCATCGCCATCACCTAGATGTGCGCAGGTCTTTACTCTTTAAAAAATAATTCAACACAAATGATTGTTAAAAGTAACCTAAAAGTTAATTCAATTAATACTTTAAAAATATTGAAAGCAACAATTTACTAAGCATCAAATTATAAGGTTCACTGTTATCACAATTTGACTTTACAGGGAAGAACGCTTACGTTTCATCCGAGAGAAATACGTCTACCGGGCGTGGGCTGCCCGAACATGTTGCGATTCGGCAGAAAGGCAGTCCGAAGTAGAACATGCGGTCAACAACGGACACATACAGAACTTGTTACAAGCTTACGCCGAAGGGGCTGATCTATCCGCGCCTTTACCTAGCTCAGTAAGTAAACATGTTTCAACTAGTTCTAATAAAAGTAGTCTGTTAGACGTGGGCGTTAGGACATGTTGCAACGGTAGAATGGCAGTCTGAAGTGTGGAACATGCGGTCAACAACGGACACATACAGAACTTGTTACAAGCATACGCCGAAGGGGCTGATCTATCCGCGCCTTTACCTAGCTCAGTAAGTTAACATGTTGCAACTAGTTATAAAAGTAGTCTGTTAGACGTGGGCGCTAGGACATGTTGCGACGGCAGAAAGGCAGTCTGAAGTAGAACAAGTGGTCAAAAACCAATACATACAGAATTTGTTGCAAGCTTACGCCGAAGGGGCTGATCTAACTGCGCCTTTACCTAGCTCAGTATGTAAACATGTTGCCAACAGAATAACAGATGTTACGTCTGTAAGACAACCTTAGGCTGAAGTGGAATATGCTGACAAAATATAAAACACACTGCACTAAACCACTAAACCGATGAAAGTGTAAGAGGAATTGTATGACATGCGAGATCACAGAATGATAGAAAGTGGAATTCTCTACTCACTGCATAGCCTAATGTGTTACTAACTACTGCAAAATGTAGTAATTAGACGTACGTACCCTCTGACTTCCCCTCTAAGGCAACCATATGTTTACATAGTCATTTTATCATTCTGACTAGCTAAATAGATCCCGCGGGGTCTGATAGACATCAGTAGTTAGACTATCAAGCACCGGTTCTCAGTTTCATAGCCAAAGAAAGTTCGCAAGAAACTGAATAAAACAATTGTTTGCAGGATTGCGGCGAGACAGCGCTTCATCTAGCGATATCTCGCGAGCTTGGAGACGGTTCCTGTCTCCACATAGTCGACTTTCTAGTCCAGAACGGCGGTGCAGCGTTATTAGATAAAGCTACTACTACTGGTATTTATTTTTGTTTATTTACGAGAAAGGACTACCAACCAGATGGACTGACGACATTCTTAAGATCGCAGGAAATCGGTGGATTGAAAGGGCTAAGAATTGTTCTTCCTGGAAATGTGTAGGGGAGGCCAATGTCCAGCAGTGAACTTCTTCAGGTTGATGATGATAAGGACGAGAAAGGAAGAGAGTATGTACTTTAGGAAAACTATTTAAATTTTTAATAAGTAATTTAATTTTATTTGAAAAAGGTTACAGGAGTTTCAATGACATATTGCTATGCAAAGGCCCCGACAGAGTTGTAGTTAAAGTTTGCGTTTCGGCGCGGTTTTAACATTATTTACAACGATCTCGTTTGTTATTAAAATATATTTATTAGTTTCCCCCATTATTCAATTGGATTTCATATACCAAGATCTGACCTGGTGGACTGATAGTGGACCTGAAATTTCAAAGGTGTCTTATAATACCAAGTTTACAGGTCGGAAGACCAGCAGGATAAAACTGGTGTTTATCAGGGTTGGCGGTTTTGTAATTAACTAGCTGATACCCGCGACTTCGTCCGCGTGGATATTTGAGTTCATTTTTTTTAGTTTGATATGACCAACTGCTAGTTACCATTGTTTTGAGCTTGTTCTTTAGTTTATTTGAATTTGAAGGCGAGTGCTGTTGGAGCCGATTTTTTTCAGCAGTGTTTAGTTTATGTATGATTGATGTTTCCCGCGATTTTGTATTTGTGGTTATCATCGGTTTTTTTGTAAACATTTGTGTGTATTAAAACCTGGTGACAAATGCTGCGGTAGCTGAAAATTTTTTAATGTTTTTTTTTGCGTATTTTGTAAAGCTCTTTTTCGTGATTTTGTTGAAGTGGCTAATTTGGGCTATTGTATTCGTCGTTGGTGTATAATCAAATCTGTTTTTTTATTTGACATGACCAACTGCTAGTTACCATAGATTTGAGCTTGTACTTTAGAGTGTATTTGACTTTTAAGGTGAGTGCTGTTGGAGCCGATTTTTTTCAGCAGTGTTTTGTTTAAGTATGATAGATGTTTACCGCGATTTTGTCTTAGTTGTTATCATCGGTTTTTTTGTATACATTTGTGTGTATTAAAACCTGGTTACAAATGCTGCGGAAGCTGGATTTTTTTTAATGTTTTTTTTTCGTATTTTGTAAAGCTATTTTTTGTGATTTTATCTTATATTAGTGGCTAATTTGGGGTTTCGTATGCGTGTTGGTGTATAATCGTATCAGATTTTTTAAATTTGACATGACCAACTGCTGGTTACTATAGTTTTGAGCTTGTATTTTAGAGTGTATTTGAATTTGAAGGCGAGTGCTGTTGGAGCCGATTTTTTTCAGCAGTGTTTAGTTTAAGTATGATAGATGTTTCCCGCGATTTTGTCTTAGTGGTTATCATCGGTTTTTTTTTAAACATCTGTGTGTATTAAAACTTGGTGACAAATGCTGCGGTAGCTGAAAATTTTTTTAAAGTTTTTTTTCGTATTTTGTAAAGCTATTTTTTGTGATTTTATGTTATATTAGTGGCTAATTTGGGGTTTCGTATGCGTGTTGGTGTATAATCGTATCAGATTTTTTAAATTTGACATGACCAACTGCTGGTTACTATAGTTTTGAGCTTGTATTTTAGAGTGTATTTGAATTTGAAGGCGAGTGCTGTTGGAGCCGATTTTTTTCAGCAGTGTTTAGTTTAAGTATGATAGATGTTTCCCACGATTTTGTCTAAGTGGTTATCATCGGTTTTTTTGTAAGCATTTGTGTGTATTAAAACCTGGTGACAAATGCTGCGGTAGCTGAAATTTTTTTAATGTTTTTTTTTCGTTTTTTGTAAAGCTATTTTTTGTGATTTTATGTTATATTAGTGGCTAATTTGGGGTTTCTTGAATCAGTTTTTTTTTATTTGACATGATCAACTCCTGGTTACTATAGTTTTGAGCTTGTATTTTAGAGTGTATTTGAATTTGAAGGCGAGTGCTGTTGGAGCCGATTTTTTTCAGCAGTGTTTAGTTTAAGTATGATAGATGTTTCCCACGATTTTGTCTAAGTGGTTATCATCGGTTTTTTTGTAAGCATTTGTGTGTATTAAAACCTGGTGACAAATTATGCTGCGGTAGCTGAAAATTTTTTAATGTTTTTTTTTCGTTTTTTGTAAAGCTATTTTTTGTGATTTTATGTTATATTAGTGGCTAATTTGGGGTTTCGTATGCGTGTTGGTGTATAATTGAATCAGATTTTTTTTATTTGACATGACCAACTGCTGGTTACTATAGTTTTGAGCTTGTTCTTTAGAGTGTATTTGAATTTTTAGATTAGTGCTGTTGGAGCCGATTTTTTTTTAACAGTGTTTAGTTTTAGTATGAAAGATGTTTCCCGCGATTTTGTCGTAGTGGTTATCATCGGTTTGTTTGTGAACCTTTGTGTGTAATCGAACCTGGTGCCAGATGCTGCGGAAGCTGAATTTTTTTAAATGTTTTTTTTTTGCGTATTTTGTTAAGCTTTTTTTTGTGATTTTTCTTAAATCTTTTTCCGTTTTTTCTTCTTTTAGGGGAAAAATTTTCCTATTTTCTTTCTTAGTGCACCTCTGCTTTATTAGAGGAACACATCTTCTAAGTTTCGTGCTTCTAGGGCTAACGGTTTAGGCTGTGCGTTGATTTTTCTTTAAACCATTTTTCCCCTTTTTCTCCTCTTCGGAAAATAATTTTCCATTTTCCTTTCTTAGCGGATGCCTACGTCATAACATCTACCTGCATGCCAAATTTTAGCCTGATCCGTCCAGTGGTTTGGGCTGTGCGTTGATAGATCACTATGTCAGTCAGTCAGTCAGTCAGTCACCTTTGAGTTATATATATATAGATGTTCAAACGGTGAAGAAAAACATCGTCAGCAAAACCCGCGCTTAGTGAGCTCCCTGTAAGTAGGGGCATAAGTAAAACACCAGTTTCTCCCGACATAAATCATCTTCATAAGACGAGGAACCTGCAAAGGCCTGTTTATTTTTTTACTTTTAGTAAATGTTGTTGAGTGGGAGGTCAATATCCGAATCTGATTAATCATTGTTGTAATAGGTATGACGTCATTGCACCTATGCGCGGCGACCGACCGCACCGAGCCGATGAAACTGCTGTTGAAAGCGGGCGCCGATGCGACGCTAAAAGACGGCAGCGGACGAACGCCGCTTCAGATCGCCAGTCAGTTGGGACATCATGGCTGTACTGAATTGGTGAGATACAAATTTTAGTAAAAAAATCTTCATTCAATGGTGTCTATGAATTGGTGAGATACAAACTTGAGTTGAAAAACAAGGATCACTTTGAAACGTTTTAAAGTTAGGTGAGTCTATTAGGTTAGATGTCAGTTCCACGCGACCAAGCCTAAAAGAACAGTCAACAAACTACGGCTTGGTTCCTACCGTTTTTTTGTATAATCCGGATTCGATTCCAATGAGTTGTGGAATGAACTGCCTTCTGCAGTTTTCCCTCGGAGCTTCGACATGGGGTCCTTCAAAAGGCGGGTCTTTCAGTTCCTTAAAGGCCGGCAGCGCATCAGCACCACCTCTGGTGCTGCAGGTGTCTATGGGCGACGGTGACTACTTTCCATCAGGTGGCCCGTCTGCTCGTCTGCCAGCTATGGCATAAAAAAAAAAAAAAAAATACGGGTTGCACTCCGGGAGTGCCGGCAGAAGTGAAAACTTGATTATTAACGTAGGAACCCTAAAAGTTGTTTATTTTATCAAGTTCCTCAATGTAGTAAAACCCCAATCAAAGTCCTAAGGAACCCTAAAAATTTTAGCATTATCAAGCTCCTAAGTGTAGTTGAAATTCCAATCAAAGTGCTAAGGAACCCTAAAATTGTTTACATAATCAAGGTCCTAAGTGTAGTTGAAAGTCCAATTAAAGGCCTAAGGAACCCTAAAAGTTGTTTATTTTATCAAGTTCCTCAATGTAGTAAAACCCCAATCAAAGTCCTAAGGAACCCTAAAAATTTTAGCATTATCAAGCTCCTAAGTGTAGTTGAAATTCCAATCAAAGTCCTAAGGAACCCTAAAAATGTTAACATTATCAAGCTTCTAAGTGTAGTTGAAACTCCAATCAAAGTCCTAAGGAACCCTAAAAGTTGACCACTTAATCAAATTCCTCAATGTAGTAAAACCCCAATCAAAGTCCTAAGGAACCCTAAAAATTTTAACATTATCAAGCTTCTAAGTGTATTTGAAACTCCAATCAAAGTCCTAAGGAACCTTTAGGGTTCCTTAGGACCATTTAATCAAATTCCTCAATATAGTAAAACCCTAATCAAAACCCTATACGGAACCCTAAATTTTACGTAAAGCCAAATCCTCAACGGGTCGGAACCGCTAGAAGGGACCTTGTCGCGCGACCTACAAGTAGGTCCTAAATGAAGTAAAACGGCAGACATAGGAGGAGGGGGTTCTGGGGGGCTAAGGGGGGTCACAGCACGGCTCGCTTCGCTCGCCGCGCTGTTCCCCGTGGCACAGTGGATCGTCCCCATACAAGAGGTAGGACATAGAACCAAAAATTTAAAAAGTATTTAATTTAAATAAAAAATATATGCAGTTGCATTTCTCTATTGAAGGGCAACAAAAAATGTTACTACGCTTTTTTTATTTGACCAGCACTTTACGAGCAAATCGATGAAAACTGTTATTTTTGTATGGAAACGAACACAAAAATGTCTGTATCTCATGATTCCCTCCTTGTTTCGATTTGCGGTTTTCATTACTGTTATTGACCTATTTTATGCCACATTTTCTTCAAGGACACATGGTGCCCCCAGAGGGCCCCTTCCGAAATATTTTGCCTATAGCAACTATCTTTGTTATTGTATTACTGGTGGAATAGAGGTACATTTAGTGTACTTATTACCGAGAATTAGTTATCACTAAGCAGTTCCTTAAATAACAGGTGCATTAGTGAGTACTTTAATGACTTATTGAGGCTTTTGTTGTAATAAAACAAAAGTGTTAATAAGTCTTTAAGTAACGACTACCAGTTCTAGTTAATCTAATTAGTTATTGTAATTACTGAGAATTATACATAATTAAGAAGTTAAATGAAGAAAAGGCGCATTAGTGAATTATATATTGAAAAAAAAATATCGCTAATGAGTTGTGACATCGTATTATTTAGCTAATAACAAGTCGAAAAGAAAAGTTTTATGATGAATAAGAAAATATTTTTGTATTAAAATCTTTTTAATGCAATATGACACTATAAAATATTATTAAACCTTATAGTAAATTACAATGAAACCTATAAACATTTAAAGATTTACAACTAATAACTAAATATAAATATTAAATATAATTAAAAATAAATAAATGTATACTACTGTTTAGTTACTAACTATATAACTACAAGACTTAAACTGTATTTTCTTCATCTTCATCATCATGATCATCATTGTCGTCATCTTCTTCAATGTCACTATATTCTGAAACTGCTCCAACTATTGTATCAGTTGAAGTGTCAATGAGCTCCAATTCACTATGATCATGTATGAGTAAATCGTCCAATTCTCTAAATGAAGATTTTTTTACTTTATTGTTCATCTTCGGTCGTAGGCTCGTAAGAAGAGGATCGGAAGATAACAGAAGATTATGAAGAATGTCTTCATTAGTGGCGATGCTACTGTGCTTTCGTGTATGATTTTCTCGAAATTTACGAAAATCCTTGTTTCTTGCTTCAGATGCTTCTTCAGACAAAAAACCTATAGGCACTACTGATAGGTGCTCCACTATCTGCGATCCATGAATCAGCAATTTATGCAAACTTGATGGCATGTTATACCACGGATATAACTGCACGAATAAATTTGCTGTTTCATCACAATATAATTTGAATTTTCGTATTTCAATTTTTTCGCCTGAAGAAATGCATTGCAAAATTACGGCAAGTCTTCTAATTAAATTGACGTCTAATTTTGTTATATCCGCAGTCATTTCAGGGTTTGCAAAAAACCTTCTAGCAGCATTTCCAGTGTTTGTATTGCCACTACCCTGCTTTACAACATCTAGAAGTAAGCCTGTGTTTCTTCGGAAAGCTGCTTGAATAGCTTCTTTCTTATCTTTAACAATTTTTTTGTTGTCGTCACCTTTTGCTTGCCATGATTTTATGTCCATTCTGTAGGCAATATGTAATTAATAGATTCAGGCGTGACTTTGCGGAATTCCATTGTTAAACATAAACTAAGTAGAACAACAAATATATAGTACTAATCCGCTAATCTAATCTAAGTAAGTTAACTTAATGCACACACAAGTCTACATTAAGTTAACTTACTTAGATTAGATTAGAGGATTAGTACTATACATTTGTTGTTCTACTTAGTTTATGTTTAGGCAATATGTAATAAACATTCCATAGAACGAATCCAAGCATGCAACGAACTAAATCCATGCTTGTATAAATCTTCATTCACAGGTTTAGATCTCACTTCTTCCAAATTATTCATCTCGCTTGGGTGAGCTTTGCACAAATCACACACTGCTGCCGAAGTTCCAGACATTATTGAATGTACCTTACCATCAATCATGGTTAACCACAGATTGTGCGTAACAGTAGCATTGCCGCAATCAGTTGGGACCAGTCCACGAATCTCGGTCTCAAATTTATCAATTTCAGCGTTCACGTTTGCTTCCGTTTCTTTCATAAACGTAAATGAAATCGGACGACAATATGTGGTTGATGATGGCCGATCATTCTGCCACACTGTGTTTCCACTAGAAGTCACTAACTTAAGAGGTACAAGACTTGCCATAAATACACTGGATAAATCTTGTTCACTTGTTGTTGTCCTTTGATGATAAATGCTTTGACTCGAAGCTCCATCAAAACCCCATTTACTATGAAGCACAAGTTGTTCACCAGCATCAAAATTCGATTCAAGTGAATCGATCAGCCTTCTAACTGTGAGATCAAGGAGGGCTTGGAGCCGTATTCTTGCGGAAATATCAGTCACAGTTACGTCTTCTTTTGCCGGATAACACTTAAGTTTTTCTTTCACTAACATGTAATAGCTTGGGTATTTCGCATGACCTTCTTTAAAACTAAAGTCATTGACGATGTAACGCCATTTGGATAACTGCATGTTAACATAAAGAGCAAGTGCTTTGTGAGTAGAAACTTCACGAAACAAAGTATTCTGTTTAGTTTCCAGGACATTCAAAACTTTTGAGACGTGTTCAGGATTTCCTAGCAAATGTTTCATTATTCTGGCTACATCATTTTTTCCGGCAGACTTAAGTGCACTTTCAACAGTATATAAAAGCTCATTTGGACGACTGCAACTGGCAATATTTTCATCGACACGTCTTCTTTTCTGCCTACTCGATAGATCTTCAAAGTGTTTGCGAGGAGTCTTACATGTTGAAGTTGATGCATCCAATTTTGATGGACTGATTACCTCTTCTGCCTCATTTTCAGCTTCTTCAGTGTGAACAATATTTTCCTTAAAGCAATTTGGCCAAATGATATCGGAACTTAACCACTCTCTGTTCTTGTTCATAAACTTGTCGACTGTCCTTCTTGATTGCACCCATTTAGAGTAAATCCGATAACAAAATCGTCGACACCAGTTCTTTAGATCCGACTCATCACTTTCACTTAGCTGGACGTTACTATTCGACTTCAATGTGTTAAATAAATTATCATAGTCACGAAGATCTTTATGATTACTAAGAGCAACATAAAGATCTAGATAAGTAGAAAAGCCACGGAAAGCCATAATGACAACACTTAGTAGAGGTTGTAATTATAACTGAAGCATATTTGCAAAACACACAAATATATAAAGGGCAACAAGTTTGCAACTAACAGTGAGCAATAAGCTAATGATGAAATGAGCCAATCACAATGCAGAGCTTAAGGGCTGTTTACATAGTAATAACAATAACTAATTAGATTAAGCTAGTACTGGTAGTCGTTACTTAATGACTTATTAACGCGTTTGTTATATTTCAACAAAAGCCTTAATAAGTCATTAAAGTACTCACTAATGCACCTGTTATTTAAGGAACTGCTTAGTGATAACTAATTCTCGGTAATAAGTACACTAAATGTACCTCTATTCCACCAGTAATACAATAACAAAGATAGTTGCTATAGGCAAAATATTTCGGAAGGGGCCCTCTGGGGGCACCATGTGTCCTTGAAGAAAATGTGGCATAAAATAGGTCAATAACAGTAATGAAAACCGCAAATCGAAACAAGGAGGGAATCATGAGATACAGACATTTTTGTGTTCGTTTCCATACAAAAATAACAGTTTTCATCGATTTGCTCGTATAGTGCTGGTCAAATAAAAAAAGCGGCATAACATTTTTTGTTGCCCTTCAATAGAGGAACGCAACTGCATATATTTTTTATTTAAATTAAATACTTTTTAAATTTTTGGTTCTATGTCCTACCTCTTGTATGGGGACGATCCACTGTGCGTGGTCGCGTGGCGGCTCGCTTCGCTCGCCGCGACGCTCCCCCCGGGTTCAGGAAGAGGGGGTTCTTGGGGGCTTAGGGGGGTAACAGCACGGCTCGCTTCACTCGCCACGCTGTTCCCCGTGATCGCGTGGCGGCTCGCTTCGCTCGCCGCGACGCTCCCCCCGGGTTTCGGAGGAGGGGGTTCTGGGGGGCTTAGGGGGGGTCACAGCACGGCTCGCTTCGCTCGCCGCGACGCTCCCCCCGGGTTCAGGAGGAGGGGGTTCTGGGGGGCTTGGGGGGAGTCACAGCACGGCTCGCTTCGCTCGCCGCGCTGTTCCCATGGTCGCATGGCGGCTCGCTTCGCTCGCCGCAATGCTCCACTCGAAAAATAAATACAGTAGATCTATAAAATCATGTACCAATGACCACTACTACCTGCCGCGGGCGGCCGCTAGTTCATAAAATCTATAATAGGTATGTACCTATACCTACTACAGTCACGAAAAACGCCTTGGTATGCTTGCTACTAACTATTATCTATTCTGTGACGTTACCGTGTCATAGTAACTACTAGCGTATCTGTAGCGTCTTACGCTTTTTTTCGATTTTTATTATGAACTCTACGTTGTAGTCTTAGGGTACATTTCTGCAAAAAATCCGTCCTACGCTTTTTCGATAAGGTCACGTGATCCTGACGCCCTGACGCCCTGACGCGAGTTTAAGATTTTATACCCATTACAGAAAGTGCTCAACGCCGCTAAAGAAGTTTTCACTTCAAAAAAGAGAACAAACTGAAATATTTAATTTATTTCTATAATTTCTGTAAAAGGCTTTTCTAACGGGTCATTTCGAGTATTTTAATGACAGTTTTAGACTATTTGTTATTTTTATAATTGGACATTGGTCGGGCAAATAGTTATTTGGGTGCGATTTATGTACACCCAATAGATGCATTTTTTTCAATTATTAATTTAAAGCTACACCACTTTTTATGAAAACTCGTGTTTGTTACAGTGTTTTTTAAATAAAAAACATTTACTTATTTATCTTGTCCACAGTTGGAAAGCGTAGACAAGCGCGAGAAGAGTATATTCGAGAACATCAATATCGATTGGAACTTGTCTCACGACGACGGATCTACTGATTTTTCGGACGACGATACTGTTATTGACGAAAGGGTAAGTTTAGAAGTTTTTATAACCCCATTTTGAAAATAAACATCTCGGACTTAAGGCTCGCACACACCTAGTTCGCTGGCGGTAGCGATCAGTGAAACGCTGTCAAATATCGCTGTCAGATTTCAGATTTGACAGCGATATTTGACAGCGTTTCACTGTTCGCTACCGCCAGCGAACTAGGTGTGCGCAGGCCATTAGTCATTCATCACAGCGATATTTGACAGCGTTTCACTGATCACCATCGCCATCGCCTATATAGATGTGCGCAGGCCTTTAGTGTCAAAATAAATTTTCGTGATGGGCAACCAAGCAAGGAGTTTCCCTAAATTAGATGCAACGGAGTTTGACAACCTAAACTTCATCCATAACACTGTAACGCCCTTTTTTCGTCGGATTCTAAGTAATTATCATCATTAATCATCAAGTCTACTGCTGGACAAAGGCTACCCCTATACATTTCAAGGAAGAACGATTGGGTGCTTTTTTCATCCACCGTCTTCCCGCAATCTGAGCAATGTTGACGTTTCGTCTTCCGGTTCGTCAAAAAATCGCATAATGATAATAATATTCGAAGACTTCAGACGTTACTGAGTCTGCCTTATAAAAATAAGTTATTTTTATACAACTAGCTGATGAAACAAGTATATGGCCCACCTGATGTTAAGTGCTAACCATTGCAAAGCATTGCCTATGAGGCAATGCTTCCTGGCGTGCGGTCACGCACGTCAGGAAGCATCTTCAAAGCGAAACACTATTTCACGAAGTGTATCCTAGATTAAAGTTGCGGTCGTAAAGAGTTGATCAAAACCAACACACTATTTCTATAATTTCAGCTCAGCGAAGCCGTGTAAATGTTGCATGCTTATAAATATAAAACTAATCAATTCTTAAGTTCAATGTTGCATGAAATTCTGTTAGACGTAGCGGAAAATCTGTAGATTCACTCACTCGTAGAATAGACACGTATTATCTAGACCCCATCTTGTTCTCTCTTTATTTCCTTTTATTTCGATACTAAGTTTCCTCTAAACACAATAGCTATCAACTAATAACAAATTCCTCCCCAAGCATCTTGAGAGAAACAAGGCAAGTGTAACCTAACTAAAACACCGTAGCATACTCTATCCATTAACAAATTTCTTTCAGATATTCATGGATTGGTTTTCAAAATTGCAGCAAAACGGGAGTGTTACCCCGGAAAAGAAATGCCCCAGATCTCGACCTCCTTCGTATGCGGGGGGAGTGATCCAAGAAAGGCCAATCACTGGTGGCGGGGAATCCCCAGTTTTACGATCACGGTCTTCTACATGTGACTCGTTGCATCATGCCCCGCCCACTCCTACCACACTGCCGAGGAAACCTAATGTTTGTAAGTAGACACTCTAAAAATTCTAATCGCAAACTCAATGATGTCATAAGCGGTGGACTGGTCTATCAGTGGTGGGGTCACCAATTTCGTAATGTATGTTCTCGGTTGACGCTATGTGAGGTCAAAGAAATTGTTACAAAACTAATGCGCACGCGCCATAAAAAGGTTTGTTAGGCAGGAGTGCTCCCGCCCTCTTTCGCTCGGCACCACCCAACGCACTGTCACTTACCTACCTTGTTTTTATTATTCTGAGTACCTCCCCATCTAAAGGCCTGCGCACACCTAGAGTGCGCAGGTGTGCGCAGGCCTTAAATAATAAACCTTTCTAACAATTAAACATGTGTAAGAGAGGTTTATTATTTAGATGGGATGGGGTTATGGGATTTTGTCAACAACTATAATGCAATGTTTCAGATAACATAGGCAGCCTGAAGAAGCGTGCGGCGCCGCTACCGCCGGCCGTGGCGCTGTCTCACCCGCCGCCGCACCCGCGATCCACGCCTTCGCCCTCCGCTGACAGCGCCCGCTCATTGCATGGTAAGCTAGTTTATACTGGCAAATCGGCAAATTTATCATCTGCACTTGATGTGCGGGCTGGTTTTTCCGCAAGTAGGCCGCTGGTGGGCCCTTTTTGTGTAACCCTTGACACGTGTTGCTCGAACTTTTGAGGTTCTACGACACGCCGGTTTCCTCACGATGTTTTTCTTCACCGTACTATACGTATACAATACTATATTATACGTGAGAAGAGCTAAGTTATATTACTATTACTAGTAGCCCGTTGTGTCCCACTGTTGGGCAAAGGCCTCCCCCCATTTTCGCCAGACACTACGATCAAATAATATGGCGATCAAAAAAGCTGACTTCTTATCGTGTCACTGGTTCTTTCGAACCAAGAATGGTGAAAGAATGTAAGGTGCGCTTCAATCCACTTGACACATATTTTCGAACTTTTTAGGTTCTACGACATGCCGGTTTCACAATGTTTTCTATTTGAGAGCACTAGCATTGTGTTAATAAATTTTTGGGCATTAACGTGCCCTATGATGCACTGCCCTGCTTCCAATAACTTGAGGCATACAGTTTGATGATAATAAGCTATTACTAATAGAAAAAGTACATCAACAGTTGTAAATATTGATGTTTTATTCCTTTACAGTTATAAGTGGGGTGGTTAAACACAGACCGCAACAGCCCCCGCCAACCCCACCGCCCGTCACGATGCACAACGGAGCACATAGGGATGAACCCACCCCTCCACCAAGAAAGGTACTATATTAACATCTCTATTATTGTCTTGGGACTTGGGGATAAAATATTTGTCTTCACAGGAAAAACAAAATATTTATTTTCCTATCTTATGAAGTCAATTTTACTGATTTATGGGAAGGATATGCACAATCTCATGGTTGTAAGCAATGATAAAAAACGACAGGCATTGTAATGAGTGGCACAAATTCAACATCCTTTCCTAGTGCATTACATAAGTCGTTCCCGACTACAGCAGACTTTAAACCACGATGGAAGTCTTTGTTGGGACGATCCGAAACTGTCCAGCGAGCTTTAAACTGGAATGGTTTCATGGCCGGTTGTTCAAGACAATTTTTTACACAATTTCTATGCAGTGAACTATAAATTGTGGTTTGTCAAGTGATTAAGAAGATTTAAAATTAATTGTATTTCATACCAAATATTTGGGAAATATTGCAATAGGTCAAAGTTGTCTAAATATGCTGTGTCTGAACATAGATAGATAGATACATAGGCAGTAATATGAATAATTAAATTAGTAAACTGAAACCGGGCTTTGTACCGACCAAAACCATGCCATGCCACTTCAAACAGTTTTGTAAATAGAGTTACAAATCTATAAAATAGCGACTAACATAAAAGGGTAATTTGTTTTTGCTTCAGAAGAAAAATAGATTGCACCTGGATAAGGCGAAAGCGAAACTGAGACGGGTAACGAACTAAACGAGAAACTAGTGTAACTTACGCTTATCCCCTTGTTTTCGCCCTCCATTAATACAGTTTTATTGGTTTTACCCTATTTTGTTCCTCATTGCTTTCCCTATGATAGGCGTGGTTTTAATGTACCTATAATTATGTTGTTCATTGGCAAATTTTCAACTTTACAAGCAAATCTTATCAATACTTACTGCAATCTTATCTTTTGATAGAATAGATATGAACTGCACTAATACTACTATTTAAAAAAAATAAAATTAAAGAATACAATTTTTTTGCATACACTTATTGTTTTATTTTTTCAACAAAACATCATATTCTTGTAGTTTAATTTAACATTGCATGCATGTGATTTTGTTTTCGAAAAACTCGAATAGTCGTCATTTTTAAAATTCTATTAATTTTAATTTTTCACGTAGAGTCGTCTTTAAAATTCGGAAAATCAATTCTGAAAACACTTATGTTAACAAAATCGGGGGATACAGTTTCGTGTTGCAGCTACATATCTATCATCCCTATAAAAAAATCAATTACACACTGGAATCAAAGAATTTATTACGCTAAGTAAGGACTGTAACACATCGCGCGCGGCGGAAGGGAGAAGCCCCGAAGCGAGACGTATATTCACGTACAAGTAACGGCCGTGTCTATAGACACAGCCACACTCCATTTTTTATATTCAATTACATAGTTACTAAATACATGTTTATGTAGGCAATTAGCAGTGTAAAACCACTAGGTACATACTTTAATTTATCCATTTCATGTTCTAACACTGTTTTTGTGTGGAACTTACTCGCATGAATATGTTTTGTTTGATTTTGTTCTTTGGTGGTCGAATTATTTTATTATTCGTACGTATTCAATGTCTTACACTTGAGCTTTTTAGAATAGTCTCTACAGAATAGAAAATTTATGTGTTTATCTTTTAGGACATAGAATTTAGAAAGTAGGAAACTTCTGTACTACTACATTTATATTTCTCATGCTATTATTTTTTCTGTGGTCTAGTCTAGTTGTAGGATATCGATCGCATCAGCCTTTACAGCGGTTATTTCTGTTTCTGTTCAAACAAATATTTTGTAGTTTATATTTTTTACTAATAGATGTTTATTTTCTAGATTTCCATTTGAACATCGTTTATACCGTCGTTGAAATCCGCTTCTATTGAGTTTTAGTTCAATAGTCATTTTGATTTCGAAGTTGGGGTTAAGTTTAAAAAAAAAAACCGTGTTTCCTACAGTCAGTTATAAGGAAATTAACCGTTATTTTACCTTTCCAGGAATGTTCTAGTCAAGACTCTTCATTGGAGCTATGCGATATGAATGATTCGTGTTTGGACGACAGTCGCTTGCTGTCTGGCTTGTCGGGCGACAGTACGCGGTCGCGCGACCGGTCGCGGCGCAGCGACAGTCGGTCGCTCGATGTGTCGGATACGTCGAGTGTGCATTCGCGGTCGCCGTCTGCTTCCATCACTATGGTACGTATTTATACAGGGTTATTCATAATTAGCTGCAAATACTCAGGAATTAGGTTCAACAAATAAAATAAAAAATATTTATGAAATGATTTTTTTTAAATTTTGATTTAAATTTTTGTATCCTAATTTTATTTTTATAATTTTTTTTGCGGCTATTGCATAATGATTGCCATGGAGAACAGGACGATGACCCACCCAGGCGGTGACTGAACGCAGAGTGTCGCTCACGGCGCGCGGGCGCGGATCAAAGGTCAAAATAAGTCAGGCGCCAATGATTCCAAAGGACATTCTTTATCGATTTTCTCGGGATTTTCATAACAAAACTTTAAAAAAATCATTTCATAAATATTTTTTATTTTATTCGTTGAACCTAATTCCTGAGTATTTGCAGCTAATTATGAATAACCCTGTATACAGGGCGATTATTCCACGTAAGAAAATCTAATCTAATCTGGTGATGATGAAATAAAATAAAAATGATAGGTACCGGTTGACGGTACACCATTTTAATATTCTGCCAATATAAAATCACTGAACATAACTTATGAAAAATTCCAATCAAAAAAGTTGTGTGCGGTAACATTGCACAAGCTACAGCAAAAATATACATAATTTGATTCCAAAACTATTCCTCTACCAAAACCCCTTATTATTATTGTGGTTTTCTTTGATGGTAAAACCCTTTTTAGGCAAAAGTAAAGTCAGATATCAGATACCATGTTTTATTTATTTTAGTAAATGTTTTGCTGGATGGCTGTGTGTGAAATTATCTACCAAACATTTATTTATATTTTATCTTCAGATGGGTGGCATAAGACGAGTGCGCGCTCTATACGACTGCTCCGCAGACAATGAAGATGAACTCTCATTCCGCGAAGGCGAGGTCATAGTTGTCATCAACGAGAGAACAGAAGACGACAACTGGATGGAAGGCCAAGTAGAAGGCACGAGTCGCCGCGGCATGTTCCCCGTCTCTTTCGTACACATGTTACCCGACTAAAACAGAGCGAGACAAACGTAGCTCTGATTCCCCTCAAACGGCTGTTAACGTCCTTTCGCAGTATTAAAGCATGGCCATAAAGGTATGAGTTGAACAAGAACCTACAAAGATGAAGGTTGCAATTTGGAATTCGCTCTGTCAGTCAACTTTATTCAAAGTAGGATTAACTTAAGTAGGGTTCGGAAATAATGGCTCGATTACTGTGTTCATATAAACCAGTGATAAGAATTGATGTTGGCATGAAAAAGTTGGCCTAAATTATCGGCTTTCATTTCTACGGCTATGAGCTTATTTTCAATGTTTCAAAAGAACTTTACACTTCGCACAATATACAAAACTGGATCATTGTTGAAATAGCTATCTTGTTATCAAATCGTTGTTCATTTGTTAAAAAATATAACCCCAAAAAGTTGACAGTTTGACAGCTCAGATGAATAAACTATTTTAGTACGATGTTTGGCACAGGAAACAGCTCAAGCAAGCTTACATTTAAGTATTTTAATCCTAAGCTGCACTTTTACATGAATAAGGATGAGCTAAGATAGGGCCGGAAGTTAAGTTGATAAGAGATATTTTTACAAAACTTCAAAGTAGAGATGAAAAAAAAGTTTTAATTGACAACTTATAAGCATAAAGGTTACGGTTAGAACGATTAATTTATGATATTCATCTGAAGCATTGTTTTTATACAATTTTTAATACTCACATGTTTTAACCTTTCCATATTTGTAATTTGTACACACTTGTGTAATGTTATTGTTGTATCAAACTTGAAGGCTTTAGCGATCGCCACAAATGAGAATAACACCAATAAATGTAAGTTCTGCTGGCAGGCAGTCCGTCCTAATTTAAGATTTTTCTTAGCATCTCTTCAATAGTCTTTGTAGGCGTAAATATGTGAAAACGACAGTGAATTTTCATAAGAATGTGTGTGAAGTGATCATAGTTATCTTTTTAAAATCAAACAAGATCCTTAGAGTTAAAATCCATTTTGTAAATATCCCTTAAAATGGTAGCGGATGCACAGCTCAAAAATAATTTGCCAAAAATATAATGTGATCAGTAGAAGAGATGTAGATATTTATTGACAAACGCTATGGTCGCATTTGTACTATCAATATGCTACTACCTTCTATCTATATTTAGAAAATAATATTGATTATCATGTAGATGGTATTGAATCGAATATTGATCGTATGAATGCGGTCTTTCGGACCAGTGTACTGTTTGTTGAATTTGTAGTGTGTATTGAGGTGTCTTAGATCGTTGGTGCATGCTGTCTAGATGTGTTCGTAGAGCGAGACTATAGGCCGATAATTCTTATGAAAAAATATATAAATTATAACAGTTTTAATTTTCATTGTTCCACGGACCAAAGAATGTCTTATAGCCTCGCTTTGGGTATTTGAAATTGTTGTTACTTCGTGTTAAATTTTATCCATTTCAATCTAAATAGAACATAGAATAGCTATACATAGATTCGACAGTAAGATTTTTAAAGTTTCGGTTAGCTTACGGGAATATAAAATCTTTTGAAGTAACTAGTTATCTCTGACGATTTATTTTTCTTAACAGATAACTATCTCAAATATCAGTTATCTACGAAGAAAAAAATACTTCATAGATCACTTATTACAATTAGCGAACTTTTCGGCTTTATTGGAAACTTGTCGTGTTACATTTTTTAGGGTCTAATGATACTTATAGTTCTTGAATATTTATAAATGCAATTAATTTTATCCATGTTATAAATCTAACAACATTCCCAATATTGTAAATTATTTTGTGTGTAGGATATGTATATTTCGTTTTAAATTTTAGTTGCACTGTATACATAGTTTGTAAGTGATACTGGTTAAATATTACAATATAAAGTTACCTAAATAACGTGCGTGTTGCCATATAGCTAGTATTATCTGTGGATAATTATGTCTAATGATTACAGTTATTGCTCGTTTATGTTTAAGCCATTGAAACATCCATGATCAAAACAATCAGATGTTTTACCTACATAATTGTTATAACTAATGTAAATTCAAGCAAAATACGATTCAGTACGTTATGTTGCCATCAAGCTGAGTGTGCAAAGTAGCTCCTGTATTATAATAGCTTTACACCTATTAGTATAGCTATATAAGTATATCTAGCTTATTTTATAGTTACCCGTTTTTATTTTTTATTTCGGAATAAAATGAGTAAACGCCCATACGGGCTTTTAAAAGCTCTAACAAATATCATATTTATTTATTTATTACAATGTGAAATGTAAATTGTGATGATGTATTTAATGCCATTTTAGCCTGTCGATTTGTTACTTTGTAAAAAAGTTATGTAACCAAATGAAGCTATATTAACGTAAGATGTTTTATTCTTTGTAGTTGAAATAGGTTTTCTTTCTATTGTAATCTATATTATGTGGCGAAAATGTATGAATTTATTAATACATCACTTGGATGTCTATTGCTGAATTTTTATTTTACATCTTTCCAGTCGCAAGTGGCACTGAACACCACTGAACATGAACATTACTTAAAAACCTTACCAAGATAGCATTGAACGAAATAGGATAAAGTATAGGATAAATAGCACGATGAGAGGGGTGGCCTAGTGCGGTTCAAGACCGGTCGTGCACCAATGAGTTGTATGTGCACTATGCCTGTACTCAAAAACATCGTACGGAAATTGGCAAATGGAAAACATCGGAAGGAATCCACATTTTGTTTCCAATCAAACTTGGCGGGCTGCAGAACTATTAACTCTATGAATGGTCTTGGAGGAGAGGAAGAATAAATTGTTGTTTATCTTGTACGTCACTGTCAAATTAATACAAAATAATGACAGTTGACGTTGACTGGGCCAACTTCAATGTCAGTCAATTCAATCAGTCAGGTCAATCAAGTCAGCTGTTTCGTTTGTTTTCAAAACAAAAACAAACTTGATTTTTGAAGTATTAATGATTTCCAGTGCTGATTAAATCAGAAAATATTGAGTTGATGGAGCTGTTATCTGCTCTGCTATTATTTGGACTCACTAACCTACCTACCTTAATGATAAACTTCGCCTACCCGAAGGTGAAATAAAATGTTGTGATGTAATAATCATAAAAAGATAAGGGGCATGATAATGTTCGGTTAAAGTTCAAGTCTTGCTTTCAAAGCTAGCAAAACAGCAAAACACAAAGGTACTTTAATTCCTAAGACTCTTTACAGTCTGAAACATAGTCGTTAGCACAGCGGTCGTTAGTTGTGTTAAAATGGTGTCTCGTCAGAGAGTTCTTGATCTTTTTCGAACAATAAATGTAGCAGCGTAAGTATTTTTTAATCTCTCAAGTGTGTAGATGAATAGGTATCACAAAAATAACAAATTGCATAACTGGTACTGACTAACAATTCATTCTTCGAATTAAATCCTGACTTTTGTGCACTTTTTTAGATGTCAATGCCCAGCCCATGGATACAGGGGAAACATACATGTTTCAAATGCTACTCCGCTGAAAGACTATGCTTTCGAAGTAAGTTGTGTTTTTAATAAATCTTGCAAATTTTGGTAAACATGACAGCTAAAATTAAGAAAGTCAGTTCAGTGTCTGTATAATTGTGCGTTCTCAAACCATGTTTCTTCAATAGTTAAAATTTCCAAGTATTAAAGTCATCATAAAAAGAAATTGATTTTTCCAGATAAAATGCTCAACTGTTTCGCTACGGACTGGGAGTGACCCGAGAACTAGGACAAGACCTGGTCAACATGGAGGCTAAGAATGTCTGCGTGATGACTGACCCTAACGTTGTGAAGCTAAAGCCCATGAGTGCGGTCCTCGACTCACTGACCAGGAATGGGATAAACTATAAAGTTTATGATAGAGTTAGTGTTGAGCCTACTGATACTAGGTAAGTAATGTCCAAGTGTTATCCTAGCTTCTCGATTCCCTCTACAATTTTGATTGGTTATGCAAATCTTAGAGCACATTAGAGACAAATGAATAGTAACTAAAGAGCATAAACAATATTGCTGTAGCCAAAATCAGGTAGGACAACATTTTATTTTATTTATTAACAAAATCCACAGTTCTAAAGGTTTACATAATAATGTATCTTATAATATAACTTACAGCCAGTTACTGATTTATATTTTTTCAGTTAAAACTGATAATCAGATATTTTTCTCTTAAGCTTCAAAGACGCCATTAAATTCGCGAAAGAAGGCAACTTCGACAGCTACGTTGCCGTCGGCGGCGGTTCGGCTATGGACACCTGCAAGGTGGCCAATCTCTTCGCCAGCGATCCCGAGGCAGAATTACTGGACTATGTGAACGCACCCGTCGGGAAAGGAAAGCCGGTGACAAAGCAGTTGAAGCCTATGATTGCTAGTTAGTATCATTTACTCTAAAAACTGTGTGTTCTGAGGAACTGACTGGTATTGACTGGCCTCTCAGCTCATTGGGTCTGCTCAATTGGTCTGCTCTGCCTTCTGCGCCTTAGTAGGCTTGACCCAGAACAAATATTTGTGTGGTGAACACAGATGTTTGTTCTCTGTCTGGGTGTATATGTATTGTACTCTAAGTATGTATACTATTTTTGGACAAGAATAAATAAATTTATGATTATGTTGATGATGTTTATTTATATTATGTGATTATGTGATTTCTCTGTTGGATGCCCTAAATAAATAAAATAAAATAAAAATAGCGATATTCAGGAGAGAAATTTCCTCTGTATAATATTAGTTTGATGAAATCTCCTTATTCCAGTACCGACAACCAGTGGAACTGGCAGTGAGACTACGGGAACCAGTATATTTGACTACGAGGAAATACACGCTAAAACGGGAATATCGCACAGCGCGCTGAGACCCACGCTCGCTATTATCGACCCTCTGCATACTCTGACTATGCCGCAAAATGTAAGTTTGTATGAGAACCTTTACCTATTTAATGTGATCTGGAAACATCTAAACTTTTGAATTTGACTGGCCTCCCAGCTCAGTTGGTAGAAGCTCTGCCTTCTGCGCCGTAGATCGTGGGTTCGATCTTCACCGAGAACAAATATTTGTGTGGTGAACACAGATGTTTGTTCTCTGTCTGGGTATATTGTATTCTGAGTATTAAATTACAAATAAAAGTATATCAGCTATCTGGTTGCCATAGTACAATTTCGGCTTCATTTGGGGCTACTAGATAGTGGAGTGTCTTCAATTTTTATTGATTATTAATTCATCTTTAGCAGAGAGGAATTTATATTTAATTCCGTTGGAATTAATAAGCAGGAATTCTAAACTGACCGGCATATTCGATGTTCCTTCAGGTGGCTAACTACGCTGGGTTCGACATATTCTGCCATGCACTGGAGAGTTTCACTGCAGTGCCTTACACCGAACGTGGGCCGGCGCCTGCCAACCCAGCCCTCAGACCTACTTACCAAGGCAGCAACCCTATCTCTGATGTGTGGGCCCGGTTCTGTTTGGAGGTAAAGACCATTTCGAAATTGGCAAGGCTTTTGCAGCAAACTTGTGTTTTTCTTTATTTCATTTCAGAATAGGATTTTGAACGATGTTTTTGAGAAGACGTACTTTGAAAGACTGTTCGTTCATGCTAAAAGCATGCTTAAAACACTGGTCGTGAAGCATAAATAAAGCAATGCGCACATCCAAGCGATCTGGTGGCGATCAATGCTGACACTTAGATGTGCGCAGGCCTTAACCTAACGGAGGATCGCCATAAAAAGTTCGTAGGTTCTTCTTGTGTCACTTGTTCCTTGGAACAGTGTGGTGAAAAGATTTTAAGTGTGCCTTAAGAGAGCACCGGTGGTCTAGTGGTAGCGGACCCGCCTTCCGATCCTCGTGGGTTCAAATCAAGTCGTGTACCAATACTCAATCAATACTCTCAAACGGTGAACGTACAAGTAAACGTAGAATCTTAAAAAAATTCGAGCAGCGGCCTACTTGCGGAAACCAGACCGCACGTTAAGTGCGGATGATGAATTTGCCGCTACAGGTAATTCCAAATGTTTTGTTTCAGGTATTGCAAAGATACTTTGCCCGCTCAGTATTCAACGCGGATGACTTAGAAGCTCGTTCTAACATGCACCTCGCTTCGACGATGGCCGGCGTTGGCATCGGCAACGCAGGCGTCCATCTCTGCCACGGCATGGCTTATCCTATCGCTGGCAACGTCTCTACTTTCCTACCTGATGATTATGGGTCGGTATTGCAAAATCAAAATCAAAACAGCTGAGTGTAGAAAATACAAGGTCTGCTTCTTCTCATCGTGTCACTGATTCTTACGAACCAAGTGTGGTGAAAGGATTTTAAGTGCGCCTCAACGAGGCTCCTTTCGTGCACTTGACACAATATTTTCGAATATTTTAGGTTCTATGATATGGCGGTTTCCTCACGATGGTTTCCTTTACCGTTTGAGAGCACTGGATGGATGGACTGTGTGTGTAGGATGACATGGATAGAAGAAGAATGCATGCAGAGATGACAGCTGACTGAGAGGAATGGAGGAAGAAGACATGTTGTGCCGACCCCACATAAAATGAATGGAAAGAAAAATAATTTATTCAACCACCACAAATATGTACCTTAAAAATAAATATAAGAAAAAGTGAAAAACAAATTATAGTTTAAAAAACTAAAAAAAAACGCTTTTATAACTAATTGAACTAAAAAGTTAAAAATAAAACTGTAATAATCAATTGAAAAAAATATATTATTGTAAAAAAAGCGTGGGGTGCTTTTTATAATAACTTCAGATATAATAAACTATTGATAAAATATTTACAACAATCACAATCAAGCACCCCACGCTTTTTTTGTACAATAATATAATTTTTTCAATTGATTATTACAGTTTTATTTTTAACTTTTTAGTTCAATTTATAAAAAGAGCGTTTTTTTTTAGTTTTTAAACTATAATTTATTTTATAACACATTTGCTCATAAAGGGTCTCCTACTTCACCGATTTCAATATCGTTATGTATGTTTTTACGTACTTGTGCGTTATCGTAATGTAAAACGCACGGTTATCAATCCACGAACGGTACCTTTTTAAATCTTAGCAAAGAGTTTTTATGTCAGAAAACTGATATAAAAACTCTTTGCTAAGATTTTTTTGTGGTAAACATTTTATGAATAAAATTAACTCTGGGAGATAAAATATAGAAAATACACATTTATTCTTTAATTTAATTAATTTTAACAATAAATTAATACCATTTATTTGTAACAAAAACAAAAAAATATTAATTTACTCTATTAGTAATACTGGCTGTTTTTGTGCCTTTGCCTTAAAAAAAAATTAAATTAGCTAATTTGTGAAAAAAAAAAGTATTCCGCGCGCTTTTTCTTTTCGCTGTATTATTTTTGTTTGAAAATGTCGTCAAGTAATGATGAATTTATTAATTCGAACCGCCAAAATTCTCAGAGGCAGCGAAAAAGGCTACTTTAAGCCTCTTGCCCGAAAAATCGAACGATAGATACTTACAAGCGTATCAAAACTTCATGTTATGGAAAACAAGCAAAGATGCCAATTCATTTTCACAGAAAGTGTGTTTTTAGCCTATTTCATGGAACTTTCTCAAAAATATAAGTCAAGCTCATTGTGGTGGCAACATAATAATCGACTTTACAAATTGTTCAAATTTTTCCAACTGTTTTAACAAGTAAGTAATTACTACAAGTAAGTAAGTTCGTCCGAAAGTCCGAGTATTATTTGTTTCCTCGCAAATGTGTTATAAAACGTCGTATGACATACGTGCGCTTTGATAATTACAGCCTCTGCTTTCTCAATCTTCAATAACGCCTCGGCTGTAATTTTCAACTTACCGCACTTATATCATAATGTACTATTTCACTTTTTTTTTTTTTTTTTTTTTTTTTCATATTATTGCATTGTCATCGACCTTTGACAGGTGTGCAAAGTTTGAATCAAATCTGATCGTTCAAAGTAGGAGAAAATCGAGCTCAAAGAGGTCGGTTACATACATACATACATATATACATACAGGTGAAGCTAATAAAAGCGTTATAAAAAGAAGCAGAAAACTTAACATAATGTATACAAAAATCAATAATAAAATGGGATAAGGGCAGGAAGAAGAGAGGAACTACGTAGACTAAATAGATTTTCCTTCACAGCACAAAACCGATCATCCCCCACGGCTTATCCTGCGTCGTCACAGCGCCCGCAGTATTCCGCTACACGGCACAAAGCGATCCCGACAAGCACATCGAAGCGGCCAAACTTCTAGGAGCTGATACAACCAATGTGAGACAAGAAGACGCAGGGAAAGTCCTCTCTGACGTCATACTCAAGTACATGGACAAAATGAAGATTGTGAACGGGTTGAATGACCTCGGATATAAGAGAGATGATATTCCGAATCTTGTGAAGGGAGCTTTGCCTCAGGTAAATAACGATAAAAATACCAACCGAATTATTGACCTAAGTCTGAGTTGTTTTTATGTTTTTGAGTTTCCGTATTCCGTTTTACCAGTTTTGTATGGAGATTAAATAAGCGCCTCTATCGGCCGTGCTGAGAACTTCTATACCGGAAAAACAAATTAGAAAACAAAGACTTGGGTAATACAGTTCTTACTTTATTTTAAAGCCGCCTAAAATAGCCTAAAATACGACTAATAAAAACACCTAGACAAGTAACAAACTGTGACTGCCTTCAGCGCTGCAGGACGTGGGTTCCATCCCCACTGAGAGCAAATATTTGTGTTGCGAACACAGATGTTTTATTCTCCTGGTTGTTATATTGTATTATGAGTATGTACTTACCAAAAATATGTGTATAAGTATTATATCAGCTATCTGGTTCCCATAGTACAAGCGCTGCTTAATTTGGGGCTAGATAGTGTTGTGTGGATTGTCTACAATATTTATTTTTACTATTTATGAGTTATGACTATGACACAAAAATTTAGTCCTCGGGTATCGAACATCCAACTTTAGTCATCATTTACTTTATCATAACGTCAGGTTGTACATTACACACAATATTCAGTCCTATAATGTCACGTTCTAACTTATCTTATCAATTATCTATTGCTCTTGTTGACGAATTGAGCAAAAGTTCGATTACCCATTGTTTTTCTGATCATGTCTGTTTTGCATGATAATGTTGACACAACTTGTGTGCAGTGCTAATAAATGGGGCAAGTGTGTATTGGCTGTGCTTAGGAAAATTCCAGTTAAATCTGTTGCGTATCCAAAAATCTGAGGCTGTTGGATTATTTTGATGTTATGATGATATATGTACGATCAGCCTGAAAAAGTCGACTGCTGGACATAGGCCCCTCTACACATTTCCAGGAAGAACGATTCTGATTCCTTTCCATCCACAACGAATGTTACCGTATATACCGTGTAATGAACCGCGCAACACTGATGCCTTGTTCGAAACTAACGCAAAACGCAGCACTGCTGCATGTTGCTGCCGTGGCAGCACTGTTGCGTGATGCCGAGATCATAATCCTTATTGATCATTATTTGAAAACTTATTGTGGCGAAAGTGGCGCCAGTTACTGAAAAGATCAGCAATTGGTTAGCATGGTACGGGTATGTCATGCGAAAGGAAGAATGTAACGAAAAGAGTGCTAGATATTAATGTGGACGTGTATAGAAGTAGAGGTAGGTCAAAGAAAAGATGGATAGATTGTGTGAAGGATGATATGGGTAAGAAAAGAGTGACTGCTGAAATGACGGCTAATAGAGTGGAGAGTGGAGAGTGGAGAACGAAAACCTGTTGTAGCGACCCCAGGACCAGAAAGTGATGATGATTGAAAACTAATTGATTGTTTCCATTGCAGAAACGTCTGCTTGGATTGGCACCGCTGCCACACGCAGAAGAAGACTTGACGAAGCTAATGGAAGATTCCTTGACGATATACTAAAATAAACGGTAAAGTGATTCAAATCATTGGTGCTCGGTAGTTACGGAAATTGTAATGTTTTATGTTTTTATGGGATAAAGGAAATAATATACAAATTGATTAGTCAGTAAATAGTAATAAGTAATCGTTTTTAAGTAAATACATATTGAAAATAAATAGTCATAATTAATAAAGTCTATAGTTATTATTCGAACCCATTTTTTTCATAAAAATGCATTTCTAAAAGCTTTGTAGAGTAAGGATAGGCCAAAAACAAACAACATTAAAAATAGTGTTTAATTTTTAATAATTTTAAGTACATAAAATAATCCTATCAACTAATTTGTATAATATATAATATGTATAATCTTAAATTAATTTGTTGTAATTTGACTTCTTGTTACTTTTAATTGTAAAAAAGCGCTAGATTGGAAACATTATCGCGAAGTTGTTCTGGAGTTTGTTTTAAGGCACTGTACTATTTTTACTCCCCAGAGACAAGATTAAAACAAACTTAAAGTAAGTAACCTATAACTAAAAAAAGTTGACAAATCAGAAAACTACATTTACATAACGCCACCGCTTTAAATCAATCATTCGTAGTGTTAAAAGATCTATAAATTAAATTCTTATCTCTGGATTCGAAATTGGGCTGTGACTAGCGCTTATCAACTATGACTTACAGCTTTTGAGTAAGTAATGCCATGTTAGTAGCGTGCGGTGTGACGCGCATTCACACATTCTCAGGCACGATGTTCTGGTGATGGAAGGGACTGCTCTCATACGACAGGTTGGTGGCGTTTACTGTGACGTTCTGCAGTGGCTGGTAGCGGCTTAGCTTAGGGGTCTTCGGCCCGGTCAAGTCTTCAGACAACTGCTGGTAAACCAGCCCACAGTCTTTCTTCGTACGACCCGCTTGCATCGCGGCGATTATAGCACTGTTATATCTGATCTGTTGGTTCCTCTTACTGCACATCATCATGACAATCTTACCTGTGATTAAAAGAAGCAGGAGTGCACCTATAATTGCGATACCTATCGGCCACATGTACTCGTACCTTCCGTGTTCCTTTTCCTCAGTAAAACCGTAAACAGCTGCATACTCCTCAGTTTCCAAATCATCAACATCTTTGTCAAGGAGCTTGAAGTCTAACTTTACTTTTTCGGATTGGACTGGCTCTTTTTCAACTGGTTTGACAGGCAGAGGCAGGACCTTCTCATTAAGTTTTACTTTGATTTGTACGTCATCATCGTCATCTGTAACTTCTTCAGCATCATCGTCATCGTCATCATCTTCTTCATCGTCCTCGTCATCCTCGTCAGCCAAGTCGTCATCATCACCAGTATCGTCTTTGTCATCATCGACCATGTATTCGTTAAGCTTCTCCGCTTTGTCGTCTGCGACCTTTCCGTCATCCAAAGTATTCTTCAAGTCAAAGTTACCTTCTGCGTCTTTGTCAATCCTCTCCCAGATTTCTTCATCGGAAACCGTATCAGGCAGAGGTTCAACTGCATGCGGTAAAGCTGATCCACAAGTCTTGCGAGTGAGGAACTCCCAGCTGTAAGTTTCATCGTCGTCTTTAGCGTCCTTGGCCATGTTCGCAACGTTGTCAGACACCGCGTTGGGAGAGACCTTGCGTGTACTCAACCAAGTCATAAGGTTTTCAAAATCGCGGCTGCAAGCTAGCGGATTGTTGCTGATATCTAAGGTACGCAGTTTGTTTAACTTATCAAGCTCGGATTGTTTGATTTCGTTGATGCGATTGTGTGAAACGTTCAGGAAGGTCAAGTTGCTCAGCAGAGTTTCTGTGTAGTTCTTACCTGATTTCCAAAGGTAAGTCAATTCCGCGTGGCTCATGTCTAGCCAGGACATCAGGGGCGTGTTGATAAACACATCAGCGGAAAGGACTGTCAGGGGGTTTCCTTGGAGGTTCAGCTTACCGAGCTCATTGTTGTTTTCGAAAACTTTAGCGTCCAAGGTGGTGAGCAGGTTGTAGGCGAGATTGACTTCAACCAATTTTGGGCTGATTGAAAACACTTTGTTGCTGATGCTTTTGATTTTGTTGCCAGATAAATTAATCACAGATAGAGCAGTGAAGGTTTTCAGTGAGTTATCAAACATCTCCTCAAGGCCGCAGTTAGATGCGTCGAATAAGTAAATGTTGAATTGGCCAGCGGAGCATTCGAATCCATCAGTTGGCAAGTGTTTTAGTCTAGGGTTATTCGAGATCTTGAAGATATCTAGTTCAATGTTTTCTTTGATCAGAATGCTGGATATGAAGTCAAGATCATTAAATGAGAGGTCAAGATAGTTCAATTCAACAAGCTTGTGGAAGGCTAGGTTGTGAACCTTTTCAATGCTGTTCCCACTGAGGTTAAGGTTAGCGATGTAGGTCATTCCGTTGAACATGGAGGGTCCGACGAACTGGATCTTCGTTTGTCCTGCATTCAAGGTCAACAGGTCAGAGATTTGAAGACCGTACACAGTGTCGATTGGATTTTTGAGGATATGGAGCGTTGCAAGCTCAGTATTTTCTGAAAAGATATCATCAGACAGAGATTTGATGTTGTTATCACTTAGGTCAAGCTCTTCCAAGTCGAGCAGCTTCTTGAAAGTATCATGGTCCATAGCAGACAGGTTGTTGCCTGCGACATTCAGATACATAAGTCCAGGCATGTTCTTGAAAGTATTTGCTGTGATGTATTGCATGTTGCAATAGGAAACATCGAGTTCCTGGACTGAAGATGCGTTCAGAAAGTATTCCTCCGAACCAGCTGCGGGGAATTTCAGCGAGGGGTTGTTTGATAGAGTCAGCAGCAACAACTTCTTGTTTGTCGCAAATGTTTCGGGGTTAAGACTCTTCAGCTTGTTGTTAGAGAGGTTTACTGCGTAAAGCTCATGAAGACCATGGAACGCATTAGGTCCAACGTAACTGACCGTGCTGTTGATGATTTTGACAGTCGCGATCTGATGAAGACCAAGCTTCTTGAAGATAAAGTCACCCAATTCAATCGGGTAGTCAGGATCAGCGTGTTCGATCACTAGATCTGTGATGTCTTCACCGAACTTCTGTACGCCAATTTCGAGGCGGTTGCACTTCGCTATTCTGTATCCTTGGGATACAGTGCATATGCAGTCTCTAGGGCACGGCCTGTCCTCGTTGAATAGGACCTCTTGGACATCTTCAGCGGAATCATAGTCTTCGTAGTTGTCAAGGAGGACTTTAGTGTCCGTCTTTGTTGTTTTGTTGGACTCGCTGGCTGCGAGCGCGCAAACGCACGCTGCTAGAAGCAGCAACTCCCGGCACCTCACCCCCATTTTTAGCGAACTCTGGAAAGAAAGAAACGAACACGTTATTAATCATTATAAAAATCTAGGCCTTCCGTCTGACCTATAGTTATATCTATAGAAATCCGTTGGAGTATGTCCAGAAAAATCAAAGTGTGTGATATTTTTAGAACTGTTCTATATCTTCCAAAAACAAAAATGTATGATGATAATTATGAAAAATGCTAGAAAAGTTCTATTTATCTAGCCATTGGATAATACAAATAGTAAAACACTTTCAGAAAATCCGCGTTTTAAAATCACAGTGGCATCATTAATACACCACCGCCCTTGAATCAGGCTATTAGAGGGAAAAAACCGTACATAATCCACCATGCCCGCCTACAGGTCATTACCACAGAAAATAACATGTTATCACAATTATGAAATTTTCTCGGACATAAGCCACGGTACCAAAGTAACAGTATTTGGCAAACAATGGCTATTTACCATTTTTTTTGGTAAAATTACATAAGCTAACAATGGGGCAATAAAGCAAACATTTTGAAACAATAGGAAGTTGCTTTACTAAATAAATCCCTTAAAAACAGTTGCCGACATGTGCATTTAGAAGTTTGGGTTAGGAATAAATTAAACATCATCATTACTCTCAAACGGTGAAGAAAACCGGCATGTCATAGAACATAAAAAAGTTTAAAATTGAACCTCTGTGAGGTACACTTAATAGTACATTGTTACCTGAGTGTTGAAAGTCACGTTTTTTGAGTCCCGAGACGGGTTTGGCGCCAGAGCGTAAGCGAGGGCGCCAATGGAGCTTGAGGGACTTAAAAGACTTTCAACCGAGGTAAACACTGTGCTTTTCATTACGAATACAAGGAAAGTAAAAATAAAAACATGAAAGAAAAATTAGTGAAAACGAAGATTGAATTGCCGCCTTCCCGGTTTTTTTTTTCTTTTTCTCTGGCGGGCCTTCGGCTACGGCTCGCCAGCATTATTCAGCCATTATTTTCATTTTCATAATTTAAAAAATGGTAAATTGTTTGCTCAAATCTATGTTATTTTAAATAAATAGTTGAAGCTATACCTACACTAATCAAGTAATTTAGAAGATATATTATTTATTTAATACTATCTTTATGTTATTTAAATTTAAATATTACATTGCGCTCTAATTAGACTTTTTAAACTTCTTACCGTTGTAATGGGTTTCCAACCTACTTGCTGAATAAAAAGTTGGAATTTGGTTGAACAACCTCCTTGCAGTTAGAAAGACTTTAGAAAGTTGGAACATGGTTGAATAAAATAGAACTTGTTTTTTTTTATAATTTGACAGCTGTCAGTAGAAAGCGATTCTCCCTAGGGCTGAAAGTTTTACTTTCAATTAGGCCCCTCAGGCAACTTCAGACCTACTTTCAGAGTATGAGTAATGAAAAATCTTTTGGCCACTGGTTTGAAAGAAACAGCGTTATGGTAAAAAGAAGAATTAAACATTGCATGATTTTTGATGATATCATATCCATTTAATCTCATCGCTTCTAATTCTGGAGCAACCGTCTGTTACACGCTGTAGTTTCTCATTTATATCTCACTCAATAGTACATATATCTTTGCCTGCCGATGCTTAACCTACCAACCGCTGTAAATCGTACTGTTATTTTGTTTCCCGTGCGTCAAACTGCCCAAATTTTCGTTATCTTTCTACAATTCTAGCATTGGCAAATCCATATCAACGCGGTTCATTGTAAAAGCTATCTATGTAAGCTATTTATATTTCGTTCTTAGGTTATCAACAATATAATCTTTGTCAAGTCTATTTTAACCAGACCAGTGAAGTATCTTAACAAAACTAAGAACCATTGTGAAGATAGCCAAATCCTTTCACACTTAAAAAAAACTAGTGACACGACCTGCCTGACGAAAGATAAAAAAAAGAAACCATATTTATTTGTAGACGCTTAGCAATTTAAGGTACACGCTATCCACGCTATTATACTTGCATACAAGAGACATGAGAGCCAAGAGCTGCAAAACGGTCCCTGACTCATCGTGAAGTTAGTTGGCTAGCAACTAACGCTGGTCTTCCCTCAGGGCTTCAAGCCCAAAGTTGTTCTTGGGATTCGTTAGAGGAAACCGAGTCTGTTTAGTGGACTTGTTCAGGCTATTGACAATAATAAACCGAAAAAAGCGGTTCTCAAACGAAATAATATGAAGTTAGTATTGGAAAAAAAATATTTTTAAATATGACCCTAAAAGAACAAAAGCCCGGAACAGTTTAACAAAGTAGAAATATTATTGTAAACATATTGGACTATGTATGGCACAACAGATGTTGGGCATTGTTCTGGTGGAGTCTTATCTGCACATTGTCCATCTGTTGACTGTCGTGACTTCATAAAAACATCGATGCTATATTGTTGTTGCCTGTGTACGTTTATTCGATTTTATGTGTAGGTGTTAATGTAAGATTCGGAATATAAGCAAAGGATAGGAAAAATACTGCTGGTAAAACTATATTGATGTAAGTATAAACAGTGTGAATGGAGAAGGAAGATATGTTACTAATTTTGAATTAGGTAATGAAGTAAATTAGTGATTCAAAAACTTATACTTATTGAGAACTATCTTTGTGAAAGCGACTACATACATTATGATTATGATGGTTTTTTTTATAATGGATAGCTAAGCATTTTGCTGCCATCACACCTGATGGAAAGTGAGGATGCAGCCTAAGATGGAGCATGCTTAGCCATAATCCACCTGTTCACTCTTGTCTTGAAAATTCCTAAATTATATCCAACTTTAATCTATCAATATTCAATACTATTAGGTAAGCTAAGTACCTAAGTAGGTATACTTTGGTAGGAATCATAAAACGAGTCGCTTTAAAAATAACCTTTCTTCGACTTTTGCAGTGCCTATAACTGAAGTTAGCTACCAAGGTTATGCTAACAAAGTAGTATACCGTAGTAAAGAATCAACGTTGAACTTCAAGAAAATCGATGGTTGCCAACGTAATTAAGTAGTTACCTTGTAGTCTATTATTTATTTTGGTTACGCTACGTTTTCGTAAATTGCTGCAAAAAGTCTTGTGTACACATACGATTTCTTAATAACTGAATTTTGTTTGCTGTCTTCCTTTATTTTATTTTTGAAAATTGAACTGTTTCATTTCACAGAATTTTAGGACTCGGAACACCATTCAGTCCTTTTTTTGTAATTGTGTGTGTTCATTTTTGCTATGAGAACACCACCAACTAGCGAGGAATAAAGCTTAGCACACAATTATTAAGCGTCAATTTCTGATAAATTCACAAAGCCAAAGTATTAGTTCTCGATATTTCCATTGCCAAATCATGTCTGTCTACTTATCTTTAATTTTCCGCATGTTTTTAGTGGAATCTTACGTGACTTCACTCGCGCGTTTTGTTTTCATACAAACTGAATTTTGTAACTGAATTTCATACTCTTCCGAACCTCTTTAAAAGGTTGGAGTTTCAGGAATTCCTTGTTTTGTTCACCTCTCTATACTCTACCAGAAAAGTAGGTAAGTATATACCTACCCACCAAATCTCATACCTGTCAGGTCAGACCTAGAATCTGGTATAGCTTTTATTGTCAGTTGTATAGGTAAGTTATATTTTTTACTTAGATTATGTTAGAACCTGCATTTCTTAAAAGGCAGGCATCTCGCAGGCTAGAAAGCTAGATCTATTCCTTTTTTCTAGTTAATACTTATTTCCACTGGCCGCCTACATTAAGACCCAAATATAATCTTACTACAGTCGTTGCGTTGAAGTGATCTGAGCCTAGAAATCACCGCGTAGGTTGAATCTGGTGGGTTTCAAACGGGTTTGAAAGATTTGAATTCAACACTGATTATCTTGGTGATAATTTGCCTACAAAATGACCTTTAAATACCTCGCATTTTCCTTCACGATTCGCTACATGACATCGTTATTTACATGATAATCACTTGTATAAATCGTATGTTGAGTTATATTTACCTACACAGATGTTCTGTCCGTGAACAAATATTCAATTTACGGATTTATTTGAATTATTGCAGAGGCGTACCTGATATAGCCTTTATAGTTTCAAGAAGGTAACTCGTTATACCAAGTGGTACCAAAATGTATTTGTTTATTGGAAATACTTATAAATAGAAAGGCCCGATCTTATGAGAGCTTACAAATAGTTTTAGAATTAAACTATTATTTAATTTGAAATACCGGAAAATTTAAATAACGACGAACGACGAATAATAGATAATTTAAAGTATTGGACAAAAAGGCAACTAAACATTTAAATACACAAGTTAAGTAAATTAATTGTCAATTTAATATTTAACAATGGACTTCCGGAAAGTCACGCCTGATTCAATTAATTAGTAATCAATGAACTGCCTGAGGAAAACTGCCGATATCATGAAACGGTTCGATTGGTAAGTACTTAGGTACCTACTACCAAAAGCTAAGATAACATACCTGACTGTAATTTAAAATAACCAATTACCTTGAAAGCGAGAACTAAAAGAACTTATTCAACAGAACAAAGTAATATAAGATAAGGAAAAACTACTTGAGAACAGTGTTTCAAGTTTTTAACTCACATTGAAATCCCGCAACAAAATCCTCTTACAAACCACTTCAATCCAATCCAAGCCACAACGATCCGATCTGGACCAACCACTAGTATTAAGACACTGGATTATTATAGAAAGTTAGTATTAAGGCACTTTCACGGAGCGCTAAGCGCAGCACAGCACTCGTTCGAATGTTTGTCGTCGAATGAAGGGCGCCGTATATGTCGCCTGATAAACATAAAGGTAATACCAAACCACTCCGCAGTTGGTAAACGTGTCTCGCACACACACGAATGCTGGCGCAACTCGGGTGTACTTATCTCGTATTATATCCAGCCTTTTTTATAATGAACAAAACCTGAATCTCGTTCATTAATAATTCTGTTGCTTAGTCATCGGTATACCAGACTCTGATAGCAGATTGATTTTGTAATTTGATAAAACCCAGCTTTGCGATATAAAATCCAATGACGTAGGAATTTTAAAAAGGCAGGCTTTTATTATATAAATAGAGCTTGAAGCTTACTTGCTAGACGGCTAATAGTCCTCGACTAAAATATTCCATAATAGGTAGGTACCTATCCCTAATATATAAAACTGTGTTCTTTTGGCACCAGACGAGAACATTTTTGGCTCACTTGATTTTTTATTGATAATTTTCAATTTTTGTCTGGGCTAATTTTATGATAAAACTTATAGTATAGGATCCCTAGAAGAAGGACCTTCACCGAGCTGGTTATTTAATGAAACGTATTTTATATTTAATTAAACATGCCAATAAATATATTCTATATGGGTTGCCTATCAAATTTCAGTCCAGGATATGATTAATTAATAATAAAAAAAAAAAAAATGTTTTTTTAACTTTCCACCGGTTTGTTTATTAGACAAATTCTATACCAATCGAAAGTATAGACCCCATAGAATATGCAAACGTTAGGTTGCCTATTTTTTTCCGGTCACAACTCTCGGGTAGCCAGGTATAAACAGGAAAATCGATACTAGCATTTTGCACCGGTATGTTTATTGAATAAAAATACTGGGGTCTATACTTTCGATTGGTATAGAATTTGTTTAATAAACAAACCAGTGGAAAGTTTTTTTTTTTTTTTTTAATTATTAATTAATCATAATTATCCTGGACTGAAATTTGATAGGCAACCCGTATAGAATATATTTATTGGCATGTTTAATTATATATAAAATACGTTTCATGAAATAACCAGCTCGGTGAAGGTCCTTCTTCTAGGGATCTTAGACTATTACCGTTTTGCTGAAAATCGGCGAAAACCTCATTTTAGTGACTTTTGACCCCGGCTTCGGATCAATGAGAACGTTTAACATTTCATTTATACCTATCTACCAGAGAGCACTGGTGGTCCAGTGGTAGTGGCCCCGCCTTCCGATCCGAAGGTCGTGGGTTCAAATCCACTCGTGTACCAATGAGTTTTTCTGTCATAAAATTTATGTGCACTATGCCAGTACTCTCAAAACGGTGAAGGAAAACATCGTGAGGAAACCGGCGTGTTGTAGAACCTAAAAAAATTCGAACAACACGTGTCAAGGGTCACGCAAAAAGGGCCCACTAGCGGCCTACTTGCGGAAAAAACCTGCCCACACATCAAGTGCGGATGATAAAACTAGCCAAAAACCTATCTACCAATTTTTAGCTGGGTGTGTAACCTCGGATGTCTAAATCGACCGGACTATTTGTATAGCTAAAGTAGAGTTCACAGAAAGTCATATATTTTATGTTTCAACGTAGGTATCATCTGAAGCAGCTATCATCTGATAAACGATAACGTTTGTACACATACACAGTAACTATCTGAAGCCCGCCATTGTGGAATCCTTGATAAGATACCCAGGTGGTGGGCGTTCTACATACTTGTAGCCGAAAACAGTGAAAATGTTTCTAGAACAATGAAATGTAGAGATGTATAAAACAGTCTTTTGTAGTCTCACGTCGTATGTTTTTGATTGATCTGGCGCTGAAAATAGTGTGACAGAGTTTTGTAGAGTGTAATAATTTTAAACATAGATTGTAGAGAATTTTGATAATACAGATCTCTTTATCCTTCAAACTAAAGTTTGTATAAAAATTCACTCAGATTATAATACCGTAGAAGGTTTTCATAGGGTCGCTTGCAGTCTGTGTGAGTCTGTCTTCTTCTTAATTAATGGGATCTGTCCATTTTGGATAATCTCAAGCATAGATTTTTGACACTTTTCAATGGAGAACTGTCAAAGTGTAAATGATTGAGACTTGACCCAGGCTCAAGAAATGTTTCTACAAACGACCCGAGAGGTACAATACAAGCTCGTTTGGCAAGAGATAGACATTTTAAACTTTGACAAAAGCATATTTTAGGTAGGTAAAGCACTTAATTACGACACACATAAAGAACTGAAATCTTACAGAGTTCAATTTAATACCTACTAATATGTCACCTCTTATTCTTACTCATTTATTAGTCATAAATTACACCATGAATCAGCTGGACCTAATAAATGTCAATATTGAAGAACACATTTTATGGCACATCAATCCGTCAATTGCAGTTTTAATAAATCAATTTAGAACAATACCGAAATTGATTGCGGCTCTAGACACTCGTCTAACAGACGTCAGTGCACCTATATCTAGCTACAACTTATTTTGCATACAATCGACACTGGTGGCCTGAGTAATGACGACATCGTGCGTGAAAATATGCTTGCAAAGATTATAGCCTACATGCTGGGCTTACAAATAACAATGCAGGAGCGTAGACGCATTGTTCGTAGTCCTGTGGTTTGGTTTGACCTACATGTCTCACATCACATGTTTGACCCTGCTATTTTGCGGGAATTAGCAGTTAACCAGTTAATAGACGGCTAACCTAACCTACTTTTTTTGAAATCATTGTTCGGCAGTTTTATACGAGTATCTGTCTCGCTAAGCTTCCGATTGGCATTTTAGCATAGTTGATTGCAAGGAAATAATTGGCTTTTTAACACACATCCCTCCTGGTTAGTAGTAGCTCTACTCTCTGAGCTGGAGGGCATGGGTTCAATCCCACCGAGAACACATTTTTGTGTGGTGAACACAGATATGTATAGTACAAGCGCTGCTTAATTTGGAGCTAGATAGCGTTGTGTGGATTTTCCATGAGCACAATGAGCTTTTAAAACGAATCCAGAGGACTAAATCGTTTCTAATAAAGTTATAAGTTAGGTACTAATAACCTACTTTTTCGGTTTTTGATAATAACACCATGGACTTATTTATTATTATTTTCTTTTTAATAATAATATTGATTGGTTTTCAAACTTACAATTAAACAAATTATAATTAATTAAATTTATAATTCATTAATTTTCCTTAGTTCGTCAACAGATTAACTGGTCGTTGAGCGACTGGTTGGTCAGACCTGTCTGTTAAGTTAGATAAACAGATGTTTTTGAAAAGAAGTCATAATTTGTAGTGGGTAACTAATTCCTAGCGTCTGCGCTCTGCATCAGGAAATTTATAGAGACGAGTGGCTATCACAAGCCAATTTTTGTTCCGTCTAGAAAGTTGTAAACAATAAAAAATATGATTGATCATATTTTTTATTGTTGACCAAGACTGTCCGTCGAAATTACTCATTCGACACTAATTCGTCCAAAGCAAATTCTTGTCTTTATAATGTTGTTCCAGTACTTATTCCTTGTTATTTGTTTTCCTGTTTCGTTATTTTCTTAGAGGTTTTCCTATAAACTGGTTTTGTTTTTAATCGACGCGGATATTGTGTCACCAACTGAACATATTTTGCATAAACGCTTGTACCTATTTTGTAAAATGCTTGTACCTATTTTGTAAAACGTCGTTTTAGATATTTCTTCTATTAAAGTACGTTTGCTTTGTCGTTTTGCTAAAAAAGAAAAACAGAGGCAAGTCACTTAAAATTCTGATAACTAAAACAATTATCAGAAAGGGTATATTTAATACTTAAGTTTACACACCTATGACCTCGTTCAGCCACCCAGTAATTTGATAAAAATCTGGAACAAGAAAAAAATGCAATTTAATATCGTAAACGAACTACAAACAATATAGATAGGCTATAATGCCTTCAAAAACTATTAATGTTGGTTCCTAGGAACTCAAACAGATGTGCCGGGTCAGTGTACCAGTAATGAACGAAGCAGAGTTCACGTTCCAATTGCTATATCGATTCTGCATACGAATAGTATCGATAATCGAGCGTGCATCGTAGATTATCGATATCCGCGCACTGAGGCATAAGACAGGCGTGGTTAGTCAACCCGCAATTCAAGTACTGAGCTAGTACCTAGGTAGTTAGGTACCTAGTGCGAGTACCAAGACTGGTTTACCAGCATCGCTGTGTTGTAAGCTAAGAGAAGGAATATGAAACAAAATTGCCTATTTAATAGTTGAGTTTATCATCATAAATAATGCAGTTCAAGATGTCGTCTGAACGATAGTCCGCCATCCGTATTCGTACATCATAATTAACTTGTTCTTTCTTTGGCACTATGCTGGGTTGTTAGGTTTCAATATAGTCCTTCAAAATACTATTTAGGGCTACCAATGATTTAGTACAGAAACACAAAAAGCTACAACCTTAAAAAAAACAATAACTAGGCGTTCTTTTTCTTAGTTTTGTCCCACATTACGTCTATTCAATAGGGTAACTTTAAAACAAAACATGAATAACGGTTCTTTAAATAGACTACTCGTTCTATACTGAGTTTATTGTCTTATTACTTTACAAAGAGCGAGCTAAGGCAGACGGTAGACAATGCGATGACCATTACCAACTTTATGAACTAGGATCGCCTTGGACGGGCGTCGTAAAAATGCTACCACTGGCTGAATAGCAATTGCTTGTCTAAAACAACGGGGCTTCTAAGATGGTCGGCTGTTAGAAAGCAGATTTAGAAAATATATTAGACTTTATACGTATCTTTTACAGCCATACTTCTATTTATATTTTTATAATAAGACCATTATACTATAAAATGGCTTAGTTACTGGTAATTTTTGTTCGTCATTTTAAACTTGGCAAGAAGCGCTCAGTTTTGCTGCCGAAACAAAGCCAAAATGTATAGCCAAATAATGGCTTATGAGGATACCAGTTTGCGTTTAGTGTTTTGTAAAAATACTGACAGGTAACCTAATATGGTGTCCTAGAGTTGCAACTAATTATGCCTTCTGAAGTCTCTATATGCATCTCAGTCTAAATCGTCCTCCTTTTTAAATGTCTGAATCGACATAGCTGCTAAACCCAACCCACCCGTTATGATATTGCCCCGTGCATTCAGGAAACACAACAGTTTATTTCACTATCGACAATTTCAAGACTAGTCTTTAATCCTCTGGCAATAGCTATGGACAATAACAAAGTTGTAACTTTTTATGTATTTTTCTCTACATCTGCTCTTTCCAAGAAACGACTTCTTTTATTATTTTAATAATGGCTGATTTTATAATGATTTAGGAAAGCTATTTTGGCCACCTGCTGCCTCGAACTCGTTATTTGCTAAAACAAGTACGAAGCAGCTACGTTTTCGGCGATATCGAGTTACGACCACCTGGCTGAGGCAAGTATATTTATGAATAGGTAGGTACCTATTCTTTTACATATTTTATGTAAATGTCGTCGGTCTGTTTGTAGTGTTAGCTTACGTTGGCTGGTGCAGACGAACCGTGAATATGCACATACAAGGTTCTTGCATTCAAATCTCAAACTAGTTTGAATTTGCTTTTCGATAGACCGTTGCGTCCATTTTAAAAGCGTTAAATTGATCATGAATAATTTCAATCTTAGAAGTAATTAAATGGTTTATTATTTCCGTTTTTGATGGGGGAAAAAATATTAATGAGCAACCCGCAGAAGACCTATTATACATCCTTAAAAAATTGTATCCTTAAAATACAGGCCACCTCTTTTTTTTGTGTGTTTTATCTGCTATTCAATCAGCGTATTAATCGTCAGGGCAATCCGAATAATATTTGGCGCCTCTCCACATTTTCGTCTTGAAATGGCAAAAATTTTTGAAATTATTTATCAGGTATAGGCAACTAAAATGCACCAACAACAGAATCGTTACCATTTGAATACAATGAAAGCCTAAGTGTGAGGTTGCGATGAATTTATACGAATCTCTATGAGTACCTACTGTAGAGTTTTATTGAAAACTCTACAGATAAATCCATTAAAGAAAAGACCCTTTTACAAACATGATACAAACATACTGTTTCATGAAAACAGTAAAATAGGCACCCCATCTTACGACCCAAATAGGAATCCTTGGGCCTAAAACCTGCGCACTGCAAGGTTTTATTGATAAAAACACGGAAAATATACGTATGCCAGGTGTTTTAAATGCGAGACATCTGTATGTACCAGATAAACCAGTTTTAAGAGCGACTCTAGCTTAAAGCCTCAGACTGGGTGAACACAGATGTTGAGACAACAGTTTATTGTGTCCCATTTCTTCACAATTTACACATTGTGTTCATTCGTAACCAAGATAGTTTGCAAATGAAACGTATGTTAAAAATATATGGTATGGATTACATCATACCTACTGCCATTGCTGCTAAAGCTTTTCTAGGAGGTAGAACCGTATTTTACTGTAAGACTTTTCAGATTTTTTTTTCTATTTCTTTACTACTACCGAGAACAAATATCTGTGTGGTGAACGTAGATGTTAGTTCTCTATTGTGTTCGAAGTATGTATGCATATACAAAAACAAAATCTATTCAAGTAGCATATCAGTTCTCTGGCTGCCATCGTCCAAGCTCTGCTTAGTTTTGGGGCTAGAAAGTGTTGTGTATTTGTGATTTTCCACAATATTTATTGATTTATCATTGTTTTATCTTTAAAAAAGACTTCAACAGTACGTCATCAGTACACACAAACTTGTTACGAGGTGCATTTGAAAGTCTCCATTTAACTCTGCAAATATCTGCGTTTGTAACTAGACTTCGAAAGCTACCGCTGACGTCAGCGATAACTTAAGCTCGTGTTTTCAGTAAATGCACGTTGCAGTTTCACTATGGTAAATATTTAGAATGGGTCGAGATTGCGTGTGGGCTATGCTATGTGGCAGTCACAATACTAACCTGCTTTTAAGGTTACGATGACCGTAATTTGACGGGCTTAAAAGTGATAGACTTGGAGACTTAATTTTGTTTTCCATTTTATTTTTTTACTCTCTAATTCTAACTCGAAAGAGGACTAAATAATGTCCACCCTTTTATAAACGACTTTCAATAAGTACCAATACTCATCCTAGCTGTCATCGTCAAAATTTAACGTCCCTATTATGGGCTGATTTTTCCATCTTAGGATTATTCCTATTCGTCGAATAAAAAAAAATTGTGCTTCTTGAAAAGCCCAAAAAATAGATTTGTATAGGTTTTACTTTTAGCCGACGGATAATTTTATCTGTGGTTTGAAAATGAGCCTTAAACGTGCTAAAGTTTCGATTTTGTGTTAGTGTCACGGGATTAGGTACTACAGCTTTTTTATGACAAGTCAGAAACACCAATACGGGTTTCCCGTGATAGGTATAAATTGCATTCATCGTTGTTTTACGGCCGTCATAAACGCTGCCGTTTTCTAGAAACAACGCATAGCTGCTTTGTTAGGCAATATAGGTTACTCAGTCATCCGAATACATAGATTGGGTTGTGCTATTCGCGATTTTGAACCAAATATTGAGGGCGATCGTGATTGGTATCGGGTTTAAGTTCTACGAACAGACCATTCCACTAGACCATGTGAACCTATTACTTAAGATAAATAAAAAAAACATAGATTTTCAGCGTCAATCGATCCTTTTTTCTGTTCAATTATCTGGTAGAACAAGTATAAGGCCCACTAGATGTTAAGTGGTAACCATCGCCCATAACAAAGCATTACCTCGTAGGTCACGCAAGTCAAAAACGTGCCCACACGACTAACGTGAAAGTTTGGAAGTCTTCTCCTTGTTACGTATATGATACCAGTACCCGAAGTCCGAGTTTTGCTTCCGTCACCAAATGTTGTTTTCGTTTCGCCTACGTGTCTCTGTCTTTTTCTGAAAACATCTTGTATTAAACTAGAAAGTGAAATGATAAAAAATTTTGCTTGAACTATTGGGTTTTGACATCACGTGAACATAACGTTTTATACTGTGATAGTCTTCATACGTTCGTAAAAAATATTGGGGTAAATCTGAAAACTTCTCTGAAATCTGAAAAATAATTTATTTTGGTATTAAATATCTCAGGATGCTGGCAAGTCGGCAAGTTTATCATGCGCACTTGATGTGCGGGCAGGTTTTTCCGCAAGTAGGCCGCTGCTGGGCTCTTTTTGCGTGACCCTTGACACGTGTTGCTCGAACTTTTTTAGGTTCTACAACACGCCGGTTTCCTCACGATGTTTTCTTTCACCGTTTTGAGAGTACTGGCATAGTGCACATACATTTTTCGACAGAAAAACTCATTGGTACACGAGTGGATTTGAACCCACGACCTTCGGATCGCAAGGCGGGGCCACTACCACTAGACCACCAGTGCTCCCAATCTGAAGATGCTAAATCAAATGGATAAGATTTGTAATTGAATAGAAATTATAAGAAGATTTTGATTATTTGACTGGCCTCTCAGCTCAGTTCGTATTAGCTCTGCCTTCTGTGAAATGAAATGAAATGAAATATTTGAAATGAAATATTTATTTGCAAATGCTGTTTAATTGCTGTGCCGTAGATCGTGGCCTCGATCCCCACCGAGAACAAATATTTGTGGAGTGAACGCAGATGTTTGTTCTCTGCCTGGGTGTTATATTATATTCTAAGTATGTACCTTGTATGCTTAGAAAAAAAGATTATAGATAGCACTGTAGTCCTCATACAAAGGTTCCTCTATTTAACAAAAGTGGACTGAAGTATAATAATAATAATAAAGTTGATTTTCAAAAAATAGGACATACAGAGCAACAGACACAATAACACTGAATACTGAATACACTAATGGAAAAGAACAATAACAATTTGTACATAGAGTGAAATGCAGAGCCTACACTAAGATGAATAATCTTGTGTCGTAGGTCCTGCGTTTCCTTCGGTTTTACAAATTTTTAGTCGAGCAGTCAATTGGTTTGTTCATGGTAAGTTTATAAAAACTATTATTATACAACATGAAATAATTAAAAAGAAAATATAAAAATTAAATTTTATAAGAAACTAGAAAATTTTATAATGAACTCTGTTTTCCACCTGAAAGTATTACAGGTAGAAAACAGAGTAAAAAAAAGTAGAAAAAAGGTAGAAAAAAGCAGCCAAGTGCGAGTCGGACTCGCCCATGAAGGGTTCCGTAGCATCAAGTAACATAATATACAGAAAATAAACAGGAAACAGGTTCTTGTAGTTCGTCGAAAGGTAAATTGCGGTTTACGATTTATGACGTATAAAAAAAAAACTACTGGCTAAATCTCGTTCAAACCAAATATCGTTGAAAGTTTGCATAGTAATGTACAACATATGTTTTTTTTAGTTTTATCATTCCCTTATTTTAGAAGTTAGAGGGGGGGGGACCAACTTTTTTCAACTTTGGAAGTGTCTCTCGCGCAAACTATTCAGTTTAGAAAAAAACGATATTAGAAACCTCAACATCATTTTTGAAGACCTATTCATAGATACCCCACACGTATGGGTTTGACGAAAAAAATTTTTTTGAGTTGCAGTTTGAAGTATGGGGACCCCCAAAATTTATAGTTTTTTTTCTATTTTTGTGTAATAATCTTAATGCGGTTTACAGAATACATCTACTCGCCAAGTTTCATCAGTGTAGCTCTTATGGTTTCGGAGAAAAATGGCTGTGACACGGTCGGACAGACAGACAGACAGACAGACAGACAGACATGACGAATCTATAAGGGTTCCGTTTTTGCCATTTGGCTACGGAACCCTAAAAAGGTAGAAAAAAGTTTATATAAAACTATATTATTTCTGCTAGATTGGTACCTTATAGGTACTTAAACGTAAAATACTGAGTGGTTTCCTGTATAGGCGACTAGCCGTATTGTTGGGTCTGACAATATTTCCGAGGTATATACAACATCGGCTTTTCATTGTGCCCATAAATGCCATGACACCATAAATCGTGAGCCATGAAGAGACATTGTATGTCAAACCAATACACCTATATTCAGGCGGGTATAGGTTTTACAGTACAGTTGGAAGAAAAAGTGTAATTTAACCTCTGATCACAAAGGTTATTTTTATAAAGGCCGGTCTTATAAACCTTCGTTAGTATAAATTCGTAGCAAATTTCGGTAATTTAGATCTTTTTAGCACGAAAAATTATCAAATTTACTGAAATTTGGTATGTCATTTTACTAATTTTAGCTTTTGCATGTATGTCTGATTGTTTGTCTGCCTGTAGCCTCGAAGCTCCAAACCGAATTCTCCGATTTTAATACATTTTTTTATTAGAAATCATGTAGTTCTGAAACGGTTCCTAGCCCCGTTTGGTAGAAATTCATGCAGCCGTTTTCATGTTCTGAGGATATTTCCACCTACGTCAGGGTTTTCAATTTTACTTGTTGATCTTATTGATTAAATGCATGTCACACGTTTGAGCAAGCATTAAAGCCTTGCGCACATCTAAGTGTTCTGCGGTGGCGATCAGTGAAACGCTGTCAATTATCGCTGTCATATTTGACAGCGTCGCTGATCACAGATCGTTTAGATGTGCACAAGGCTTTAGAAATTATTACAAGCAAGGCGCTCAAAGCGTGCTTGTGGTAATTATTGTTGAAAAAGAAGGAATTTTATTTTGTTGGTTACTGTACTTCGACAATTATGGGACATTGACCTATTTCGACTAATATTGACGACAGAAAACATCTGTTTGGGTAAAGTTTTATGGTTTGTAGATTTATATTTAGCTTTTGCGTGTTTTATTGGTCTCGTGGGTTTTTCGTCTGCTATAACTATTTCTGTCTTGTTTTTGACAAGTCTAAAGTAGAGACGGAGGTATTTTTATTTCAGCGATACAAATACAAAATACTTATTTCAAACAATATTACATGACAGTATCTGCAGTAGCTGACCCAAAAACAGTCAACATAATTATGCAAAATCAAAAATAGGTAGGTAGGGTTCGCCGATTTTGGAAAGAGGACATCCCTATATACTGAGACCGGGCAACGAGGGACAACACTAGTCGGGGATAAAAAGATGGCGTCTCGTAATGCGTATATTATTGTTATTCGTGTTAAAATAAAAACAGAGTTCTAACTGTATTTAAATGTCTAGTTTTTTGCCATAATAGTAGGTAGGTAGATACCTACTCTTAACTTGTCTTTATCTACTTGCAATAAATGAACAATTGATGAACAAACGTCTAAGGATGAGCCTTCAGATTGGCTTCATTTGTTCTGACCTTTTCAATAAAATATAGCGATGTCATGCCGTAAAATAAACCTAATTTCTTAATTGTTTAGTGCCAATTTGGGTCAGACCAGGCCATGAAACGTGTGCTAATAAAATGGTGTCATGTTTGCGAGGTTTTATTAGTTCTATGGACGTAGTACTTTTGGTAGGTAGGTTATCTACATTACTTACACAGAGGTGGACTGAATTAAGCTTAGTATTACTTTTTCTTCTATCAACGAGAGAAATAGGACAAAAAATATACGTTTAAAAAACTTGTGAGACCCGCTGTATGGAAAAACTACTCAACTGAATTTGATGAAGGAGCAATTTGAAAGTATAACCATGTAATGATAAAAAACATTCAAATCAGTTCAATTATGACGAAACCTTGCACACATCTAACGCGGTGGCGATGGAAATCAGTGAAATATGACAGCAATATTTGACAGCGTTTCACTGATCACCATTGTCATCACGCTAGGTGTGTGCAGGCAGGTGCAGGCCTCTATGCGAAAAGCAAAAATATTGATTTTGACCAAATGGTATTGATTTTTGCTTTTCGCATAAAGGCCTCTCCTTGAGAACCTCTTGTTTTTAGGTCTTTGCTAGCATGTTGATTTGCTACTGTCAGTCGTGCTTTGGAGATTATAACTCGTTACTCTTCAGTCATTTTTTTGCAATCATAATGATACCAAACCAACATACCCAATGACGCAAAAAAGTAATGTGGTAAAAACCATTGACGCAAATCATTGAGATAAATCTAGATATCTATTTATAGCAAGGATATTATTGATAGCCATTTTTACTAACGCCATGATATACGGTGATATAACTGCACAGTTTTAACGGTTGTCCTCATTTTTATTCAGTGACAAAAAAAACAGTTTTCTTTTTCAGATATCGGCCATTTTAACAGTAGGTATTTTTTGTTAGTGTACTCGTAGTATCGTTTACTAGGTACCTGTTATGTCTCTAGCGTTGTTTTTGCGTTCTTACATTATTTCTTTTTTTTGGCAAAAAATCTATTGTAAAATTCGTGTCTCTTGTGTTTACTATAAAAACTATAGTTGTTATTTTTTTCAGGTACGACGCGTTTGGTAATTTGTGTCCTAATAGAAAGAAGTTCCCGTCACTTTACGACGCCTGGAAGAGATCTTTGATCTATCCTAGCGATAAGGCCGCTCATTGTACCGATATTTCTAATATTTATTTTATATTTAAAGTCTTCTTTTGTGTAGGTACAATATAGTATACCTATTAATCTATCTATCTATATTTACATACAAGTATAGATAGTTCATAAAAGACTGTCAAAAACTATAGTTAACCGTATTTTCTGGAGCATAAAATAAAATTAATTTAGAAATATAGGTGCGATCAAATACCAATAAAAGGTCCGTAAACGAATATGGACGATGACTGTCGAGAGAAATTTATTATGATGTGGGGCGAATGGCGCATAATGTACCGGGCATCCAGACCTCCGTGATAGGGGTCTAATGTTGCGAACTTTTACTACATCCATCAATTTGATTTGTAAGTTCTAAATTATGACTAGCTTTCAGTCATTGCTAGATAGAACGCTGTTCCCGTTCTTACCAATATTAGAAGTAAACTTTCTAATGATATATTAGGTAGAGCATTTTTTTTCCCACTTCATTTACAACATTTTGTCTACGAAATGTTGTTTTCGTTTCGCCTATTTGTCTCTCTCTATTGTATGGAGAAAACATGAGACAGCAAAATTACGTTACGTAGAACCGATCAAATCGAGGTGTTGTCTCATCAATTTTCCATACACAGAGAGACACAATGCTCACACGAAAACAACATTTGGTAGACGAAATGTAGTAGCAAAACTCCGACTTTGGGTACTGGGCCATTTCCTCGAAAGCATTATGAAAATTAAAGTTATAATAAAAATGTGGTGAATAAGTTGCATTTCTATGAGAGAAAATCTATCGAAAATATTTAAACATTGGTTCTACTTCGTATGCAATCGCTTCAAATAACATGCACCAGCTTTTCTGCTTTACAATTAAACACATCAGCCATTTCACTATAAAAAGGGTCCGACAAAACTCATTCATTCTGTCAGCGGTCCCCCCTCTTTCACCACCTTGGCTTTCTATGTTTTCGGGGTCAGCAACTTCCGCACTGAATCATGCATCGGTGATTCACTCGAATTAAATGTCATTTACTTCATTATTTTTACAGAATTCTGGACAGGTTTTTTTCGAGAACTTTTATTCCCGGAAGGCCAGGGAATAAAAGTTTTTATTGTTGGTTCTACGAACTACTTATTCGCCGCGTCTTCAATGTGCTAATCTGACAGCCATGTCGGCGACCTTTGTTTTGATCGGAAGATAAAGTGTAGGCACGGTAAATTGGTTCATACATGGCCTCAAATTATTTCGTCCTATCTGTCGGTGAGGCTGCAGCAATCGACTTCTTCAGGCCACCTTGTAAAATACCGTAGCGAGCTATAAAACTTTGATCATTATCAATTAAATTACATCAATTAATTAATTAATGACTGACAGTTAAGGCACAGCCAGAGCCAATAATCCTGAATCACTTTTTTGAAGGAAAATTTAAACGTAAGTTGCGAGCAAATAATCCTATCCGGAAACTGCCAAAACACTGACAAATAAAGAAAACCCAGCCAGTTATAAATAGAGTAAGCTAGCTTTCTAACCTGTCCTTCGACCCGTGATCTCAATCTTACGGAGCGCCTTCACACCAGAAATGGGATACGCATAAATGGATATAAGTTAGTATGGGATACTATGATAGATGCTGCAAGCCCTCATCTTATATGTGTACTACCCAACCTATCTCCTTATTACCCAAAGGTCAGCTGGTAGATAATGCTATCTAGCATTAAGTTCGCCTGTGTACAGTACTTTCAATTTCTTTATTATTATTATTATTATTATGTTGATTTAAAAGAAGTAGGAAGGTACCTTCATACTTGTGGTTTGTAACTTTGTGCAAAACGGTGATGTCATGTTGTGCTTTGAATGCGTCGAGATGATCTCGAACCGAAACGACTATGGATGAGTATGGAGCTCAATGGGTATATCCTTGAACCGTGAACATTTGAACAATGAGCATTGTTACGGTACCATCGGCTCTGAAAATAGCATGGTGATAATAGAATTAGGATGCTTCTGAGTTGGGAACAGGAAATTGTCTGTTCTGTTATAATTTTAGCAAACATTTTATAACTTCATCAGTCTATGATAAAACTAGTGGAATTCCTCTTTTCGTTTGCGTGTTTTTGTTTTATTATGTGGTTGGAGTTTGTAAACTTCAAGCCCCAACTACACCCATTTACGCAAGTCTTACACGCCAATACAAAATAACAAAGCAGCATAATGTTCAAGCCTCTATAACCAATTTTTTTTTAATTGATAGATAGATAACTCTTTATACAGGTACAGGACATACCATTAGGTAAGCAAATGGGCGACCTTATCGCTGAGAGCAACCTTGGAAAAAAAATAGTTTTTCCAGACATAACAAGGTGGTGGTGGTGTTTTATCTGTGGTTGCAAGCACAGATAGAACACTAAATTCTAACCTTGTTGGACATTGTAAAATATTGGTACCTCATAATAATGATGTTTAAATGACGTCATACACATCAATATGACGTCATAGTCTCTTGACAGTCCTTCAACCTAATCCTACTTGCTCGGCACTACTTTATTTTATAGCATGTAAATAAGGCAATAGAGGTACCAAAAAGATATTCTGTATTTCGTACAGTCACAATTTAATAAGTTTCAATAATGTTATTTTATATTGATTAGAATGAGTTGAAATAATAAGTTTAGTATATTTAATTTTGTTAGGAGCCTCTTCGAGGCGCACTTAAAATCCTTTCACCACACTTGGTTCGAAAGAATCAGTGACACGATAAGAAGAAGAAGAAGAGAATTTTGTTTGATGGGAGATAAATAGCTTTGTAAAGTCAACAGTTATTTAAAATAAATAGTTTATTCTATCCCATCTGCGTTCCTAATTTTCCATAATTATAAGATTTAGGTGTTGAATATCCTTATTATTTTTAAAGGGTTACATTTATTAGTGTTTACAACAGTACAGTTACAACAGTAGTGGTTACAACAGTTAGTATAATAGTAGTACAACTATTAAAATTATAAAATAAATAAAGCTCATAAGTGAAATATTAGTAAAATTATGAAATGCCATCTATTTCTGATGCTTTCTGTACCAGAGGTATCACAGTTAATTTGACTTCAACACACAAACTGTAAATCCTTATTGACCCATGATTTGAATTTAAAATAATATTTATTATTGTTCCGTGCGCATGCTCATGATTTAATACCTATTATACTGTAACCTGTTGTATAGTTTGTGCTCATTTACAAATTAAGTATTTATTAATTCATTGATGATCACATAGTAAGTATACTATACATACATTGCAGAACATAAATTTTAGAAGTACCTAGGTTACACACAATCTACTAAAGACTTGCGCACATCTAAACGTTCTGCGGTGGCATCAATGTCGAGCAAAAACGTGCAATAAAATAACGTTTGTTGTATGGGAGCCCCCTTAAATATTTATTTTATTCAGTTATTTAGTATTTTTTATTATAGCGGCAACAAAAATACACCATTTGTGAAAATTTAAACTGACTAACTATCATGGTTCATGAGATACAGCCTGGTAACAGAAGGACAGACAGACAGACGGACGGACATTGGAGTCTTAGTAATGGGGTCCTATTTTACCCCTTGGGTACGATACCCTAAAAACAGTATTTATTTATACAATCAGATGATGGGTCAAGCATATGGCCCACCTGATATTAAGTGGTAACCATCAGCTATACCAAAGCATTACCTCGTAGGTCACGCACATCAAGAACGTGCCCTACAATGCACTGCCCTGCGTCCATCAACTTCTTTCTTCAGTCTTATCTAACGTTCCTCGATCAATTCCGTATTCGACGCATCACTTCCTTCATATATAGTTCAAGCAATCAGTAATTAGTGCCTTCTTACCAAGCTTGAACCATTCAACTATTCAAGCTACCGTCATCAAGTTACGTAATACACTTAAATAAATTAAATAAATATACCTGCAGTACAATCGCTTGCAAAACTGCACTATTAAAAAAAGATAGAAAATATTGTGATTGTCCAGCCTGTCGATTCCAGCAACACGGCTCGATTGAGTGATCGCTGAATCAGAGTTCCATTTTCAAATTTTTAAACAAAAAATTACAACTCGCATCGATTTACGCGATTGCTTGAGTGATTTGTGTTACTAGAATCGACGCCCAGATCTCAGTCATCTATATATCATAATAAAAAAAATATAAGTTAAGTATAATACGTGTAAGTATCTCATAAATAAATTTGACATTTCTAACAAATAAAATTATACAACCTTTATGAGTTCCATTTTAATTTTTACGGTTTCAACCATATAAAAACAGTGCAGTTTCCACGACTTAAAAATAAAAAAGACCATAACTTTTACCGTATTTTGTTGCATGGTTTTTAGGGCCAATACGACCAACAACTAGTACAAGTACAAGTACAACTTACATCTTTATAAAATAACACAGGCATTTATAAGACTTTGCACAGACACAGACTTGACACCTTTCTCTCAAAGTGATGGACGCAATATGCCACGTAGATGCCTTGTGCATCAGGTGAGGACCGCTCAACATCAGTTCATCACTTAACATCAAGTGAGCCTTATGCTTGTTCCATCAACTAGTTGTATAAAAAAAAATCGAAGTGAATTTTGGATCCCATGTTTTTTTTATTAAAAATTACGTGGCACTCCTTATGCCAAAAAACTTGAACACTTACCCCTATTGACGTGTGACGATAACGAATTCATTGTTGTTTTCCCCACCTCAAAAATGCTCAAGCCTACTTATGTAGGTATTTTTTTGTTTTTAGAAGTTTTCACTTCAAAAGACATGAACGAACTGTGTTTACGATGAGCTCAGTACGCCACCGTAGAGTATAATTTTCGGTTATAATACACATTTTACGGCGATTGTACAACCGCTGATTTTATTTTTATCGAATTCTAATTCAGCATTTAGCTTTTCTATGCTATAAATAACGTAAATAATGATACCTTACAGCTGCTATACCTAGGTAATAAAGTTTTATGAGGATGCCAACATTTTTTTAGGTAGTCTATTGACCTATACTAAAAAAATCTATCGATCTTTTAGTTGTAACTCAAACTCAAAGATATTTTTATTCAGTACTATCACAAGGATCATTTTGAAAGGTCTTAAAGCTAGGTGAGTCTATGTGCCAGTTCCACGCGACCGAGCCTAGAAGAACAGGCAACAGACTACGGCTTGGTGGTTTTTTGTATTTTGAGTTTATATTGACTGTAGAGTAGAAGTAATACATGCTTATTAAATAAATTAATAAATATTGTGGACAACACTATCTAACCTCAAATTGATAAAAGCTTGTACTATGGGCATTGAAACTCTAGTAAAATATAACCCGTTGCTTGTTTGACGTTTGCGTTTACGCTATGCGCAAGAGTCCCGCATTTCCCGTTATTTCGACCTCTTATCTGAAGCAATTCAGCTTAGTTATTATCGCCCACACAGGTAGGTCGTAATTATTATACAACGACCTACGGGCCATGGTTACGTTCATCTCTGTACAGAATAACACCTTTATTGGGTAGATAAATAGGTAATGAAACACCTACTAATGTCTCTGTAAGTCTGTAGGAGACTAGGTAGGTAGTTTACACATGTTTGTTCAACACTATCTAGCCCCAAATTAAGCAGAGCTTGTACTATGGGAACCAGATTGCTGATAAAACACGTATATAAGTATTTTTTTTTTGTAAATACATACTGAGAATACAATATAACACCCAGACAGAGTATAAACATCAGCGTTCACCACACAAATATTTATTCTCGGTGGGAATCGAACCCCTACGGCGCAGAAGGCAGAGCTACTACCAACAGAGCTGAGAGGCCAGTCAAATTTATATTTAGTATGGACAATATTTCTATGAGTGTAACACAGAAAAGATATAATGGTGGGTATGTATTATATATTTTCTGTGTTATTTACCCTGCCTCAAGGCTTCTGTCTGAAGGCTCAAATAGATTATTCCTGGAAATGATTCCTACACTTTATTCCTACACTATCTACAGACTGTAGTAAGTGTTGCCCTGGAGAAGTCCACTATAGACTACAGTGGACTTCTCCAGAGCAATAATATTCTTGGGCCATGCATAGCTGTTCAATGCAAGGTATTGTTGAAATGAATAGTTGCCATAAAAATAAAGCCCATAGGTTCAACACAATGAACTCAACTTTAGTTCAATCAAACCAAACAGACCTTGAGCTTATTGATAAAGCTATTTGATGGATTTCATGGTTGGACCGTTAGCGTGTAAAACGTAGAGTCCCAATTAATGGTGGGTGTTGTAGACGTGTTTTTATTATTAATTTAGTAACACATGTCGCCGACATGAATTATGACACGGCGGACGAGACTACAATAGACTTATAAAAGGAGATGAAACTCGCCTAGTCGGGCTGTGGCCTCTGTGAGTTGCCTCAATGTTTGCCTTATTACTTGCCACCAACGCTTACTAACAGATATAAAACACCTACGTAAAAAACTATACCAATGTATTGGAAACGGAACGAACGAGCGACTTTTCAATTTATCCGACAGCCTTAAGTACCTCAAGTGGTAACAAATCATTTATTGAATGGTTGTCTATCTCATTCGCACTTGGGATAAAGTTGAGACGGAAATGCTTTTAAAACATTTCAAATCGAGAGCCGAAGCAATAACGTAAGCCTAAGAGGTATTATAAATGCCTTGTTTCACCGAAATGAAGGTTCATTATGTGAATTAGATTATATTAGAGGTTCAAATTGAACAAGTAAATGATCACCTTCCTATTTAGCTAAGTACCGATTCAATTAGCGAGGAGGGGGTACCGATGGAGGCGAGAAAGGGGGGGGGTTAAAATTAAAATGGTCTTGAGGCGAGGGAGTCAAAACTTTGATGTCAATTTTTTGACAACTGTAATGTAAAAGTTCAAAAATAACATGATCTTATAAAAAAAATTCCTAGTTTGAGACTCTACATCTTTAGCAATTTGTGAAAATGAATAAGTATTTACTTATTTCTTTATAAGTATCTTTATTTGTTTGTGTTCCCGAAGCTTCTTTGTCAGCTTGCTCTGGGAACTTACTGCTACTTCGGCAAAGCCAAGGTATTATTGTCAAGCAGATTCCTTGAAACGCCTCATTGAGAGTCAATGGAGTGTCAAATAACGTAAACAATGAGTTTATGTTGTGGCTAAAAGAATGAGACGAAAGATTAGCGCAAAAAAAAAAGAGTAATTGTTTTTTTTAACTAAAGTAAATTGATTGTTAGGGCATTGTTCAAAAAAGGCGAAGTGAATTGGCCTTCGTCAGGCTTTGATCTCTTTATCTATTATGGTTAGACTACCTGACTATTAGACCACTTTTTGTCGATTTTTGATTGCAAGTTTAAAAGGGACTTTTCTTCAATAAAACATTCCCCTTTCGATAGATTCGCTGGGCAAAAGTTCAAAAACCATTCAGAAAGAAGCAGAAGGATGCCGTTTCCCACGGAATATTTGGCCGAAACATTCGATATTCAAATATAATATATAAACGCTAACTTAGTTTTTTTTATCAAAGATTGTGCTCGCGAGGTCTACTGTTCGTAGAATGACTAGTTACAAAAAGTCTTAATGAATGTGGCTTGAATCTTATCGCGTTCCTAGAACGCAGCGATCAAACCATGTTTTTTCAGCACAACGCGACGCCGGTGTTTGAACATTGAATTCCTTTGCGATAACGTATACGCTCGTGAGTAGTCAAATTGAAACGCCTTTATTTAGATCGTGAAACATAAATTTACCTTCATTTTGATTAGTTGATAATAAAACTGACTATCGCTGTTTTCTTTCTTTCATCGGCTTCAAATACTGCTGAGTAATTTAATTGGACGGCAACGCAGACAAAATGTACTACTAAGTAAATTAAATTAATTTTATTTTAGAAAATAAAGAGTCATAATAACCATGTCATGTCACAAGTCGCAATGACCAAAATAAATATAATCACTGTATTGCTGGAAACCATTTTTGGAAACATAAGTTAATTTTGGTAAAAGTCTTCTCAGAACACCAAAGTAAAGACTGGCACGAAATTTAATGTTTTGAGGTAAAATATTGTTTACATTTTTTGACCTAAATTATCTAATGCCTCAAAGATTTTGATTGATAGTTTCGTTTAGATTTTTAGATAAACAATGTATTAAGGTTATCTGGAAATTTTACGAGGCGAGCATTGAAACTCAGTATATGAGTAAAATTGGAGATACATAGATACAATCTATTAGAAAACGCGTTTTATGTGCCTGCATGCAGCCGTTATCGTCTTATTTCAATTTTATATAAGTTATTTGAAGACAACGTTGTTTTCCCTCTAACAATAAGTAATTAACAATAATATTGTCAATTGAACAATATAGTTATGATATTTTAAGCAATTCTAAATTACAGTCATAGTTTATCAAGCTAGAAAACTGATAAAATAGTTGAGTAAACGAGTTACCACATTTTCTTTTACTTCACGTTTCGTTTTTATCTCTACCATGTGTACCTAAGTGGCACGGCCGTACCCATCAAAATGACTTCCTTTAGATGCAAAGAAAACTATTTCGAAGCAAGCTGCGTGCACAAAGGATCAGCAACATCAACAATTACAAACATCCTTCAGTTGCAATTTCAGTCTTTTCTCTTCGATACAGAGTTCAATGTCTTTTATCCTCGAGTTGGCGAATGATAGGAATGTACCGCGCCGTTCTGAGAATACCGTCGGGCCCTTCATTCCTGCCCTGAGGCAGTACAATTTGCTCCATTAGGTTTTTACAAAGCCTTAACACGATACCGCTTTCTGATTTCTTTGATATCTGATTTCATCGTCTTGCCTCGATATTTTTTTTATATTTTTTGCTTTTAAAGACCAGTCAATCGATCAGTCCACCTGGTGTCTAAGTGGTTATTGCCATGCCATGCCTAACACGCCAGTGCTCGCTCTCAAATGGAAGGAAGACATCGTGAGGAAACACATTACAGCTCTTCTAGCGACAATCGATAGGCTAGCCAGGTGGTCTGGTATAGAATACCAATTATATACTTATGAGACTGAAATGAACTAAATGGGGACTTGAGAAGAGATCTGAGGAAACATCTACCGTGCTTAAAATAAAATCTTACGACTATATCTTATGTAATGCCTTGTGCATGGCGGATGGCAAAGGCAGAAAATACGCGTATATCATTCCAATAACGAGAGATTGTATCATTTATTACAATCAGAATATCGAACTCAGATTATAAGATATAGCTTCCTCTAGTCTAGTATGCACAAGCTCATATTAAACACGCATACGTATAGCAAGTAGGTAAGTAATAAAAATAGTTTGTACGTTATAATTAATACATAGAACCATTCGTGTGATTATCATGAGATAGGTTTGTGCAATCAGAAAATTTAAACTAGAAATAATCTCGATAATCACAACTCATCGTATTTCATGGATATTTAGTTGTCTAGCATTCGCCAGCAGCTTTGATTACCGTGTCCTGTACCTTCTTAGTAAAAACATTCAAAATACTTATCATCAAAGTTTGTTCAGCTCAAAATAACATACTAAAACAATTGTTACCGTATAATTCTCGAATAGATTGATTTATCTAAAGTGTTAAAGGATTAAGCTATTAAGAATGATCACCTTCAATTGAGGTATTGTGTTTCGAGTTATCTTATTGGTACCTCCTACCTACATACATAATACCTTCATAGGTATCTGTTGATTGAGACAATGTAACGTTGAGTTATCTTTGAATTGAAAGTACATAAGTGCTGTATGGTTTGTAAACTTAAATACACATAAATCATTTGTATAATTAAACTCAAATATATGTTATGGTAGGTGCAATATTGTGACCAAAAAACATCACAATGACATATTATCTATTTTGACTATTAGTCGAAACGAGTTTTTCTCACATAGCGTTTTAAATATCGAATAATTATTTTTCTAATTAAAATATCTAGTACCTAATTATAAATGTATTTTGGTGTGATAGCATAAATATAATTTAGTTGATTCTTCTTTCTTGTAAATGTCTATCTAAATAATTTAAAAATAATTTATTGAATTTGTAGATAATAAAAACTATTTTTTTTTACACAATTAATACAATATATAATTATGAATACAATATACTTGTATTCATAATTATTATGAATACAAGTATATTCAACTAGTATTTTTATTAGTACAGTTTTTTCAAAGAACTTTTTTAGAGTTTAAATTGAGGAATAATTTAGGTGTAATATTGGTCTTGAGAGCATGTTTAAGAAACATCAGTCAAATCATAATAGTTCCAGTTGTTTTTCTCTGCTAATTTTAGGTTTTTTTTCTTACATTCAGAAGTTGGAATCGAGATGAAAACAAAAGTATAGTGTTTCAAACAATACTATTTTGTATTCCAAAAGATTTTTGACTCGAATGAACTTTACTTCCGTCATGTCTATGTATTCAGTTTTGTGGTTTACTCCTCTGTTCACTTCATTCACTGTTTGTTATTTAGCTGTTGTTTTGTTTGACTGATTTTTGCTACGATGATCTATCCAGATAAATTGGTTTCGTGAATAAAACCGTTTTTATGACTTCAACCAATTGTTTTTCTGATAGATTCTGAAGATTGTGTTTCGTAGTGATCATTTAAGTAGCACAGTTGTTAACGGTCACACATAAAAGTCTCAATAAGAATGGGTAGAGGAAATATTGTGCTGGCGACCTCAATTGTTTTCTTTTACTCTTGTTATTTTTTAGTTTTTCTATCTGTTCTTCTTAGGGTGCCTCTCCACTACTGAAGGTGGGCAGTAATCTTTATCTTGGCCAAGCTTAAATAGGTCCTTCTTGAACTCAGTCCATTTTCTGATGTTGCGAAGCCTCTTCATTCATTTCTGATTGATTCATTTCTGTTCATTCTCTGATTTATCTACGTACTTACATTATACAATAAGATACCGCTTTCAAAGTGAACCTTGTGATTCTACTGATTAAAGACTGCTCTTAATTTAGGCTGTTGTAGATTTAAGTTATCTACCAGATGATGACGTTAGATTTACCACCTTTAAGTTCAGGATGATTAAAAGTGATTCTTGTGATTCAATTGAATAAATGACTTGTTTTGATAAAGTCGAGCATGACTTTAAAACGATGTGATCATCGTAGTAGATGATAATATTCTGTGGTAGACAGCCCGATGCAAATAAGCGCGGAAGATGTAAATTCGATTAGCAGTCACCCAACCAAACGGTGCTCGCGCAGAAGGTTGCTCACATTAACGATCGGAAAGGAACAATCAAGCAAGCTAAGCCATGAACGCTTTGCACGAGGCCTAGTAGGTAGGTATGCTAAATTGAAAACTCTATTGAAAAAGTCGGCAAATTGAAATTTGAATGGTCATAATGAATTAGTTACACTGAGATTCATTCATTTTCTACATTAGGTACCTTTTATGCTATATTTTATTCTTGCTCTAAAAAATTATAACTCGTAAATATTTGCTGCAAGAAAACGTCTTTGTTGCTCAGGTCATTGAATTATATCTTATCAGGTATAAATAAAGGTACTAAGATTTGTTGATATTGTTCAAATCTCATGACAATACGATAATCAGTGCTGCCAGTGGCAGATAGTCAAATCTAACATGAAACAGCCCAAAAAGTAACGTTTACACAAGAAAAGTAACATTACCAAAAATTATGTGGAAAACGACACAATATTTTATTATGGCACTTTATTACACATAATTGTTGTAGCATGGAAGTACTGAGAGCGTCAAAACTTCAAAAGTAACGTATTTTATACATATTATATCATCTGGCTACTGAAGACTTGTTTATCGCGGTAGATCACATGACTAAGTTTTTGCACGTCTCAACCTTGTTTTTACAGAGTTTAAGCCAGGGTTCCTAAAACATTGCCCACTGCGAAGTAGCGGTCGTTGTTATTTTATTATTTCAACATGGCGTCTATTCTGCTATTGCCTACTAAGAGTTTTACAAACTCTTTCATTAAAAAATCTGTGTTGACACTAGTAAAAAACTTAAACGGTAATATTTTTAGCTCGCGCGCGTTACTCAGGGCTAGTAAAACCCGTAATAAAGATAGGAATTTTCACACAAGAAATGAATTCTTTGTTGAAAAGTCACGAGATGGTTTAGAGGACAACTTGTTTGTTATTAATTATAATAGTTTAGGTGTTGGATCTGTTACTCAATTATGTTGTAACAGCTGAACTAATTCCAATGTAACAAACTTACCTAATTCATGATCAAAGTACGTCTTGTAATTATTGTATCTGCATCGCTACAGTTAATAATTTATTTAGCTTGTACGCTCGCAGCATTATTTTTTGAGTGCATTGCTATGTTTTTTTTTACAAAAGAAACAAATCATACTTCGTCCTTTTATTTTGTTCGACGGAAAAAGTTTTAGTTCCCTTTCTTTCGTACACAAATTGTTGTCTTGGGTATCATGACAACAATCACACCATTTGTAGGCGCCGCTTTTTAGAAAATTGTGCCAATTGCCACTTCGATTGATTGTCCACGAATTGTTCTGCAGGTCGCTGCCATGCTTCTTGCAGCTCTTTATAAGGTCAATTAGGTCAAACGGAATATTTAAATTGTCGTTTTGGTCATTCGTTTCTGTTCATGCTTTAACCGTGACCAGAGTAGACTATATCCACTGTCTTTTTGTAGTATTGCGCAAGCCAACTTTATCTAATTCCTGTCTCAAGAACTACATCGCCTCGTACTTGTATTTTGAAGCAAGGCATTACATTAAGTGGCCCTTGATGTTGCATTAAATCATCTGCATCAATCATGTATGCACCTTCTTACCTACTAGTATTACTTAGCACAGATATAGCTTGTTCACCAGTAGGCATAAGTCTTTACAAAGTTACTATGTTTCCAAGAATATACTGCTTAAGTACATTTTTAATATCATCCTTAGTGTGACTTCACACAAAAATTATGAGTTTCTCAATTTAGTTTTATTATTTTTATTTATGTTTGTTACCGCATAACTTTGTCATCATTTATGAATCAATTTTGAAAAAAACTTCTTTGTCTACAAGGGCTATGTATGTAATAGTGTGTATATTAATATAATACTTCCATACTGGTTCCATAGTAATTTCATCAAAATCGGTTTAGCAGTTCGGCTATGAAGTCGGTTTCTAAGTTTTTAAAACTTATATTAGCTAAATTAAGTACCTAAATACCCACACCAATTTGTGTAGTTGAATTTAAAAAAGTTTTACAAGTTTTATAAGGATTCCTCAGCAAAAAGTAGCAAGATGAAGCATCGACGTTTTTTATCACAAATCCTTGAGAGCGGGAGTAGGTGGCTCCAATTGCAGGAAGCAGTTAAATTGCTAAGATTTTATAGTAGAGCGAGATAGAAACACCAATGAATGGGATAATCCGGATAAATTCGGTTCTAAGAAGACTAACAATCGATCCTTAGTGTCTAGTGACCAACAAGTGCAATAAAAAGACAAGGCTTTGCTCGAACCACTACTGGCTCAAACAATAAAGATAACTTTATAAAAATAGAAATAAGCCTCGAGGTACCTGAAATGCAAATAAGAAACAGCAAGTTGGTTTGCAACGGCAAAAAACCGCTTGTGACGTTAATGGAAATTTTCAAACACAAATAACAGATAAACTATGGATTATGGTTATTTTTAACACAAGCAAGTAATCTTACTAATGGTGTGAAGGGAAGTCTCGGAACAATGGATGTTACGATCAAATTCAAATCTTCCAAAATATACAATTTTGTTTCAGTAACGTACTTGTGTTGTAGGTACTGGTGCTAGAGCATTCTAAGACTACTCCATGTAAAAACTAAGACCAGGCACTAAAGCCTCCGAAGAGAGTGAAAAAGTTACCTTTATTGATGCTGTTTAAATAATCTACATTAGACGCAAATTGAATTGACTTTGGTAAATGTCAGTGAATGGTGCAAATGTATGAATAAATTACCACTTTATTGGAAAGAGACAACTCCCGTATAGATAAATTCAAAACTCCAACAAGCTGTGTAAAAATTAGATGCAGGACAACTTAGTAACGGCTTAAAAACTGCTTGTAAGAGGAAAATGTCGTCAACGTAGACGCAAAAACGTATAAATAAGTGCATGTATAAAAACCCGTAGTTTCCCTAGACATTATGATTCACTTGGGTCAGAAAATTGTGCAAGCAAAATGTATACTTAATCGTTTTATCTTGAAGTTTTACAGTGCCCATATCATAGGAATTTTAAATGTGTTTGGAAAAAAGGATTTCTGAGAAGAATTTTATAAACAGCAGTACATTTTATGTGCTTAGAGTGGGGGTGGGGATAAGGTATGCTTTTCTGTAAAACGCTTTGGTGATTACCATTTCTTCTATGAGGAGAATAAAACAAGTCGATCAGTAGTCCTGGTGACGTCACTACCCAACCATATTTTATCAGACCAAATAAGATTGTGAAAAGAGAAAGTGATAACTTATTACATTGTTCTCCATAACTAAAGTTCAAATAAATTTTGTGGACAATCCACGCAAATCAAGCGTAGGAGGAGGAGCGAATTTTTTATTTTATTTGTCAATTGGGTGACTTGTGTTGTGGCTAGGAAACGCTGAGAAGACAAATTTTATTATTTTAATAGCAGCCATGGGTTGGCAACCTTAAGGTAGTATGATGTACCCGGTGTCTACACACTGGTATCTACTGGTACCTACAAGACTAGGCATGCTCCAAATGTTTAGATGTGCCGCTATTTCCTCAAACATCGTCAAGGCTCCTGAGGAAGTGTCTACCGTGTCTATAACAGTTGTGTATATCTTTTGCGATCGGTCACGTCCATCGAAGGTCAGCTCCACAACAGATTCAACAACAGTTGGCGCATTACGTCGTTTCTTGTAATACGTTCGTTTTGTCATCAGAAAAGATTCTCAATGGTTTTCTCGAAGCTGTTCAATTATTTATTGGAGACTTCGCAGTTGTTTAAACAGGTTTTGTTACACCAACCTCGTAATGATTATTCAGTACAGGTTCAAGCTACTTTATTTCTTCAGCATAAGTTTTCTTAGAATCGTTTTTTTAGCTTTAGTGTTTTTGTGACCTTCAGCATTTTACTATCTGCCAATATGAGCAAGGTCTCATCATCTAATAAACTATATTTTTTTATCAGAGGTGTTTCCTTAAAATGAGTGTAATTGGAGTGCTTCTATTTCTTGCCCTATTAACCCAAGGTACTTCTTAATTGTTTAATCTAGTGAAAGCTTCGTATTGACCATTTCTACATACCTACATATGACGCAATTTTATAACCGTGAGTGTACACCGGTAGTTTGATTACAGTTTTGAGTTTGTTGCATTAAATGTTAGATTTTAATCGTTGATTGTTCGACAAAGTAGATGTAGGACAACTCAGTAACGGCTTATTTTTATCATTGTTATTGGCGCCGCTCTACGTGGTTTGATTATCAACACTATTTTGTTCGTTACATGACACCTTATTAGGACTAATTGCTGTAGAGTTCGTTATCTACAGCCAAGTCGTGCTATTTCTAGGAACTATCGTGAATAGACGCTCCCATGACTTCATTATTGACATTGCGAAGGTGCGAAAAATTTGTTTGTATGCTTAAAACGCTGGCGCGAGATAAGACCTACATCTAGAAAGATTACCCAACTCGTTAAATTGTGCGTCACTAGAATCGAAGACTGCCAGTTTCACAACACAAAGAAATCGGTAAACTTGTGTTCGGACGACGGCTAACACAAACAAATCACCATGTGATGCGACAGAACAAAGAGCACAAAGTCACAGAAGCACTGGGAACTGGCACGTGATTAACTGAAATTGTCACAGTTTAATGTGTGGTAGGTATCGATGGAGAGTGCGCAGGCGGCGATCTCGGCGAAGGCATCGTCGCGCCTCGCCGCCGAGCCTCTCGCCTCTCGTTGTGCACACACACACTGCCCTCGGACGAATTCTTTGCATAAATAACCAAGAAAGCTCCTCCACATTTTCCACTACAATCACTTGACGCACTGCTTCCACAAAACAAATAAAAACTTCCTTACCTTGCACTGCGCAGTAACGATGTTCTAACACGATCGATGAAGAGAAACGAGCGAAAACCAGACACAGTCACGTTCGTGCGGATACGTCGAGAGTAATGGCTGCTTGGCTGCCGGTTCGTTCGTTGGTCGCCTCTCGCATACTACCAGACAAGCCTTGTTTGCTCGGTGACGCGAGGACTAACCTCCTCCCTCCTTCTCGGAGGGTTACGATTCACCTTTTGCAAGAACGAGACGGTACCAGCCCATCAGTACCGCTTTTATACCTGTGTTGGTTTGGTGCAGCAAACCAGCAACCTACATCACCTCCGGGTGCGTCGAATAAATTGAACAATGTCAAGTTTTGTGTTAGCTTCAATATTTAAATGAATATGAAAAATAGGTATTCTTATTATGTAGCTGAGCACCTGTCTGGTGACCTGAAACATGCCTGAAATGAAAACATTAATCGTCGATATTTACGTGACCGTCAGAAGTTGCTAAACCTAAATGAGGTGTGTCACGCATTGTGTGGCTCACTTGCTACAGACTGGTAGGTTGTATTACTTCAAGGTAGGCAATTACTTGGTCGATAGGTTAAACAGGTTTATTGCTCATAAACCTTATGAGCATATTGTAACTGATTGATAAAATAAATTAACTAATTGATAAGTACCTACTAAAATATCGGATCTTTCAATTATTTATTTGATGAACGAAGGAAGCAAAAAACGATTTTTTTTTTATTTTTTATTTAATTGAAGAGCTTTGCCGCTTAGCGAGATAATAAATAAAAACCATGACCAATAAAATTTTTGCTCAAAAAGGAAACACTGCTGCCGTCTATGTTCCTATCAACACACCACATCGTTGACTGGTGGACGTTACGTCAGGTGCACAAAAACCTTTGTGACTGGAAGTGGTGTACTGCCTAGCAAACAACTTTTACGATTTTTCGCTAGATGTCGCTTAAAGTGATTTCGAATGAGTTTCGTATCTCGTAGGCTACATTATTCGTCGAAAATTATACTAATAGTAGGTAGGTTACTTCACTGAATTATTAAAAAAAAAAGTTTATATTAGAAAACTGTGTTATTTCTGTTTATAGTACCTTTGTGAGCTGAAAACCTCGCAAGCTTCCTAAAAAAGAGTAAATTACTGCATTTCTGAGGAGCTATATAGCTCATGAGATTTTTGACTGGAGGGGCACTTCCCCCAAGTGCCAGCAACAGCGACTTGTTTGGAATTCTCTTTGTATTTTTTCAAAAAAGTTACCATTATTACGATACAAATATTACGAGCTACCAACTGAGCCCTGTGACCAAACAATAATTACCACATCCATCATTAGTGGGATCCGCTCTGTGATTAATCGATTCCAAGCTATGTTCTATGCTCACTATTCTTACCACTTTCGAATCCAATATCTCAAGTCTGAGTTTTCAAACTACAAATAAAAAAAATTAGGCTCTCGATTCGGTTGTCTTTTTTAAAAGAACGAAAAAAATATGAGGTTTAAATCTTGAGTCATGGCCAAACTGCTGAACCGATTCTGATGCAATTTCTATAGGACCAATTTGAAAGTGAAAACAACTTTCAGATAAAAATATGATTTTCTAAATCGGCTCAAAAATATCGAAGTTACAAACACAAACAAAATATAAATAAAAAACATACAACCGAATTGAGAACCTCCTCCTTTTTATTTGAAATTGGTTTTTCCTCGATGTCGATTTCCCACTAAATAACTTTTACTAAGTAGGTTTTCCCTTGTGCAGGTGTTCGGGCACAAGACAAGTGGCACGTCGTCGGCTACTGCTATATGGACTGTATTGGAGCACCACAGTCGCATGCAGGAAAAAAACAATAGCAGGATAAAACTTGGACTAGAGAAACAGAAGTCATTTCACTATTCATTTACGGCAATGAATGAAACCCGCGAGTCCATACATCACGAGCTCTTGGCCGGCGCTGGAGAGTTATTAGAATTGTGCAGTTTTACTTGGAGCTACGAAATATAGTTAAGGTTGTGTTTGGAGAAGGTTGTTAATGTTGCTCATCCTCTTTTTTTTCAATTTAAAAGTTAAGTAACTTCTAAAGCTTCATAACTACTTAGCTAGTAGTACCTGACATTGATTGAAGTGGTCATTGTGTGTTTATTACCTAGCTTTAAGAAATCTCAAAGTGATCCTTGTGTTACATTGAATAAAGATATTGATTTGAATTTGACATTGTTAGCTGTAATTCGATGTCGAGAGAATTTTATATTCAAAAACAATGCTACATGCAACAATCATCAATCTACCTGCTACACGCTACGTAGCACTGTGCTACGCGCGTAGATTGATTCACAATAATCAAGAAGTTAATATTACATTTGTTTTTAAAGCTTTTTTTTTATATTTTTGCTGGGCGATGTACTCTGCTTGAAAAACATATTTATGTAATTTTTAAGCACAGGGCTCAGTTAGTGAGCATATTTTTTTGTGCAAAAAGTTCTATTCATTTGCCACATCTACAATTTCTCAGCTTTCTGGAAGTAGCTTCAAAGGCAGCCGCGTGCTTTCACCGCTCGAAGAGAGTGCTTATTATTTACTCCGCGGCAACCTGTCAACGATATTGTTGCTAATGATTAGTTAAATTAAAATATCCGTACTTGGAGAGTTGAATTAAAAACTAATCACTATGCATTTCTTCTTCTTCTTCCTGCCCTTATCACACTTTATGTGGGGTCGCCACATCATATTTTCCTCCTCCATTCTCCTCTGTCAACCGTCATCTCTGCAATCACTCCTCTATGTATTACCCATGTCATCTTTCACACAATTAAATCCATGTTTTCTTTGGTCTACCTCTGCTCACGTATCCATCCACATCCATACTCATCACTCTCCTAGTCACATGACTTTCATCCCTCCTCATGACATGCCCGTACCATGCCAGCTTATTGCTCTTAACCTAACCACTATGCATTCATTGTAGGAATATGATAATGTCACTAAATATTTTTCTTGTCGTATTCTTAAACTAAGCCGAAGCTAGAAGAACCGACAACCGTTTAGGAATGAAGGTTTTCGATGACGACCACGAACCGGAAGACGAAACGTAGGGCGCCCACCCACCAGGTGGACCGACGGCTTTGTTAAGATCGCAGGAAGTCGGTGGATGGAAAGGGCTCAGAATCGTTCTTCCTTCTTAGTGTCCAACAGTGGACTTCTTCAGGCTGATGATGATAATCATCCACTGTTTGACAAAGTACACGAAATTTTTGCGCACTTAAAATGTAAACAGTGGATAATGATTCCCAACCGTTTAGTTTTGAATCAAATTACTCGTCGTGACTTCACGTGAGTTTAAAAGAGCACGTGCGTGCGAACGGTTCGTGAACTCTGATTATGAAACCCTTTCCAGTATGAACTTCAGAAAAAACTATCTAGATTCATGTCTAGCTTTTACTTTCCTCTATAGATATCTCATTACGCGTAGGCGTGTCAGTCCATATTAAAACAAGTCTAAACTAAATTTTCGAAAGTGTACTGTCCATCAAAGCGATAGTAAAAACTTGCAGACATTATTATAATCTATTATTATAGGTCGTTATCAGTCCGTTAAGACGATTAGCCTCGATTTGCGGCCGTTTATTATTTAGTATTATAGGGTTGGAACTAGGTACTATTAATATTCGCAGTTACCACTTTGCTCTCATGTTTATTCGCAATTAGAAGTACCGCTATTGACTCTTGTGGGTTTGTGTCAAATGAGTGCCTTTAATTATCATCATTACCCTATCTTTACAGGATGTTTATAAAGCCCAACACGAGAGCGTGTAAATAATATTAACAACAAACCACGACAAAGAAAAAGAATCCAATCAGTCAAATAATACAATCAAAAAATCGTGAGTATCGTGACACTCTGATATTGCCATGAATCTACATACTTCGTAAGATATTGCTGACAGAAGTGATAACACGAACATCCCCGATAGCCCCTGACTTTTGGCGAAGTTTGTCGATCTATGCCGAAGAGGTGTCAATGTCAATTGAGAACCTTCTTCGTTTTTTATATGGAGTCGGTTAAAAACTTCATCAACGCACATTGAGTGGACCGTATAAAATGTTCTACGTTTTGGTAAATAATTATAATTGGTTACGGTTAGTGTGCTGTGAATAGCCTAAGCCCGTATTCTAGAACATTGCTCAAGTCAGAAACACGAATTACTCAAGCCCGCTGTTCGGCTCTTCTCCTCTAGTGCTTGCCAGCTACAAATCGTCGCCCCACCTTGCCGGAAGGCGTCCTACGCAGCGCTTACCAAAACGCGGTCTCCACTTCGTTTGCTCCAACGCAACGGTTGCCTGTTCTAAGACAAACGTGACCGTAAAACCATGAAAATGTAGGTCCAAATTTTGGAATATGTCCAAAAATAAATCCATGCCATGTCAGTGTAAATTGAAAATGACTCTCTCTCAAACTCAATTTTTTTAGCTTTAACTGGCCACTTCTCAAAGACAAAGACAACTATCAAAAACCAGTGCTTGACTCTTGATTCCGACTTGAACACTGTTGCAAAATACGAGCTACAGTTTCCAGTTCAGCATTGTTGGATTTAGGATGACTAATCTTTGTCTATTTTTTTACTAGCCTTGAACGCTTAATTGATTAGGTCACAGCAAATTTTCACAGACATAATGCCTTGATCTAAGATGCCTTAATCTACCGGAAAGCTTCGCAAAAACAAAAAAGTTAGGTTGGTACTAGATCGGTAAGGGAATTACAATAAAAATATAAAGTAGGAAAATAATTTTAAGTTTGAGAATATAGCTCCTCTTTTCACCAGAAAGAACAAGAATTGGTAAGCGTCAACATCAGCTTGAAGTTAGTACAAAAGCTCGTAACATATTTTTTGTTGAAGACGTTGACGAGGTGATCTGGACGGTCAGAGGAAAGGAGACCATCAAGGACAGATATGAGGGGAACAAATAGGAGAGGGACAATATATGTATAGGCTAACAAAAAAAAGCTTTGCACGTACCGTATTTTGCATCAATGGTATAGGTAACATAATCTAAGTGTTTGTTTTTATGATTATATTTGGTTTCCTAAATAAGACTAAGAGTTGAATATGTTTTATATTTATGAATAACCGGTGAAGCTCCTACATATACATTTATTATGGCCTAATGGGTAGGTATCTATAGCGAACAAAAAATACAGTTACGCACAAAATTGCCTAGCAAATAATTTTAAAGGTTATTTCAAATCACACTTAAAATCTGCATCTTCAATCACTTTTTGACACAATTTTATTGACTTAACTTTAATATTTTTTAGTAAAAATTAATGTGTGAATTTTTGTATGTCGGTCTACGACGAAGTATGCAAGCCAGTTTTTTTACAGTGCGTGGTTGTGCAATGCCAATGTGTATTTAAGGGACATTGAAAATCTCGGTCGGCCCGAGAATTAGGTAGTACCAGTATGCAGCGTAAGTCTAATAGTGTGAAACCTGAAGTGTAATCGAGTCAGTAGCACTTGTCTTCACGACGTTCCACGAAGTGCTAGGCACGCGCGCATCCTGCCGACAATACACTGTTTTGTAAATATAATGTGAACTCTACGACCTGCAATCCACGTGTACTGCATTGACTGTTGTTCAACTTCCAAGAATATTACTTTAGTATGCAGTCTAGCGGGAAATGTTTTAATAACTAGGTAAATTATTATTAAGAGGCTGAAAATCGTCAATAAAGTTCTCGTACGCACATTTTCGGAAGATATAAAATGACTAAACGTGTTTGTTTAACAAACATCTTAAAATGCAACCGAATTGAGAACCTCCTCCGATAAGGTCGTGGGTTCAAATCCAGACGTGTTCCAATGAGTTGTTCTGTCCAAAACTTTTTTTACACTTTATGCCAGTACTCTCAAGCGATGAAAGTAAACATCGTGAGGAAACCGGAATGTCGTAGAACCTAAAAAGTTCGAAAACATGTGAAATTTAAAACCTTTTACCACACTTGGTTCTAAAAAACCAATGACACGATAATATGAAGAAGAGAGATAGTAAAGTTTATTGACATAATAAAGTGCTTGTTCTAAGGTGATAGTCGCTCTCTAAGCTTCAAACACTAATCAAATAAGCGCAATATTCGTAATCAATATTCTCTGTGCCCGTCTTTATAATGGAAAGTGTTCCGATGAGCTGTAGGCCTACCACAAGCTTAGTCTGGCTCTCTCTCTGGCTCTGGTTTTGAGTCTGTGTGAGTGCTCACCAGTGTACCTATTATAAAGTGTGTGTGACGTTTTGATTATTTAGTCTACACTCACACAGACTCAAAACCAGATCCAGAGACAGAGCCAGACGTACACTACGCTTTAGGAAATTAGCCGATGTGCAATATTTGTTATGCCTACTACTACTATTATAGACCCCTGTCGTGTCTCGCACGGCTGGCTTCTCGAGATCATTCGAAATTGTGGAATGAGCTACCACCAGAAGTCTTTCCCCTCAGCTATAACATAAATAGGTTCAAGAAAAATGTTAAAAAGCTCCTTCAAGGTAGGCAAGGCAACAACAGCACCCCTGGTGTTGAATGTGTCTATGAGCAACGGTGACCGCTTCCCATTAGGTGGGCCGTAAGCCAGTTTGTCTATCACTTGCATAAAAAAGTACTAAACTTTTTACACTCTGTACCGAATCGGTCGGTATCATTAAGCAATTTGTTTCATTGCAAATCTCGAACTATTTAATGTTTATTAAGATTGGGTACATCCGTATTTATTTGAACGTCGTTTCTAACGTGGGAATATTCAGTCAGTTGTCAATTCGGGTCTGGTTTATGTACGGCCAGATAATGTACTCGAACACCCAGATAAAACGAATCCAGTTTTCTCACTTTGAAATTGTTAAGGCCCATGTACGCAATATTTAAATTATTTGTCTCGGTGGGGATTGAACCCAAGACCAATCCAGAAGAATCTCAGTTGGTAGAAGCCAGAGCTACTACCAACTGAGCTGAGAGGCCAGTCAAAAGATTGCGAGAAGTATTTTTTTTGTTTTTACATAACGTTCGTAGTTATCACTATTTTTCCATACAAAATCGGGGCTGACGATTACTGTGGCCGATCCTTGTTGCTGGCTGTGGCTGTAGTTCGCTTCCAGAATATAATCTGTTAGTAAAAAACACTCAAAAAACTTTAAAACTTCTGGAATGACGAATGCGTACGCACGCTCTTCCACAAATCTATTGTTATTCTTTATTTGAATATTTTATTATTAATCAGATTACAGTAAAGCTGTTTTTTGAAAAAGCGCTGACCGTCGTTATGATGCTACGAGGCCAAGTAAGCAGAATTCATAAAAACAGCAAAAGTCAGACGTATCACGAGCTATATACATATATCTCTTTTGTATAATATGCTAAGTGGATCCAACCATTTTTAGGGTTCCGTACCTTAAGAGTTAAGCGGGACCCTTTACTCTTTAACACTCCGTTATCCGTCCGTCTGTCAGTCTCGCACTCGCACTTGTCCTTTCATAAAATGTAGTGCACTTACGGCCTTGGTTCTTCTTCAAACCATCCCCTCCTTGTCGTCCGCTCACCTGCCACACCAAGAGGCAATGCTGAAAGGTAATCTTGCCGCTAAAACACGGCCGCTTTAAGGACATTTACGTTCGCTACTTCTTAAAAAACTTTAGCTTAAGCTCGCTGCATATAAAATGCGTGTCACTTTGTCATACATACGAAATGGGAGACCACCCGAACGCATAGATTAGTGGCCTTTGTTTGGATACGAATATTAATTTACATTTGACAATTAGACCATTTACTTATAGGAAGTTAGGATTTATGGCTTATTTTGAGAGAATCTAGCAGAATGTAAAGACTTTTGAAAAGGAACTTTAGCTTTACATCAATTTAAAAAAAAACATGGCACTGCGGGACTGAAAAACTAAACAAATACGTGCATGTGTACGTCCCTCTTTGACTGCCTGCGGGCAGCAAACCCTGTATTTTGGTGAAGCTTGTCAACCTTTGCCGAAGAGGTGGGGAATTACGTGACAGTGACGAGTTTATTGGATTTTTCGAATCTCAAAAAATGGTCACTCACGCCTAAAAAAGCTTTCAGTTCCTTTAGACTTTATTTGATTTGTGATGTATCGTGATAGACGGACGGAGGAACGGAGTTGACTTACCTGTATTACTTTTTGAGTACGGAATCCTAAAACAAATACTGTTATGTTAGACTTGTGAATATAATCGTACGTGCATTTGCTGGCTAACAACAGAGAATAACCTATTATAATATATATACTTATTCATTCCACAGCTCAAACAAATTGGTTGCGTACCAAACACTATATTGATTTTGAGAAAACATAATGAACGTGTGTAAACAGAAAGGCGTTTCCATTCTCACTTCGCTGGAAACATGCTACTCGGATTACGAACTGACATTCTGGACTTCAATACTGTATTAAAACAGCGACCACCGGTTTATAACTGCCGTTATTGTCAACGTGAATTCAGAGATATGACGTTATAAGTATAAAACCAGAAGGCTTACCACAAGCTCTATCTAGTCTAGTATGGCTCTGGTTTTGAGTCTGTGTGGGTACTGACTAAATAAATCATCTATAATACACTGGTGAAATGAAAATGAATTGAATTTGAATTTCAACTAACCTGAATCATACATGCTGATAGGTACCTAGGTACTGTTTTAAATTCGTACATAATGTAATGGTAATGTCACCGATTTACTTACTGTCTTGGCCAAAGTCAATACCCAATATGGCGACCAGCTGATTCATCGGACAATTATAAAAAGCCCACCGAAAAGCAAGGTCGTATAGCTCCCCCAGACCTTATAAGTAAATCGCGATAAATAAACAAAAGTACATTGTTAAAGAAATGTGTGTCGAAACTGAACAATCGGGCTTCCGTCCTTTTTATTCATCTACAACACACTCTTTGTTCTGCATATCCTGTCGGTTCCTTACGTTTTAACAAGTACCTTCATATTAGATAATTTTTCAAAACACGATATCAGTGGTATTCCATCGTATCTTTACGTATCTTTCCCGAAGACAATGATTTACAATGACTATTACTATGTTTATTTCTACTAACGAGGTTTCAGGACATACTTCTTGTACTTTCGTGGAGGAATTTATTGGACTTTATGTCTTGCGTTCTCGATACGTAGGTATGCTTCGGAGAGCAGAAATCGAGGATGCATTTGAGGACCTTTGATGCGCATGGGATGTATTATAGATTAACTATGTATAGTTCTCTCAAACGGTGAAGGAAAACATCGTGAGGAAATTCATGGCTTAGTTTAAAAAAAAAATATGGCTTAGTTCTGCACGTATTGACTATGTATTTTCTGCGGATTAGGCCGACTAAGGTATCAGAATCGTATAGGTTAGTAGGGCAAGCCTATTCCATCTAAAACCCTGTCCCATACACTGTATCGTCCCGCAAGTATAGGGCTTGAGTAATCATAATCACAGTTGCCCCTGCCGCTACTTTAAGGCCTGTTTACTTGACTTTATTTTAGTTTTTCTAAAAATCGTTTATGTTAAGGGTGAGTAATATTTATTTCCCGTCTAAGCTCTATCGCAAATCGAAAGGACGATTTCCGGGAAGTTATAAAAAAATAATGCTAATGAGGATAAAACGAGTCAAATGTTGGGGGCATTGAAAGCAAGCTGATTATTGAATAAAAAGTGCAATTCGTGATATCGTTATCATGACTAATATCCGGAGTTCCACAGCGATAGTACGCATTACGCGTTTAGTATAGAAGTTCATTGTTCTCTTACATTTAACTGATATTCTGGAATTTTTGTCAAACAGCAGTGGTCAAATTCCGCTGTGGTTTTTTATAGCAGTCTTTTTGTCGTGTCATTTGTTTTTTTCAAGCAGTGAAAGGATTTTAAGTCTGCTTCACAGAAGCTCCTTGCAACATACATGTTTTAGTTTTTTTAAGGTTTGCTAATAGTACCTGACTGTGTAGTAGTGAACTAGTGAATCTTCAGATACTTCATGATTAATTCTGTGCTATAAGTAGTAAGTAGGTGTATGCCATACCACTGTGCATACCACCACGCTAAAAGCCGTGTTAAGAATGATAATTTTTAAAATATTACATGCTATATTAAAAATTGATCCTGTTTAGTTATAAAGAGTAGCGATACAGCTATAGAATTTAAAATGATCATTCAACCCTATTACCTATCATTTCAAGTATTTCTCGTTTTTGAAAACACTCAAGACAGAAACAAGAACAACTATCTGTTAGGCCCGTATTCCGAAACAATGCTCAAGTCTGAGTCGAGCCTCAAGCATAGATTTTATGACAGTTCTCCATTGAAAAGTGTCAAAAATCTGCGCTTGAGGCTCGACTCTGACTCAAGCGCTGTTTCGGAATACGGGCCTTAGATTGTCTAGTCTAGATAAAGCAAAAACCCCTCATTCAAAGGTCAAACACTTTTTAGCTGCTCGCTAAAAGTCTCCTATCACTGTCACTTTCATGTCAATAAATAGAGATGGCAACAGCATTCGTTTTCTGTCATTCTGAGAAGTCACATAGCTTTTTCATTTTAATTGTTTTTCTGGTGTTATTTTTGAGTTCTGTTGTTTAATTTCGGTGGTATTTTAACCAACATTACTTGACGTGTTAGCTCAAAGTAATAATAATAATAATAGCCTTCGAAAGGAGATGTCGGGAGGAGGTAATAGGATAGGGAAATCTGGTGGGACGAAACAGGCTAAGGAAAAAAATCGGAAATTTGGTTTTTGCTTTGAGTACCTATTTTTTTCTACAGGATATCTCTACGTATTAGCACTGTTGTTACAATACATACCTACAAGGAAAAATCTGAACAAGTGCATTTTAAAATGTGACCTCCTTGATTCACAGAAGCCGTCCAATGCCTTCATGAAGTCACCGACGGCCTCTACCTACTGGTCTGTTCTTTGTTTATGAAATCGTGGAAAGTTATTTATTTCTAGGAAAAACTGTTTTATAGGAATTCATCATATGAAAGAGAGCTACTGACGTGAGTAACAAACTAAAGGAAGTGTGCAGAAATTTAGGCTTTTGGATCAAGGTATATCCAGCTAGCTGAATATCTATTATTCATTTATTAGATTGTAATCTATGTAATAATATTGAATATATAGATGTTTTTATTATACATAAGGGGCTTGCAAGTTGGAAGTTATGTAGTTTTGGTTTAATAACCTCAGCTCGCATACTTTGAATTTTTGAAATATGAAGTATAAAATACTTAATTTATTTACACAAAGAAACTTACAATTAAACAAATATTTACGAAATGTACAAAATACACAAGAAACAGTTGAGCTATCTGCAGATCGTTACAAACGATCTAGAGATAGCTCAACTGATCCAAATCAGTGCCAGACGGAAGCGTCCCCAAGACGCTGGCGGCATTGCCACGCTGAATAGCATTAAAAAATAGAATAAAATAACTGAACTTACCTAAAATCGCAAGCTATTACCATACTATCTAGCAAAAAATGGATTCTAACACGTTTTTTTTAAGTTTTTCAACCTGATTTTTGTACGTAAGTAAGTACTTATACTTACTTACGTACAAAAATCAGGTCAATACAAAAATCAGGTCAGTAAATACAAAGTTTACTTATGTAACTTATTACATAAGTAAACTTTGTACAAAAACCAGTGTTGGAACTAAATTATTTTTTTGTTAAGTTGTGTTTGTGTAGAATCGGATTGTACACCATAATTATGTTCGCATGCAGTTGCTCGCGATGTTCGATAAATTACTTCAGTGTGCGAGTGATAACGTCATCAACGGCGGTCTGCCCCTTAAGCGCCAAACTAAGCAAAAGCCTGTTGATAAGCGATGACACCTTAAAAGACTGTAAAAAAATTGCAATTCATCATAGTTACCTGAATAAAATAACTCGAATCTTTTCACCATTGTTATACAGGGTGTCCCAGAAAGTATGGTCAAGCGAAATTCCAGAGATAGAACACCCTTTGAGGTACCCGAATCACCCCCATGTATGTTCCGCGATTTCTTATAGTTTTCGAGTTATGAATTTTTTTCCGAATTTTAGAAAATTTTCCACTTGAACAACTTAAAAAATTCTAAAAAAAAAGTAAAAAATTTTCTTAAGATTTTTTTTGCCACTGAATACTGATGAGTGTTTCTTTTACGCATAAAATAATTGGCGAAGTAACTTTGATAAAAACTATGAATATGTTGGTGTAAAGTTACATTCGGTGAATTATGACTTCAATTTTTAACTTTAAATTCAAAATCTTAGCAAGTGATTCCATGGTTTTAAAATAAGTTTAAAAACTTTTACAAATTCCCAGCTTTCATAATCATTAAAAAAAAACAGAGCTTAATAGGCTACTTTGGCTAAAATCAGCCTTCAAAGACTGTGAGGTGGAAAATTCCTTAAACTAGCTATCTGATTAGAAAATAGATTTAGACCATTTTATAATTCCTAGGCTTAATTTGTTTGTTAACTAACCAAAAACGACTGCGAAAAAAGTTATATTTAATTAATATTTGAAGATATGAGTAACATTTATTAACAAAAAAAATCTTAATGTCGACCTTCTAGGTCGATACAAATCCTACACCGTCTTAAAAAGTTTTCCTTTAATCGTATGAAAGCTATTCTATTTGCCTTATTTTTTCTTGGGCCTGTCTTAATTTTGTTCTTAATTCGGCCATATTTCTGGTTTCTTTGGCGTTAACTAATTCGTTGTAGTAACACCAACACAAATAAATCGATCGGGTTCAAGTCGGGGGACCACGGCGGCCACGCAATAGGTCCTCCACGGCCGATCCACCTGCCTCTGAATCTTTCGTCCAAAAATGTTCTCTGACAATTCTCGCGAAGCGGCATGGAGCGCCGTCGTTTTGGAAAATCATGTTTGCTACCTGGTCCATATCTTCTAATAGGCCGTTGAGGTTATTTTGCAAGAAATTCAGGTAGGCCTGGACTGGACTTGAACCCGATCGATTTCTTTGTGTTGGAACTACTACAAAGAATTAGTTTACGCCAAAGAAATCAGAAATATGGCCGAATTAAGAACAAAATTAAGACAGGCCCAAGAAAAAAATAAGGCAAATAGAATAGCTTTCATACGATTAAAGGAAAACTTTTTAAGACGGTGTAGGATTTGTATCGACCTAGAAGGTCGACATTAAGAATTTTTTTTGTTAATAAATGTTACTCATATCTTCAAATATTAATTAAATATTACTTTTTTCGCAGTCATTTTTGGTTAGTTAACAAACAAATTAAGCCTAAGAATGATAAAATGGTCTAAATCTATTTTCTAATCAGATAGCTAATTATAAGAATTTTCCACCTCACCGTCTTTGAACGCTGATTTTAGCAAAAGTAGCCTATTAAGCACTATTTTTTTTTAATGATTATGAAAGCTGAGACTTCGTGAAAGTTTTTAAATTTATTTTAAAACCATAGAATCACTTGTTAGGATTTTTAATTTAAAGTTGAAAATTGAAGTCATAAGTCACCGAATGTAATTTTCTGACTTTACACCAACATATTCATAATTTTTATCAAAGTTACTTCGCCAATTATTTTATACGTAAAAGAAACACTCATCAGTATTCAGTGGCAAAAAAAAAATCTTAAGAAAGTTTTCTACTTTTTTTTTTAGAATTTTTTAAGTTGTTCAAGTGGAAAATTTTCTTAAATTCGGAAAAAAAATCATAACTCGAAAACTATAAGAAATCGCGGAACATACATGGGGGTGATTCAGGTACCCCAAAGGGTGTTCTATCTCTGGAATTTCGCTTGACCATACTTTCTGGGACACCCTGTATATGAATAGATAGGTAACTCTTTCAAAAGACAATGACGACTGAAAGCAACGTTACGTAATTTTTGCAATACAAAATTACAAATTACAATAGGTACTTACAATTTGCGCAATACATTACTCTACATAGGTCATTCACATTAGACATAAGTTATGCTATTTTAATCCTAAACTTTAGTGGTCAAGGTTGATAATCGACTGTGCGTTTTAGAAGGTAAAAAAATAATCCTGCTATTTGAGATTTAAGACGCCAAGCAGTCTCGTAATAACAGGTTATTGCGTATAGTAGATCCACAAGTTAGTTTTATATATAGCTAGTTTATATAGCTATATACTTTGTGACACACTTATTTAGTTGCAAAAGTCAAAAGGTCCTGGATATCTCTCTTATAATTGAGTATACAATTTTTATATTTATTTTTTATTTTATTTATTTAAAAACAACAAAGAAACTTACAAATTGCATATACATGGTTTAGTCTAAGTATACATACATAGTTCTTAGTTGTAAGTTAATATCTTTCTAAGATGTTTACTTATTTACGGAAACCAGTTAAGCCGTGTAGGATAAAAACTTAAGGATTATAAAAATAGAGCACAGAGCAACAAACAAGTGAACCGAATCACTGTTAATCGCATTAGTTAAAAACTGTGTCGCGATTTACAGCAACCGTTTTTTGTAAGTTGGCACTAAGATTTTTAACAAAAATGCAAAAATGCAAAAATGTTTATCTTGGGAAATGGAAGTGAAACACGATGTATTATAAATAGAGTCAATTTAGGGACAATTTTTGTTTAGGAAAGTCGAACGCACTGAAACAAAATTGTGTAGAAGAATCCGAAAATTATTATGAACCCAATAACAAACTTATCATGATTATTTTATGAACTTTTTACATATTTTTACATGACAAGGACTTTACGGGAAAAATGCTCGGTTCCTATGGGATACCATACAGTTAGCTTAAAGGAACCGTGTTTTGAAAGGTTATTTTCCCCATCCAGTTCCTACTAAGGAACCTACTTCTTAATTGCTTGTAACAACTTTACAATAAAGCTACAAATATTTATTTACTCAAAATGCTACTATTTAAGCTGAGTGAGGACCATTTTGGCTCATACACAAATACCTAATTGGTTACGGTCGGCACCCTTTTCAGCATAAAAACTAGGATTACGTGGTACTTATTTCATTCTATGTGTTTCTGTATGTGTTCTATGTTTCCTTTTTCTCTTATGATTTCTTGTGTAGCCGTACCTTTGCTCAATGTTCTTCTCTTTCTGTTGTTTCATTTTCTTTATAAGCTGTGTTTTTTGAGCCAAATTAAAAAGTTATCTATCTATCTTTCTACCTATTGAAGTTATTAGTTTATTTATAAAACGTAGATAAATAAAAAGTACTTTTAATAATAAAGTTATTTTTATGGTGTAAACAAGTACCCTAAAATAATAAAAGGTATAACTGTTATTGATTTGAACTGAAAAGGTACGGGGTCATAACCAATAGAAGTCTTCCAGCTATAAATTTTGTCACAAGTGTCTTGATCGTAATATTTACTGCTTCATATTGAATCCCAAGTGAAATTTTATAAAATTTCCCCCTTATTAAGTCGGCATTAGGTTCAAATTGGTGAAGCAACTAACGTACGTAGACTTCCTAGTCAAAACCTCCGGTCAATATGGATCTCAAAATTATTTTATCCAAAATAGTTCTTAGCATGATGCAAGTACGTTCAAAATGCTCTGATGACTTTCAGCTGGTCCATTCAAGTGTTCCATTTCTCCTGTGATATTAAAACACTCGATATGTCCTGCATAATCAATGCTCTGGTTACAATATGGATTTTAACGAAATTGTCAAGATGCTATGAATTGGCGTATGATGTTTTTTTTTACCAATTACAAATAAAAGTCAAGCCAAATATATATTTGTTCAGTAGAATCACAAGGATCACTTTGAAACGTCTTAAAGCTACAGATGAGTCTAGGTGCGAGCTCCACGCGACCAAGCCTAGAAAAAGGCAACAAACTACGGCTTGGTTCTTTCTGTTTTTTTGTATGATCCTTTTACAAAACAAAAATAATAATAATAGCAGTGAAGTTCCAGTGTGGTGCCACTCCACTTAGTGAGACGGCAATAATACAAAAGCAAAAAAGGAGGATGTTCCCTCTTCCTCCTCCGTCGGTCCTTCTTATGCTGTTTATGATCGTGCTGCTCAATTGGGGGCTTTTTGTGTGTCCATAATATTTATTTATTTAATATTCTCAAGTTATCTATACTTACATTGTTCCTTTTTCGAGCCTTATCCCAATACCTCCTTTCAAAAGTGTCAATATTGCCTAACAGCGCTTTCTCGGCCGACTCCAAAGCTGCCTAACCTTATCTACGGCCATCAGCCAATGCGAGCCATCATCTTTTTATTGGTGATTGCTTTTAATAGCGATAGTCACTAATTGTTGCGGTATAAGTATGGGTGCGGCCAAACCGACTCCCACGAAGCTTAGTCTTGGCCCAAGTGCTGTCCTAAAGATCAGTCACTGATTGTGTAATTCTGTTGCTATCAAAAGTTTGATACTATGCGAAACTTACAGATATTGAAACTCACTGCCGTCGGTTGTTTTTCCTGATCACTACAATATCGAACCCACGACCTACGGCGCAGAAGGCAGAGCTACAACCAACTGAGCTAAGAGGCCAGTCCAAGTCCAACAATCTGGGCCTCTTCAAGGCAAGAGTGAATAGGTGTCTTCTAGACCATCCTGCTCTATCGTCGGCTACATCGTCGCTAACCATGAGATGGTAGGTATATAAACGTGCGATTGTGGCCAAAGAATGGTCTAAATCATGTAAAAAAGACTAACAAATAAATGATAGGTACTAACAAGGAACAGCGATCACGTACTTTGTTGCCATCACTTTTTGACCACTGTGTATCTGTTGCCATACCTTACTAGTCTATAGTTTATTACGTCAACATTCGGTTTTGTTGCATCTCTCATGATAAATTCCTTTATTTTTTCAAACTGGAAGACTGAAATTAGGATATTTTAGTCCAAAAGTGTGCAAGAGATTGCTCTTAGCATAATTATATTGTGTTTGTATGTGGTGCAGATCGTATAAGTGGCTCGAGATTTGGTTAAAAATGCGTGTAACTTGTACCACTCACAATAATGTGTACAGGTTGCCTGATATCCATGCACGTGGTCCCATCTAATCGATATCGGACCTTAGACACAACATGGTGGTTTAGTTTTTCATAGGCGGAACCAGTTTCAATAATGCAAAGTGTTCATTAACCGGGCCGTTACAGGTTCCAGTAAATACAGTTATACACCAAGCTTTAGTTACGATTCAAAGCTTACTATAAAGTCGGACCCAAAATACTTCATTATGAATGTATGTCAGAATTATACCAAGTGAATGTATTCCCGGTATAACCAAAGAAAAGAAGACAGATTTTTTGGAGATACCTGTGTGTATGATAATAAATATAGTTTTAACTAGCAATGTGATAAAATAAAACAGATCTTAAAGTTTTAATAGAATCCTGTCTCGATTGTAAATCTCGCCGCTCAAGATTTGATTAATAGACCGTAACATTCTTAAGCGAAGTGCTCTGACCAAAACAAATCAAGGTTCTATCGCATCTTAGAAGATTAGAGAATTTTATACAAATAAGGAGAGGTTATTTTACTATATCAATTCTTGGTTTTTCTTACGAAAATAAGACAGAAGAAGCTGGCAGAAAATGAAGGAGGCTTGTACCCAGCAGTGGATGATACCGGGCTGAGATGATAATGACTACTAAGTCAAAACCTGTCAAAAGATACACAGTGCTAAACTATTGCTCTCTTACTAATGGGTAATGACAAACAGTGACAAGGCTAGCTTTAAGCAATACATAATTATAATAACATTTTTAGTAAGGAATCGTTGTGTATCTTTAAACATAAAATCGAGCGTAGAAAAACACTACAGGATTTGTGAAAAAAGATTTGCTAACATTAGCTGGCATTTATTGCAGGTAAATAAATATTTATGCAATTTATGGTCAGCAGTTGCACTTACCTTGCTGACGCGGTACTTTGCATAATCTTGGAAGTAATGACCCCGTTATTTTTATTGCTTCCTTAACATTTTTAACGCAATTTGCCAATTTTACAATAGTATCCATTACCTTTGCGATTTAATAATTAAATAAATATAGCCACACAAATTAAACAGAGGTTGTGCTATGGAAACCAGATAGCTGATACAATACATATACACCTATATTTTTTTGTAAATATAGAATGTAATTTAACAAATACCCAGACAGAGAACAAACGTTCATCACACAAATAATAACTCTCGGTGGGGATCAAACTAACTGAAGTGAGAGGCTAAGGTCGAATTCTGCTTAGTACTTTTTTATAAGAAAAAATATTTCTACAAGGATTTGCGCTCACAGACTTTAAAGCCGACGTAGTACTAAAAATAACAGGTGCATCAGCTGGTCTTACCGGATATGATATTAAAAATAAAATACTGTTCCCAGATTAACTCACTATGAACCTGTTTTGTACTGGTGTTCGCCGACACAATACAGCCTTCCAACGACTGAGTGTTAAGCACGCCGAGAGAAACATTCTTAAATAAAAAATATAATTGTGAAGTAAAAAATAAAAATGTGTAAAGCTGCGCTTTAGTATAAGGGTACACCTGTAAAGATAGGCTATGATTGTGAATAAATAACATAAATATTTAAGGAGCCGTCAATGACCTTACTCGCATACTTTGACCTTTTGAAAAATATGTGGTCACTGAACATAAAAATACAAATCAAATACAATACAATATTATTGAATCCAGTAAGTTCCCGAACTAGTGAAAACTGTATTTCTGTGGCTTCTCCCTTATTTTTATTTATCGGAAATTGTGTGCTTTTCTGTCTTGGGTGCAATCCGATTGCACACAGTTTAGTAAAAAAATATACTAGATTTTGTGAGTCAAACTAAACAAAATCTAGTTTTTTTATCATGACAGTTGAAAACTGAAAGATTAAATATTCTATCGAACTACAATTGAAAGCGGACGGGTTAAGTGGTTCTTAAACTTTTTAATTAATTGCTGATGAACTAACCTTGGACAGAGGAGAAGTTTATCTCGCCATGCTGCCACCGTCATATGCCAGTCACAGCAGTACAGCTGTAAAATTAACTAGTCATCTATCAAAATTATGTTTAAAGAAATGATAGTTGGGTTTAAATACATTTATTTTATCATAAAATAATATATATGAGCTTTGAATGAGATAACATAACGTAAATAATAATAATCGTTTTGCCTCGTAATCTAGACAGCTGCCGTAGCACACACTCACCAACAGATTTGTAACCGACTTCAAAAAATGATGATTCTTACAGCGCTACCGGACAATTGGTTGAATGAAGTCGGTGTCTCAAGTTTTTAAACTTCACTGCGCCAATCATATAACGGTGGCTGATTCTTGAAAAAGGAATGCTTTATTGAAGTAGAAAGGCAATGAAAGTGAACTTTAAATTGATCGTTGACGTTGTGTTCGTCAATGTTTGTTGTTGTTTTATTAATAGTGGGCGGTATAGTGATGAATCGATGGTAGAACTATATCATTTATCATATTGTTTTTGCGAATGCGAATTGTGTTGATTATTTATTATCGATATTGTTGGTGTAACCTGAATTATCTATATAACAACAACTAGCTAACAATGTAGGTTTACATATATATAAGTTTATAAAACTCGAGAAACCGACTTCTTGGTCAAAGAGCGACACCGATTTTAATAGTATTTCTATGGGACCAATCTGTAAGTATAACCTTTCAGATCAAAAAAAATGGCTCATAAGTTATGTTATAACAACCATAAAAAAAACAACCGACTTGATAACCTCCACCTTTTTCATATGAAGTCGGTTAAAAGGCGCTGATTCTAAGAAGAAAACATAGAAATAAACAATATTCTTATTGGTTTTCTGTCACAATATCTGGTTTTATGATTATTGACTCAAGTTTACGCCCCTCGTTGGTTTGACCTTTGTACTAATTGCTCATCTGAAGTCGATATCGGTATAATTCAATAATTAAGTCAATTGCATTATCTACTATCAGTTTATTAATGAACAAAAATTAGTCAAGCGCGTGTCGAACCATGCACAAACACGAATTAAAACTTTCACAATTTTATCGCCTGTGTTATTTAGTATTTCTTGTTCTACTTAATTTTTTAAAGGTTTTGATCAAATTCTAATATTTACAGAACTTTTTGAATGTTGTCTTCTTGTCGCACAAAATTTAGTTTTGTGCGATTGCAACTCGTAGTTTAATAAGTATAGTTCCTTCCTTATAAAAATAGTAAAGTGTGACCGAGCCTGACGAAAAAACCTAAAGAAATTTCTTTAGGAAAAATCTTTATGGAATCATCTGGTTTCGATAAATTTGTTGTTCAGGTAAAACTGAATTTTAATTAAATCACAGGTCGATTGGTATTATACTCAGGAAGAACATTGACCTTTGGTACACCCTGGAGTCAGTTGAACCACTAGTTCTTCTCTAGTAATTATAAGGTAAACTAGAAAATGTTGATAGAGGCAGGCTGCAAGGGCGAAACCAGGACATAGGTTCCGTTCGCATTGAAGTCAGGTCGCGCGGCGCCGGACCGGAACGTCACTCGATACGGTGGCTGATCGACTATCATCAAGTTACCAGCAACCCATCAACAACAACATACACCCTTCAAAAAACACACTAACTTCAACCTTAATCACTTGGGATAAGATCCAAGGGTCAGATGGAAGGTGAAACGTTAAAATAGTTGTAGTAAGATCGTTGGCGTCGCGCCAGAACTATTCTGCCTAGATCATTCAAGCGAATGGACTATAGGTGATAATGAAACGACGTACTAGTACTAGAGATAAACAAGTTTAGTAATTTCAATGCAGGCTTTGAAGTAGTAGTCGAACCTGAGACTCGTCTGTTGATGTAAAGTTTGGCGACGCATCTAAACCTGAAGTGATAGGGTGAGGGTTTTCTTAGTTGCCTTCATAAACACTCGGGAGGTGACGGAAAAGTTCAAAATGGATCCTGTTGTCCGCTGAAATGTTGTGTTATCAAGAGCACTTGGGAGTCCTGTACCCCGAGTACCAGTTTTGCTACCACATTTCATCTACCAAATGTTGTTTTCGTGTGAGCACGTGTCTCTCTTTACTGTATGGAAAATTGACGAGACAACAACTCGTTTCGATTGTTTCTAAGTAACATCTTTTGTACATACAATAGAGAGAGACAAATAGGCGAAACGAAAACATGAAGTGGGACTTGCCCTTTGGTACTGTTATTAAGTAGTAAAGGGATTTTTGCAAAACAATAATTGTTCAAATTCAAAACGTGGCACTTTCTGATAAGATACCGTTTGCTGTGTTTTTAGGAAAGGCAGATCGTGACTGAAAGTCTTTATACGTGACAATAGCGGTACATGACATTTAAGTTTCGTGAAAACCCTGGAGAAAGGTTACATGCATTGCATACCCCTTAGCTTTAGGTATTTACAATCTGCATTTAGAACTAGTTTGAGGGTATTTTACTCCACCCATTATATTTATGAAAAGAGTGGTGAAAAATGGCCGTGAGCCCTTATCTAAATATGATGATTTGCAAATGACAAACAATGTAACATTCGTATAGGTTCGTATAGTTAAAGAAAAGGTTTAAACTTTGCGATTTATAAAGATTTTTATAATATCCCAAAAGCTCAGAGCCGGAATTTGAGCTCGCGACCTTCCTGACCGCAGCCCCATTAGATCCTAATTCACAATAACTTTTGGGACATTATAAAGATCCTTAGTGTCGCAAACACTACAAAATCAATAAAACATTTGCTTTATAAGTTCATTTACTAGGCGCTGTCCATACACTCGAGCTAGGCGTAAAACACAACATGAAAAGTATACATACATCGATAGAAGAAAATACACTATTGCACACAACAAATTATAAAAATACAAATTATATAGATATTAAAAAAAATCTGAAAACTATTTGCCTCATACAATGGGCGGTCTTATTCCTAAACAGCGATCTTTACCAGAAAACATTTGGATCGAATGGACTATAGAGGTAGATAGTTTGATTTTAAAATCAACGAACTAATTTGTGTTTTCCCAGTGAGCCACCTCTCTTAGTCACGAATTAGAAAGATGTACTGATAGTGAACCAGCTACATTTGTTCACAAGTTTCTATCGATAAAGTGAAATGCTTTGATGAATCGCGATTCAAGAGGAGACCACCCAGTATGATTGGAGATTATCTTATTTGTCACATCTAAATCTGAGCAATTATACTAGTTCACTGCATTTTTCTCTCTCTTAACGTGTCACTGATTCTTTTGAACCAAGTGTGGTAAAAGATTTAATAATATAAGTTTAAAAACTTGAGATATGGGCAAACTACTGAACTGATTTTGATGAAATATCTATGGGGTCAAACTGAAAGATCTGAACTTCTAAATAACCAACATAAAAAAACTTCCCTCCTTCAGAGCCTCCTCCTTTACTTGAAGTCGATTAAAAATTCACAACCATGTCAGTTTGTTACCTTGATTCGTCTGGGCAAAACACATATTATATGATAGCGCAAGAACATTTTCCTAAAAGATGCGTTAGCAAAATCATCAAAACCTCTTTATTTTCCACTAAATTATATTAAACAAGTACCTAAGTGGTTAATATTATTATGATAAAATATTATTAGATTTAAAATGTTTAATTAATGTTATTGTGATTTATTTTGATTGTTATTTGATTTTAGTTGCCGATTTGAGTACGTTGATTGATATCAATCATTTGGCAATATGAATTGATTTATGTTGTATTGTCTAAAAATCATTTTATATTTTTAGAAACCAAATTAGCTTGCTCTAGTAATTTTAAATCGAATGTCTGGAATTATGTTCGTTAAAAAGTTAGTGGTTGTATTGTTTGCCCAGTCACCTATAAATACAGCAAACGGCTGAGAAATATTCATTCCACTGCGAACTACCATAAGGATAACACCTCCAATAAAAACGAATGTTCAAACGAAACTCTGGTGTTTTCATGATGGACCCTGAAAACTCTTACATAATAGGGAAAAAAACATCATGGGAATCATCGGCACGACAAAGAAGAAGACCGGAAGTCTTGTTTTACATACAGTAGACACGAAAATTACGTAATGTGGTGGGTACCCACGTAACTGCAGTTAAATAAGCACTGTGAAAGCAATGATGAAACAGGCTCCTGACGTTTCAATCAAAACACCATCAATAAAAGTCAATCCGATGCGAATCATTATTTCTGTCTTAGCACAGTCATACTGTTTTGTATGAAGGCTAGGGAAAGTGATAAACATCTTACGCTAAGGCTCTAAAAGAGAGAAAGTACTTACCTAAAGGTATAACTATAGTTATAGTATCGTATACCTTCCTACCTAATTACGTATTAAAACCTCGGTTCCAAACTTTGTAAACGTAAGATATTTATTAAAATAACTGTTTACTTCTCATCAGTTGCGCTAATCTATAGATCGTTTGTAACGGCCTGCAGATAGCTCTTGTGTATTTTGTAAGGATTTGTTTAATTATAAGTTTCTTTGCGTAAATAAAGTCTATTTCAATAAAACACGTTTACTTCTTGATATTCATGTTGAAAATGGCAATCGCTTTAGATTTATCATGAATCATGAGTTATATTAGGTTTAGTTACTAACTTATCATTATCCCGGCCGATAATTCTATAAAAGGACTTTCGTAAGTAGTTGCAAGTGAGCGATAATGAGTTAGTTCTATTTAATTTTGCTTTATAAATGCCTACCGACCCATATTAACTACCATTTTTTATTTGTTTTATCTCAACACGTTCAAAATAATTACAATGATCAAATGTATCATTTCCTAATAGGATTACTTGTAGCTCCAACCAAAGTTCACCGTCATTGCTCCACGAAATCGCTACAATTCTAACCATTGCTGTTTGGGCACCGTGGTTACTATTTTAAGCTGTGGAAAAACCGCAGTGTATGTGCTACAATCTCGTATGAATGAGTCACTGGGCTCTGTCTACAGGCAGTCTAGTCGTAGAAGTCAATGGCAGGCCTACTTTCTCAGACAAAATCACGCCACGTGATTTTTTTTGGCTCGGCTGAAATAACTGGACAAAGCGATTGTTGGTAGGTACGCCAAACGGGAATTTGCAATTATTTCATCAATTGACCATTATTATGAAGGATTGCTATCGTTTTTAGCTTCGGGTGTGGTCTCATTTTGAGATGATTGTCTTCAAGATTAGAAAAGGTATCAGATCTAGGCTAATCAATCCATTATTGCGGCAACAAAAAGTTTACACGTGTAACATTTTGCTTTTCAGCTACGAGTAATTTAAGGTTGATTTTACTAACGCAAAAGAAATTGGGCTAAATGTTATTTTAATTACAAAACAATATAAAAGCTTAGTCTATGATAAAAGGATATGTGAATGGAGCTGCTGGAAGTGGAAGACCTCGACGCGTGTATCGTGATCTGATAGCAGACGTTTTAGAGAAAGGCCAGGTCAAGAGTACCCTAAACCGAGGAGCATGTATGAAGCTTATCCGAGTGAATGAAGTGAAAGAGGTATGTCAGGATCGTAGCCAGTGGATATCCGTGATCTCTGCTTACCCCCATGGGAATGAGGCGTGATTTTATGTATGTATGTATTTATTTACAAAATACTATAAGAATCAGCCGAATATTATTCACAGATCGTTTGCTGTTCGTTTTGTCACTTGGAAGTGTAAATAAAGCACCCCTTGGACCTTTGTAGATTGCACGAACTTTTTTTTAATGATTAGAATCGAGATCGAATTTGTCCGATCTCATTTAATAATTAACGGTTCATTTAGATTAGTGTTTATTAGCAAATTAAGTTTGTGCCAATATTTCATTCGTTAGACATGGTCAGTAGGTCACTGGTCGCTAATTTTCTTAGTAGATGCGGAGGGTTTACTCTGCAAAACGGTAAACGAATTACCGGAAACTCTACTGGACGGAGTGGTTACCACTTTTACGCGTAGTTATTCAAAATGTCAGTACGAAACTTCGTTTATCGTTTTCAGAGTAGACCCCCACTTAAATAGGCTTTAGAAATCTGGTTGTTATTTTCTTTACAAGCAAAACATTTACGATGGAAACTTAATTTCCATTCAACGTCGAGCCCAGAGTGGCATTTTATGAAGTTGTAAGGAAACTTACGGAACGAGATCGTTATGTTTAAGTAAATGTCTTATAATGTTTCAATAGAGATTCTTAAACCTCAGACATTCTTGAAAATTAAAACTTTGAGAAATCTTCAAAATTACATAGCCTTTTTAGGGGATTAGTATTCACTAAAAGAAGTGATTTTTGTATTTGAAAATTTGTAATTGGAATAAGTTTTGCGGAATTCAACGAACAAAATATTCAATATTACAGGAGAGTATGTTTTTGTCTCGTACAAAAATTTTTATGATCATGGGGGAAACTGTAAAGTTTCACTATTGTGTATACAATTTTCAAATAATCCACTTATCTTCACTACTTATCTACTACCGTCCAAATGTCTAAGTCTTTGTTAAACCTGGCAAAGTCCTAAGGATCGCTTGTGAACTTCTCATAACTTATGGAGTAGTTGAATAAGGATCATCTGAGTCTCTAACCTTGAATGTCTCGTAATAACTAACAAAGGTAACGTAACGTGTATCGTATGATACCGTGACATGACGTAACACAATCATACTGATTGGTGATATCCTAGAATAAACTGCATATTCAATGAACATCTATCAACTCGACTGTGGAAGCTAGCTGGGGTGCTCTTAATGGAACAAAAATAGCAGAACTCAGTGCTCATCTAAATATGAATTTAAACTGTCTGACTGACAAATTGCTTTACTGCTTTCGTAGTTCTGTGTTTTCCATTGTTTCTGAATCTTTATTTTTAACCGACTTTCAATCAAAAAGGAGGAGGTTCTCAATTCGGTTGTATTTTTTTTAATGTTTGTTACCGCGTAACTTCGTCATTGAACCGATTTGAAAAAATATTTTTTTATCTGAAAGGTACTGCTTCCAGATTGGTCCCATTTTAATTTTATTAAAATCGGTGTTGCCATTTTTTAAAAATAATTTTTTTAATGTTTGTAACTGCATGCCTCCGTCATTTATGAAACTATGTAGAAAATATTTTTTTATTTGTAATGTTATTTTTACGTCGTAGATTTTCCCAAACAAATTTCATTAAAATCGGTTTAGCCGTTTGGCAATGAAGTCGGTTTCTCTAGTTTTTTAAACTTATAATTATTCTTCCCAGTGTTGTCAAAGTTACAATAATCGGTAGAAGCAAGAGGAGTAGAAGCGTTCTTACTTTAGGCGTTATCAGTCTGAAGAAGTCTACTGCTAGACATGACATGGAAATGTGTTTCCAGGAAGATAAATTTTGCGCCCTTTCCGTCCACCAACTTCCCGCGGTCTTAACGATGACATCCATTCGATAGTAGGCATCCTATCCTTCGTTTTCAAGCTCATCATCATCTGCCTGAATAAGTCCATGGAAATATGCCTCCCCATATTTGGGGCAGAGTTTGCCGTAGCCACCAGAGTTGGCAGGCGGATTGGTAATCATAATGTTTACGCTTTATATTTAGATTCTGCTCCCATCTTCTGGTATGTTATCTTAATTACTTAACGTCATACGACAAGTATAAGAGTAATCCTATGGAACTGCCACAGCTATGAGTATGTAAACTAATTCCTAAAATTCAAACTTATATAATTCAGTGGAAGATTCAAGTTTCAATGACTTAAATGGTTTAAGCCAAATGTACAAGTATTACACGTGGTCAAATCTTCTAGTTACCGTCAAAATAGTCCAAGAATCAGGATACAGCCAAGGACTGTGTCCGTCAGACGCGTGTCTTCCTGTGGCTCGCGGAACACTGCTAATTCTTGTGTCCTGACTCGGTCACAAGGTCGTTCCAACCACTGGCGGAGTATCAATGCGAAGATTGCTGCTGAAATGCGGGCCCAAAACCGTCAACAGAAGAATTCCTATTTTTATGAAACAACGGGATATTTACCATGATTAAATTTCAAATATATAATTATATATATAATTTAACAAACCTCTAAACCCCCAACCCCATTAGGGAATTGCGGGGAACAAATCGTTAGGTCAAACATAAAAGCAGTCAACCAGCTTAAGATAGTTCAGGCCAACATCCAACATAGCGTCACTGGGTTCGCTGCACTAAGAAGAACCCTGGAAGAGCAACCAAACACAATAGCACTGGTCCAGGAACCCTACATGGTCCGAGGCAAGGTAAGCTTTAATGCCCTCCGCGGCAATGTTTTTACTCCAGCACTGCAGAATAAAACACGTACACTTGTCTACGTTCCGAGTACGGTCAAAGCATCTTTGCTATCACACCTGTGCACGGACGACCTTACTGTTGTGAAAATAGAAACTGGTTTAGGAGGTAATCTAGACTCTTTGATTCTAGCATCTGTATACATGGATGGCGGGGCGCAAGCACCACCACCAGAACTCGAAAACCTACTGATCTACTGCAGACGACTAAAATCAGAATGTATTATAGGCTGTGACGCCAACGCACACAGCACAGTATGGGGATGCCAGGACACGAACGAAAGGGGGAGGGACCTCCTGGACTTCATTCTAAGGCATAACCTAAACATTCTGAACAGAGGGTCGGAACCAACTTTTGTGACGTCATGGGCCAGGACGATAGTAGACGTCACACTTGCCACAGATACTATTGCAGAACTAATAAATGACTGGCATGTCGCCACGCATGAGGCATCGTGTGCGGATCATAGGAGAATCAGGTTCAGCCTGAAGATAGGCGAGATGGTTCCGCGCAGATACCGAAACCCGAAGAAAACGGACCCAGGTCTCTATGTGGAGTCAATGGACGCAGCCCTGGGGGGGTTGCGGAAAACTGAACCCGCGGAGACACTAACCCCAGCAGAAATAGAGACAAGGCTCGGATCACTGGTTAACAGCATGACAACCAGCTATGAAAAGGCTTGCCCTCTAATCACGGAAAGCAACAAGATAATTCACCGCAAAGACAGATGGTGGAACAAAACCCTCGGCAAACTGAGAAAGAAGGTTCGTCACCACTTTAACAGGGCCATGAATACAAATAGTGAAGAAGACTGGGCAGACTACAGAGTAGTAAGACAGGAACTTAAGCATGAGATAAAACTAAGCCGCAATAACTCTTGGAGGAAATACAGCAGCTCAATTGCATCCCAGAGTGAAACGGCCCGTCTGAGTAAAATACTTTCGAGTGACACCAAGATAAAACTGGGCACTCTCAAGAAGCCAGACGGTTCGTACACGACAACAGAAAAAGAACAGTTTGAGCTTCTGCTACAAACGCACTTCCCAGACTGCAATCTAGACGGGAATGCAAGCTGGGAAGCAGATCATGAGGGCCACAACCCGAATAAGGAAGACTGGGAACTAGCCGACGCCTTTGTCACAGAAGAGGCACTGTCGTGGGCCATTAGAACCTTTGAACCGTTTAAAGCAGCCGGCACGGATGGAATCTTCCCGGCGCTTCTACAATGGAATCTCACTAGAATCGAGGCGACACTCGCCGCTATTTTTAGAGGATGCATTGCCTGGAAATATATCCCTCACACTTGGAGGGAAGTCAGAGTAGTCTTTCTGCCGAAGCCAGGCAAGTCGGACTACACCCAGCCCAAATCGTTCCGGCCTATAAGTCTAAGCTCTTTTCTACTGAAGACCTTGGAAAGGCTCTGCGACAGACACATACGTAGCGGACCACTGCTCAAGAATCCCATAAATAATAATCAACATGCCTATCAGTCGGGCAAATCGACGGAAACAGCCCTTCACAATGTAGTGCACAAAATCGAGAGCGCGCTAGACTGCAAGCAATCGTGTCTGATAGCATTCATTGACATCGAAGGTGCCTTTGACAAAACAACTTTCCCGAGCATCGAGAAGGGCTTGAGGAATCAAGGTGTGGAAGAAAACCTAAATGAGTGGATTAACAAAATGCTATCAAACAGAGCAGCCCTCATAGAACACTCGGAAGTCACAAGATGCCTTGTAACTAAAGGCTGCCCGCAAGGAGGAGTACTGACTCCTCTGCTGTGGGTACTTGTAGCCAATGAGTTACTTGACTCCCTCAATAAGGACGGGCTGCAAACCATAGGCTATGCCGATGATCTGGCAATCATGATTTCGGGATTGTTTGAATCGACCCTATGCGAGAAAATGCAGAAAGCACTCCGTATCGTGGAGGCTTGGTGCCACACGCACAGCCTAACAGTAAACCCCAGCAAGACAGAACTGGTGCTATTCACTCGCAAGCTGAAGCTACCAAATCTAAATTTACCTTCTCTTTTTGGAACCAAACTGGCTCTCAGCAAAGAGGTAAAATATCTCGGAATATGGCTAGACAGCAAGCTCCTATGGGGCAAACAACTAGAACATGTAACGACAAAAGCCACAAACGTACTATGGCAGTGCAGACGCGCCGTTGGCAAGGATTGGGGGCTAAAACCCAAGCTTTGTCTCTGGATGTACACGGTCATGGTACGGCCAGTGCTAACCTACGGTGCAGTGGTATGGTGGCCCAGAACAAACCTAGTCACCACAATCAGCAAGTTGCAGCAGGTACAAAGGCTCGCCTGCGCCCTGATTAGCGGTTGCGCAAAATCCACACCGTCTGCGGGACTGGATATGATACTAGGGCTAACGCCCCTCCATCTCCACATACAACAGGAGGCGATGGCAGCAGCGTTAAGGATAAGATCCACGAACCAGTGGAAAAGCAGTGGTAAACCAACAAACCACTCAAGAATTCTGGACAAGGCCATACAAGCCATCCCGGAGGCCGTAAAGGGAACCGACAGAATAGCCACGACATACCTAACGGACAAAAAGTACCAAATAGAAAGCCAAAGAGGAACGGTAGATCCTATCTCGACCTCCAACATCTATCACGTTTATACCGATGGCTCCAAACAGAAAGCAGGAGCGGGCTGCGGTTTCTACTGCCCCGAAATGGGGCTATCACGCGCGCAACCCCTCAACAACACAACAACTGCTTTCCAGGCAGAAACTCTCGGGCTTCTCCTGGCAGCAGCAGAGATGCTTACAATTTTAGAGTCTAAGACGAGCGCGGATATAGCAATCGAACGGACAATATTAATCTTTACAACAGACAGCGCAGCACTCATCAACGCACTGGGCAGATCCGATACAAGATCAGAATCAGTCGCACAATGCCACACTGCGCTACAAGAACTAGCTAAAATGCATACTGTCAAAATAAAATGGACAAAAAGTCATGGCTCGTGTTCAGGGAACAATGAAGCCGACTCCCTAGCAAAAGAGGGTGCGAAGCAGACACCTACCACAGATGACCTAGGCCTCTGCAAGCCCCCATCGGCAGAAATAAGGAACAGACTGAAGATGTACTCCCACAAGGAACATCAAAAGCAATGGGAGCGCAGATCAGACTGCAAACACACAAAAACGATGCTGCCAGCGATGGATAAGCACATCACAACAAACCTACTCAAAATGAAAAGAGAGGACTTAAAACTAATGGTAGGAATCATCACGGGCCATTGCGACCTAAACTACCACCTCATGAAAACTGGAGCTACAGACAGCGACCTGTGTCGGGGCTGCCTACAGGACAAGGAAACTGTGGAGCATGTGGTACTGCACTGCTCCGCAACAGAAGAGGCGAGGTCCAAGACAGGGCTCAGGGAACTCATTGAGTCGTGTCCCTCCACATCCACATCCGTGTCACCATCAGGTTTACTGGAGCACTGCTGCCACCAACCCAAAGTCCTTCTCCGTTATTTTAAGGAGTTGGGCTGGCTGGGGTGAGGTTTGGCAGGGGGATAATGCACAATACACCCCATCGCGGGACGTCAGTGCAGATCATATTCCCCCAAATCAATTAGAATTAGAATTAGATGATTAAATTTTGATGAGTTGACTTCCGATATTTCGGCACAGTTGCATGCACCATGATCACGGTTGAACTGAAGTCCACGAGTAAAATAAATGTTATTGGCAGATAAATCGATCTACCCTCTTTCGCACTCTTTTATTGGTTTCGAGACTACTATTGGTTCCATTCTCACTATTTTGTCGATTTCGACACACAACAATGACGGTATCAGGACGCGTAGTGGATGCCACACTTGTTGGTGGTTTGCACATTCGTACCACCGGGTTCCAGACTCCAGATAAAAATAGTGTTAATAGTTTTTTCATAAAAATAGTGTTAAAAACCATGATAGTTTCAAAAGTTAGAAGAATTCCTGTTTATAAAACGGCTTATGGAATTTTAAGTCATCAGATTTGTGTTACTACGATAGCGGATAAAGTTAAATATGTACTCTCTGCTGTTGTCAGCAGTTCATGACTGAAGATCGTGATCACTAGGATGTCTTAGTTGTACAGAGTAGACGGCCTGCCTCCAGCGCGTCCTATTTGTAGCCATTTTCATCTCTCTTCTCTTCTCTTTAAGTTGATTAGTCCACTTAGTTGTAAATATGTACAGTAGACCTCAATCGTTCCATAAAGGAATTAACATGCTATTTCACTGGTCAGTTCGTCCACAATGCCGAGGTCATCCTGGCACATAAAAAATATGATCCATATCCTTCCATGGATTTTGTACGAGCTGAATAAGAGCATGCACCATGGCAGGAGCACTTCTCCTAATCACTTTAAACCGGCAAAAACCATCACAACCACGTTCGAGTTGATGAACGTAGCAACAACGGCAAATTACAAGGGAGGCTTATGTCCAGTAGTGGACTGAAAGGAAAACTGCGTAAAAGTTAGTGAGATTAATGCAAAATTCTGTTTTGCTATCTGTATAGCCACACAAGGACCGTTTAGTTTGGTTATTGTATGAAGATTGATAGTAGCCAGGCCACCCAGTGGTTATTTTGTCATCACAACAGTTTAAGGTGACGATGCACTGCTCCGCAGGACGTTCTTATATGTAAACTATACCTACAATATAGTTAGATTAATACGCAAAATAAGGCGTAGAATCGAACTCACAGCGCATCGTACAGCACTTTGCCAAGACATTTTAGGCATATAGCCCACCGGATACTAATACTTATACATAAAACACAGTTTTTTTATTAATTTTAACTAAGTTTGATATGAAAGGATAATTTCAAGAATATAATAATGCTCCCGTTTTTCTAGGCGTGGTTGCGTGAATAGGAGTTTTTAAAACGATAAAGTAATTCTCTAGTCATTGAATAGAATAACTTTTTGAGTTTTGTTCCAGGGTTGTGCTTTACAGCAATCGAAAAATTGTTTTACACTTATATTTATGTTGATTCATTCATTATGATGAGTATAAACTAGTTTTGATGAGCCAAGGATATAAAATTGGTTGGCACCTTCTTTCCTTAATTAATAATAATTAAAAATATTATAGACTTCTATTAATTAAGTGAAAGTCGGCAATTAAAAAATAGCTACTACCTACATTTAGCTTTCTGATGCAGTTTTTGACACGGATAACCAAAGTGTTTTGACAAGAAAGGGGGACGAGAGTAAAAGGTGACCCCTGACGTGTTAAATCAACATTAGACCTTGAAAAGAATCAAAACAACCAGTTCAATTGACGGATACATAAAACAGCCGCGCCAAGAAGGAAACGCAATTCGGGCCCGCATTGACCTTTAAGAGCGCCGAATTCGTGGACGTCAACGAACTGACAATTCGCTTTCAAATCCTTGCACCTTGAGCTATATCGCCCACAGCATCCGTCCCGATTGCAATTTATTGTTGGCAGCCTGCCTGAATAGATTGCATTGCACCTAGTCAGGTTCGTACCATAGTAGGGGAAAGAGAGCAGCGCAATATCTCGCGGAATTTGTGGTCATACATGAAAAAAAAGGCGATAACCTGATTTCACTCCACATCCACATAGTTTGTACCATGCATCATAATCCTAGTACTTTTTTTACCCATCCACTGTCAGCGCAAATAACTTTATGGTAAGATCTCAGTGTATCTTTCGTTCCTTTTACACCTAAAATAGTCATTATTTGCGTTCAGCCTTCCAACTTTTATAGTCATAGTAATCATTATTTTATCTATTTAAAAGCTACCTTCGTTCTATCACTGACTGGCCTTTCAGCTCAGTTGGTAGTACCTCTGCCTTCTGCGCCCTAAGTAATACCTATTTGTGTGATGAACAATAGTACATTGTTACCTGAGTGTTGAAAGTCACGTTTTTTGAGTCCCGAGACGGGTTTGGCGCCAGAGCGTAGCGAGGGCGCCAATGGAGCTTGAGGGACTTAAAAGACTTTCATCCGAGGTAAACACTGTGCTTTTCATTACGAATACAAGGAAAGTAAAAATAAAAACATGAAAGAAAAATTAGTGAAAATGAAGATTGAATTGCCGCCTTCCCGGTTTTTTTTTCTTTTTCTCTGGCGGGCCTTCGGTTTCGTTTCGCCAGCATTATTCAGCCATTATTTTCATTTTCATAATTTAAAAAATGGTAAATTGTTTGCTTAAATCTATGTTATTTTAAAGAAATAGTTGAACGTACGAGTACGAATATAATAATTAAGCCGTATAAGGGATCAACACACGAGTATAGTAGGCAGTGCTCATTTTTATCATATTTTTTATAAATATTGTTGACATCGATGATATATTAATAAAGTAATTTAGAAGATATATTATTTATTTAATACTACCTTTATGTTATTTAAATTTAAATTTTACATTGCGCTCTAATTAGACTTTTTAAACTTCTTACCGTTGTAATGGGTTTTTTTTAAAAAACAAGTTCTATTTTATTCAACCATGTTCCAACTTTCTAAAGTCTTTCTAACTGCAAGGAGGTTGTTAAACCAAATTCCAACTTTTTATTCAGCAAGTAGGATGGAAACCCATTACAACGGTAAGAAGTTTAAAAAGTCTAATTAGAGCGCAATGTAAAATTTAAATTTAAATAACATAAAGATAGTATTAAATCTTAGGAATATCTTCTAAATTACTTTATTAATATATCATCGATGTCAACAATATTTATAAAAAATATGATAAAAATTAGCACTGCCTACTATCCTCGTGTGTTGATCCCATAAACGGCTTAATTATTATATTCGTACTCGTACGTTCAACTATTTCTTTAAAATAACATAGATTTGAGCAAACAATTTACCATTTTTTAAATTATGAAAATGAAAATAATGGCTGAATAATGCTGGCGAACCGAAGCCGAAGGCCCGCCAGAGAAAAAGAAAAAAAAACCGGGAAGGCGGCAATTCCATCTTCATTTTCACTAATTTTTCTTTCATGTTTTTATTTTTACTTTCTGATGAAAAGCACAGTGTTTACCTCGGATGAAAGTCTTTTAAGTCCCTCAAGCTCCATTAGCGCCCTCGCTACGCTCTGGCGCCAAACCCGTCTCGGGACTCAAAAAACGCGACTTTCAACACTCAGGTAACAATGTACTATTGTTCTCTGTGTGCTACATTGTATTTTGAGTACCTACGTATTTACAATAATAATTTATTATATCAGTTACCTTGTTTCCATAGGTCTGCTAAATTTGGGGCTAGAAAGTGTTGTGTGGATTGTTCACAATTTATTTTATTTTATTACTTACTAAGTTGAACTCAACGCTCACCTTGAAGTTCAAAGCTCCATCATAACATGAATCCTTTCATTAATACTCTTAATAACCAGCCTACGAAGAGCTTCTATCACACTCTTGCAATGTTCTACCCTGTGGTTTTACCTATCCTGTAGCACGCGATGGTCGCGCCCACGAGTCTACTCGTAATTTACGATGCATACTGCATTTGTTGTCGCCGACATCCGCTGATTTACTGTCGTCATCATAATATCAACCATTTCCCTTAGGCTTCAACTGTTTATAAACGCATGGAGCGGTACTTTGAATCCCCCATCACTGGTGTTTATAGTAGCGTTTACAGGTCGCAAGACGCGAGAGAGAGATCGCGTAATAAAATTGAATGTCATGCTCAAAAACACTTGTTATTTTCAAATCAAACCCGATGAAAGGTGATAGCGTGCGTGTGTATAGGGGTTAGTTTGATACACGCCTATGAATATCTAAGAAGGAGCATTAACCTGTTTGCTTTTGAGTCTTAATAATAATTAAGTATGTTGTTGAATTCGTGGAAAGATAACTAACGGTTGTATGGTAACCTTTCTCTGAGTCGTTCCCCTCTTTCCTTCTTCCCTTATTTTTCTTATATTATAGATTTTTCGCCAGTTCCACCTATCCTTAACAAACAATCTATCCCTACTGGTATCATCTTACTAAGTTACAAGGACCGATAGCGTAGTAGTTGATACATCTCCGTGTAGTATATAAAAAGAGTAAAATAAAATATGCATGTCTCCAGCTTCTTCATATAAAAATGTAAATTCTAAAAACGCCAATATTTAAAGCCTAATTAGAGCAATCATAGATTTGAAGGAAAATTCAATGTGGGCAAACGGCTAACGATAGAGCTTTATTATAGTAAACGCAAGATTTTAAAGCATAACTTTGGACCTTCCACTCATCGTGACATTAAAATACATTACTTGACTACTCACTATTTCATAACAACCTTCTCGTTTCCCGACAAATCCGTGAGGTTACATACTAAGTAACTTTAAAAGCTTAATCAAAACCTCGTACGTTAAGTGAATGTATTTATAATCATTACAATGACTCAGGAGTTTACAAAATTACTCCTCTTAGCTCAGTAGGTCTGTCTTCTGCACCGTAGGTCGTGGGTTCGATCCCCACCGAGAACAAATATTTGGGTGGTGAACATCGATGTTTGTTCTCTGTCTGGGTCATATTGTATTCTAAGTATGTATTTACAAAAAAAGTAGTATTATAAAAAAAGTAGTATAGTATTATATCAGCTATCTGGTTCCATAGTACATGCTCTGCTTAGTTTGGGGCTAGGTAGAGTTGCGTGGATTGTCCACAATATTTATTTAATTAATCATATTTTGAGTTTCATCCAAATTGTCTTTGACTGAGTATAATTGTTGCAAGCTCTGAAAATAAGTAGATAAACCGGTCATCGGTGAGAACTGTTTTATTACACACACACATGTCCATGACGTGTATCGCAAACCAAAATCACGCATGGAAGTGGTCAATGCGTTAGATAAGATAGCATGTAATATGTAAGTGTGCAGCGATGTCAAACTACGGTAAATTTGGAGACAATAGGGAATTAAGGTCAATCGCTTTCACGTATCTAGTTAATTACCGGCTTTTAAAAGGGAAATGTAGAATAGTGATAAAGGCAGTAAGTGTGTTCACATATGCGCCTACTCCCATTACTACTATTATTTTACAGTAAGGTACGCAACTGACTTTCGTGTTAAATGGTATTACAAAGCCTAACTTTGGTTTCTTTAAAAGTAACAGCCTAAGCAAAAGCTAAAAATGGATGAATGGTAGTAGTGGTCTAAAGTGGCGGAGTTAGTATCACAAACATTATGTCCCGGCTGTCTTAAGATTTTTCCAAATGTATTGCCCGAAAAAGGGAGCGCTCAAGATTTTTAAATGATTACGATATTAAAATTGGCAACCTGGCATTCGTTGTATTTTCTAAATGTCTGAAAACATTGTTTTGACTGGCCTCTCAGCTCTGCCTTCTGCGCCGTAAATCGTGGATTCAATCTTGGTCGCGTGGAACTGGCACCTAGACTCACTTTCAAAGTGATTCTTGCAATTGTGTTGAATAAAATTTTATTGAATTTGAGTTTGATTCAATCCCCACCAATAACAAATATTTGTGTTGTAAACACAGATGTTTGTTCTCTGTCTGGGTGTTATTTTGTATTGTAAGTATGTATTAATCAAATAAAAATATGTGTAAGTGGCAGCTATCTGGTTCCCATAGTTCTGCTTTAATTCGGATTATATAGTGTTGTGTGTGTTGTCCATTGTCCACAATATTTATGATTATTGTTTTTATTCAAGCTCGAATCGAGAATAAAAGTTATGTAACAATAATAATATTCGCCTCACCGTAACACATAATAATTATTTATTGGAGTTAATCACCTTACAATGTGTTTGTGTTTTAGTGATTAGAATCGAAGTTCGTTTAAGTGAAAGTCGATAGCCTGAAGCGAATGAAAAAAAGATTTATTTTATTTTAACACTCAAACTGTGAATGGTAATCAAAATGTTTGTTTTATCGAGAAAGAGTCTGTAAAGGATTACAATAGTCATAGAAATAACATCGACTGGCTTATCAGCTCAGTTGGTATTAGTAGCTCTGCGTTCTGCGTCGTAGGCCGTGTGTTTGATACCCACCGAGAACAAATATGTGTGTGGTATTTATTTATTAATTTAATCGTATGGCAATTCTAAATAGGCGTGAAACTAGTTTTCGGAATTTAATATTTGTGTGGTGACCGCAGATGTTTGTTCTCGGTCTGGGTGTTATTTGTATTCTAAGTAGTATAATGTATGTTTTTAAGTATTGTATCAGCTATCTGGTCCCATAGTACAACACATTTCCAAAGTGATAAAATGCCCGGGGCTTCTGTAACTTCAAAAATAAGAGAATGTTAAAACTAAAACAAATACATGATGTACATTACCATGCAAACTTCCACCGAAAATTGATTTGATCGAGATCTAGTAAGTATTAGTATTTCAATACGTCATAAATCGTAAACCACAATTTACCTTTCCACGAACTACAAGAACTTTTGCATTATGTTACTTGCTGCTACGGAACCCTTCATAGGTGAGTCCGACTCGCACTTGGCCACTTTTTGTTCTTTGAATAGCGTTATTCGGTAGATGGAAAAATCAGCCCTTAGGAGTACCTTTAAATAAAATTGTTGAAATATACAATAGTTGAGTTCATATAAATAAAGTATGTACGCGTGGGCGTGTCTCAGTAGCTTACAATAGTGCATTCAACTGTACAAAATACATTTATTTAATCAAGCTATTTACGGTTGGATAGGTTTGTTAGGGGAAAATAAATTTATTGATTGTGTTAACCACTATTTCTGTAATTTGTAATCGGGTAATAAGGAAGATATATTTATTGAAAGGGGGGATTAGACGTTGATCTACACTTACGGGTGACCGTTGACACGATTTGTACACGCAATAAGATATACTACGAGGTATTTTTTGTTATTGAAAGTCATTGAGAGGAAAAATAAAAAACATAAGACGTAAAAAATGTGCTAATAAACTTTTTTCTTCTCCACAAGAAGGTACTATTTAAAAAAGTCTACCAATTTTTTTTGTCGTGAAAAGCTTATCTTTTGTTTGAAAAGTATATATTCTGAAGGTATCGCTCTAAGTATTATTATAATATATACTACTTAATAGTAACCAAAACGACTTTTCATTTATGAATGAATGATCAAAACGACTTACAAAAGCAAAGTAAGTGCATGGCTGCTAATCGGACAGTTTGTAGCATAGAGAATCCTTTGATTGCCAAGGTCAAATCTATTTTTATTGTCCGTTGGAAGTCTCTAGCGTTTTCCGGCAGCAGAGGGGATCCATCTATTTTTCAGAGTCCCCTTCGAGCAATTTTCATTTAATACCTCTGCGACTGTGCATTGGGCACTGTGGGTAGGGCAACGACATTTGACATTGGTAGAATCAATGGCCCGGCCTTATACTGTTGACAGTCTAGAACTCTCTAAAATGATGATAAAAAGATGTTTTAATATTTAAAACACACGTATTTTTCAATCGACAGCATTTATCAATTGACAGCTTGTCAAAAACAAGGTTTTTTTTTATTCGACGTAGATTGAACTATTAGCCCTAGTTTTCGATTTGTGTAACTTTTATTTTAAACAATAAAAAATAATAATATTAGACATTCAAATACGTCAAAATATTACTGGAATAATAAATAAATAAATAAATAAATATTGTGGACAATTCACTCAACACTACCCAGCCCCAAACTAAGCAGAGCTTGTAATATGGGAACCGGATAGCTAATATAATACATTCTTGAATACATTTTTTTTTTTGTAAATACATACTTAGAATACATATAACACCCAGACAGAGAACAAACATTTATGTTCACCACACAAATATTTGTTCTCGGTGGGGATCGAACCCACATAAATAAATTGAAATTGAAAATATTATGAAGGTTTTTAGTTAGTTCCCTTCTATTTTCTCTTATTTTTATTTTTTTGTATCTGATTTAGGTACGGGTTAATACACGGGTTAACTTTCTTTCTAATAAAGAACTACTCAAGTATTTTGATACTATCAGAGTTCTATACCCTATAACGGTATTCTTTCTGTTAATATAATTACCAGTTGTAATAGGTGTTAATGTATTAAGCAGGCAGGCGCATGGTTTGATTTGTTGGACCAATGTTCGAACTGAGGTATGATTCCGATCTCGATAACACGTAACAGTGCTGCCGCAGCAGCAATGCGGTGCAGCAGTGCTGTGCGGTTCGTAGTGTTCCACCACCCATTTACTTGTCAACATTTACCACAGACATTCACGTAGTTACTATAGCAGCGGCGCGGCAAACGTGTCACTAACTCATGGCCTGCGCACACCTAGTTAGCTGGCGGTAGCGATCAGTGAAACGCTGTCAAATATCGCTGTCAAATCTTAAATCTTAAGACAGCGTTTCATTGATCGCTACCGCCAGCGAACTAGGTGTGTTCGAGCCTTCACTGTCGATTCTGAAAACACAAGTCACTCAAGCGATCGCGTAAATCGATGTGAGTTGTCAATTTTTGTTTGAAAAATTTGAAAATGGAACAATTTGAACGTGTCACTAACTCACTACAGGGCGTCGATTCCGGCAATACAAATTACTCAAGCGATCGCGTAAATCGATTTGAGTTGTTCCGTTGTTGATTCCAGCAACACGGCTCGATTGAGCGATCGCTGAATCGAACCGTGTTGCTGGAATCGACACGTTGCTGCGACACTGCTGCCGAGCTCCTTCTCTCTCTTCTGCTAACCTTCCGTTGCATAAACCTATAGAAAATGTATTGGGACAAGCACTGACCAGTAATTTTGCTACAGCTACCGGGATCGGAATAATACTCTTTATTTAAGTTAGAACTTTGAAAAAGATTTAATTATTAAGTTGCATACAGCCAAATGCTGTACTTGTTGTGATACATACACATAATATATTAACATAGACATAATGATGACCTACCTACTTATTATAATGGAGAAGCTAAGTAATGTATAAAATTACCAAGCGTTATTACAGGTTATCTGTGTCAATGGCCGATAACAAGCGCAAATTGTCTTTACAAGATAGTAGAAGTAAGAAAACAATCTAGAGCGGCAAACTATAATTCTGTCCTAAATCATGTTTTTTAAGTAATTGTTGATTATTTTTGATTTCTGTCGACCATCCATTCCACCAGCTGTCTTCACAGAGTCCTCGAGTTTTTCAGGCACATTGCCAGGAAGGAAGAGAGTAACCTCGAAAAGATGGTGGTGACTGGCAAGGTGGACTGGCAAGAGGCCGCAAGGACGGAGCCTGATGCGTTGGAGCGACCAAGTGCGCTCAGTAACAGACACCTTCGTGAGCGAAGCCATCATTATCGCGGAGGAGAGAACCCGAGGAACATAGTGCAGATTAGGGTCATGCACGAAGGAGGATAACCCCTCAATAGTGAGGATATCGATGCAAGGAACATTTTTAATTTGATTCTTTTGGCATAATTAGATAAGTAAAATAAAAATAAAAGTGCGCAGCGATGCTGTGTTCCGGTTCGAAGGGTGTTGCTGAATCCTAAGTCAAAACGTCACACACACAGTAGGTATAATTACCTACTGTGTGTGTGATGTTTTGACTTAGGATTTATTTAGTCAACACTCGCCAGACTCAAAACCAGAACCAGAGACAGAGCCAGACAGAGCTCATGGTAGACCTACAGGCATGTGGCAAACCTCATGTGCCTGTCATTCAGCGACACCCTTCGAACCGAAACACATTAGTGCGAGCACTCACACAGACTCAAAACCAGAACCAGAGATAAAGCCAGACAGAGCTCATGGTAGGCCTACTGAAGTTAATGGATGCAGTGCAGTGCATCATAGGACGCGTACAAGACCTGTGAGGTACCACTACCACTACACATCATCAGGTGGGCCGTATATAGGCTAGTTCCATAGCAGTTATATCTAGACACGCGGCAGCGTGTCAAAGCCAAGTTCAAGCAAGGGAACTGGCTAGCCAGCTACGAGTGCAATATTTAAAAATACACAACCTTTCCGTTCTTCGCCACTTGGGTTAAAAAAACAAACAGAGGTGCTACGGTTCCTTATAGCAACCTATGCCGACAAGTTTTAGCGTTAGGTACTGCAGTCAGTCGGCATTAGGTATTGCTTGGTTTCCTCACGATGTTTTCCTTCACCATTTGAGAACACTGTCATAGTGTAGGTAAATACATTTTTGGGCCGAAAAACTCATTGGTACACGACTGGATTTGAACCCAAGGCTTCAGGATCGGAAGGCGGGGCCGCTACCACTAGGCCACCAGCACTTTAAATTGCCAGTAAACAGGGACGTCGTTCCAAGGCAGCATGAGTTGATAATAGATAGATAGATTACACTTAATTGTACTTAAGGACACATCATAAAAACTTGATGTAACAAAATAAAGTACAACGGGCGGCCTTAAGAGGGCATCACACAGGCGACTCTCCATACAAACGTGGTCGGTCCCCTATTTCCTCCCTGGATAATGCCTCTAGCTAGAGTAACCATTTTATCTCATAAAATCCAGATCTGATAAATACGTGCTCGTATGTTTTCCTTTTTTTCAGAAACTTATTGATAAAGAAAATATGACCCTCATATGATTTATATGAAATATGAATTGGAGGTGATATTTTCTTTATCAATAAGTTTCTGAAAATAAAGAAAACATACGAGCACGTATATAGCAGATCTGAATTTTATGAGATAAAATGGTTACTCTAGAGGCATTATCCAGGGAGGAAATAGGGGACTACGTTTGTATGGAGAATCGCCTGTGTGATGCCCTCTTAAGCCGGTTTTTTACGGATTAAAATCCTCCTTTATAAAAAAGGTCTTACTTTCGATGTTTCGATCATAAACGCAGTAACTATTATTGACTTAGCCTTATTTAACCTTAAGAGCGATATAGGTAGAAAGTTGTAAACATTCCTATGACTTTACGGTTAAAAGCACTCGATGGGTAAAAAGGTACGTTAGTTTTATTGCTGGAGATAAAGCCAGGAAGTACCGTTTTTTGAAGAGGACATGGACGAATAAATAAAACAAGGTGATAAAATATGCTTGTGTAAACAGTTGAGAAGTATCTCTCTCTCTCAATAACACTTTCGAAATCTAGTAAGTACCGTTTTTTTTTAAACTAAAAATTGTGTTCAACTCATTACTAGTGGATACAAAAAATAATGTGTGCCAATCACTATCCAGGAACTAAGGTCCTATTATTGAAAATATGAGAGACGTTTCAAAGTGATCCTTGCGATCGTACTGAATAAAATACACTTTTCATTTAGATTTTTTATGTTTCTACCAATTGGATGGGTCATTGGGATTGGGAACTTGATTTGCTTGGTTCGACCCGAAACGATTGATTCGAGTTATTATTTTTACCCACACCTACTTTTTCTAATTTCTAGTGTTTAAATTCAAATAAATGACACGATGAAAAACCAAAGTCAGCAGATAAAATAAGCAGATACTTACATACTTATTATACCTATATTTTACAAACTAATTAGAAGATGTTTTAAGCTTTGATCTTCAATGAACAGAATTCATGCAAATTGAATTAAGTCATTAGTTAATACTATTGTTTACCAAATTAACTAATGATAATGTTCCTAGCACAATTTTTACTATTTTTATTGAAATTTATTTTATTTTCGCTAATGTAGTAATTAATTAATTAGTTTTCTGTATTGTATGTGTAAAAATACTAAATAATATCGTTGCAAGATAAATAAATAAAATTAATCCGAACCCTTGTAAATTGTCTAGTGTCTTCTTGTAAAAAAAATCCATTCCATCCAACGATTTTCTGGTAGAGATTGTTGTTTAGTGATAAGACCGCTCATTATTTTAAACAAATAGTTTTACGTTTTTATTGTTCCTACCTATACTTTAATAATAATTTGTTGCGTGTAATAAGGTATTTTCTATGTTTCTACCAATAAAATTCACGTAAAATTATCCACAATTCGATGCCTTAAAAGCCTACCACAACAAATACCTACCTGACCTACTTTATGTAGTAAGAAATCAATTTTGTTGATCAACAGAATAAAGTGATCCGATGGTATCAACCAATAGCGTGAATAGATGAGTTTTGCTGACCAACATTTACCACTTAGTATAACTAGACTAGATTTATCGTTAAAACATCACGTCTTGTTTAATTCTTGACAAACACATTAAAAATGCATATTTTTGCGATATTAATTAAACTGTCACCCGCACTAAAGGCCTGCGCACATCTAGGAGCTAACCTCTCGTGGAGAGAATTACTATATTCCTTGGAGCTAACGCTGTCAAATGTAATATTTAATAATATTTAATATTTAATTTAATCTGTCATATTTAACAGCGATCCACTGATTGCCATTGCAGATCGCTTAAATGTTCGATGTTCGTTAGTAACTTAGTATGATGGCTCATACTCGGCCATTTTAAACCATTTTCAGTTGTTAGTTTTGTCAGCCTTTGATATGTTCAAGAAAGGAGTGAGTACTGAGATGGCGAGTGATAGGGGAGAATGGAAGAAAAAGACATGTTGTGCCGACCCCACATATTGGGATAAGGGCAGGAAGAAGAAGAAGTTTTGTCAGCTTCAAATTCAATGAGGGACAGTATTTTCAATATTTTCCTATTAATTATTATCTATGCCAATATTTTCAGGAAGATTGACTTTGAACCATCTCCGCCTTTTTTTATTATTATACCTAGTCTAATCTTTGAAATTATCCAATTACTCCTACAAAATTCTGCCAAGTAGTTGGTATAATGACAATAATTATTGTTCCGACAGGTTGTTATGGCTATTTTGGCTATCATCATAATATTGAGAAGCTAAAGGTATTCACGGTCGGAGCGATTGAAATGAATGACCAATTTCAATTTCTGCAAAAAGATAATAGTCCCTATTAGATAATTTGGCGTATCCAACCAGGCAATGATATAACAGAAACATGATTGTTGAAGACTTGGAGCTATAACAACCGCACAAAACGTGTTGAAAAAAAGTAATAAAATTCTGAGCAGCGAATAGAGAGGTGGCATGATAGTCGTACGATCAAACGAATCACAAGTCGTATTCTCAATGCAAGCAGCGTGTCCGTGGCGTGGGTTTATCTGTTACTTTATTATGTAAATTTAAAAATACAAGCTTTTATATAACCAAATCTTCAAGGTCACTGTCGAATGATTGGGATTCAGTTGAGATTTATCGGCTTTTACTGGTAATCCAGATTAATAACACTTGTGAACTTGTTAATCTATTGGGAATTACTGTAGTTACACAAACTACAGAAATGAATTCTCCTACATTTTAAGTAAGGACTATTTCAGTCGCCTGTACTCTATTATTTGCATCGACATTTGCATACATAAAAAACGAATAAATCTTTTCGACAAATAAAATGACGAATTCATAAATGCATTGTGTTTTTTCCTTTTGACATTGGCCAATTCCCAGACGGATATTCAAAAGAGACAGTGTTATCTACACAGCTGTGGGCTGTGACCACTGAATTCGTGTGGTACGGTGGTACGGTTAGCCATAAGTTGCGTGCATACTGTGCATAGTCTCAGAACCGTTTCGTCAGTGAGATTGGTGGCGCGCGACCGCGACCGGCTTCGGCAGTCCAGTCCGCCTCAACCCATCGGCACTACACCACGCACCGTTCTACTATCATCTCGCGAACTTAAAAAAAAAAGCCGGTCGTGCAAAAGTGACAGTGCGAGTGAGCTTAGTGAAACGGAATATTATCGAGACTTGAACTACGACCTGTTACAACGAATATACGACCCTTTTTTTTGATATTGCACAACATCCTTGGTAAGTTTGAGATAATTGATTATATTGAAGTAAAATTAATTAGTTATGAATTGCAGTAAAGATAATTGGTTAGGATTTCATCAGTAATTATACTGACCTCTGGACTTAGAACTATGACAATGACAACAGTCACAGTTATTTTTTTACTAACTTACGTCGATAAAAGGTATGTTATTTAACTAATGACATGTTAGTTAAAATTTAATCATGTTTGCTTAGCGTCGATGACAAACAAGTTTTCAAGGTTTTAATTCGCCTAATTTATTTCGTATTTCTAGTTATTTCAACTGTTGCGCTATCTTGCATGACGAGTTAGCCACTATTTTGTGTATTGTTTAAAAAAAAAATCGTTTTATTCGATAGGTACTATGGTTATAAGGTTTGATGGGTAAATGGTAGGTAGGTTTAGTTACGTTATGTACTGCATTTCAAAATGTCACAATTTGGTACTAATAAAATCAACATTACCGTTCGCTGTTTTGTAATCAGTCTTAATGAAGTAGGTAAGAAGATTATTTTACATAATATTTCATACTGTTTGCAATACAATGGCCCTACTCGATTTCTTTTCAAATATTTTTGATGGTAATTTACACCCAGTATCTCCAAAATTAATACTACCCGCATGTTTAAATTTACTGACATTTGAATGAAATCTTGCGTGAAAGGATAAAATTCTTTGGAGAATAAATAAGTACGAAAAGGTCAAGTTTTGAGGAAATACGCAATTACTACTATTTATTTATGGTAATTATCTGACAGGTTGTTTATCTTTTATTTTTAACATCTGACATTATTGTAAAACGGGTAAATTAATGCATATTTGTGTACTTTTTTGAACAGTAGTGAATATTTTTGAAAAGATAATAAATATTTGCTTCTTCTTGTAGAGTTATAGCGTATTTCTGTTAAACAAGGCTAGTCGGTTACTTTTTACATAGGTACATATTTATATTACTATTAAACAAATATTTACAAAATACACAAGAAACAGTTGAGCTATATGCAGACCGTTAAAGACGGTATAGAGATAGAGAGATATTTGGTATAAGAAGAGAGTAAAATTAAAACAAAAGGAAATAGTTTAGGTAGTAAATCCAGTTTTTTGGCGAAAAGTTAAAACATAACGTTCAGTAACAGAGCAAAGAAATCTTTTCACATTCCCAAGACCTCACACTTGATAATCAAAGAAAGCGCGTGACAAATTAGTGCGTGAAACCACGACTAAAGTTCATTTCGTAAAACAACCAAGTAATAGTCGTGGAACAGTTTACAGCCAGTAGTTAGAATAAGGAAATGAGGCGGCAGGGCTGCCCCGAGGTGGTCGAGGGTTAATAGAAGCGAGACCAGTCTAATCGTAATGTTCCTATTACGGTTACCACGTACAGCGAAGCGTTGAAACCTGCTCTCGCGTTCTTATGATTATGAAAAAATATTTTGCACTCCATTATAATTAGCAGGATTATGTGTGAGAGATGATTTATGTCCAAGAAGTAAGAACTTAGATGACATGATAGAGAAAAATGAAAGAAAAATACATGTTGTGGCGATCCCAAAGATAAGTAACTCTTTATAAAGAGATCATCCACGTCCAGGGAAGTATCACCACCGTACCAATTTTGTAGGCAAGCAGTGATGCTCGAATTGCTGTTTCAACTTGAAGAACCGGTGCAATTACAGGCGCATACGGCTTAACACCTTAACATCTCAGATTGATGGACGCAGGGCAATGCTTCATTGACGCGTCCTTGTGCTAGATAGCAATTATTGTTACAAGCAAAAGTAGACGCTCAGCACATTGGCCATTAAAATTTGCTTGTTCGAAGTTTCTAGATCTTTTTTTTATAACTCAAGGATCTGGAACTGTTATTTCTTGTTGTCGAACTACGCTCTAAAACATCGTCGAACCAACAACACAATTTTTACTGCTACTTTTTTGATAATTGCAGTTTTATCATCACGTATGACGTCGTCATTTGCATTACAAATCTTAGGGGCGTTCAATGCGTTCATAGTTCATCTGGTAGTGAACTATGAACGCCCCTATTATCGCCGTGCGCGCTTATTATTATTAAGAACTGGAGTTTTTTTTTGAGATATGCCTCTTACCTGGGCTGTGTTTTTGAGAGTAGAAATAATATCATTGCTTTTGACTAACAGGCTAGTCTAAAGCATGACGAATAGTGCGAGATCCATTTCAACGACATTTATAAATCAAATTATAGTATTATCTAAGTACAGCAACTTATAATATAATACTATATTTTATACGCACGTAGTTCTCACGATTATTTTATTGTACAATAGCTTATACAAACGTCATAACAGTAAGACATCTTTATTAAAACGAATTCTATTGAATTTCAAACATTCAAAAGAGCTCGTACATCGCATGTAACTAACGGAAATTGCAAGTAATAAAGGAAATATGAGAATTTAGGTGAAGAAACGGCAAAATTGCTTAGCAAACAAGAATAAAACCTAAGTAGGTACACGAGGTTTTCAATAGCGTTGCTTACCGCTACGCTCGTATTGAAGCAAGTGTCAAATTGACATGATTTTAATCCCAATATTTTAGTAAAAATTTAGTTTCAAGATTTGTATTTAACAAAAATATGCAATCTTGCAAAATTAAACGTCAACTAACTTTTTTTATTTTAATTTAAATTTATATTACTTACTTGTGCAGTGCATACTTATTACCTACAAAGATATCATGGAGGTAGTCAGATAAAAACTGTTTGCCCATCCAATTGACTGGCCTCTAGCTCAGTTGGTATAGTAGCTCTGCCTTCTGCGCCGTAGGTCGTGGGTTCGATCCCCACCGAGAACAAATATTTGTGTGGTGAACATAAATGTTTGTTCTCTGTCTGGGTGTTATATTGTAACCTAAGTATGTATTTACAAAAAAAAATGTATTCAAGTATTATATCAGCTATCCGGTTCCCATATTACAAGCTCTGCTTAGTTTGGGGCTGGGTAGTGTTGTGTGAATTGTCCACAATATTTATTTATTTTATATTTAATCGGAACGTAAAGCCAAATTACAGGTAATAAAAGTCTGAATTGCTGTGATTGTAGATCGGATGATCATACCATTATTTCAATTTTTTTGTTGCGTTAGAAAATGTTTTTAGCTGTCTGACTGTCTTGACTTTATTTATTATACGTACAGTATACGTTCAAAGCGCTGAAAACTGCGGAACAATTTCTCCTTTTGAAAGATCGGATCGTTATTCAATAATTGAAATTCGAATATGAAAACTCGTGACTGTAATAAAAACATTAAACCAAAGAGGTTAGAAGCATAGCAGAGTCAAAGTCTGAACATTGCATTTTTTTTTTTTTTTTAATTTATTTAAAGGGCTTTGTCGCAATGCGACCACACTGCCCTATAATAACACAACAAATAAAACTTAACTTAATCTAAATTTATACAAACTTATTAATGCTTACAAGTTTTTCTACCAAGAAGTTTTCTTTATTGGTTTTCTTAGCTATACAAACTTTTTGGTAGGTAAACTTGTTAGGATCTGCTTTTTTTTGTTAAACTGTCTGCAATGTCATTTCACACAAAATTTATGCTTGCGAATCTTGCGATTTTAGGTTATCATGAAAATAATTTGGAAATACATATTTAAAAAAAAAATTGTATTGTAAAAGAGTTTTCAAGGATTGCTCTCACAGTGTAATAAAGAATGGTGACATTCGTAAGTTTAAATCAGTAATGCAAATATTTTGAGGTTATCAATTTGGTAACATTGGCTAGCACGCATTCAGAAAACACTTTTGTATTCTATACTTTGTAAGCGTGATAGGATAACTGACACGATAACGATTATAATGTTAATCCTTTGATAACGCCTCACAGTTTTGGTGATGTCATCATACAAGGTCGAATTAATATGTTAGGTAATGGAAATACGATTTTCTCTAACATTCTCGGAAATTTGATCATTATTTTGACTTCGAGTTAAATCAAATTTGCTGTACTAGCCAAAACATGCAAGCAGTGGCCGACAAAATTTGTATGAAAATCCATTACTGTCGTGTTGAACGGCCAGTCATAATATTATCTGTCACATAATTTAAAAATGGAACGATTTTTTACTCCGAAACAACCCAGGTAACTTTTAAAACACTATTTAAATATCGAACTGGATCGTAAAATTAAATGCTGTTTATTGAAATAATTCAATATGAAACTACTCAAAGATGTTGCAATTACGAGTACCTACGTATTGAATTTAAATTTTAGGTACTCCTCTGACTACGGAGATTTATTATATTTAGATTGAACTTGGAATACTCCAGCAAGGAAGTCATAACTTTGCGCTCACTGTAATAAATTTAGCGTGCAATTTGCAGAGAAAAAACACTTACCCCGATTTATTCTGTATTGTTACTGGAGCACGGTCCATATTCGTGTATCTTTCTGCTGCCCTTGAAAAACATTTCACAAGTTATTTAAATTCAGTATTTACTAAAGATGAATTGTGTAAATATGACGTTGCAAGTAAATTATTTAATCGTGAAGGATGGTTTAGCAGCCACGATATTTTGAGAGGAGTGGTTTAAATGGTTGGTGGTATGAGTTTTAGGTTGTAAAGTTTTTTTGCCAAACGAAATAAGCACATATTTAAACAACAAAACTACAGAAAACTTGTTTAATAAGGATTTTTTTAAAGGAAAAATGCAATTCTAATGAAATCAAAAGTTATTTAATTTATTCAACATAATAAGTAGGTATTATGCAAGAATGAAATGACAGAAAAATTGGTCATGGTGCAATGGTTAAAATTAAAAATGTTATTTTTGACACTTTCAGAGCACGTAATCCTTTAAGCCTTGCGCACATCTAAGCAATCTGCGCTGGCGATCAGTGAAACGCTGTCAAATATGACAGCAATATTTGACAGCGTATCACTGATCGCCATCGCCATCGTGCTAGATATACGCACGCCTTAAAAGCTGTCTGCCTTCATAGCTTTAAAAATAAACAAGAATAAGAGTCATTACGTTAAACCAACTTGGACAATATGGACATGCAAGACTCCATAATTGGCAATTGCTTAACCGTAATCTCGTTTTTTCTGCTATCAGTTATTAATCTCGCCATGCTGACTTCCAAATGTCACGAGTAAAAATAATTTAATCTTTTCAATGTGAAAGCCCACCTACTTTCACCCCCTCTCAATATTTGGTGCGCGAATTTGTATCAACGCTTGTGTGAAGTGAGCGCAAAAAATTGGTGCTATTAGGTCTTTAACCGATGAATGCGGAGCGCTAGGTAGACTAAGATAAATCGTTTTGCAAGAGGTTATTATTCACGGCTTTGAAACTGTATCATCGTAATGAGTAAATGTTCGTCTATGCCTTTTGTGCGGTTATAAAAAAGTTAGTTCAGTTAATTTTTCTTTATCTAGTAGAATTGGCTTTCCCTAAAAAGTGTTCTTCATAGACCAAACGGCATACACAAAACTAGTTGAGTAATCTCAAATCAAAGCTCCTTATTCATCCTTATTTTATGACTTTTTAATCTCTATCTACCACAAAAAAGCAAACTTATCAAGCAAAATCATTGAGGTTTGGTTTTAGCCAAGAAGGCACTAATTTTACAAAACTTACAAATAACGGTTAAATATTAGCAAAATCAAATCTGATCGAGCTAATTATCAGCCTCTACTGAACAGTCCTTAATTTTTTTCGGGTAGTCAGAAAATAGCGCTGTATTAACTTGGCATAAGGTATGGTACTTTGTTCGATAAAAGGGTCACCAAGGTTAACAAGGTTTCCAAAAAAACATCTACAGTATTCATGTTTTCGTTTGTTATGTGAACTGTAGCTGTTGTAATTGGGTCCTAGTCCTAGATACTCCTAGATATTCTTATATTATCTCAGATACGAGTAGATAGGCAAGAGTTTAGTAATTACAATCACCTACTTTAGTTTTCCCAGCTAATTTTATCACATTGAGCAAGTAGGAAATATAATCTAGCTACGAATGTTTCTACCTTTGTGGTTGTAAGAAAGCTAGCGGTTACAAATCTTATAAAACAAAATCTATGAACAGGGTTGTCAGGTAGTAATTTGGTTTTATTCAAGCTATTGCATATTACAAATATATTTATTGATGTTTTATAATACCTATTCTATTGTATGGCATGGGATCACTGTGAATGGAAGCACATGGAGGAGGCCTACATCCATTCTTGGATGCCTAATAGTAGTGTTACACTAGTAGGTTTTGATAATTGTTTATAATATGTAAATTTAGTTTTAAGTACCTGTTGGAAATAAATGGCCTATTTATTTATTCTATTGTAATTGTTCTTTCTTCTTTCTAATTATAAAGGTTTTTACAACGAATATAAGTTTTTACAGAATATACATATATTTCTAATGGTAATACAATGTATGTAGGTTCTGATAAGTAAGTAATTTTATTAAACAGTTGCACTATCTAAAACCTGGTGCAAACGACTTTGAAAAGTTTATATAAATAAAATTCCAATTATGTTTTATGGGTTTATTAACCTTCGCAGTTTAGGTAGAATTAGAAAGCTTCTGACAACCCTATCATCAAAATATGCATATCAGGTTGATATCAGCATTGTTCATCTATTGAAGAATTTTACAATCAAATATTACCACAGATTGTTAAATATATATTACGTGGATTCTTCAATATATTTGCATAACGATGCAGTTAGTGCATACATAGGTATGTCAAACCCATTGTTTTATTTCGTCTGATCATTTATTGATGACATCAATCGTTATGACTAGTATAATGATTAGAATTATTCATCATCATCAACCTGAAGAGTTCTACTGATAATATAGATGGATAGTTTATTTTTTTATGCAAGTTGCCGATGGTAAAGATCGCTTATAACAAAATTGTCTCGAAGATCACGCACGTCAGTTACATGCCCTAAGATGCACGGCCTTGCGTCCATCGACGTGAGGCATACCTACAGATGTAAAGCCACAGAAACACAGCAATGCTGCTTGGCGGCTGAAATAGGCAAGGTGCTGGTAATACTTCCCCGGACGAGCCCTTCACAAAGAACTCTACTACTGTTTGATTAGCCTTCACAAAGAGCTCTTTTACTGTTTGATTCTCAGAGCCCATTGCTACTTCAACTTACTAAGTCCGAAAGTTAGGTATGATGGTGACCTTGGTTCTTTTGGATGACAAACAAAGATTTACACAAAATGGTATTTCTATATTTAGGTATTATAGATTCTTAATACACATAAACTACTAGACAGATGTTCATGATTCATACAGTATTTCCAATAAAATTTGGAGCCCTCACGTAAAGTTTTTAGATAAGTAGTGAATAATTGTTAGCAATAGAATAATATCGATACTATAAAGTATTTTTAAATAAAAAAGGAGGAAGTTCTCTATCGCATAAAATTGACATTTATGAACCGATTTGAGTGTTTATCTAAAACTTAACTTCCCGGTTGGTCCCATAGAAATTTTATCAAGATTTATTTAGCAGTTAGGCTATGAAATTGGTTTCTCACGTTTTTTTAACTTTACTTGTTATTATAAAATTCTATACTTATTAAATCCTCTCTCTCTCTCTCTCGGTCTCTGATATCAGATTGGTCTTGTCGAGAATGTATTTTCAATCCGTTTGAATTTACTCACTTTTATTCACAACACGAGGACCACCGTCAATGTTTTTTTTTATTTTTAGGGTTCCGTAGCCAAATGGCAAAAACGGAACCCTTATAGATTCGTCATGTCTGTCTGTCTGTCTGTCTGTCCGTCCGTATGTCACAGCCATTTTTCTCCGAAACCGTAAGAGCTAGTCTGATGAAAATTGGCGAGTAGATGTATTCTGTGAACCGCATTAAGATTTTTATACAAGAATAGAAAAAAAACTATAAATTTTGGGGGTCCCCATACTTGAAACTGAAACTCAAATTTTTTTTTATCGAACCCGTACGTGTGGGGTATTTATGAATAGGTCTTCAAAAATGATGTTGAGGTTTCAAATATAGTTTTTTTCTAAACTGAATAGTTTGCGCGAGAGACACTTCCAAAGTGGAAAAAAGTTGGTCCCCCCCCTCTAACATCTAAAATAAGAGAATGATAAAACTAAAAAAAATATATGTTGTACATTACTATGCAAACTTTCAACGATATTTGGTTTGAACGAGATCTAGTCAGTAGTTTTTTTTTATACGTCATAAATCGTAAACCGCAATTTACCTTTCGACGAACTACAAGAACCTTTATATTATGTTACTTGATGCTACGGAACCCTTCATGGGCGAGTCTGACTCGCACTTGGCTGCTTTTTTTTGAGTTAATTTATGCTATCAAGATACAGGAATGGCAAAGTTGTACTATGCAATTTTTAATGAAACTAGTTAAAAACATTCTTACAAATAAACCTGATTTGGTCACATTTAATTTTGACCATCTGGCGACTGTGGCAACCCTTTAAAACGCGTGACTGACTACGATGAATTCATCAAGTGGTAAATAGGGCATCTCTGTGGCTAGGTGTGTCACTGAGTTCATAGACCATTATACGATTAGGGCGTCACAAAACCCATTGTAATTGTAACTATCCACACTAGTTCTCTGTCTATCATTATTATGTTCGTTACGTTCTGATAACTGAATCGCTGAACCGATATTAATTATGGCACAGATATCTACGATATTAGTTTTTTTTACTTTTTCCATTCTTACCATATTTTTCATAAATGTTATAGAATACATTTACGGGGAAAATCTAATTTCAATATCAACCTATTGCAGTCCACTTCTGGACATAGTCACTGCCACTTCAACTTGCTAGTTCTTTGCGCTATGCAAAATACGTCGCAGAATCTTATGTTTCATTTTATAGGAAAATTACGTCTACATGGACGAAGTCACGAGCAAAAGCTAATAGTACTGATATAGTACTATTGTATAGTATAGTAGATATTATTACTATATTGTTTAGAAAACATCATTATCACTGTTCAGTCGCATCTCACCAAGATATTTTGAGACAAAGGACAGTTGTATATTTCTATTGTGTGATAATAATTACCTTTCCAAACATAGGTAGATGCTATTGTTAAACAATGCCTTGGCTTTGTAAATATTTAAACGAGCACAAAACACAATTTAATGCAACAAAATAAACCGAAACTCTTGCTAAAAAATTCTTAAAAAGCTTGTTAAAAAAGTCACTCAGACTTTTTGGTGTCGTTTTAAAAATAACGAGTGCTTAATATAAATCTCATTACAACTTGTTCTTAGTACTCACTGTTGCTCTTATCTATACAATTTATCGATTATTCGATAAACTATCACCCGATACCGAGAAATCTGGAATCTGTTCGAGTAAATCACGAAAACGGATCCCCATCATCATAACGAACTAAAGGCAGCTTGTTCACGGTTCTTATCTGCTTTATAAACTTTCTCATGGTCACTTGCAATGAGCCCTTTGAACTGACAAAACACGACGGGTACTTGAATTTGTGTAAATGGAATTAATTTGTCGATCCATACTAATATTATAAAGAGAAAAAAATGTATTTAAGTATGTTTGTAGTTAATAAAAAACTACTGTGCGGATTTCAAAACTTTTTTCACCATTTGAAAGCTACATTCATCCTGAGTAACATAGGCTATATTTATATGTTTAAAAGTTAAAGACCACCCGTGCAAAGCCGGGACAGGCCGCTAGTTGGTTATATTTTTTTCGAAGGAATTGTATGTATTCAAATCCCAAAGCTACAAAAACATCTATTGCCACGCCCTAATAAGTATAAAAATTGATAAATTTAAATTAAAAACTAACGCTAATGTACTCGTCAGTAAAATTAATATGGGTTCTAATTAAATGGCAATGTTTACAAACTACTTGGGTACAGTTACTTTACCGACTATTAGTAATTTGATAGCATTTATTACCGACGTTGATAAGAAACTGATCAAAGTTTGAAATGCACGTGTTATATGTCCTACCTAGACCTACTTATTCATTGAATTGAAATATGATTATGTACTTACCTATTTATTGAATTAAAATGATATGAATATTATTATAAGTACCTATAGATCTAGGCGCCGCCGTCAATATAAGTAGATAAAGTTGTGTTTTTTTTTGTTTGTTTTTGCCGTGTCTACTCAAGTCAAGTTTCATTAGTTGCGAGTTGCTTCAATGTTACAAAAAGTGGTTTCTACTATTATAGTACGGGTTATGCTATGCTATGACGTGCTTCGTCGATCATTATGTTTTTAAGGCACATTAAATTCAACTCTGCTAACTACTAGTAAATACTTACCTATTTTTGTTTTCATATGTGTGTGGGTATATTCATCCAGCATGTGACACGTATTTGTATAAAAGAGACCCAGAGGTGTTTATTAGGGCTTGTGTAACCACCAGTTACCTCTGTCGCTATATAAATCATCTACAATAGATTCAAAGGTAACTTTTTTTTTAGAGGTGTTTATAAAATACGAGTCGATTACATTATCTGGCATTGAAAAAATGTCATGATAAATACCCAGGATCTAAGGCCTATCAGTTACCAGATCTACCACATTATTGAAATGCTTATATATTGGCTTTTTTGTACACTAACTAGTCGCAAGTTCGTTCTTGAATACGGAAGACTAACTTGTTCCTGCCTTTTATGGGGTCTTGGACCTAGTATAAGCAAACGAGATGCTTGGACTGGAAAGGCATGGGACTATATTTATGGCACTACTCGTTCCTACACATTTGTATGATGTTCGCAGTCAGAACAACAGGGTGGGGAATGAGGTCTAATGTCAGTGGGGAAGCAAATTATTTCAGATGTTCGATGCAAATTTACTAAAGAAGCAACTGATGTCCATATTACAGATTTAGTTTCAGATGAAGATCAGTATAGTTTCAACACAGCTAGCATTCTTTTTGAAGAATTGATGTGATGCATAAATGCGACTTTTGGTAAACATGGAATTGAATTTAGAGTGAACTAGCAGTAATCCAAGTATATGGAATCAAAATATTTCAGATGTGAGGTGCATAAGTAGAAAACCATTGATGTTTGGAAGACAGATTAAGTTTCTTTTAGGTTAAAGATATTTGAATCATAGGTATCATTATTTTTTAGGAATTGCGGTGATGTATAAATGCTACTTTTAATAAAAATGGAATTGAATTCAGTGTGAACTGGCAGTAATCCATGTCACAGGTTAACAAGTGGTATAATGATAGCTATCATTATGATTACTGGACGTACATATATATTGATTTTCAGAAGGTTATAGTAGATGGATTGACATTCAAGTTTCATTTTTTGCATGTGGCTTTCCGTATACGTGGTTATTTATACTATAATTTATACACACTGCTATAAATAGCCAGAGCATTATAGTTTAATTATGTATGTCATTATAAAAAAATCAACAAATACTATAAACTGGTTCATAAAAAAGGCATACTCGGATAACGTATTTGAATAAATTTGAAATATTACACATTTTTAGGGTTCCGTAGCCAAATGGCAAAAACGGAACCCTTATAAATTCGTCATGTCTGTCTGTCTGTCTGTCTGTCTGTCTGTCTGTCTGTCTGTCTGTCTGTCTGTCTGTCTGTCTGTCCGGCCGTGTCACAGCCATTTTTCTCCGAAACCATAAAAGCTAGTCTGATGAGTTGAACTTGGTGAGTAGATGTATTCTGTGAACCGCATTAAGGTTTTTACACAAAAATAGAAAAAAAACTATAAATTTTGGGGGTCCCCATACTTGAATCTGAAACTCAAAAATTTTTTTTTCATTGAACCCATACGTGTGGGGTATCTATGGATAGGTCTTCAAAAATTATGTTGAGGTTTCTAATATCGTTTTTTTCTAAAACTATAAATTTTGGGGGTCCCCATACTTGAAACTGAAACTCAAAAAATTTTTTTTCATCAAACCTATACGTGTGGGGTATTTATGGATAGGTCTTTAAAAATGATGTTGAGGTTTCTAATATCGTTTTTTCCTAAACTGAATAGTTTGCGCGAGAGACACTTCCAAAGTGGAAAAAAGTTGGTCCCCCCCCTCTAACTTCTAAAATAAGAGAATGATAAAACTAAAAAAAATATATGTTGTACATTACTATGCAAACTTCCAACGATATTTGGTTTGAACGAGATCTAGTTAGTAGTTTTTTTTTATACGTCATAAATCGTAAACCGCAATTTACCTTTCGACGAACTACAAAAACCTTTATATTATGTTAATTGATGCTACGGAACCCTTCATGGGCGAGTCCGACTCGCACTTGGCTGCTTTTTTTTGTAATAAGTATAGCAACACCAACTGACTGTATAGTTGTGGGCTGAGTGATATATTACCACGTGGATTACCACAGCCGATTTAATAAAATTCAGGGTGGGATGATCCAATAATATTCGTAGGGTGTCTTTATTAGATGTTCCCTCAGGATGCACCCTGACACAACTTTAATCTGTATACGGCAAATAAAGGGGTTCTATTTCTTATCTATTGATTAAATTTAGAGGTTTTTTATGAACGTGCAATTTTATAACTTAAGCAAGCATGACTGAAGAAGCGGATATTAAAATTACAGCGGTAGAACTTCCCTGAGTGAACTCTTGTCAAAGTGTATAATAATATACACTTTGACAACTAATATTTTTGTAACAAGCATGTGAAGCATAATAATGATTCTGCACATACGCTTCACATGCTTGTTACAAAAAGTTCATCTTCTAGGCTCGCGCAAGATTGAAATCTTTGCAAGAAAAAAATCAAGCCTCACCTATGTATGCGCAAACATGTTCGTCAGAAGTGTTATCATCATTGACGTCAAAGCACTTTTAGGAATCAATCAGGTGGAGTTTGCTTCGTCTGACCTTCAATATTGTTTTCAGTTAATACAGATATATCTTTACCATATCGCAGATACGTTGTAATTGTATAAACAATTCTAAGCTTTGGTTTATAGAAAACACAACTTCCCTTCTCAGTATTAGTTAGTCATCCACCCATAATTTGTATATTGATGTTTTACACTTTAGTGTTTTTACACGTGTTTCATGTATTTTGGTTAAAATACCTTCGGAAATTCTTCAAACAAAAACTATACTCTGCCCAGCAAATACTTTTTAGCACTAAATAATATATAAAATAGTTTTTACAGATATCAAGGTTAAATATAAATATAGGCAAAAAATAGGTACAATATATAATTTAAAATAACTTTACTGTCTACGCATAGCAGGTTTTTTTTTAGAATTTGTGATTTTATCTCAGTATCCGTATGAGACGATCAGTATGCCTGTGGTAGGTGTGGTCTCTAGGCGTAGATCGCGGCTTGTGGTAAGCATGTCTAGCTCTGTCTCTGGCTCTGCTTTTGAGTCTGTGTGATTGTTGCCTAAATAAATCCAACGTCGAACGTCACACATATGTATACAGTATAATCCACTGGGGAGCACTCACGCAGACTCAAAACCAGAGTCAGAGACAGAGCCAGACAGAGCTTGTGGTAGGCCTACAGGGCGTGCCCTTTAGCGGAATACTTGTTTTCACAATCAATTTTATATCCGTTATGAGATGAGCCCTATGAATCATGTTGACAGAAATATTTTTTAGACAAAACGAGTAAAACAACAATTTTAAAACTAAAAGGCCGTTTTTGAAACTAAATGGAACATTAAAGTCAATTTGGGTATTTCAAATGATATATTATGGAACAGTAGGCGTCATCATCGTCCTGCCCTTAAGGCCTGCGCACACCTAGGCGGTGGTGATGGTGATCAGCTGAAAGGCTGTCAAATATGACAGCTATATTTGGCAGCGTTTCAGCTGAACGCCCCATCGCCATCGATGTGCGCAGGCCTTTACTTAAAAGTACTTAATGTGGGGTACAAACAACAGGTTTTTTTTCCAGCACTTCTTTTCTTACCCGTGTCATCTTTCACAATACATATTCCATGCAACTATACCTCCGTCTACTTTAATACCAATTTAATCCACATTCAAAAAACATATTTTCAGTCACTCGCACCACGTTTAAAATACAATAAATACATCATGATCATCAGCTTGTAGAAATCCACTGCTGGGCATAAGCCTGCCCTATACCTACATTTCAAGAAAGACCTATTCTAAGCCCTTTCCATCTATTGGACTTTCCATTCATAATACTTCTATAACAAACTCATTCCTTATGTGACATCCTCATCCTCATTCTTTATGTGTCATCCTGATCCCTCTACGACATGCCTGGTGTATACTCTTCAATTATCGTCTAAAAACAAAGTCAAAAACCGCATGAGAACAAACTGTCCCTGTGTAGCATGCTAATGTATATATGTTCTTTATTATAAAAAGCGTTGGGCATATCTAGGCAATGGTGACGATCAGCGTCGGCCCCGCGGTTAGGGGTTTCCATACATCCGCACACACTGCCACGAACTTTGGCAGTTATACATTGGTCACCATCTCAGGTGATCTACATAATGTAGATGTGCGCGAGGCTTAATCAGTTTACGCCTACTCCACGAGTGGGTGGAACAGTAAATCCTTATTCAGAGTCAATAAACTAAAGGTTTCACATTATTGTACTTAACTGTCTCCCTTAGGATCCGTTACAAATTTTGCAGATATTGTTGTCTGAAGCTCTTGTATTTCCGACATTGAAGCCTGACTTTGAAACATTGCCTAGGACAAGGTTGTTTGTAACTATAGCCTAGCATGAATAGTTGACACTGGTCCTACAGAAGGTCGTTGCCCTAACACTCCTAGCCCTAGAGCCATACCAGGTTTAACAATACAGGTCTGCGCCCACGACAACTCTCGAATCATTTTGTATTCTAGCTTTCCAATAAACTGGAATCGACTCAGCATTATCGTTACCTATTTGAAAATCACATTAAACCTCTTTATAGCTAAACTGAAACCTCTTTGTGTCACTTGGTTTTTTTATTATAGAATTCACCAAGATTTGAAAAAGGAATCAAACTTCAGTGTGAGATTAGCAACTGGCTACTCCTTAGGTTACCTACTCTCACAATTAAAAACAAAACACTGCTGTAAGTAGTAATGCTCGGAACAATTTTATAATATTCTAATATTTCATTAAAGATTGTCAACGATTTTTAGTATTGCAGTTATCTAATATTGCTTACATGACAATTAATTATAAAGCTCAATCAAGCCTAAAATGACTATTTAAAAATGGAGCAGTGAAATATTCTAAAGCAGAGTGCAGTGATGCGAATGAACGGTCCTCTGTTACGAAACTTGTAGTTTTAATTGATTGAGAGGTTCATTGAATCCATTTTCCGGCTACCATTCTTAAAATACGATATTTGAGTTCAAAATTTATATAAATAATAGGTTTACTGCATTTAATTAGAATGCAAACTTCACTAGTAGTCAGCTTCTTCTTTTTAGGGTGCTTTTCCACTACTGAAGGTTGACAGTCATCATTTTAAACTTCTTTATCTAGGGCCAGCCTAAATAGGTTGTTTACCTTCCTGATCCCAGTCCTCTGATGTTGCGAAGCCATGATGTTCGTCTTCTACCTACGTTTAGCGGTCATCTATTATGTCAGTATAAGGTATCTTTACACAAGAATAAGAACCCACTTAAGTTTATGTGACAAAAGAATAGGTATAAGTGCTTTGCAGTGTTTTTTTTCTCAATAGTCTTTTCATTCTAATAAAAACTTCCGTTTTCCTAGCCACACAAATTTTGACAAGCAGACGACCTTCTTGCGGTCACAGTCACAGCTTCCCACTAATGAATATGAACAACAAATTTGGCCTTTCCCCCATTGTGACAAGATATATAATTGAATGTACACAGTTTAGTCACCGCAGAATTTAGAGGTCATCCTTCACCGCAAGAGCTCAAAGTGACACCTGAAAAATAATTCGAAATATTCGCCGTTTTAGCTAATTAGCCAGTTGAAAGGAGCCGCGACGTGAAGAGCGTTTTCCTCCATTACCTACATCTGCCATAAAGATCTCGTAATGATAGAAGTTTCTTGCCTAGTTGTGGTTCGTTAAGACCATAAATTGTTATTACCTTTCTTAGATCACTCGTGGCCGCGGGACGAATATGTTTTATGGATAGGATGAAGACGTCATTTTCCATAACTTTTATGACTGACAGTGAAATAAATTGTTTTATTCGTACGCGGGTGCTTTGATCGAACGTCTTTACTTGTTGGTTCCTACACTTCAGGTACTAGTGTAGTATTATCTTATCCTGTGGTTAAGGATAAGTTTTTGCTAAATTTAATGTGACTAGAGCTGTTTACTGACCGATCAATCATACCACCTCCTGGAATTGATTCACGACACGCTGTGTCGTCAGTTTGGTTTCGATTACTCATGGTTGTCGCGCAGTCAAATTACTGTGCATTTTTGGTGTCATAATCTGCCTACGTTCTTAGTCCACCATAGTCTGAACTTCTTGAGGCCGCGACCAAAGATTTAACTAAGCATTTAAAAACAACTCTTGTTTTACTAGTTCCTGATTTTTCTTATGTTTTAGGCCAGTATTAAGATGTTTTAACTTTTCAAGTAGATTTTTTGCTATATTGGAGATAAAAATGCCATGTAATCGTGAATTGATATTTCTATTTTTGACATCTGAGTGTTAGAACTTTTAACGTCCACAGTTTTAGTTTATATTTGACTCAAGTTTCATTGTATTGCATCAGTATGCATTGGCATCTATGCGCGTGATTGGCATAATTGGAAGCCGGTATACGCTCAATTGTTTCAATACAAACAAGGCTTCTAATTATTATGTGGACACAAACGGTATGAGTTTACATAATGTAAGATCATCTTTAATTTAAAAGATCAAGCCATGAGATACTTAAGGGGCCAGCGGAGCGCGAATTTTCATACAACCGTAATACCAAAATGATTACTAATTTAACCAAATTTTCACTATATTATTGTAACTAGCAGTTGGTAACCGAGCTTCGCTCGGATTTTTTTTTTGTTTTTTATTTTGTATTTTTAAGAAATCATAAGAGTCATATTATCATCTTTACTGGTTTATTCTTACTGAACACGCCATCTACTGGACATGTTTGCAGTTAGTTGCTCACACTCGTCAATAGATGGCAGGAGCAGTCACATATTCAGTTTATGTTTAATTATTGAACTCGGAGAGAAATAATCATTTTCTTGAAATGAATCCTAGCTAGATCAATTTATCGCCCCCGAAAGCCCCTGTATACTAAATTTCGTGAAAATCGTTGGTGCAGTTTCCGAGATCCTAAATATATATATATATATATATATACAAGATTTTCTCGTTTAAAGGTATAAGATAATTGTATTTATATTGTATTTATCTAGGTTCCTAAACAGTTTTTATTTTAAATTACTTACCTCAAATGAAATTAACGCCAATCACAATTTTCAATGAAAAAAATGTGTAAAATGCGATTGGTGATTATTTCATTTGAGGTAAGTAATTTAAAATAAAAACTGTTCAGGAACCTAGATAAATACTATATGAATACCGTTATTACAATAATATAGTGAAAATCTGCCTAAACCAGGTATCATTTTGGTATTACGTTTATATGAAAATGCGCCCTCCGCCGGCCCCTTAATTCAAATTTAAAATCTTGCGAGCAAAATAAATAAGGTAGCCAAATCATTGAAATAACATACTTGTAATCTAAATCTCCGAAGGTTTTCGTTGTGCATCCAATGGTTTTCAGATAAATACAAACATTTAAATTCACACATTAAAACAGACGTCAAATTCAAATCGTTAAATATTAAAGAGGTGTACACATGAATCCAGTTGACCTGTTTGGTACGTAACTTATTCATGGTCCACACAGGCAGAGGGTACATAGCATTAATGTTGGACATTGTAGACATGCCTTTTGTCCGGGGACAAGTTTTTTTGTCGTTTCTGACCTCAAGCCAAGGACGACTACTAAACAAACAATATAAAACCCATGTGAAACATTTTGATGCAGACAAGATGGTCAAAAAATTTAAAACTAGCTTTTATTATTCTAAGCTACAGTAAGTTAACGTTCTACGTTTAAAAAACTATGAAGGAAGTCTTACTTGTATTAAGGCCTGCGCACATCAAGGCGAAGATGAAACGCTGTCTTAATTAATAAAAAGCCTTAAATTTCAATCTGTTCATGGGTTACCTTAGAATGTTTTTGTATTTAACTTATCACGATAATCCGTTCTGGTGCATTTTCCCAAGGACCGTTCACGAGCGATCAGACACGCAAGCAGGATCTAAAGATAAAGCATAAAAAACGTGGAGAAGAAGGTAACATAGCCAGTAACGAAGTCACGTCCCAGACAAGGGTCGCAATTTGTGCAAACACTCAGCAGAGATATCAAGAATTGTACGCTTACGTAAGTGACTGATAATATCGAAGTAGAAATGCCGGGGTTCCTACCTGCGTCGGCCGCTCAAAAAACCGTTTCCCTTACATTATGTCTACAAGACCTCCGACATAGGCCCATCCTCGCCTTTGATGGCACTTACCTACGACCTTTTTTTGCCCGCGTGTTTCTTGGTTGGTGATCGCAAAGCTGCTAAAACTATTGGTATTGTATGAACACGTTTTTTTCTCTCAGCCATCAGCTGGGTTTGCCTCTTTTAGTTATGTTTATCTTGCTGTTTTATATTCGAGGAAGAGGATTTTTGCTATGCGTTTGCTATGGTTATAGGTACGCACTAATAAAGTTTGACCAATAATTTTATTATTAAGTACCTTTTCAAAATTTTCAGTTGTATCAAATTAATATTAAAAAGAAATATTTTAGAAACCTATACTTCCTCCTAAACCTCTTGTTTAAAAATACCAGATTTTCGTGAAGTGCTAACACATTGGTTTTGCCAAAAATAGTTATCGGTGAACAAAATAATGAGTCAACTGACCCGCCCACTAACAGTTTGCAACTGCTTCTGAGAACGTGATTCAAGTTTACTCTAAAAAAATAAAATGTGGAATGCTGGATTACATATTCAAATGTTGCAATTAGAGATGTCTATGATACATTTACCACACTGATTTGTAAATCAACTCGACATATTCAGTTAATAGCGTTCTACATAGACATAATTAAGTAAACACTGTTGCATTTAAAATTTAACTATACGGATATTCTATTTTCACATGACACCATCACTACAGGTAATATCTGTATCTAAAAATATTGATGTACTTCGTAGGTGGCCTCTGATCACGTTTGTTTGAGGTGCTTCTGCCCTAGCTGACCTTGCTAGGGATAAACAATCTTTATCACCGTACGGTCCGTTTTCTTGTGGAATTTGTTCAGATAGCCACTTTATCTTTCACTCTGTCCATATTTGTTGAATGATGAAGAACATAGATATACTAAGTAAATATACTAAGGTATCATGCTCTATTTTTGATTCTATAAAACTTAGGATGAAAATGTGAATTCCAATAATAAAATCCTTATCCATGAGCGTCACAAATAAACAAAACATTCCATTTAGTTTTACGAAAACATTATTGGATTTCATTTGGAGCGTCCCTATTCATAGCCATTAGGGGAACAGGTTTCGTCTTTCGAAAACATTATTTAAGCTTGATCTTTAAAATATTTTAAGCCAAATTGGATCCATCGACGCTTGACAGCCGTGATCCTCGAAAACAAAAAACTTTCTTGGCCTCAAATGAACCGTTTCTTAGACGGTTGAGTTCCACCAGATGATGTTGGTTAGCGGTTCCCACGCAACTGCATCTATTGCATGTTTGCTAATAGTATAAGCCAGATGAGATTATGTACACTCACGCACAATTTACGCACTAATGCACAAGTATAGCCGACCGCAAATGTGTCTTGTTTACTGCAACATTCAAGAAGTAGATGAAGAAGTCAGCAACAATCTGGAGTAACGAGTTTTATGCAATTTAAATTGACACCCATACCATGTCATTTCGAACGTCCGGTCTAACTTTGCTCTTCACATTCTTCTCAGTTGTTTTTTTTTCATTGAGTTTATACGAGATATTGGTTTCAAAAGCAATTATTTAACATTCATCAATGTCTTTGATTTTGTCTTCGTTTGCTTCTCAGTGCGATTGTTTTAATTTACAATTGTTCTCCACGTTATTGTTCGCAGTCACTTTGCAATCATTAATATTTTGACTTGCATTTAGCAAGTTTTAACAGACGTTTGAATGGCTAGTTTCGCAAATCACACCCACACATTACTTGCAAAGTTACTTTCTCTGTGCCTGAACAAGTGACCACTTTCAATTATTGTCAGTTCCATATGGTACTGTCGTGATATCTGAGTAAATTAAAATTGAAGGTCTACATTTATGAGTAAAACCATAAGCATATCAATTTCGATTCGAAATTCTTGATATATCTCGATAATGGCCTTCGGGATTTTACTTAATTGTCATAACATTATAAAAGTGATATCACTAAAAGCTTGTATAATAAAATGACTGGTAAAAAGGGTGCGATCTCGTTCGTGTTATTTTGATTCTATTCCGGGGTGCCAACAATCTTCTAAATATATTGTGCTTTTTCTTGAGTATATAGTTGCCATATCGTCATGGTTTCCTCACACCTGTCAAACAGTAAATTGAAAGGTTAGTACTTACTTTTATTGTCTACGTTATTTTCATCTCACTGTTATAAACGCTAGCTTACCAATTTGTTACAGTCTTGCATTACAGCGGTAATTCCAAACGGGATATACTTGGTCACGAAACGGATGGTGGCATTTTTGTCATTGTCATTTTGGTGTTATCATTATTACGAATCTTATGCCAAGGCTATACATAATTAGATGATATTCAATATCTTGTATGCATGCCTACTTGAATCTAGGCAATGGGGACGCAGATGTTTTATTGCATTGTGATCGAAGACTTGTACAGAATAATAGGTAGGTTAGCGTATAGGTTGTTGCAGTCTAAAGTTCTTGGGTACATTATTGTAGTGAATTTTAGAGAAAACAGCTTCCATTGTTGGTGCAAAATTGCTTACTTACCTTCTCGATTAGTAAACTAATAATAAAAAGAATTTGAATGAAAATAAGCAAAATATTACCAACAGAGTATAATACAATCCTACTAAAATCTGAATGCAATATGTTCAAATTGGTTGAATGTTTTTGCTTAATCAAAGCAAAACGGTTACAATTTGAATAAATCTAGAAATAGATGTTCAAAACTCAAAGTACATAATATATTTAACCGAGAACGCGCGAGAAAACATTAGAGCATTGTTTAGTTTTTAACTGATTGCTGTCCAAATTTGGCAAGAAGATAATGTTGCATTTCAACGCATAATATATATTTGTTTATCTTTTACGGTATCCACAGCGGCGTTTTTGTAAACCGCTATTTTAACCTCTTGCGAATAATGTTCTCATATCTCATAAGAAACATAGATAGCTATTTCTGGTTCAAAAAGTGTCTGTTTATATATTTTTTATCATGTTTCATCTTGAAGCTTACTCGACCACCTATCTAGTGCCTACTTGTTGGAATTACAAAGGTGTCATCAGTTTACTTAGTGAAGTCAGCGCCTCAGTTTAGATCTTTGCAGATACCTTATCTATTACTTATGTTAAAATGTGAGTCATTTATTTCATTGTCATGTTAGTGTCTCACGAATCTTAAATATTTATTGATTGGTCATTCTTAACCTTAACCTGTTGTAAAAAATAAGGAAAATGAACAAAAATATGAATTAAATAAAAATATGTTGTAATTACTTTTATAAGTATTTTTTAAGCATACATATTTTTTTACTTACAATTCAAGAACTATACTAGTCTTTGTTTGAACAGTTTTTTTAGCTTTAATAAAGTAATCACTGTCTCTGCTTACTAAGGTTATCTTTAATTGTATCGAGTCAAATCAAAGTCAATCTTTATCAATATTATAACCTTGTCTCATTTACATTACAACGATCTTGAGTGTTGTGACCGTCGCGCCACCGACGTTTCTTTCTTAGTACTTATTCATTTACTAGAACTTAAATACTTTTAAGAAAAAAGTTATTTTAAGAAGTGATCAAGGTCCCAGTGTCATGCTGTGATTCAATAGTTTTATTTTAAGCTGTTCGCGTTTAGAGAACACAGTTTTGTCTAATGTTTAGTGTCTTAACATTGTTGAGTAATTAATCATACATTTATGCAAGTAAAGATAATGTAAGAGAATTCAGAACAAACAATAGTTGTTCTTATCGCCTTTCGTTCTTATCGCTACAACAGGGGTCTATTCTATTATCGACAGGAAGCGTGGACACCAATAGAAACAGTCAGAATGTTCATTTCTATAGTCTTGCGCACATATAACCGTTCTGCGGTAGCGATCAGTGAAACGCTGTCAAATATCGCTGTCATATTTGAAAGCATTTCACTGATCGCCACCGGAAAACGCTTAGATGTGCACAAGGCTACGTAATAAAACTATTCGTTGAATAAAAAATATCAGTCTTTGTTTTGTGACATGCCTAAAAAAGAGATTGATATTTTATCTGACAGATTTTATCTGTAGATTGAAAAATTAGCCCTATGTAAAGTGAGTATCATGCGCGCTTGCTATGACAAACCGCGTCTGTACCGTGTTTTTGCAAGCAATAAAGTTCGTGCAATCTATTCGATAACCTATGAACCAATGTGGCGGCCTAAACGGCAAGCTGCGATTAAACATTTAACTACACTAGTTGGTATCCGAGCTTCGCTCGGAATTTTTTTCGTTAAATTGTATTTTTAAGAAATCATAAGAGTCATATTATTATCTTTACTGGTTTATTCTTACTGAACAACGCCATCTGCTGGACATGCTCGCAGTTAGTTGCTCGTAATCGTCAATAGATGGCAGGAGCAGTCACATATTCAGTTTATGTTTTTAGTTTTTTTTGAACGAACAGACTCATTTTCTGAAAATGAATCCTAGCTAGATCGATTTATCGCCCCCGAAACCCTCTGTATACATAATTTCATGAAAATCGTTGGCGCAGTTTCCGAGATCCTAAATATATATATACATATTTATATACAAGATTTTCTCGTTTAAAGGTATAAGATTACATAAAACTACGCATAGATGCACGTGCGTATAGTAGTAGGCAACAGATATTGTACATCGGCTAATTTCGATTTCATAGAGCGTAGTGTGTGTCAGAAAGAGATAGCGCTCTACGAAAGCAGAAAAGCCGATGTGCAATATTTATTTCCTAAAACCGTACGTGTACGTAGTAGTACTGAAATATACCCGGTTGTAAAACAAACGCCTCACTAGAATTATTTTTTTAATTTTCTGTATCACCTGCTTAGCTTAGTTGGAATGAAGAAGCAAGCTGCACAAGTTTTTTGATTCATAAGTCCGTTGCCCGGTTTGAAAAAGCAAAATCGCATGTTATTTTACCTGTTCAATAATAATAGTTGGCTGTGAGTTTCGTACAGCTGTTTGGGGATCAAATCGAATAAAAGATTGTATGGCCTGCCTCCGTCTCGGCATTATTGAGGCAATTATTTTTAACAAAAAACCGTTGTCTGGTTACCAGCTGTTATTACTTTTTCTAAACGTAATAATACAAACCATCTTTTTCATGTGTAATTTCATACAACGTTGTATAACTTATATAGCTTGCATCGTTTTTTGCAATACATGTTCCTTTTTGTATGATAAAAAGTTGATGATGTGTTATGTAGTTTGTGCCATAACATTTAAAATGACTATACTCTAATCTTTATCTTTTTATTGTTACAGAAGTGCAAGTGTGGTGATGTCTTTAAACACCTGGTGAAGACTTATCGTAAAAGGTGAGTGAACTTATGTTCCCAAACAGTTACCTAAATTTAATAGAGCTCTCTAAATGATGAATGGGTCAAACGGTAAGAGTTCGAGATGACTATCTTTTTCTGCAGACCGTTCTTTGACGTGCAATTTATAACCCTGCTTAAAAGAGACACGATGTTTAATGAAATGTGGTTCAAGTTGATGGTTCTCTCGTTCGCTTCGTACATCGAATGTTGCCAACATTTTGTTATCAATATGTTCAAGTTTTACAGCCATATCTATAAATTGTTGCATGGTAAAAATAATATTTACTAAGTTAATTAACGGCTGCATAACATGAATGCATTCATATCTAGAATTTAATTAAATAAATAGGTCACAGCGCTATATTGCATCAGGACTATTTATTTGAATTAATTAGTATATGCAGCAAACTGCACAAATATAAAACTTAAACCTTTTTGCCATAACATGAAAGTACACAAGGATACGCATCAGACTATACACTGCTAGCTCTTAATTATGTCCTTGCAGTAAGAGTCATTTTTCTTCGTTTTTAGGTAACTTGAGCTGTATCCCACTGTACGTAAGTTAGGTAAATTGGTATTTATATTTATCACTTATAGAAAAAAAGAATAAGTATATCAGGGGAAGTCTGAAAGTAGCACCGGTCGGTGACTGAAAAATTGAGAAGTAACAGGCTGTAAATCCGTTATTGGCTGTATGTTAGAAATTTAAGTATTTATGTATAGTACATTAAAAACTGAAGATTTTGTTCTAAAATAAATTATAAATAAAATAAACTAAACAGCCACTGAACACATCGCTTAAATAAAGTCCCTACGGATATTACATCATAGAGGTAAGAGATTATACAATCTCATCTCCCAGATAACAAAGCTTGGTAGGCATTAAAATTTCTAGAATTTGTGATAAAAACTACAAAATTAAATGCAATGGATGAATACGTAGAAAATGAGCACTCGCATTTCCGTTTTCAAATACACTCGAACAGCAAAAAATATGCTTTACAAGTTGTCGAGCTGTTTTTGCGATGTCGCCTGTATTTGAAAATGTGTGTCAAGCATGTTTTTCACTGAAAAAGATTCTTGGTTTCATTTAAGGTCAATTGTGAATAATTTATTGCACTTTAAATTTATCCTTGTTGAAATTGGATTGTTTATGAACATCTAGACACGTTTTGTTTTGTTTTCTATGTTTATGAGCCAGATTTTTTTATTTTTGGCTATTTGATATATACACTTTTGTGTGTTTTATCTTCTGTCTTTAAGTAACTTGTGGCTTTTTCTGTACAAGTAACTTCCTATTCCGACTTATTTATAAAACTCATATCAAGTTATAACTTAATTTAGGTTATCTTAGTTCAATATGCTTAACAATAATATTTTAATGCAGAAAGATAAAGTTTTAATAGTATTCATCGCTTTTTATGTTTTGAGGTCAATAAGTTATATTGTTGCACTTATCCTCTCGTGTCATTATAAAGCTTTGCTTATCTTAATTGAATTTGATATCATAAATATTTTATGTGTTCTAAAAGTAATCACTGTCGCCGAGGTTGGTTCAAATAGTTACCTCGTTCCATAATTCCATAGTCCATAAGATTATAGGTCCATAGTTTTTTTTTGATACTATAAAACTTATTTGTAATCTATCAGTAAGTAAATATCTACGATATTTCTGTTCCTCTGTTTGTGATTTCTGTTGTAATGAGGTTAAGATTTTGTACAATCACTTAAAGCCAACTTATTTATATAACAAAAACAATATTGAGGTTATCTCAGTTATAAAGGGCTTGTCGAAACATGTTGATGAAGATAATGCATATGATATAATAAAATAATAATCACTACTATATTGTGTTGCCTACCAAAAAATAAGTGTCAGCTTGAGGACACAGATCACGTCAAAACACGACCAACAACACTGCCTTCCGATCTTAAGTTATTGGTTCCGAATTTAGTAATTCAATTATGAGGCTTCCTGCTCGATAGAAAAACATGTGCAAAGCCAGTGAAAAAATAGAAAAAGATTGACTAAGAGAACTTTGTCAGTTCCATGCACAAGTGCTGACCAGTATTTCCCGTGAAAAGAGCCGTGGGGACAACACTAACATGGTCAACCTGACGTTTAATCATCTGTTACAGGTAAAAAGACCAAACTTATAAACTAACTTATAGACGACGGGTAACGATCTACAAATATAAGATTGTAATATCTACAATTGGTTTATTCATTCGATTTTTATTGTAATAAATGGAAAGATTATTGTTATATACGTTTTGATTCAAAACTATTTTTAGTTTATGCGCGTGTGCACTAAAACTTAATGATGACTTAATGACGTCACGCGCTCGGTTACGATCGGAAACAATCGGCGTGTTTTCGGTACGTTTGTTCGAAAAAATATTTATCGAATAAAATAAATAAATATTGTGGACAATCCACACAACACTATCTAGCCCCAAACTAAGCGGAACTTGTACTATGGGAAACAGATAGCTGATATAATTATTACGTAAGTATACACTTTTTTTACAAACATGCTTAAAATAAAATTATTCTTAAGTAAAGCAAAAAATAAAACTGAAAATAGTAATAATGTTTCCATTTATAACAAAAAAAAACGATCTATCTGATCAATTATTATTAAAAGTAATTGTTATGTCGTCAGTAATTTTAAGAATCATCTATCAGCATCATCAAGCTATAGCAATCGCATCACTATATTTACCTTGACGTCATATACACGTTGACAGGCTCGTTTGATTGCCTTTAAAACACAAATAAATATAAAAACAAAAACCTGTTTTGTATGATGTGTGTATTGAATCAGTACGTTTGATTAACAACTACATATCTCAGATTGGGTTTTAACATTGCAGAGTAACGCTATCCGTTTAATATTATAATAAGGTCCGTTGAAAACATTAAAAAAAAAATTAAGAAAAAAAATTTTTTGAGACTTATTTTTATTTATTTTTATTTGAAGAAGTAAATACAAACATGACGGCTGATAGAGGAGAATGAAAGAAGAAAACATTGTATGCCGACCCCACATTAAGTGGGATAAAGGCAGGAAGAAGAAGATTTGTTGAAAATAATTTTAACCTTGCATGTGTCTTAAACTGCGTCCGCCACAAACAGAAGTCACAGCTAGCAACTCTGATAAATTCATACTTAGTTTTTTTGAAAACCGTAGGTCGTGGGTTCGATCCCCACCGAGAACAAATATTTTTGTGGTTAACATAAATGTTTGTTCTCTGTCTGGGTGTTATATTGTATTCTAAGTATGTATTTACAAAAAAAATGTATTCAAGTATTATATCAGCTATCCGGTTCCCATATTACAAGCTCTGCTTAGTTTGGGGCTGGGTAGTGTTGTGTGAATTGTCCACAATATTTATTATTATTTTATTATTATTGCATGAAGTTGTTTACTTACGGAACGATGTTGTCCCTGGGACATTGAAAGAGTAGGCTCATCCAATATTATTAAAATTACCTACTTTCAGCTACAAGACACTAGGATCAAAGGAAATATTTATTTTTATTTTAGTTACCATTAAGGACAATCCACGAAACACTATCTAATCTAGCCATAAATTAGGCAGAGCTTGTATCATTGGAACCAGATAGCTAATTTGATCCTTGAATATTGTTTTTTGTATACTATACACATACTTATAGTACAATATAACACCCCGAAAGAGACCAAGCATCTGTGTTCACCACACGAATATTTGTTTTCGGTGGCGATCGAGCCCACGGCCTACGGCGCAAGCAGGGCTACTATTAATTGAGCTGTGACACCTGTCAAACTAAAGACCTGACTAAAGTTGTGCATCATACTTTTTGAATAGAGAATACTATTGATTCGTACTCGTTAACTAAGTTTCGGAAGACCGGGCTTCTAACGATCACTAGTCTTGCTCTCATAACAACTTTTCACATAAAACCTTGGACTTGGTGCTCAGTTTCTCTATTATTGTTGATATAGGCCGAAAGAACAGACCGAGAGGCGCCAAAACATTCCCGTATTCTCTTTAATAAACATGTTATACAATTTGCCTGTTATTCTGAGAGCGATCTGCAAAAAACAATGACGCACGCTGTGACCTAAGGTGCCCGTAGTGAATGAATGACAAAACAACTAGTTAAGACGATGACAACTGCTAGGTCTCGCTCGCATATTTCAACATTCTTAAAAATATAAACATCACTGCATGAAAAATCGTAAACGACCTAGTCTCGGAGAATAACACTGCGAAATAGGATTTAAAAACAATTTTTTTTACCAGAGTTGTTTTTACTAGATTTTCTACATTAAAAAAAAGTTTTTTGACGAGTTTTGAGCTGTGGAGTTTGACGGTTGTGTGTGATAAAATTAATTTGCATTCGAATGACTTTCAACTCGACTGAAATAAGTTGCGCTCGCTCGCCACTTGTAACCCTTGCAAGTATGCCCCACTCCCCAGTTACAGACCACAGGGCCTGACCTGCGAGTGAAATCACTAATCCTGGAAATCAGCTAGTAATATAAGCTGACGTTTTGGAGTTTTGGTGACAGACAAACAAATAACCTCTAACCCAAAGCGCATTTATAATTAGGTAGTTACCTAAATAAATATCTACCAAACACACACAATATAAAACTATAGGTACTCACCGTTAGCATATTATTTTGTATTAATATCTTGACAGTAGTTATAAATTTTGCTTATTTATAAAAATAGAGATACCTCCAAATCATTCATCAAACCGTAGATAGAGGATATGGAATGGGAAAGAATGTAAAAAATATACCTATCCAAGTTTTTTTTGTAATCAACTTGGTTATGGACCAATCATATGGGCCACCTGATGCCATCGCGTATAACAAAGAAATTCACTGGCACCCACACCCTTCAAACGGAAACACAACAATGCTGCTTCACAGCAGAAACAGGACCAGGGCAAATTTCTTTGCTATGAAAATAATTGAGTTTTAGCCCTGTAAATGCTGCGAAATTATGACATTACACTTCAATAAATATTACTTATCGTACACATATTAGTGCAGCCAACTAACTATATCGTGACCCGTCATGTATATCCAGGTCATTGCTCTTACACGATATTTAATGTTATGCTTTTAATTTGTGTCCATGTTATAGTTTGGTCATTAGGGCGGAAGTGTCCATGTGACTTTGAACCTACTTTACGGCCCTTGTGGCTCAGCGGGTGCTTAGCGGATTGTATTCTTAGTATGTATTTTCCAAAAAAATATCATTCAAATTTTATAATATCAGCTCTCGGCTTCCCATCATACAAGCTCTACTTAGTTTGGGGCTAGATAGTGTTGTGTGAATTGTCCACAGTATTGTTATTGAATATTGATCTACCGATATGTATTTGCAAGAGTAAGCACTAAGCAAAGCTTAATGAAAACCAGAGAACACTTATCTACACCTTCACACATCTTCTTAAATGTTTTAGTACGGAACAAACATCTTTGTTTATTACAATATTTGTTCTAGGTGCATGGGATTTAAGCCCACAACTTACAGCAAAAACTATTAACCAATCAATATGACCAGTCGTAATTTTGCAAGGGCTTATTTTGCGAATATTTAACTAATATTATTACATACAATAAGGAAGTACTTAAATCTGTGTTTTTATGCTGAGTTTCGTATATTATTATGTATCATTATTATTTGGAAGCAAAAAACTGTTTTCCAAATACATTTTAGCACTGAATAACTAGTTTACAGAGCCCGAAGTCCCAGTGCATCTACAACATGTCGTTACCAAATGTTGTTTTCGTTTTGCCTATTTGTCTCTGTCTATTGTATGGAGAAAAGATGAGACAACAACTCTAACTACGTAACGTATTTTTGCCGTCTCATATTTTCTCCATACAATAGAGAGAGACAAAAATAGGCGAAACGAAAACAACATTTAGTAACGAAATGTGGTAGCAAAACTCCGACTTCGGGTACAGTTCGCAGAATGTGGGTAAGTAGGTTAAGGAGCGATTACACGGCAGATCAGTTGTCTACGAAGATAACAATAATTAGCTCTTTACAGTTTTTGAATTTACTTGCGGTTGGCAAGTTTCCAGTCAGCGAACACAAATAAAATGTGACTTTTTACTAGCAACTGAAGGTCGTTTTACACCAAAGCCGATAAGACTTTCTTTCGTTCATACGCCTCTGAAAATCAAAAAAATAGTTTTATCAGTTATAGTTATATTCAAGTAAAAATTGTTATATATTTTATTTTTATTTTTGTACAATATACGTCCTTGAGAAAAATTAAAAAAAGACATCGTGACATAAAAATATAAAATATATACATAATATATTACAAGCTTTGATTCATTGAAAATTATCATGAGCATATTTTTAAGACAGAGTTTTGCGGATGTTGTTGTCGCCATAGAACCGGTAGAATGGAAGTGTGACCGTAGATTTAAAAATAAAAAAATAAAATTTAAATATGTTTACTAGTTAGTATAGTTACCAACACAGTGATAATTTATGATAGACTATGAGAATTTTGCTGAAGTTGTTGTCACCATTCGATTAATTAGAAGCGGCAGAATGCAAAAGTGACCGTAGATTTTAAAATAAAAAAAAGAATTGAAAAATGTTTGATATGGAAACACTAGTTTGTATAGTTACCACAGTGATGTGAAAGAAATTGCGAAATTAAAGAGAAAAAAATAATATAGATTTGACCCGAACTTTTACTCTTGGTATTCATCCAACCATGACTGTTATTGAAATCGAAAAAACTCTCCTATAAAAGTACCCTCAAGTCCAAGATTTATTTTTTATTTTATCTTCTTGATTTTATATTTACGAGCACGTTTTGCTAGCGGTCTTTGTATCGAACCACGCGTGGAATTTTCAGTAGTACCACTATACCTACAGGCACTAAGCGTTTTATAAGGATTCATTATTTGGGTTTTGCATGTACAAATTCCCCGAAAAAGAGCTAGTCAAAGTCAAAAGAAGAGAAAAATACTTGAGACACAAAGAGGACTCAAGTTTCGTGCACTTGTGAAATCGGAGTGTTTGCCGAAGCGCCTTTTGTGTAAATGTGATACTGCGCATTTTAGTAATTTACTTGCAATTATCTGACTGTGCACGTTTGTTTTGTCATGCGTAAGCGCAACTGAAGCAAGGATTGACTATTTTACAATTCTAGAAATTACGTGATGACTTACGTCAGTTATTTAATAAGGCTAACTTACACTTGCCTTACCTGTATACTGATAAATTGTTGATTTGAAATTCACTTTAAAAGTAAGACATTGACATAATTATGTTTCACAGCTTAATTCTTCCTTTGTGATCGAACTTCACCTAGGGTAAGTTCGTTCGATCATTAAATATAATGAAATTTCAAAATTAATTGTTTATGCATTCAAATTTTCTTTTTGAAACAAACCAGTCAGCAGTCAGCATCTAATAAAAGTGGAACTTTGAAATTATTTATCTAAGTATACCTAAGCGATATTCGTTTTTGCACGTGTAATTTTTTTTGTAACCTTGTATCATTTGAATTTACCTGTTCGCTCTACGTCAACCAAAAAAAAATATTAATCTTATTCAATTTTAATTCGTTTAATTTGTCACTTATCTCTCTTCAACAGGCATTTTAGATTAATCTCAGCTTATGTCCGTATTTATTTCGCAGCTAGTAATTTTGTAGTCGGTTCGTTTACACGTAACTTAGTTATAATGAGACGCGCCCATGCGTTAATGGCGAGCCCACGAATTCTACCAACTTGCGTCATATAGTGTCACAACCCATATTAGTGTACTTCGGGTGTACTTAAGCCTAGCGCACATCTAGCGCGATGGCGATCAGTGAAACGCTATAGTATGACAGCGATATTTGACAGCGTTTCAATGATCACCATCACCATCGCGCTAGATGTACGCAGGCCTTTAGAACACTTGTGGTCTAGTGGTGGCGGCGGAGAAAAGTCTAAAGCGCAAGGTTTTATAGCGCAAAGATATGTACTAGTTACAATATAATTAGACTAGCAGTTTTTGAAAAAGCAACAAAGAAAGAAACATGACATATTTTTTTATTGGTTTTTTAAAAATTCCATTTATAAAACTCACTAAGATTTGTGCTAATGTTATTGTGAGCGCTGGTGGGCTAGGTGTAGCGGTCTCGCCGGTCGTGGGTTTAAATCCAGTCGTGTACCAATGAGTTATTCTCCGAGAGTCCAAAAATGTATGTGCACTGTGCCCTGACAGCCTATATTATCTCATTTATCGTTTCGCGAACAGATTGGTTATTTATTCAGAGAACTGAAAATAATGCCACGAACACATCAATCTGTGTAAAGATGACAAATTATATTCTTCCTACACACTAGTTTTGTGAATCGTACGATGCGACGTAATAAAACAGACATGAATGTATCGTGTAGGTGTGCGTTTACGCAGGCACAGTGACATTGACGATTTTTTGAACCGATATACATCTGAGCTGAGAATGACAATACATTTATTTTTATTTTTAGGACTGTTCTCAATTGTATAAACGCATTTCAATCAGTGCAATGTGCCAAGTGTAAAGGAGCCTTTTTGATGCGCACCGAAAATTCGTATTCGCCAAACTTTAGGCTTACCACAAGCTCTGTCTGGCTCTGTCTCTGGCTCTGGTTTTGAGTCTGTGTGAGTGTTGACTAAATAAATCCTACACTGAGAAAAATGTAAAGCTGAAAGTTTCGTAACGAAGGTGGATTTATTCGTAATGAAGGCGAAAAAACGACCGACCGTGCTTGAGCGAAAAACGCCTTCCTAGGTTGGAGGCGTTTTACGCCTTAAGCGTGAGGCGCAACAAATAAGCAGCAATATACTCTCTAATGTGTGTTTTAGACGTATTTTTTACAGATTAGCCTTAAATAAAAAGCTATTAACGTGGTAAGTCAGATAGTATCGACGAACTGACGATGGGATTTAACTTCTGGTAAGGCGATATGAACGGTAAAGAAGGTGCTCGGGTCCCACACGTAAAATTTTCCTAGAGTAATATCCGACGTATCATTGTGCCCCAATTAACTTCTGGTAAGGCGTTTTACGCCTTTTCTTACTGCGGTTTAATTTGTTCACAAAGTGTTTTGAATGTTTTTAAATCGTAATTCGCTTCTAGTAAGGCGTTTTAAGTCTTTACTGACTGTAGTTTAATCTGTTCATTAAGTGTTTTCAACGTTTACTAGGTCGTAATCGACTTTTTGTAAGGCGTCGTACGTCTTACCTTACTGTAGTTTAAGCTGTTTACTAAGTCATAATCGACTTCTAGTAAGACGTCGTACGTCTTACCTTACTGTAGTTTAACCTGTTCATTAATCGATATTGATGTTTTTTTAAGTCGTTATTCACTTTTAGTAAGGTGTTTTACGTCTTTACTTACTATGGGTTTAACCTAACCATTAAGCGTTTCCAACGTTTACTTAGTCGTATTTGCCTTCTAGAAGTTGTTTTAGAATGTTTCATACGATTAAGCAAGCCGTATCGTACGGTAATTTTTACTTTCTTTACGACCAGAAACGTTTTATAAAGACCGGAAAAAAGCCTTTTAACGGCTGGTAACGCTGTTCTCTAAGGGCATGATTGACTTGCTTTGCTATCATTTAGTTCATATTAAGGGCATTGGGCCGCTCAAAGTTCACTCTAAGGTAACCTTATCCTTCACATGAACTTCATGATAGTAGATCAGTCAAACATGCCTTCACTGAACAGCGTAGCCTGCTGCTCTCAGAAAGCTGTTCTCCCAGTCTTTGTAAGCTTCTGAAATTAATAGAACAAAAATTTATAAAGCATCTCAATAATAACTGATTACAGGTTACCAAAATATGTACTAGATAGACTAGTATTTTCTCAACCCAACAGTTTAACCTCAACCTAGCCTAATAAATAAGTCGATAGCTTTTGCATCTTATAGAAATAATAGTGGTATTGCAATAAAACCATTCAATAAAAATCTATAAATCTATATTAGAAAATCAATTTAGATAGGTATTTAACTATTTAAATACTTAAAACAAGACAAAATCGTCTTGGAGAATGCCCTTTTCGTTGTAAAGCTTTTGTAGGTGCGCATTTGCTGTTATTGCCCACAGGTTAGCTCCTCTCATGGCATCGCTCCTTCCTCGGCAACCGTTATTGCAAGTGAAGCTTTCTCAACCGGATCACTTTCAGCTGAAATAAAATAATGTATTTTTTAGGAAAAAGTTATCGCAAACCACAAAGTAGAGCATTCTATAATGGTAATTAGTACAATTATTATGTTTATCTAACCAAACTACAACCTGTCTGTTATTGACGAAAGTATCGTCAATAATAGACAGGTCTATTAAAGGACAGGTCGGCCTGGCATTGCAGGTTCTAAGTCAGAGAGATCGTTTGAATCACTGATAGCAAAAGACAAGTACTTACAGCTATAATCCTTTTTAAATGGTTCTCCAATACCGCGTGCCCATGATTGAAATCACTCCATTGAAGTTTGGTGTTTGGATTTACTTCTAGCCCAGAGTCCAATAACAAATGGGCCAATTATTTTCTTTGTTTGGAATCCAGGAAGCCAGGAAGCCATACACACATACACCTTATCTGAAATAAAGAAACCATTAATTTTCCTAAGTTTAAAAACTTCTTTGTACCAATATACAAAATTAAATGTAAAAGTTCAAAACTAAAAACACTAAGTACATATTTTTATAAATCATTTTTCGTTCGTGTTTCCAACACAACCAGAATCTAGGGCGTAGGTACCTAAACTTATCAAATACAAAACATGATTAGGTTCAAAAACATTAGGGAATAACTGAGTTTGATACAGGTACTCTACTTACCTCGAAATGACGTATCAATCAGGTGTGTGCCCCATTTTGTTAATAAATGTGTGGGATTCTGGTCTGCCACGTTCGAAGCACGAAGATGTTTGTCTGGTTGGCTGCTGCTGATAGGTCTGTCTTGGACCTGGGTACATCTGTTTGTCTGTGCCTCCATACACTGACACAGCCAGCAGCGTTCAGAAAATGAGGGAAAATAAAAAATACCCACTAAATTAAACTTTGAATGACTCAGAACGAAACCAAACACTCCATCTAAACTCAAACCAAACTGACGAATGAAACAAGTCGGCACGTACGTGCTCGTGGCCTCGTGGGCAGTGCTGCCAACTCGACTACTGCAGATTATGCTAGTGGTGGGTGTTAAAATAACAAAATTATAATAAATAAATATTCAAGACAATCTACTCAACACTATCTAGCCCCAAACTAAGCAGAGCTTGTACTATGGGAACCAGATAGCTGATATAATACTTACACACATTTTTTGTAAATACATCTCAGAATACAATATAACGCCCCAACAGAGAAAAAAGAACTGTGTTCACCACAAATATTTGTTCTCGGTGGGGATCGAAGTCACGACCTACGGCGCAGAAGGCAGAGATCCTACCAACTGAGCTGAGAGGCCAATCAAAAATATGCTATACGTAATCTTTAAGCCAAAACTGTACTGCATTACTAACTGCCTGTGTCATATGTGTGTCGATTGGCCTATGCTCCAAGCATAGTTCGTGTAGTTAGCACACAGCACAGAGCAAAAGTAAGTATTGAATCTCGTTCGTCAGGGTTCCAACCAAAAAGCGAGTAAACTCAGGGAATGATTCTAAATGGGTGTTTTCACGGATATTTGATTCGTTTGATTTTTTTTTATGTTTGTTACCACATAACTCGTAAACTAATTCGAAAAATTATATCTTAACTTTACTTTCAGATTAGTGCCATAGAAATTTCATCATAATCGGTTCGGCAGTTTTGACGTTGGGTTTTTAAGTTTATATACTCTCTCTCATACAGTCATACGAACCAAGGTTATTTGCCTTAGTAGCTGGCAGCATTATTGAGATTTTCGTTGTACCTACGATAAGTGCCTTACAAAGGTGTATCTCTCAGTAACTAGAGAGCTTTTTTAAACTTAACCCACCAACTGATTGAAAGTCGTTAAAATAATAAAACTGAGTAAAATATACTTTCCTTCCACCAAATTAAATACAAATATTTGCGGACATTCCACACAACACAATCTAGCCCTAAACTAAGCAAAGCTTGGTAATATGAGAAACAGGTAGCTGAGACCTATATTACCTAAATAGGTATCAAATTTTTGTAGACACTGGTTTAGGTTCTTCGCTTGATCTAAGTAGATACCTTCCTACAGGAGTACAGGGCTTATATGTAGAAGCGAGGGTTCTGCCTTTGAATAGCAACAAGGAGTCATAGAGCGTAGCAAACTTTTTTCAATGGAACAGCTATTAATGGTTATGGTTTATTAAACAGCGCTATGATTCAATAGGAACCTCCCTAATAAAACACAATGAAACACTTAAGTGGGTAGAGTACCTACTTAAGTATTTAGGTAGGTAATGTACAAATCTGCCTACCTATCTATTACCTAGGATCGTACTTATGTAGGTTTTAAACGTTTGTTTAAATAGTCGAACATTGCCATATCTACGGTTTCATTCACAGAGAGATATGTAAGTCACCAGATGACGTTATTTCACCATTTGATCAGTCATAACTTGAGCATTATTGAGCCTTTATTAGAGGCAAATAATGCTAAATTTACGGTTATATTAGCCAAATACGTATGCCGTTATTAGGCTTTTTTAAAGTTTGACTATATAATATCTCAAGTACCATCCGCCTTATCTTAAGGTGAATATTGCTATATCTACGGTTTCATTTACTGAATATGAAAGTCATTAAATGAAGTTGTTTCACCGTTTGGTTAGTCTTAACTCGATCGTATTTCGCCTTAAGATACGGTAAATATTGCCAAATTTACGGTTAAATTGGCCAAATATGTATGGCGTTATTAGACTTTTTAAACGTTTGATTAAATAGTAACTAAAGTATCATCCGCCCTACCATAAGGTGATTGTTGTCTTATCTACGGTTTAATTAACCGAATAAGTAAATCGTTTTATGATGTTATTCACCGTTTGATTAGTCGTAACTTGATCGTATTTTGCCTGATGATAACACTAATATCACCAAATTTACGGTTATATTGACCAAGTATGTAAGTCGTTATATGACGTAATGTTACCGTTTAACCAGTCGATATCTTGAGCATGTATTGCCTTAAGAAAAGGTGAATATTGCCATATTTACGTTTATATGTGCCGTATATGTATGCCGTTATAAAACTTAATGTTACCATTTGATTCGTCGAAACCTGAGCATATTTGGCCTTATAAAAGGGCAAATGTGGCCACATTATACCTCTAAGTTGCCGAATTCATACGTCCCTGAAAGACTTTAAGTTTACGTTCAAATTTTTGTGACTAAAGTATATTCTGCCTTATTGTAAGGTGAATATTGTCATGCTTAAGATTATTTATGCCGCTTTCGAAAGTTTGTTTATGACTTAGGTTTAAGTTTGTTTAGTTTTTATTAAAGCATATATCGCCTTAATTTAAGTTAAATTTTGCCTTAATTACGGTGATATTCAACAAATATTCAACGTCGTAAATTTAGAGCGTTTTCAATAGTCCATTACTGCTGTATTAACAGTGTTAAGTTGGATTCCAAGACTACCTTACGGTAAGTCATTTGAGACGGTTCGTGTTTATCATAAGAGACGTACCAGTTTATCGCAAACGAATAGTAAAGTCAAATTAACCGTAAGCGTCTCAAAATCGCCTCGCGTCATTACAATTCAGCCGTCAAAGGTGGAATTCATCTTAGGCCAGAAATCCATTTTTCTCAGTGTACGTCGAAACGTCACACACTCAGTATAATACACTCACAGATCAAAACCAGAGCCAGACAGAGCTTGTGGTAGGCCTACTGGTCCGAAATAACTGAATAACAAGGCAAGAAGAAGAATCATTGGCACTTATTTTTTTGTGTTTACTTTTATTTTTGTAGAAAATGTGATGAAACAAGCAGATGACCAACCACTTCTCAGAGCACGTAACTAATAAAAAGGCGGGTTACGTAAAATGCACCAGAACTTTTTTTTAATATAACTAGGTGATAGAACTGATGCCATCGCCTGTAACAAAGCATTGCCTCGTAGGTCACGCACGCTGGGAGCGTGCCCTACGATTAACTGCCCTGCGTCCATCAATTAACTAAAGCTTTGGTCTCGCGATCGTAACGCACAACGCTGCGGTATACGGCTTGACGCAGCGTCACACGATTGCACTTCGCCGCTGACGCAAACTGCAACGGAACAAGAGACCATTCTAGACGTTTTTCATAAAGCAGCCTCTACACATTTGCCCATGCTGGGCCAGGCTCCGCCAATGCACAATTGTAGACCACGATCACTTGGTGTTCACACATTGGCGCATGGCTCATTGCTGCCTGGCAAACCAATTGCGACGGACGTCGAAGTAATTACGGCAGCGGCTATTTACTTTGAACGATCAGATTTGATTCAAACTTTGCACACCTGTCAAAGGTCGATGACAATGCAATAATATGAAAAAAAAAATATATGAAAAAAAAAAAAATATTTTGATTGTTGTAAATATTTTATCAATAGTTTATTATATCTGAAGTTATTGTAAAAGCACCCTACGCTTTTTTGTACAATAATATAAATTTTTCAATTGATTATTACAGTTTTATTTTTAACTTTTAAGTTCAATTAGTTATAAAAGCGTTTTTTTTTTAGTTTTTAAACTATAATTTATTGTATACTGTTTACAAGTATTACAGAACGCAACACAAAAGTGTTCTATCCCGGTCAGCGGCCGGTGACGAACTGAACATTGGCCGATTGTGTAAACACCACAGGCCAGGCTACGCCACGATTCCTTTGAAGTGTGCCCAAAAAACCGACAACTCCCCGATTGCGCGCCATGCTTGCCGCCAACATACACCAATACCCGCCAATGTCCGCCAACATACACCAATACCCCCTGTACACATTGGCGTTGGCCTGTAGCGGGCCAGCATGGACAAATGTGTAGAGACTCCATAAGATTATTGTGTCCGGCGCTGCAAGCTGCATACCGCAGCGTTGTGCGTTACGATCGCAAGACCAAAGCTTAACCTTACTGCAAATCGCAGATAACAGTATTGCGAGTATCACTGCTTGTCGATAGAAATAGGTTTAAATAAAAAAGTGAAATAGGTTATACAGCTAGCTAATAGAACAGGCCTAAGGCCAACCTAATGTTAAACAGTGATGTAATACAGTGTTTATTATTTAAAAAATAACTAAACAAAATAAAGGAAAAATAAACTTTTCAATTTCAATCAACCAAAATTAAACATCAGCCTTTGCAAACAATTTATATACTATAGGAACTAGATAACTAATATTATACATGCATACATTTTTTGTTGTAAATACATACTCAGAATACAATACAACACCCAGACACAAACAGATACAACGCCCTTTAGCTGAAAGTATTTTCCTATCATCCCTAACTTCCTGCAATAAAATACAATCATGGCATAAACGCCAAACCATTAAATTTCATCCACTCCTACGAATGTGGGGGTTTAACGACTCAATGCGCCTGCACTGTAATGTCGGCATTAAATTCGCGAAAGTTGTTCGTAAATTGAGCAGTATATTGTAAAGAAATGCAGGTCCTATTATCTTTAGACATTTGCACGCATGAAAGTGTTTGAGTTGTTATAGAAGTATCAGTAACATTATAAGAGAGAGAGATAAGATTTGTTTTCCGTCGCATCAACACGTTTGATTCCTAGATTTTCTAGCTCTTTTTTGATCTTCAGAAATTTGCACGCACGTAGGTAAGTGTTTGGGTTGTTAAAGAAGCGTCAGTAAGCGTTATCCTACGCAGTGAAACAATTTGTTTCTTGGTTTTTGTAGATCATTCTCTTAGGTTTAAAGGTAGGCTGTTGATAAGCTGAGTTATACTTGGCGGCTGGATTTAGTGACCACTGGAGATGCTCTGGATCTAAGACCTATTCGTTTCTTACAACAGCTGCAGATTCCATTCACTTTATTCTTTGCCGGGATTACAGAATAATGTTTTAGATATAAACTGAGGCCACGACCACCCCAGCGCGATGAAAGCTCAAGTAGATAATAATAGCATTTCCCAGATCGAAATGTTTACAAGTACTTCAGTTCGCAGAAGATATAAAACAGTATTGTGGTAGGAAGTTGTTTATAAACCGATTGGTAATGAAGTCAATACGTTTTCTTTCAGCTCGTTCTATTGTTCAACGCTTTGTTTCACAAACGACACTATTTCAGTTGAATAATAATTGACAGCATTGATATCAGTAGGCCTACCACAAGCTGTGTCTGGCTCTGTCTTTGGCTCTGGTTTTGAGTCTGTGTGAGTGCTGACTAAATAAATCCTACGTCGAAACGTCTCACACACAGTATAATACACTGATGAGCTCTGACACAGACTCAAAACCAGAGCCAGAGACAAAGGCAGACAGAGCTTATGGTAGGCCAACAGGTTGAACAAACCTTGAATAACATTTTTACGACCTTTGCACTCTTTTTGTAACTATTGATCACGATATTGAGTTTTAATCAATGTCAAACTAAAAGGCTGTTCAATTAAATCATGATCACTGAATAAAATATGTCCTAAAATTTTCACGTGACCTCATTGCGAAGAGGCTGGACACTGAATGAATCCTTTCACCACACTTGGTTCGCAAGAACCATTGACAAGAAGAAGACTGAATGCATTTTTATGAAGTATCTGGATATGTGGTATTCTCATGACCTATGTATTTTTTTTTGTTATTTCGTTTTTATGTGTTTATGTTGTACCTGCCACCTACTATGGACTCTGTAATGACCATTTGAAATCTGAAATAAAAATATTGAATTGAATTAAATAGCGACCTCTCTTCTCAATTGCTATACATTACAGTATTCAATTTGAATGGCACATTATCGATCAGCGCTGTATTAAAACAGTGCATTACCGATGCCCGCGTCAATTCTCTGCGCGTATACGCAAATCACTGTTATCCAACATCTATTACTCTTACGCAGATAGACCGCACATCGATGCAGCAAGTCTGAAGATAATTTATTTTTTATTTTTTTATTATGATGCTGAGTCGAAATTTTTTGTGCATGCCGTGGCATAGGTACTTTAACTGGACACATAGTTTTTAGTCGTTTTGTTAATAATTTGTTATTGTTGTGTTTCTTTTATTGGCGGCAATATTGTGTTATAGGGTGGTTGTCACTTAATATCAGGTGGGCCATCAGCTTTTTCCATCATTTCATCAAAAAAACATTTAATTCATAATAACATTTTTGTAGGAGAAAAGACTTTGTTTTTTTTTTTATTAATAAAGAATCTGGCTGAAGTTCTTTTATTTTTTTTGGTAAAATATTATTGACATTTAGCATATTATGGAAAGGACTCAGAATCATTCTTTCTGGAATGCTATGAATGATTATGAGTCCTTGCAGGGAGGCCAGCATAATAATCACCTTGACCAAGAAATGAGTGATAAGAATATCGTTTCGTTGTGCGGCCATACCAACCTCATATCTATCGCCTATAGCCTATACTAATGGCACGGAAAATAGGTTCGAATTTGCTATGCGGTACAGTTTATCTCACAATTTATTGCATTCCGCCCACGCTTTGAATAAATTCAGGTTCAAGAGTACTGTTACATTTTATCTATTACTACTCAAGCCAAACATTAGACAAGGCTATTGTAAAAGTGTTTGCTAAATTTAGTGTCCTTGAGCACGCGTGCTTTGTGACAGCAAGGTAATGTCACAAAGCACGCGTGCTATAGGCGGAAGGCGGTAAATGGAAAGGACTCGGAATCATTCTTCCTGGAAATGCTAAGAATGATTACGAGTCCTTGCAGGGAGGCCAGCAGTCGGCTGATGATGATGATGAAGTGGAGGTACTCACTATCAAGTCCATCTGCTTGTTATAAAGAGGAAAGGTTTGTATTTTTGTATATAATTATGTTACGGCTAATACCCGAAGTGCGGCTACACCTAGTTTTAGCCGGTTAGAATTAGGGGTAGCCATCTTGGTTAAACCTAGTACGAGCCGATTGTTTTCGGGTACTGACATGCACTATTCTTGAAATTAAGTAGGTATAAAAAAAAAAACCTGACAACCTACTGTTACTTTTGTGACTTAAGTCGGGGTGCCCCGAGTTTGAATCTGCAATGGCTCAGCCAGAACACTCGCGAGGAGCCCTACACCTAGTTCTAACCGGCTAAAACTAGGTGTAGCCGCACTTCGGGTATTAGCCGTAACATATTATATACAAAAACTATGTTATCAATTTAAAGAACCTTGAGAAACTGACTTCATGGCCAAACTATTAAACATTTTTGATGAAATTTCAATGGGACCAATCTAGAAGTATTATTTAGGTACCTATCAGATAAAAAAAGAATTTACTTAATCGCTTCATAAATGACAGAGGTATGCATGTAATGTAACAAATATTAAAACAAAACGGCTAACCCGATTTTAATAAAATTTATATGAAACTAATCTGGAAATATTACTTTTCAAATAATAAAACTATTTTTTCAAATCAGCCCATAAAAAACAAATGCCCGAATTGAGAACCCCCTCCTTTTTTTGAAGTCGGTTTAAAATAAAACAGTCTTTGAGTTTATTTAATGAACAAGTGCTTGTTGTATATTACATAATTTCTGCTAGGCTTGGTCTAATGGGATAAACTAACCTATTTATCTAATTGAGCATATAGTTTGCGTCTAGACATGAAATATATCTAGTTACAGAAAACGCCATCAGTAGGCCTACCACAAGCTCTGTCTGGCTTTGTCCCTGGCTCGGGTATTGAGTCTGTGCGAGTGCTGTCTAAATAAATCCTACGTCGAAACGTCACACACACAGTTAATACACAGGTGAGCTTTCACACAGACTAAAAACCATAGCCAGAAACAGGACCAGACAGAGTTTGTGCTAGGCCTACTATTTAAAGCGATGTTTTAAGAGCTGTAATTATTTTAGTTGTAGTCAACCAAAGTCTATAATATTGCACATATTTTGGACAGAGAAGCTCATTGCATGGTACACGACTGGATTTGAACCCACGATCTAAGGATCGGAAGGCGGGGCCGCTACCACTAGACCACCAGTGCTCTCAACTTTCTACCTACAGATGGAAAACTGAGGTCATATACTTCTAATCCTTTTAAAAACGTAGTTTTCATTTTTTTTTCAAATAATAAATATTAAAATAGTTTTTGCAAATAATGTAAGTACGTTATGTTGCAAATATTTTTTTTATTCGGACGTTACTTGACATGGTGCTCAATATTACTTAAACAGCTTATGACTAGTATAATAAATAAAATAAAAATTATATATTTCATAACTATAGACAAATTCTCTAAAATAAAATCTCACACAACTTCAAAAGGACTTTGATGTTTAAAAAACAAAATGTGTGTGTATAAATAGCACTTATATTAATAGTCAAGGCTTTGCAAGGCTTTTTTAAGATCTGCCGATGACTACTCAGTTTTTTTAGCAAGTTTCAAAATTAAATACGTAATATTGACTTTGTATAAGAAGACTTACCAACACACTTCAATTCTAAAGTGCAAATCATGTTATTAGCTAGGTTTTTTATAAGAATTCAATGTTGCTAGTTTGACAACAGTAGGTCGACATCCGTTTTGAAAACATAATTGAATTCGCTCATCCGCCTGATTTGAACCTTGACTCAGTTGAGTAAGCTAATGTGCGGACAAATATTTATTAAAGTGTCAGTGTAAACAATAAAAATAAATACCTTTATTGTATTTTTTTTTTAAATAATTGTATTTGTATAGTATTTATCTAGGTTCCTGAACAATACAATAATATAGTGAAAATCTGCCTAAACTAGTAATAATTTCACGTTTGTATGAAAATTCGCCCTCCGCCGGCCTCTTAAGGCTTATTTCTAATGTCAATAGGAATTTTATTAAATAACTTTATGGAGACATTTTGTAACAACAACTAAGTAAGTATTCTTAAACCTAGTGAGGAGTACACACTGCAAATTGCAAGCGATACAAAGTCGGTTCAGTATCGCTTGAAGTGTAACAAGGTTGACTGCATTAATGTAACGATACAATATGTTACTGCAATTGTATGTAAACAAGGCGTTTCAATCAACATACTCATATGATAAACTACTGCTGCTTTTGCAGCGAAGTTGAGCCACAAACATAATTACTTATGTAGGGAACATAGAGGTTTTTTCTTTGTCTGGGCAAAATTGGCAAATTTTATCATCCGCACTTGATGTGCGGGCTGGTTTTTCCGCACGTAGGCCACTGGCGGACCCTTTTGCGTGACCCTTGTTGCTCGAACTTTCTTAGGTTCAACGACGCCGGTTTCCTCACGATGTTTTCTTTCACCGTATTCTCTGTCTGGGTGTTATATTGTATTCAAGTAGTGTATTTACAAAAAAGTGTTGTGTGGGTACATTTAAAAGTGGTATCTAAGTGGACTGGTCTCAGATCAGTTGGTAGTAGCTATGCCTACTAACCGTAGGTCGTGGGTTCGAACCCCACCGAGAACAAACATTTTTGTGGGATGAAAACAAATGTTTCTTCTCTGTCTGGATGTGATATTGTATTCTAAAAATGTATTTACAAAAAAAATAAGTATTAATAATCATACCAGATATCTGGTTCCCATTGTACAAGGTCGGCTTAATTTGGGGCTAGATAGTGTTGTGTAAATTGTCCACAATATTTTTTTTTTATAATTATCACAGTTTTGGTTCCCATCTTACAAGCTTCGCTTATCTTGATAGTGTTGTGTGGGTGTGGATTGTCCTAAATATTTATTTCTTATTTAAATCATTTAAGGTTATACTTCTATTTATTAGGATTAGAGAAAAAAAATTGTTAGCAAGGTGTGCTTACATAAAATGTTCGAATATACTTGAATTGGAATAAACAAGGTCAAACAACTTGAAAATCAGTCTACGCACTTAAAATAAAAAAAGCTACGATGTGTCGTGATTTCAAGAGTGTTCAAATTATATAACTCAGCAGGTAATGTTTTTTTAAGTTAATAACTTTTTGCATTAAAGAATTGGTAAATAGCACTTCTGATGTCTACAGACAAAAATATTCTGAAGCAAAAACCGTTACCTACGTACGAGTATGTATAAAACATTATGAGATGCATTCGATGCAAAACGTGAAAAACCCGATTAAGGGCCTGCGCACAATGAAACGCTGTCAAATATCGCTGTCAAATTTGACAGCGTTTCACTGATCGCGTTCGCGAGCGGCCTAGGTGTGCGCAGGCCTTTATATTTACAAAAAAACACGATATGAAATGGATTCATTGAATGAACGTTGACATACGTCGCACGCTACACTAAATTTAAATTTACAATTGATTTGTTAAATCTTTCTTTTTTGTATTCAATGGAAAAGTCATATCCACGTTTTGATGCAAAACTTATTTCTAGTTTATTTATTTTTTGTTATAATGAAGTAATTCGGTTTCGATCGGATACAATCGGCGTGTTTTCGGTACGGCGAGGTTCGAAAAAATATTTTTAACTTACAACAACTTTTTAGTTACAGCAAAAAACTAATTAAAAATATGTTTGCATCAACACGTAGGTATATAAGGATATTTCATTAAGTACAAAATAAAACGATTGAAAAGACCAATTTCTGAAAATATTATGATAATGCACAAGCTTGTAAGTTCTCTCATTACAATAACGGCGAATTTCAGATGAAACTAATAGTTCTGATAGCATAAACTAAACTTTTTATGTAGGTAGTAATAATTAAGTCAGTGTATAAAAACCAAACTACGATCGGGTTGTGATGCGTGGTGGCGTGATATCGAAAGCAGTGAGTCACAAGGACCATATACTGGTTGACCATGGACTCATGAAATGTCACAGCTTTATAAAACGAAATGTACACGTCATTTTATGTAAATTATGTTTATTTTATGCAGGACGTTGGACATCTGGTCAATGAACGTACGGACAGATCGAAATCATTATGATTACTGTAATCGCCCAGTCGTGATTTCCCCCCCCCCCCCTTCCGTTTTTAAGAAACGGACTTTTTGGTTACATTTACATTACGTTACGTTACGGACGTTTTAGTTGTTGGACTTTCTCATGTGTCACTGTGTCACCAATATTATGGAATATTGGTGACACATGAAAAAGTCCAACATTATGCCAGGATAGCAGTGATAGCAGTGACATTCGTGGTTTTATCTGACATTGTTGCGAAAAAAGTCACCGGATGTGACATAGAGATGCTTGCTTATCACAAAAAAAAATACTTCGGTACATTGTATTTTCATTAATTATATACTAAAACATCAAACTATAACAAAATTTAATTACTAATAATCTATTATTGACTGTCTGTTTTTTCTAAATTAATACAATGTGTTACGTCAGCCTAAAAATATGCAAATTATATTATTTATTTCATAATGAAAATGCCAATAAATGCCAATAAACTCTTTAAATTTGAAAGAATATTTCACGCACCTTTCAGAGACCATTGAAGTTTTTAATACAATGTTGAATCAAAGGAAACGACCTGCACGACCTTATGCGTTATAGCGTCAACTATAGTTGACCTTAACACCGTGCACTTAGCTCAGGTTAAGAACTGCAATTATAAAGACAAACTGGTACTTACACTGGATGCAGTTGGTGTTTATAATTATGTACATAAAATAAATCGTCTGCTGAGCTACAAGCTGTTAAACGATAATAATATCTAAATACTAATTTTGTTTGTGATAATAATAAACGGAAACTCTGTCCTTGAATAAAAAACATTAATAAAAATACAGTAAAAATATTTTCATTACTCATACTCTGAAAGTAGGTCTGAAGTTGCCTGAGGGGCCTAATTGAAAGTAAAACTTTCAGCCCTAGGGAGAATCGCTTTCTACTGACAGCTGTCAAATTATAAAAAAAAAACAAGTTCTATTTTATTCAACCATGTTCCAACTTTCTAAAGTCTTTCTAACTGCAAGGAGGTCGTTGAACCAAATTCCAACTTTTTATTCAGCAAGTAGGTTGGAAACCCATAACAACGGTAAGAAGTTTAAAAAGTCTAATTAGAGCGCAATGTAAAATTTAAATTTAAATAACATAAAGATAGTATTAAATAAATAATATATCTTCTAAATTACTTGATTAATATATATTAATCAAGTAATTTAGAAGATATATTATTACTCTTTTTGGTTTGAAGCTATATAGCTTCAACTATTTATTTAAAATAACATAGATTTGAGCAAACAATTTACCATTTTTTAAATTATGAGAATGAAAATAATGGCTGAATAATGCTGGCGAGCCGTAGCCGAAGGCCCGCCAGAGAAAAAGAAAAAAAAACCGGGAAGGCGGCAATTCAATCTTCATTTTCACAAATTTTTCTTTCATGTTTTTATTTTTACTTTCCTTGTATTCGTAATGAAAAGCACAGTGTTTACCTCGGGTGAAAGTCTTTTAAGTCCCTCAAGCTCCATTGGCGCCCTCGCTAACGCTCTGGCGCCAAACCCGTCTCGGGACTCAAAAAACGTGACTTTCAACACTCAGGTAACAATGTACTATTAATTACATAGATACATACAATCACGCCTCATTACAAGCTCTGCTTAGTTTGGGGCTGGGTAGTGTTGTGTGAATTGTCCACAATATTTATATTTATATTATATTTATATATTCCCATGGGGATAGGTATAGAGAGAGCGGATTTCCACTATTTAATTTTTATTATTTAAATTTGAGCCTTATGGCCCACATGATTGCTGACTGGCTTGTTCCTTCAGATATAGTTGTATAAAAAAACACTGTGGACAATCTATACCACACTAATTTAAACAGTCTTGCAGGACCCTATCAAAGTACGTACGTGAGAGAACTGACATATTCGCACAAATTGGTAACCACCGCTTTCCTGTCGACTTAACATTGAACCACTTCTTGGCCGGCCAAGTGCACCGAGGATGTTATTATCTCCAGAAATAGATTATATTACATCACATCACAAATAGGATGGTGCCATAACGTCATAGTACGGAAGGTGGGAAGACGAATACTTACAATTGGTTCAAGTTCAAATACTACAAAAGGTAGTATATACGTGTTGTGTATATTTACGTCCGAGGAAGAATAGTTTCAAAAGAGTAAAAGAGATCGTTTTTAAATATTCTCAAGATGCCGTTCTTAGTAAAAGGAAACGAGTAGATTTAAATTGCAGGCTAACTGCTGTTGCAGTTGCAATAATTGAAGAGGTTAGAGTAGATAATAGTCCGCAGGGGACCGTTTGGCCATAACTTATTTCATCCTATATTTAGACGGTGATTTGTTACCGGGGATGTTGTGAACAGCAGATAGCAGAAATGAACAGGCCGGATCAGATACAAGAAGCCTTGTGTTATAACAACACGCTACACGACGACTTTGTGCTGACTTATTCTGTTTTTGAAACTCGGTAAAACACTCGGTAACTGTTTATAAAACACGAGTGGATTACATTGCATTGCGGTTGAAATTCGATGCTCGATGTGGTCGCTAACAGATTAGCGCCAAACGTGAATTGACGTGAATTCCTTTACGTCACCTACATAATATTGTCACGAAATGCAACGCCCTCATTTACACAATTAATTAACCTCTTTTTGTTTTTGTTTCAGGTATACGATTCCAGAAAATATGTGGCTCCAACTGTCATCCTGTATTTTGGCAGTGTCAATGCTGTTTGCACCAACCCTCGCTGCCGTCTGTCCCGATGGCTGCATCTGTACCACCACGCGTGATGGTCTCCACCGCGCCACCTGCAGTAGTCTCGCTGAGCTCTACAAGTTCACTCTCCGTCAGAAACACCACAATATAAACATCTTGGACCTCTCGCACAACAACATAACAAAACTTAGCCATGAGCTCGACCGGCTGACTGAAGTTGTCACTTTGGATCTCTCAACCAATGGCATTCAACACCTCAATAAATTCCTCCATAATGCCAAAAAACTAGTTCATCTCAACCTGGCCAATAACAGGATACAAGAACTTTCCTTGATACACTTACCTGCAAGTGTAAGTTCATTAGATTTGACTTATAATGATTTGCAAAACGTTCCTTCAGATCTAGGACATTTAGCTGGTCTCGAGCACTTAGAGATGGAAGGAAACCCTCTTGACTGTTCCTGTGAAAACTTGTTAGCACGGGACCGTTTGCTCATGGGAAATGTGTTGATAGATGCAGCCCTTTGTGTCTCTCCAGAAGAATTAAAAGGAAAGTCATGGCTGGAACTAAAAAAAAAAGATGTATGCAAAGTGCCAAAAACCAAGGTCAACTATTTAGACATGATGATGGGTGATCAGCCTCTAGATGCAGTACAAGTTGGTCAAGAGTCTGCTGCTTTGAAATCGATGCCTTCAGTAACAAGTAGTGATTTAGAGGACGGAAACATCGTTCAAAGTAAAAATATTGTAGAAGACGATGACTCGCAACAATTTTTAATATATGGCAATATGAAATCATCACCACCTGCAAATTTAATCGAAGGATCTGGTTCTGGGTCAGGTGATGGCGAAAGTACTACTGTGTCTGACTATTTAATCGAACCTAGAAAAATACATGACTTGTCGGAGTCCAATGATGCTATTTTTCATAATGATCAAACCACTGTTGATTTCATGGAAGGATCCGGAGAAGGATCTGGATATTATGAAACGACCACCGAAGCGTTTAAAGAATTAGAGATTCCAGGGCCCGTTCAAAGAATATTTGACGAAGATACCAATAAATTTACAACAGAGTTTCCAATACCTGAACCTCCCTCTGTTTACCAAGGAGGAAAGGACTGGAATGCTGAAAGTAGTGCTCCAGAACCTACAGATAAAGTTATCACTTCATCAACACCACGAGATACTACTGTTTCAGAACAAATACGAGTTACTCAAGCATCTGAAGTCCTAGGACCCCTGCCAACTTCGAACGAAAATGTAGCAACACACAAAGCGGGCACCTACGTATGCATTGCATTAATTGTCATACTATTAGTTGGACTAATAGGTTTTGCTATTACCAAAGGGCAAATGAGAAAAAGGAGAGACAGAAGACTTCTACGTCAACAAAAGAGAGATGTAGAAAAAGCGTCTAAAGAAATGGTAGATATGAACAAATCTTTACTGGGGAAACCAGCACCTTTAGAAGATCCAGTTGAAAGAAAAGCTAATGGAAAGTATGAACTGGTTCCAACACACGAAGTTCATCAGAAAAAAGGAGGAAACGGTGATATTAGTAACGGAATAAACCATAGTGAACCAAATGGTGTGAGAACGAACAGCCCTAGAGACTCAAATCAAAACAAAAGTAGTTCGAAAGACAATAATTTAAAAGAAAATGATTCCAACCTTAAGCAGGAAACTTCTTTTGATTCTGCGCCGGCGTCACCAGATTCACTATCCAGTGAAGACATATTCGTGCCCATTAACAATGACGATGAAGCGAAGCTAAATGGTACTGCTGACTCAAACATGTCTCAACCACTTATGAATGGAGACCAGATTACTGATTCCGACTACTTATCACCATCTCGAGAATATATTCCAGTGTATTCTCCTGATATGGGTAGAGTTCGCATAAAGATGGCGGAGATCCCAAAACCTAAGACACCAGTACTAGTCACCAGGAGTAGGTCGAACGCTGGAGACATCATAATTACACCGTCAGAGGATGCAACTCGTACAACCACTTGAAGTTTACTCCCGTGTGGACTCAAACGTATGGACTAAACACTTTGCGTAGGTTTCATCTGTGTCAATGGACAAACACTTCGTATTTGGCAAAAATTCTGTGATTATTGAGTGTAGACTGGTGAACTGTTTGGAATGAAGACTGTAAATCTCGTGAACTTTTGCTGCCAAAGTGTGTTTGTAGTCGACAGTGCCTTGTATTTAGTAGTTTATTGATATATTTATAACAATATATTGCAAAATTAGTTAAACATATTTTTATACGTGTAAAAAGTGTTGCCATGTTCACTATAGCCGTAAATAATTTGAAGTTGAATGATGAACAAAAACATAATTATATTAAATCTACCTTACATAAATCATATTAATATAATAAATAATACAGTTATTGGATTAAATAGAGGTCAATGGTTCTGTACTTACTTTGCAAATCAAAACTGTACTGTACTGTACTGTACAACCGTATAACAAAACATTGTCACTTTCCCTCTAAAAGCTTTTTAATTCCTCCATGGTCTGGCTAAGTATAAGTTCCTCTAAGTATCGTTACTAGTAGGAAATAAGGATGTGATACCATTTGTTGTAAGCAATTCATTCATATTCATAGCTGCGTGTGTATGTACATATTATTTAATTTTCATTTGTTCTAGATTTACATCCAGATCTTTTTATGTGAAATTATTTTATTTAATATTAAATAACGATTCCTTTTCGTATGTTCAAGATTTTTTTAGACATTTAGTTATTTAAATGTGCGATTGTAATTTGTGTGAATTGAAAAATCTATATTTTTATGGAAATGAGAGTGATAAAAGCAGAACAAAAAATAGTTTCGTAAGAAGATTTTTTAAATACTGTAATTTTATTTGAAGAAATACAAAATATAAAAGTTGATTAATTTTTTGTATTATTTATTATCCCAAAATCAAATGGAATAGTTTCAGCTACAGACCCCATCAAGATGAAATAAGTATGACGGGTGCAGGGCTCAGTTAGTAGTTAGCCATGCCTTCTGAGCCGTAGGCCGTGGGTTGATCCCCACCGAGAACAAATTGATGTGTGGTGACCATAATGTTGGTTCTCTTTCTGGGTGTTATATTGTAATCTGAGTATGAATTTACAAAAAAAAATTCGTTTTAGACGGATAAACTTATTGGTGCACGACTAGATTTGAACCCACAGAAGCGGAAGGCGAGGCCGCTACCATTAAGCCACAAGTGATCATGGCGGGAAAATAACAGAAATGAAGATTACCACGGCACCACTAAGCTGGAATGAACTTTATATTTATTATGTGAGATCAGCAAGTAATTTGTTCCAGGGTAGCAGTTATGTATCATGGTGTTACCTACTTTTATTTACTTTATTTAAAAGAAAAACGTGTCAAGTAAACTATTTATAACTCAAAAATGGCTGAACAGATCTGCCTGCCTGAAAATTGGTTGGGAGGTAGCAATATCGCTGAATGACGAAACCTAAAACTGCTCAAGCGGTCACTCGGTTTTTAAAAACTACGCATGATCCCCTGTTAAATTGGGGCCGTTTGGCCAACGTTGTGAAACTGCCATCTAGTGAAAGCGGCGAGCACTAACTATTCAGAGCGACTGACTATGGGGGTTTTCAAGATAGCATTATTAGAATGTGCCTTACCTACCCTACCACGGTAAATAGTGCATTCATTTGAACATAGATGGCGCTGAAGAAAAATGACGCAGTTTTTATAAGGTTAGTATAGTAAAATTTTATCTACCATGTAACTTATTATGTGTTGAAAAAATTGTGGAACCATATCAGTTTTTTCTAAGGACATTTTTTTTCAATTAGGACACATTCATTTAATGTTTTTATTCACAAAACAAATCAATATAATATGTACAAGCAAATTATCTATGTATACATACCCTATTAGTAAAATACTTAGCTTAAAAATACGTGAACAAACAATACTTTTATAATAACGGAGGGATTTATAAGTTGCTCTCTCTCAGAGCATTGTCATCTCTAACAGCTCTACCATTAGGAGGATTAGTAGGCGGTTCTAAGTCTGCTTCTATTTCTACTGTAAAGCTATCACCCGCGTCGATGGTATACTCTGACATGCGCCGGCGTCGAGCTCCTGGTGAATTTTCCAAATCTGCGATTTCATGGCTACCAAATCTCTGCACACGTTGCCGCCTTCTCCGACGGTCCTCCTCATTGGTTTCACTCAATTCGTAATCGTCTAAAACTGGTACATCGCCGTTCCGTTCCGTCTCTTCCAACAAGTCGCCGCTGGACTTAGTTTTTCTTTTACCTCTCTTTCTCCTTCCTTTTCCTGATCCAGTTTCATTTAGTGAAGGACAGGATGTATTTAATTTTGGCATCGAGAGAGCTTCATCGTAAGATGGAGGTGCGATTAAATCTCTCGGATCTGGCGTATTGCATAGTGCTTCCTGTTCTGCACGCATCCTCAGTTGTCTGAGTCTATCTCTAGACTCTGCAACTTGCCTTTCTCTCTCAGCTTGAATAGCTGCCAAACGACGTTTCATAGAACTTCTTATACAATTTGTCAAAAGTATACACAAAGATACACCAACTATCATAACAATTAGGAACCAAATAAGATTATTAGGATTTGCGGTTGTTTCGGAGGGGTTCCAAGAAAAGTAACAAGCTTCTAACCAGGTCTGTCCGATGACGTTATTTGGGCTATTGCAGACTAGATTGTAGGATTCCTCTTTTTTGTTAGGCTCTAATGTAATGAATTCGTAAAAATCTATCATATTAATATCCGCACAGTCACAGCGCCACATATTGTCACTAAGGTCTAACCTTTCTAAATATGGGTTAGATTCAAAGTATGACTTCTTCCAAATAGTTGTAAATCTATTTCCAATTACGGATAATGCAGATAATCGAGGTAACATGAAAAATGTATAGTTATTTACAAAAGTTATACGATTGTAATTTAGATTTAAGTATTTCAGTGTATTCGAAGATAAACTATCAGGTATATGCGACATGAGATTACGAGATAAATCCAAGTCCACTAGAGACTGCAGCCCTTCTAAAGAGTCTTTGCCAATAGAACTTATTTCACAAGAGCTCAAATCAAGCACACTCACTGATGTAGATTTCAGATGTCCAGCTCTAGTAAGATAGTTTCTCGCCAGTTTTACTTGAGTAAGCGATGGCATTTCCAGCAACGTATCTTCAGGAATGTTAGCAATTTCGTTCCAAGACAAATCCAAATGCTTAAGCATATTAAGTCCTCTGAAAGTATCACTTTTCAACGATCCAATATTATTGTAAGACAGATCAAGGTACTCAAGTTTCGTATTATTTACAAATTCATTGCTTCTCAGAGATCTGACCATGTTATGATTGATCAAAGCCTTCCTAAGATTTGGAAACCCTTGTAGATTAGGCTGTAAGACATTACAAAACGATATGTCTAAAAACTTTAAAGAATCAGAAAATAAATTGTACGCCGAATCTGAAAGCTCCAGCCGATTATTGTGTGACATTTTCAGATAAATAAGGGATGGTAAGTACATAAACTCGTTATGGTTTAGAGTACCCAGTTGGCAATTACTTACAAAAAGACTCTTCAGTGTGGAAGATATAAGATTTTGTATCCGCAACAGGGGATTGAAATTTAGTTTTAGCACTCTGAGGTTTTTTAGCCCGCTCAATGGTGATCTTCCATGTATAGAGTCTATGTCGCAATTATCAAGGATTAATGTTTCCAATGAAGCACTTATTAGTAGTTCCTGGTTGGCTAGGTTGCCCATTGTTTTAAATTTGTTTCGAGACAAATCAATGAGTTTGAGGTTCGTTGTTGGTTGAAGAATTTCATTTGGGTTTATATCGAGCCATGAATCGAAATAATTTCGTGATAAATTCAACACTTCTAGTGATGTAAGGTTAAAAAGAACAGTGTCAGATAGTTCACTCAGACGATTTCCAGAAGCATCCAGGGTCACCAAATTATAAAATCTGCTCACTGATGCTGGAAATATTGAGATCTCATTATTTGATATATTTAAATGTTTTACCTGAAACAATATAAAAATAAATTGAAAAATGTATAATAAGCATACCTTAGATAAACGTTCACTAGCTGAGCTTAACCAACCCAGCTAAGCTTGGTAAAGTTTTTACTCTGTTTTATGTTTCGCTAACTTACTTGTGGGCCCATTCCTTCTGGTATATCCGTGAGACCACGTCTTGAGCAATCGACACTAGTTCTGTCAAGGCTACAGGAGCACAGATAGCAAAGATCACTCAAACCTGAGCCATCGAACTCCGGGACCTCCGCTTTCGCTGCCGAGCAGAGAAGCAGCAGAAAAACGATCAGTAGATGCATTACGTCTGGATTTCATTACTGTCTGAAAAATGAAAGTAGATTTGCATTAGGTATTACTGAGAATGCAACGAAACCAACCGTTGTCGCTGCACTAAGGTACCTATAAGTTTTTATTTATCTTTTCCGTTTCTAGATAGCGAGTTGAAAATTCAGACTTTCCTTACACTTATTTGTGACTTGAACTGACGTCCAGTGTAGGGATAATAGGGCCAATTGACACACTTTGGGTATGAAACTATAAAAAGACTTTATTCATATTTATTTCGTTACAATCAACACCTGCACAATTACAGCTCAAAATTTTCTAGTCACGTTCGTAGCATCGAATAAATATGAATTAGTGTTGAGGCTACCCAGCACAAAAGAGCGCTAAGTATGAAAGTGAATGATATTTGTAGAGGTAGGCCAAATAAAAGATTGTAGTTATTGTAAGAATAACGATAAGGAAGAAAAGACAGAGAAGAAAAATTTAGAAGTAATGGAAGTGGAAGATATTTCATAATATAATATAATAGTGATGCGGATGCATGTTTATTTTATTTATTTCATAGTGCCACTAAACAAATATAAAATAATAATATTAATAAAAGCTAATCAAATGAGGCTGTTGATAATACTAATTGCTTAAAATCTAAATCTTTGTATAAAACCAGTTCATAAACGTTTATACCAACAACACTTTTATCTTTGTTATCTGGTATTGATAAAACTAGGCGAGTTGAGGAGGATTTAGGGCGTCCACGTACCTGTTGCAAAATTGTGATCTTCTTTCGTCCTAATTGTGATCATAATTCTCCTTCCTGTGACAAATGATTCCGTCTGCGAATGAAACAAACGATAATTCATTGTAAATGTAGCCGAAACAAAGGTTGATTAGTGACTAGTAAAGACAGATAAAATAATTCGTAAGAAATATTATGATGAGTAATAGAAATAACACAACCGACCTATTACTTATTACCTAGGTACCATGTACTGAAATACAGCTGGTGATGGAGTTGTCTTCAGAACTATGGGACCTATTTAAAAAACATGTATTTGAGTGTTCAGTGTTAGTACATAGTAAAGCTTGTTTTTTTTTTAAATGGTATAAGCTATGTCTTCTTGAGATAGATAAGAATCATTTTCACAATCTTGTTTCTTTGCATCTTTTTAAAAGCATAATATGCAGCTAAAAACGTTAGTTTTAGCATTATAAGTACGAGCTCTCTATGAGCAGATTTTTCCATCTAAGGAATAACGCTATTTGTCGAGTAAAAAATTTCAGTCCTTGTTTTTGACAAGCAAATAAAATGATCTGTAGATTGAACAATTAGCATTTAGTGCAAAAAATATTTTGGGTGTAGTCTACAGAATTCAATGGAAGCTAATCGGTGTTCGACCAATTGCTTACGATGTTGTTGGTACCTACCATCAATTATTAAATACTAGTTTAGTCAACAGTTATAGCAAAGATTCAATCATGTCCAGGAAAACATTCTAAATAAACAGCTGTACTTCCTTTGGTACTTGTGATTAACCTTATTTATGAATATGTCATACCGTTACTTCGTTTAAAGGCATGAAAGAAAGATAAAGCTAATAAGTAATAAAGTGCTCACCTTGAATTTATCAATAGAATACTAATTTATATAATCCATATCATCACACTGCACTCTTTTTTGTAACACTTTACAACAGCACAAGTCTTTGGATGTGTGGTCCTCAGCGGACGATTACATTGTGAGTCAAAATGCGTTATCAATGATAGCGATAAAGGTGGCGAAAGTGTGTATCGCATAATCTACGCTGTGTTTCTAGGTAATAATTGTCACTTGCCATAATTAGGAATGATTGGAAACTGAACAATCCGGTCTTCCCTTTTACCCTTTGCCCTTTGCACACTTAATAATCAACCCCAGAACACTACACAAAAAATCGTTAGATACGAATAGTGCGGTGGAGACGCTTAATGAAAATGATTGTTTTTGGTTTCATTTAAATCATAATCACTATCAAATCCAGTGCTGGAAATAGACTGTTTTCAGGAACAACGATTTTAAGCCTTCTCCATTTATAGAGTTCTAGATATCTTTACCATCTTGTCGGTATATTAGGCGTGGAAGAGTAATCACCACTTTCATTCGAAAAAAAATGTGATTCGAATTAATGAAAAAATTCTATTCATCTACACATTTTGTACTTAGGTCACAGGCAGTATTTTTTTTCTTTTGTGATATGAATCAAAACTAGAAGAGCGCCATCTGTATGCCGTATCCTAAATTATGTTAAACGATGCAACGCCTTCCTTAGAGAAAAGCCCTAGCCCTGCATTAAATAAGTTTCAATATTGTGATGACAGATGGCGCCACCTGAATGAATGTCTTCCGAGTAAATAAAAATACTTTTGATTATGTTACAATTTAATTAAATAATAATTAAGTTAAGGTGAAGTGATGTCTTACAGTTATTTGTGAATAGGTGATTATTTACAATGAATAAACATATGAAACTAGTTAATATGAATTTCTACTGTTCTTCTAATTGAACGTCTATCAGCAGTTCTTGGCCTGTATTCAGTAAGATCACCAATAGACCTCGATCTGCGATATCTCCTAGAAGGAGGGTCTTCCTCGTCAATAAAATCTGGCAGAGAGTGGAATGAAGAGTTCAGTCGTGGCATCAGTAAAGCTTCGTCGTAGCTCGGCGGTAAGTCTTCATCATGCAATGGAATTCGCATGATAACCGCCTCAGATCGAGGCAGAGTATTGCCGTTTAAGTTAGCAGTAGTTGTAACAGGCGGTCTTGGTGGTTCCGGCTTATTAATAGACATTAGACCTCGACACACCATCGAGGTAATCACTACTCCAATAATTACTCCGATCAGCACAGCGATAGTAGTATAGGAATCCGTGGCCAAATCATTCGGATGCCATGTCTGTATGTACGCCTGCTGCCAGCTCAACTGCGTCACGTTCGAAGGAGAATAGCAAATAAGCGATCCTATATCTGCAGTTTTGGAAGGCTCCTTCGTCAAAAACTCATACGTTAGCAGAAGATTCACAGTAAACCCTTCGCAACTCCAACGGTTTCCCTTCACGTAGACTTCCCTCAAAAATGGGTTTGAGGAAAAGTGTGAGGTCGACCACACTTCCTTGAACTCGTTCCCTCTCAAATCTAATACCGCTAAGTGCGGTAGAGACGAGAAAGTTAAATCATTGATGTTGCTTATTTCGTTATATCCTAGATCGAACTCTTGTAGGGTGTTCGATGCTAGGTTATTTGGTAACTCTTCAAGCTGGTTCATAGATAAATCGATTTGCAAAAGTGAATTCATTCCTATCAGGGAGTTGACGTTTACTTCCATTATTTGACAGTTGCTCAAAAGCAAGTGCTTCAAGGAATGCGATTGAAAACTGGGAACTTCAGAGAGGTAATTTCTAGATAAAATCAGCGTGTCTAAATTTTTCGCTTCCGCAAATACTGTCGGTGGTAATTCATAGATTCTGTTCTCTGATAAATCTAGGTGATGCAGCAGCGGCGTGAATCTGAAGGCGTCAGTCTCTATGCTATTTATTTTATTTTTAGACAGATCGAGGATATTCATGTTGAGCTCATGTCCACTGCTCGTCCACGTTTCATAGTTGTTGTTTGATAAATTCAAACGGCTGAGTGCATGCCAGTTTTGGAAGTAGTGAGGGAGCGGATGATTTATGTGGTTGCTGGATAGGTCCAAGGATACTACTTTTGTAAACTTTGCCAGTTGCAATGGAAACGACACGAAGTTGTTATTGGACAGCAACAACACTTGGGCCTGAAACAAAAAAAATTGCCACCATTAGTAAAACAAATCACCCGTGCAGTTGTCATTTGGATGAAGCTATAAGATCTACAAAGAACAAGGTCATATGACCTTACTTTTCTCCAGTATGGCAAACACAATGAAGACAATTGGATATTGAAGGCCAAAACTTACTTCATAATCCAGGCCATCAGGCAGTTCACTCAGGTCCCGATCTGAGCAGTCCACATGAATGAAGTTATTTAAGGTATACTGCCGGCAGATAGACTCATCTGGCTCCATGTCTACATGACGCAGCGCTCGTGGGGTGACCATTACCGGTGCCAGCCATAACCAAAGGGCTACTAGAAGTACATCTGGAATAAATAATTATTTTTACAACCTTTTTAAACAGAAATAGACCAAGGTTATCGACATAGATCGAAGAATTAGTAAGTTGAAATGGCAATGGGCAGGTCATACCGCTTGAAGAACCGCAAAGAGTTATCCAAAGAGTTTAGGTGAGATACCTAAGCTCTTTAGATAACTCTCTTAAAACAAATTTAGTTTTCAGTGTTTTGGTTGAAATTAGAAAAGTAGAATATCAAACATCAGCAGATTAAAGATTCAGACAAAAGTTATTGTATCTTTAAAATAGACTAGCTGCCACCCGTAGCTTTACTTGGCAGTGATTGCTAACATCAATGTTTAAGGCACTCCGTCCATAGTCCGTTTGATTACTGATTTTAAACTTAATTCTAGATCAATTTTGGGTTAGCTTGTTTTTAAATGGTACATAACTGTCTATTGTTTTTTGTTTTACTGATATTCTCTTGGTCACCCTGAAGTAGGTCAGTGACAGTAATCAGTGAAAGTACAAGGCTTTATTTGTGACATTACCTAGAGATGATAAGATTCAGGGTTACTAGGAGTAATACAAGTGTGTGCTTACTATTGGGTAAACTTATCAAACTGTATTTGAAATCAATATAATAAAGGTTATTTTATGACAATAAAAAAACAATGGTTTTAAATAAAAGATCCTGCCTAGGACTTGCCTTAAAACCTCTGGATTGGAGTTATTGGTGGAAAGCGCATGTTTTTTTATTAAACGTTATTTTTTTGTTATTGTTACATCTGACACTGATTCTTTAACAGCTTTTAGGTATCATCCACGCTACATTCTCAAATAATAGACAAGTAGAGAGAGGTTTTTGATTTTTCAAGAACGTGTCTAAATAGGTGGAAAATAGGTCAACACCAGGGGGCTAATTCTCGGGCCGATCTCGATCATTTTGCTATTTTATTTTATTGCTTCTTTTCACAACCCCGCACTTCTTCTACGTTTTCCGTATATCGTAGCTGTCGAGGCTTTTACGATGAGGTCGTTTATGAATTACTCAAGGACATCATCCATTCTCTCTTCGAAAACAAGCAATAAAATAAAATTGCAAAATGATCGAGATCGGCCCGAGAATTAGCCCCCAGTTAAGTTGAAAACATAAAAAATACAAAAAGCACTGCCACTTACCAGATCCCATTAGAAATGAATGTTTATCACATATTTATTATAACTTTGCTTCACATGATCCCACTAAAATGTTCGGCAAATATTTTCCGCTCAATACTTTACAGGTTTTTCGTAAATACTTGCTGGCACGTAAACTCAAAGCGTTATCGCAGTACAGATGGTGACAACTAAGGTGGGTACTAACCAATACTAGGTGGGTTCTACTGAGTGTCCATCATACAGGTACCGGTAACCTACAGGGTGTTATGGAAAGATTTGGTTCATTTTTTCAATACTGTGTCATGACGTCAACAGCTTTTATCATTTTTAATTAACTTTATCAGCGATTGCTTGCACTTCACATACGCGCTTGACTTTAGTCTTTTATTTTTAAAATGTGATGGCTTAAATATTTTCTCCATAGCTTTGTTACCATCTATACAGTTTTCATTGACATTGACGGCCTTCGCAGCTCAGTTAGTAGTAATAAATTTGCCTTCTACGCTAGTTGGTCGCGTGGAACTGGCACCTAGACTCACACCTAGCTTTAAGACGTTTCAAAGTGATCCTTGCGATCCTACTGAATAAATACACTTTTGATTTGATTTGAGTGGGTTCGATGCCCATCGAGAAAAAATATGTATATGGATTTTAGATTGTATTCTAAGTATGTGAAAAAAAATAAGTAGTATCAGCTATCTGGTTCTCATCGTATAAGCTCTACTTAGTTTTTGGCTATATTATAGTGTTGGGTGGATTGTCTGCAATATTTTTTTTTATTATTTTTTATTGTACACACAGAAAAATACATTAAGAAAACTTAAATTTAAGACGTGTACAAAGGCGAGCTTAACCCTTTATGGAGATCTCTTCCACTGTTTTTAAAAGTCGCAAAAAAAAATATTGTACTTACACTTTCACTGTTAGTATTTGTATCAAAAAGTGCTATTTGTATCAAGTTTAAACTTAAAGCATGCGTGAGGCTACATCCTGTATATTTCGTTATCGACGTTGTCTTATCACAGATTAGGTATCGACTTATCTAACCAAAGAAATAGTTTCACCTCGAAAATGAGTCAGAGTCAAAATTTAAACGATTTTGTAAAAGCAACAATGTTTAGAGTGTGCATGCCCAAATTGCTCTGAATTATGAAATAAATTATGGTTATTGTTGCGTTGAGATCTTTGTTTCATTATGTGGGTTTATACGCAAAGATAAGGTTTCATATGATAAGGATTAACGCCGATAGACGTCGCCGTCGGTATCTAAAAAATATTTTAACCACATAATTCAGCGTTTTGTTGATTGCATTTTTTTATCCCGTAATTTTGGTTACGCTTACATTATAGTGTTGATATACTTGATTGAAATTAGTTTTGTATCGTGTGATTTATATCGAAAAGATCTGGATTCATTTGTAATAATCTATTACTGTGCCTAATTTAAATCGACATAATACAGTTTTTTTTAATGTTTATCATCGTCATGAGCCAATTTGAAAAATATTTTTCCAAATTTGACCCATAGTGTAAGCTCAATAAAAGCACAATTGTTTTAATTATGATTTAATTAGGCACAACACGTCTACCCAAATTTGAGCCACGAGCACAGACTGACTGGACCACCTCTGGAGGTCCCAAATAACAAAAAAAACAAACATATTTTACTCTAACAATACAAATTTCATCAAAATCGGTCAGTATAATCGGTAGTATAATTAGCAGTACAACAAGTTTCTTTCAAGCCCACTAACAATATTGAAGAAATAGAAAGAAGGATAGCAAAAACTTGGAAGAAATTCTGGAGCATGAAAGAAGTTTTAAAAGGATCAAGGATAAGACTAAAAAAAAGAGTAGTGGACGCCTGCCTGCTTCCCACACTAACATACGGCAGCCAGACATGGACATACACAAAAGAAGTTAAAAATAAAATCGCAAAATGCCAAAGAGCCATGGAAAGAAGCATAATGAAAATAAGATTAATCGATAAGGTACGCCATAAAGAAATAAGCACAAAAACCAAATTTATAGATGCCCTAGAGCATGCGCTAAAAATGAAGTGGCAGTGGGCGGGACACATAGCCAGAATGCACAAGGAAAGATGGGCCACTATAGTCACAACCTGGAAAGGACCAAAGGGAAAAAGAAGAATAGGTAGACCACTAACTAGATGGACCGACGAATTAAGGAGATTCCTCAAACAACAAGACTGGACTGAAACAGCAATGGACCGCAACCGCTGGAAAGAACTGGAGGAGGGCTTTACCCGAGAGGGGTCCTAACGAATAAATAGTGTAAAATAATAAACACACCATAAAATATGCATGAAACAAATGAATGTAAACTATTAATGAAAGAATACAAATTGAAAACAAAATTAACTTATGTTAATATAAAACAATAAATACATATACTATAAAATGTGCATGAAATAAATTATTAATAATAGGATAAAAATTTAAAATGTGAATGTGATTATACAATTTAATTAGAAATGCATGAGAAAGTGAACTATAATTATGTGAATTACAATATTATTTTATTTAATTGGAATAAAAAGGCTTTTTTTATTTTTATTTTTATTTTGTTATTTTTATTTTATTTATAATTAGCAGTTTGCTTCTGAAAATTGGTTTCTCTACTCATATATTTTACTTTAAAATTTTTCGCATAGAATGTCAAAGAAGCAAGAAACAGTATCACAAAAACATTATTACATGACACAAAGTACATGCACGGTAAAAGCTCCACAAATTCTCAAACCGTTCAAGGGTACCGAACCTCAAAACATGCCTAATCGATGTAGCTTATCACCCCCTATTGATTGACTAACTTCGGCTTCAGGGGGAAAGGGGGGGTCGCAAACGAGCCCAGAAAGGCGTGAAGAACGTGTCACGACACCTGGTAATCTTGCACTTAGGATTTCATTCGACAAGGTACGCGCCTATCTAAAATATTTGAGCAAAGTGCGATGTAAAAATAACGAACTAATCGAGACAAGGTACACGCCTATCTAAAATGTTTGAGTAAAGTTCGATGTTAAAATAACGAATTATTCGAGTCGCTTTGTCGTAATTTTGCTCAAAATAAGAGGTATTTCATTTGGCTGTATTTATTTTATAAGAGTTAGGCCATGACCACTACACACAGCAGGAAGAAAAAGAATTTTATTTTGGAAGTGACTACATGGCACAAATAAGGTAGAAACACGATAATGTTAGCAGAAGCTATAAGCTGTGTCGCGCCCTCCTCTAACTAAAGGCCTGCGCATATCTAGGAGATGGCGATGGTGGTCAGCTGAAACGCTGTCAAATATGTCAGTGATATTTGAGAGCGTTTCAGCTGATCACCGTTGCTATCGCCTAGAATGTGCACAGGTCTTTAGGGCATTCCAAACAATAAAAGGTTCCAAACAATAAACTGGTATGTAACAGAACAGTAAACAGGATTATAGCAAAATAAAAAATCTGGTAGTGTGTTTTGTGTAGTAAGATGAATGGGCAAGTGTGAAAGGTAAGTGTAATAGTGTGCAACAAGAAACAACTTCGATTCTAAGAATAGAATCCTTGAAACAAAACTCGCCCGAAAGAGATGTCTATATAAAATAACATATACGCCACCAAAAGTTGTATTCAAATGAGTACCATGTCATTCTCATAATTTTCCTGTTATTGCAATAAACATGGAAAAACTTGAAGTTTATATCGTAACGATTCAGTTTCGGCAGCCACTTCAATAAATAAGGATAAGGCCCATTACAGACGGTCCGGCAAATCTTCGGCCGCCGAACGCCACTTACTTAGACTTAAAGTGTAGTGGGAGCTATTTTGTTAAGATTTGGGATTGCGGTGTCCGTTTTGAAATACAACTGAGTACTTTGATAAAATTTAGACTGTTTGGAGTTCAGGTGAATTTCTGGAAAATCTCTGTTCTACAAAGCCATAACAAGCGGGTCGTAAATAAGCGTAATGGTTCCAAGGTGGTCTAAGTAAAACATAATTACACAATGATCAAAAGTAAAAGCATGTATTAAAAAAAATGTAGATTTTCCTGTCACTTTATCTCGTTACCAAGGACTTTCAATAACTAGGACTATCTGAAATCCGAAGTAAAAGCAAAAGCTTGTCCATAGTAGTATTATCTTATCTGTGTCCATAGTAAAAAAACTAGGATAAAAAAGAAACCCCACAATTTTTCCGTATATTTCATAAAGTACTAAATACTACAAGTACTGTATACTAAAAGTACTGTATACTAAAAGTACTGTATACTAAAAGTACTGTATACTAAAAGTACTGTATATTTAATAATTGTATGTATATTCATTTTATTTTATCCTAAAGTAAAATGGCCGAGCAAAGGATGAAAACAATTACAAATATTCCAATTGTCCGATATCGTCTGACCCTTCTTAGTTGGGATCAGCGAAATATGATACGTAAGGAGCTTCGTATTTATTTGCCCAGTAGTTGATGGCTGGACTACTAGCGTGTAGCGTTTAAGTTAGCACTGTAAAAATTTCTACAATAACAGTTGGTATTACGGTGCATTCTTAACAATAATCATACGAGGGCAATTTTTGCAATAGTTGCCTTCCCGAAGGAAATTATTGAAATTAGAATTTATCACAAAACCTTGATAGTGTACTTGTAAAAGAGCGGCAATGTGCGAGTCGCAATCGCTCATGAAGAGTTCCGTAGCAGAAGAGAAGTTTTTTAATCATTCTCTTGTTTTAGAAGTTACAGTGCGTGCCCTCACTTTGGAAGTGTCTCTCGCGCAAACTATTCAGTTTAGAAAAAAACGATATTAGAAACCTCAACATCATTTTTGAAGACCTATCTAGCCTCCAAAATTCATTTTTTTTTCTAGTTTTGTGTGAAAATTCTAATGCGGTTTACAGAATACATCTACTCACCAAGTTTCAACACAGCTCTTACAGTTTCAGAAAAAGTGGCTGTGACATACGGACGGACAAACATGGCGAATCTATCAAGGTTCCTTTTTTTGCCATTTGGCTACGGAACACTAAAAAATATGATCGTGAAAGACGTTAGCATAACAAATTGATGAATGGTCAAACAAATGGATGATTTTATAAATGCAACAGTTGCAAGCAAATTGACTGGCTAAGTTCGGAAAATATATGTATAAATAAATTAAAATTATAATAGTAAGAAGTGGCAACATGTTTTTTGTTTTGTTTTGTTTACGGTTTCTCCGCCAGCACTCTGGCAGGCCCAAAGATTTGTCCTTCGTATGTTAAGCTGTTTGACCCAACGAAACGAGATGACGGCAATTTGTTACTTCTTGATCTGGCAATAAGGAATCAGGGATCATGCTCTTTCGTACCAACAACTAGGATGAAACTAGTCTTTATTAATTGAAATACATATTCGTTGGATTCAATTTACGAGTATGTTAAGATTTGTTCCAATAAAAGTATTCTAAGCTTTGCTTAGTTTCGGGTTAGATAACGCTACCATAGGTCAAGTTAGCAATTATTATTTGTAAAAAATATGAAGCGATCACACGTTATTTGGTACCTAATATTAAAAGGGACTACGCTGATTTTGAATGATAAAAAAAGAAAAGAAAAAAAAAATATGGGCAACTCAACACACAGACACAATCTAAAGCCTTACACACATCAAAGCGTTTTACGGTGGCGAACCAAATGACTTGTATTTAATGAATCAAATATGACAGCAATATTTTGTCACACACACATTTGACATATCGGTGTCATATTTGACAGCGTTTCATTCATCACCACCGCAATAATTTTTCCTGCGCGTTACCAATACATCTGCATTTTTTTTTTCGAATTGACTAAGGCTGGTGATCGTCCGACGATTCTTACAGCGCTACCGGACAATTGTGAGACCGGTAAAGTTAGGGATACATCTGCTCAAGGCCTGCGCTGCGCACACCTATAGGCCGCTGGCGAACGCGATCAGTGAAACGCTGTCAAATTTGACAGCGATATTTGACAGTGTTTCATTGATCGCGGTCGCCAGCGGCCTAGGTGTGCGCAGGCCTTAATGGTTTTAAAACTCAGATAAAGCTGTATGATACTGTACATACTTTAGGTTCAGTAAGCACACTTCGCATTGATAAATCAGACTAATAAGCTCTCCCTATCTGTCCTCAAACAAAGGCTTCGTATTTGAATATCTGCTGAATATTTGCCATTATCAACGATAGGTACTTCGAAGTCGACTTTGTCTCCGTCTGAATCCGCTACTTCGTTCGTTCTCAAACGTCAATCCTTTTATATTAGGGAGGGGAACTACTACTGATAAATTAGTTATCGATAAAGGACCATAAAGTGGATCATGAGAGATATTATGTAGTCTCCGGTATATTACATAATAAAAGAAACTGAGATCAGTCAAGGTTAAATTACTTATTGCATAAAATGAAATACACGTTGAAAAAGATATTGAAATTAATAAATGTCCAATGTATTCTACTTAAATCTAGGCTTGAAGGTAGAAAGTAAGTAAAAGTAAATAGCCATTTATTTTCTTACCGTAAAAATTGGTATTCTACTACCATAAAAATTACAGGCATTACATATTCATTATCAAGATAATTAAATTGTATTACTGCTAACATTATTACAATTTCATAATTAATTATTAAGTATTATTATTACATTGAGTTAACATACAAAATGACTGTTATTTATTTATTATATGTATTATTATTATATATTATTAGTCGTAGTAGTCGCCATTCTGGTTTAGGCCTCCTCCGTTGCTTGGCACCTCCCCAACTTTTTTTTTTACCGATTGTTAGCCTGTTTTGGAAATAGGAAATGACGCTAGAACCGAGCGACGAGACACATCACTAGTCGAGAGAGAGGAAGATGGCGTCCTGATACGTAGATGTTTGGATTATTAAAGTAAAACAGAGTTCTAGCTGTATTCAATTAAGAGTCTACGCCGTAACACAACGAAGGCAGAAAGTATAAGCCTATATTTCAGCAGTAGGTGGCATTCAAACAAAACTATCGACATCCTCAGCCACGTCACTAAGCCGTTCAGCGTTTTAAGTATTGATGGCTGTAGAAAACAGCATCGAGTCGATGCCGCATCTCTAAACCTCGTCGTCGGAAAACAGGCTTATTCTGCGATGAGTGCTACTACCGCCACAGTAGATGGTATAAGCAGTACACAGGATTATATATGTCATTCGATTGACTGACAAGGTCATCGGGATGTCAGCTGATAGATTATCTTTCTGGAAATAAGGGAATGTCAGGTCGGGTCAATATTATATTCAGAGTTAGACGTTTAACTACATACATGCAAAGATCATAGTTTATCTACAAAAATATATCTATGACTACATTGGCTAACCTAAGGAATAGCAGATCTACCTAATAATACCTACAGTACCCAATAACCAGGCGCTACAACTGGCATCATTGTCCCAAAAACATTAGAACATCTCTACTTCTGCAGTTTGAAATTGTTGGATTTCTACTAAAAATCATCATAATCGTCAGTAGCCTGAAGAAGGCCACTGTTGGACATAGCTTCCGCTATACATTTCCAAGTAAGATTCTGGACCTTTTACATCCACCGACTTCTACTAAAGTAGTACGCCGTTACGTCGGTTTTGTGACCTTTGTGTATTTACTGACTAAGAAGCTCTATATTGTGACCGTGGCCTTTTAGACCTCCCGCGGGAGCTGAGCCTTTCACAGTGTGTACGCGGCTTTGTACGATCGACTTTCAATATGAATTTCAGATGGGTTATAAGATTGTAAGCTCTGTGTTTCGCAAACGTATTTGATAAATGGTTTTCCGATTCGACGGTTTGATGTACTGTTCTTGAATCTTGTTTTAAATTGAATGTGGGATTATTTTCGAGTCGCAGGTATTGATTGATGTGGATAAGTTCGAAGGTACTTATACGTTCTGCTTTATTTCAACGTGCGTGTCACCCAATAAATACATCTTAAATGAATAATCATACTTTTAATATCAATAAGTTACTTTTATACTTGGAAAAGCCTGTGTATGTTCCTGATGTGTTCGCAGAGCGGGGCCTGGTGACCTGTCATACAGGTTCTTACGAACCTACATCAGGCATCAGTCCTTCACAATGTTAGCACTTACGAACTTGTTTTCTCGACCTAAGACTTATCATACTTATATTGTGAAGGAAAAAATAAACAACTTTTTACTTTTACTATGTTCGAAAATTTTCCCGCTGCAAGTTTATATTCCACCCACTCACATAGCTCTACAGTGTACATACCTATAGTTACAGTATGTTGTATGTACGAGTATATAGCATAGGTATTCACTTTCCGAGTCTGCGTCGAAACCAACGCAAAAGTCATAGCGAAAATTAAATACGCTTTGATACATTTTTGCTGGAAGCCACGTCTTACTTTAGAGCTCCAGTACAAGTTTTCATAAAGTTATAGTTTCTCAAAGCTCGTCGCAAAACTGCGGAACATTCTAGAAAATGAAGAAGCAAAGCATCCGAGTGAAACGTAGACGGCGGCTGAGGCGGAATAAAGTTGACATTTTTGCAAAGCTACGTTAGAATTTCAACAAAATTAAATGTGGCAGTACACGGAATGAGAATAGTGTGAGGTGGGGCTCCGTCGTCGTCTCCCCCGTTTATTTTTGTTGCGAATTTCCAAGTTTCAAGTAACGAGTCGCAAGTCGGAATGGTAACAAGTGCGGGTTTCCTTTACTTTAGATGGCTAATTTGGAATAACTTGCAAGTTTGTAAGTAGTTGTTGCGGTGGAGAATTATTGTAAGCGTAAAAATCAATTCCTCGTGTTTGGGTTCTAGAATTTAAATGTTTTGTGCGAAGCTTAGATGAAACACTAAATTTATGGATTTACGAATATTTAGCAGGTAACTCATAAAGAATAGAACATACTTAGTGAATCTCTGTTTTTGGTTTAATAAATACATAGGTAGCACCTACGCAGCAAAGAAACAATTCTCTTCACACAATTTGTTTTCAGTGAGGATTGAGAGATCACTGTTAGCGACAAGGCCACTCATTGTATTACTGTGACTGTTTATTTTTAAGCTAAAAACTCTATCCCAATTATCTAGTGTGTCATTGTAATCAATAAAGAGTTATCTATCTATCTTTTGAACCCACGGCCTTCAGCTCAGAAGGCAGAACTACAACCGAGCGGCGAGGTCTGCCAAGAATGCAAAATTCCAAATTGTAAGTTCATGTAACAAGTCTGTCTGTAGCGCGATGCAAACGATGCTAGCACATTAGAGCAACGAATAACCTCTGCCGCAACTATCGCGCAAGACATAAACTAGCGCGCACATTACCGCAATGATACACACGGAGGTTACAATCATACTTTTATCTAACATAATTTTCTATCATTAACTGGCCCTCTCCACAACATGGGATTCCAGCAAGATTCCAGCAACACAAATCACGCAAGCGATCGCGTAAATCGATATGAGTTGTCAATTTTTGTTTGAAAAATTTGAAAATCGAACGCGGATTCAGCGATCGAGCCGTGTTGCTGGAATCGACGCCCAGCTCAATTGATAGAAACTGGGTAGAAAATTTAACCAATAATCATTTACATTCCTGTAATACTGTGTGTGTGACGTTTCGACGTAGGATTTATGTAGTCAACACTCACACAGACTCAAAACTAGACAGAGCTTGTGGTAGGCCTACTGGTTACAAATAAAAGAATAAGTAAATCAAGTTTGAAACGAAATATTTACGAAAAGATTCTGATAGTGTCTGGCTTCTCAGCTCAGTTGGTAGAATAAATAAAATAAAAATAAAATAAAATGTGGTGGAACGAGGATAGGTTAAGGATAGGAATGCTAAATATTTTATTACATGCATATTATGGCAATAAATACACATGGTTTTTCTTTTCATAATTCGGTTCCCAATCAATTTATTGGCATTTCTTTTGAACGATATTTAACAACTAGGCAATTTCAAAAAAAAAACAACATCTATAAAGTTAAGAACTGAGTGGGATGATTCCAAGACCTAAGGATACAACGTGTATAATATGTAGTGGTTTAGATAAAAATAAATCAAAAGCCGCCCTAAAACCATTTCAGGTCCAATTACATCCATCTTGTGCAGCCGTATGTCCCCCACACCCCCATTAAGACCACACTATCATGAGGCTAATGTGCCCTGATCGAGCTTAGGTCTCAGAGACGCAACCGCGATGAAACACCACGCTGTATAATTATTATAACTATCATCTTCTATTCGTAAATGTTGCATTTCAGACTTGCTTTAGTTTTTCTTTTGTTTTGTAATCAGCAACGTAAAAGAATTGGTAATTTTTTCTAAAACCTTGCCTACATATAAGCGTTCTGCGGTGGCAATCAGTGAAACATTGTCAAATATCGCTGTAATTTTTGACAGCGTTTTACTGACCGCAGAACGCTTATGCGGAAAGCTAGCATTTAGTTATTTAGGCACTCAATACCAATTTAACCATATCAATCATCTGTATTATTGGTTAAAGCCTATTGTACTGATCACTCAAATCAAAATGTTCTTTATTCAGTCAAAAAATAAGAAACACCATTACTATATTTGCCTTGCACACATCTAAGCGTTCTGCGATGGCGAACAGTGAAACGCTGTCAAAAATGACGTTGATATTTGACAGCATTTCACTAATCGCTGCTTCAAAACACTTAGATGTGCGCAAAGTTTTATGCACTAAAGCTAATGTGAGTCTGTAATAAAGCTTTTTATTTATTTATTAATGGCTCCATTCCACCAGCGATGGGTATCCAGCATTAGTCAAGGAATCTGGGCCGCTATATCTGTACCATTTATCGACACAGTTGGAGTCGGCCTTAATGTCCGTAATTGGCCCGAGTCCATCTGCAGGCAATTATGGAGGCGGGCGTTTTAAAAGATCTATATTTCGCTTGCTACGGCGTAGCATCGTAGCGCTAATATTCCGTAGCCTGCAGTTTCGTATATTTGACTTTGACGTGATTATTTTTTAAGGGTCCGCATCTCAATAAGAAAAAAAAACGTTCACAGATAGATTGATAACACTTTATTGTACACAAGGATACCATAGAACTAAGCATAACTAAATAAAGTAAAATAGGCGACCCTATCTTTTTTTTCTTCCAATTAGGCCATTCATCTGCCTAACGTTTTAGAAGACGAATCTTTTTTTTCAGAGCAGTAGCTATTAGAATTTATTAATATAAAAACACTTACAAATTAATAAGGCCCTTAAAAAAATAAGGCTTTTTATTCAGTGCATTAAAAAATGCCAATGAAAGTCTTATTAAAATAGCAATAAAATAAATTAATCTTCTTTCTTTCTAATTTTATTGTGCAATTTTATTTAATCCAAATGGTATATATCTGTTTTAACTGTACCACATGCATGACACAATTTACCACTGTATAGCTTTTCATAACGTTGCCAAAGTAATAACTACTCATTATAAACAAGTAGGTATGAATGTAGGTAGCAGTACTTAAATTTCAAAGACTATCTTCCAAGAATCCGCACAAAAAACACCCGAAGATGCAGCGCACAAGGCGAATATTGAATTATTAAGCCCGAACGTTCTAAATTCAAAAGCTTCCAGGCCACTTTCTGGATGATAATGACCCTTGTATGTGGCCAGTAACTCAGGCAAACTTGTCTATACCTTACCAAACTTTGCTTTACCGTTACTAAACTCAAAATAATCCTTATTCTCTGAGGGTAAAGGATCATTTTCGAGTATCTTAGTTGAAAATGAAGGTTGTTGATGGTTTGTAGGACGTTAGAGGCACAATGCACTAATTATATCAGTATCTTAGAAAGCCCCTAACCAGCCCCTTAACAGTTTTCCACGGTATCGAAGAGGCATCAGTGCATTTCCCAGTAATGCTTCTAAGGATGGTCGGTTGGTGACCGAAGGGACCAATGCCACTTTATATTAACCGTTGGTTTTGAAACACGGAAATGAAACCCTAAACAGTAGACGGGCTACCGTAACCACGCAAAAATGTCGACGGCAAAACTGAACAATACCGTGACGGTAGAATTAAATTACTGGTAATGTTCATATTTACCACTTCTGAAACACATGAAACCCTTACAGACAAACTACCGTGACCATAGAAATATGTCTACGGCAAAACTGAATAATATTAACATTACCGGTGATGTTCATATTTCAGCACATGTCAGGGGAAATTGTCTTTAATCTCAAGATTTCATACAATCAGGCACGTCAGACATCCAGTCTAATCCTATCTAATCCAATCTATATTTCTAAAGAGCGTAGTCTAAGACACGTCTGAGCGTGACATTTAGCTAGGTGACATGTTGCAAATTCATCACTGCTACTTGAATAATAACTGGTGTTTGGTGATGTTTTTTATCACTGGTCGTTGATAAAAAACATCGCCAAACACCAGCACTTGTATCTTGTATCTTACATTTGTATACGCAGGCTAGTGGAATCTACCGCAATTTCGTTCGCTTTTTCCATACAAACTTCAACCCCCGATGCAAATATTTTCAAAGATTGTTTTTTTGTGTACCTTTATTTTCATAAAGAAAGCCAAACAGCCAAACAAGTCACTACGATTACCGGCTTAGGCTGTGCGTTGTATGCCATGCAGTCACTCACCAAGCTATGTTTCTATAGTATTTGATTTCCTGACCTACAAAGAAACTGTAAAGTTTTAATGCATAGTTTCTCACTAAACCAACGGTATAATGGTGCAAGTAACGCCTAGCTAATTAAGAACTATTGGTCGGCAAAGTGCTCCCGTAGCGTCTTGCGGACCATCGGACTTCGGACCAACTATTTTGGGGTCACCACTTTACCCAACGGAACTAAATTCACCTTAAATTAATACGTAAACACATTATCTTTGTCGGGTAGGCTTCCGTTCAAAATGATTTAGTATATTTGAGTAATTTTTGTTTTTCATAAAATATTATCATTTATTTTAAGTGAAACATTACTAAACATTATTAAAGTTTTGAGCGTTTCTAAGTTTCCAATTTTTTTTGTGTCGTCATTTGAAAAAGAGTCTCCACTATTGCTTCAAGCCATCAGAATTATTTTGGGTCCATTAACAAACCAAAAATTAAGTAGTACAATATCAATATATTTTTTCTCACGCATCTGTATTATTTCATACGAAAACGGTACCTAAAAAGACAAACACTGTTCTATTTCCTCCAATCAGAGAAAACAAGGTATGCATCTTCCCCTCAAATTATTTAGCACTTATATCTGTTAATTGCCGAATATCGTCTCGCAAAAGGGATCCGTCTCCACTAAACCGTTAAATGGATCCGTAAGTGCAGGATCGGGGTTCGATACCCGGTTCTGTAATTCGATTCGCCAATTAGTAGTTTTAGTTGTCGTCGGACGTCTTAGAGGTAAGATGAACTTTGCTCCGTTGTATCGATGCCCCTTTGTGTGATTGAGGGTGTCTCAGATGGAAATTAGACCACTTAAGCTGAAGGTTCTTTGGAAGAATTAAGTGGTGGGAAGAAGTCCACTGCCGGACATAATGCCACCCTTACACAGGAAGGCTTTGATACTAATCTAGGTTAAACTATTGTATATATTTCTTCCAAATCGGTTGAATAGGTTTGTGGTTGAGCCATAAACACCGTAACATTTGCATTTAAAATATTTAAGAATAATAAAAACACGTAAACTTTATACGAGTATTAGCTTTAATTTTTTCTTAACTTATACTTAAAAAAATATGATCTAAAAATCTTGTCCCAGGTACTATAGCGTCCCGTAAATAGGGGCATGAGTAATCAATAGGTGCCCCTGACGCTATATAAATCATCTACAATAGATGCAAAGACCTGTTTACTTTTTACTTATACCTAGACTTACACAAAAAAGGCATAAAATCACATCAAAGTATATAGGTACCGATCTTTCTGAGACCTGCCTCCAGATTCTACCTAGTACAAGATTACTCTAGCTTAGCTGGGCGTTAGGCGTGCCGGTGATCCCGGCGTATCCCGGCGTATCCACGGCTATCCGTTATCCGGAGGGCGGATCAGCCGGATCACCAACAGGTGGGGGGATGAGCTTTCGATCCGCCCACACGCCACGTGGTAAATTTTTATAACTTTCCGATATTATGTGGAACTATTTAGTTTCGTGTCCAGTCGACACTGCGAGTTTCTAGCGGTTCCCTTAACATTTGATATGACTGGTGGACTAGTGGACTGGTAGGATACATCCTTATTTTATTAGTAATATTAGATAGCATATTTTATAGTTTTGCTTTATATGCTGTTTTTAGCGCACAAGCAATAGCTATAATAATATAATTGACGAATGTAATTAAAATGGAACCTGGTACGTGGTAATAAAGATTATGAAATTGATTAAGTTTTTATTTACAGCTAAAGTTATAACAATAAATATCAGTTGTATTCATAAAACAAATCTGCCTTCTTAGTACTGTCGATTTGTGAGCCAAAATAATCACCAGTCTAAATTTATTGGAACCTTTTAGTATTAAATGCGTAAAATGGGGTTTGTTGTTGAAATGAGTCGTTTTGCAAAACTTTGTTGGTGTCATTATAGTCAAATCAATCAGACAAAATGGCCATCAATACGCTGGGGATGGAAAATGGCCGCGGTGTAACGTCTGCCTTATTTATGGTAATCACTAGTAGGGGAATTCGGTGCTTTAAGTTTTTATTTTCATGTCGTAACGGTTTAATGTCCACGGTTTTCAGGTTTGCTATTAAATTCTCTTTTGGAGATTCGGTCGTGATCGTGAACTCATTTGCAACGTATTTTAAAAAATAATATCAAAATTGATGTCCGAGGAAACCACTCTTTTTCATTGGTCAATATTAAACTGCCATTGTTGCATTAGCTAATGAAATGAGAGATAACCGAGTGAAGCATCAATGTATCCAATAGGTAGTCAGTGAATCCCAACGCAATTATCAATACTTTGAACCGTTGAACAATCAATAAAATAAAAGGAGTATCACGTTTTTAGTTAAAACGAAAATTCAACTGCCTTGCGAAAAAGGGTAACACAAATTCTACCAACCTAAAATTCAAATCCCAATTCGAATTTCGAATCTTTTGGCAGTGTTTCCCTAAAATTAATAACCTCACACAAAACGCACACATATATCCCGGGTTATTTGTCGCCTTCGTCCTATAAGACCCAAATTAATAGTCTAAACTTGGTTGGATCGCGCGTCTTACTCGCAACTTAGTCGGCAATTAATTTATTACGCCAACTTTACTTTCCATTCTTTACCTTACCACTTATACTTGCGCGCCTTCGTGGTGTTGCCAGATATAAAATCAACTTGGGATCAGTTAATGTAACCATTGCTGCTTAATAAAAATCACTACTTTAATACTACAAACACAGAATTTTTAAACCTCACTACTACATCTCAATATTTAATTGTCTGCTAGGGCACTACATTCTGATATACCTGCTTACATTTGTACAATTTCTATTGGTCCGGTCCTACAACCAAATATTATAAAAGAGATGTTTTTAAAAATAACTTTATTTATTTTATTCAACTCTTTATTAGATTTAATACTATGATCATTTTCTATCTGCCAACCTTAGAAGTAGAGAATGGCGTTGGCATATTAACTTAAAAGGAAAAACTTTGGTATCTTAATTAATACTACATCTAACTTACGTATTAGTTATTGTCCAATAAGATCTGCTACTATATTATAAAAATTACCCTGAGTCCTTGAGGCAAGATCAAATCTGGCAACCCCACACACCGAAGCCTACGCGGACTGCGATAACCGCACGCGAAGGAGATTTATTATTTCGCGAACTTGTTAAAACTTCATAATTTGCTCGCATTATCAACGGTGTGTGCAAGCCCTTATCACACGCGTACTTTCTTAGGATATTGATTATATTTACGGATTTTAGCAAGGTTTCCTTGTTCGTAACTAGTGGTGAATGAAGACAATGATACATGTTATTCTAGTCTTGCTTCGTAGCCCGGATACGAAACAAGAACTGTGAGACAAAACTTTTTTAATAGTTGGTAACCCGGCTACGTGTCCGTGGGGTTCCGGCAAAAAATAGGACCTCTCCATCACCACCCGTGGATGTCGTAAAAGGCGACTGTGTGGCAAAATGTGTAGGAGAGGCCTATGTCCAGCAGTGGACTTGTTCAGGGGATGATGATGATGATGATGAACTCGGCTACGAACTAAGAAAAAAATCTTTTTACGTATTGCTGGTTACAAAACCCGGTTACATACAAGCACTAAAGAGGTTTATTTTGATTTATCAACACCTAACAAGTTCGTTGTATTATCTCATCATCATCATCATCGTCGTCATCCCAAGAAACTTCACTGCTAACTCCACTGCTAGACATGGTCACCCTTAATAAATTTTCAGCAAGAACGATTCTGAGCCCTCTCTATGTATGACGGTGTACCGTCTTTCCGGGGTGTATACCTACTAAAAACAATACCTAAAATACCTTTCCTCGATTTTAACAAACTTACTCATTTGACATTGTCAAATCATCAGTAATATTTGAGACTTTCCATGGTTTAAGGTACCTCAATCCGTCTTCATCTTCGATTTCGCTTACTCAACAGAACAATTGCTAATAAAACCAAAGCACCAATTTCGCAGTCGTAAGGCATTTCTAATTAGCCCCCTTATTTATGATTCATAAGCCGAAACACAATAAATTCTACGAGAATCTTTCCGTCCCACATGTGTTAGTAAGCCGAAGCATTAGCAAAATGTTGAATGTAGGTTCTCGCCTAATAAGAGATGGGATGTAAGGAATCGCACTGATTACTACTATTATTTATTACTCTACGTGCCGCTTTTGTAAACGCTTCCTAATACTCCTATCTACGCGAGCGTCTTAGAACCTTTTCGCATTCACCATCCAGACTCCGACTCTGCGAAATTGTATCGGTTTTTAGTAACAGGTTACGGTGGTAAGGTTGTAAGTGTGTTGGAAGGATAGCGCCATCTATCAAATGGGGTAACGATTAAGTGAGTTGCAGCGGCGCACGGCACCTATGAGATTTTTAATTATTGCCAGTATTAAATCGTGATTAATGTGAACCATGCTTTATGGCGGTTAGTTTAAGGAGGTGTGGAAGTAGGCTGTGCTGGTAATGAGTTTATTTTCGGTTTATTTTTGGTTTGTTGAGACAAGTTAATGCTTTAAAGATATAAAATTTCTAAAATTATAAAAACTTCTTAGGCATTGCAATTATCTTCATCGTCATTTTAGTAGTTTGTGTTAGGCAAAATATTAATTTAAATACTTGATTTTTTTTCTTAGAAAAATAAGTAAACAGATCTTTGCATCTATTGTAGATGATTTATATAGTGTCAGAGTCAACTGGTATTTACTCATGCCCTTACTCGCGGGATGCTATAGTGCCTGAGACAGGATTTTAGATGAAATAGGCTTTCCCAGCACCTATACAGCTTAGTCACCTTATCTTAGAACATGCATTTACACAAATAAACAAACGATAAATCCAATATTCAATAAATGCACAAAAAACACAAGAAACAGTTGACAGAAGTTGCAAACGATCTAGACATAGCTCTACTGATCCAATATTTTAAATTGTGAATCTTTTCTTTTCATAACAAACGCTACCGACATATTTAAGTAACTGTTTAAATCCCACAAATGTCTCATCATTTTCTCAACTGCTACCTAAATCATGCTTACCCATACGTCTCCATTTCCCACCTCGCAAAAATGATTTCGCGGCATAACCCGACTAATATAAATTTATCAAGTGCATGTTGACAAAGCCCTATGAATAATGACACTCATATTTCGTCGTATTGCCATGGGATAAATGCATAGATAGGTAAGCTAGGTATGTTATTAGTAGAGCTTTTTGTGAAGAGCTCGCCCGGGGAAGCACTACCACCATGCGTATTTCTGCCGTGAAGCAGCATTGCTGTGTTTCGGTTTGAACTTTGTGGATGCCGGTGAAATTACTGGCACGTGAGGCTGAACATCTGTATGCCTAAAGTTGATGGACCCAGGACACGTTCCTGACGTGCGTGACCTACGAGGCAATGCTTTGTTATAAGTGATGGTTACCAATTATCATCAGGTGGGCTGTTCCATCAACTATTGTATAAAAAATTAAAATGCTGAGTTCAAGGTGTTTCAGTATTCGATGTGTACACATTACATACATTATTGTCTATACATTTTTAGAATTACTCATAAGTTTTTTTTTCCTAGGAAAAAATATGAATGTCGTAGATGGGGTGTTCAGTTTTCCACGAAATAATCTAGTTTAAAAAAAAACATTTTATTGAAATTAAGAGTCTCATTTCGATGAAAAAATTTAGGTTGTAGTTACATAGTCAGATTAAAGAACTACCCTCTTAACACCCAACTACGGCGAAGCAAAAACGAGGATTTTGGTATATCACACATGTATGAGACACCCTGTATACCTATACCTTGAGCTTATGGAGCTCCGCGCGATCCGGCGATAATTTTAATGAATATTTATAATGTTTGTGCAATAACTTAAACTTAGTTTATGTGAGAGAGAATGAAGTTATTAGATCAGAAAAGTTTAAATTAATATGAGCTTTGCTAGTCATACGGTACACCCACACTTTGTATTGTTTTATCAAGAACGTGTATCCATATAATAAGCTTTTCGCTTCGCCTTTATAAAACGGACAGCCAAAGAGTGGAACTTCTGGTCAGCGTTTTTCCGAATAATTTTGATCTTCTCTAGGAAAGAGCGAATCTTTTAGTTAAGCGCGCTACACCGTCGACCGCATCATCATTTAACATCTGGTGAGGTTGTGATCAAACTTTATCCTATCAATTGTAAAATAATATAAAATCCTTTTTTTTTATTATTTTTATATGTTATCTAATATAATTTTTCGGATATTTTAAAACTTTATGCCTCAAAAACTTTAAGGATATTTTAATAATGAGCTAGTATAGATCCTTGAGAAAAGAACTTATCTTGCTTCCAAAGCTTAATCTTAAAGATTTTCTATAACAAAACATAATATAAGCACGATGCCTCGGAGTAAACCTCTCAGGTGTGGCAAAGACAGTGTATCATCCTTACCAAGCCGTAATCTTCGAAATTATTATTTATATGGTAATTACACACGCGTCTTCCATATTATAGCTAATGTTATTTATAGAGGGGATAAAAGAACGGTTTTTGCATATCGAGGGGGAGGTACGGCCTCATTGAATGATAAGGCTTGAGTGATTTTAAGATGGTAACAGCAATGGTTTATTATTTGAGGATAATGTTTGTAACACGCAAAATGTATGCTTTTAAATAGGCTATCTTATTCATCATTGATTTTTGTACAAATACCCCGCAATGCTTTTATTATTTTTCTTTACTTTTTTTTCTTTACTGCTGGTCTTTTGTCTTTTTATTACTGTTTTTTCTTTTATATACATAATTTCTGTTAAAAATAAGGGCCATTGATTCCTGAAAAACAGTTTTTACTAGTTCGGGAACCATTCAATCATATGTACTTACTTACTACGGCAAAAATTAAAAAAGTTATTATTTATTTGGGGTGAAAATTTACGTACGAAAATGAATGAGAGAGGCATATTATTAAGTCTAGTGGTGGTGCCTGAGCTTCCTCAGGCATCTGTTGATTGGTCTGAGTCTTATGACCTTGCTCACATCTAGGCGATCTGCGATGGCGATAGCGATCAGCTTCAGCATAGAGTTTTGCAAACACTGCCGTAAATTTTGACAGTGCGATATTTGACAGCGATATAGATGTGCGCAAGGCTTAATGGCAATCACAGTTCTCTACTCCATGAGTGAGTTAAGTAATCCTTATTCTTAGACTGGCCTCTCAACTCAGTTGGTAGTAGCTCTGCCTTCTGCGCCGTAGGCCGTGGGTTCGATCCCCACTCGAGAACAAATATTTGTGTGGTTCACACAGATGTTTGTTCTCTGTCTGGGTGTTATATTATATTCTAAGTATGTACCTATATTTACAAAAAAAAACATAAGTATTTTAACAGCTATCTGGTTTCCATAGCACAAGCTCTGCTTAGCTTGGGGCTAGATAGCGTTGTGTGAATAGTCCACGATGTTATTTATTTATTTATTCAGAGTCAAGAAATTCAAGGTTTCACTGGCTGAAAGTTTAACATTATTGTACTACGGCTAAACTGTATCCCCTAGGATCGATTACTAATTTTGCCGGTGGACAATCCAGGTCTACAAGTACTTATTCTCTTACTAAAATGGTGTTACGACAGCAATATCGCCTTTATTATTCAAAGACCCTATATTTTGGCGTTGTTCAACTTTATTATCGGTTTTCGCTAACCAATAGCGTATCCGGAACTTATTTTGCATGTGAGATAGCGTGTGCTGCACTCGTGAAAGAAAGTTGTGAGTTATGAGACACATTCGCCGCCTTTACCCTATATAGCTATTCTACTCTTTTGTCGAAGCAAAGATTAAGTTTTCCAGTTATTGGCGCGTTTACCTTGATAGATATTTAAGGGAAGGTGGAAAAAGGTAGTATTTCGATTAAAATACCTTTGTTTTCTTAAGCCTTAAGTAATTATCTGTAATGTACAATTTTACAAGACACAAGTTAAATAGGTACAAAGGAATTTAAAAAAAAAATTGCAAAATTTATTTTTGAATTTTGAAAATAATAGCAGACGAAGTGACTCTTCCACGATACAGCCCTTCTGCATGAGCTTCATATGGTTATAGCTGTCAAAATTGTGTCAAGAGTGTCAACACATTCAAATTCAAGAAGAAAATGAATGTGTGGGCCAGCCTATCTATACACAATTTGACAGCCATAGCCATAACCATATGGAGCTCGTGGTAGCCCTGCTGATATCTTACTTTCAAACCAGAGTGTGGTGAATGGGTTTCCAGTGCAAGTGTGGTGAAAGAGGCTCCTTTCATGCACTCGACACAAGTTTTCGAACTTTTTAGGTTCTACAACATGCCAGCACATCACGACACCATCACGGTGTTTTCCTCCGTTTGAGATACTGGTATGGTGCACACGCATTTTTCGATAGAAAAACTCATTGGTACACGATTGTATTTGAACCCCTTGGATCGGAAAGCGAGGCCGCCACCACTGTTCATTTATAAAAACGCTGCACTTTCTGTGAAGACTCTAACATCTCTTCAGGGAACCATATCCGCTACTTAAGAAAATCATATTCATAGAGACGATAAATTCTCACTGGCACACCTCTTTAACTGTATTATTTTAAAGTAAACCAACTGTTCACCTCTCTTTCTATCACAAGGACTGTATGTGGCGTCTCTTTCAGTTTTCGGAGGATATCTTAATAAGATTCATGAAAGGACGCCATATTTTATATCCGACTCTGGCCTTTATCTCCTTATATTATCCACAAGAAGAGGTATGAAATATGTGCTGGTTGGGAATTTCCAATCTTTCAATTATTCTTTGTTTGGAAAATAATGTGGGAAGGCAATTAAATTACTAAATTTCTCATAACTTTTGAAACTATCATGGTTTTTAACACTATAAATAAATTTCTAACAATAAATTACTTATGATAGAGATTGTAATTAATTGATGGTAAGAAAGTATATTTGAAAACTTGGTGGTTATTTCTTGCAAGTTGATGCATGCGATTGACATCATTTGTTTTTTTTTTATAAATTAATAGAAAGTCTTAATTTTTAATAAGACTTTCTTTAAAAGCACTGGTGGTCTAGCGGTAGCGGCCCCACCGATCCTAAGGTCGTGGGTTCAAATCCAGTCGTGTACCAATGAGTTTTTCTACCCAAAAATATAATATGTCCAAAATGCCAGTTCACTCTTGAAAATATGTGTGAAGTGCACGAAAGGAGCCTCTATAAGGCGCACTTAAAATCCTTTCACCACACATGGTTCGAAAGAACCAGTGACACGATAATAGCACTCTTTTATTTATCTATACATCTAACTGTCGTTGTTTTGGTTCAGAATATGAAATTTAATAAGATTTTAAAACAAATACAGTTAGGTTTTTTGTATAATATACAATGTTTTGTCAGTAATGGAAAAAGTGTTGCTAACCCAATATAAAAGTAGACGTTGCAGCTTAAAAGTTTACATGGGGGATGAAAAGGTTCCGATATTAAATAAAGTTACAGCTATAAATATTCCTTCAGCTAACTCCGTAACAGGTATTAGATCTAAAGTCTATTCATAATGTTTTGTTTCAGTTGGTACATAATTAAAATTACGCCAGAGATGCAACATAAATAAATATAGTGGATTATTCCACAACACTATCTAACCCCAAATAAAGCAGAGAGATTATGGGAATCAGATAGCCGTTGATAGATTTTTTGCATATAAATACTTAGAATACAGTATAATATTATGATGTTACTTTCGACTTTAGAAATCATAAAAAAAATACAACGATGACTTCAGTTATATTTTAAGTTTACGATAAAACTAAATTCGTCAATGCTGATTTACTAGATTTGGGCTGTAGCTAACTATTTTGACATGCTTAACTTTATTTTGTTTGTTCTTTGTTGTAACATACATATTGTAGATAACTTTAAGGTTTAGGTAGGTTCAACTAGGATGTACTTTACAGATTAAGTGAAGTGACGCGCTCGTGATAGCATCAGCATAAATCTTAGTGGTTTTTTTAGATGCTGCTTTTAACAAATTGATATAATATATAGTTAGAATGGTAAATAAATAAATAAAACATGATTTAATGTAATTTTTTCCATCTACGGAACAAGGCTTCTGATGCCTTGCTTTTGATAAGCCTTAAACAGAGATAGGTATATTTTTATTTGACGGATAAAATTATCAATAAATTCAAAAATTTGCCCTTATAATGATGAAATGTATTATTTAGTAATTATAGTAATTGGTACTAAAACCGTTTTATTTAAATTAATTAATAAGAGATAGTTACATAGTTTGGTTTACTATTAACGTAAAAGATACAGTAGGTTGCCTACTTTTTTCATTTTTTGCACAGAACTCTTTTTCGCGCAAAAACTCGCGGCCAAAAACCTATGCACCTTTTTCATAGACATGTCACAGCAGCTTATTTGGCGGGGCGTAATATAATTCCTTTGGTCGTAAATCTTAACTTTAAGTGAAGGAGGGGGGATTAAAGATCAGTAATCTTAGTGGATGAGTTATGGCCACCGCAGCCCGATCCTCTTTATTGTGACTTTAAGAAACTAAGAGGAGATTTTGTAAAACGTTCGAAATTAATTTAGATAATGATTAATGGTATCTACTGTAAGCAGGAAACTGCGGGGTTCGTATTTGCATAATTTGGTTTTGCGGTCCGATATTTGCGGCTTGGCTTACGAGTTTAACAGTTCAAACTATTGTTATGTTGATAATTATTTTACACTTTGGGAATGAAACTATGACGACACTGTGAACCTAGCTCTTAATTTTTTGCAAACATTTTATTAGTCAATGTGCGCTCCCGTCTCCGTCCGTCAGGTCGAAAAGTATAAGTCTATTTTTCTAGACTCTATTTCTAAGAAACTCGGTAGTGTAATGTCTGTCTTATTTAAAGATATTGCAATTCCTCGGTTTTTTTATAATTATAACTTTACTTTTAATTAAGTCTTAGTTTAGTTAAGTTTTTAGTTAAGCAACGTTTTAGTTCAGTTGTCTTCAGCTGTCCGTTCTTTGTGTTTTAATAGTACATTGTTACCCGAGTGTTGAAAGTCACGTTTTTTGAGTCCCGAGACGGGTTTGGCGCCAGAGCGTAGCGAGGGCGCCAATGGAGCTTGAGGGACTTAAAAGACTTTCATCCGAGGTAAACACTGTGCTTTTCATTACGAATACAAGGAAAGTAAAAATAAAAACATGAAAGAAAAATTTGTGAAAATGAAGATTGAATTGCCGCCTTCCCGGTTTTTTTTATTTTTCTCTGGCGGGCCTTCGGCTTCGGTTCGCCAGCATTATTCAGCCAAAATTTTCATTTTCATAATTTAAAAAATTGTAAATTGTTTGCTCAAATCTATGATAATTTAAAGAAATAGTTGAACGTACGAGTACGAATATAATAATTAAGCCGTATAAGGGATCAACACACGAGGATAGTAGGCAGTGCTAATTTTTATAAATATATATTATTATTTATATATATTATTAATATATATTAATAATATATATATATATTAATATATATATATATTAATATATATATATATTAATATATATTATTTTTCATATTTTTTATAAATATTGTTGACATGGATGATAATATATTAATAATAGTACATTATTGCAAAGGCAGCGAAATAGGCAATTGCAGGTCGAGTATGAGTTTGAAGGCCGAGCCGCAGGCGAGGACTTCAATGATACGAGACAGGCAATTGCCATTTCGGCCGAGGCATATATAGTGCTTTTCTTAAAAAAATGCAAGGAAATAATCACAGGTGGTGGTGTAAGAGGTTAATTTTTTATTAACCAAATAACAACGAACTCCGCTTTACCGCCATTTTTTTTTTTTTTTACATTTTGTGCTGAAAGGTAAATGTTTCTGTGGCTATACAGCCACGAGAACGCAATGTGTACGATAGATGAAAGAGTTCTAAATTCAAACAGCACACCGTTTCATACAACATTGCCGGAGCGAGAACGCGCCGGGAAGTGATTTTGGTTTTTCAGTCTACGTAAATATGATACTTCGCGTGTTCTATATTCAAAAGTAATGACAATATTTCCGCGCATGTTTAAGAAAAGTAATTTAGAAGATATATTATTTATTTAATACTATCTTTATGTTATTTAAATTTTACATTGCGCTCTAATTAGACTTTTTAAACTTCATACCGTTGTAATGGGTTTCCAACCTACTTGCTGAATAAAAAGTTGGAATTTGGTTGAACAACCTCCTTGCAGTTAGAAAGACTTTAGAAAGTTGGAACATGGTTGAATAAAATAGAACTTGTTTTTTTTTTAATTTGACAGCTGTCAGTAGAAAGCGATTCTCCCTAGGGCTGAAAGTTTTACTTTCAATTAGGCCCCTCAGGCAACTTCAGACCTACTTTCAGAGTATGAGCAATGAAAATGTATTTGTCTTACGTGTACGCTTTTATGTCATAAAAAAATATTTTCTTTCTTTTTTTTTTACTTTGCCTTAGCAAACGTTTAAAAGTGATGCTTTGAATTTCATCAAATATAATCTCTGACATTGCTTTGTAGTATTATCATTTCTCAGTCTGTTGTTTGTGCATCCGCAAGCATGTTTTCCTACTGTTTAATCAAATCAGCGGGCGCGAAACCACGGAACCAAGAAATTAGTCATACCGCCTTTATCACCAATCGCCGTAAACAACGGGCTTATTCATAAATCTAGACGGGCATTATTCGCGGGAAGGTGAAACAACAAACATTATAGACATAAATCTGAGACGTATCTCGGTTGAGAGATATTTGCGGGCATAGTGCCGCGAGGGTGAGAGAGCTTGCTGGCCGAGCCAGCCGAGCTTTGTCCAGACGTCGAGAAGTTTTCACAAAAATCATTTCCACAATTTTTTTACGTTTATACGCTCACTGATTACGACTTTTCTGTGATTTATACAAACATACTTACGGCGAGTACTACGAAAGTTATGTACAAGTTTTGGTGTATAAAACTTTCCCAAAGAAATTTGTTTTTGATCACCATTTTTATTTCATCAAAATTTAAAAATATGAAACCTCAAAGAAGAAGTATATATTATTATAGTTTGAGTCATGTGATAAAAGATCTAGGACATGTCAAAAAATCGAAGCTAAAGTCATTATGTATTCACGAACTACCTGAAGAATGTACATACAAGATCCAAGAGATTCCAAGAGACTTATAATCATCTCCATCCATCGATAGCATGCGATAACGCTAGTCGCTAGAGTTGAATTCAATTATTTCGATATTTTTTTTTGTATATTTACATACGCTGGCAAAGAAACGCTTACAAAACTCCACAGCCGTGTGTCGCCGCCGTTATCTGGCAGAGTCGCGCCATAAGACAATAGTAGCACAATAATAAAAATGTTGAATAGCCCCCGCAATGATATTGTTACGGTAATGCATTGTTACTCTGATAACGGATAAACTGTACCCAGTAGGAATACGGACCTGAGTTATGACACTCTTTTATCTCGAATGGCTTGGGATTCCTTGAGATTATTGCAAATATTGGATTCACTTATAGACTGCTTTTTATCATTCCATTTACTAAGTATTTGACGATTCAAAATACGAAACATCAAAGACAGTTTGTATAAACCTTGATTTAGATTTGTATAGCACTTTAGACTCAATTGCTTTAAGTGAAAAAAAATATCAAATAATTTTAATATATTAACAAAAACTTTACCTAAAAACGTTGCATCAGCATACTTTTTAATTTGTTTCAATAACAAAAAAATACAATATCAGAAGAACAACAAACTTCCACCGTATCGGCTTATTTACGGTACCATCAAGATACTCTTTTCCCCGAAGCCACACGCATATTTTCATCGTTTATTATCCGAGTGTCGACCTCCTTACTTATCTTCGTATTGTTAAAAACATGATGACTTAGTAACTGAAAGTCCCATTAAGTAGGCGTCTCTATTCATGTGGTAACATGGGCGCGGAAGGGGGCAGGGAAGGGAGAGGGAGGAATAAATACAAATAAAGAAGTGAGTTGTTTAAAAATGGAACAAGCGGGTTCTGGGAGAGATAAGGCTGCGTTTCCGTCCCTCCGCGGTAGGTGTCACAGTGGAATTATTTCAGCGATTCGACGAGAAAACCCAATGTCGTGACGCCGTCGCATTCAACACTCTATCTTTAAAAATGGTTAGGGATGAGAAAATATGTGAATGTAATCATCGATATTATTGCTTGAATAAAACCTACTAACATATATAGAAAGAAGAACTACGACTTACTAAGACTAACAAAAAATTACCGAATTCTTTATTATTATTCGTTAACGTTTTTGGTAAAGACAAAAGCCTAGCTATTGTGACAGCAATATTTGGCAGCGTTTCACTGATCTGAGTTGACAATTTTAACAGTGTAGTATCAACCCTGTTGTTTTTGAAGTGAAAACTTCTTTAGCGGCATTGAGCACTTTCTGAATGGGGATAAAATCTTAAACTCGCGTCAGGATCACGTGACCCTGATCGAAAAAGCGTAGGACGGATTTTTTGCAGAAATGTACCCTAAGACTACAACGTAGAGTTCATAATAAAAATCGAAAAAGCGACGCTACAGATACGCTAGTAGTTACTATGACACGGTAACGTAACAGAATAGATAATAGTTAGTAGCAAGCATACCAAGGCGTTTTTCGTGACTGTAGTAGGTATAGGTACATACCTATTATAGATTTTATGAACTAGCGGCCGCCCGCGGCAGGTAGTAGTGGTCATTGGTACATGATTTTATAGATCTATTATATTTAATTTTCGAGTGGAGCATTGCGGCGAGCGAAGCGAGCCGCCACGTGACCACGGGGAACAGCGCGGCGAGCGAAGCGAGCCGTGCTGTGACCCCCCCTAAGCCCCCCAGAACCCCCTCCTCCGAAACCCGGGGGGAGCGTCGCGGCGAGCGAAGCGAGCCGCCACGCGATCACGGGGAACAGCGTGGCGAGTGAAGCGAGCCGTGCTGTTACCCCCCTAAGCCCCCCAGAACCCCCTCTTCCTGAACCCGGGGGGAGCGTCGCGGCGAGCGAAGCGAGCCGCCACGCGACCACGGGGAACAGCGCGGCGAGCGAAGCGAGCCGTGCTGTGACCCTTCTTAGCCCCCCAGAACCCCCTCCTCCTATGTCTGCCGTTTTACTTCATTTAGGACCTACTTGTAGGTCGCGCGACAAGGTCCCTTCTAGCGGTTCCGACCCGTTGAGGATTTGGCTTTACGTAAAATTTAGGGTTCCGTATAGGGTTTTGATTGGGGTTATACTATATTGAGGAATTTGATTAAATGGTCGACTTTTAGGGTTCCTTAGGACTTTGATTGGAGTTTCAACTACACTTAGAAGCTTGATAATGCTAAAATTTTTAGGGTTCCTTAGGACTTTGATTGGGGTTTTACTACATTGAGGAACTTGATAAAATAAACAACTTTTAGGGTTCCTACGTTAATAATCAAGTTTTCACTTCTGCCGGCACTCCCGGAGTGCAACCCGTATTTTTTTTTTATATGTATTGTATGCCGACACTACCCTCAGTTTTTGGCAGCAACAAAAATGTTGCCATAAAAAAAATATGGAAATAGCAAATATAGCTACAATTAAATAAATAAATAATAATATCAATTAGCACTGTTGGATAAAACAACAACAGAATTGAACCTTTTATTTTCAGAGCTTTTCCAGTTTTTTTTAAATATAGTATTCATTAAATTGAAAACAACAAATTGAACGTCATTTGTCTTCAATCTAGCCTGATGTAGCTGACGTTGCAACAAAATGGTTTAGAAGACAATCTATAAACAAATACACAATACTATCTTTTTTTTTTTTTTTTTTTTTTTTTGTTGTCGGGGGGAAATCTGCTATCAGACACCTTACCGCATTTAAGGGATGCGGCAAGGTAGTGTGAGGTTGACGAACTCGTTGACTCACTAAAACCACCCCGGTGGCCGGCCTCGATGCTTAACAAAGACTCCAGGTCCCCTAAACGGCTTTCGCTGGAGTCCTTATCGCATATTGCCATTTGAAGCACGTCCCGGGAGAATGACACCCACAGTCACGATCCCAGCACTAGCGGTGCTACGGCAGCACATACCACAATGTGCCAGCCGCCCTCCCGGAGTCCGTTATTGACCAGCCGGGCCCTTAAACTCCGACCACCCACGGACCCGAAAGTCTCCCTGTTTGGCAGGGAGTACCACTCAGCCCCCTCACAGGGCAGGCCGTGCGAGGCGGCTGTTGCCAGCACCTCGCCTCCGCCGCCTTCTCCGAGCGGGATCGGCTCTCTCCCGATCTCGCTCAGCAGCCTCTTTCCGGACTAAAACCGTCTCACAGAAAGAAGCCACAGCCATCCACGCCGTCCTATCCGCCAACATAGCCTCAACTACGCTGGATAGAGATAGGTCCTGCCCGATCCTGTCGACCAGAATCCTGCGCTCCTCGCACCACGCTGAGCATTGCTCCAACGTGTGCTGCGCAGAATCACATTCCGATCCACAATGATGACATCGTGGCGTCGGTTCACGTCCGATCCTACTCAGATACTCACCGAAGCATCCATGCCCGGTGAGTACCTGAGTAAGGCGATAGGTGACGTATCCATGCTCTCGTCCCAGCCAGGCTTCAAAGTTCGGTGCAATAGCGCCAACGATGCGCTGGCGCGAGCTTCGCGGCTCGTCAAACCGCTCGCGCCACTCCACAAGCGCACGTCGGCGCTCCTGCACCCGCACTTCAGCAGGCGCAGTTCCACTCCCATCATTAGTCCGGAGACGCTCATATACGCGAGCATCCATCCTCGCCAAGATATCAAGGGGCGGAAACCGCGCCAAGATTGTCGCCGCCTCAAACGATATCGTCCGATACCCTCGTGCGATACGAATGGCTATAGGACGCTGTAGGCTGTTGAACAACATCCTATAGCGCCTAACACCTGCTAGTCTCCCTGACCAGACGGGTGCTCCATAGAGAGCCATTGATCGCACGACCCCTCCATAGAGACAGCGAACGCCCTCCCTGGGTCCCCCGAGATTTGGTAGCAGTCTATGCAGAGCACCCACCACCTTCTGGATCCGGGGGACAGAGCGCCTGAAATGCTCTCCAAAGTCCCAGCGACTGTCCAAAGTGAGGCCCAGGTACTTGAGGTACTGCCCCACCTGGACATCTACGTCACCCACGTGAACCGACAAGCTGGGTGGTTCCCTTCCCCTCGGACACAATACTATCTAGCCCCAAACTCAGCGGAGCTTGAACTATGGGAACTAGTAGGCCTACCATAAGCTCTGTCTCTGGCTCTGGTTTTGAGTCTGTGTGAGTGCTCACCAGTGTATTATACTGTGTGTGTGACGTTTCGACGCAGGATTTATTCAGTCAACACTCACACAGACTCAAAACCAAAACCAGAAACAGAGCCAGAGCCAGATAGAGCTTTTTACAGACAGAGCCAGATAGATTTCTGTTATGACTTATACTATTTTTGCTTATTAGGTACTATTTTTCAGACACAAATGTATAATTGTTAATGAATGAATAAATGAAATGAAATGAGCTTGTTGCCAACAGTTGACTTGAAGTAAAATTTATCATTGTTGTTTGTTTCTTTTTTATCGATGAATGTTAAAAAGTTCTCTTCCCCGCCCTAGTGACAGATCTGTAAAGAGCCACCGTGTCAGATGCCCGCCGCTGTTTCTTAATTTCCTCTTGCCGAGATAAGATTGGCTTTTAGCTTTTTATTGAATTTTCTATGTTAGATGGCGTTTTACAAGTTGCTCTGAAAGCTCGTTTGTTTGTGGTAAGATAATAAAGAAAGCTTTATGAAGTCGTTCAAAAGGAATAGAAATAAAAAAGTTTATAATAATAAAAGTAATAAAGCCTTATATAATAAAAGTAAAATATTTACACAATTAAACACACTGGTTTTTTACATAGTTGGTATGTTTTGCTTTCCCATTTGGCATATTTTTTCCATTTTCCTCTATCATTGGTGCTTCTTGACCATTATTTTCCTCCAAAGTACTGTATGCCTACCATGAGCTCTGTCTGGCTCTATCTCTGGTTCTGGTTTTGAGTCTGTGTGAGTGTTGACTAAATAATTCCTACGTCAAAACGTCACACACACAGTTTAATGCACTGGTGAGCACTCACACAGACTCAAAATCAGAGCCAGAGACAGAGCCAGACAGAGCTCATGGTAGGCCTACTGAGCAAGCCTTCTTCATCAAAACCATGTCATTAACACGTGCCAATGCCCATGGATAACATCCGCAACGCTGATCCAATAACAAAGTGTAGCTTAATAAACTTGAAAACCCGACTTCATGGCTCCTGAACCAATTTTGATTAAACATTTCTTTTGGACCAATCTGAATTCCTTCACGTTTTGTCCTTTTATTTGTTGTATTACCTTTCCGATAAAAAATATTTGTTCAAATCGGTTCAAAAATGACGAAGTTATTCGTCAACAACCTTAAAAAATACAAGCGACCGAATCGGTTAAAAAGAACAAAAGGATGGAACTGGATTCGAACCCGCGATCTTAGGATTGGGACGCGGGGAAACATACCAGTGCACCCAACATTAGCATGCACGTTATCTGGCGCATAAACCGCGCGTTAGCGAACGATGCACATTTCCGCCACAATCTACAATATTTTATTCATTCAGTTTCCGCGCGGTACTTTCTTAAATGTATTCGGTAATGGCAGATCAGAGTGTGAATCTTTGTAAGCTAAGTGATATCATGGTAGATCGTCTGCGTGAAGGTGGTATATTCATAAAAAATATTTTAAATGTTTTTGTGGGAAAACCAAATAATAAGATTTTGTGGCAGTCCACACGTTACTATCTAGCCCCCAAATTAAACAGAGCTTGTGCTATGGAAGCCAGATAGCCGATACAATATTTAAAATACTTACATATATTTTTGTAGGTAAATACATACAAACATATGCATTCACCACACAAATATTGGTTCTCGGTGGAGATCGAACCCACGGCCTACGGCGCAAAAGGCAGAGCTTCTACCAAATAAGCCAGTCATTTCACACGTAAGAAATACAGTTCGACTGCTTAAAAAAGACGTCTAAAAACTTAACAAAAAACTTAATATAAGCAGTATATTATTAAGATATAGGTTAGGTATAATAAGACTTACAGCTACATATTTTTAAAGTACACTAAAGAAAGGAAAACAAAAGAAATCCATTTCAATTATCCGAAACAAACGAGCATCTCTAAAACGGGAACTTCACAGCTCATCGGAACATAAATAATTAAAATAAAAGTAAAAATTATCTGTGCAATTGTCTTACGCGTCGAAGGGGAGACAGATTTCCAAGCATTGCAATACGGGGGATACTGAGATGTCAAAAATTGGGGTGGCTGTGGTTTTCATTAGAGATCCGTAGTTGCAAGCTTAAACCCGTTGTCTTTATTGTGGAAAGCTTCAAAAAAGTTCAGTTTTCGTTACCTTGATTTTTAGAAAGTATTTTATTAGACCAAACCGATGCATTGTATACAGGGTGGTTTTTTGAGAAGGGCGGTTATGGCCAAGTCCGAAACCGCGAGAGTCGTGAAAGGAGTCGTACCCTCAATTTATAAGAAAACGATAACTAAATACACATTTTTTGTACTTTTAACTTTGTAGTTTTGTAGTAACAGATCATTTTAAGTGACTCATTTCGAAATGGCAAAAAAAACTGATGCGATATTTCTACAAAATTATTAGCCGATAGTTCAAAATTAAAAACATAATGCATTAAAACCAACACGATTGAATCATTTTTGAACCATTGCCATCACTATTATGCTTTCCTTAATAATAAGCTATCAACTAAGCTTAACTAGCTAGTGATGTTTTTGAGCAATGCCGGTTAAATTCAACTTAAATTAAAAAAAAACACAGAAAACGGTACTAACGCGTAAACTTTTAAGTATAGGTTGGTCAATGATAGATAGATAGATAACCCTTTATTGTCACAGTAACTAAGCGTAACTAACCAATGGGCAGCCTTATCGCTGAAGGCGACCCAATGGTACGGGACCAGTGGTGATGGAGAGCACTGGTGGTCTAGTGGTAGCAGCCCCGCCTTCCGATCCGAAGGTTGTGGGTTCAAATCCAGTCGTGTACCAATGAGTTTTTCTGTCGAAAAAATGTATGTGCACTATAGCAGTACTCTCGAAACGGTGAAGGAAAACATCGTAAGGAAACCTGCGTATTGTAGAAGCTAAAAAAGTTCGAGCAACACGTGTCAAGGGTCACGCAAAAAGGGCCCGCCAGCGGCCTACTTGCGGAAAAAACCAGCCTGCCAGCAAGTGCGGATGATAAAAATTTGCCGAATTTGGTACGGGACCATTTACGCTCTGCCGTGAAACGCGTGACCCCAGCTTTTAGTAGCTAATTTCCTGATTTCTTCACGATCATAACGTTTATCGCCAAGCCACTGTGCCATTCCTTAAACGGCTGATTAGACTTCACTCAGCTGTCCCCCGGGGCGCAGTTAAACGTTTCACGAGCGCTCGTTAAGAATTAACTTGATTTGTCTAACCGGCCCTTCAGGAAATAAACAGTGGTGTAATTAGTTTGACGTTTGTTTTCAGATTTTAAGTGTCTATGAAAAATTACAAAAAAAAAATACTTCCCATTTCCTGTGAATGTTAAATCCTACGTCGTCGTAACGTCACACTCAGTAAAATACACAAGTGAGTTCTCACACAGCCTCAAAACCAGACAAAGCCATACAGAGCTTGTGGTAGGCCTACTGATGGTATTTATAGATAATAGTATCCATAAGCCTAGCCAATTTCAATGTAGAATTATGTACAGTAACCTAAAAATATTTTTTTTTGTTAAATTTTTACATACTCAAATTCAAATTAAAAATATGTTTATTCAGTTGTATGACAAGGATCACTATGTCTGTGTGTCTTTAAGCTAGGTGAGTCTGGTGCCAACTCCACGCGACCAAGCCTAAAAGACCTGTTCTTTTCAGCAAACTACGGTTTGGTTCCTGATGTTTGTTGTATAATCCCTTCACAAAATTGAAGTAAAAATAGCTGTGAACTTATCTTACTTATGCAACAAGTTACTGCTTAAACTATCAAAACAGAGTTTTAGATTTAGCTGTTGTAATTTGTTAAAAAACATTCCACGTTGAATTCGGCTACAATAATGTAGTAAAAAGTTCGTATTGTGTATATTTGACAAGAAAACATAATTTAATTTCAAAACATTAGTTAGACGGTTTATAAAACAGCAAAAACCCACATGATGAGTGCAGAGAGAACAGCTGAGCTAGAATAAAGCAGACGATGGTTGAACGTGGGATCTTTTCACCTGAGCCCGCGGCAGCATACAGGACACCTATAAAGCTGATACTTCTTATTATAATTTTTCATTGCTCATACTCTGAAAGTAGGTCTGAAGTTGCCTGAGGGGCCTAATTGAAAGTAATACTTTCAGCCCTAGGGAGAATCGCTTTCTACTGACAGCTGTCAAATTATAAAAAAAACAAGTTCTATTTTATTCAACCATGTTCCAACTTTCTAAAGTCTTTCTAACTGCAAGAAGGCTGTTGAACCAAATTCCAACTTTTTATTCAGAAAGTAGGTTGGAAACCCATTACAACGGTAAGAAGTTTAATAAGACTAATTAGAGCGCAATGTAAAATTTAAATTTAAATAACATAAAGATAGTATTAAAAAAATAATATATCTTCTAAATTACTTTATATATAATATATAGCTTCAACTATTTCTTTAAAATAACATTGATTTGAGCAAACAATTTTCATTTTTTTCAATTATGAAAATGAAAATAATGACTGAATAATGCTGGCGAGCCAAAGCCGAAGGCCCGCCAGAGAAAAAGAAAAAAAAAACCGGGAAGGCGGCAATTCAATCTTCATTATCACTAATTTTTCTTTCATGTTTTTATTTTTACTTTCCTTGTATTCGTAATGAAAAGCACAGTGTTTACCTCGGGTGAAAGTCTTTTAAGTCCCTCAAGCTCCATTGGCACCCTCGCTATGCTCTGGCGCCAAACCTGTCTCGGGACTCAAAAAACGTGACTTTCAACACTCAGGTAATAATGTACTATTTATCAAAGTACCAAGCTTTCAGTGCACTAGTGGCCTAGTGGTAATAACCCTGCCTACCGATTCTAAGGTCGCGGGTTTGAATCCTGTGGTCCACCAATGGATTTTTGCGTTCGAAAAATGTATGTACACACACAATGCTATTAATGCTCTCAGTATGGAATAATATGGAATGTATGAAGCATGACATGGGTAAGAAGGGAGTGACTGCTGAAATGACGGCTAATAGAGTAGAGTGGAGAAAAAAAACCTGTTGTGCTGACCCCACATGAAGTGGTATAAGGACAAAAAAATATGATGATGAAACTGAAATATAAATTACACCTTTTGGGGTTTTCAGAATGCGTGGTCCATTGAAAATCAAAATCCTTTAGTTTTAAATGGTGTCATCATCTCTATACAAGTAGAAGAGAGTTGCATGCAAGTGAGATTTAGCGAGATGTCAGGGCATGCGATGTTACTCATGCGTTAATTTTGTGAGACGAGACAAATTAATTTGAGCACAGAATTAGGAATATAATTTACTATTTTGGCTTCCATTTGTTGTTTTAACTAAAGCTCCCAGTGAGTTTTGACATTGTAGTAATAGAAGTTTGTTATGAAATGGAACCAAAAATTAGTATTTATATTTCTGAAGAATCGAAGCTTTAAAACGTGTATGCTTTTTCAGTAGACGAAGTGTAGGTCCACCCACCCTATAGACCAACAACATTGTTATGATCGCAATAGGTAAGTCAGTCGATAGAGAAGGCTCAGAGTTGTTCTTACTGGAGATGTATTGGCGAGACCCTACTGAGAAGTGTGTGTATACGTCTTCAGACTGACGTTGAGAAATTTTCTTAAGAGAAAAAAATAACAAATTTTCTTATCAATTTTATGGTTCTATATTTATCGGTCACACACAGTGATATAAAAAAAAGTATATTCAAAGATAAGATGCGATTGCTATATGGACTTACGTAGATGGTAGGTCCGTAGCGATCGCATTTCATCGTAGACCTTTGAAGCTACGTCGTAGCGCGTAAACAACTATATCAAGTTTTATTCTTAGAGATAGTTGAATTATTAATATTATCATCATTAAAAATTATTCGAAGCATGAGTAAATTATTTTAACTTGCATATGCTGAGTTGGGACCAATTTGTAACTACCTATAATCACAATGTTTAAGTTGTATGTTTAGTTATAAGTTATGTGTAACCTGTTTTAGCTGGCAAGGTTGCAAACAAACGGTTATATTTGATTTGATTGAAAAACTGTATTTTACCATGAATTAACCCTATTTTTCTTACCCATTTAAAATCTCCGTATAGCCTAATTTTATTCAAGCTTAATAAAACTAGTCCAATTAATAGCCTCGTATTTCAGCCAATACCAAATATAAAACAAGAAGCAAATAATTATTTTTGTAACATAGTTTCTGAATGTATTTCGTTGTATAAAGACATTAGAGAGTTAATCTATCTACGAGTATCTATCAAATAAAACTGAGTTTTGCAAGTGTATTTTTGTACAGAAATAAACTAATTAAACCGCAACAAACAATTACGATCCCCTAAATAATGAAACCAAGAGTGAACGAAATCAAAAGCGACTGTCAACTCGATTACACCTCAATCTAACTCAAAAAATTGAGATGAATATCCATCGCAATGAATAAAAAATAAGCTGCGGCTCATCACAAAAAACGGGAGGGAGTAAAAAAATAATATTATCCCGTGGAAATGAATTAAGCAAGTCGCTGATACGCGGCTCAGGATACGATGGAGCACATCGCTTGACACCGTGGAAAGAGCTTACTTGCCTCCAAAATAATGTAAAATTTTATTTATTTTCTATGCTTCCTATATATTCCCTATAAATATATCCCTCATATCCTATATTTTCCCCCTAAATCCTATGTGTCTCCTCCTATATATCCTCTTTATATTTCCTATGAATACGTAGAGAGTTCTCGTTCTAGTTTGCTTGATCGTTTCTGAGTTACGCAACGTTTTGCGCAAGCCCATCTGAATGGTGATATTTAGCTTCTGAGTCCTTCTTTGCTTCGGAGATCTCGTCAAGCTAGCTTGACTTAACAAATTATTGACCTGATACGATGTTTTAACAAAATAGTAAAACTCGTTTACAAAAAACTTTGAGAATTCGTCTTGAATTGTGAATTAACATGACACCGTTATTTCAAGTACGTTACAGCTGCTTCTTGCATTCATCCGAGCCACGTGTAGTTCTAACTCTTATTACAAAGATACCTCTCCCAAAACCGCTTCCATACTTTCTTAGCCTGGCTCTCCCGATTCTTCCCGGGGTAAGTAGGGAATAAAATTAACCGAGGATGATCGCTAATGAAAATAAATTGGCGGCAGGAGATTTGAGATTACACCGACCACGGCTGAGCGAAAAAACCTAAGATGTGCGACATTTTGTAAACAATATTGCTCTGTGACTTTGTTGCTTTTGTGAAAATTAAATAATGTTCATTGGTGATTTTTGTTTGAACACTCGTATACCTGTGAGGTTATTTTGATGGTGCAAGCATTTGTCAACTATATTTCATTCCATTTTTGGTAAATGACATGAGTATGAGTACCTTCACCTATTCAAATTATTCATTGAAAAATACTTTTGTATGGTTAGTTCTTTGAATTATCGGTGCTTGACCTACGTGGCAATGCTTTGTTATAGGCGATGGTAACCATAAATACATCAGTAGGGCCTATCACAAGCTCTGTCTGGCTCTGTCTCTGGTTCTGGTCTTGAGTCTGTGTGAGTGCTGACCATTGTATTATACTGTGTGTGTGACGTTTCGACGGGATTTATTTAATTAACATTCACACAGACTGAAAAGCAGAGCCAGAGACAAAGCTTGTGGTACTGGCGGGCCATAAGCTTGTTCCATCAGTTGTATAAAAAAATAAAATTACTCGTAGTGTTATAAAACTATGTAATAGCAAAATTTTTCTAGTAATTAATTTGAAACTTAGATACTTTTACACATGTAATGCAATTAAGTTAATTGTATCTAAAATCCTCTTCTATATCATTTAGGATAATTTTTATTTGATAAGACATCATGTTTTTCTAAAATCTTTGAGAAATTGTGCTCAGTTATTACAAAGCAAAATTATTGCGAGAGCTTCATCCGGGGGTGGTTCATCTTCTAAGTCGATGTAAGGATCAACTTTGAGTTATGGCTCATAAGTAGGGGTGGTTATTAAAGAAAGTACGTAGATAAAGCTACGCGCTCCGAGTAGGTACTTTATACTTGGCGATTTAACGTACGCTACTGATTATAATATAGCTATGTCTGGGACGTTGATATATTGTTGATGAGGAATGTAAAATGATACGATAACTTGTATGCAAAGAAAAATGTTATTGCAAACTAATACGATTAATATAAAAATTGAGATTTCATTTTAGTTACTAGCGCCCGCCCGCGGCTTTGCTCGCTTCGTTCCCGTTACCTTTTTGGGATAAAAAGTTATATTCTAAATCCGTCTCCTGGTTCTAATCTACCCCCTACCAATTTTCAGCCAAATCGGCTTAGCCGTTCTTGAGTTATAAATAGTGTAACTAACACGACTTGCTTCTATTAATAGCCTCGGTAATAGACTGAAACTAGCAGAAATTGTTTTTTTTTAACTATAAAGATTTTTTAATATCCCAAAACTTAAGAGCTGAGTGGGATCCACGACCCACCTAACTATACTGGGTTGAGTCTGCTCTTTATTTTCTTCAGTAATTTAAGATGACCTATGAAGCAAAAAACTGGGAAACATACGAGTGGGAAGAGATCAAAATACTATTCCATTTTTGAAGTTTGGACAACTCTTATACCAAAATGGAGGGCAAAAAACGTCATGTCAATTAATGAAATGTACCATAAGCTCGGCTTAGCTGCCCGCCCTGTTATATCATAACTAAAGCCCAGCTGGGGAGCGCTTTCTCGGTAGATACGGATAAAGCGCTGGTTAGCATGATACAATCTTCGGTAAGAGTTACAATATTCAGAATATTGATGATTAATAAGAGTAAAAAAAATCACAACACCCGCACCATCTGCGACACTCAGCACAAAGGTTATCGATAGATAAAGTATATCAGTCATTTACAAGCAGATTTTGTCTATCTGGTAGCGCTGTAAGAATCGTCAGACAATCACCAGCATTTAGTTCTTAAAAAAAAAACGAGTAGATTAGCAAGCCGCTATAGGCGCAGTGCACACATCTAAGTGATGGCCAGCTGAGACGCTGTCAGATATTGCTGTCATATTTGACAGCGTTTCACTGATCGCCATCGCAGATTTATTAGGTGTGCGCAAGGCTTAAGACTGTTGCCATCTCTTTTATTTGTTGTCATGAAAATGGCAGTGACAAGAGGCTATTTAGACCGCTAAAAAGCATAGACTTACTCCTTGCGGGTAAGACGAACAGCGGATAACGCATTTTAGGTCAAAAATCTATGAGATTTGCCAAAGTGCCGGCACTAAGTTTCAAAAACCCTCAAAATAAAAACTAAAGCAAAAACATTTGAACTACCTATATTCATTCGGCACGCTCGCATCCTATAGTAGAGCTCATTACAATCGAAAATAAATGTCTATACATTTTATTTCCGTTGTAGGTGATAGGTTTCCACAACTAGCTGTTAAAACAAATGCATGGCACACCTGATGTTAAGTGATAACCATCATTATCATAAACCGAACCATATCTATGCAATTCTTACAAACCTTTTTTAAGATTTCCTATAAAATATTGTACAAGATGGACAAAGCAAGCTTTAATATTGTTGCTAAAGCAAATCTTTCTCGCAAGGCAATGGGGCTTAAGAGTTTTATTGTCGTACAAGGGAGCTATCGCGTCTGATTCTGAGGCATGGCTTAGTGACTAAGCCTGCACCGGTAAATAATAAACTTGCTTAAAATCGGACGCAGATTTATTTTACAAAAGTCATCATCATCTTTCTGCATCATAATTTCAACTGTCTAACTATAACGATTCATAAGATATAGACTCTGGTTCTGTTCTGGTGATAGACGGACAGTCAGACGAATTGGCAGCGGAGTCTTACACCCATTTTCACTAACGACGATCAAGGAGTCACCTAACTAAGTAACGCCTAGGCAATTCACTAACTAAATTTTTCGTCTAACGTCGTAGTCATCGCCTAAAGGTTGGTGAAACTTTTTTTGCTCTAGGTAACTCTTTAATATTTAGGCATCCGATTTAGGCGTCACATAAGTTTAGTGAAAACGGGTGTTAGTAATAGTGCCCCTTACCCTTACGGGACTAATCCATCCTTACGGGACTGAAACTAAAGGAAATCCTAAAAAGATGTACACCACGTGAAGTCATAGACACTCCACTAGTTAATATTAAATTGCTTTGTTACCGTGCGTCATAATCCTTGGTTAACTAACATTAATGCGCGGCTTTGCCTGCGTACGGCAGTCTGTTTAGATTAAAAAGTAATACCTGTACGTAATTGATAAACATGGTGGTAGTTTTACCTTCCTTATTAATTTGTATTATTAATGAGCAAAATATAATTTTCGTTATTTTATTAGGTAGAGACACCCTAGAGTTTTTTAACAGCAACTCAGAAAACCAGTTGCCTACAAAACTTACTTACCTCTTTTGACAGTCATCATAGCTTAGTTGGTAGCTCTGCCGTCTGCGCTGAAGGTCGTGGGTTCGATCCTTATCGTGAAACAAATATTTGTTCTCTGTCTGAGTGTATTGTAATCTAAGTGTGTATCATATAAGTATTATTTCAGCTGTCTGGTTCCTATACTACAAGCTCTGCTTAATTTGTGTGTATTTGATACCTACATAGGTTATTGTAAAAAAAATCTCACCACTGTACATAATCCAAGCTCAGATTCCTCGATACTAAAAAAGAGGTAGTCGCACGCCCAAACGATGTTTTTCCTGAACCACTGGAAATAATAATATTTATTTAGCAAATAAATACTTCAATCAGAATATCGCTGTAAAATAGGTACTTACACTAAAATCGGATAAGAATCCAGTGCCACGTTCAAAGAATCGTTCCTTCGAAGTTGAAATCTCTCTAATTGGTATAATCCCTACAACTCGTGCTCAATCGTTTCTAGTCCTCCTTTTGCACTCCAAGATGTTTATTGTAAGTCGAAGAAGGTATTGACTTTGATATGATGTGGGAAGATATACGAGTTCTATTTTGTAAGGAAAACTTTATTCCGCCTTGTAAAAAAAGTATAGCAAATTACAAAGTGCGAGTTACAAATTGAGCAATTCGAATATAGTTTTGTCACTTCTAGGATTTAGGCCCGTATTTAGTAACAGTGCTTGAGTGTGAGTCGAGCCTCAAGCATAGATTGTTTGACAGTTCTCCATTGAAAATGACAAAAATGCTTGAGGCTCGACTCAGACTCAAGCACTGTTTCTGAATACCTTAGACCTTAGACTCTGCTCTCTTCTCTTCTAAAAACTTTAAACTTAAACGTACACTTTCACAGAGCTTTGTAATTTCTGATAAAATCAATCCTATAGTTGGTAGGTACACGGTGAAATTCTGGTCATTTTGTCTAGGTACAAACTTTATTTAATTTTCTTTACTGTCTGTTACCTTTTTTTTTATGCAAATCTCCCATAGACACCAACAACACCAAGGGTCGTTGCGTCGCCTACCCTGAAGGAACTTTTTTACATTTTTCTTGAACCTATTCATGTTATAGCTGAGGGGAAAGACCTCTGGCGGTAGCTCATTCCACAATTTCTGGGTATGGGGGAGAAACGATCTCGAGAAGCGAGCCGTGCGAGACACCCAGGGATCTACCTCTACAATGTGTGGATGAGCTCGGTCTCGGTGACGAGAAGAGCGGTGATAAAATCTCGAGGCGGGGATAATGTGAAACAGCTCATCGGAACACTCGCCGTTATAGAGGCGGTAGAACACGCACAGAGAACCAATGTCGCGGCGTTGGCTGAGCGCAATTCAAACCTAGAGCACAATTTCAAAATTATAAAGTTCTGGTTTCCGAAGATGATTATTCCAAATCTGAGCACTGTTTGCTCTAGAAGCCAGCGACTTCCCTCATATCATATATCTAGGTTGTAGTCACCAGGAAGAGGAAGATAGACTCACCGTCATCTCCCCAAAACGGCGACTCACAAGATCGAAGTCACGACAAAGATGTCTGCAGATATCGCCACTGATAACAAGACTCGTAAGTTTAGTTTGACAGGTGATTTGGGTCCCCAGCCAGTCGCTTCCGTCGTCTAGTCCAGTAGATAACTATTGACACCATGTATTGTAAATCGTTAACAGTTTTGACAATGATGTCGAACATTCCTGCGAAATTTTCAATCTAAACTAAAAATAATAAAATAAAATAAAAGTATAATAAAAGTAATAAAAGTTTAAAACTTGAGAAACCAACTTCATGCGGCCAAATGGCTGAACCGATTTAGTTCTTTCAGATAATAAAAGTTTTTTCAAATCGGCTCATAAATGAAAAACTAGCTATTACAAAAAAAAATTAAAAAAATACAACCGAACTGAAAACCTCCTTCTTTTTAATTTTGAAGTCGGTTAAAAATATTGTGGAACTGCATTATTTTGAATTAAATTGATTTAAAACTATTTTGGATTTTCTTCTTTGCGTCATGTCACTAATTCTTGACGACCACTGAGATGAAAGGAAAGTGCGCATCAAAGAAGTTTACGATATTGATCCCCAGATTTGGTAGATATCCTTTAAGATCTATTCATACCAAGTTGTTTGATAGAATACAATGACATTTGAATTTTCAAGTTCGTCCAAACATTATTTCACATTTATTTCTACCTGAAGACTACTGAACAAAAATATATATTTATATTTCACTCTCTGAAGTTCTGGCCTACGATGAAAAACTTAAAATAAAGGAGTTGGATGGGGATTGGATGCGAAAGTAAAATAATAGATAAACAAGTTCTTTCCATATTATATTCAATTAAGTTTCGTTTATATAATTGAATTGAATAAACATTAGCCAATATTTATCTAAGCAATAAATGCTGTTCGTGTGAGCCTAGTGACGTAGTTAAAAACCTTATTTATTTTATTATTTATAATTATTTGGAAAATTCATCACAGCTTCACAAAAACAAGCTTAACATTGGAACAATTAAAACAATCAGATAAAACTAGTGATGTGTTTAAAACTATAAAACAATATCGATAAAGTATAGCGCCTTGGAAACGCTGTTGATTATTAGTGATTCGGATCAGTTGGACTATTTATAGTTTGCAACGGTGAATAGCTCAACTGTTCGTGTATTCAGTTTATTTATAATTAGTTGTAGTTTTCTTTGCATACATCGATAATGAAAAGTGGTAAAACAGCCTCAATCGATAAATGCGTATAAATACTGAAACATGACATAAAACTTACGTTTATAAATGTACTCATCCGAATTATCTACAATGAATCAATCAATTAATTTAGGTTCTTACTATATTAGTTAATGTTCTCAAAGGGAATTACATATACACAGTGTTTCATATTTAACAAAGAAATAAAAATATTATTTTGTATTTTTTAGTAAAGTTGATTTGTCAGTATTTTTTTCGAAATGGTCTAAAGTTTTGATAATAACAGCTATTTATGACTATCTACCTACACTTGTGTTACCATATAGCATTTCACATGATTTACTGAGACAAACTTCAACTCTCTGATATGTGAATAACCTATCAAATAGAAGGTACCTACTTATTAAAAAATTCTAAGAAACTTGACCAATCTTTGGACTGAGAAAGCTACAAGAAATAATAACTAAGGAATGTGCGTTAACTACTTACAAAAGATCGATGTAGCTCAAAATGTATATCCTATATGCAATATAATATTGCCTACTTTAATACAGTTCATTATATATATTAGAATAACATTGAATACTATTCTAAACAGCGAAATTATATTAGAGTAATAACTAGATACCAATATTAGTGGAATTTACTGAGAATATCTTATCCTATTTCATCATAACATTTTTTATAAAGCTACTGTAAAATTTAATAAATAAACCGAGAAGTTTGCGTTTATATATACATTAAAACTATTTAATATTTGAGATTCATCAACAAACAAACGTGACGTGTCCTTTGATAGCATTCTATTTGTACATCTATGTACATAATACGATGTGAGTCTTTCGTGTTAAGCCGATGGACGCCACAAACACAAAGCTTCACGAGTCAATCGAATCTAAACGAGTTTCCTCTCGACCATGGCGTGCGGGTGTCCCGGGTGCGAGTAATGTCCGGGAGAGGCTGGCTCGTACAGAGACATCTTCAACCGCTTACACTTCGCCCTTCGGTTCTTGAACCAGAACTGCACGTTTTTCGACTCGAGCCGCGGGAACTTCTGCCTGTACGGCATTCTGTTCAACTCCTCCGTGTACTTTAGGATCAGGTTGTGCGAGGGATGCGTGTTCATCGAGAACCATTGCTCGAGAACGGGAACTTCGGATACTGGATCGATGAAAGTGCGGTTGCGCTTGCGACGTTCATCTGACGCTCCACCAAGAGCTAGGTTTAGGCCACTGGCACCTTCGCCGGGAAGAGGGCTGACACCCGGGAAGCCACTCATGTACTGACTCATGTACATGATTCCGTGCCCGAACATGGGATGATTCGGGACCATTGGGAACGGTAAACGGTCTAAGTGTGGAGAGGAGTGCCTGTAGTGATGCTCCTGAATGACGTCATCGTCCGAAGCTTCGTGCTCGTCTGCGACTCCGTTTTCATCTTCGTTGTTGTTGTTAATGCTACTGTTGTTGTTGTGTGAGCTGTCACTGTTTTTCGCTGGTGAACGCTGTGGAGAATGGGCTGGATCGTGTTTGCTCAGATCTCTTGGCTCCATTTTGATATCGTGAACCTGTGCCAAAAGAAAAGTTTAATTAGATCAAATCTATATTAAAATCTTTGAACACCCTATTGTTTTTGTACAACATCAGAGGATAACAAACATCATAGGTCTTATAATAGTTATCGTACATATTATACAAAATTACCTTGATAATGTCCGGTGGTTTAAGAGATTCGTGTGGTTTGTCTTCCAAGTCATTGTTATTCTTCTTTGTAGTTATCAGAGAGAGAGGAGCATCTGGGCTTTCAGGCCTGTCATCAGGGTTCAAATCACCTCCATCGTCCTCCATATCAGAGCCTCCATTGGATAAGTTGTCTTCAGACATCACGGACATCGGGTATCTGCCAGGACTTTCAGAAAGCTCCAAAGGGCTTTTCATAGAATTATGATCATGAGGATTATAACTATCACTGCCTCCCATCATGGAACCATTGGTTGGGCTGTGGCTCCTACTGTTGAAACCATTGAGATGGCAACCAAGACCTCCTATGTTGCGGAGTTCTGCACGCTTCTGGGCAGCTCGAGCGTTCTTGAACCAGTAAACGACGTTGTTGACATCAAGGGGCTTCCTTCCACGCCGTGATTCGAGATTATTCAGTTCTCGGACGTATTGCTGTATCTGCTGCCTGCTCGGGTGCTGATTCTCAGAAAACCAACGCTGTAGTTTTGGCAGCTCGAGCTCAGGGTCAAAGCTGGTCCTCATCCTAGTCTTTTGAGTTGGATATTGAGTTTGAACTGTCTGTAGAGCTGGGTGCAAGTGCTCGGGCATCGTGTTCAGAGTAGGAGATCGGTTTTTCAGGTTTGGTCCAGGTGATGGGTATCGTCGAGGACTGAATGGCGGCGGCCGAGGTGACACCTGTGCACTCCACCAAGACTCAAACTTACGGCGCATCTCCTCAGAAGGCTCATGGAAGTTATGCGGCCCCGGTGTTCTATCGTGTCCACGACATATCTGAGCAAGTGTTACCTATAACAAGAGAAACAATAGGTAAGTCAAAGTCACTCAAAGCATAAATAAAGAAACGAGGCACCGCAAACAATTTTAGAAGGTTTTAAAGAGGTCACTCTAACCAGCTACAGATACAGAGATAACTGTTTGAATAAACATGAAGCATTGTTTCACAGAACATCGCCATTAGATTATGAAAATATTAGGTCGGCTGTTAATGCATGTGTCATGCGCGGTCGGGCCGGCTCTGACGGAGGTGTTTGCTCGTTGGTTAGAGCGCAACACTCCCTCGCGCCGACGAAACTTCAATCATGGTCTGCTCTAAAACAATGAGCGGTAAGGGCGTCTTGCCAATTAGCATCCACCCACTTTGCTCAACTAGGCGCCGGCAACGAAGCCGATACACTAAGTGCTTACACTAAAACGCTTCCGCGCTATCGAAAAAGCCCCTAACCGATCCAACGCCGCTATTTGAGTGGCAAACAGACCGTGTGACTACAAAGTATTCCTAGTTTCTGTTTAAATTTCTCAATTATTTGTATACCACGATAACTAGTGTATATTTAATTATGCATTAATCGCATCGCAAGTAGTCAATCATAAAGAACCTGTCAGATTATAGCTACGTCGAGGCGTTTACCCAGCTTGACAGTTATGCAAGTGAGATCTCTCTAGATTACATAGAACAATGCCAGCGATTACGACGTCAAGCAGCTTGTCAGAGCCGTTTGCTCAGCTTGTTGCCAAATCAGATGTTACATTAAATGTAATTGTACCTACGTCTTAGATTGTGCCTATAAATCATGTCAGAGGAATTAGCGTACGCCGAGTGATGCGTTAATCCGTTTCTTTGTTTTATGTTTTTAAATAGTGAGGCCATATTTGCTTTCAGATATTGTCTCTTCGTGGAAGATTTACAAGAAGTGGCGCCTGCGCGTGATAACTCGCGTCACGTGTAATCCGTCTAAGTACGTAATTCGGTGTGTGATTGCGAACATTGCTTGTGATGTACTCGCACTGAAAGGACAACTTGGAACACAACAGGCTTAGTCTTATCTCATATAATTTTGTTATGTGTACATACGCCACTTACGTTGAGATGTGATTAAATTATAACGAGTTACCTTGAAGCTTAAAAGGATTTGGAAATTGAACATTTGAATAGGTCGGTATTTGAGGGCCAAGAATATCTACAATTTGATCCAACTCGTGTTCTTATCAACATTATCAAAAGCGTCTTCAATATTTCTCGATCATTTGAAAGTTTGTTTCGAGTTGAAACCGAAATGGCGCAAATTGGCGTGAGATAAATTGCCATAATATCATAGCCGAGTTCATCTGGCGTTTAGCTCCAACTTTGCTGTTCGAGGTGTTTGATCATCTCGCCGTAGAAGTTCCTTTGGTTCATTTGCCGTAACTTCGTGTTCGATTCTTCAAAGTTGGAATCAAGAGTGAGTTCACGTAGAACTGTGTCACTGGAAGCGCCAAATTGAAACGGCACCGCGATTCGGGTTAAGCCTCGCGAAGGGCGCGCATCGAGCGCTAACCTCGCGTTTAATAAGATTATAAAGCATTATTTTATGGTATTAATAAGATCAAAAGCGTTCGTACATCTAAAACTCCTTTTAACCCTCTTTCGCGGAGGCTCGGCGTAAGACGAGGGCGGGCGGAGTGACGTCACCCGTTCGACACAAGGCGGATATTTAGAAAATATAATAAGGCCTCGCGAGGTGCGGATGAGACTGAGATTCAATTAAATTTATTATGTATGTAGATCTTGCGTGTCGGCAAGTGCTCATCGCGTCGACAAATTGCTGTAGGTATCTACCCGTAGCATCGTAAGAGACTTAGCTTTAATCGCTTTACAAGATTGCTTTATAACGATATTTATGGATTTAAATTTTACATATTTTGAACCACAACAATGTGAATACATCCATCATCACCAAATAGACCGACGATGGGAATTTAAAGGTGGCTTAAAATCGTTCACCCTGGAGTTGTATAGGTAATATGAGGAAGCCTATGTTTTAGCAGAGGTGGGGGTGTTCATTGTAGAGTATATTTTTTGTAGTATTTTAAACATAAGCCCTTTTTTGTTTTTTAAATGTAAGTGGTATACCTATTTTCTTATAAGTAGAGGTGCATTGCAGAAAACAAAGCAAACTCGTAATACCAACAAAAAACTCATTCGAGACTAAACATGAGAATTTACATTATCTTTTGAGACGCTGAGCGCCCGCGAACATCAAAACAAATGCTTCCTTAATTCTTCTCTCGAGTGATGATCCCTATTAGTAGGGACTTACGAGTAACCTCGCAAATTATAACGACCTCCTATACTGTCGGAATGCTACTTAGTGAGTTTGATAATCTGTCTCCTTCGCGACTTCTTCAAATAATGAGCATTTTCGTGATAAATTGTGAAGGAATTACGGTGTTGAAGCTTCATGGCAAAGTTATGATTGCATCAGCCGGTAGAAGTTCACAGCTGGGCATATACAGACTACGTCATACTGCAGCCTGTGGCTTTAGCTGCATTGTAGTGATTTTTAGGGATAAAAAAACAAGGTTCCAGGTCAGGTCTTTTCTTAATTCTCATGTTTTGCTCAAATTAGTCTAGCTATTGCGTCGTGGTTAAGCCACGTACATCCCAATATCAGAATGCCACTGCTAGATTACTAACTGGTTACCTTCGATTTTGTATAAAACGACATTTAAAAAACTCATAGTAATTTGAATCGCTCACTAGCTGATTCAACCGACGAATGATAATATCAGTATTTTTTCCATTTAATAAGCGAGCCTTTATTATGAAAGGCTTATTGAAAAATGCAATTTGCAAAATACATTGAGCAAATTGATTGAGCTTTATGATTATCCAAAGACTCACTGAATTCAACGCACTCATTTAAGTTAATCAATCGTTTTTCCTGGAAATGGAAAAACTTTTCAGGATAATGAATATAATTTGTGTTTTTTGTTTCAATTACTTCTAGAGAATTCTTACTTCAAAATAACCAAACTCTAACACTTTTGTTGTTTTTTATTGCAAATTGTAGCGAGTTTTATGACTCACCCATCCATAACAAAATCCAATATTCATAGTACCAATTAAATCAATTTTCCCCGAATACAATACGTTGCTGTACTGCGGATCCGCGATTTCAATGGAGGACTTAAAATTCGGAAAACAATGAGATTCACGATAATAAGGGGTAAAGGTTTAGTGCGGGTTCGGCACAGGTAGGGTGGCAACAATTGGGCATTAAAGAACATTACACAATGTTGGTTCAGGGCGCTGTAGCGAACACGCTTTGTGTCGATTATGATGCCCGAAATGTAATTCAGTTTGACAGATGTTTTAGAACAGCTTACCATGGATTTGTTTATTTATAATTTAAGCATAGCTAAAACTAAAAACAATGGTCTGGAAATATATTTTTACCTCATCCAAAGGGCACCCAGTAGACATCAGCAACGGTCTGCTTTGAACCAGTAGCAGTCTCAGCAACTTGTCCTTTATATCTTGTAGAGGCGTAGGTCTAGGTCTTAGCAGCTGGATCCGCAAAGTAGCCACGGTAGTCAGCTCGCCAAGCACCTCGCCGACCGTGGCGAGTGGTCCGTCGGAGATCCGATCGAAGGTGAGTGGCTTCCAGTTGTTTATCACAACTGAACCTATCGACAAAACACTATTTAGGACAACTCAGTTCTTCTCTTTTGTACGACGACATTGCAAAGTTCGCGGAAAATTGGAGATAATATAGATTGGGCACAACAATTCTGGTATTCTATGGAGAAGCTGACTTTTAAGGCGCTGTTGATGAAATTTTACGTCCTCTTTCAAGACATTAGATTGCAGTGGTCATAATTAGCGCTTATACTCGTAGAAGTAAATACTCATGATTTATTTATTCGATGATGCGGTTATGGAAGGGAAAGCACAAAGCTGTCAAACGTATCTATAAAGTTTCTACCAATCAACTACCAATTTTAAAAAAATAATGATTCCTATCGCCCAGTTGTCTCACCTTTGGCAGAAGAAGCGAGTTCATGAGGGTACCCGAGCCGCATCATTGCAGCTGGTACTAGCTCGTGGAAGGCAGTGGCGGCAGGTATGATGACGTAGCTGTCTGTCTCCACAATAGCTCGGCGTCTCCACGTGCCTTCTTCGAGGGACGATACCGCTTCCACCACACAGTGGACTGGCAGGGTTTTACCTGAAACAAATTGTGACATTAAAAAAAAAAAATCAACCTCACCCGATTAAAAAAGAGACCTAAAATATATAGGTACCTATTAACAGTAACAGAGAAACATTTCCTAGACGTAGGTAGGTAAGGTAGATGGTAACGAACTGCAAATCTAAAGTAATTATTTCAAAAAGCGATGCAGCAAAAAGCATAAAGGAATAAAACCTTTGGCTGGCTTCTTAAAAAGCGCTTTTTCGTCGAAGTGCTGTCGTTAAGGAGCCTTCTTAATTATTTATCAACTTTTCAAGCGAGAAAGCAATGCTTTTGACTTGCTCGCGGACGCGGCAAAAAACCGAGTGAAACGCTAAAATAATAATTAATCCTTGCTTTATGTCGGCCCTGCCTTTGTTTCGATATTAAATACCTAGTTTTTGCTGCCTCAATGCGCTTTTTTCCGGAACGTCTCAGAGCGTCTCAGGCTGAAATGCGTTAAAATTTTTGAAAAGAAAAACGATGTTTCCGAATAATATTGGTACATTATTCATACTTTTCTTTCGTACTGACAGAGTAAAATCCATTGATATAGTTATAACCATTAAATATAGATAATAGTAAATAATATTAATATTACGGAAAAAGTAGTACTTTTACCAACAAATCACACTCCGAATTTGTTTCGTTTCCCGGTCTCAGTAGTGATGTCCTATTCCTAAAACCTGGCTATCAGTATGAAAGGCCGGAAAAAATACTATTTTTTTACTAGAATTTTTTTGTTGGCTTTTGCTTTATACGAAAACTTTAAATGCCTCCGAGGTTGTACATTCATTTACATAAACAATCCTGAACTTTAGAACAAACCCGTACCAAAGGAGGAAATTGTAAATTCTCTGCGACTTTAATCTCATAATGCCAGTAGGTTAGTTTGTGTTATACCTTTAAAATAGCGGAGGTTTCCGTAGAGGTAATCTCGTAAGTAACTTTCAATAGTTTTCGTAATCAAGGTGAGGGCGAGAATATTTATATAACAGATTGCATTCCAAGGGTGAAAACGTATAGGGTGTCTCACTACGATTCTATCGACATGAGACAAAATTATTTAAAAAATTAATAAATTTGGTAGACAATCCACACAGCAAAAAGTAAGTAGAGCTACTTGTATTTAGTAAGGATTATAAGATAACATTGTAAGGTGTTAATGCAGTTTTATTACAGCTATCAAGCTATCATTTTATTTTAGAGAAATATTATAACCTGTCACTTCGATTTTGGCTTCCTATTTTACAATCGTGTGTATTTTTAATTACCAAAACATTATATGCATAGTACAAACAAAAAGGTACATAGATATTAGTAATTGAATAAAATAAATTGACTTTTCAAACTTTTTCCTTATTTTAATTAAATGTGTGGATCGAAAGACTTTTTAAAAGAAGACCAACCTGTATTTTCATAGCGAAGGTTGTTTCAGGTTAGCACCTATGGTTTTAATATACAGCCTGGATTACTAAGGTTTAGACAACCGACCCGCCGCTGGACGGTCAACTAATCCCCGGTTATGAAACTAGTGGACTTCGATATTATTAAATGTTATCTATTGTTTAATAGAAATTTCGGTGTAACAATATTCAATTTATGAAAGTCGCTCAAATTCATCACGGTCTTATAGCAGTCATTTAGCTTAGCAAGCCACTAAGGCTGTTGCCTTATCTATGTCTTGATATCAAATTGACAGTGATAGAAACTTTTAGTGAGTAAAAAGTGTATTGTCATTATGAATGAGGGGGCTGGTATTTACCTCAGAATAAAGACTAAACCATGTATGTATTTACAATAATAAAAATGAGACTGCTGTGTTTTTTTACAGATACATGAAGCTGTAGTAGGTGTAGGTCCCTGCCTATTTCTACCGTGAAGCAGCATTGCTGTGTTGCGGTTTGAAGGGTGTGGGTGCCAGTGAAATGACTGGCACGTGAAGCTGAACTTCTGTATGCCTCAAGTTGATGGGCCACGCAGTGCATCGTAGGGCATGTTCCTGACGTGCGTGACCTACGAGGCAATGCTTTTTTATATGGTTACTACTTAACATCAGGTGGGCATAATGGGTTTTAGGTGGTGGGTAACACCTCACATTAGGCGGGCCATTTGTTTACAAGACATAAAACTTTAGGTGGGCGTATTTTCAAGAATACAAGCGAGCTTTATCTCATAAGATCGTTTATTACCCCCCGATCTCAAATCCAAATAATTTTCTACCCCCATCAACCCCTAACTCCGTAAGTACAAAGTTTTAAAACACTCACATGACTTACCACCCTTGCAAGTCTCTTGAAGAGCACTCGATCTAAGCCGAGAGCCGGCTCTTTGTCTAATTGTTGTTTTATGTTGCACTAATTATGGTTTAACTTGCTTCGGAGACAAGAGTATGTTGAGTCTTTTCGGATTAGCCTCTTCGTAAATCAAAGTTTTCTCATAATAGAGAAAATAAATTAGTGGGAGACATTCTTTAAATTTCTTGGTACATGATTACTGGCATGTGCGACTAAACTTCTGTATGCCTTGAGTGGAAGCAGGGCAGTGCAGGACGTGCGCGACCTACCAGTATATTTTTTTGTTATATGCGATGGTTACCACTTAACATCAGAAGAGCCTTATATCTTGCTTCAGCTTGTTCTATCAGTACATATGTGGTAAAAAAAAACCTAAGCCAACATTTTTTTATTTTATTGAAATATATTATATGTATAAATACATCACACAGCCAAGTTTGCTTTGCGTGCTAATAATACCTGAGTGGATATCTAGGTACTTATGCATACTTGGATTTAGAGCCGCGCGCCATTTTTCTTTGGATTCTATTTTGAATTATTAAAAGCATGTTCTATTGGCAAATAATTGCCATTATAACCCGTACATAGTGATAACAAACAGCAGGATGCGGTGGCATGTTGTATTTGCGAGGTTTCAGCATCCGTCACGCCAAGCCTTATCCTATCTAAATAGATCATCGCTCACGAATACCTGGACACGCGAATCCAATAGACTACATGCACTTTTTATAACGCTTTTATTAGCTTCACCTGTATGTAAGTTTGTTTGCTTGCTTGTATGTAACCGACCCCTTTGAGCTCAATTTGTCCTACTTTGAACGATCAGATTTGATTCAAACTTTGCACACCTGTCAAAGGTCGATGACAATGCAATAATAATTATGAAAAAAAAAAAAAATTATATATAGTTTAAAAAACTAAAAAATCACGTTTTTATAACTAATTTTTATAAATAATTGAACTAAAAAGTTAAAAATAAAACTGTTATAATCAATTGAAAAATTTATATTATTGTACAAAAAGCGTGGTAGCGTTACAGTTTTATTTTTAACTTTTTAGTTCAATTAGTTATAAAAGCGTGATTTTTTAGTTTTTAACTATAATTTATTTAATGCATGAAGCTATTTTTAATCAGACCTATTCTTTATGAGAACCTAGGATCGGTTGAAACCTGAATGTAAGCTTAGTTTTTAATTGGGCGCATAGGCAGTAGATCCTCTTAAACGACGAAGGAAAATATCGTAGAAAAACTGGTACAGTTCCAGAAGTATCGGCGATTTTCCTTTCATTTTAGACACTGGGTAAAGATAATAAAGCCAGCGCGGTTGCCCTCTATAAAATTAAATTAATAGATAGATTGAAAATACTTTTTTGCACACCACATAAAATTAACAAAGGAATACAGAAAAACATCAAAGAATACAATGGGCGGTCTTATGACTAAATATAGAGTGGCCTGGCATGAATGAGTTAAAAAAAATTAAAGAATATAATCAGGATCAGAGACAGATTTATTAAAGGAGAGCAAAAATCTAAAAATGATGTGATTTAAAAGTAATCATCACATCATTTTTAAATTTTTGCTGGCCTTGTCTACAGAATATATAATAGTCCTCGCCAAAAATTTTGACCCTACAGCTATAGATACGAACTAGGAAGGTACAGCTGACTCCAGACTAGTAGGTAATCCCCACACTGGACCCGAAACTTTCACCTGACCGGCAGACGGTCTAACTCCGCCTCTAATTCTACAATTAACAATGTGAACCATCCCTTGCATAATAACAAAACCTGGTTATATCCCTAGCTATACGATGCTGTGGTCATCATACGAAACCTGATAAAGAAAAACACAATGACATAAGAAGTATTATGTTGTTGTTATTTTATTTCTACTCCTTGCAAAAAGTCCCATCAGAATAACTGATTTTAGTATAGGATTTGTCATGATGTAAAGTAGGTCAAATCAATTATGAATTATAAATTTAGTTTCCCGTAGCCTGAAAAAAAATCTCTCTTATTGTAGATAGTCAGTCACTACAACAAAAGCGGATTTTTTAAAGAAATAATGGGGCCAATTTTTATAATAAAATGATAAATAAATAAATAAAATAAATAATGCGGACAATTCACACAACACTATCTAGGTCCAAACTAAGCAGAGCTGTACTATGGGAACCAGATAGCTGATACAATACTTGAATGATTTTTTGATCCTATACATACTCGTACTTATAATACAATATAACACCCAGACAGAGAACAAACACCTGCATTCACCACACAAATATTTGTTCTCAGTGGGGATCGAACCCACGACCTACGGCGCAGAAGGCAGAGCCAACTGAGCCAACTGAGTTAGGTGACAAATCTATGGAAAGATCAAGTCAAAAATGTTCCGTTTGATCGTCAAAACCGCTAGAAAATAAAGCTATTAGCGAACTCACGTAAGACATAAAAGCTAAGCAACGTATCAACTGTCCGGTCTAGAACGTAACATGACTCTAGGACTTTGCACCAGGCTTACCCGTCTTAAGCCTCAACGCCTTTATTATTCTCTACTTTAATACTTAGATTTAACTTCCGGGTGAATGAACCTTTGAATTTTACAACTTTGGTTTTTAATGTTTTGTTGTTCCATCGTAAAATATGCCAGAATGTTAACTTGAAATTTGTAACGAACATTGTGTGCTAGACTTGGATAATACTAGCCTAAACCGTCAACGCTAGCATATACAGAGGCTGGGTAGAGTAGAGTTTTTAGGCCGCCGCTCTATCATACCTTAATGATCAGTAAAGGGAGCAACAATAGAGTTGGCCGAATAAAGATGAAGTAATAGTATATTATACTGTCCAACAAATTTAAGTATTGATTTGGATGGTATTATTTTAGTATAATTGTGTCCAAATGAATATTTATGTGTGGCATAAACCCCCACCTTATACTAGACCTTCTGTGCACAATGAACAATCAAATTTCAATCCTAACCCCTATAACAAAACAATCCAATTTCCCTAACATTCATCTACTCGTCAGCTAAACACAATAAGATAACGCTAACAATTATTGTGATGACGTAACAAGTGTTACAACTGTCAAAAGCCGTGTTTGAGATTTTAATTAAGAAACTCTGTTCATGGTTCATCCCTCTTCGAGATATGGTTACTGTTCTGTCAATGAAAAGACATGAATAACAAATGAACGCCTCAAACACGTAAACCTTACCTAATTTCTCGGTACAGCTAATTATTTCCCAGCAAAGTAGTCCTCTTGAAAAGTCATAATTATCTCAGCGGCAACCAAGAACAATGTTCGTACAAGCATCAAAGTCTTTTGTTGCTCCGTCAATCTCTAACACACTCACTTACAGCGGGACTGGGTGAAAACTTGCAAACGAAGCATTGTAAAGATCGGTGTACACTATACAATACTCCTGTCACGCTTATCGACGCGTCAAAGAAGTTCAAAGCGGTTTAGACGCTATCGCTTGTTTGTCAGTTTACGCCGGGAGGTGCGGTTATTTAACAAATGGCCTTTTTGAGGGCGCTGCGGCATCCGTTTAATTGACATCGCGAACGTATTAAATGTATTTTCTGATGCTGAAACGCGGGTGTGCTCATGTCTTAATTTCTTTGTTCGATTGTCTTCGAGAAATTGTTATAAATGTATTTCTGGTGGAACAGATGTTAGGTGTGCGTCTTCGTATTTTGATTGTTTGTCTTATTACTAAAATTAGATGACATGTGCATGTCATCTAATTTTAGTAATAAGACAAACTTGGTGGTTGATTTTCTTTAATTAATATAATAAGTGTTTCAAGAATTTTACTTTGAGTTTACAGAGTGAAGTAAAAATATTTTTTTTCCAGAAAAGTGAGCCGTTATTAAATAAATGTTATTATTAAGTATCCGCTCGTAGAAGTCGTGTGTAATAATTAAGAAATATTGAAATGCTCGATTTTATCATTCATCGAATCGAAAATTCATAAGTTCATAAAATCGAAACTGTACTTGAAACTAAACAGTGAAACCCCAAATATAGTTTTGTGCCTTACTCCACATACACACGTTTTAAGTACTCATATTAATCTCATTTGTGTAATAAAATCTGTGTCTTAAGGCAAGCCGTGATCCGGCCGTGAATGCCTACCTCACGCGATAATCCTGTTAGGTTAAGAAGGTTTCTACATTATAACATGCTTTGCTTTGCCTTAAGGATTATAACCGACGTGTACATTACTCGCGTATTGAGGAAATTACTCAGTATTGATTTTACGACTTTACCACCTTCGACGATTTTTAAATCTATGCACACACAAGGAAAGAAAAGTAAAATATTAGAGAATAGATATTATATGAGTGAGACACTCTCACATAATAAAGGTCAAAATTATAACTTTGATGATAGGTAGGTAAGTGAAATGAGTTTTAATGTCGAATTTAGGAGCATTATGCCAGTACTCTCAAACGGTGAAGGAAAATATCGTAAGGAAAGCGGGGCGTGTCGTGGAACTTAAAATTTCGAATAACACGTGTCTAGCGTCTAGCGGAAACCAGTCCGCACACCAAGAGCGGATGATTAATTTGCCAATTTTTGATAGTTTTGATAGGTAGGTACTTACTATATCGTAGTAACCGTGAAAGAATATTAGGTGAATGGCACTATTTGAGGTAAAATTTCTAGGACTCGCAACATAATGTTAAAAGCTCAAATTCCTTTAAAATATCAAAAAGGTAGTCAGAGGGATATTCAATCTTAAGATAGAACTAGTGATTTTAAAATCAAACTCATATTATTCATTACACTCATACTCGTATAGACCAGAATCCGTATTGAATAATGTCACGAAACACAACTCGTGAAAATAAACAAGGAGCTCAGTTATAGAAATAGAATTTATAGGTATTAATTTAGCAGCAAGCCTAAGCTAAGCTTAAGCGATTACGCCAAGCAAAGATGCAACGTAGATTTACAACAAAGCTGGCCATGACAAGGTGGTCATCGCAAGCCCCCAGATCTTTACGCCGGACAATGAAGACAAAGGACATTTAAATTATTCGGTCAAAGGAAAATGGACCTTAATATTTAAGCATCAGAAACCAATGTTAATATTAAAGGTCGCGCGTCAATTTTGCGCTAAGACGAGTAGTTTGCATGAGAGAGGAATCGAGCGTCTGTGAGCTAAACCTTCCCTCGGGCAGTGGGGCCGAACATAAATAATTAATCTGAGATGTGCGTCCGTCGGTTAACTAAATCCCGAGATGGTTTAGGAAGCTGCCCGTCTGGGATGCCTTAGCTTAAGGTGTGCATTGTTTTCTATTATTATTGTTTTCGTTTTGAATACGCATAAGTTTAGAACAACAACATTTTGCTGAAGACGATCGACTTTTCTTCTAATAGTGCAAGAGCTCTTTAGTACAATAGATACAATAAAAAAAAAATCTAGCTTATTTCGTTGAAAAAGATTCGTTCCAAAATCAAATAGTTTTGTCTACGCAAATTGCGTAGCGTAGACCTCTACGAACCATCTACGAAACCGTAGCTCTTCAAAATGTTGTGAAATTTTTGATATCTAATAATATTTTTTATTTATTTTTCACAAACTTGTGCCTACATCCAAACTTTGATAAAACCGAATAAACATATCAGTGATTTTAATGTATATATTGTACAATATTTATGATAATAGTTTACTTTATAGTGCGAAGCCCTAGTAGCGAGCAACAAGCGTCTTGCGGCCGGTGGATTGGCCGCGGATTAGGCAGGCTTTACCCGCACGAGACAGACTCTGATGTACAATATACTAAACTTTACTAACTAGACATTATATTGATGTTTTATGCACTTAATAGGCATGATAGATAGAAGATACTTTATTGCACACAACAAATTATAAAAGTACAGGTACAATATAAAAAAACTTAAAACTATTTGCATCACACAATGGACGGTCTTATCGCTAAACAGCGATCTCTTCCAAACCTTTGGATGGAATGCTAGCTTACTATGTTTTTTTTAACTTACGAGTAAATTACCTAAAAATTGCCCTTCATGAGCATAATTTACATACATTAGTGATTTTATGTATGCATGTGCATAGATAAAATTACGCCTCATTCGTTTGACAGAGCTCACGGCTTTCCTCTTGCTACGATCCTGACATACCTCCATCGCTTTATTCACTCAAACTACATAGATAAACTACCACACTCGAACTTCACTACTATTTTAATTTTTATTTTGTAAAAGGATCACAATAAAACGGTAGGAACCAAGCGGTAGTATGTTTGTGTATAAATGACAACAGTGAAACAGTAAAACTCAGGCAATCCGTTTTTGCAAAACTTTAGTAGTAGTCATCAGTTCGACGTCTATGGTGCAGTGGTTTCAGTGTGGTGATGTCACAAAAAAATATGTTTACTTTGTTTTTTGTATGCTTGAATACATTTTCAAATCATAATTACGTCACTTCTCATAAAGTTATTTAAATAGGCGCACAAATCGACACCACTAATGACTGGTCCACACCTATATCGAAACATTAGGACAATTTAGACGATAATGCCGCTAAGTCCCGTCCACGCGAGGCATTACCGGTTAATTAGTCGCACTGTGTCCGCAGCCTAGTGGGCTTTTAACTTGGGCCGTAGTGAATGAGCGACGACTGGCGCTGACGCGAGAGCGATAACTAAACCCGATGTGAGACATCTGTATCAAGCTTGATACTAACTTCCCACCGACAGTTACTATTGAATTTATGCATAAGAATTCGTGATTAAACGAACTTACTCATAAGTGAAGCTCTATCAAATTATACGACTGCTACGTCCGAAGATATTAGTAACCTGAATAATATTTTTTACTAAACATTCACGCATCGTCTTTGAGTGGCAGTACCTAAGCGTTAATTACAATAATGATATGTGAATATTTTAATAAAAAACATTTTTCAGGTTACTAATATTGAAGACGTAGCACGAAATAATTATAATTACGTTTTTCTGTACTCAACAATCATTTTACTCTCAAACGCGCTAATCAGCAGATTTGAACCAACATCACTCTTGAGGCTCAGGAAGTGTATCAAAAGTAGTCGTAGAGAACAACGGCTAATAACCTATACCTAGGTAACAGCTTTATAGGGTTCATCTTCAGATTTTCGATAGTGACGCACCCGCCTCCGCTACATCGTATGGCACTCTAACCACGACCTAACAGGCTTTTAACTTTTCAAATGCGTTCATTAACTGCCCGCCGATTATTTGGTCCATTCTGACCGCCATTGATTGAGAATAGTGCGTATTAGTGTGTGTTAAGCTTTAGCCGTTCAAATAATTAAATGGTTTGATTATGCCGTTGCTATAATCCAAGTGGACTGTGGGTAGTTTTGATAGCATTGAGTTGCAATGGCGATGGCTTTTTTAGCTATCACTGGGAGACTCGATGGATCGAAGAAAGAAAGAGAGAAAATACATTTATTTTGGACACACAACACACCTAAACACAGCACAAAATGAGTAACAATACGATTTTAAATTAAAAAAATATATGTATAAAGTATAGGGTAAGAAAACATAAAATAATAAACAGAAAGAATCAACTTATAAGAACAAAGAATAAACACAAATGGTGCACTAATCGGTCTGTCTGTCTTTTACTGTCGAAGGTAGTGAAGAAGGGGAAGCGTCGAAGGTATCATCAAAAGCCTTTTTTTTTATAAAAGCTTAGCTTAGCTGACGGAACAAATATATGGCCCACGTAGTTTTAAGTGATATCACCTATAACAAAGCATTTCCTCGTAAGTCACGCACGTCAGGAACGTGTACTACACTGCCCTGCGTCAGATGTTCAGCCTCAGTGCCAGTAATTTCACCGGCACCCACTCAATTTAAACCGAAACACACATCAGCAAGGCTGCTTCACGGCAGAAAAGGGCATGGTGGTAGTACTTCCCCGGACGAGGTCTTCACAAAAAGTTCTACGCAATAAGCATGGTGGATTTCATCAGGCGACTTGTAATAATGAAATAAGGTAATAAAGGTTGCGCAACCAATTTTATACCGATTTTGTACCGTTGACTTTTTAGCTAAGACAAAATATGAATTTGGCCGAATCTCGTTTGTTCTTAAAAAAAAGTAACAGAAATTTTACCGATAATAATATATTATGAATCTATCCTCCATACTTAGTTTACTTAAGATGTTACAGACAGGATTACTGTGGCGGTAACGTGAAATAAATCTATTACACACGCACTCACTCACAACAGAGGGAAAGTTCATGCAGAATTGTTTCTAATCCAATATCCCCGGGTAGGCTTCAGCGGAATTCAGTTTAGACGAGCTCTATTAGTAACTAACTTTCCAGGTAAAAGGTTGTTTTTAGTTTAACCTGGCTTTCCTGAAAAGTGGAGACCGTTATGAATAACAGCCTTTATAATGGCTTAGGTAAGATAAGGTTTATTGTTCATCAGATCTAGGTATTTGTTCTTTTTTTAAATTCTATAATTTGAAAGGAAATCGAATGCGGGTTAAACACAATTCAAAGTCAAATATTATGGTACGCAAATGACGGTAAACGACACAAAACATGAAATTTTATATTATAATATAAATTGACTCAAAAGCTCGTCCACTAATTCCTTATTTAAAAACGTATTAATAAAGTTGTGTAAATTGTGTAAACAGTAAACAGGGATGGGTTAAGCCACCCAAACGAAATTGTGTTAATGTAGGCTTTCATTCAAAACGCATTTTGAAAGCGCAGACAGACTCGATTTAGTAATTAATTTCACCGCGCGAAGTGCTCTAAATGCACTACAAACTATAATCCTCATTAAAATAGGAAATAAGCGAGTCTATTCACTCTACCATCACAGTCATATAATTTTGGCTTCTAAACGCTACCGAAACACAATTACGGGTATGTATTTTCAGCAAATCTGCGAGCGCTATTAACTATTATCATCTTTTCAGTGGTCCTGCATTATGTGCAATGATTTATGGAAACATAGGCTTACAATAACATGAACCATTTGTATATTTCACGCAAAACAAAGCAACATTTTCACCTAGAGCATTTTATTTCCCAATACCTAGTAAGTAGTTCATTTTGCGAACGACAATCCACGGGAATAAAATTATACGAGGCGATCATTTTCATTTGCTTCCCGACCGCTCAATTTTTCGCATAACGCACCAACCAATGAAATACAAATTAATCTCCTCATTTTTTGCATACAATTTTATATCATTGAGCCCAAATATCCGAGCGAGGCACTCGATGAGTAATCCCACGTGTCATTCATAGTTGTGGATGATTCTTTCATCACAATTGAATTATTTTATCATGATAAGTTAATTTTAATTCGTAATGTCATCGGGTGCTGAAATAATCTGTGAAAGGCTCCGATTTCTCTTTGTTTACGTGCTTTTATGGAGGTAAGCCGTAAAATCCGAAATCAATATGAACAAGAGTGCGGGCGAGGGCTGTGTCGACGCGATATCCAACACGGGTCCGGATTAAGCGACGTCAAATCCCGGATTAAGCGGGGCCGGGATAAAACGAAGGCCGGAATCGGCGAGCGCGGGTCAGCGGGATTTCAGCGAATCGCCGCCGCCCAATAAAAGTGTCTGCAGTCGATTTAGACTGAGCCCACAGCAGTAGCTTTTTTAACGATAGTTGGCGCACTTTACACTGGAACTTGAACTACCCAACCGCAGGTTCACTTACTTATCACTGTCACAGAACACGAAGATTGATGAATTTTCATTCACCAATATCCACGCAAGTTTGTGTGTTTTCAATGAGGCAGGTATAAACTCAAGTAGATTTTTCCTTTGCGTCTAGAGTTCGCCAGCTGCTTCCTCGCTGGCCAAAGGCTATTCGGCTTGGCTACCAATTGCTAGGTAATTTTGGCGTTCGCGATCTGTCCCCGTAAAGCCGTTCTAATGCCGCCAATGGGATTAGCCCAGTGTCGTGCGCCCTTTACGATTTATTAGATGGAATCAGACCCGAATTAAGATCACTTTCTTGGTCTTCACTGTCCAGCGAGTATTAGATAGTGAGTAACGAATAAAAAGGCATATCTGTCGGTCACTGTGAAAATCTCAAAACACAAAGCAAATGCTGCAGCAGCGCTTGGCGTTCGAGTGAATCAAAATTTTGTTCGAGCTTTAGGTAAATAAGTCATAGTTATATTTCATGATATCGGTTTCTAGAGCTTTGTACAAACTTGTCTTCTTCTTATCTTTGTAATTTCACTAAAATAAAACAGAGAATACTACGAAACGCTTTATTTATTCATTTTAAAACAAACTTCTATCATTATCGCTAATCCGATTACCTTTCGCAATACAAAATCGATTAATCCCCAAATTATGAACGCATGCACTCGACTAATCAAAGTTTTTCTAAACCGTTCGTTTGCGGCCGCCGTTCGGCTATTATATGGCCCCAGTAATCTGGATCGGAGATTCATTAGGGCGAGATTATACTCTATTGAAATCTGGCTTAGCTGGGGCAGGGGGCGGCTATTACGCAATGGCCAGCGGGACTTGTAAAGTTCGCTTTATTTTACAAGTATCAACTGATACTTGTAAAATAATGCTAACTTTTCTAAATTTGAATTTTTGCACACCGAAATGGTAAAAATATGTGATACACTTTAAACACTTTTGACATCTATGTACTTTCCCATACCATGTTTTTAAGCAAATAAACGTATGAAAAAAAAAGATTTTGCAGAATTTAGATGTTTTTTCGAAAATTTACCTGATAAGTCAAAAATGCGGGAAATCCTTTGCAAAGGGAAACTCCCTTTATATGTCATTCTTCTAAAGCATAATATGATATTTTTAGACTGTGCGTAAAATATAACACAGATTATTGAGTTTCAGTGTTACATGAAGAATCAAATAACCAACGGAAAACTAATTTAACGTGAGCTTCCATTCGCTCCAGTTTCAAAGAAAACGTTCTATAAACCCAAAATACAGAAGAATAAATTATAGTTTAAAAAACTAAAAAAAAACGCTTTTATAACAAATTGAACTAAAAAGTTAAAAATAAAACTGTAATAATCAATTGAAAATTTATATTATCGTACAAAAAGCGTGGGGTGCTTTTTATAATAACTTCAGATATAATAAACTATTGATAAAATATTTACAACAATCAAAATCAAGCCCCCCACGCTTTTTGTACAATAATATAAATTTTCAATTGATTATTACAGTTTTATTTTTAACTTTTTAGTTCAATTTGTTATAAAAGCGTTTTTTTTTTAGTTTTTTAAACTATAATTTATTTTTTACTTTTTAGTTCTTTTTTTTTTCATTTTTTTTTCATATTATTGCATTGTCATCGACCTTTGACAGGTGTGCAAAGTTTGAATCAAATCTGATCGTTCAAAGTGTGTTTTTTTTTTTTTTTTTTTATTTCTTTTCATTTTTTTTTATTTTTTTTTTCATATTATTGCATTGTCATCGACCTTTGACAGGTGTGCAAAGTTTGAATCAAATCTGATCGTTCAAAGTAGGACAAAATCGAGCTCAAAGGGGTCGGTTACATACATACATACATACATACAGGTGAAGCTAATAAAAGCGTTATAAAAAGAGAGAGAGAGAGAGAGAAAAACTACTCGTAGCTTCAGCCAACCAACGCAACGCCGTTTCAGGTGGGCTACCAGCATCATTAAGAATAAATAAACATTAGAAACTATTTTTTCCGATCTACAACCACTATTGGGTATAAGCTTCTTATTGCGGTGGCGATCAGCTAAACAAATAAGGCGTTCTTCGGTGGCGGTGACAGTGATATTTGACAGTGTTTCATTATCGCCACCGCAGAACGCTCTGTTGTGTGCAAGGCTTAAACCATTAGTTTTAGCAATATTTATGATTAATGATTTTTTTTAACTATGGTATCAGTAGATTCAGTATAATGATATAGGTATTTACAATACAGCATAGGTTTTTTTTATAAAGACTCGGGTCGGGTTAGCTATATTCTACTAAACGAAACGCACTCTAGTGATTTCAACCCTCTTCGTTCCAAATAAAATAGGTGCGCACCACAGCATTAACGTTATTGGATAAGCGTGGCACATCAAACGGAGTGGTAAACAAAAACCAAACAACCGGATGAAAAGACGTAAGTAATTACAGTGACAGATGTCTATGCTCCAAGGAAATGCCAATACATAATAGCCCCTTCCCACCGGTGTGTGATATCGCGCACGGAGGTGGATCAGCTCGCACGACACACCATGGGACGGTCTCGTGCGCCGAGGTGCGCGGTAGCACAGGAGCCCTTTCCGTGTGCATTGCCGTGCGTCGTCGTCGGCTATGCGTGATGATCTGCAGAACCACGCACCGTAGGAAGGCAGCATTAGAGATACGGTAATATTTCTAAAAATATCTGCAAATACGATGCCAAAAGAACATTTTTTGGGATGACAACATCATTACCAAACTGCTGGACTGATTTTGATGAAATTTTTATGGGATTAATTAATTTTAGAAGTTTTGTCATGTCAAATCGTCAAATCAGTTTATAAATGACGAAGTTATGCGACACCAATAATTAAAAAAATACGGGTTGCACTCCGGGAGTGCCGGCAGAAGTGAAAACTTGATTATTAACGTAGGAACCCTAAAAGTTGTTTATTTTATCAAGTTCCTCAATGTAGTAAAACCCCAATCAAAGTCCTAAGGAACCCTAAAAATTTTAGAGCATTATCAAGCTCCTAAGTGTAGTTGAAATTCCAATCAAAGTGCTAAGGAACCCTAAAATTGTTTACATAATCAAGGTCCTAAGTGTAGTTGAAAGTCCAATTAAAGGCCTAAGGAACCCTAAAAGTTGTTTATTTTATCAAGTTCCTCAATGTAGTAAAACCCCAATCAAAGTCCTAAGGAACCCTAAAAATTTTAGCATTATCAAGCTCCTAAGTGTAGTTGAAATTCCAATCAAAGTCCTAAGGAACCCTAAAAATGTTAACATTATCAAGCTCCTAAGTGTAGTTGAAACTCCAATCAAAGTCCTAAGGAACCCTAAAAGTTGACCACTTAATCAAATTCCTCAATGTAGTAAAACCCCAATCAAAGTCCTAAGGAACCCTAAAAATTTTAACATTATCAAGCTTCTAAGTGTAGTTGAAACTCCAATCAAAGTCCTAAGGAACCCTAAAAGTCGACCATTTAATCAAATTCCTCAATATAGTATAACCCCAATCAAAACCCCATACGGAACCCTAAATTTTACGTAAAGCCAAATCCTCAACGGGTCGGAACCGCTAGAAGGGACCTTGTCGCGCGACCTACAAGTAGGTCCTAAATGAAGTAAAACGGCAGACATAGGAGGAGGGGGTTCTGGGGGGCTAAGGGGGGTCACAGCACGGCTCGCTTCGCTCGCCGCGCTGTTCCCCGTGGTCGCGTGGCGGCTCGCTTCGCTCGCCGCGACGCTCCCCCCGGGTTCAGGAAGAGGGGGTTCTGGGGGGCTTAGGGGGGTAACAGCACGGCTCGCTTCACTCGCCACGCTGTTCCCCGTGATCGCGTGGCGGCTCGCTTCGCTCGCCGCGACGCTCCCCCCGGGTTTCGGAGGAGGGGGTTCTGGGGGGCTTAGGGGGGGTCACAGCACGGCTAGCTTCACTCGCCGCGCTGTTCCCCGTGGTCACATAATCTCACCTTCCCTACATGACCCAAAAAAAAAAGTGCTCAACGCCGCTAAAGAAGTTTTCACTTCAAAAACTTTGCATTTATAGAATAAGAATTATATTGACTCCGCTTTTTATTGTTTATTATTTGCAATAATTTAATTTGGAGATCCTTGGCTTTTTTTCACTTGTTATAATTATTGCACAATAATTGTGCAGTTCTGTGAAAGTGGGCAATTCTCGTGCAGTTTAATGTTTTTTTATTATGAACTCTACGTTGTAGTCTTAGGGTACATTTCTACAAAAACATCCGTCTTACGCTTTTTCGATTTTTATTATGAACTCTACGTTGTAGTCTTAGGGTACATTTCTACAAAAACATCCGTCTTACGCTTTTTCGATCAGGGTCACGTGATCCTGACGCGAGTTTAAGATTTTATACCCATTACAGAAAGTGCTCAACGCCGCTAAAGAAGTTTTCACTTCAAAAAAACTACCGAATTGAGACTCTCTTCCTTTTGTATTTGAAGTCGTTTAAATGGTAATCCCTTATTAGGGAAGTTTTTGTGCTAGGTAGCATGTGTAATAAATACCTGTTATAAAGCATGCTAACAGTCGAATACTTTTTCGTGCGTAAAACGGTTATCAATAAAATAGAACTCACCCTATTTTTTTCTCTTACATGCGTACAAAAACCAAGCGCTTAATCGTCCTAATCGTCGTCCACGCGAGATTACTCGGAAGGACTATCAAGGGGACTGTACGTTTCCGATAACTTTAAACCAGAGTGAGGAGCAAATAAGTGTTCTGAACATAGTTGAAGAGTCCCAGTGCAATACTGGCCCATCAATCTTTTAATCTCAGAATTATTGACTCTACGAGTGCCACAAAGCCACGTCTTTTCCCTGGTAGACGTGCCCAATAAGACTATGTCATTGCTTTAAGCAGCGGTAACCACTTAACATCGGGTGCACCATGTACTACTTAAGTTTAATTGATAGTGTGAGTTTTGCGTAAATAAATATTTTTATTTTAGTAGGTATTTCTTTCTTTTTTAACCTATTTTACAAAAACGCATAAAAACTTACTTCAGATAAATATAAGTCTACGCATCGTTCAACTTTTTAACCCCTATGGTAGGTCGCGGTTTACCCGTGAGGTTCATTCACTAGCACATTGATCCCCTGCTTTAAGCACTCAAACAACTTTCAACTTTACAGTCCCAAGAATAAGAATTACATTGCTTTTGGATGTATTGATTCAGTAGCTTCACTGCACGCTAAAGATAAGCTGACGGATTAGTTCGACGGAATGAAAAAAAGAATAAAAAAATTAATCCTTAGCCGTGATTGGGTTTCATTCTTTTTAATGCTCACAAGGTAAGGATTACGACCCTCGAAAATAAGCACAAGATCGATTACGCAATTGCTAATACAATAAATCCTTACATGTACTTATAATGGTTTTTACAAAATGATCCTTGTGATACAACTGAATAAAGTTTTTTTTTTAATTTGAATTTTGATTCTCACTATACCGTTCTAAGGCCCCTATTCAGAAACAATGCTTGAGTCTGAGTCGAGCCCATGCATACATTTTTTGACAGTTCTCCATTGAAAAGTGTCAAAATCTATGCTCGACTCAGACTCAAGCAATATGCCCTAAGCTTATGATAAAACACGTCCAAAAATCAAAGCTCCTGTGAATATGTCAAATGCTTTGTACAAAATTGAGTAAAGTTTTACACTTTACTCAATTTTGTACAAGGAAAAATATAAAGCTTAGCAGGGAAATCCTTCACAAGGTCGGGTGTGTAAATCCGGGATAGAGATTCAACCCTATCCCAGCTTACCTTGATCCTACTGGCAAACTGTTTCTACCTATGGATATAAATATAGGTAGGTATTAGCTAGCAAAAGTAAAGGCCCGCGCACATCAAGGTGAGGGTGATCGCGATCAGCTGAACATTTCACGTAATGTTCATCACCATCACCTAGATGTGAAACAAAATTCTAAATTTGAAAATTTAACGTTGGATTGGTTAACTTTTTTAACCAATCAAAATACTTCCAGACTGATGATGATGACTTCAACTGAGCAGACATCTGCCTCATCAAAAACACCCACTCGTTGCACAAAAAAACGCCACTTGATTTATTATCTTTCAAGACGTACAAGATATTTGCCAACACCTAATCAAATAAAAATTTGTATTATTATGATAATAAAAATAATCTGATATTTTTGAGAAATGCGGTCTTAAAGCCCATAGGTAAACTCAAATCCAGCTTTACAAACTTAGTATGACTACACTTATGGATACCACTTGGCTCGTCCGCCGAGAGATAATCCCATTGTCTGTCCTGCTCACACTCACGGGACGTATTCGCAAATCCTCGCCGCGTCCCTTTCTAATCCCTTATTTGAATCTTATCAGATCTCAGGAGATACACCGGTAGTGGTCTAAGGAATACGGCCCAAGTTCGCTGCGCGCATGTATTTGTGTCTTTATCCTTAGGGTTGCCGGAAAAAATAGAGCGTCTTGTTTAAGCATTTGTAATTTTCTTTTGACCCAAAAAGATTTTTATCGATTGATTACCTTTATAAAAAATCTGATTGACTGATAATAAAATTCGTATTTATCTGATTAACTGATAATAAATTACCTACTTATAGGTATGCATGGGGAGTGTTGGAAATATTCTAACTTTGCTAATTCTATGACAGGTCACTTCTATTGTATTTTGAAATGATGATGCTAAATTAAAAATACATTCGGCAAATTCATCATCCGCACTTGATGTGCAGTGCAGACTCGTTTCCGCAAGTTAGGCCGATGGCGGGCCCTTTTTGCGTGACGCTTGGACACGTGTTGCTCGATTTTTTTTAGGTTCTACAACACACTGGTTTCCTCACGCTATTTTTCTTCACCGTTTTGAGAGTACTGGCATAGTGCACATACATTTTTCGATGGGAAAACTCATTGGTAAACGAATGGATTTGAACCCACGACCTTAGGATCGAGCACTGCCCTGATCTGATCGGGCAGTGCTCGATCACTATAATCAGTGCGTGTTGCCAGTGATGACTTATGGAACTGAGACGTGGTCGCTAACTATTGGCCTCGTGCACAAGCTCAAAGTCGCACAACGAGCTATGGAGAGAGCTATGCTGGGAGTTTCACTACGTGATAGAATCAGGAATGAGGATATTTGTAGAAGAACCAAGGTCACCGACATAGCTCGTAGAGTTAGTAAGTTGAAGTGGCAATGGGCAGGCCATATAGCTCGAAGAACCGACAACCGTTGGGGAATAAAGGTTCTCGAATGGCGACCACGAACCGGAAGACGAAGCGTAGGGCGCCAACCCACCAGATGGACCGACGACATTGTTAAGATCGCGGGAAGTCGATGGATGGAAAGAGCTCAGAATCGTTCTTCCTGGAAATGTGTAGGGGAGGCCTATGTCCAGCAGTGGACTTCTTCAGGCTGATGATGATGACCTTAGGATCGGACCACTACCACTAGACCACCAGTGCTCTCCATTAAATAATCGGTTGTCTGTAAAGTCGGTTTACTGACGATAGTTGAACGTGACAACGTCATACAGCTGTCCACGCGGACGCATCGCTCACTCAAGTAGGAGAAAGACAGATGTCGAATGCTGCCGAACGCGGAGGCCGATTGTGCATCTTTGTCGCTCGTTCCGTGCTCTCGCTTGCACTTCAAGCCTTAAATGGAACGCCTCAGAGCGAGGTAACGCCGCATGAGTCATGTTTTTTCGAGCGTGCAGGCGGCTCCATCGAATTATAAGACGTTATCACGTCAAAATACATTCCATGAACTGATTATTCCGGCAGCCCTGCGGTACAAGCATACATTAAAGATGCGTCCACACTGAATCCGCGATTAATGGCCTTTGAATTTGCGATTGAAGCTAAATTTATGTTTCTGCAACGCGTCACCAGATTAAAGAGACACCAGAATAAGGATACGACCAGCTTTGATCTGTCGACACGAGTGCCTTCAGATTAGTTGAAAATAGTCACAAGAATCTTGGTGTTATTGCTTTTGCTATTACTTACAGAAACACAACAATAATTTCTACAAATGACATGTTTACACATAAAGATTAATCCGGAACTCTATATAATAGCGTATCAAAACCTAGCAATACAAACTCTACCCTAGTTTTTACAGTTTAAGAATATTTTTATTACTCATAAGAACTTACAAAAAATCACTTACTGAGTACATATTATATATAATCTAACAAATTTATGGGCAACGTACTTACATTCTTAATAATAAAGTACTTTTTATTCAACAAGTAAATCACATTTATTTTTCTATGTACCAACAAAAATGTACTTGTATACCCTGCTCGGTGCTTGTTGAAGGTTGGAGCGCAAAGATAGTTTACTAGTAGTAGTACCTAGTACCTAGTAGTACTAGTAGCAGTGACACGATAATAAGAAGAAGTTTCCTGAAATTATAAGAGATCTTGTGATCATAAAACATTTTACAGAAATGATGCACACTAAAGTATTGTTTCTTGCGCGTAATAAGATAATTCTAACCCTTTGTGGGGATTAAGATTTCGTTAAGGGCGCCCCTAAGCCAGACGGGTCCCAGCACCCTTTGCCGCTCACTTCTATGGTTTTTACGATGCTAAACAAAGGCCTATGAATTACAGCCATAAATAGACGTTTAATCTATTAATTAACTCGTTATATTTTGTCAATTTTGTTGCTGGTTTTAGGCGGGATTTTAGACAAAATAATAAACCTCTTTTAAATAAACTAAATCTTCAAATGGATAGAGTAGACATATTTTTTCAAGGTTTTTTATTTTCTGAAAAGTCATACGCTCATATTCAAAATGGTCCTATAGCAGTCATTTAGCTGCTTAGTAAGCTAAGATAGCAAGTCTTCTGCTATCTCTATTTGTGGACATGAAAGTCACAGTGTCAAGATCCTTTATTGGGAGCTTATAATCCGTTGACCACACTTGGTTTGAAAGAATCTGTGAGACGATAACAATAAGATTAGGAGCTGTTTTAAGGCCTGCGCATTTCTAGGCGATGGCGATGGTAATCAGTGAAACGTCAAATATCGTTGTTACATTTGAGTGTCTGATCGCCATTGCAGATCGCTTAGATGTGTAAGGCTTTAAATCTAATGACCAGGGCAGGTATTATGAATGAGGGGTATTTATAAATCTGTTTCTCTTAAACAAACTGATGTTGTTCTAAATTTAAGATTACCAACTTAGTAGAAAAAAAATCAGTAACGCTAAAACTAAACGCGAATCCAACTCCCACTTGCCCGTACAAAGCTTAAGCGTGAGTAGGTAGACGGTACGCCCGACAATCCGTGAGCCTGTAAGCCTAATCTTGACAAATGGTCCGGATCATCCCGGCCGCAGTCCACGCTTATTTGTCGACCGGCACGATTTTTTATCGATTGATCAACGGCTCAGCTGATTGCCTCTCTGTAGTCACCGACAGATTATTCCACGCACACATGCGTGTGATCCATTGGAGATCTTACGGAAGATACTGTTTTGATTCCGGTGTTCCTTCAAGAAAGTAAGACAATTGTGGTATCTTAGTTAAGTATATTAAAGCGTTACCAAAATATGCCCTTATTTTTCTATAGTCGCGTATTTTTGCATGTGTAGTAGGTACGAGTATTTTTCTTACAGTACACCTAGTTTTCTTTTTACTTTCTTTCTAGTTTGTTTTGTTTGTTGAATAAGCAATAGTTTCATGACTTATTTTCTTCTTGTCCTTTTTTTCATGAATCCTTAGGTATGGTGGATGTCTGCTCTCCCTAAATCTCTTTGTACTAATTTGATACCCACTGAAGATATTTTGTGAATTACCCTTTATAAAAATTAAAATCAAACCCAACGAAATAATCATGCAGAATTTGCATCATGCTACGCACACATCTACGTTTATTATGAACACACACGATTCCAGCCTCTATATTCACAGGAATAAGATCTTTTATATCTTCTTGGTCAGAGCCTTGTCGGTGTGGGTTAAGCCGAATGCATGCCTCAAATTGGGCTGAAGAGGGAGATTATCTTTAGATGATTGATGGGGCTTGCTACTATGGAACCTGACAGTACGTCTCTATATTTTAATGTGCCAGAACATTTGTTTTGATAAGACTTGAACAAGAAAAATAAATAGAAAAGAGTTTTTTTTTTAAATATCATATACATTTTTTTATTGATTTTATAGTGCTTACTACACATAAGGAAATCACAAAGATCTTTCTAATGTCCCAAAAATTAAGAGCCGAGTGATATTTGAACCCGCGACCTTCCCCTTGGTCCCCTCGGCGTACTTGATACTGCGCTGACCGCTGCGCCATCGGATCCTAATCAGACTCGACGAATAACTCTTAGTAATCATTGATGTCTTTAATATTTATTTAAGATAATTGATAATTATTTTACCATTTTTGCAATAAAAAATATTATTTGAACTCCAAGCAAATTGTATTCAAGCCGCTAAGAACTTTCAATTTGACTATCAAGTTCTATTTCCTTACAAGTCCTTTGAAATATATTCAGCTAAAGCCGGATCTAGGTAATCCGGTCTGAGATGTATCCCGGACGGTGGGCAGCCGCCGCCTAATCTCAGCTGATCCGGATTCACTGTACTTAGCTCGTACGTGTGTGCTCTGCTTAGCTACGTGTTCCGGGCTCTTTGTTCGTCGCTTGTACTTCCTTTTATTACTGAATTTAAGCAACACAGTGCATCAAAATTTTTAACGCCATCTTTGGGCACGAACTTTTCATACAGCAGTATTGCTGTGTTACGATTTGAAGGGTGTGGGTGGTAATAGAATTACTGGTCCGTTAGGCTGAACATCGGTATACCTCAAGTTGATGGACGCAAGGTCACTGCCTCGTATAACCTACAACAAAGCATTGCTTCGTATAGGTCACAAACGTTCGGTACGTGCCCTACAAAGCGATGCTTTGTTAAAGGCGATGGAAACTTAACATCAGGTGGGCCATATGCTTGTTCCATCAGCTTAGCAAGGGATTAGCAAGCCATGCAGCTCATAATATTTGACATCTAAAGGCCTGCGTACATCTAGGCGATGGCGATGGCGATCGTTGTAACACTGTCAAATTTGACAGCGTTTCTTTGATCACCATCGTAGATCGCTAATGCTGCCTTCCTACGGTGCGTGGTTCTGCAGATCATCACGCACCGCGCACCTCGGCGCACGAGACCGTTCCCATGGTGTGTCGTGCGAGCTGCGGGCTGGTGCGCGATATCACGCACCGGTGGGAAGGGGCTATTAGATATGCGCAAGGCTTAAGGCTGGCTAATCCTTTGTTAGTAACTAATAAAGCATGGTGAATACCGCAGAAGAGCTGTAAAATAGCTTATTTTTCCGCCGATTCACTAAGATGGGTTGCTGCTAGTGAGGTCGAAGCAAAATTCAGCTCAGATGATTTGGTCTAATGTTATTGTGCACACATTTTTACAAAATAGATTACCTTTAGCTAACGAAAACAGAAGTTTTTTTTATACTTATTATAAATTTATAGACCTACGCTACCTACGTAAAAATACCCTTCTAAAACAATCATAGTAGATGCCTACACCATACATCCTTACAAGGGCGAGACAATACCGCGTAGGGACACACACACACGGATCTGTCCTAAGCCGGATTACGCGACCGACGGATGACGGTAGAGGTCGCGGATATTCAGGATTTACGTATGAAAAATGTCCAAAAGCTGTTGAAAGAGTTACGACTGTAACCCGTTTTTATCACAGAAATAATGAAATATCATCATTTTTGTTGTGTTTTGAAGCAGCTATGTCATCATTTTATTATTTTGCATTCAGAATCATGTATTTTAACTGTGTTAAGAAGATTTAAAGTTTAAATCAACTTATTCCCTTCCAAAAATCATTCGCTACTAACAGTTCCATGGATCGTGTATAAATGAAACGATGGCAACACTGCGAGATCGCGCGATGATCCGGATCATCCTCGCCGGATCAGCTCGTGTCGGCCGGAGATAAAGCGCACGTGTGTAGCCCCCTTTGTAAGCGCACTACAACTTACATTCCCTATTTTGTTTGTTTATTAATGAAAAAACACGTAAAACATAATAAGTTAACATTAAAATTGATGCTACTGAGGGCGGATTATAATATTAATATTTTCGTCCTTGTTTTTGTCAGGTCCAATGTTCAGACGGAATTATTAATATTTGACGAATGCATAACATTATATTAAAAAATGTATTAAATAAATATAAAATTTTACCTACACTAGCATTTTGTCACACTTTTCAACCTACTTTTCAACCAACGTACAGTTAAAAAACGTAAAATTAAAATATTAATTGAAAATAAAAAACTGTTTATAAATTATGTTTTAAAAACTCATCAAACGAACCTAATTAAAAACATAATCAGCAAAGTATTTCAACACTTTGATTTTATATCATGACCAAATCTTATATCACGATAGTTTATCGCGGATATTCAAATAAGTAAATATCCATAAAACTCAAAACACATAGAATCCCAACAAGATGGATCCTAAGATTAACTAAATATTGTTATTTAATAGGTCCGTATTAGGCTATAAACTTGAAATTATATATTAATTTACATTCAATCTCTACTGTCCCGTCGATTTTAGCAATAAAATCATGCTTAACTACGCGCGTTATGTCTTACATACAAAATAAAAGAAATAATACGGCACTATAAAAAATATAAATCGGCTTATCTGTATAAAACCGGCTTATTCGAGTAGTGTACCGTTCGCAAATAACGTATGTTTTCAAACTTACTTTCGAGTAACAAATGTTTAAATCAAGTTCGATTAGCAATCGATATTTATCATTTTTTTGTTTTAAAATATCATAGTAAATTGATTCGGATAAAGCTAAAAACTTTAAAAGTTTTTTTAGTTTGAGAAATTTTCAAGTTCTACAATCAGTCAGCTTTTTAGCTTTTATTAAGTTAACCGGGTTAAGCTTTTATTTTATGAAAAAAGTAAAGCAACAAGCAGATGATCCACCGAGTATTGAGCTATGATTAATGTAAATACCACACGCACGTCTGCTGAAACTTTTTTATACAACTAATGGAACAAGCAAATTGCTCACCCAATGGAGAATGTACCCTATGTTGCATTACATAACGTCCATCATACCTTTTAAATTTAGAACACAAAAATGCTAGTGTCACTGCTTGGCGGTAGAAATTAGTATGGTAGTGTCCCTAAACTCACATGTCAACACAAAACTTTCAAAAATAGCTCGCCTACTTTTTCTGCTATCGGTACACAGGTACGAATTGACAAAAAGATATCTACGGATGTCGGCATAATCCGCCTGGCATTGTGCAATCGCTAATCGCCACGGATCGACGGCGATTCAAAATTAATAATGATTTATAACGGACGCTTAGACCGGCATTAGGCGGTGCCACCGGGCCTTTTGGCGGGAACTTACGAAAACTAGAAATGTTGCTTATGTATCTAAGTTTGTCTTATAAATTACTCAACTAATTTATTTACATAATACGCTTTCAGCAATAAAAAAGAATGAACGACGTTGCACATAGCCATCTAGCCCTAAACTAAACAAAGCATGTACCTACCTACCCATACTAGTAACAGATCGAATATTTTCATATACAATAAAACTTTGAAGACTTTTAAAAGCATCAAAACTGCAGACAGCTCGCCTGAAAAGACCGTAGAACATTTATATTAATGTTGTTTTGTATTCACTCGTAATTCAATACAGTCTGTACGTCGGTCTACAATCCGATCTCGCCTTACCGGCGGGATGTCCGGGATTAGATTATAGGGGTAAAGGAACGAGACAGACAACCTGATTTACAGTGGACAGACAAGGACAGCTGATGAGATTTAGGGATTATGATTTATAAGGAGAGTGAATGGAAAATTATTGCGTAAGGGATGAATGGGTATTAGAGCCAGTGTTTGGAAGCCGATGGATCAACGCAATTTAGAGGACGTGTCGATATTTTGATACTATGGCGTACACAACTTATCAGTAGTTCTATCTAACTTATCAGTACTATTCAGTAGTTTGTACTGTTTGGTTGTGAAATTAGTTTAAAAATTTGGAAGCGCTTTCATTAGCGAATCTTTAGTAATATTTCATTACTTAAATCTTTTAAATTTATATTTTAATTTAAGCTGCAATAAAATCATTGAAGCTAAATAATTGTCTATAAAGCGAAAACGGTACTGTTTCTTACCTTTATATTTTTTATATGATATAATACTTTTTTGCACAAACTTTTACCGCCGATATAAAATGTGTTGTTCAACATTTTACTTGATTTTATTGTGCTCGTATAACGGTAAATTTATTTTTATTAGATTTGTATGACGCCTTGCAATAAATCGCGACAAATAGTTTCAAATCAATGCACATACATGAATGAAAATCTCTTTGCTCGTTGTTGCTTTTGCCGCTCTCTTCATACTATTTTATTGCGTCGTGAAAATTGAAAAGTATTTCTAGAGTTAACGACTGGCCATGTTAAGTTATATCAATTATGGCATCAGATTAAAGAGATGAGCATGGATAGCCAGACAAAGGCGTGAGGGACGGCGCGTGACTTCGAATAATGTGTACTGAGCTTTTGGTACATATAGACGGTACAGCGATACTGTGACTAGAAATATAAACTCTTTGGAGGCAATTGAACGAGGCAGTTCATGCTCTATTGATAGATAAGTTTTAAACACGTAGGTAACTTGTGAAGTTCGTTTTATAATTTTTCAATTTTACAGTTTTATGACCATTATGAAAAGTCTCAAATTATTGAATGTTTGCTATGTTATTATTTATTATTATTCCTTACACTAGATATTTCCATATACCAAGTAATTTAAACAAAACTTAATAATCTTGGGTATGAAGGGTTGTCATTATGGCCATTAACAGACATTGTGTGTGCTCTATTGTTAAAAACGGAACATTTATTTTGACAGTAAACTTACCAGTAACGCTCTTATTCAGCAGATTATTGAAAGCTTCTTTCTTCGGCGACAAGTGTGGAGTGTGCCTCTCGTGATGCACTGGTGCAGACGGCGGCCGCGGAACCGCGCGGTCCTCGGGAGAACGTCGCGGTGGCGTCTTGCTGCGACGCAGCTCTGCTGCTAGGGTCTGGAAAATAGAAAAGCATCTTAAATTTATTTGAATCATTATCAGCGATGGAACAAGGAGTGACATTTTTCATCTATTCTGAGTACATATAAACAGCCTTTTGTTCTTGTTATTGTACGGTAAGAATCGTCACAATAACGATGTCGACTATTAATAGGTAAGTCTCTTTATCATATCACTATATTTAAGATTGAGATAACTGGATAATTTTCTATCCACATGACGAAAATTTCATGATCACATTTTTTTTGTAATTTCAAAAATTCATACTATGACTTCCAACCAATGCCATATTTCATTGTGGTTGGTTGGTTTTTGTTCCTCATTATGTATGGGCATGACATTTGTGGGGATTACCCATATTTTGACAATAACGCGAGATAATTGCAAGCACGTTCACAATTATTATATTTGAACCGACATGGTTTTCCCGTTTCACGAAATTAAGATTTTCAAACATAGCAAGCCTACCAACCAATAAAATAATTTAGCTACCTTTAAATAATCTCTTGGAATATTTGTGTGAATAAATATTTAAATAAATTCGCTATCAAACCACTTGTTCTATCTGAGCTGATCTTACAATCTTCCGCGTTTACCTACTAAAGCCCTTCAATGAGGTTCTATAATGAATTATTCTACAATTCCCTTGTTACAAATACATATATTGTGAGCTATGTATGCAGCGTGCACCACTGCAAACAAACGTGACAGACATTAATGCACTGTAAAAGGAATCTCACCGTTGATCAATTTAAATTGAATTACGCAACAGTAAATTTTTTGTTCACTGACCAAAAATAAAACCGTATCTAACTGTTCAGAGAATTTACGGAAATGTTACACCAAACGAATATGTTTAATTTATTTTGTTTGGAAGAAGCATGGTTGAGTTTACTAAATTACATACTCGTAAGTAATTATTTCAAAAAAAAATATCCACGAGGCTATATCTACGAGTATACATATACAAGGGTTTTTCTTTGCAGGCGATTTTTAGCGACAAAAGTGAAAACTAAATTAGTAAATATAAAAAAAAAAGTCTTGCACATTAATTAAAATTATCATTAATTTTGTAATAACAGCCTTTATTTAGCAGATAACTATTTATTTATCTCTTATCTGCCAAGATACAATCAAAAATATTTTACTATGTAGGTAGGTGCTGTTAAAATAAGAAATCAAAGAAACTGATTAAGGTGTTGACAAAAATATAATGAACTAAAATGGCAAAACAAACAATGGCACAATAATAGGAAATCCCAATAAAAATATACTCAAGAGCAGTTTTGATCAAAACAAACAAACGGTGAAATATTCCTCATTTTTGTTGATGAAGCCTAATATGGCACTGGCGATTCAACCCATATGGAACAAATACCATCAAAAATGTAAGTATTTTTATTATTAATAGGAATTTCTTGTTTTTTTCACCGTCTTGTTGATTTACAAGCCGATATCATGAAAACGCATCCAGTATTTGTGTGGTTGTCATATCAATAAGTACTTAGTACTTATACGTACGTACATCTACGATTAATATAAAAATTTAAACATGACAAGCAATCTTCAAAACGTACTGCTTATGATAAATACTTCCTCCCGCGAACACTCAGGTTGTGAAATGTTCTTTGCTGAGGTTTTCCCTAAGGACTATAGCATGAGGATCTTCAAAAAAGGAGTTTTAAAGGGTTGGCAACTCGCTTGTGATGCCTCTGGTATTGCAGGCGTCCATAGGCTACGGTAACCGCTTCCCATCACAGGTGGGCCGTATGCTTGTTTGTCTACGTTGTTGTTTATTAAAAACATACGCACGTTTAGGTACTCACTCATAGTTGCGACGAAAACGTTTCTACCTTGATGGTTGTCAACGTCACGAAAAGTTGCGTATAATGTATAGAATTCCAATTTTGGTCACTTGGCTGTGTTTTATTAGCATCAATTTGTTCGATTTACAAAAAATAGTGTTGGTTATTTTTACCGTCATACTAATAGCATATAGTCACAATACGGTGACAAACCTGTTGGTGGAATTTACTTAATCTTGGGGAGTCACGCATTCTCGAGTAAGTCTGAGTCGAACCTCAGGCATAGATTTTTTGTCAGTTCTCCATTGAAAAATGAAATCTCTGCTCGACTCACTCACTCACTGTAACTCAAGCACTGTTTCTGAATACGGGCCTTAGAAGAAATATTAAAACAATAACAACTTAATTGCATTAATAAATTCCTCATAATAATTATACTGACACGCAGAAATAACAAAAAATAATTTGGTAATACAGTGTAAGGTAATACATTGAATAGAAAAATCGGTTTTAAGAGAAACAGAAGAAGTTGCTAATTGTGAACTACCCGCAAAGACCAATATCACTGAGATTTTAAGGTCCTTCAAAAAGTCAGCAACGTGTTGCGATGCCTGTGGTGGTCCAGTAACCATGGCTACTAGAGCTACTTCATCACTTGAGCAGTACGCTTGTTTGCTAACACATTAGTATAAAAGAACATGAAGCAGAACCAAGAAAAAGCAAAGATTCGAAGCCTATAAGTATATGCTTATGAATTTTAATCTAAGAAAAGTCGAGCCACTTAAAGCAAATCGAGCTTCAAATTGAACACTCGTCTTGGACATTGCGTCAGTCGATACAAAACATGAACGCGCTGATTATATTCATTGAATGTTGTTACAGTCGACGGTTTGACCGCATAATAGCGAATCTCAACAAACTGATTGGGTTTTAATAGGACTAATGATGAAAACGAGAAGTGTCTTATGTTCATAAGTTGGCAAAAAAACCTGTCAGCGGCACTTGTGAGTGAATTTATGCAAAGCTTCATTCGAATTGAATGAAAATAAGCATAGGCATTATTTGATTAAAGACCTTGTTTATTCGTTCGTAAAAGTGCTTCTAATGAGTGTTGAGTTTTATCACCATTACCTATAATGATGTGATCAAGGATTATCATATCACACGTCGAAAATTCTAAGCGTTGAGGTGGCGATCAGTGAAATGAAATATGACAACGATATTTGATAGTGTTTCACTGATCTCTACCCCAGTGTGCAAGGCTTTAATATTTCAATAGAGCTCAATGAGATTTTGTACATCTGTAACTCCGATATAACCACTGCAATCAGAAACATATTAAATGAGTACAGATTAGTTATCAAAGTGTACTAAGTTTTTATTATCATCTTTTCAATTGCATTATTGTCGGCTATTAGCATTCTCTTCCTTAAATTTCTTGAAGAAAGAAGTTTTCTAGGAGCCTGTTTAGCAGTGGACTTAATTATGGTGATTTGTATTATGAAATGGATATAAACGATGTTAATCTTATGAGTGTCATGATTAATATATTTTTATATATCACACCGGAATAGCAAAGTGACAGCAAGAATGCTTATCGCAACCGAACAACGTGACGGGATCATGATTAAATCGTTGAGCCATATCCGCTTATTGATAAATCAGGCTGGCTAAATCTTTAATTCCATTTTATAGTAATTTTATGTTCATCTACACTTCAATAAGTCAAAGATTTAATAGTGTCCCAAAAGTTATTCATCCGGTAAAATCCGATTCTTAATAAATAGCGATTACCTAATATAATTGGACTGCAACTGCGGAGCCCTACAGTCTATGCCTCATCTGCTGTCTTGCCCAGAGTGCCCTAACAACTGCATGCTGAAAAACTTGACTGATACCACGGAAAACGCAATTAATGTGGCCCATTTCTAGGCAAAACATACATAGAAAAAAAATATTATAGAAACCATCGAATCTCTCATATGTAAACAATATTATCTTAGCTGAGAAATGGGACTAAAAATGGGAGAAATCTTTCAACAAATATCATTGGATAAGACGTTAAGCACAACCAAAGTACCACTGATCTTAGTGGTAGACCATGGAGGATCTGGTTGTCCAAATGCTTATGTCGTCATCTCCATAAGAGATTGGTAACATCAATGAATGAGTATAATAGTTGAGCCTCAAGAGACGTGATCAGAGTGACGTCACACAGCACGACAAGACGCTCCGTTTCGCTAAACCTGTAATTCACCAAGCAGAACAAGCAAAGTTCAAATCAATAGAAGCAAGTGCATCAACAAGCCGAGCCTCCATAGTTGATGGTTGATTCGCGCCACAGATACGTCTAATGTCGTATTGGAATTTGTGATGCCGTTTGACCCCTGTTAACCCAGATTACGCTCCTCGGCGCCTGATTCGTCCTCGTACCAGCCTGATTGTGTTGTGACACAAACTGTAATGTATTATGTGTTAACTCTGCCAGCAATCACGGCAACACGAACAATTACAGCGAACTTGGCCGTTTGTTTTAGGAATCAGATTTTTGAAATCAGTGCTGTTGCCATGTGCTCTTTAGTTAAGATTAGTGTCTGAGTTGGATAAAACAGTAGAGAGCGATACAATGATGATTGGATAAATATGATTCTGTTCTGTGATCGATGGTAGGATAAGTAAAGTAAAAATCATCGTGGAGTGCATTCAGCTCTGACGCATCAATTCGTCAGCGTATAATGAAGCCTTATCTGAATATTGATTCGAATATAAAACTTCTAATTAAACCAACATCCGGACACAAATATATACAAACTGATAATAATAATGTGGGAATTAGCACGAAACTAGTAGGTATCGTGTGATGGACGATAAACACAAACAAAACTATCTAATTATGAATTGGGAATAGTTCAATCAAATCAAAAATTCAATGTTTACACTCATACAACAAAATTTACTTTAGCATAGCTACTATACCTTCGATAATTGCCCGATCAGACATTATTTAATTATAACTCAAAATTGTTCCTTAGAACAAGATAAATTTTAAAGAAAAAACAGGTCATTACAGTCGTAATATTTAAACATGAGATGCAATATAGGAACTTTTAATAAAAAACATTGGAATGAAAAAAGATCTCACCTTGTGATCATGAAGTAATAGATCAACCTTTATCTCGTTTAATACAGCAGCACGTAACACTATGAACACGGACCAAAACTACGATAGCAAAGTTTACAGTAGAATTAGTAGTGTTGTCTATCAAGCTGAGCCCTGATTAATTTATGTCCCATTTATTTGTGAGAGATAGCGCTACGTCTCATATTTGTATATCATACAGGCTTATCTTTTAATTCTTGGGTTGTCAACGTGGCACAAAAGTAGCAAGAAAGGTTTTTGGAAAATCACCAAATACACATCAACCTTTATCAACCACAACTTTACCAAAAACAATTGCTAGCTGGTTCCCCTAATACACTCTGCTTGGTTTGGCTACGCAAGCAATAAAATGTGTTGTGTGAAATGTATTATTTATTGTTATTTCCTGTTTTTCTCATACTTCAGAAAATATGCTGAATTAGTACAATGGTAAGAACTGCATGCATTGCATAGATCATATTTATAGTTCTGTTAATTAAAATATTATGAAAGATTTAGCCAAGTAGGTCCTACTTTGTTAATCAAAATGGCCATATTGATAAAAATTGTTTTCCGCAAAGTTGTTTTATTTTTAAAGACAGTTAGTTATCTTTAAAGCCAACAAATTTAAGCGTTCTGGGGAGAAACATGACAGCGGTATTTGCACACCGCAGAACGCATAGAAGTGTGCAAGTCTTAAAATAAAATGATCTGTCATAGTAAATTTGCTGGATCACCAAAAAAATTACCATACGAGAGCCATGGAGCGTGCTATGCTCGGCATCAAGCTTATAGACCGTGTTCGCAGCATCGAGATCCGAAGTCGAACAAAGGTTAAAGATGTTGGGTAACGCTTAACGGAACTAAAATGGAGCTGGGCAAGACACCTGGCAAGGCGAGGTGATGGTAGGTGGAGAAAGGCGCTAACTAAATGGCATCCAAGAACTGGGATAGAAGCATCGGTCGTCCTGCAGAAAGATGGGCAGACAATGTGGGGAACATCGCGGGCAAGATTTGGATGAGATTAGCACAAGATCGTCATCAGTCACACACACCCAGCAGTGAGTGAAATTGGGCTGTGGATGATGCATAGTAATATGTACTAATAATTCAGTAACTCGACCGAGGCATACAGTTCTCTTTTCTGAATCTCACAGCATCCATAGCCTTAAATAAACAATTTAAACCATCATAATTATTAAAGTAGGCAATTACTTCATGCTTAAAACTATAACCCAGCAGAACTCGTACACAAATGTGAAAAACACATCAGTAATTGGGTAATCCATCTGTATTTTTTGTTGTCGCCGACCTTTCCTTATCACGGGGTTATGTTTACACATAACTCACGGATTGCGCTAATCTTGGTTTTGTTCGCAGAATAACTCCATAAAATAGTATTTCAACCTTCAATGCCATCATGCCATCAACGTTGGCTTTGAGTAAGAGCAGGCCTAGGATTTCTAAAACGCGGTTATCTCTGCAAACGGCAGTTATTACGTAGTATAAAAGTGACAGTGAATTTCAAACTGTAAGCCCCAAAAATTATCAGATGGTTTTCATTAGTTTTAGTTTGAATTGTGACGTCATCTTAACCACCAATGATGTAAAGTCATATGACGTTCTTCAAATGATGTAGTTGTTTTTTTTTCAAGAAACAAAGCTTAGGCGCCCAAAGGTGTGTTTACACTGCCTACCGCGCCGGGAGCGAGATCCAAGTTTAATCCATGCGGGACTCTCTTATCCTTGGTTCATTTTGGGGATGTCAATACAAGGAGTTTTAGTAGTTTTAACACCTAAATGCTTTGTACGAGTATTAGAATTGAGATGCGAATTTCCTTAATTAATTTTGAACGGCTTTTAAATTTAATTTATTGTCATAACATTATATTTTTAAAGGTTTTTCTGACATGATGATAACATCATTGACTGGCCTCTAGCTCAGTTGGTAGTAGCTCTGCCTCCTGCGCCGTAGGTCGTGGGTTCGATCCCCACCGAGAACAAATATTTGTGTGGTGAACATAAATGTTTGTTCTCTGTCTGGGTGTTATATTGTATTCTAAGTATGTATTTACAAAAAAAAAAACGTATTTAAGTATTATATCAGCTATCTGGTTCCCATAGAACAAGCTCTGCTTAGTTTGGGGCTAGATAGTGTTTTGTAAAAAAAAAAAAAACATAGAAAGTTTGATTGCAACCAACTTGACAAGACTATCCGATTAAGAAGAAGAAGCGTCTTGTAATTCGATTGAGATTAATTGAACATTATTATTATATTATTAGGTAGGCACATGATACTTTTTGCGTATAAAATCTTCAACAAACATCATGATAAAAATTGATTCATCGTATTTCTGGGAAAAATATAATTACCTAACTGTTCCAACAGAGTTTATTGTATCGCGGTAAAATAAAGCCTTGGTAATTTTACCAAAGGAGACGCTTATTTAATTATTAGCGTCAATGACGTCACGAATTCACGACTCTGAGACGAGAATGGCCATGTAGATTATATTATATCTGCCTATAAAAATGCCAATATGAACTTGATAAAAACTGACGACACAGAACTCATGCTCATAGCATCAATCACACTAACACATCCAGTAATAGTACATCGATAAGCAGCAAAACAGGTAGCGCAGCTTAACGCCAGCGTTTCACCTAGATGTGGCCGTACCTTATCTACGAACGATGATAATTTCAAAACTTATTTTGAACCCACAATAATCATTTTTAGACGTCTAATTTTGGTGAATCCAGTAGCCGCCGCCAATTCTACGCGTCAAGTCCTTGTTCTTCTAGAGAGGCAAGAAACTATTGGATTTTGGGGAGTTCCCACCTTCTACTTTTCTCTGTTCATCCTATTTTAAAAAGCTGAAACTTTTTAACTTGTCATTTTTTAGTTGATTGATCACGACTTCAGTAAGTAAAGAACTTTTTTTATGAAATTAATGATGAAAAAGCCGACATGTTATTGAACGGTTATTGCACCTATGCCTTTGAGAATCACAGAATGATTGTGACTCTGGCCATGTTATTTTACTATTTCATGTTATTGTCAACAATTCTCACACTCAACGTACCTAATTTATATAAAACCAACAACGGAAGTGGTTATCAATGTTTATATTACCCGGAATTATTTCATTTTATTAACAATTTCGTTTTGTTTCTTATTTTTATCGTGCTAGATGGCTTTAGCTTTTACTATAGTAGCTTTGGTTGTTATATGGAGCTTCGTTTCGCTTCGGCTGTTGTACAAGTCTAGTTAGTTATGTATTGGGTACTCGAAAGACGAGCAAAACCAATAGCATTGTACAAAAGTTGCGTTTTATAGCAACGATTATGGTAATCAACTCTAGTCGTAGATCTGTTGCGCGATAACGTTCTTCAGAAAAGATGGATGTGTGAAAGATGACATGAATAAGAAAGAGGTTAACACAGAGATGACGGCTGATATAGGAGAATGGAAGAAGAGAACATTCATCCATCTTTTCTTTGCCTTACCTCTACCCATATATCCATCTACATGCATACTCATCACTCTCCAGTTACATGACTTACATCCCCTCTCATGAAATGCTCGTACCACGCCAGCCTGTTGCTTCTCAACTTTTCTGTCATCACGAGATATGTAACCAGGATTGAATTTTCCAAAGCGCGTCTAATCTGAGATTTTTCATTTACGCAATAATTATAATCTTAATAATCACTTAATCTGTGTAATCTCCCCATCTCGTGAATCTTAATTACGGCTAAGGATTATTTTATTATCATTATTAAGGTTAATGTTGATAATAAAATAAATACTTCAGTTTACCTTGAGTACTTCATTTAATTTGACACGAGTATCTAAATTGCCACCCCATTCATTTAAGGCTTGCGCTCATTTAATGCGATAGCGATGGCAAACAGTGAAATACAGTCAAATATCGCTGGCTTAATTGACAGCGTTTAACTAATCGCCATCGCCATCGCGCTAGATGTGCGCAAGGCTTTGGTATTTTCGTCAATCCTTTTTTCAACTATAGAATTGGATTCAAATGTTAAAAAAATACGTAAGGTCAGCAACAAAATATTGGTTAAACTATTGGCATGCTTTTGATTGAACTTCAATTAATCCGCTTTCACCCCAATCTATCTCCGGATTAAGATGCCAATAGTTTTATATACATATATAAGTCCAGAGATAAAAGAAGAACTGATGTTACAAATCTACTTTTATTGTTCTATAAAAATAGTATGAATACCGCAGAGATCAAAAATATTCGATGCATTTTCAAAGTAAAAAGTAGCACACGTGATCGAACTCTGTTAGCGAGTTAAAAACCTTCCAAATTCTACGCAACTCAATTTGTATCCAATACAAAGAAATGTGAATACAAGCTTAGTCGAATTCAGAGCCGAAGCGGTATGAACAGCCTATTAGCACGAACCCGCTACAATGGCGTAATTAGTGTCATTTGCACTGTTTTTGGTTGGGATAAACACAACTGGGCACATTGACGAGCGGCCCACGGCCCACAAATTGGAAACAAATAGTTTCGAGCATCCATGTGCTAAGTTAATTTCGTTCGGCTTTCGCTAACGTGTGAGCAATCAAAACTGGATAGTTCTTTGTTATTGCTTCACGAACTGATTTGGTTCATTGAGATACCGTTATTTTTATACCACAGCGGAAATTTGACTAGTTGGTCTAAAATGATACAGCTAAGTAAGTTTAAAATTGCTAGTTTTATTGAATTTTATTAGTATGCCACAAACGTTACTTGTATAATAAATATATTTAAGTATCTTTTTATTTCATAAATATTATGATTACTACTTATTGCATAAAGCATAATACGACATGAATATTATACATTTTAAGTTTTGACCAAATTGCGGAACTAAATTTTACGTGTACCTACCTAAGTACCTTCTTATAAAACTGGAACTTGCAAAAATAACATGATTATCTACTTGTCGTGTAGATAACACCTTTGACCCCTCTAAATCTTGACTTAATAAAATAACCTACCTATAAAACCCAACGTTATCTCTGAATGAAAATAAATGTACCGACGTCAGTCATAAAAATATGTAATCTGTCGTGTCTAATCTGACGCAGGAATACCAAAGAGTTGGTATGGTGAAATAATTAAATTAATCTCAATGATACCTACTACTATGAAGTTTCTGATAAACTAACCGAGAGTGATGGAAAAATGTAGTATAGACTTAAATAAATAACTTTCTTGTTTTTTTGTATGTTGGTAAAGCTGTTACTTTTATAAACTAAATCCTCAGCCAAACATTGCATTAATGAAAGCCAACTTACTTCATAATTGAAAGTGTCCCCAAACATTGAACACATTGTGCACGTTGGATAACGCTGATAATAAATGGTTTGAAAGAATTTTTTAATTTATACTTTTACATTTACTTTCCAAAAAGTAAGAATATAGGCACAAATAAGTATCGCAGAAAATACATTCTTATAGACACAGTCAGAAATAAAAATGGGGTAGCGATTTTAAACACTTTCCACACCAGCCAAGCACTCACTAAAACTCTCACAATGAGACTGCCGTCGCAAACATCACCGTACTGAAACAAATCAGAATAGTAATCTGACACAAAGCATTCCGCCTGTACGATAAAACAATAAATCTGTTCGAGTAATATCGCTAATCCGAGATAATGCACGTACAGAGCTGATTACTGCTTATTTGTATCGCTATCGCTGATCTGATATCGGCTGGATAATCCGACACGCGTTATCTGATTTCGTATTGACACAAATGACACGCACGGCAGTTCCACTCGAGGCAGTGATGGAACAAATCATTTGAGAGCAACTACCCAGCTTTACGTTACTGGTTATTCAAGAAAGAATCATATTAGGACGGTAGCAACAATATCTAGTCTTTATCGTTAGAACTCATGTAGGAAATGATAAGTACTCGTAAGTGTCATTCATTTTTTAACTGTTTATCAAGGAAACGATACCAAGTACTCTAGATAATTCCACTCGAAAATCCTTGCAAAACTTAATCAACGAAGATTATTTTTGCCGTGATGATTATCATTTATCACAGTGGACGATTTCAATGGAATAACCCAGTTAAACCACTCACCATCATGAGCAGAGATACCGTGAAGCACCGATAGCTAACAACACATCTATTGTTTTCATATTATTTTGAAGTTGTGTCATGCATTATGCAATTAGCTGCGTGAATAAGGCGCCGTCTAGTTCGACTAAGATATCGATAGGAACTTCGAAAGGGAATCAAAAAAGCTATCAATAGAGCCGCAGACGATTCGCGGAGCACATTAGATATTGTTAACAAAACTTCCTCCTTGATTAATATGCATCGGCAGGTAATATTCTGTACGTGCCAGTGCGCCGCCGACCAGCGCCCGCGCCATCATTTTCGCATGCGCGACGCATCCATGCAAAATTTAGGCGGGATGCGTTCGCTAACGTAACAAGCGCCCAGTAAAAGCACCTATACTTTCCATCGCCTCTTTGTCTTCGGCGGTCACGTCTCGAGTTAGAAAAGGAAGGAGACGATAGCTCCCATGCGTTTGGACAACGCATATCGCATTCGGTAAAAGCTGGTTTTGACGACCGCCGGCGCACATTCCCATGCATGGTATGCCTGCAGGAGCTATGTCGGCAATTTAAATATTACGGCTACTCAAAAACGTGAGATGTAAGTAGCAGGAAAGCTCCTGTGGGCCTGGAGCTCGACGAAATACGGATACACTGATTCCCTTTAAAAAATATAATTAGCCAACAACATTTTCTCGTAATTAAAATGTTGCTTTTTACTTAACCTTTGTGGAGGAGAGGTAATTGTTAATTTGCACCTCAATTTTCTACTGAATTTAACATGGGGGTATAATGTCAAGAAGATATTTCGTGTGTTCGTATAAAGCCTCAACACGGAGAGATTATGGGTCGTAAAAATTGTGAAGGTTTTGCGGTGGCATATTTGTACCAATGCGCATGACAGTGAACCGATCCATTCGGTGGAACCTTGGCCATTCCCATGTCGGCACCGAAAACAATATTCAAATCGATTCACGCGCGCGTCTCCGTCCGAATTTTGCAGCGTTTGATGCGCCCGCGCCGATTCCGACAAATCCGTCGCGTCGGAAGTGCGTGGCGCGCGCCTCCCGCTGCCACCGCCGCCACTGCCGCCGTCGATGTATCGATAGGCTTACATGTCGACGACCTCGATCAGGATCCCCGATAATGAACATCTGGTTACCCGTTACTTCATAGATTAATAACCACGACCACAAAAACCACAAAAAATATTTATTATTATTTACTGCTGTATCGTTTTGTTTTCAAACAAAACATGTGACGATTGTAGACTCAGCCATCTAATTCCGGTTAAAAAATATGGTCGATACTTTACTGAGTTATATTTCATCGATGTGCAAATGATCGACATTGCGTATTCCCCTCACTAATCCGCGACACACTAATATGGTCACACAATGCACTTATTATTCGACAGTTCTGTTTCTAAGTAAAGTGCATACGGATTGAATGCCATGTCGATGTGACGTTGCGTCTGCCCTTTCAATGACTTGAATAATATTAAATTAATTAGGAAATAAAACAGATACTGCTCACATTCATATTTGGGTGTCACCAATTATGGACACAGTCACCAAATCGAAATGAATAATTTAATCGGTTCAATTTCAATAGCTTTGTAAAGACAAAATAGGAGGTATTTTAATGTCTGGCGTGACTTTGTGTGCCTTCTGTTAATACACAGCAAGATAACTATGTAGGTAACCAATCCATTTAAATAAGTCATTGCAATGGATAAAAAATCTATTGTATTCTATGTTTGGATTCCAAAATCCTGACTTTAGGGATTTTAAAGTTCTTTTGACGATTCGACAGGTAGATCCTATTGTGATCGGTCCCGGGAATATTACCGTTAAGATGATCTTGTTTGTAGCAATAAAGATTTACTGACGTAATGGGATAAACAATAGCATTTAAAATGCCTTCTAAAGTCAGATTTCTATACTTTGTTGAGATGTCATAAAACACAGGTAAAGGCTACCTCACTTACAAGAAATCCGCCTAATTGCTTTAACACAATCTTTAAAGCATCGTCTTACGGACCGACACCTTTGAGTTTTAAAATTGTAAATATGTCACGGATATCCTTTTAGAAAACTGTAGATGGTTGGGGCGTTTGTTAATTATAATGTTTTGTAAACGGATACACTCAGATAAACAAGTAGGTACACACTTTGTGTAGCTAGAAACATCAAGGAATATTCTATATCAAAAGATATCTTTAAAAAATACCTGATAGCTTTATTTGAACTGCTTGTATTGTAATAATGTAAGCCAGATAAAACAGGCAAGTCTTTAAAATATTGCATTTTTAAATATGGACGATAAAAAAATGTGTGATTAGCAAAAAATCATCAGTTTATGCCCAAAAGACTTCCTAGAGAATGCTGTGCCCTCTTGACCATGTCAACACGCATGTTATCTATCACTTACACATATATTATCTACGAGTTTAATAGCCACAGTATATCAGTGCGTGAGCACGTTTACATCTCAGTCTGGAAGCTGCCACAAAACAGAGATTAGAGTTCGTTCACACAGGATTTTATTCCTCGCATTGGCTGGCCCTGTATCACTTTGAATAGGATTGTAATGTTGAATAATAGCCTTTATTACGTTGACTTTGGGTCTGTAAGTGAGACAATTTTATTTTATTTTAGCCTGGATCGTCCCACTGCAGGGCAAAGTACTCTTTCCATTTTTTTCACATACCTCGATTTTTGGCTACAATGGGCCAGTCATTCAAATGACAATCGAGATCACCCTGCTAATTGCTTCGGGAAAATTGATCCCGTGCATTGTGCTTACGACGTTTTATGTCAAATTCTAGTTAAGATTTTTTACTCCACGCGCGTGAATATTTTGTACTTTTGGAAGAGGAGTGAAAGTAGTGATCGCTAGTACTGCTGCATCCTCCATGGTATCGGTATCGATGCGCGCGGGCATATCGGTGCAGCTCTTACTCATTTGTTGTTGTAATTGTAAAAGGGATGGCGGATGAGATAAGTGGGTCGGTGACATTTGGCTCCGGACGATTACTGGCGATTATGCACTTTGTGCGTTGAACTTTCCTACGAGCTTTGGTATCGAGCTTTGATAGGAGACAGTGCCTACGCTTTGATTTCAACTATCAATCATTGTTATTATGAGTTATATCATTGACTTTAGTAGCTTTTACAACTGATTTGTTGTTATAATTTAATAGTCCTTAGTATTCCAAGACCAAGTCGAATACCTACACTACGTACATTATGTCAAAATTTACGCTCTATTGACATCTTATTTAAAATATGATTGTTTGTTTTTTAAGTGAAAACTTTTTAGACGAATTTGTGCATTTTTGAGGGGGGCAAAAACCAATGAACTCGCAACACTGCTACGTAGCCGATACCACTTCGGAAAAGATCGACAAACTTCGCCTTAAGTCGGGGGGCGGGAATTTTTCAAGATTCCACTTCTGATTTTGATCTTCAACCTATCTCTCACAATTTTAGTCAAATCTATTAATAAGCCTATTGTTTTCTTTACCTAAATATAACTATTTAGATAAATAAAACAATTTGTTTCATTGTCGTTGACTTACAAAAGTTAGAACAATAAATAATTCATCTATGGTATTACTCATTTATTCTTTTACATTGTTACACATATAATCCCGTTGTCCTACAAAGTCTCAGTGAGCAATCCGGTTCCGACTAACCCTCCTTATCACGTGCCCGGATATTCGACTGAAAACATCTACTAGTACGCATAAATTCCCATACGATACATGTAGGTATAGATAGTTCGAATCTATCTGTACGATACTGACCACTATTACCGCTATCGCTTCCGTTTACGATAAATGGTAGATAGTTGGCAATCTATTGTTCTAACCGCTGTTAGATCTGGATAGGCCGTGTTGGCCTGTTGATGGGATATGGCTTTGAGAGGCTCGAATGTGTCGTAATGTACAGGCAATCCTATTATGTGTTAAATAACGATAAGACTGAAGAAAAGGTGTAAAAAGACCACTCTCCAAAACTAAAGATCCTTATATCAAAACTGAACCAACAAGTATATTGTAATATGATGCTGTCTACCCTGAAACAATCAAAATTTATTGGAAATCAAAACGTGGATATATGATATTAGTGTTCTTTTTAACTTACTTTTCCAATCAAGGTAAGCCTCTAGCAGTAGTGATGATGAAATGATAAACTTCTTGTTGAGATGATGATCGTAATGTCGTATCTCAAAAAGATATTTAAATCCGCAACGACCAAATAATTAACTGCGCCAACCTTAATTGTTGAATCAGTCAATAACGCCGTCGCTTACAAATGTGGATATTTGTAATCGGTGCCAGGACGTGATCCCGCGCGTCGAGACTTTTCCCAGACACGCGCACTCACTCTCACTGCAATTCCTATGTCAATCAGGCAGGATAATCGCCAAACAACAGTTATTTGACACAATACACACTATACTTCTAGGGAGTGCTAATCGCTTCAACGAACAATGAAGTGTCCACTACAACTGCTTACATGGTAAACATGGATAAACGTTTTCTGACTGGAATAATAAGATGATCGTTTTAAACAGAGTAGCGTTTCTGGTTTTATTTTACATCGTGAGTACTGGATATTTTTCTGCGGTTACTTTTTTTTTAACACACGCTGAAGAGCACTGGTGGTCTAGTGGTAGCGGCCCCGCCTTCCGATCCAAAAGGTCGTGGGTTCAAATCCAGTCGTGTACCAATTTTTCTGTAGAAATATGTAGGTGCACTATGCCCGTACTCTCAAAACGGTGAAGGAAAACATCGTGAGGAAACCAGCGTGTCGTAAAACCTAAAAAAGTTCGAGCAACACGTGTCAAGAGTCACGCAAAAAGGGCCAAGCCAGCGGCCTACTTGCGGAAAAACCAGCCTGCACATCAAGTGCGGATGATAAATGTGCCGAATTTGCCGAACACATGCTGAAAATTAAAGCTCACGTCTCAATAAAACATTCCTCTACATGGGTATGAATGCGTTGACTAAAATCGCCATTGGCTTTTATCAACGTATGAATTTCAGCTCTAACGATTTTATGATCATAATTTAAATAAAGAATGACCGATGCGGTCATAATGAGAAACAATTTATCCTAATCTCGCTAGATAGACCTTATTAGCTGCAATTGATTCCACCTAAATTCCAAATGGTTCCAATGCCAAAACGAATCAGATACAGCGATGAAAGATAGTCCAGAAGCCAGGGTTACGGTGTCAATTGTAGCCGTGAGATGACTTAGTTGAATACTAAATAAACCAGTGCTTCATCTCGATACAAGACTGACTCGAACCACACACACTGACGCAGAACTGCTATAGTAATCTACCAGCACTAAGCTGTGTGAGTGTGATATTATCTTTGGGTGTTACATCTTACACTTATCGTTACCCAAGGGGGCCGTTTGAAATACCCACCTATTTATTCAATATTTATTTATTCTATTTATTGAATACTTATTTATTTGATAGGAAAAAAAATAGGAAAAATTTTCTGAATATTTCGTTAACTAGGTGTATTAGTTATCAATAATGAATTACAGAATAATAATGTATTCTAAAAGTTTTTACTAACATCTTTATTTAATTCTTTAACGCGCTCTGTAAAGACCAATTTTTGATTAGTAGTGTACCGCGTTTACAAACTTTTATATTGTTTAAGTCTTGTGCCGTAAAATAAACTATATACCTAGTTATCATGAAATAAAATATTTTTGTTGAAACAACAGTAGAAATTTTAGGAATCCATCTAAGTTGCACTACTGGCTTTTGTTTTACTATGACATAGGCCTGTATAACTATCGTTTTAAACGTTGATTAATCAGGAGCACTGATTCTAAATATAGTGGCTTATGCTATCGCTGATGTCAGCATAGCTGGTGATAGCCAGGATTATGATATTAAGATATCTGCAAGAATTAAAAAGGCTAATATACCTGCATCATCATCATCATCACCCGCAGCCTGACTTAACCCACTATTGGGCATATGCCTCTCTTTGTTATTGCTATTCATTACGATCCCGGCAAGATTTAACCCACTAATATACCTGCATTATAATCATCATCATCCGCAGCCTGACTTAACCCACTATTGGGCATATGCCTCTCTTTGTTCTTGCTATTCATTACGATCCCGGCAAGATTTAACCCACTAATATACCTGCATTATAATCATCATCATCCGCAGCCTGACTTAACCCACGGCTGGGCATATGCCTCTTTTTGCTCTTGATATTCCTGGGATACCCTCATCCATCTGCAACCCACGACGTTGACAATGTCGTCAACCCATCATGCTAATGGACGCTCAACGCCTCTCTTCCCAGTCTTCGGCCACCACTCCGTCAATATTTTGCCTGCCAATACCGGCATAACTTTTAAATTTGATTGCTTCTCTATAAAATCAAAACAAGGCTCTGAAACTCTAGTTACTTGTATTGTAAAAAAATCGGTTGTCTGTAAAGTTGGTTTACTGACGATAGTTTAACGTGACAACGTCATAAGAAAATACACAGATGTCGAACGCTGCCGAACGCGGAGGCCGATTGTGCCTCTTTGTCGCTCGTTCCGCGCCCTCGCTTGCACTTCCAGCCTTAAATGGAACGCCTCAGAGCGAGGTAACGCCGCTAGAGTCATGTTTTTTCGTGCGTGCAGCCGGCTCCATCGAATTATAAGACTTTGTTACGTCAAAAAACATGTGTAATTCAACAAGGTTTAAAATTCACATGCTAAGTTCTAACCGTGAAGCATTGTTATAAAATAGTAATTGTTATCCAGGGTTCATGCGAGCAAAGCCAAAGGTGAAAGCTAGTAATAATTGAAATAGCTTTGATTGATAAAGGTTGCATAAAAAAAGCAATAGCAATGAAAAACATTTGTAATATTTTTATCGATGGGTATGTCCTTGTGAATACGTAACACGAAGCGATATTAAAATAATCTTTTCTGTAAGAAAATATACAGGGTGTTACAAAAGTACCTGTAAAGCCAAAAGGAGGTTAAATGGGGTCTTTTAACGAGTCCATTCACAATATTTAAGAACCGTAGTAGCCCTGTATAATATACACCAAACAAATAAATAAATATTATTATTTTAATGTTAATGTAATAATAAATATTATTATTTTAATGTTAATGTAATAATAAATATGATTATTTTAAAACTATTAAAGTAGACAATTATAAGGAAAGATAGGTACCTATCTACGTAAGCCTTTCTGTTAAATAATCTGGTTCCCTGACATGACAGCTTGCTAGGGTTGGCAAGGTTTTATTAACAATAATGTATGTTTTTTACGGGGTATTTTGTAACACGTTGTATATTTACTGATAATCAAGTATTCAAATGCAAAAAAATAAAATGTGCGTGGGTGTCTAAAACAAGGATCTAGTTCGATCAAGTGGCATTTATATGTTGGTTATCCAATCATAACTTGCACATTTTATATGTTTACTTAACAGGTGATTATACAATGGAATCATTTAAAACGATTATGACTTTTAAACAGGTGTAAAAAAGCTATAAAATATTTTTTATTGCACCTCTATACGTTAAGTTTATTAAGCAAATGAATAAATAATTCGAAAATTTATGAATATTCAACAATTTGAACGAATATCTGTCTTTAAACGGTTACTATTAAATAAAACTCAATTAATTAAAGAGATTCAACATTTTATTACAGAAAATATATTCTATAATACTCGTTAATAAAATACATACCAAGCTGTTTTAATTTCCAAAAGCTAATTTGTACAGTTAATCTAAATTATCTGCTGAAGATGATGTCGTAAGATTAAGGTGAGATCAAACCTTTTGGATCTTTTATTACCGATAAATGTATATTAAACAAAAAATAGATGATGTTAGTGAATATTTTAAACAGCACTCAAGTTTTGATTTCTTCAGGCTGTTGATGAAAACGTTCAAGAAAATTGAATAGTACAGACATTGAATTTAGATTAAAACATACTTAGGCCTTTGCTAAACAAATAAGAATATGAGGTGAAACTGAAGCTTTGTTTTGCAAATAGCAAACCAAGGCATATTAAAAATTTGTGTTCAAAATTTGGATCAAACTTGCACTGTTTTTTTTTAATTTAGATTCTTGTTAGTAACATCGTCGATGCAACTATTTTAAATATTAGATTCACCATTTTTGACACTAACTATACAATCAGCGGCACTAGAATGTATACAATTTTTAATTTTTTAATCTCCCAGCATTGTATGGACATTTACGGATTTACGGGGTTATTACTAAAAAAAAAAGTAATTGTCTTTTCTATAAAATAATGATACATAAAGAATGGGCACTGTGCCATAACCATAATCCTAAGTTCTCTATTGTCTTAAAAATTATTAAATTAAAACATTCCAAAAATACTGACGCTGTTAGAGAGTTACACTCTTTGGCAGTTCGTGCTATAAAATTGGAATCAAAACGCTTTGTATGAGAATGTGGCTTATCTTTCATGAAGTTCAGGTGCAGCAGTCGACTGTACCTTCGAAAAAAGAACAAACACTACGTTCGTGTCTCAATGATAAGGCTGTGGCAAGTAATTCGCGTGTAAGTGAAAATTAGGTGGTTATTAGTTACAGTGTGCAATTACATCGATTCACTGATATCAATGGTTGAAACTTGTTGTGTATAGCTAATTATGAACACCTTGTAGGCGTAATCATACTTCGTGCGAATACATACATTTTATTTTATAGCGACGCGGGACGCTTGTATCGACATAGTTATATACACCTGTAACTATATCTTCAAGCAAAACTAACAGCTGAGTACACAAACACGTGATTTTTTCACAGATTTCTACATAAACTAAATTCTTTATGAATATGCGGCATTTCTGTGTTTATTTTTAAAATATCGTCGAAAACGTTTCTTCTTGTTAATTATAGCGGACGGGTTTTTTTAACGACTCATTCACGCAAAACCATTCAGAAAACTGTTTTTTTCTCACATTTTAGTTCTATTGATATATTTTATAGGCATTTGAGATATTAATTTAATTCCTGCGTATTATTCAAATTTACTGTTTTCTTGCCACTTTAATTATAAGCTTAATATTACTCCATCCATCCATCCATCCAATCATATCAATAGTGCTATGATTGGAGGGTAAGTTAGTAGATGATAAGTTCAGTTTTTAAACAAACTTTGCTGCACGTGTTAACAATAAAAAACAAAAAACAATAGCTGTAGATTTTTTTGTTGTTTCCGTCAGTGTCGAGAATCATCTTAGGGATAAATACAAGTTCTGGGATACCCTGTATACAGAATTATCTTTCACCAAAATAATATAATCTTAAAATAATTTGTGGTGTACAAAATACTCTACTTGTACTCAATATGCATAATACAATCTAATAGAATAATGAATACAACGTTCTTTAGTGTATCGGAACGGTTGAAATAATGGAATATTTCATACTTTTCGCATTTTTTTTTCTGTCAGCTTGTTGTATAAAAAAAACTGACCACCGGTACCCGCGTCTGTTGCGTCTAGGAACGTTAACAGGAATGGATTAAGACTATTTTAGACGCTATTAGTTTTTCGTTAGAGCTTTTGAGCTCGTGCCTAGGCATAAAGTGGATGTTTAAGAAGCATTTACATTGTTTTCTTTAATTCATATGTGAATACATTGACAGGCCTCACAGCTCAGTTGGTAGTAGTTACCTTCCGCACAGGAGGTCATGGGTTCGATCCCCACCACAATATTGATGTGGTGAACCAGTGTTCACCACATAAATATTTGTTTTCGACTGAGACAGAGAACAAACATCTGTTTGTTGGTTATACTCGTATGTCTGGGTTTATAGTGTATTCTTATTTTGATTAGTATTTACAAAACAAGTATATTATGTATGTTATGTGTTCAGCATCAACAGTATTACACGATCAGTAATACCCACTTTTTCCTTCATCAATATCATATAATTTTATACGCAGCGCAAATTGTGTTCAAGACTCATTTTTATTCTATCACTGCTATTATTCGTCTTGGTTTCATCTCGTCGTATTGCTACATATTGTGGAGGCTGCCAGTCTTCATAGACCAAACATTTTTGTGCTCAAATAAATACATAAAGACGTTAGTTTGTTACCTGGATGTTATAATGTATTGGAGTAATAATTATTAATAAATCTATCCATAAACAATAAAACATATTTTGAACAATCCACACAACACTATCTAGCCCCAAATTAAGCAGAGCTTGTTCTATGGGAAACAGACAGCTGATAATATAATACTTGTTTTTTTTTTTAATGTCTCATAAGGTTTAACGTCTTACATTATTCGCCTTATTGGGATAACCCTTCAAGACTAAAGAGAAAACTTCATTTGCTACATTGTAACATCAAACAGCCTATTGGCTCTGTAAAAACAATATTCACACGCAACAGAGATCCGCCTAATCCGTCCTGCACCTACACAAACAGATGCGTACGCACACGCATACGGCTGCGTAGTATGTCTGTACGCAGTATGTCTGTAGCTGTACGCAGTATGTGGGTAGGCTAATGATAGCAAGCTTCCGTCGCGTCACACCTGAGAGCCCGTAACCGACATCGGCTATAGATACCTAACCCTCACCCTTAATTCAGCTAACGCGGGATTATATAGAGCTGATACTACCATTAAAGAATCCTAACAACACCTTAAGCTTGAAAGTTTGATCGTGCTTGGCTGACATAATACGAGTATGTAAGTATGTACAGCAGTCATGTAGAGCTCACTTATAAACGTTACTACAGTTAAAATTTGTTTAAAATTGCTCAAAATCAGTTGGTAAGTGATAGCAAAAGTTGAAAAAAAAATATCTTTTGACAGATTTTACATGTAAAGCTGTAGATTTTGGGGTTATGATGAATGTTAGTATTAATTGCCACCACTGATCTGAATGAAACTTTGGAAATGCCGAACTTTGATAGCTTTCCTCACATGAGAGAAGCTACTTACATGCTTAAATAACTAGTTTATTTTCTTGCAATCGTTTCGAAATCATAAGCATCTATTTCAAATTATATATTCAGGTAGGTAAGTAATGTAAGATTATCTTTAAACCTGAGGTGCATTATCCATGTAACGTTCTTAAAGTGATAATAATTCAACATAGCTTAGGTATAACTTGAAGCAGAAGAAGAAGAAATTGAGTTTATCAAACACACATTCACTGGAAATATATGTCAATAATATATTCATATCAACAGTAGCAAATAAATCTTAGATAGTTAATAATATCTAATCTTTTGATTAGTTTGATTTAGACTTTCAAAGTGGTATAGCTACTTGACTAAATAGATTATAAAGTAAATCTAGACAGCATAGATAATAATTGTAATAGACGATAAGTGTAAACGTACCTTATTTCTAGCAATGTTGCAATTGCTGTATTTTTAATTAATGTAAGGTGTAATTTGATAAGTTTTGTAAATAAGCTATAATACAGAATGCAAAATCTCTTAGTATTTTTCCTGCGGTGGCATCTGCTCTATGAAGTTCCTCAAGTGACACGCATAACGAATTACGCAAAGAACACAAAAGCTCTCAGAATTAAAAGGAAAAAGTTCAATTAATCCGAATTTGCTCGCCAAGATTAAGTTCACGATAACCGGCAGTATAGAAACCCTTTACTTCCCGTCCCTATTCACTTTTAAGCCGCTTTAAAAACCAGTAGAGTTCGACAAACAAGGGACTTATAATGCGTAACGGCCTAAGAATTATTCCCAAGAAATGCATCAATTTAGATTAAGTATAAAGGGGTCACAAGCTCAATATTAAATCGATAAACATCTCATATCGATAATCATTCCAATGAATGTATTACCCCACAGTAATAATGTACGTAGCTGGCTGTTATTAGATCAATCAACTCTGGCTAATTAGTGTGTTTGTTGTGACACGTCATAAAAAGTCATAGTTTTATACTTCGACCACATGCAAACGCATTGTAAAATTATTTCCCTCTTAATTAGTAAATAATTTGCATGCACAAGTAGCGATCCCATACTAGGACGATCATTATAATAATTGTATTTTTTCTCGCGAAAAACTTGTGTAACGGTCTGGCTTGCGATTGCCATCGATGCATCCGCCGATAGATCGGCAAACAAGTCGCGCGACTGTGACGAGTTGCTACTGTTTTCACCGTAGACAGACAACGAAGCTTTGATTGTTGTAAAATTCGATGAGATCGCTTTTCGCAGATCGTCGCTCGATACCGCCCACGCATTAATTACTTAATTCCGATGCGTGAGTAAATGTATGCAATTTCTAGCGCAATGGCCGTAATTACATTTTTTCCGTTTAGGCGCAGAAAAGATAATATTTTTGAAAGCTTATCTCTTGTTCATGCATCGTAACGATTTACACTTTCGCATGAAGTAACTGTAGCGACTGAAGCGAGCAGTTTATATCTCGACCTAATAATAAATTGTTTTTGTGTAAAAAATAGCGTTGCGTGCAGGTCAGAGCGTCATTACTTCGGTTTGAATCCGCAACTTCCTTTACCGAAACAATTATTATTTTACATTCGAAATTTTTCTTTGTGTGCGTGAGAATTCGTGGCTTGTAGGGATACTCCATAATTATTAACTTACGCATCACGCATGTTTTCTGTGTCCTTCGATTGTATCAAAAGCGTTAAATTCATTAACCGTCTCTGTAAGCTGGACATGTCAATACAATACCAAACTCAACCTACCCACATAAAAAGGGTAAAGGTGTATCATGCTCGTATTTATGCAATTCTTGGTAAATAGTTTATTTATGCAATCTACTCGTAAAACCTGAACAAAAACTGATGGCAAACAGTTGCATACCTAAGGAGCCTGTTTATTAATATTAATTAATTTGCATACACAATGGATTACAGCTATGACTGTACAGCCAGAGACAGAAGCAAATAAACGTAATGATGGTTTGCTAAGTTTTAATACAAGCACAATTTTAATTTAAATTTTGAACTGTACTCGACATTGAATCAAGCAAGTTTGCATCAAGCAATTTTCTTCACACAGAGAAAGAGTATTCTTCAATAAAAACTGATTATGCTGACTGTACCTATATACTTGCCCGGTTATAGTTAACTGTTAATCAAGCATGAGTTTGAATCATATCCAATTCCATCCACCATCTTTTAATTTAGATAAACGAACGTCTTTAAATGCACACTAATTTATTATTGTGCGTAGAACACAGATCACAGACGAAATAGAGCTTATTTAAAAATTACTGGTTATTTCGATAAGTGCTTTAAAATGTATTTGATACAGCTAAAGATAAGTTATTGTTTTCTACGGTTTGGTTGTGTCGCCACTATCTCCGTCATGCTAAGTTGCCGACCCTGTACACCTGAGAGTTGGTGCATGTGTGTGCGGGATTATTTGTCGTTGTTTCCGTCATTTCCCTGTGCGCAGGAGTCGTCGATCGCAACGATTGCTCACGCGTTTCGCATCACTCACCCTTACCCTCCGATACCTCGTTCACATACGATTTACATACGATTTTGTATGCAAAAACTTTTTTGTGACATTCTATCGATAATCTAATAGTTACGCAGAGTAGTTTCCGAATAAGTAGCGTAACCGTTTATGCGATTATTGGCTGCGTTTTCAATCGGAATAAGAATTTCTTGATATACCTACTTTTACAATCATATTATATAACCCAAAGTAAACTTTGCTATTTAAAGAAGTTTAAAGTGCGCTGGACTTTGCTTTACGATGCTTTATGATGAATCTTTTTTTACTTATATTGGTATAAAATGAAATAAATAATTAATTAAACAAATATTTACAAAATGTACAAAATACACAATGTAAAAAATAGAGAAAGTTTAAAAGAACTACAACAGTCGAGCTATCTGCAGACCGTTACAACAAATCTAGAGATAGCTCAACTGATCCAAATCAGTTCCAGACGGATCATAAATTAATAGTCAACGAGACATGACACCATATTGAGAAACGGGAACTGTTGCTGATAGAAAAAACAATGCGTGATGAAATGTAACGATAAAAAATTAAAAAGAGTTACATCTAAAATTATCAAAGTTAATCATATTTAATTACGTTTACGATTTTAATTGTTCCATCAGCCCTGTTTATTTGCATGCAACTACAGTTAAAAGTAAGTAAACTTACCGATGCAGATTATTAAAACGATAAGTAACCTCGTTTTACGAAAAGTGGTTTCACAAGTTCAAAAGTCGAATAGCAACAAACACATCTGCCCAACTCTCATTGTACTTTTGTGGTTACGAATTTAAAAATAAATTAACAACTCATTATTTAAAAATTTAAATCGCACAATGACCACTTGGACTACTTACAATAATCGCGTCGTCGATTTGTTCCAATAATTTGAGTCGAGTACTAAAAACTGTGGAGCCAACCATCCATGTCTCCACTAGAAATAAAGGTACGCACACATGCTCTGGGCGTGACCGAATGCAACCCCACTCTCGCATTGTTTATCCCACGATTAAAACGAATTCAAAAATACTAACTCGGCACTCGAAAATTAAGCTCGAGTGGTACTACGGAACCTTTTGTTTTAGGGACAATGCGCGATACACGCAGCCCTCCTTGCCGCTACGAAAACTTCGAACATGGCTTGGCTATTGTACAAAAACAAAATCCAATTTCAGTTCACAGCGAACGCGCTGTGATATTTCAAATTTGTCACAGGATTTAACCGGACAAATCGTATTTTTTTTCGGCGAGTGATGTAGGTAGATAATCGACGGATTTTTTATAATGTCAGCTAATGAGTCCGAAATGTTTCCAAAAAACTGATTTCCAGTTACCTTGCTAGTTGGCTCTTGCCATTTTGGTAGAAGGTGGTATGTGAAAAATACGCAAAACGTTAATTGCGAAATAACGAGTAGATAATTGAGTAGTTTTGTAGGAATTTTCCACTTTGTTAATAATGCGATAAATGCATTTGAGGTAAGCCGTAATAAGATTGCTAAGTGGTTTTTTTCTAAAATTCTTTATTTATTTAGCTAACCTATCAGATATTCTTTGGTACTTTACTAATAGACACTAACCACTGTCAATTATAAACAGATTGAAGTTGTTATTGTTTATGTTATTTTTGGTTATTTTTAGTTGTGTTATGTAGTTTTTATGGTATTTTTAACAAACCTTTGCACAGTACTTGGAATGAAAGGGTAACGAACTTATATTGTTACGTCCTGAATTTTCCTAGGTTTTAAAGAAAACCTTATAAAAATAATTCTTACAAAAACAACCTATAATAACAGTCTTATACTTTTTAAAAAACAAATGGAAACCGGTTTGACGTATTTATTTGAGATGAGGAACAGAAAATTACAAACTTGGTATCTATTCTAACTTATTTTATAATGTTCCCAACAATAATGGTTACCTACCTATGTGGCTAAGCGTGGATTAAAAGTGGGGTGCACGACGCTGACGCAGACGACAGCTGACAAGCTAAAAACTCTTTCAAATAATATCTAGTACTTTCTAGTGCTATAAAAATAAGCAGTGGGAAAAAAAAGAATAGTATACTATATACCTAAAGGCGCGACCTTATCTACAACTTTCATTGATTAGGAACATCAACACAGTAGGTATCTTAAAAAACCTTGTAAAAGGTTAACAAGTTATTTAATATTTTAATCATAACACAAATAAAACCTCGACCATCTTCAAATGCCGCCAATGAAAATAATGCACAGAATTCCGATTTAAATATTAAAGTGATTAAAATATTAATAAAATATATAGCTGGCATTCCGACACATCGTTCGTTTAGACTCTACACGAATAACGTCGACAATAAAAAATGTGTATTTTTCTGCAAACATACCGAAGCGTTCGAGAATAATATTTACGCATGCTTTATCGTCAATCAATAATTAATATCTGGTGGTTCGACGGCTCAGACGCTCCCGAATTTCGCCGAGCACGACGAGGAGATCGCGTTCGCGTAATCGAACCGACAAAAAATAAAAAATGAAGCAAATACGAAATACTCCATTACTGGCGTTCCTACAGACGTCTGTGGAGACGGCTTTTGTGTTTGTTTTCGTTCGAGCGAATTAGGGAAGGATCATTTTGCTTCCTTTCAAACAGTTTGATGTTTAAATTATTTTAGTACTAACTGAGATTTTATGTGGGAAAGTTGTTGCCCTTAAATTATTTCTTTGAAATATCAGTTTACATAAATACCTACTTATAGCACAATATTTTACCGATACTCCTTGAGTCAACCTTATCTCTTCAAATCTCAACACATTTATTCAAACAAAAATTGTCAGCTTCACCATGGTGCGAGCTCAGCACTATCGATACAGTCCAATACTTTTCAAAAAGTATACAGGGTGGCCTGATTAATTAAGCAAACCTCAAAAAAGTGTTTGCACCGCCCGACGCCACCCGTGTTCCGCGCTCCACATTGTGTATGCAAGCCGCGGCCGCCCGCTGGCCACGTCAGCTATTTGCTCATGTCCAGAGGGCTAAACCATTCAAGGCTAAGAAGCGTGGGCCAGTTTTTGGCTGTTCTGATCCTCGAAGAATTTTTTTTTAGTACTTAAGTCCTAACTGGTCTAACGAGTTAATACGAAGCACGTAATTTTTATTCTCGAAAAATGCAATTAGATGGAGCTGTATTTTTGTATTGCTTTTTAAATGGTTCACGATAATTCATGGCTTATCGACCTATAAGATGCTATAAGTAAATATCTATGGTGGGATACATGCCAATAACTACAAAAGGCCTACGTAGCAAAGGGAAATCGGGATGCAGATGATGATGATGATGTAAACTAGCGAAAGGCGAAGCGGATTACCGTTCATTAACATTTCAAGATCTAGCATTCGATGAATTGAATAGAAAAAGCGGATATCACGTGCGCGTGAGCATCCAAGAATTTTAACCGTTTTTAGGGTTCCGTAGCCAAATGGCAAAAACGGAACCCTTATAGATTCGTCATGTCTGTCTGTCTGTCTGTCTGTCTGTCTGTCTGTCTGTCTGTCTGTCTGTCTGTCTGTCCGTCCGTATGTCACAGCTATTTTTCTCCGAAACCGTAAGAGCTAGACTGATGAAACTTGGCGAGTAGATGTATTCTGTGAACCGCATTAAGATTTTAACATAAAAATAAAAAAAAAACTATAAATTTCGGGGGTCCCCATACTTGAAACTGAAACTCAAAATTTTTTTTTTCATCGAACCCATACGTGTGGGGTATCTATGAATAGGTATTCAAAAATGATGTTGAGGTTTTTAATATCGTTTTTTTCTAAACTGAATAGTTTGCGCGAGAGACACTTCCAAAGTGGAAAAAAGTTGGTCCCCCCCCCCTCTAACTTCTAAATTAAGAGAATGATAATACTAAAAAAAATATATGTTGTACATTACTATGTAAACTTCCAACGATTTTTGGTTTGAACGAGATCTAGTCAGTAGTTTTTTTTTTATACGTCATAAACCGTAAACCACAATTTTCCTTTCGACGAACTACAAGAACCTTATTATGTTACATCAAATAACATAATATACAGGTTCTTGTAGTTCGTCGTGCTACGGAACCCTTCATGGGCGAGTCCGACTCGCACTTGGCTGCTTTTTTACTATTGTTAGTTGCAACAAAATAGTATGATGATATGAGATAGCGTTAGTATCTTCTTGTGCACCTCATTAATAAGAGTAAATACCTAAAGTAAAACAAAGGTCAAGTGCAGACAAAAAGAGATATACTTTTACTTTTTAGCAAACAAACCCTAAAAATTACATTTCGTGTTACATTTCAACGTCGTCAACGACAGTCTTATACTAAAAGTGACCCAATGATGCATCTGAAAAATGAAAGCTCGCGGAAACTTGCTAGATGAAGGAATCTAAATCATTTTTCCCTGACTGAATCTATTACACGGGTATTTATCGCGATAAACACCCGTATAGATCCAATATGTGTTATGATCGCGAATGGTAAAAGTATCTTTCCCCGAATATGAATTTTACAGTGGCCTTTTTCAGTGTGATGGTGCGAAAAATTTAAAAGAAAGTGAATTTTTTTTAAAGTGTAATATATATTTTACTATCTTTCCCTGAATATGAATTTTAGACTAGAGTGGTCTTTTTCAGTGTGATGGCGCAGACTATCTGGTGCTGTCAAGTCTGATTAAACTAAGCTCGACATTACCATGAACGATCACCGAACACCCCAGCATTCCTGCTCGTAATCTTAAGTAGTGTTTGCATAGATTCCACAGCTTTCATCCATAATTAATTGCACTCAGTGTGGAGATCATCCTTATTAGGTGGCCGCAAGACGATGCTTCCGGGTCTTCCCTCGAATCGTTTTAACGGACGATGCCGTATACGATATCTTGGTAAGCTTTTTGTTAAGAAAACGGCAGCGGGATAAGGCATCTTTGAAAACATTAGGCCTCACTCATTACAGGCTTTGATAAACAGCAGCAACAATTGGATAAACAACTTTTTTTTATACAACTAAGTGGACAAACAAGTATACGGCCCACCTGATGTGTAGCGGTTACCGTAGCCTATGGACGCCTGCAATACCACAGGCATCACAAGCGCGTTGCCGCGTTCTTATTATTTTTTGTTTTTTATATTTTTATCAGGCTTCTCTCAATTCGACCTTTTTTGTTTAGTGCATAATTATCTGTCATTACATCAGGTCATTGTCCAAGGTTCCATAATCGTCATTTTTACGATAATATAAAGTAAATAAATCAAACATATTGAAATATGATACGTCTATATTCGATCTGATCTTGATACGTCTTTATTCGGATATGATCTTAATTCACTACTAAAAAAGAGTGCTCGATTTATTTGGGCAATGTGTTCGAATTACATTAAGAACAACGAAAACTCTAGCCTAGTCCAAGTATCCCTAACGTCAACGGTTTGTGAATACCAGTGATCTACTATCGCTAGCGATAGTGGCGCTTTCGATTCCAAAACGTTCTAACTCGTGCTTAGTCTCTTTTAATTTGCGCAACTGTCCATGATCGTTATAATATGAAATAAACTAATAGCTAATCACGCAACTGCTACCTAAATAATATCCGTCTGTGTCTATTGTTGAAGAAACAAGCATGTCGTTTCAATTATAAAGTAAATAAAACTATTGTACAGTGCGCCTTTCATTTTTGGCGGATTAGGCAACGTGTTTTATACTTATTTCCAACTGTTGTGAAATTTATTAGATTTGGAGAAACTGATATAATGTTGTCGAATCTGTTTTTTTTTAAGTTACATTATATTTTGTCATCAAAATCACAGATTAATAATAATGACTTATATGTTTAATAAAAGCTATCTTTTATGCTACAAGCTCAATCAATTAAACTGAAGGAGCTAGGCCGTTTGAGTACTAAGCTTTAATCCTTTTCAATGCGCGTTTAATGGTCTAATTGTAAACCGTTGTTGTTCACAAGCAGTGTTGTATGATTCTTTTGGTATCCGGTCTAGGTACAATACCTTTACCTTCTCTGCTCACGGTACGATTACGGGTTCGAGCTGATGGATCTTTTCTTCAGCTCGAACCCGGAATCGTACCGTCGTATTGCCGTCGTAGATTCGGATTAAAACAGGAACTAAATATCATCTATATTTAATTAGGTGTTTACTATGAATAGTCGGTTTTTTTTATCACTAAAAATTAAGTTTGTAGTGGATGTGGAATTGAAATTTCTCGTTCAAAATGCCGTGTTTATTCGCTGTTCAGTGTATGTACTCCTGCTGTAATTGCGTGGAGCGGCGCGCGAGCAGATTATCAGAGGCAAGTGCGTTCGATAACGCATGCGCACGAACGCATGTTATTAAATTTATTCCTTTTTCGACTGAATCTACATAATGAGGGAAGCAAAAAAACAGCGTAATCGCTAGAGTGAGCGTCGCCTTCCCTTGGAGAAAGGCGGGCACTTTTTGTATGTGTATAAATGTTGAATATTTAAGAAATCGTTGAAGCACTCGCAAAATTATTTTGCTGTTATATTATTATGGAAAACTCACGACGATTACCGGCGATTACTCCTTGTCAAAGTGTGGTGTCGAGTCAGACGGACGTGTATTAGCAACGGCTACTTGAATGTATGACTATTTATGAAGAGCAGTGAACAACAGCCTACATTGTTGTTTTCCTGACCGCTATTTCAAAACCCATAATAATATCACCAATTCAACTCCTTGCAATGTTTGTTATTAATAACTGAAATTTGTAAAAAAACAGAGCTGCTATAATAAAGAACTAAACTTAGTTTTAACAAAGATATTTTCCAAAATATAAACCAAGGTTTAATCCGTTTCTTCCAAAACCAACTGACCAACGAACACCAACTGATACAAATTAGAGTACCTACAAAAAAGTATAACAAGTGAGTTGCAGTCCGGCCCTGTACAAGCCGTGGGCTACCGAAATTCCACATCCGCGAGCATGTATTTGGCCCTTTATTCGTTTTCATTATCTCTTCCAAGGGTAGTCATTACGATACTTTGGCGAATTTCCAAAATATGCACGCATTACCTTATTTACGTCGAAAACTCGGAGGCGATCAGGATAGCGAGCGCATTGATCTTACCGTGATTAAAAGATGACAATGTCATACTGCGAATTTCCCATGAATTCTTACGAAACAGAGGCTCATAATTCTTTAACGTCATTACTTGAAGCAATTTCTCAAAGATATGGTTTATAATGATCTGATGTCCGTGAGAAGTTTACGCTGTAACAGGATTGGGGGCAGTAAAAAAGCTCCGCGCGTGTCGTCAGCAGCGGTCCAGCAAGTAGGCAGTAATTTATGGTTAGTTTTTGGCTGCGGCGGGCGCGCAATGCAGCCTCGCGGCTTTTCGCAGCTCGTCTTGTCCGGTCACAGACCCCGCGTCATTCCGTCAATCTCGACTACTTATCCGTCCGCGCCGATCCCTTATATTAATCATTTTTCTCCCAAAAAAACGACCCGCAATAAAGATCATATCGGCGGCCCCGGGAGCTCGGCCGTAGAACGTGCGCTCACTTTCGAAACTTTACAATTGACAAACAAATATCGCAACCAATAGTGCCAATAGGTACTTCTTAAGACGTGTATTATTGCCTTTAAACTGGTTCATTGTGCTGGCAAAATTAATCTTGGGGCTTAGCTGCGTCACAAAGGCGGCGTGGCCGCGCGTATATACGGTGGCTATTACGGACACCACATTATAATTACCTTTTTAAATAGTTTTTTCAGTCGGTGTCGATATTAAAACGTCAATGTAAATAACTTGTTAGCCGCAATCTCATTTCTGACCGATTGGATATTACAATAGTGTACGTGATTTGAGAAAAGTAACGGGTGTCGTTGCTTTATCCGCAAGATGGAGCCTATTACCTACTAGAGTGTCAGTCGGCGCGTGCCGACTAGCCACTGCCAGTTCAGATCGCCGAAGACGCGGATAAAAACCAAAACGATAAAATACGTGCCACGTAACACGTTTTGCTGAACGCATGTTCATTGTGTATACATTTCATGCAATTACATGACAGATATTCCGTTTTATTATTAATTTACAAAATTGAATGTCAACAAGGGTTCGACGTGGTCGTGAAGAACTGCCGAATCGCGCTTAGGTACTGTTAAAGATACAGAAGCAAAAAGTGAATGGTAGCGGATAACAAATTATATAGCGCGCTATAGAGCAATAATTAGGTTTACGCCTAACCATTGTGCGGTATTAAATTGAACACGGAATATTTCACGTACGTAGGTACGTGTCTCATTGCACGGATTATTCTTTACTAAATTCTCTTAGTGGTTTTTGTCGGTGGCACGCGCTACCCACTTTCTATCTGAGGCGTAATTGTGCCTATAACCCTTTTTATATTGGTTTTGAAACTCCTTAGTCATCTTTGGGAATCAGTAACGGTGAATTCGATGGGTGCATCTCTTTGAAATTGATCTGTGATCACTTACATACCTTTGTAGTGTAGATACTTTTGTGGTATGCAGTCATTTTAATTTATCTATCAGATGTTATGATTCTAGTTTACATTATTCTTTAGTTGTTTTCGAACATACTAAAATTAATTAAAGCCATCAACTAAGGGTTCATGTGTCAATCTTCTTCTTATCGTGTCACTGATTCTTTCGAACCAAGTGTGGTGAAAGGATTTTAAGTGAGCCTCGAAGAGGCTCTTTTCGTGCACTTGACACATATTTTCGAACTTTTTAGGTTCTACGATATGCCGGTTTCCTCACGATGTTTTCCTTCACCGTTTGAGAGCACTGGCATAGTGTACATAAATTTTTGGGGAGAAAAACTCATTGGTACACGACTGGATTCAAACCCACGACCTTAGGATCGGAAGGCGGGGCCGCTACCACTAGGCCCACTAGGTGTCAATAGAAGGCTATTAACAAAAAGTCCTAATTTACTCGTTTGTAAAACTAAATGACCATGTACAGTCGGCATCGAAACTTCATTACCGTAATGTAAAGTTTAATTAAAATCCCTTCAGTAGTTTTTACGCGAAAGAGTAACAAACATCCATCCATACTTACAAACTTTCTCGTTTACAATATTAGTAGGATTTTTCCATTGCCGACTGTACCTACTCACCTATTCATTGCTTTATTTATTCTGAAGTCAAACATTACAATTTCAAATCAATAATAAAGAGTAAAAACACATTTTCGAAATCAATCACATTACGTTATCGCCGTACTAAGCGGGCGATAACGCCAATCGCCAGTAATATTCGCTTATCGCTGCAACAATAATCCATAATGGATTAGCTCACAGTGAATATTTTTAAACACCGCTATCAGTACACACATAATCACGGGATTCCAGTTGATCGATTATTTGACACGCTGTGATTTGTTCAAAAACGTGCCGAGTGATAGGTATTTTTTAAAAGAAACTTATCAAAACAAATTATATTTATGTAATCTTCTCCAGTGTTATAAATTAGTCCATACACATTGTATTCGTAATTGGACTCATATTTACGGATCCAAATAGGTTGTAATTAATTATTTAGGCCCGTATTTTTGATAGTTCTGCATTGAAGTGTCAAAAATCCATGCTTGAAGCTTGACTCAGACTCAAGCATTGTCTCTATATCTAAGGGAAACGGCTCTAAGGATGTAGTTGTACTTCATACCTTCATATTTTATGAACTAAACTTCATACTTTTAATTTTTTTCCTGCTTGAATAAATTATGTTTTTTAATATCTTGTAAAATATTTGTTGTTGTTGTAATATGTTTGTTGTAATATACCAGTTAATTAAACTATATAATCTAATTACCGAAACGGTAAAAAGTACGTCTAAAAAATGACGTAAGTACCAAACTAAACATTTAGCAACTGTCAAGACCCGAAACGCACCATCAGTTGTCAAAAACCGCAGAGATTTCCTCAATCAAGGCTAAAGCGATAGCGACATTACAATATGAAACACCTAATTCAATTCACGTAAGTATAAACCGCAGAAATCCATTATCTTTGCATAAGTAAAATACAAGTAAATAATTAATCAAGAATCATGGACAAAAATATTCGTAGGTAAAGAAAAATTACAAAAGAATACCTATGTATAAATACTTAAAGTTCAATAGGTCTCAGCAGTTTGTTACAGATTTAAATTATATTTTTTAGTTCTACTCTAGTACCATAAAATAAATTTGCACTAAATAATCATTAAGAATTTGTTTATTTAGTTTTACTAACGAAAAAGTATGTAAAAATAACATTAGATTTATCCTAAGATCAAACATTTACACACGTTTTATTGTTATTTCAATCCTCCTGGCAGGTTATTGATGAAATGAACTAAAAATCATCAGCAAAAAAAATCGAACACGCTATTGGTTGCATAGTTTATAAGATCATGCTATTAATTGCATATTTTATATTATTGCTTGTCTTGTTTTCTAGGAGAGTAATGAGTATGGATGTGGATGTATATGTGAGCAGAGGTAGACCAAGGAAAACATGGATGAACTGTGTGAAAAATGACATGGATGGGAGAGGAGTGAATGCAGAGATGACGGCTGACAGAGGGAAATGGAGGAAGAAGACATGTTGTGCCGACCCCACATAGAGTGGGATAAGGGCAGGAAGAAGAAAAAGCTTGTCTTGTTTTCTCAAGCATACTGTATACTCAAGTATATTTCTATGCTAACTCTACCAAACATTGTTGTTTTTATCGTTACAACAATTATAAGTAATTCGGTGATCTGATGGTCATAACGAATAGGGTTTGCAGATCATTGTTAACTTGTAATTACTATTGCTTTAAATACTGCTAATTAATGAGGTCTTCGAACAAAATCATCATCATCAGCCGAAAGTGCAATGAGACAAGGAATTATTTGAGCCTTTTCTATCCGCTTAATTCCCAAAATCAACTCACCATGTTATCAGCCTTGCTACGGTTCAAAATTATTACCAATTATTTTGATCAATGAAAAAGCCATCAAGTCAAACAAAGAGAAAAAAAATGTGTTATTACTGGAAACAAATTATTTACATCATTAGTAAACAAATTATTATAATCTTTAAATTAATTAGCAAATTTGTTTGCATTTACTAAGTGCTCGTGAAACATTATAAACCTCCGAATACAATACCTTACCTCAAATTGGAACTAACATACAAAATTGATAGAAAGAGGAAACGGAAATAAGTTTAACGGAATTAAGTTCAAAATTATATACGTAATTACGCAACCAAACTGAACCTAAACATTAGAATACTAATTAACATTAGCATAAAAATAATTTCAGGCTTTCATTTTACTATTTCAGGTACTATTCCTAAATACTGAAACTAGATTTAATATACTTTCAAGAAAGGCTCTATTTCATATTCTGAGTTCTAAAACCGGTTAAAAACAGAGCGGTTCATTAATAACATTTATTTTTAGTACCGGGAAATTGAATAAAGAACCACACGTGCTCTTAAATTTAAAAAAAAGCATACCTACAAGTTATTGCATCACTAAGTTGTATTTTAAATTGTCTGCAGATTTTTTTTTTATCGGATATTAAATAATCTATTTGTAGAAAAATAATAATGTGTGTCACCCTCTTTCAATCGCCGTTGAATAATAATATTACTTCTTACTTTTACTTCTTATCAATTATTTATGTGTCGACATTGTCAGCATTTAAGTTTTCCTATAATATATTTACAAATTAGCTTTTTTTAAATTTAATATACTGACCCTATTTTCTTTGCAATTTTATACGCCTCTGATATTACGTGTTTTTGTAAGGCGTAGTATTTTTCATTACTTATTTTGATATACAATTGACTAACCTGGGAAAGATCGCTGGCTACTTCTGACTTCACTGTGTTGGCTGCTGCCCACGCCTCTGCGAAAGTCTCCATTGCACTCTGAAAGTCCATCTTGTACTATTCACGATGAAGACGACATCGACATGCCGAAAATGTCACTCAACATGTGCACAAAGGTCCTAACCGACATGGAGTAGACACGTCCGCTCGTGCCGGCCGGCGGCACGATACTAGCTCAGCCCCGCCCAGCGCACCGCCCGCGCTGAGAAAAACCGATACCACCCGAGCCTTCGTTTCAGCGCTTTTCTTTTTTTAAGCCGCTATTTTAACGAGTTTCTTTTTTTGCACTCAAGCCCAGCCCACGTTGGTTGGGCGTTCTGGATTATTTACACTTGTAATTCAGTGAGGCTTAATTTGTAGGGGTGTCCGATTAGATTAGCTGGACGCGTTGAGCGCGGCCGCTGTTTCGCTTTATTTCAGCCGGGGAGAAGTGCTAATTCATTTTCAAGAGCTCTACAAATATTGACACGGACTATGTGGCTTGAGTTGGTTTAATTGATTGGAGCCATGAGAGTTTTGGTTTGATACAAACTGAGAAGGATCACTATGATAACATTTGGTGGCTTTATTACACTAACAATGAATTTTTATTTTATGTTCTAATATAAATCTACCGTTTGTCTAAATTGCTCTATAATCTATGTATGTAACGATTCCACGATCATTACATTACTCAGTCAACTTGCTAGCAATTTAAAAAGCTATCAAAGTAACTAATTGTAATATCCATGTAAAATAGCCAAAGAAAGCTTCTAGAAAGCATTTTTATTCATTAAATAAATCATCCCGGCTTCCCGCCTCACCGGGATGTGGGAAAAAATTGTCACGGCTTGCCGTAATTTTGTACGTGGCCGTTTAGAGAACGTTTAACCATTATTACCTACCGGAAGACTAATTTTTCTTAATTTCTGGAGCTTTTCAAACGAGATTTACCGGCTTTTTACATCGCAAATTAAAATATAGGCGGTGTTAGCAAGCAATGAGTTTTTTCATAATTACATTAACGTCGTCGTGAATAATTTCAACTTAGACGACGGCATTTTTCGTACATAAAAGTAACACACATTGTAGCAACGATTACTGTTATATGGGCTTAGTTTTTTATAGAAATATTGTACTTAGACAATCCACTCAACACTATCTAACCAATTTAAGCAGAGCCTGTACTATGGGAATCAGATAGCTGATATAATACTTTTATATTTTTTTGAACATTTTTTTCTGTAAATACATATATACCTACTTTGAATACAATATAATACCCAGACAGAGAATAAGCATCTGTATTCACCACACTAATATTTTGTTCTCGGGAGGATCGTACCCACGGTTTACGGCACAGACATCAGGCAGCAGGGCTACATACTAACGGAGCTGAGAGGCCAGTCAAGTCAAGTCAGTTAGTTGACCGGTGTAATAAAATAAATGATGTTGTAATGTGACAGAGACCACAGGTGACCTGGTGCGTAGCCTAGGAGGCAATGCTTTGTTATAGGCAATGCTAGCCACTTAACATCAGGAATCCAGTAGGCCATGTGTTTGCTCCTTAAGCTATCGATCGATCGGTATAACTATGATCTAAGATTATTTTAGTAAATCCGGCTTAGCCAATTATAGTACCCTGATGATAAATAGAAGTCTCTTATCTCACTCAAGCTAAACACTAAAACAAACAATATTGCCGGTTATCTCAAAGACTATAGACAAATAAACCGTTACAGTTAGAACAAAAGGCACCGAACAAATCTATCATAGCGAGGATGAAACAATTCATGGAGAAAACGGGGCATCGTAGGTAGCGTTGAGGGTGCTTTGTTGTACCGATACTTTGTTTCATAGACAATTGATTCCTTGTCAAATCTGGGTAACGAGCTCTTGAAGGACTTAGCGGCGAGATGAGTAGGTTGGTAATGTTAATTCTATATACATTATTATGTAGATGAGTTTACATGCAATAATTATTGAAATTTTAATCATAAGAAATTGGTGTACGTTTTGACATTTTTTATATTTTTATGATGAGTTTTAGTTTTATTTTTATTTGGATTGCATAGTTTTATTTTTATTTTCTAATGTTTTATTTTTGTGTACAAATGTTTATATGCCTTTAAGCTGACCTAGTGGGACTAACCTAGATTTTATTTACTAACACTTTGTACCTAGGTTTAATAAATATATTAATATATTATTCTAAACTAAACTTAATTCATGCACCGTAGGCCGTGGGTTCGATCTCCACAGTGAACAAATAATTGTGTGGTGATCGCAGATGTTTGTTCTCTGTCTGAGTGTTATATTGTATTCTCAGTATGCATAATATAAAATGTATCTAAGAAGTATATTTATTTACACAAAGAAACTTACAATTAAACAAATATTTACAAAATGTACAAAATACACAAGAAACAGTTGACCTATCTGCAGATCGTTACAAACGATCTAGAGATAGCTCAACTGATCCAAATCAGTGCCAGACGGAAGTATAAGTATAAATATAAGTGTATCTAAGTGTTATATCAGCTATTTGGTTCCCATAGTACAAGCTCTGCCTAATTTGGGGCTAGACAGTGCTGTGTGAATTGTCCACAATATTTATTTATAAAACAAATGCCCTAGAAATCAGTTGAACGGTGAAGAAAAACGTTGTGAGGAAACCCGTGGCTTATTCAGGTCCGCACGTATTGATCATGTCTCTCCTGTGGATTAGGATGACTATAAGATGTGATGATGATATAGGTGCTGGGCAAGCCATCCATCTGAAATCCTGTCTCAGGCACTAAAGCATCCCGTAAGTAGTGAACAGGCATGAGTAAACACCATCAGTTGCCACTGAGGCTATTATCATCTACAATAGATGCCTGTTTATTTTACTTGTACGTATACAGGGTGTCCCATAAGTCAACGTCCAGCCGAAAATGGACGATAGGCTAAGTCATGACAGTTATCAGAAAAATATAAAAAAAAATATTTGTTTTGTAACTTTCGAGTTATGAGTGTTTTAAAAAATCAGGAAAAACTGACACCCTGTGATGATCTTTTAAGTCCTGTGACTACAAATATTAACTTTTTATGAAACTTTTTTCTGCAACGTAAGCATGAATAACCCTTCTGTAAATTACAATTCAAAATTAAGCCATAACTGCCTCAGTTTTCAATGAAATCGAGGAGTTTTGGCCAACATTTCATTTCAGATAATTACATCACCCAACTTTAACCGTCTGTACCGCAAAAAAAAATGTACTACACTATCGTGGCAAGTAACTTTAAAAAATGGCGCATTTACCCAGGATTCCAAAATGGTATAATACTTGCTAGAGTACTCCTTAGTTTTGGAAATAAAAAATGTTTTTTTAACTAAACCGAATTTACAATCAATTTTATTTCATGAGATAAAATGTTTGTACCCTTTAAATTATGGACTTAAAATGCCTACGCTTCGTTTTTAAGTAACTCACAATTTACAGGTACAAGTAAATACCATTTCGACAATGCAAGTAAATAGATAGAGCCTCTCTTCGAAAGAGTAATAACCATGGGTTTTCAAGTAATTTGTTAGTTTTAGGTGAAAGTTTGAAATAACATTCAATCATAGGATTACTTCAATCGTGATTTTAATCTAAAGTTTGCCTTCACCCGTCGCTGGTCTTATTACATGGTTATTGACGTGACAACGTCTTATAATTCGATGGAGCCGCGTTCCATTTAATACTTGAAGTGCAGTCCTACATGAATCTAATAATCCTATTGAATTTTATTTCAAACTTTCACATAAAACTAACAAATTACTTGAACACCCATGGTTATTACTCTTTCGACAAGATGGTGGCTCTATCTGTTTATTTACATCGTCGAAATGGTATTTACTTGTACCTGTGAATTGTGAGTCACTTAAAAACGCAGCGTAGGCATTTTAAGTCCATAATTTAAAGGGTACAAACATTTTATCTCATGAAATAAAATTGATTGGAAATTCGGTTTAGTTAAAAAAACATTTTTTATTTCCAAAACTAAGGAGTACTCTAGCAAGTATTATACCATTTTGGAATTCTGGATAAATGCGCCATTTTTTAAAGTTACTTGCCACGATAGTGTAGTACATTTTTTTTGCGGTACAGACGGTTAAAGTTGGGTGATGTAATTATCTGAAATGAAATGTTGGCCAAAACTCCACGATTTCATTGAAAACTGAGGCAGTTATGGCTTAATTTTGAATTGTAATTTACAGAAGGGTTATTCATGCTTACGTTGCAGAAAAAAGTTTCATAAAAAGTTAATATTTGTAGTCACAGGACTTAAAAGATCATCACAGGGTGTCAGTTTTTCCTGATTTTTTAAAATACTCATAACTCGAAAGTTACAAAACAAATATTTTTTTTTATATTTTTCTGATAACTGTCATGACTTGGCGCGTCACCCGTTTTCGGCTGGACGTTGACTTATGGGACACCCTGTATAATGTATTGGAGAAAGTGGAAGAACAAGGATTGCTGTAACTTTTATGCTGTCAGATTAAGCTAAGATTGTGTAATGGTATTTTTCTTTTGCATCTGATCTCCTATTTTTATTTTTGTTACAATCAAATTTGTATCAATAGTTGAATAATCTTTAGATTTTCTTTATCTCGAGTAATAAGAAATCTTTAGAAATATATCTGCATAAAGAAAACAACATTATGGGTTTCTTTTCTTAAATTGAAAAGCTTAGCTCTTGTCGGGGTTTTGATGCAGTTTTCTCCAATTGAGTCTTTCGAATGCGACCTCCTTGACTTCCTTATACGACATGACAGCGATCTTTTCTTTTATTCGGCTCACGCAGGGCTCACGCAACTTTTTTTGGCTTTCCACTTCCACGTTTTCTTTCAACCTTTCCTTCAATGATGTTCTTAAATCGCAGCCATGTCGTAGAAGATGTCCAAACATTGTTCCTCTTCGATTTTGTATCGTCTCAATTATAACTCTCATACTTTTTAAAATATTATTTTGTTATGTCGGTATAAAAACAAATTTCTTTATAAGAATATTCGTTATTCCCTTTAAAATATCATCTTACGAAACAAGAGGTTCTAATAAGTAGTGTATACAGTAGGTACTTGTTCAAATAGCAACAGCCTCTGCCAGACTGGTTTCTTATCTACTTAGCTACCTCTTTACAGTTTTAAAAGACTGGTATATTTGGATTGACGAGTGGCTAGTCATCTGAGTATGTCACGTTTCTATTTAGCTAGCTTTCTACAGTACACGCACCGTGTTTTATACGTCTAAATGAAATACTGCGAAGTAAATTTTTGTTTCAATTATCCATCAAAAGTTTTTAAGAAATATCAATGGCAATCTTTTTTCTTATATAATATTTAACAGGCGACCTATGTTTAAGGTTGAAGTGAAATTTCAGACTTGCTGTCAACTCGGACAAAATATGTTGGGATCAAGGATTTTATATGTAGATTCATGGTTGGGATACAGTGTCGCAATTGACACTTTTGATTTTAACACTAACTGAACTGATTTCACCAAACACTTACAAAACAAGCAATAAACTAATTTCGCTTCAAAATTAAAGAGCCGCGTCCATTTTGATATATGTTGACTTTTAAGATATTGGATTTGAATGGCCTGTTAAGGAATTTAATCCTGTAAATAACAGAGTTTGAAAACAGCTCTTAGTTTAACATGAGACGCGGGTACCTCGAGGGGAAATGACCCAGTTTCAAACGTGGATGTGAGGTGTTCAAACAATTTGGATTATTTTCTACCGAGAATATAGATAACCCTAATACGTAACCTAATAATAACCCCAAAGTTCCTACGAATATTTAAAAAGTAAGGCTCGTAATCCAAAAAATATAGAGATTCCATCCATGCACTTCCATAATCCATGAAAAAGAAGATGACACCCAAGACTTATGCTAGAATGTCTTGAGATTATTTTTAAGATAACTTCAGGTCAAGGAGCCAAAGATTTTTTTTTTTTAATCTACAGTTTTCATTCATATGTTCAAAAATTGTTAATGTACGACGAAACCTTATGAGATCCAAAGATCCAACGGTTCAACTCACTACAATAGAGTAAATACTGTCTCAGTGTGTGATATATCTTATCTTGAAGAACAGCCACGAGATCTTTGAATTACAACCAATTGTACGCGCACCTACCCACAGCGGAAATTAGGTCAGTCGGCTAAGTCGCGAGGCAGCGTAGCCGAAGTTTGCCGTCCAACCACCCCGTTACATAACCTGAAACGCTGAAATATTTACGAAATCCGTGTACATATCCTAATCCACCTATATCCGAGATACCAATGACAAGGCTAGGCGTCGACATTCCATTCTTCCTCCAATGCGGGTGTACGGTTTAGGTTGATCCAGCTGGTTTTATCCGAGATTAGACGGTCTCTGTCTGGCGCGGGGCGGGGTTTAGCCACGCCTACCGGTCGATGCGCGGCTCTCGCCAGCTGCGAGCTTCATTGTTCCGTTATCTATCCGAGACGCAGCACGCTCATCCGGCGCTCACCGGTAACTCGGTGACGTCATCAAGTCACGATGTCTATCTCCTCACCTATGCCTACGAGCCACTCTGTCGAATTGCGGATTCCCTCCGTTTCATACAAAGTTTCGGATGCTGGTCTAGGTTTGCGTGTAGCTAAGATATCTTCTTCTATATACTCACACACTCTAAGCCGCTGTTGTGACCTCAAGCTGTTGAGAGAAATATCGACTTTACAGTTCTCTCTTCAATGTTTCAAAAAATCTGAGATCGCTTTACCTTCAATCCCAAAATCATAGACGACTGAATGAAACTTTTATTTATTTACAACTAACAAACATGCCATAAGACTGTATGTAATAAGTAATAATTGCAATAAGTACGTAGATATGATAGAAAAATGATGAAAATTTTATCTATAGGCGACTGAGCGAAGCGACAGCTGGTGGGTATCTGGCGCAAAGCATTAGCATTGCTATTCAGCGTGACAATGCTGCCAGCGTCTTGGGGACGCTTCCGTCTGGTGCTGATTTGGATCAGTTGAGCTATCTCTAGAGCGTTTGTAACGGTCTGCAGATAGCTGGGACCGTCTGGTACTGATTTGGATCAGTTGAGCTATCTCTAGATCGTTTGTAATGGTCTGCAGATATCTCAGCTGTTTCTTGTGTATTTTGTAAATATTTTTTTAATTTTAAGTTTCTTGGTGTAATTTAATGAATTTTAATAAATATATTCTGTAAAATATAGGTTAACGACAAAGTTGGTACATTAATCTACGTGGCCAAGAAGTCTAGGTTAGCTAAGTATAATGTATTCTATAAACTAACAAGGAAGCTGTGCGCAGTAGGCATCCCTAATTAGGATCCCAAGAACAATAGCGTGGTATAGTATACACTTCGATTGTGATCTACATTTTGATAGAGGCATGAAGTTTTATATGACTAATAAATTTTAGGGAATTTGAAAGAAATCACCTCACGAAGGATATCCGAGCAATGAAAAACGATGAGGAAAAGCCAAGGTCATGTAGTATACACTTACACTTACATATATAAAAGATAGACAAACAAGCTTACGGCCCACCTGATGGTAAGCAGTCACCGTCACTTGGTGTGACACCAAGGGTGCTGTCGTTGCGTTGCCTACCCTGGAGGAGTTTTTTAACGTTTTTCTTGAAGCAATATACACATGTTGTTACTTTTAAAACAACGAATATAAATTAGACTATGCACTGTAATTGGAAGGTAAACCGAAGTAAGTACGTCTGTTTCAATGAGCATTGCTTGGAAGAATGCGATGAGAACCAAAAACTTACCACAACTTTCATAATAGGAGCAATATGTAGCTGACTACTGAGTAGACTGAGAATATGTTACTGGTATTGAACAAGTAAGCCTTGCGCACTTCTAGGCGATCAACGATGGCGATGCCGATCAGTTTCAGTATAGGTGTGTGATATCGTATCGCGCACGGAGGCGGATCAGCTCGCACGACACACCATGGGAACGGTATCGTGCACCGAGGTGCGCGGTAGCAAAGGAGCCCTTTCTGTGTGCGTTGCCGTGCGTCGTCGAGCGCTGTGCGTGATGATCTGCAGAACCACACACCGTAGGAAGGCAGCATAAGGCATAAGTTCACTCTACAGATAATTCTGCCTTATGCATTAGACAGCTTCTCGAAAACAGTGATATGAGTAAAACAAATCCTTTGAAGTTGCATAAATCGTAGAATAGACTCATATTAGACTCATAGCCTGCGTGTATTGCAATGTTTGCCTCAGAATTAAAAGTCCCTCCTTACCTTGAAAGTCTTCGATGGTTGCTGTTGCTCTGCCTAGAGGGCCTAGAGTGATTACTTGATGAGTTCTGTTTGCCAGTTATGAGAAGGTTGCTGTCATGTCATGCTGAGAAAGTAAAGGATACTGCTTTGGAATTAAGTCAAAACGTCTGGAAAAAAAAACAGGAGAAAATAATTGTCTTTCCTTGTTATTACCCCTCCTCCTTGTATTATTTTAGATTCCTTGTTCCATTGTAGATTTTTGATTTTTGATGTTTGTGGAGGTGAGGCGAGGTGAGGTGTGGCAAACTCCACAAACGTCAAAAAATCTAAAATCTACTTAGGTATTTGAAAAAATTATACTCCCTATCTTTTCTGCACCTCCAGTGCAGGTAATTTTAATTCCAGAGTATTTTTATTTTATTTTACGTAGGTATCGCTAAATAATCGCATAATCATCAATAATCCTTATGTCACACAAAAAAATATCAAGCGAAGGATTTCAATCACGACTACAAAGGTGTATTCATCAGGTTAAAAGTTTTAGGAACGAATTTAAACGTTATGCTTCTAGGATTAGTGTTCAAAATAGAACCAGTAGGATATCGGAACCCGCTGTGAATCGAAGATCAGACTATGTTTAAAAAGTAAACAGATTTTGGGATTATAATTAATGAAATGTCACAGGATTTCGACTTTCTACCTACCTGGCGTTGGACTCTTGTCTATGACTATGCATGCTCATCATTTTAATTTTTATTACAGTCGATGATGAAAGAACCATTGTGGTGAAGGCTTTCTGTCTGACAGACCCAGCTAAAGGAATAGAATCCCTATAACACCTTGCATGGATGCCGTAAGAGAGGAACGCACCAGCTTTCAGCGCTTTAGGACGTGGGTTCGATCCCCACAGAGAATAAATATTTGTGTGGTGAACACAGATGTTTGTTCTCTGTCTGGGTGTTATATTATAATCTAAGATACAATATCACACCCGACAGAGAACAAACATCTATGATCACCACACAAATTATTTCTTCTCGGTGTAACAGCAAGATATACAGAATACATGTAGTTGAAAAATGTTCACTTAGGATTATCTTGACGTCCAAATAGCTTGAAACTAACAACCGAGACCAACCAAGGATCGGTCCATCGCCCGACCTAGAGAATGCGACGAATTTGACAAGTCACCGATTTTTTATCCGATCCCAGATTATCTGGTATCTTTACCCCACTCGATCAATCTTATAGAGGCAACTATGACGTAGCTTTATTACCAAACAACTTATCTAACCCATTTATAGCAAGTGATTTAGGAACTTATGCACTTTGCATAAGGTAGAGTTCAGGTTAATGGATAGTAATGGAGGATGCTGCAGTGAGATTGAATGCGCAGGATCATCGCTGGATTCCGGGAAATTTACCCCGCATGGATACCTGCCCTTACAGGTATGATGATGGGGTGAGAATATTTAGACATGACAAAACGTTCGGTATTTGTTACAGTAAATAGAGTCGTTATCTTATGTTTGTGTACTGTAATAAATAACCTTTATTTTTCTAACTCTCTCTATATACCTCGGCGGGTATAGACCTGCTCCAAAAGTTTCCATTCAATCCTCGATCCCTTTGCTTGATTTGTCCATTATTTCCCTGCCATTTCGTTCTTTCCTGTGCGTTATAATAGCAGGTTATAAATTAAATTTGGTATTGTACCTACACCTACCTCAATTTGAGGATTTATCAAAAACATTTTAATTCCAGCTATAGTAGGTACATACTGCGTTTTACTAACTAAATGTTTGTTTGACTGAATAGTCACTACAGCACACAACTATTTTCGTTTGATACCTAATAGCAATTAATCGGAAATAATTTTTGTGTGCTAATATTAATTTAAAAATTTCTAAAAGAAAGAGGTACCGTCTGTTCTCGTAATCCCTTTGGATTTTTTTTTTTCTTCCTCACTTTCTAATAGGACGCTGTTTAACTAAAACGTTCCAATCCGCATGAAACTTCATGTGGATTGGAACGTTTTAGTCAAACAGCGTCCAATTTAACATCAGTCAGACAGACGTTATGTCACACGGTATGTAACAAAGCGCCTGATATTTCTATTCTATCCGTTCATAGTTCTACGCGAGTGACTTGCTATTCGTCTACCGTGTTATTGTTGGGCCGCCGATGCCTTTAAACAAATACTATGGAATACGCGAAAATAACGAAATTGTGTGGACCTTTTACATTTAATTGGGAATCAAGTGTTCTGGGAACTGAAAAGAAGCACTTTGATTTAATTTTCTATCGCATTTTTATAAATCTTTGTATTTATATCCATTCGGTTTGAGAATTTTATAGATTAGATACTTATTACTAAAATCAAGGTAGTGAAATAAATCCGTATTTTATCTTATTGGTATGTACAGTCACAACAGTAATGTGAGACTCTTAATTTTAAAATGGTGCAGCTCTATTTTTTAATCAATTTAAACGAACCTCATCATATCGGTAGAATTAAACTATTTTGTAAGAAGGTTTATGCCAAGGTAAGGTTACCTTGGCATAAACCTTCTTACAAAATAGTTTACGCCGTCGCCACGAAGCAAGAAAACGTAGTCATAATACCATTATAAAGTAACACAAACCATGTTTGCTTAATAGAAGGCTTCATTAAGCGGCTCGTTGGTCTAGGGGTATGATTCTCGCTTTGGGTGCGAGAGGTCCCGGGTTCAAATCCCGGACGAGCCCAAATTTTGCACTAATTTTATATTTAATCCAACATCTTCGCTGTTCAAAAATACGAATGCAAATGACCTTAGCACAGTTCAGTTAGGTAAGCAATAAAACTTAACAAAAATAATATTTTGTCTAAAAACTTCTTATCATGTTTCTATAACATTAGAAAAGTATCATAATAAAATGTAAATACATTTGAAAATTTTACTAGCAATACGTTTCTTCTAACACGTTTCCAAATCGTAAGTATCTCACATACAAATTGCGCTTAAACAGAACTTTATTATTTCAAAGCGAAACGGGCCACAGATGCGAAATAATTTCGAAATACGAGTAATATGAACCGATACGGCAGTAAGAACATCGTGCTTTACTTACTCCGAGAGAGATGGGTAAAAGACGCGAGGAAAAATGATGCTTAGACGAAACGATTTTAATTAAATTTTTTAAATAATTCACTCACTGGCTTTAATATTTTATTCACATGTTAAACACCGCTCGAATCTTCATTCGATAAGAAATACAGAGTAGTCTCGAGATATTCCAGTTTCATTTTGTCCACGATAATTTTGATCAAATTTTCTCACTTCGAATTTAAATGCTCAGCCGGTCAAAACCCATAGAATTTCTGTCAAAATTCCGTCAAAACTTATGATTGGGATCGGAATCGCGCTCAAGAGTAGACCGGCATATATTTCCAGAAGATCATTGACGAAATGCATTCTAAATTCAAACAGCAGTGATTATGGAAAAAGTTTAATTTGAAACAGCCAAGACGTTTTTCAAAAAGGTTTTATTATAACGTACAGTGAAAACCAAACTTGAAAAAGTATTTATTCTATATGATACCTATCTCCTTACTTTGTGGGATAGAAATCGTGTCGTAAGCGGTAAAATCCCAATGTGTATTTGAACGCGAATGAATCTAATAGGTTCTTTCTCAATACAGGTGCAGATGTAGTAAATAGCTCTACGTGTACGTACGATGGGATTGCTTCGCGGAACGGAGCTAAAACAAAATAAAATTGGGTTCTATCTAAAATTGAAAATACTTGATACAACTTGATTTCAAATCATACATTTTTGTTTGTTCACCGTCTGTTTATCGCGTGGAACTGGCTTAGACTAAAATGATCCAAAATAATCCTAGTAATTCACTGGACTTGCCCCTAAAGAAAGAGGAAGAATATACCACTTGAAAAATAGCAAATCACGTTGGCAATCATACTCAAATTACAACAGTACCTAATAAAAATCGCATTAAACATATTAACCATCTCTGATCGAACTGTTTCGTTTCAATATTTGTACAGCCTTAACTAAATGAGAACTCATAAAAACCGAGTCACAAACGACCCTCAAAGGAAATAATCTGCGTTCAAGATGCATTAAATATAAAAATAGTCGTTAGCAAATCATTAGCCGAGACATTTTTTCCTCAGAATTGAACCGCTTGCTGCTTCTATCAATCGCAAATATGGTGAGCGCTAAAATGGCGGTAAAGAAACTAGTATAGAAATACTAGTCATCCGTCTTATTCATTTAGGCATGTGTTGTTAAAACGGTGAAGGGAAACATCTTGAGGAAACCCGCGGCTTAGTCAGCTCCGGACGTATTGACCATGTCTTTCCTATAGATTAGGCCGACTTTGCTGTCGGTATGTATAGGTGCTGGGCAAGCCTACTCCATCTAAAAATTGCGCTAGAGAGTCCCGGAAATACTGATAGGAACAACCTAAATGAGTTAAGTTGACATAGACATTTTAGCAGCCGTTATAAAATGCTGCATAATGAGCAAATCGCAATGTTCCATTTGCATGGTTGATTGCAGGCGCTCAATAACTTCAGTAGATAAGTAACTTACGTACTTTTTTAGTCCAAAAAGATTAATTAAAGACCTACAGAGATGCGGACATAGAGACTGTTTATACTACACACATTGGAATGCTATTTTAATCAAAATGTTGATGTGATGTGGTGATTTTCAAATTATTTGGTAAACTCTTTATATTAAAAAAAAATTCTCGACTGGGATTTGTATTTGGGACCTCGCGCACCTAAAGCGAGAATCATGCCCATAGAGACCAACGAGCCGCCTAATCAAACGTTTTTTTTTCGATAGACTGAATGCTTGCGATCGTCTGACGATTCTTACCGGACAATGCTTACTGAAACCTGTAAAAACACCATTAAAATCTAAAACTCATACCCCCTCATTCATAATGCCGGACACTTTTTAGCGGCTCGCAAAAAGTTTTTTGTCACTGTCACTTTCATGATAACAAATAGAGATAGCAACATACTTATTGGCCTGTAGGTAAAATACTGCATGCAATAGATTCTACAACCAGCTATAAAATGACGACATTATACTCGTAAAAACAGTAAACTACGCACAATGAGATTCATAAAACGAAAGCCTTTTCAAGCGGCTCGTTGGTCTAGGGGTATGATTCTCGCTTTGGGTGCGAGAGGTCCCGGGTTCAAATCCCGGACGAGCCCGGTTTTTTGTAATGTAATTCTTAATTTGATACTTCATGCTATTAAAATCATCTCTTCCATTTCAAGAAATGTATGACGTATGCTCCCGGATATTCGTATACAACCGTGCATTATACAATAATACCTTTTTAGAAACCGTTTGTATGGCTTCCAATAAAATTATTATAAGTAGAACTGGTACTCACTGCTAACACTCACTGGTAACTAGACCGTGAAGGTGGCTGTTCTAAATTTTGTTAAGAAATAATCAAGCGAGATCGATTTTAAAATTTAATTAAATTGGCATTCCTCTCAAAAAGTCGAATGATTATATAATATGCCAGAAGATATAATAAATTGGTCAAGTAAAAATTGTTTGGTTTTGTAATATTATTTGGTTTGGTGTGTTGTGGAGGGGAATGGAAGAGAAGATGTTTTGCCGACCCCAACGTAAAGTGGGATAAGGGCAGGATCGGAATAAGATGTGTTATGTGTACGTGTTTATTTGTATGCTATGTGCTTGTTTAGCTTGGGTATGTTTTCAAATTCTATTTTGTAAACAGACTATTAACCTTTCAAAAAATAAATCTAATTTCGTTCTTTCTTTCAAGATCTATTGTGAATTCACCGAGTTATTTGAAGTAGGTAAGCGTCTTAAGTCAATTCTGAAGGCCGGATTCAAATCCTGAATGAGCCTCTGTTTCGGCTTTTTGGAGCTTTTTAGAGCTGTTACAATCTATTTACTTTCCAATTGTAATCTCCGAGGCAGTCTGTAAATTTATAACCACAACTTTAAAACATTCAGTCCGCGGACATTTGAATGTTTTAACATTACTTAGGGCACTTTGCTTTGTTCCAGTGACAAGTGCCCCGCTAGATCACTCTTGGGAATAAAACATATTGTTTGGCTGCAAAAGTACTAGTTCATAGTACGTCTCGTATAGTCCAACACATAAGTAACTTATTCAATGAAATTACAAACTATTTTGGACAGAGATCTAGGCGCCGATTTTACGCGATCACGTCTACAACAGCGAAGAAACGTAGTGCTTGGTTACTATCGAGTAGACGAGCTCCGAAATCGAAACGACATTCTCTACCAACACTCTTGTGCATTTGGATGTATGACCAGGCGATTAAAAAACACATCAAATGATGACGATTCACTTGAAAGCTGATGTACGTAATGTTCTCTAATCTGCCCGATATAGTACGATACGTAAGCGATAAGTTTTTTTCTGGAAAATCGAGGCATATAGTCTGATACTGGATGTTTTCAGGATCTCGTTGATGACTATAACTTACCTACATCTTGACTATGAAATTTAATCATTGGCACTTGAGACAATTTATAAATTCATTAAAAACAAACCTTTAGTTCAAAAAAAACTTAAGAAGCATTTAAATAAGGTGAGGAATACCGGATTGCATCAGCTACTTTCGCTAAGCTGTGTCTGTTTTCGGGGGAAAGAGAATCATCTTAATGCCGGTAATTATACGGATTCGACGAATTACTCGGTCATAAGTAAACAAACGGAATGTTCTATTTACAATCGTGAATTCAGGACCATTCTTACTTGTTCTTTGCAAGATAAGTCATTAATATAAGTATGTTTTTTTTTATTTAAAGCACCAAAATTTGAGCACCAAGAACTTTAGTAATTGACGAATATAAAACATGTCAGCGCTCCTGTAAAATTAAGCCCGGCAGGACAAAACAATTTTCGCGCATGGAAGTAAAAAAAAAATACTAGATTCAGTTTATTTGCGTAAAAAAATATGTAAATCAACAAAGCATTACATAATAAGAAATTCATTATAAATTCCAATTCCACGAGAAGTCGGAAGATTTATGAATTGTTGACAGTAAAAATTGTAATTAAAAGAGGCATCAATCAGAGCACAGAGAAAAGTCACAACAATGGTTTCATAAGCCCTATCATTTTTGTGGCTTAATGGACAAAGAAATACATTATTTAATTCACAATCAATTCGCAAAAAAACAAGAAAATGGAATATCCTACAGACAATCAAATTAAATCAATTAAAAGTCATTTATGTTTATTTTATGCCAAACAACAAGAAACTAATTTTAAAACATATCTCTCGGACACAGTTTAATCAATGTTTGACATCAGTTATGTATTAATTTAAAACTTACCTAATTTAAATAAAAAAATGTCATCTTAATTATTATACCCACTTCTGTCTTTACAATAAGGTTTAATTTCGCTTTGCAAAATAGAACAGCGCACATAAAGAGATCAAGTATCTTCCATGAGCTAGCGAGCTGTACGGCTCCATTCGTATTTCCAGAAGAACTAAGTATAAGGGAGAGGGTTTGTTACATATAGAATAAAATATTCACACTTTTTATCGCCCTCTCGCTCTAACGCAAAATGAAGATTGAAATGAAATATTTATTTAATTAAAATATTTTAAAATAACAGTTAAATAACTGAATAAATGAGCAGACGCTATTTCAAATGGGACTTCCCATTTCAAGACATCACATTAAAAAAACAAGAGATTTTTTCTGGGTCATGATCTAAAAACTCTAAATCTTTCTTTCTCTCTCTAAATCTAATAAGATCTAAGAAATGTATCAAAAGCAGCATTTCAGATCCTCATGATTTCAGTTAACTGAAAATTAAGGGTGCAAGAATTTATGATAGTTTTAATTGCTATCTATAACTCCGAATCATCCCATTGTTGGGCAAACGTGTCCCCATAACTTACTTCCTCTAATACTATATAAAAATACTGTATTTTCCCAACAAGTTTGAACATGGTAACAACATTAAACACAACATGAATGAAGTTTTTTTTTGGAAATATTACAAAAAACGTTCGCCGCTTTGCTCGTGACTACAGCCGCACCTTCTGCTGTATAGCTCGCTAGCTAAATGGCTGGCGCTGCTGCCTCGCGGCTGGCTAATGAAATAAGATCCCAGCTCCGAGCTAAGAAATGGCGGAATTAAAACTACATAAATGAGCGGACGCCATTTCGAACGGGAAGTTTTCAAGTGACTTCAAACGACATCTACTTGTATTTCCAGAAAAGCCAGCTCTACGAATGGCAATGGTTCTGCTATAACAACATCCGTATCTTGAATCGTACCTCAAGAAAATTTCAAGCTCACTCAATCTCTAGATTACCAGAGCCAGCGCTGCTTGGCATGGTAGATAATGCCTTGTTAGGCAGCAAAAAGCTGAGTCGGGGCCTATATTTGGGATTATCTATTGTGTGTGTGTGTGCCTATGTAATAATATTGTAACATGTTTTTTCTTCCTTTTTTTTAGATAACTAGATCATATGTAGAGCTCTTTGTGAAGAGCTTGTCTGGGGAAGTACTAATGCCTATTTCTGTCATGAAGCAGCATTGCTGTGTTTCAGATTGAAGGGTGTGGGTGCCGTTGAAATTACTGGCACGTGAGGCTGACTGAACATCTGTATGCCGCAAGTTGACGGACGCAGGTCAGTGCATCTAATGACACGGTCTTGACGTGCGTGACCTACGAGGTAATGCTTTTTTATATGCGATGGTCTCAGCATCAGGTGGGCCAATGTTTGTTCCATCGGCTAGATGTATTAAAAATAATAACTTTTAGAAGAAGAAAATATTTTTTAGGCAGAAAAAATCTAAAAGAAAATAAAAAAATTGGACACATTATGGGATAAAAAAAACTATATCAGAAAATGAAATGAATAA